>OX016541.1:143623444-144883613 GCA_943590905.1 Sphaerophoria taeniata
CCTAAAATTAAGGGGTTAATTAGAAAAGACTGTTGGAATTTCCCTACATCAATTAAAGAGCAACTGCAAAATTAATAACAAGAAAAAAAAATAGTTTAAGTGTAGTTGTTTAAGACTAGTTGTTAAGTCAAGCTTGTATTAAGCTAATAAATAAATAAATAAATAAAATAAATAAAAAGAGTATGAAAAAGTGCGTCACTTGGATGACGCCACATGAAAAATTTTATAAAATATTAAAAAAATGAAAAAAATGTTTACAGTTTTTGGTTTTCAAACATTTATTTATTAAGGTTTTCTCCATTAATAATGAGTATGCCCCCCATTTTTCGATATGACCTCTATTAGACGGTTTGGAATGGAGTCATAAAGTTTTTTTAAATAGTCAAGCGAAATCTCGTCTCAGGCATCAAGGATAGCTTCAATTAAGGTGCCCTTGTCTTCTAATTGTCTACCGCCTTCATAAACTTTTTGAGATAGCCATGACCATACGTTTTCGATTATGTTCAAGTCCGGTGAATAGGGCGGCCATGGCAAACGCTCTACGTCTTCTGATAAAATCTAGCCTTTAACAACCCTGGAGGTATGGATGGAGGCATTGTCTTGTTGGAAAATCCAAGGCAGAGGTACAAAAATATTTTTCATCTTTGGAAATGACCGTTCCAACAATCATTTGTAGCTGTTTCCGTTCATTGTTGTAGAAAGAAACTCCAACTCGATTTTGCCATATTAGGTAATAGCCCCCCACACCATGACACCTGATGTATGGCTGTGATGTCTTCCCAAAATTAGTTCCTCTCTCTTAAATCATGGAAATAAAAGTTATTACCGTGTCGGGGCCATCAAGGTTAAACTTTTTTCATCCGAAAAGACAACGCGTTTCCATTGACTGCTCCAAGCGACATGTTCTGTTGCAAAGTTCATTTGCAGCTCCTTGTGTACTTGCTTTAGAACAGGTTCCTTTTGAGTTTTCTTCTCTGGATAGTACCATCTTTTTTTATTATCCTTCGGACTGTCGAAATGCCGGCTGCTACTCCGCTTTTGGACCTTATTTTAGCAGCTGGTTGAGTGGAATTTGAAGCAATACGTAGAATTAACCGCTTTTCTCGGGATGTTGTTGCCTGGAATAAAAAGAGTTATTTATAAAATGTTCTTAAATATTGCAACCAAAATTTTGAAAAAAATCGCTGATGTGAACTTCTACAACGAAATATTCGCAATGGCCTCATCCTAGTGACGCACTTTTTTATATCCTTTTCAAGTAGCTCATTCATTAATGTAGGGAAATTCCAACGATCTTTTCTAATTAACCCTATAATTGTATCACTTTATTTTAAGAAAATATGTACCTTATCTCATGTAGTAAAATTTTCCGGGTTAAATAAATTCCAACAGCTATACAGAGCGAAAATCGGTTGAAAAATATGTGGCCTCATCCTAGTGATTGGCAGTGTATAAGAATATATGACAAAAATTGCATTCGTAAAAAAAACTTGAGATTCCAATCAAATATTTATAGGATGATTGAGAAGTCGAAAAAACTGCTCCGACGATTCCGTCCGTCCGTTTGTTTGTCTTTAATTGCACCTATAGCCTTAACTACTGCCTCGTTTGACTTCAAATTTTGAATATAGTAGTTTGATCGAATTTGGATGGGTCGTTTTTTTATTTTATTTTTAAAATCAAAATTTAGGGTAGCCACCATACAATTTTATCGGCCCAAAGGGTCCAATTTCCTCAAAAACAGCTCCTTCGATTTTTCTTAAAAATCCTCGTTAATTTGTTTTCGGAACACTGGTGTTTTAAATGTAAAAAATTATTTTTGTATTGCTCCAAAACGGTACCTCTCATAGAACCGTTTTTTTGTCAAAAGATTTCCTCTAAAAATAATAGTCCGATTAGCGTCTTTTTTTAGGAGTACTAGTACATATATATTGCTCACATAATATTTAAAAAAAAAATAAACTAAAAATCCGTTGGATTTAAAAAAAAAATATATTTTTGAACGTTTTTTTCAAAATTCCAATACAAGACGTACGAGTATATTAACATATTTTTCAATACTGCATACCCAGATTAATTTTAGGACATTCTAGTAAAATTGTATACATGAAAAAGGAATTAAAAAGAACGTAAATAAATAACTTTTAAAGAAATTTTATGGCATCATTTTTTTTTCAAATAAAATGTGTTTTTGATTTACATATTTCAATTTAAGTTTTTATTTATGAAGTTTTTATTTAACAACTTTTTGCAAGTTTTTTTTTATGGAGCATTTACCTCAAAATAGCTTAATAAGCTAGCAATTTGCAAACTTTAACAATGTAATAGCTCTGCCTAACTTATGTAGATCTGTTCATTAACTCACAAACTGCGTCACGTCGTACAAACGCAGATGAATTGCACTTGGCATGTTCATAAACGTCATAAATATCATCATTCATCAGCGTCGGGCAGATTTTGCAGCCATTTTACACTAAAAATATGTAATTTATTATTCATATTTCCTTAATAAATTTCTGTTTTAAATTAAATTTATCATTTTTAAAGATTTTTTTATTGTGTTTTTCATTGTAACCTGAAAGAATTCTTTATTTCCCTTTTTTTCTTATTATTTCGAATTTCCTTCCAAAATAAACATAAAAAACTGCACTTTGGTCGGTCGGTAGAGCAATATAAACAAATTAAAATCTTTAATTTGAGATTTGACAAGCTAGAATGTTTTCTTCTGTGTTTTAAAAAGAGCAATTCTCTCAAATTTGGGAGATCAATTCTTTCCTCTTCAGAATTGATCTAGAAGTATTCTTTTTGACAATGAAACATAAAAAAATTGAAAAAGGGCAATTCTTTTGAACAATAAAAAACGCTATTAGATTTTTGTCTGATGATTATGAACATTCAGTGACTTACTTAAAATTGTACTTAAGCAGGTTCTGCAGAATTGGTGTGTTCCTTTATGCAACAAAGCAGAAAGACGATTGTACTAACGTTTTCCGACGTTTATGAAAACACCCTATCAATATAGCTGGGCATTAACGGGCATTTTTCGTTAATCCGTTAATCGTTAATTAACGAAGTTAACATTCCCATTAACGGATTAACTTTTCAGTTAACTTCAAAAAAATGTTAACGATCGTTAAATTTTCCAAAGTCCGTTAATCGTTAATCGAACACAAATACCATATAGATACACATACGCATTCAAATTAGATTATTGGTAATTATTTTTATAACTTATAACAAATTAGTCAACACCCTTTTTTTGGGTGCTATAGGTATACAGAATATAATATCGCAAATTCAATTGCCGAGCGTTTTTTACTGGCTTCTTTATTGCCAGCAAAAAAAAACTGTTGTTGGTTCCCAATGGAAAATTTTTATTGCGCTATCTAAGCGCTAAGCTATGCAGGGTGAGATTTTTTTTTTGGGTTGTTGGTGAAAAGGTTCACCGTGCGCACCGCCGCGGCTTCGCGAAAAAACAACATTTCTTATACGAATCATGAGTTAGTCGAAATGTGCGGCGCCGCGCGCCGCGCCGCCGTGCCGGCGAGGTTCGGTCCCTAGTAAAATTTGAAATGCCACTATTATTCCGGGTGCCGTTATTATTGCCGTTATTTAAATACCACTATTTTCCAGCGGCTGTGAGTGGGAAAACTGCCATACTAATTGTACATAATACGACGATACGACAATGTTTGTTTTATTCCTTAGCGCGTGCTCAGAGAGTGACGAGTGTTTTTTTTTTTTTGTCAATTGTGCGTAGTCAGTGATAGCTTCAGTTTTAAATCAATACATTAGGTGTGTTTTTTTGCACGCGTATATACGCTTAAAATGAACAGTGTACAAAAAAACGACAATTTTATTGTTTTAGTAATTTTGGCATCACTTGTCAAATGCTGAGCTGTAATTGGTCAAATGTTGTTTTGTAACAAAAACTCGAGTTCAGGGCCGCATTTATTTTTGTTGGTGATCGCTATGCGCTACACAATTTCTTGTACTTTTTAACACTTGATCAAGTTGTTCATAGAATGCGCTTTCGACTACGACCCGAAAAAGGACAATACATATGATGAATTTAGGATGAAAATTGAAGAAAATGCAAGGAATAATAAAAAATAAAAAAATAAATATCGTGAGTGTGCACCTTGAACGTTAAAAAACCATGTAGTCCAAAAAAAGAATTGAAATTGAAAAATAAAATTGATGCACAATCAATATAATCTTGATTCAATCATTTTTCGCCTGGCGCCCCTGAGATTAACCATTCAACTGCAGACCAGCCCTGTTGTAATGCGCTTGTGAAGAGAGAACAAAAAAATCTAATGCTCAAAGAAGCAAACCAAGAGAATGGAAAATGGCACATACAAAAGATCAACGTGATTTTGTTCTGTGTGTTAAATACACAGATCATTACTTTGTTTGTGTTTTGTGTAGTAAGAAAAACAACAAATAAAAAAACAACAAAATCCTAGCTTGCTCGGATCTGTATGTAAATGTAAAATGGAATGAATTTCGAAATGAAGTTTTGAAAATTCATCGCAGAGAGTGAAAAAGATATATGGAAGCACTGTTTTTATATCCGCTTATTTCATTAGCGTGGATAATTATCGCCGCTTACTAAGCGGATATAGAAATGTGTTGTTGTTGCATTTTGCATGTAAGTATTTTTTTAAGCGTATATACGCGTGCAAAAAAACACGCCTATTGTGTGTTTTTTTAGAAACAACTAGCCGACCCTGCGAACTTCGTCTCGCCACCCTTCAGAGCAACTCATAAGTAATTGTTACTAACACAGGTATTGTTAAAATGCAATTTACTTGAATCCAATTAACATAGAAAATTACATATCTGAGTTTTTCCAAGCTTTAAAACGAACTTTCTACTCTCAGAAAGAGAGAAGAAATCAAATTTCGTTGAAAAATTTAACAAATTCTCGTTTTTCTGGTGTGTTTTGACTATTACACAAAAATCAACACTAAATACAGTTTTCGATTGCCCCCCTTATTTAGTGATTTCCAGTAAGTTTGTCCCAAAAATTTGTTTTTACCAAGCCTATACCTACAGTGAAAATTTATAGAAATGCATTGAGGATTGAGCGGATTAAGAGTCTCTATCCGACATACAAACACACCAACGCACTTTAAAATACTATGCAAAAGCTTGATATTAGGTGTTGAAGTTCTTTGTGCTCTCGCGGAGTTTTCCGACTTACCTATCCAAGATTTTCCAGTTTTCCATTTAAAACCAATGGACCTGCAATTACATTGTAATTTTTCCTTTCAATACCTATGAAGTTTCTTAGTTTTTCATCAATAACTTTTTATTTTCTATTCGAAAACTCATTTTGAAATTTTACAGTTTTCCATTCGAAAACCAATGCACCTGCAATAATACGCATTTTTCCCTATGAAAACCAATGGGTTGTCCGAATTTTTCATCAAGAACTTTCTATTTTCAATTCGAAAACTCATTCTGAAATTTCCAGTTTTCCATCTGAATACCAATGCACCTGATGCAATAATATGCAATTTTCACTTTGAAAACCAATGAGTTTTCTGAGTTTTTCATCAAGAACTTTCTGTTTTACATTCGAAAGCCCATTTTGATTTTTTTAAGTTTTCCATTTGAAAACCAATGCACCTGCAATAATTAAAAAAAAATCCATAAGAACCATCTACAGACTAACAAGAACAAAATAAAAAAAAAATAGCCAAATTCGTCCAGCCGTTTGTGAGTTATTCGATCATAAACGAACAGGATTTCATTTTTATATATATAGATTTTATATATATAGATAAACAAAGAGTATTGATTCTGTGAACTGTACTGAATAAAATTGTAAAATTATCATGGAATCGAACTCGAGTTCCGCAATAGACTAAAATCCGTGGCCACATTTAAGTGATTATATGAACTTTATATCTAGAACGGGAGTTCAAATAATTTTTGTGTGTAAACAATGTTTCCTAAAAAAAATTAATCAAGGCTCATATATCGAGCCTTAAACAACACGTAAAAAGAGTGCATGAGTGCCAGTATACAAAATTTGAAGTGACTGTCAAGGCAGCGTTGAACCGCGGTAAACAGAAAAAGAGAACTGCTAATTTCGACCAAGTTGATGATAGCACCAGCACAAGCTCGAGCAAGAGTTCGGCAAAAAGGGTCCGACAAATGAGCATCGGAGAAACATTTGGCATTACCAAATACAATTTTTATGGCGTGTTAACGGATTAACGATTAACGTTAACTTGCGTTAATTTTTCTAAAATTTAACGTTTTAACTGTTAACGAAGTTAAATTTTTAATTAACGGATTAGCGATTAACGAAGTTAACTTTTTGATTAACGGTGCCCAGCTATGCCTATCAAACAGGTCGACATCGGTTATCTTACCACGCTTTACGTGTTTGACCTCGTTAAGGCATTTTTTCGTCGCTGCATGTCGCCTCTGGAACTCACTTCCCACTCATTTGCGGGATATTGGTGAATTTTATAACCATCTTTCTATCCATCTTTTAAACTACATATATACTTCAATACAGTTCAGAAGTCAAATTATGTATATTGATTTTATTTTCGGTATATTATGATACATTTTTCGTTTTCTCTCTTTTCTGATGTTCTTTTTTCTTCATTTTTGTAATTTTTTTGTTACATGAATTTATTTTATTCTTTTTTTATTTTAATTTGCTTTCGAAAATGTGAATCAATTCATAGGCTTTCACTAAATAATAAGACATTTATTATCTTACTGTGTAATAAACTTATAATAAACTAAATAAGGACAAATTGATTAAAACAATATCTAAATAAGTCAATACCGCAGTACGTTATCTTCGGGTTGAATGACAAGTATGCGATCTCCACCCATCATCATTTGTATATCCAAAATTAAACTAATCATAAGACCAAAACAGCAGGATGATCCTAGAACGATTATCAACCAGAGATTCGTAATATCCACTCCAGTGATAATGATTATAACAACAAGGCCGCCGCACAGTGGTTCCACTTGTATGAGAAAGGTGGCCAAAATTCAAATGTTGATTTTAAACTAAAGAAAATCAAGCAAGCAATGAAAAAAAGTGGTTAATTTAATATTTAATATGGTTTGTTCAATTTTATTCAATACTAGCTGACCCGATAGACTTCGTACTGTCTCAATCGATATAAAAAAGACCTAGATTTTTGTAGCCCGCTACCATACCCCCCGCAGCACTCTCCCTGCTTCTCCACTACCGTCTACCCGCTACCCCGTTATACCCAGTGAACCTGTTACCCGCTATCCCACTACCCCGCTACCTGCTACACAATACTTACGCTACCCAATTAACCGGTTATCGCTACCTACTACCCGCTACCCCACTACCCTCCACACGCTATCCCGTTATACCCAGCTACCCTGTTACCCGCTACCCCACTTCCCGTTACCCAATACTTCTAAACGCTACCCGCTACACCAGTAATTGCTACCCACTATCTACTACCCGCTACCGACTACCCCGCTTCTAAGTCATGACAAAATAAAAATAAAAATCTTGCAAAAAAAATGGTCCACAGCCAAAGTCTTCCACAGAATCAAGCCAAGCACTATTCGTAGACAAAAATAAGTCTGTTTTTCTGGAGCAAGTTTCCCACCTTCTTTGAAAGGATTTACAAAGTGTGGTTATCTTATTTTTGGCTTCTAAGCTTTCTATGTCATATATTTCTTTGAAAGTTGACTATGTTTCGATAATTTTTGCCTTGGCGGTATTCCAAATATGAAAAATGTCAGTTCGTTTAATCATATTGATAGAATCTGTTTAAAAAAAGTGCAAAATAAGCATTTCTTCACGGTTAAAATTTTAAAATTTGCGCAAACTTGCGCAAAAAAGGTCATATATGCTCTTAAAGAGGAAAAGTAACCCTAAATTATGGTGTATAAATTATCGTAGGAGTTTGTGAGAATTTGATGTTTTGGCTCTTCCGAAAAACAGGAAATTTTGGAAAAATCTCATTTTCTACTATTTTCCATGAGGCCAAATTAAAAACATATAAACAAAAATTTATAAAAATCAAAGAGAAACTGTCGATAAACATTATTTTTTAATTATCATCACCTTTTCTCAAAAATTTTAACTAAAAAATACACCGAAAATAAAAAAAATATGTGCTCAGTATTTTCACTTTGCGATTTTTTCAGAAATGGCAAAAAACAATCAACTTCTTGGCACAGTTGACAGGTTATAAGTAACATTAGAGACTAATCTCTGAACGTCATTAAGTTGCCCCACTTTCCTAGATAATTATTGCATTAAAATAAAATTACTAGCTTAAACTTGAAATTTTGAATTTTGGCCTATGGGAGGAACCACTGTGCGCCGATGAGATCAGCTCCCAAACCAGTAAAATCAATTTTCGTATAAATACCACTGGGCGGAAGCTAAAAAAGGCAGACAAAAAAAAGTTAGTTACCCAAAGGAGTATAAGTATAAGTACTTTTTTGTTCGTGTAACTTACAAGATCAGCCGGTTCGAAATCAGGGTCCGAATAACAGTTATCGAACGAACGAGTTACCCCATTGAGATAATGGCTTTCGTTAGGTCACGTATCGTTTGAGAATAATTAGCCGTATTAGTTTAACTCTACTCCATCGAGTCTCTATTTATTTTGTACGAGTTTTGAAATTTTGAAAAAAAAGACAAAACAAAAATATTAATTTTTCAATTTGTCAGTTTAATTTTGTTTTGAGAAATGAAATTTAGAAATTTAATTTTAAAAAAAGTTATGCAAAAAATTCTAAAGACAATGTTTCGTCGAGACCCTGACACAGGGTCGAGATTTGCAGGTAAGAAATTTTCCGTCTCTATTCATGCTCGTCATTTCATCAAAGATTTTTGTTAAGACAGTTCTTTGATAAAGAGCAACCCAATCAACATTATCAAACTAATGTAGGTATGTGCAAAATTTGAATACTGTTCCAAATTGCAGGAAAGCGAAAGACGGTTCATTCATCACATGGCTGAGCGAAATCCCAGGAACACCTGTTGCAGTGCAATGGCGTGCCAAATTAAAGTAAAAGAAAACCTTAATACTATTTCCGGACACAATTTTATAGCCAGAACAACGCCATAAATAAACAACAATTTGTGTAAAACAATTTTCGACCAGCAAACTTTCCTTGTGGTGCGAAACCTTCTTGCCGTACCATCCCTTCGGATAGTAAGCCATTTTTGCGTTGGAGAAGAAGATACAGCAGCAAACTCTACGGATTGTAAAACGACGTGAACCTACCAGAAGGGTCAAAGTCCAGAGACTTAGATGGCTCGGTCATTTCGAGCGGATCACAGATGCTCCGGCCCGGAGTATTTTAAACTTTCCAGAAGAACGTTGATCTAGCTAACCCACAAAATTTGACCAGCAATCGCCACTGGTTGAACCTTCTTCGCCATTCGCCATCGTCTCATAAGGGACCGAAAAACCGTCGAAGAATTTTTCTTTCGAAAGTGCCCAGTATCAATTCCCCTTTTTTTATGGCCCTTTTTTGACATCGAATCATTCTCCAACGAGCTTGACAGGGATGCCAAAACTAGACATGGCTCAATACAGCTCCTCTCTGTAGATGCTGTCATACGCAGCCTTAAAATCGATGAAAAGGTAGTGGGTATCGATTTGGAGCTCATAAGTTTTTACCAAGATCTGCCGCAAAGTGAAAATTTGGTCGTTGGTCTAAAGACACATGGATAAGGTCCAATTAGATTGTTCACGCAAGGCTTCAGACGTTCACATATTACGGCAGAGAGGATCTTGTAGCTGATTCCTCTGTAGTGGGCGCAGTTTAGAGGATCTCCCTTCTTCAGGATCAGACAAACAATGCTGAGGTTCAATTCATCGGGCATGCATTCCGACCATATCTTACAGATGATTTAGTGTATGCTCTTATCTAGATCGTTGCCTGCTGCTTTAAACAGCTCGGCAGCTAGACCATCTGCTCCAGCGGCTTTGTTTGATTTCAGACGTGATATTGCCTTTTTAACTTCTTCGGTTCGCTCGATTTTGCTAAATTCAACATATTTCACAGTAATCAATATTCTGAGTTTACTACTGAAAGCTTAACTCAATTCGGAGTTCTGATTGTGGAGATATTTGTGTCAGATGATATTGAAGCATTCCCAAGAAAGATTATCCACTAAATGTTCGACAAAAGACAGGTGCTATTTTCAATTTTCGGATTATTCACTTGAAAAAGGTTCCACTCACTTGAGTTCACCTCTTGAATTCGCTCGCCTCCAAAAGAAAGAAACCACGTTTCTTTACAAACACCTCTGACAACTATTCAGCAATAACTGTCAAAAAGCACTCACAATTCATTAAATGTAAATTATTGAATTAATTTACTACAATTGCTTTTTTCCCCCAGCTCCGAATTCCCATCTTCCACAGTAGACAATTGCTTGAATGTCGCTCTATGAATTTAAATCCATTGTAATCCATCTTTGGAAAACGTGCTGTGGCATGGTGGCTCACCCCTCGAATTATCCTTTAAAATTAAGCAATAAACAGCAAATAAAAGGATTTCAATTCCACAGTCATAGTCAAATTGTCGCATCATCTGTACCTTCCAACCAATTGTCGAAACAGCAAACCAAACCAAAAAGAAGAAGAAGAAAAAAAAGTTCTGAAAATATAATTCACGAAAATTTGATCATCTGTGTTGACACAGAGATCATCTTTTGTCAATGTGTTTTCTATTTTCCTGGGGACCGGTAAATCCTCATTTCCAAATGCCAAACTCAACGTGAGTACAATGTTTCAAATAAACAACCGTGCAACAATGAATACAAATCAACATCATCGTCGCTGAATTAGCTAGCGAGCCGTTTACAACATCTAGATACGTCGTTGTCGTTGTCGTCGTTGGCAAACTGAACGTTTCCTAAAAGGATCAACAATATAAATCTAATCCCTGTGGTGTTTGGAATCGTGCATGGTACATTATATAGGAGGACTGCGAGCGAGAGGTTGAGAAGGGCTAACAGCGATGACAAATAATATAATTTGCACCCTTAATTGCAGACATCTGAATTCAAATTCAAGGGGTAAGTTACACTTACATCACGCTCTACTTCTACACCGCAAAATACCGACGACAAGCGACAAGGATATAAGGCTAACATTTAAGCAATCATCTGTTAGGAATTAACGCTATTGCTGGCTGGTGGATTTTATACGATGCAGGGTTGGGGTTCGCTAACGCCCGTCATTGTCTTCTCAAAGGCAAACAGATGGACTAAACGACTTGATGTTCCTACCCGTTGAAGAACGAACGACCTAACCGAATTAGAAGATGGGACAGATCATAGACAACATTGTGGATTCAATTCGGATAAGGTGCATCTTGGGAGGGATGGATGAGGGTAAAATGATGACTGATGCACTCTTACATGAATTGTGCGTATCCACTTCAACGACATAGAAGACCACCGACCGACGACAACGCAACCAGTGAGATGAGTTATAGGCATGAACATTGCCAGTGTTGCACTCATCTGTGCATTTCCATTCCATCCAGTTGTTGGATTGATGATGTTGGACTAAATAAATGTTTTCCTTTGGACGCCTTCACGCACAATAGAACGCACACTTGGCAGTCAGAGTGGTTTGTAAAGTGTCGAGTAGTAGTTACGTGATGAAGTGGACAATTGAACGATGAAATGAACTGCGATCAAGTGGATGAGTAAGCAAGTGCGTTCAGTCTCTCAAAGGAGTCTTAAAGGTTGATTAGAATCATAATAAAGAGTTAATTGGGTGGGATGACAGTGTGCACTGGATACAAGACATTACGATATCCTTTTTAATGGACATTGGACTCTAGAGAATCGAAGCAGACATGTTCTGTTGACAAAGACGTATAGGCATTAGGCATATACTAGCAGCCTATACGTTTATCAACAAAACAAGTCTGTTTCAATTATAAAAAATATTTAAAAAATAGATTCTTGTTAATGCTTCAATTTTCTCGGTCCCGATTTGTTGATGTACGGTTTTTTTTGGAGTGGGGACCGCGACTCAGGTGGCGCACCCAAATGGAATAAAATCTCAATCAACTTGGAGTGCAAAACTGGAGACAGCTAGCTAGAGAACGAGCTAGCTGGCTGGCGGAGTCTGTTGGTTGAGGCCCAGGTTCACAACGGACTGTAGCGCCACCTTAAGTGAGTAAGTTAGTACATCTACGTACTTGGACTTTGACTTTTCTGACTAGATTAGGTTAGGTAAAGGGATTGACAGTTGTTGGCTGTCGTTACCGTCGAACTTAGGTCAATGTAGATTCATTATTGTGATTTCCTCGAGTTTCACTTCTCAAAGTAATAAGAAACTTGTGATTTCAGTTAATCTCGCCACTTGGAGGCATTGATGAAGTTCAAAATGTTAGTATCTGGAGTACTAGAGATTTCATCTAAGTCCCTAAAGAAGTAATTGCCGAGCAATTTCTTTCTTTGGCGGCAAAATGCGGGGCAGTGACACAGAAATGCCAGTGAACATTGAACATTAAATTTACAGTACTGCGCACATGAATGTGACGAACTACAGACACATAGCAGCACTGGTGACTGAGACCATCGGCTGGGACAGAACAAGACATTAATACAACAGAGAGAGACAGATAGATACATAGAAGGAAACACATAACAGAAACCTACGTGGCTCAGAGGAGGAGACATAGATGTTAAATTGTCTCGTGTTATCGCACAGGTGGCCTCAGATAAGCTGGCGATTTTCTTAGAAAAAGAATGCTGCCGAAGCTGGGTCTTGAACCCGCAGCTTTTGGCTTAGCAGTCGGTGCAGTGCATTAACGCCCATGGCATTTACGCCCGCGGGTGTTAATTCCATAAACAAATGGAGTTTACCCCCGCGGGTGTTAATTCCTTTTTGAATTGGCAATAAGGCCCACCATAAAAAAGAACTAACGCCCACGGGTGTTAATGCCATTTGAAATTGGCACTAACACCCGCGAGTGCTATTTTCTTTTGGAATAGATCTTTTCACCCTTGGGATGTGAACACTTGCGCTGGCATCCTAGGCACCTTGGCCACGTGAGTAGAAACAACATCAAACATCACAAATGAAATTTACAAATTTTACATTTCTATAACTTTGTACGATTATACTCTTAGTCATTCAAGACCTATTCGGTTTGTGAATTTAAATAATAACAATAATAATAATAATAATAATAATAATAATAATAATAATAATAATAAATAAAGAACAATCTCTGGGATGTCAAAGTTCGGTTCGGATACGGCATTCTACAAGCACACTATACTTGAAGCCAATTTCATCTTATTGTATCTATCTGTCACCTAAATTTTTAACATTGAAAGATGGATGGAAACAAGCGGAAAAAATTTTGCCCAAAAGAGAATCAATTTGGGGTGTGAAAATAAAAAAATTCGCGCGAATTTTTTTTATTTTCACACCCCAAATTGATTCTCTTTTGGGCAAAATTTTTTCCGCTCGCTTCGCTCGCAATCAAATCAAATCGATCTTGCACTTTTCGTATCGGCTTCATCCTCAGTCAAAATTCGAAAAGATGCTGGAAATGAAATGCTTGAAAAAATTTTTCTTTGCATTACACTATTACAGGATGTGTAGAAACACTACTTTTCCAAATAAAAGGAAACCTCAACAGCTCTGACCGTTTTTTCGACAGCTAATAAAGAAACATGGTGCTATTTATTTCAATGTGCATACATACAAGATATTTAAGTTTTTTGTTTATTTGTTTAGTATGAACATTCATTTGTTGACTGTTTGACTCGCCATAGTGGGTTAGTAATCAATAAAACGAATTGGGTACTTTGGACTCTCCAGAGTGGCTCAGAAGTTCTGAAAACCATTTTCGGGACTTCTGACTTCGGGACGAGTTTCCCTGCACTATGTTTCTAATCAACACAGAAAAGCCAAGTTGCAATAGAAATAAGACCGCAACCCTTGTAATTGTCTAATTTCCATAAGAAATTTAAATAAGGCTCCATGCGGCTTTATTTCGTCGGGCGTTATTTCATGTCACCATTTGTTTCACGTGTGGTTTTTATTTCCAATTAAAATTGGAATTAAAGCCCACCAAAAAAAGGAATTAACCCCCGCGGGTGTAAGTACCATTTCAAAAAAGGAATTAATACCCGCGGGGGTAAATTCCATTTGTTTTTGGAATTAACACCCGCGGGCGTTAATGTCATGGGTGTTAATGCATGGCACCTTAGCAGTCAACTACTCATTCCTCTGAACCATGGCCACCTGCGTAGAAATGCCATTACCATATTGCTTCTCAGAGAGTAGAGTTTGTGTGAAGGGTTGCCGAAATCCGGAATGGCGAATTCGTTTCTCCCTTTCTCTTCCATAACCATCAAGGCCTTTTTCCTTTTGCATAGGAAACCTCTTCGCAGGCGATAGTTTATCATCCTGCCTGTTTCTCTTGAGCATATGGCCCACCACCTCATTCTCCTTCATAAGGTTCTTAGTCCCATTGTGTTTGTGAGTGTGTTGCATTTTTGAGCATTTTCTTATCCCTGGCCGTTAAGGCATCGAATTGTTCGTTCGGTGTAACGTTTTTTTTGCTCTATAGGATCATGTCTTCGATGACAGTATTGGTTCTGTGTTGTTCTCGTACTCTCTATCGTCAAGTGCACGACACTATTACTTGACAAAGGTGAAGACGGCGGGGTGTCAGAACGGCAGTCAGGGACATTGCTCCTTATATTACCTCAACAAGTCCCCTCCAAAAGTCCCCCACATTCATTTCATTCGAGGCCATCTTACCGTCTTCCCGTCAGGCCCTTTGCAGCATATGGCCCTGTACTGGGATTGGTTGATGTAGGTTATATCAATGTCGAATGCTGAGACTCTCTTCATCGCATGAGCTTGATCGACCTGCGGCAGCGAAACAATTTTCCTTATGAAAACTCAGAACTCATCTCTCTCTTTCTTTAATAAGAACCGCGAGAGAAGCTCAAGTCTGCATTGGATGCTTCTTATTTAGCTGCGGGAGCTCGACGATACACTTCATACACCAAAAATCGTTTTTTTTCGTTCCAATGGTCGTGTGTAAGTCATTTCTTCAGTAACTTTTTCTCTATATCTCTCTAACGGCTTCTTGAAGTGATTCAGTTTCAACTAGTTCCCTACCATACTTCCGGCAAAGGATTTTGAAGGAGATTATCTACTCGATTATCTGATGTCGTATTCGTACCGTGTTTAAAAAGTCGGTCCCTCGGAATCTAAGGACGCCCTGAATAAACATTGATAAATGGTCAAATCATCATTGCTTTGAAAGACAAAACACCCACTTTTTTTTAAACTTAAAACTTTATACATTTGGTAATTTTGGTGAAAAACTGTATAATCATCAGACGTCTATTATGCCAGATGGCCTTGTGCAAATGTACTAAATTTCACAAGATTTGGTAGAATTTCTTTTGTTTGCACAAACATTAGCCTACAATTAATGCATACAGCTTATACTTCTGTTCAATTAATATTCTAAGTACAATTTCCAAACGGCATTAATATCTCAAATCAATAAAGATTTTTGCCAGCAAATTATTTACTCAGCATATGGACTGAGACTGAGACTCTTTCACCTAAAAATAAAATCAACCCCAAATTATGAGTCCATTATCACAAAATTCAGATTTCGATTAAATCGTTCCAACAGCATTTGCACGATGATCTCCTGGCATTATCTAAATTCTAAATGCTCTTTGGTTCATTTTCGAAACGCATTTGGTGACACAAAGAATTCAACACCATATGTGTCAACACGCAATAAAATTACCAGAAAATATAATCCAAACAATTGACCGATAGATTTCCAACAACGCGAATATACGAGCACTGAATGAATGAATAGCAGCAGAACCCAATCATCACCGTCTAAGCCTAGGGCACGCGTGAAAGTCATTCGCTCTGGTGATGGTTTTGGTCCTCGTCCCCTTCGATTTAGCCAGACGATATATTAACACTGGCAATAAAATTTACCCTCTTATCAAATCCATTACAACGAACGAGGAGCGAGGTCACACTAGGCACGATGGGTGCGATAAACAAAGGAATTTCCTTTTTTATTCGGTCTGCTGAAAAAAGGATGATCTGCTAATTGCCACCAAGCTCTAGCGCGAAAAGTTATTCAACTAAATTTTTTTGTTCGCCCAAGCAAACCGATCAAATAGAAGAATCTTGAGTTTAACTCTTGCCCGCAGGACTTTCTTCTAATTAAATGTGCGGTAAGTCCCGGGAGACGGAGAGATTGAAACCGATGTTGCCGTACCGGGTGTTAACCCAAACAGATAACAATAACAAAAACAGAAACAACGAGATTGTGATGCCTGATGCCCTAAGGGGTTGATTAGTAGTCGTATTATGAAGGGTGTAAAGAATCAATTTTGCACAACGCACTTGTTTGCCGCCACAGGGTTCGCTACAACAACTATACAAGAACTATTGTGAGCTAACCCTTAGTGAACAGCGAATAGAGATACGTTTGGAACAGGGATTCGTGAATTCGAGGGGTGAGGATGAAAAAAGTACCTGCGTTTATCTCAAAGCATTCAACCTAAACCTCTATTTGATAAATGTGGGCAAATAATTGCCTAATTTATGCGTACTTAAACAACTGATGAATATAACACGGGATTCGGGCAAAATTCCTATTTAACACAGAGAAGGGGAAGTAAAGGTGGAAATGTGTGTTGATGTGGACTTAAAGTAATTGCCAAAAGGGATTACAATTTAATGTTGCCGGTTTAAATTAATTCTTTTTTTGTTAAACGTATTTTGTGTTTGATGTTTGTAAAGAGATTTAAAAGTCACTTGTTTTTTATCATATAAATTTGAAGGAAATAAAATGCTTCCGATGCATTGTTCCTTACTAACCAAAGATTTGACGGATTTGAGCTTGATAGTTTTTCGTATTAGGCGTTTTCAAATATTCGTTCAGAGCAGAGCTTGAACTGTCAAAAAAAGTTTCGTGTTCAAATTTTCGTTCGAAACAAATGGAATCTAGTGTTAGAACAGAAGGAAACGCTCCCTTCCGAACTTTCAAATGAATAAGCTCCCCATAATGGACGGAGGTGTACGGGAGTATCTTTCCAAATAAAGATCTGTTTTTCGTTTTCAATAGTTTGTGAATTTTGTTGCAACAAATCGACTTTCTCTTCAGAAAAATAAATAAATTCCTTCAACTATCAAATTTTCGTCTTTTAAAATCGAAAGGAAGCGCAGTTTACGTCTGTTTTCTGTAAACAAAACTGATCGAAAATTGACGAAACAGAGCAATCCGCCATTTAGGGCACAATATATGAATTTCTTGTTTTCGATCAATTACGGACTGCTGCGTCCGTTCTCTGAACATGTACAGAGCGAGCTCTTTTCGCTCGGCCGAAAAGAAAGAGCAACACTGATAGAAAGAAAAAAAAGAAGTATCTACACATTTTGTTCAAAACAAGAAAGATGTCCGAATAACAATAACAAAAAATGCACGACTCGGTCGTACGAACTTGCTCCTGTATTCCCAATTAAAATTCATAAAAAAATAAACAAAAAATTCATAAATAAAAATTTAAATTGAAAAATGTACTTCAAAAATGGATTCAATCGAAAAAAAATTGATGTCATATGATTTCTTAAGAAACTGTTGGTTAAGGCTGTAGGTGCCTGTAAACTTCCAGACAGACAGACAGACAGACAGACGGAATCACCGGACCCACTTTTTTCGACTTCTCTATCATCGTAATGTCATATCTCATCATCATCTCAATTTTTTTTTTTTTTTACGAATTCAATACTTGCCATATATTCTATATGTCGCAATTAAAAAAGGAAAAAATGATTCGAATGCTTTTTTTATTTTAACAAATTTTTTATTTTTATAATTTTATTTCAACACAATTTGCTTCAACTTCACGATTCTCTCTAAATCGCAAGTGACATTAAGTTCTCACTGTATCCGTTATGAAACATCCACCTGAGCAAAGCAAAGAATGTTATTAATTCATATCTCTGACAATATGTGAACATTTTGTCACCACAATTTCATCTGGGGATGTAGCTCAGATGGTAGAGCGCTCGCTTAGCATGTGAGAGGTACGGGGATCGATGCCCCGCATCTCCAACTAACTTTTTTTTTGTTTAATACTAAATTTCAACGATTGATTAATTTTTTTTTTTAATATTATTTTAAGTAAATCGGCTTGTACTGGAGGAGATAAGGTTCTTGTGGGCTCCAGGATTTCATTTTCAAACATCCAGCCCCATTCTTGAGGTTCAAAGTTCTTATTAAACCACGTTAAATAAGAACTTTGAACGTGGTAGTAGACACGCTTCATATAATGAAGAGCTGCTTCACTTGTTGGTGGAAGTGTTGACAATTGAACAGTTTAATTTAATTTAGATAATTTGATGAATTGCGGTACCGAAATACTGTCCCCAGTTTTAGAGCATTAAATAATGCCAACAAGATGCGCAACCCATTTGCCAATAATGTTTGTACGGGGCAGTTTTCTTGTTGAAATACTTCCACCAATTCATTCAAATTGTTCATTTTTTCCAATGCTTTATTTAGTTTTTTTTTCCTTTTTTGTATAGCGCAGAAGTCGTGTGACAGCCACTAATCCATTGTTAAAAAATATGAGTGCGACCCATGGAGTCCACACGACTAACTTCCCATAGTAGAAAAATACGTAAAAACATTAGTTGTTTTGCAAAATATTCAGCGGATGCATCCCATTGTAGTTGTACACGCACGTTGCTTCAAAGTCAAATTCCATAAAACTGATGATTTTATGAAAAACATTAAGTTTATTGAATAACAGTGGCGCCATCTGCCACTGCCGAGTTGATCGTACCATTTCGTGGTTCACAACTACTTTGCACAGTAAAATACAGCCTACATATATTGCTCCTGAATATTGTAGTTTTCTATTATTGAAGCAATTTTTCTAATCGGATTAGTATTTCTGAAAATTAATATTTATACGGCAAAGCAGCGTTTGGTGGGTCAGCTAGTAATCAAATATAGTATATGATACTCCTGAATATTGTGTTTTTTTCCCCACTAACTATAAGATTTTTTGCACTATTATTGAAATTATTGCAGAAATTATCATAATTTTCATTATATTAGGGTTGTCTTAGATTTTTGATTGCCATTAAAAAACCGCTAAGCCGATTTCGCTCAAAACCTAATCAGCTCTTAACAACACAATGCCGCGTCGAATGAAATCAATTCGATGAGTGGTTCGCGAGATAATTGAGCTGAAAAACGTAACGCGTAACGAACACACATACACACACACAGACATCATCATAAAAACGCTTGATTCGGATTCTAGTGACCTCGAAACATCGAGAAATACGAAAATTGGAGATTCACAAAATCGGCCCCATTACAATAACTTCCTCTGGGAAGTTAAAATCATTAATCATCTCTCGATAGCGCAATCCATTGACCGTAACTGTTGCTCCAGCCTCATTTTCGAAAAAGTAAGGTCCAATGACCCCGCGGGACCATAAAGTCACGCGTTGAGGATGGAGAGGCTTTTCAACAATAACTCCTGGGTTTTCCGAGCCCCAGATGCGACAGTTTTGCTTGTTGACGTAGCCTCCGAGGTGGAAATGGGCCTCATCAGTCAAGATGATTTTTCGATGAAATTCCGGATCAGCAAAGACACGACGTTAATGATGATCAGCCGGCTTGAGTTCTTGTGTTAACTGAATTTTATAAGCCTTAAGACTCAAGTCTTTATGCAAAATACGGTGTAATGACGTTTGTGGAATGCCTTATTCCAAAGAACGACGAGGAATGGACAAACCTGGGTTTTCTTCAACACTTTGGGCTACAACAGCAATATTCTCAGTTGTTCTTGAGCGACGTGCACGGGTTTTATTCTTCACATCACTAACTTGTCCCAACAGCTCGAATTTGTCCACCAATTTCTGTATTGCGGTCCGACAAGGTGCTTCACGACGCACAGTGGGACGACCCATAGTAAAAAATTAAAAAATACAACTATTTTAGCGGTACTTTATATTAATTGGTTAGTCATCCCAAATATATAGAAGCTCGAAATGCAATTAATTTTTTTGCTTTTATTTATTGGTCCGCAAGTTATAGCCACGTGAACATTATCATTTTTTCCGCATTTTATATAAATAGTTTTAAGGCGATTTTTTGTGACATATTCAATTGCTGTGCAAATATATTCCGCGTGTGAAAATTAAATTAATAATGGAGAATATTTTTTTTTTTTTTTATAATTTGCACCCACTCAAGGGATTTTTTATACCCTTTTTATGCCAGAGACACAGTGAGTGCATTAGGAAGAGGTGAAGGGGTTGGAAAGGAGGTGTCGATGTACATTGGTCTTGAATTCTTGAACATTGCAATGATCGGGAAAGACAGAGTGTGAAAGAGAGTTCCACATTCGCGTAGTACGGCTAAAGAATGATTCTCTATACTTGAGAGTACGTCCGAAGTTGGGCTCGAGGGTAAACTGATGGGCATTCCTAGAAGCGCGAGTATTACGGGCGAATTGTTTGAGGGGAGGAACGCAACTGGCTATTTCACTAGAGCAATTACCATAGAAGTAACGGTAAAACAAGGAGAGACACGCAACGTTGCGACGGTGGTCTAAAGGGGTGAATGAGTCAGTGATCTCTCTATCACCAATCATTCTTACAGCTCTTCTTTGTATTCCATCTAAGAGGCTTAAGTAAGTAGCTGGAGCGCCAGCCCAGAGATGGGAATTGTACTCAAGCCTTGGACGGATATATGTTTTATAGATAATAGCCAGATCAGAAGGGGAGAAAAATTTCTTCCACCGTCTTAAGAAACCCAAACATCTTGCGGCATTTTTGGCGACATCGCATATGTGCTCGCTCCACAAAAGGTGGTCTGTAACGCACATACCGAGAATCTCGAGATGTTCGGTCTCATTGATGCAAGTGCCACTCATGGACAGTGGCAAGGGGGGTACATCTCGCTTTGACGATACAAGACAGCATTGAGTTTTCGAAGCATTAAACTCGACGCGGTTTTTAATTCCACATTGTACAATGCTGTTTAAGTCAGAGTTTAATGAGCTTATCATATTTTGCCGTTGCAGGTCCACATCCGAAGTGGAGGGATGTGAGTCTGGGAACGAATATGAAAAGCTAAGGGTACTATCGTCGGCGAAACAATGAATTGGATTAGAAGTTACAGACAAGAGATCATTTATGAAAATGAGGAAGAGTGTTGGAGACAAAACGGAGCCCTGGGGCACACCAGCGTTTATATTGTGGGTTTCAGACTTGAAACCGTCCAATACAACTTGTATTGTACGGTTCGAAAGAAAGTTTCTAATCCATCGAAGAAGGGATTCATCGATACCGAAAGCACGCATTTTCGATAAAAGAGCAAGATGCCAGACTTTATCAAATGCCTTTGAAATATCAAGTGCAACAATCTTACTTTCTCCAAAACGATGTAAAGATTTGTTCCACTGTTCGGTGAGATAAACCATCAGATCACCAGTGGACCTGTTGCTGCGAAAGCCGTACTGCCGGTCATTAAGAAGCTTTCGGTCTTCGAGATATTTCTTGAGCTGATAGTTTATCAGCGTTTCCATGACCTTAGAAAGAAGGGACGTTAGTGCAATCGGACGATAGTTGGAGGGAGAAGAAGGTACGCCTTTTTTTGGGATTGGCTGGACAAATGCTGTTTTCCAACTGCTCGGAACGAGCCCAGAAGAATAGGATAGATGGAAAAGCTTACGCAAGGGTTTTGCCAGCGTGGAAGAACACCTCTTCAGAACAACAGCGGGGATACCATCCGGACCAGCGGATTTATGTATGTTGAGATCCTTGAGGACTCTTGCCACAGCACGAGTGCGAAAGAAGATTTGCCCCATGGAATCATTGACGCGCTCTAGAGCTGGGGGAGTCATGACACTATCTGGCAGCGAAGAGTTGGAGGCGAACTGCCTTGCAAAAAGGTTAGCTTTCGCGAGAGAGCTAACAACTGGAGTATCATTGTCAACGAGCGTAGGGACCGAGGAAGAAGAAGAATTCTTCATATTTTTCACAAAAGACCAAAAATTCTTATACTGCCTTTGGGACATTGCAGTATTTTTTGCCTTAATTTTTGATCATGCAAAAACTTAGTCCGTCGAATATGGGCATTGCAGGCCTTCCTGGCTTGTTTAAACTTGTTCCGGTTTTCCTCAGTTGGGTTGGCTCTATAACACCGGAACTTTACTTCTTTTTCCCTGATAACCTCTTTACAGCTTGAATCAAACCATGATTTTTCCTTAGGTTTGATGCTTTTAACTCTATTCGGGATAAAAGTTTTCATTCCCAAGATAATCATATTAGTAATCATATCTGCGCTGGCGTCTACGTCACTATCGAGGAAGCATAGTGACCAGTTAAAGATCCGGAAGAAGTTATTGAGACCGTCCCAGTTGGCTTTCTCGTATTGCCATACGGTTCTCTTCGGAGCTCTTTCTTTAACTGGATTAGTTTGGCACGAGAAATTTGCAGATATTATACTATGGTCTGATCTGCCTAGAGGCGTTAATACACTGATAGTGTATTTATCAGGGTCAGACGTAAGGAACAAGTCAAGAGTATTTTCCGCTTGGCCATCAATATCCGATATTCGAGTGGGCTCAGTGACCAGCTGAGTGAGGTGGTTAAACTCAGCAAAGATTTCAGCACACATTCCTTCGGGTGTTGTCTGGCCCGAATGGAGAAGCCACGAAGAATTGTGTACATTGAAATCGCCCGTAATAACGATTTCAGTGTGAGGATATAAGGATACAATTCTTTGGATGGAGTCAGACAGAGCGTCAAATTTGCGAGAAGTTGAAGCTCTGTCCAAATTTGGGCTTCGATAGAGGAAACAATAGTGGATGATGTGCTTATTTATGGTGAACTTGAACCACATAAGATTAAAAAAAGGGTCGGAGCAATGTCCATATTGTGGAAGGAATTGATAAGCGACATCATCCCTAATGTAGACGGCGAGACCATGGTGGGAGAAGAATAAAGGCACTAAGCAATACCCATGAATAAGATATTCAGTAGGGTCGGTATTCTCACCTACTTGGGTTTCACTCAGTGCCAAAACAGCTGGCCTGTTTGTAACAGTGTGGATGTACACAGCAAGAAAATTAATTCTTAGCCCACGAATATTGCAATAATCGACTCTGAAATTATCGATCATTACAAGTTAAAAAAAATAAAAGACCAAAACAGACAAGATCTAAAAGAGTCACTGAATTGAATATCAGAAATCTTTACGATTCAGCGCCACTGTCAGTGTTATGCCTTAACGGCAGCGTGAATCGATCCGACCCTGGAATTCAAACAGTTAATCTATATTCATCTGCTATTGACAACACACCATATGCACACATTGAATGAGTAAAAAAAGCTCAATGCAATGTAATGCATATGATAAGCTGTGCAATTGTACGACGGGGAAACGAGGAGAACGGGATGGATATGTACTTACTGTGCTCTTGTGGCTAGCGGGTATTTTTAAGTCTTTTTTGTGGGTGCATTTTTTTGGCGTTTGTTTGCGATGTTATTGTTGTTGGTTGATTTCGATGGTTTTTTGTTGGTTTTCTTTTTTGCTCGTTTTAGAATTAGTTTTATGTTGGGTTTTGAGTGTTTTATTTAATGTTTATTATTGTTCTTTTTTGTTGGTGGCGTTTATTAATTTAATTTTATTTTTTGTTTTTTTGTTAACGGACGCGAGGGACGAGGACGGGACATAAAAATAAACACTAGAACAAGAGACAAAGCACTGCACAACCGGACTCTTCGAACACTTGACGAACACTAATAGTGAAGGTATTTAAATTTAAGAAACTTTTGTAAGAAATAGATTTTTTTCGTGTTTTTTTTTCGTAGTAGCGATTTTTGCTGTGTTAGTGTGGTACAAGCAAAAAAAAACGAATGTCAAATTTCAACAACATAATACCGCGTCGAATGAGACCAATTTTATGACAATACGATGAGTGGTTCGCGAGATAATCGAGCTGAAAAAACGTAACGCACATACGAACACACATACACACACACACCGATGTCATCTTAAAAACGCTTGATTCGGACTCTAGTGACCTAAAAACATCGAGAAATGCGAAAATTGGAGATTCACAAAATCGGACCCATTCAATAACTTCCTATGGGAAGTTAATAATTATAATTTTAATAAATAATTGATTTTATACAACGTACTGATATAACCATGACCCACCCTTGACCATATATGACTGTACGCTGCGCACTCTTCACGGTCTACCCCAAAAATGGCTGGTGGTATGGAAAACAGGTAAGCTTATGAAATTGTAGAGAATTTTATACTCTTCAACTTTCTTATAGGTGCAAATCTCTTTTAAGCCAAAAGAACCGAGATATTTGTGAAAACGCGCTTTTTATGTGCATTCTTCGCGTTCTACACCAACAACGGTTGGTAGTATGAAAAAACAGTTCGGGTAGAAGTTGTAAAGAATTATAAAGGTACTCTATAACTTTCGCATAGGTGCAATTCTCATTTAAGCCATAGAAACCAAGATATTCGCGAGAACGCGGTTTTAATTACCTTTGGCCTTCATTATCTTACGACCGACGCGGACATGATGGAAATTGTGACTTTTGACACAATTTTAAGGACGACTAATCAGGGGTATATACGAGTACGTATATATACCAATTTACAGCTTATTATCTTTCATTCCAAGGTTTACATACAGTGCCTTGCATAAGTATAACCGCACCCGAAAAAATGCGTTTAAAAGAAAACCTACAATAGGAGTGACTCCTTACTATTTTTTTATTGAGTTGCATCACTGATCAAGCAAATTGAGAAGAAAATAAAGTACCGTTATTTCCTCTCTTGGTGTTTAAATATTAAAAACAGATTTTAATGTATTTCAAAAATATAACCGCATTTATTGTTTTTTGTTTTTTTTTTAAGTTCATTTTTAACAAAAAATTAATATGCAATTTTGTTGCCTCTATTTTCCACCAATCTTAGAATTCTTTTTGGCATACTATGTATTAACTAGATTTTTCAATATGGAGTCGTCTAAAGCGTTCCATTCTGTCACAACTGCCTCTCGCAGCTCAGCAACACTAGCAAATTGCTTATTATGGGCATAAGTTTTGCGAGTTAAAATTCCCCAAAGATTTTCGATGGGGTTGCAATCTGGAGAATGTGACGGCCACTCCATCAAATTAATGTTTTTCGATTCGAACCAATCCAAACTTTGACGACTTACATGAATTGGGGCATTATCTTGCTGGAAGACATGCTCAACTCGGCGAAATCGTCTTAAATAAGGTACCAAATTCTCCTCAAGGACCGAAGTGTAGTCAGAACTGTTCATTCTGGTAGAGGTGAAGGCAAGTGCAACCTTACCACGCTCGCAGAAGACCCCCCAAACCATACAGCTGCCACCACCAAAGTTCCTCTTGGAAAAAAACTTTTTATCTTTCCTCAAATCGTGCCAATATCCGCTAAAACCATCTGGTCCATCGAGATTAAACTTTTTTTCATCACTAAAAATAACCTAATAAAAAACATTCATTCCAGTATGCCATTTGGAATAACGAGATTGTAGTGTAGATTAATAGAAAGTCACTTACGGTTTTCCAATCCCGATTTATGTTTTGGCGGGCATATTCCAATTATTAAATTTGGAGCTGGCACCATTTTGCCCCGAACAATCACTCCACTGCTTTTTAAAGCACGAGAAACGGTTGAAACCGAAACTCCTAAACCCAATTCGTTACGAAATTCCGGCAAAGAATGCACCGAATTGGATGCAGCATTGATTAAACGCCTCTTGTCGCGACGTGTCAGCTTCTGCGGACGCCCGCGTCTTATTTTTGTCCCATAAGATTCTGGATGTTTTAAAAAATTTCGAACGACACGATCCGATCGTGAAATTCGTCTTCCAATAGCCCTAAGACTTAGGCCGCTTGACCGAAAAGCCAAGATTTTGCCTTTTTCAATTTCGTTTAAATGCGTTCCACGTGGCATTGTTGTTTTTATTTGGAAGCACTTGACTGAATGCAGCTTCAAAGAGATTTGCATTGTGCGGTTATATTTTTGCAATACATCAAAATCTGTTTCTAATTTTTAAACACCAGGAGAGGAAATAACGGTAGGTACTTTATTTTCTTCTCAATTTGCTTGATCAGTGATGCAACTCAATAAAAAAATAGTAAGGAGTCACTCCTATTGTAGGTTTTCTTTTAAATGCATTTTTTCGGGTGCGGTTATACTTATGCAAGGCACTGTATATTTAAAACTAAGATGACTGGGCTATAGCTGTAATTTGTATCAACTGTAATTTAAATTTCAAGATGCAAAAATATTTCCGGTACAATATTACAATTTTACCTATACAAAGAAGAGGAAGAGTACTGTTTCGTTATAAATACCCAAATATTTGAATACGTGTGTTGTGCATGTTGCCTACACTACACTTTGAACAAAATTGTGCAAACATTCAATTTTAGTTCGCATGGAATGAAATCCCAAGACACCATGTTAACATGAGCATTATACCCTAATTTCGCACTAGCTGCAGGCTCTGTTGTTGCCTCTTCAAAACCAATCCCACACTCATTTCGTATTCACATTTGATGCGTGAAAATCATTCGAATGAAAATTTTCCATCATCAGACGTTTTTCTTTTTTTTATCGCTTCAAGAATCCTTTTTCCCTTTTGTGTGTTGAAATTTTCTAGTTGACTAATTTTAATACCGCAAAACATAAAAAGGAGTTAAAAAAAAAAACAAAATGTGCATTTCAAAAAACACGTCCATCATGATGGTGCAAATACATGAATTGTTGATTGTTTAAAATATTTTTATTTTCGAATGTATAGGTATTTGTATATGTGATCCCATAATCTGATTTGTATGATGATTTATTTAGGCTCGTAGACATATTGAATAAAGAAAGGATTCAGTGCCAAAGTGTGATAGGTACTGCCTATACCTTACCTACAACATGTGACGTGTGTGTTAAATATTTCCACCCTCGGTAAATGTGATAATAAAGGATAGGGGTGACATTTTTTGATGAGACACCTTTTTTTCGAAAACAATATTGGTTTTGAAATTTTGTTTTTGTTATTGTTATTCAATTGAATTAGTTAACGGTATTATTTATTCAAAACAAATTCAATCGGATTAATACGCTCGATTGCACTTAATTTAGAAAAAATGTTGAATTGCGTTTGTGGGTTTGTGGTAATTTTTTTTTCTTAATTTGGTGTTTTCCTATTGCCGAGATGAGGAAAATTTTAAATATTAGGACTAGGAGTTCTAAATAAATGTTTTCTTCTAGCAAGTAGCAACCTAGCAACCGTTCGTAAGTTGTAAGTAGGTAGTGCTGTACTGTAAAGCGCAAAATAGGCCAAACATGGTTCAATTTGTCGTTGCAATGGAGGTTCCGGAATGAAAATTACATTTACGCTTGAACCTAAAGGTTTCACGTTGCGTTGCCATTTTACTTTTTTAGTTCTATATTTTATATTCACTCTTAGCGAATATTCGACTCGCTTTTCATTTGTCTTGGAAGTGCGAAATTGTGCGAAACAAGTTTGTCTGGGTGACGTGAAATAACGCCCAACGTAATAAAACCGAATTTGAAATTCGGCCTTATTTCCATTTCAAAAGTGAAACTACCCCAATTTGGCTTTAATTCTTAGGTCAGTTGGAAATTGCGCCAAAAAAATTGGAAATAAGGCCAAAATTTTCAAAACAAGTTTTTCAGCTTTTTGCAATCTTAAAAAAGAATACAAGCCGAATAATTCTTTGAAAAAACACCTGAATTCTTTGTAAAAATTTTTTGTACACCCATGGACATATGGCCAAATGACACCTTCAAATCATTTTTTTTCCTATAAAAAAAGAACTTCAAATATTCTTTTTTAAGTGAAAAAAGATTCCTATATAACGAAGAAATGATAATTAAAAAAAGAATTTAAACTAAACAAACGTTCATGTAATCAACATTAATGAAGTAAATATAAGTACATTAACATGTATTTCAACTCTAAACACATTTGATATTTTATACAATTCCTCTGCAAATTTTACAGAGAATTGCGTTGTTATTTTTACATGATTTTATCTATTGAAAAAATTATGAATTCCAAAGAAAGATTTTAAATTATTTACTTAATATAAAATTTAAATTAAGAGAAAAATAATCGTCATTCGCGCAGCGGAAAAAATTCAAAAAAAAATTTGATTCTCTCTAGGGCAAAACATTTTTTTCCGCTCGGTACGTCTTGCGCGATAGACAATTATCTTTCTCTCAATTCAAATTTTTTATCAAGTACCTTAATAAATTAAAGTCTATTCTTGTAAATTCAAAATGTTTTCTATATTGACCATTTATTCCAAAAAGTAGCTAGTAAATATGGCCACCTGATTCTTACAATGTTAATTATTGCCATCACATGGTAGATTGACACTTTAGAAAAGTTAAAAATGGCAATATATATGGAAATATGACTGTTTCACATATGACACGGTACCAATTAAACACATAAGTAAACATATTTTATATATATTATTGACATAACAAAAGAAAAAAGATGTAGATTTATGAAACAAAACTTTGCAAGCTCACGATCAGATGTCAAGGGGAAAAAAGCTACCAAGCCATTGCAAAGGGGCCAATTTGGCGAATCAGAAAATTTGCGCGAATTCTTTTTTAAGCAAAAAAAAGTTTAAGTGTTGACAAATATTTTAACAGGAGGATAAATTTAAAAACGAAATAAGACCAAAATGGCCTAGTTTCGTTTAAGCAAATGAAATAAAGCCAAATTTCAAATTTGGTTTTATTTCGTTTTCGAAAACGTTGGGCGTTATTTCACGTCACCGTTTGTCTGAACAAGATTTTTAACTATACTCTCTCGGAGTATTTGAAGATCTGAAAAATGAGCTATAAGGCCACCAAGATTGATTTGGGTATTTGGTTTACAAAAGATCGATTGCGACATGGGCTGTGTCATGGCGCTCCATTGTGTTTTGTTTAGGTACATTCTTATCTTCCATTTCATTAAAAAAAAAGTTAGTTAATATGATTCTGATGTAGGTAATGATCACTGCTGCCAACCTCATTAAAAACAAAAAAAAACATGGCCCAATAATGCCACCATCCCGCAATCCGTATCAAAAGGTGATCCTGCTTTTCGGAGGCAATGTTTTTTTTTTTTTTGAAAAAAACGTTACCATGGCGACGAGGTGATTTTTGCTTTAAGTTGTCCAATTTAGCCTTCCCTATGTTACAAACTGCAAAGCCAATAGTCTTGCAAGCTTATAATTGCATATTTCTCTTCAGGATAATTTATGTGAAGTATTGAAGTGTTCGGACCAAACTCTCCGCATACTAAACGCTAAAAACACACCAAATCAGACAAAACGTCTTTTTGTCTTTCGACAAAATCGTGTCGGATTCCAAGCCACACCGAGGCCGTGTGTTGCTCCTATGCAACTGACACGTGTTTTTGTCGATTTCTGATTGTTTGTCTTGTTCACCGTGGTGTGTGTTACTTCATAAAACGGAGTTTTAGGTGCTGACATTTTGTCTCCGACTTTTTGTTGCCTTCGGTGTGTTTTGCTCCTATACAACCCCATGTATTTACTGCAACCGACGAGCGGACAAAACTTTTTATCGTATCGTGTCTTTTTCGGTGTGTGTTGCCTCATAAGAGCAATGGACTTGTGTCCGGGGAATACAGAACAAAGGTTTAGTCTGATTTGGTGTGATTTTAGCCTAAATGTCAAAATACGGTTTCTGTCCGGCTACACCCGTCGCTGCCATCTGTCTAAAGAGCATTTGTAAATTTCAAAGTTCAAACGGACTTCCGCCTCTTGGTCTCGCCACAACTTTACGCCTTCGGAGTGGTAACTAAATATAGATTTACAAATTATCAACGAATTTTGCACCTCTTTATCAACCAAAACTTTCAAATCAATATTAGTTACAAAGAAGTATGCAGAGATAACAAACAACAACGCCCAAAGGTTCTGCAAAATAGCTTCGACATTATCCTAAAGTTCAACACCAGAACGCAGTGTTTTCGACACCTTATCGCGAAGAACAGAGAGTATGAATGCATCTATTCGAGCAGCATTCCTACACAATGCGCAATGCAGTGTGCAAATTCAGACCAGGAGGTGCGCTTTAATGTGAAATTTTTCAATATACAAGAACAAATCAGGCGGTTATGGCCCGTCAAAGGGGTTCTTAACTCTTAAAAAAGTGAGCTCTGATTGCTGAACGATAAGTCTCTAGATATAGAAGGTCCAGCCAAAAAAGGCTTCGTTCGGAAATGCAAACGTGCTTCGACGAATTTTCTACGACTTCAAACTTGAGAACATACAAAACAACAGAATTTCTGATCCCACTTTTATTAAACTTCTCTACTTTCAAATCAATGGCAAGATTGCAATATTTGCGGATATCATATAGTTCACAACTACATATTGTAATCTTACATCGATGTAAAACTGGATACTGGACTTGTCTGCCTTAAAACATTGCAGAAATGTTGTCTCCTTCATTCGTCTTTATAAACCAATGGTAAGCCCCAAGCAAATATTATAAAAAAGTAATAAACCACAAACATCAATCTAATCAATGCACTTGGTGCTTCTCAAAATGATGTCTTTTGCAAATCTCAAAAACAAACAAGGAACCCTCCAAGGAGAACAACTTTCTCAAAGACGAGGAACCCTCACATATCACCAAAATCTTGTATTCAAAAGTATTTATGCTTAGCAATCAAAAATATCAAGAGTTGTCAAACAAATATCATTATACCACCATATTTCTCCCACACCCCATATCGCCCTGAAAGACAGAAAACAACGTGAGGTTTTATGCGACTTCTTTTTAGTGACAAATATCACATCACTCACACATAAGTATATAACACAACAATCGATGATGAGATTTTTGCACAAAATCCTGACAAATGACTGGGTATTTGTCTGTCGCCCTGCGTCGTTGTCTTTTTCGTTTTTCATCGTCATCTTAGTGTTCATCGTGTGATCCTGATCCTATAACAAAAATCATCTAAATCTAAACAAAACAATCTTTGTGGAATAAAATTCCCTAAAAAGGATGTTTTATTTGTTTTGGCATCGTTTAAGTTGTTGTCCTCGTCATTGTCTCTTCTGTACACACATACCTTTTCATTCTTCAAGAAATCTTGTGGTTTTTATGATGACAAAGATGCTAAATTTTGTTTCTAAGCTTTTGTGTGTGTGTATGTATGTGTTCTGTTGTATATTCGAGACAAGAAGACGATTTTTATTTGGCCACGTCCCATGTCACACACAAAGATTGATTGTCTGCATCGTTTTCAATTGCAGAGTGGGAGGAAGTCCCATCGACACTCTTCCAGCCCCCCTATCGTTCAACTATATCAAACAATTCACTAGGGATGATGTCCATCTGAGTGCTCATTATAGTGACATTGATTGTAGGACATACAAAATACACATGTACATTGCTAAGGACCTACGACGACGGATTTTTTTTTGTTTTTGTCTTGTTGTTTGTTAAGCTTTCAGAGACAAAAATGCCATCCAATGGCTTGGAAAAATTCGAATCGCAGCAGAAAAAGGAAAATCGAAAATAATAATCCTGCTCAACCACAAGAATTATCCTGCAAGGACTACAAAAAAAAATTGTCAAACAAAATACTAGACAGGACGCTACATATCGACTGGTCGGTCGGACTAAATGAACCGTTGAATGGACAAATCGAAGGATCATCGTCATCATCATCAGCATCATTGGAGGTCGGTTTCGGTTACGGTTTCGCTGAATGTTTTTTTTTTCTCTCCTCAATCTCGTTTTGTATGAGATGGGAGTTGGGGTCGGAATCACGGGTAAATTTAAGGAAAAATTTGTGATTCAAATTGGTTTACAAGAAACGGTACAAAAGTTGATTGCCTATTTGTCTTCTGTTTGACATTTTACAAATATCGGCCGTTGGGCAATTTGAATCTTAAATTTTGCGGAAAAGAACAATTGTCTGTTTATTTTTCTTTATCGCTGTAATTACGAGTAAATTTTGTGGATTTCACTAAAGGTTTTTTGGAGGTTTGGACGAGAAGGACGAAACCACATTTTGCAAGATTTAAATCGAATCCTGATAAGTGAACTGCTGCACAAAGAACATTTTCGTCATCGAATGAAAAAAAATCGAACTAGAATTAACTACTCGAAAATGACGAAGCAAATTAAACCAATTGAGTTTTAATTCACTTAAGATCGTTCATCAACAATTTGCTTATTAATTTTTAAATCGGGTTATCAAACATTTTTAACAGAGATTCATTAGTTTAAATTTATAATAATTATTTGTATTATTGTTGTTTACAATTAATCAAAAATTCACAAACAAAGTAATCCATTTGATAAAACTTCCGCCATTATACTCAACGAATGGCTTAAATACAATGAAGGCAAGTTAATTAATAGAAACTGATAAGGAATTCCCACGTAGGCACCGAAATAAGGTTTTGGTGGCTTAATAATTGTCAGTTAATTTTCTAATTATTTAATTTGTCAAAATAAAGACAATTGAAAGTTAAAGATAAAGATTTGTTGTTTCGTCGTTAGCAATTGAGGATACATGCATTAAATTGTTACAAATGATTTGATAATGGGGCTTTTGGGGACAACACATAACCTTGAATTTGTAATTGAGATTGGAATTTTAGATTTTGACACCGGTAAATTGATATCTAACGAAAAAGTTTCTTTAATCAGGATAAGTTTGTCTTGTATTAGCAAAGGAAAACCCCTTATTCTGTGGAATAAGTGGAAAATGCTATTAATAAAATAAAATGTCTCATAACTGACGTTTACTAACTTATTCCACCGTGGAGGGTGGTTTAGAGAAAGAATAACAAAAAATTTAAAAAGCTGCACCACGATCGATTGCCATGTAACAACATCGACAACAAAAATCCCAAAGGGAACAATTTATTTTCATTAATGAGGATTTTAACCTATGGATTAACTCTTATTCTGTGGGTAAGTTAACCTGTTGAATAAGTGTGGAATAGATGTTTTTTTTATTTATATGACTGTAGAAGAAAAAAGTGAAAAATATAAAAATAAAAAAGGGTGAAATGCATTGTTTCGTTCTATGAAAAATTTCTAGAAAACCTAAAAAACAGACGCCAGGGTGGAAGGATAAGTACTTAGAAACACCGTCTCATGGTGACAGTATAGTAAGAGCTATTGACTATAGAGTAGAACATTCTCATAGTCGGGTACTATCTAGATCTTAGCATCATCGGATTCGTAGTTTTGTTTTTTTTTTTATTATTATTATTATCTACGATTATTAATCTTCAGATTTGGAGATACTTATAGTACAATATTTATCTTAATGATTATTATTACATTTATGAGTTAAAAATGCTACCAATAAACTTTTAAAGACATTTCTGTTGAAGCTTATGTCTAAACAATAATATACTTCATTAAATAAACTAATACAATGACATATCGGTTCACGAAAACCATAATTAGTTCTGTGCGAAACTTCAAACAATAATGGCCTTGATCTTAATACTCTGGTTGGAGCATATATATTTATTAGGGCCAGCAAATTTGAAGAATCAACAAAACTACACATTACATCTCTTACAAACATTATGCTATACATCTCCCTGCGTGATTCAAGAGATTGTATTCCCAACAAAAGACATTTGGACCGATATGAAGTATGAATATCAGAGTTAGCATTACCAAAAAATTTTCTTAATGCGAAGCGTAAGAAGTTCTTCTGTACTCTTTCAATCTTATTGATATCAATTTGAGTAGTTGGATTCCATACAACACATGCATATTCCAATGAGGGTCTAACAATACTGCAGTACAATGATTTCAACGTATAAGGATCAGTTAACTCAAAGGAATTTCTTTTCAAGAACCCTAACATTGAGTTAGTTTTGGATATTATGTAGTTGATATGCAGTTGGAAAGTGAGTTTTTCATCAAACATAACACCAAGATCTTTTACATCATGAACAATTTTGATTTGAACATTGTTAAGTGAATAGGATGGAATAATTGGATATAAGCAACGGTTGTAGGACATAGAACAGCATTTTTCAACATTGAGTTGTAGATCATTTTGTTTACACCATATACAAAACGAATTAAGATCATTTTGCAATAGCAGACGATCACTAACACTTGAAATAACAGCAAAGAATTTAATATCATCTGCAAATATGAGACATTTACAAAATTTCAATATATCAGGTATATCATTAACATGCAATAAGAACATAGGGGGGCCCAAATGACTCCCTTCTGGAACACCTGAAGTGACATGTATTTCTTTAGAGCGTATGTCATCAACAACGACAAACTGCTTGCGACCATATAAATATGATTTCAACCAACACAGTAGGGCACCACGAATTCCATAAGCCTCAAGCTTCTGCAGTAGAATTTTTAAGTTTACTCTACTGAACGCTTTTGTAAAGTCAGTGTAAATAACATGAGTTTGCTTATGTCTCTCAAGAGCATTAATAGAAAAATTTGTAAACTCAACCAAATTCGATATAGTCGATCTTCCCTTCCAAAATCCGTGCTGAAAATCACTGACATGGCCTTTTATGAGATCAACAAATATATTTTTAACAAGACAATCCAACATTTTTGGTCTATAGTTGGTTATGTCATCTTTTTTGCCAGATTTAAAAATAGGAGTTATTATAGGCGGGGAGCCCTCAATCCTGAAAGTGCACTTACACGGATTTCAAAATTTTTTATATTAAAAGATAGTTTAAGGAAATACCATCAAATTAAGCCCGGTATGACGAGGCCTATCCTGGCACCAGTATTTTTTTGCAATTTTTTGCATTATTAATAATTATTGATAATTTGCACTTATCGCGGATTTTAATTTTAAATAGCGCATATTATTGGAAATTTAATGTGCTTTCAGGAAAAAATGGTATGACAGCTGCCACCCTGGCACCAATGACTGTCATACCTATTATAAAATTTTGTCACTCATATGTTTTTAAAATAGGTATGACAGACATTGGTGCCAGGATGGTAGCTGTCATACCATTTTTTCCTGAAAGCACATTAAATTTCCAATAATATGCGCTATTTAAAATTAAAATCCGCGATAAGTGCAAATTATTAATAATGCAAAAAAATGCAAAAAATACTGGTGCCAGGATAGGCCTCGTCATACCGGGCTTAATTTGATGGTATTTCCTTAAACTATCTTTTAATATAAGAAATTTTGAAATCCGTGTAAGTGCACTTTTAGGATTGAGGGCTCCCGGTGTATTACAGAGATTTTCCAATCATCAAGAAAAACGCCACTGGATAAAGATTGATTAAACAAATCGGTCAGAGGAGTAGAAAGATTTTCAGCACAGTGTCTCAGAAGTGCTAGTGTCGGTGATTTGATTCTTATTTTTTGAAGGGAGAGCGTTCGGATGCTGTGTACGGTGACTCTTGTCCTTTAATGGCGACCGTAAAAAATTGGTTTAAAGAGCTTCAACGTGGCCGCCCATCGACTTTTGATAAGCCATGTCAAGGTGCCCCAAAACTGGCTACCACGGAGGTTGACGATTTCGTTTTGGCAGACCGACCGCCGCGAAATTTAAGGTCCGCGATTTAGCTGAGACAACAGACATTTCTTAGGACCGTGTGGGTCATATTCTTTATGCAATTTAGGGCATGAGAAAGATGGCTTCTGCTTTTGCTCAACAAGCGCGACCAGAAGTGCCGTTCCTTTAAAACCGGAGTTCCCGATATAACACGAAGACCAATCTGTGCCCGACTCTATTCGCCCACAAACCAAGGGCATTGAGAGCACAAGCTCTGGGAGATCGGAGAAAATGCCATATAAAATATAAGCGGCTCTCCCCGAAGCTGTAAGCCCCACAAACGAAGCTAGGCCTCGCTTCTCCCAGGCATTGTAGGGTTAAAAGCTTTGAAGAGAGTTAGTTGAACTTTGTTATGTAAATATCCCGAGCTCAAGAATTCCGTACATTTTAAAGTTTTAAAGTTTCCGGTATGGAAGGTCTGGAGCCTTCTATACCGGAAACGAAGCCCCTAAGCGTGACCGTTTGATGATGTTTCGTTTCGAGACAGTCGCCGAAACATGGATCCTCTGGTATACATCAGAGTCCAAGTAACAGTCGAAACAGAAGAGAAAACAAATACACACGAACACCTGGCTCAAGGCCCTAATTTCGTGGTGAATTGGATTCCAATCCACTCTATATTTATATACATGAATTACATGCATATTATAGTGTACGTTGCCTTGTACAAAAGAGAAAAGGCACAAGATTAATCTTGGAGCATTTGTCCTGTTGCCATAGACTTTACCTTCCGCCATTTGCATTTGTTTCAAGTACCAGTTTGCTTTTACCGTTAATAAAAGCCATACTGGTAAATGTGTTTTAATCTATGTAACTGAGCTTAAGGACACCATCACTCAGTTACCGAGAACGCATTTCTCGTTAACCACAGCCACTCTGAAACTCCCACAAGGGGGCCAACCGCAACTGTAGTTGAGGATTCAATTAGAATCCGGGCATCAACTACCCCAGAGCACCAGTTTTTTCAGAAGACATGGTCGTCTCTTTTGTTATTTTGTACTCTGTGAATGTATGACATTATCATCATACATTCTATCGGATGTGTGAAATTATCACACATCCGTACAAACCAAAAGGATAGTTTTCCAGCTTCCTGACTTAACGGCTCAGAGGAACACTGGTGTCCATTGTCATGCAGTCTTTTATCCACAAAAGAGATGGGTGACCAATATGGAAGACTGCATGACATATTGCCATGCAACAACAACTTTTTATAAACACTCATTAGTGCCTTATTCTATCACAATGATATTCAAGTACAGTCTCATTAATCACGGCGTTTGGGTAAAAAGTGATTTTGATACATGTACAATAAAAACGTAGGTTCATTCGCCCTGACGGAGTCAGGTTGACGCTCTGCACCACTTGGAGGTTGAACCTTCCGCACATGAGCGGCAAGAAATCTGTACTTGGAATTGCAAGCAATCCTTTCCAAACCCTTACCCACTCTTCGCAGAGCAACAGTCGAAACAGCGGACATTTGAAGACTAAGATTGTCCCATCGGCCAACGTTTTCTGGGATTCACAAGGTGTGATCTACATACATCGATCTACTAGCCGAAGGGCGAAAGGGTCCAATTCTACGCCGAATTAAAAGACAAACGGCCCCTCTGGGCGAAGAAAAAGTGTTCTTTTAACGTGAGAACGTACCGGTTCATCCCTCCGCCATCGCCACGGTTGAACTCGTCCAATCGGGCTACGAACAGCTGCCCCATCCACCGTAATCTCCAGATATGGCCCCATTGGACTTTTTTTTTGTTTCCAAACTTGAAAAAATCAATCGCCGGCCGGGAAGAAAATTTCAGTCGAATGAAAAGTTCTTCGCAGCCACGCGGGCCTACTTTGCTGAACTCAAGAAAACCTAATTTTTAGACGGGTTAGATTTTAAGAATAAAAACAAGACGATTAGAGGAACCCCGTTTATATTGGGTATCGTTTGGAATAAAATAATTCCAAGCTATTTCCCATTATGACATGAATGCCACCATTTGCAAAAATAACTTCTTTTAACGTTTAGCTCTTGAATGAATATTATTTTCTTGTAGAACGACTTCCTAGCAAAACACGTTTCCCTTATAAATGTAATCAAACAGTTTAATTGAAAATCTAAACAAAGTCCAACACCCAACGTTCGTCATCATTGATATCGTAGCCGCCTGTCGTCCATCACATCGCTTTGGTTGCCGTTCATCATAGTCGTTAACATCAGAGGAAATTTCAACACCATTTCCGATACCGACCGTCCCACCTACTCCTATTCAAACCACCACTACCCGTCCATCCACCATCATCACCGGCAATCATCAACGAGCATAAAACATCGAAGAATGAAGGAAGCTCCATCGACGACGCCGACGATGCTTCCATTTTGTTTATTCTCATAATTTCAAAATCAATAGATAAAAGCTATGTGATGATATCCTTGTGCCAACAATTTGCGCAATTATTCAAATAAATTGATCTCACTGAAGCGCGGTGATGACGACCGACCAACACGGGGCTTAGCTTCATGACGAACAGCAACGACTGAGTGGTAAATTTTGAATGGCTGACGTTTCTGATGATGCACGCCATACCAAAATCGTGTAACATTTTGGAGCAAATTCAAATATTGCATTCCAAATTGAAAACTAATCAGAGAATCTCGATGGGGGCCGCCTTCAAAAATTTACTAGTTCGTAAACGAATTGAAGCCTTAAAACTTTGTTAGCACTAACCGCTAGTTAAGCTGCGACTGTTGGTCGCAGTTGGCTGGTCATGATTCTCCAGCAGTAGGTCCTACCTACAGCAATCACCGGAAGAGAGTTTTTTTTCTTGTTTTTTTGTTCACGGTGCTGTGCGAAGCGGTGGAAATGTAGGTGGGCTCTTCCTGACACCGACCGGCCGACCAGTCGGCTGCTTTACTGAGCCGCGGTGCATCATTCGCGAAGCGAAGTGCATTCTGTTTGGATAATTTCCGAGAGTGGCAATTTATTCAATTGACGAGAGATTATTTGCCAATTGCAAAATGGTCCCGGGTCTCGGTTGCTGATGCGACGAATGCCGCTACTATCGATGTGCCGAGTCGATATGAGTGCATTCAGACGCGGATGGGTCGGATAGGCTACCAACAGTACCGGCCATTAGCGCGCAATCTGTGTTTATTTTTGCTTCCACGTTCACGTGTGTTTGTGTTTGCCATTGCTGTTGTTGTTGTGTTTGCTTAAACACTATGCAAATGTTTGCCTTCCATCGATAGGAAATGTTCCCGCTTTTGAGGATGTGCGGAGTTTTAAATCGCGCACCTATAGATGTGTCTTTTCCATTCGACTGTCCTTTAGGTTGTTTCAATATTATGCAAAGAAAAATGTGGACAGAAAGAAAAAAATGTGATAATTTCGACGATAGCAGATAATTTGATGGATAATCGAGTATCACCGTTTGTTTTTTGCATACGATTATCTATGAGCAAATACTAACGAGATATGTTAATCTTTCTGTAAGCAATTTTACGGTGAATGCTATCTCGCTTGTTTGTTAAAATCAATTTACTTTTATTCAGCACATCGGTCGTCCATAATTCTTGAAACAAACTTTCCTATATTTCATAGAACCCCCACATATTTTCCTTCGAACAGCAAGAGCACGAACGTCTCATAAAGAAGAAGAAAGAATTAATCCAAAATAAAAACGACTACAAGAAACATATTAAACACTCCTCAGTGCCTTAATTAAGAGCCATAAAGGACATACTTACACAGAATATCTGAACTAAAGTAGGAACTAAGTGCCTCTTTCATATAATTAGCACAGAAGATGATGATAATGTCTCTGATATAGAGACCGAACAACAAGCTAGAGAAGAAGAGGGATGAAACAACCCAGACAGGACAGACAGAAGAAAGAGCCAAACAAACACAATTTACGGATGAAAGCGCCATTAAACTCCAGTTGACAAAATGGATGTGCGTCGCAGGAAATGGCAAACAACATTTCCCAACTTGAACTGATCCATCCACCCACCCACTCATTCATTCATTCATAGTTAACAATTCAACCCCTATTAGGACATAAGAAGGACGATTTTCCACACATCAACTTGCTGTTGAACAATCCACCTTACCCTTAATCTATTCAAAACAGAAAAAAAAGTTCCTTTTTTGTTTGTATTCCCGTTTGCTTTTCAAGCTCAAAATCAAGGATGAAAAAATATGTATCCTTAAGGATACAGCGAGTTCTGAGTGATGATGGAAGGGTGGTAATCAAGGACATTAAAAATGGCGGCGTCCATATTTGGCGAAAAGAATTATTGTAAGCGTTTTTGTTGTTTCTTTTCGTCCTCCGTTTTGTCTGTGTACCGACTTTAACTGTATGCAGTAATGGGAGTTGGTTTTTACCTTCTCTTTAATTACGATGGAGCGGGCAGCAAAAAAAAACCCTTGAGTTGGAGTAAATTATGGTTGGGGTAAGGCTTGGTAATTAACTTTTACTAAAATTATGTTTTTCCTATGTATTTGCTGCGTTAGCTTGTGTGCGAAGGGAAGAATGATTTACGAAAACGAGGCAGATTTTCTTTACCTGTTACCAAAAGACTTGCACATCAAATTTTTAGTATTTTGCTGCGCGTCTAGACTTAGGGAATCGAATAGTTGGTATCCTAAACCCTATGGTAATAGTACATAGTACCACATCCCAGTGGACATCTTTTCGACAAAAACCGACTACTACACTCCTACTGTGGACCTCAGTGCGGATTTTAAAGTTATCGCTCCATCTCGAAAAGAGTGGGATGATGACTTAGTGACGAGAGGCTTCGACACAACTATTTTCACTGACGCGACGAAGGCTCAAAGATGGAGAGTGGAGTTGGCGCAGAAATTTTCTCTGAGTCTTTAAATGTCTCCAGGTCTTTTCAAATTCCTGACTTTGCTAGTATCTTTCAAGCTGAACTACTCGCGATTACGGAAGCATGCAAATTACTAAAACTAGATCCATATCAAAACCGCAATACAGCTTTCTTTTGGGTCAGTCAGGCAGCTATTTAAGCAATTGGCTCGTCCACATCATCCCCCAAATTAGTTCAACAATGCCGAAGTGAGCCCGCGGGCATGAACATTGGACTCAGGGTCACTCTTGTCTGGGTTCCGGGTCACAGTGGCTTTGAGGGCAATGAAAGGGCCGACGAGCTGGCTAGGCAAGGGTCAGCCCTTCATAGCTCACTCGCGGAAAGATTCAACATTCCTCTTGGTGCTATGAAGGGCAATATTAGGCAAGACATGGCCAAGGTCGTTGCAACATGCACCGGACACTGGCCTGTTGGGGAACTCGCATAACAATACTTTCTTTCGTAGTTGTGGTGACCAGCGAGAAAAGGAAACTGTTCTTCACTTCTTATGTAAGTGTCTTGCACTGGCCAAAACGAGAGCCAAATTATTGGGAAAGTCCTTCTTCAATGACCTAAATGAGCTTTACGAACTGAGGATCAAAGATTTGAACTCTTTTCTTAACGCAACAAAGTGGATTTGAGGCGTATTCTAAACTGATTATTACAGTTCCTCTTCGAACTTGAGATCGCCAGCTAGCGAACTCAAAACAAAAGCTCAGAATTTTATATAATCCCTCTGAGGTCAAACGAGTTTTTATGGTATCAAAACGGCGCAACCCAGCGCTAATTGGGTCACCGAGCAGTCTAAAGTGTGGCTTCCATTTCTTCTAATAATTACTACTACCTGTGATACAAAAAGAAATAGTGAGCGAGAACCGCAATAGGCGCGGAATTTCTATCAATCCTTCGGAAACATAACGCAGTTTAAACAGAGCTGCACCTACTATATGGACGAGAGGGAAATTTGATCGCCGAACCCAATAAGTCATTCTGGAGCGATATCACAGAGTGCAGCAAGTAAAGGGGTACATATAAAATTGTAGAATACAGATGGGATAGACAGGACAGACCGACAATTGATCACATATTCACCGATTATATCATCTGTTTATAGACTTCAAAGGTGCCGTGAACGAAGGCCATATGAACTAACGCCATAATGGCCTTAGTTCTCAATCAAATGTGAACTAACGCCATAATCCGATTATGGCCTTAATTCACAGTCGAATGAGAACTAAAGCCATCACTTGAATGAGAACTTACGCCGTATGGGGTAAGTTCACATTCAAATGAGAATTGATGCCATAACATGCTTTGAGCTTTGAAGCAAAGTTAGCATAGCAAGTAATTACCTAACAAAATCTCATCGAGATCTCAGGGACCTCAGATATTTCTAAAATGGAACAAGAGATCTCACTCTCAGCGAGTGCTGATATTTTCTTTTAACATTTCTGAAAGAAAAAAATGTGTTGATCCGTTTTCTTGGTCAGCCATTTGAACGTAATCATGAGTTAACAATATTAATTTCAAGGAATCTCACTGAAATTTGAAAATTGTGCTACACCTAATAATTAAGTGATCGTAGGTGCTTCGTTCGGAAAACTATTTTTCTAGACTCTGAAGTAATAAAAAAAATCGCGTTCTAAGAGCCGAAATTTTTTTTGGCAAACAGAGAAACAATTTGGGGTGTGAAAATAAAAAAATTCGCGCGAATTTTTTTATTTTCACACCCCAAATTGTTTCTCTGTTTGCCAAAAAAAATTTCGGCTCGTACCGCTCGCTTTCTAGTAGTACTGCAGTACGCGATTTTTTGATTAGTTTCAAATTGTGGAAAACTAATTTTCCGAATGAAGCATCTACGAAAATATTGAGAAACTTAGGTACTCATTCTGAAATTCAATACAAATATGAAAAATCATTATTTTTGTATTGATTTTTTTATTCGTTTAGAAAGCAACTTCATTCGATTACTTTGCAAAACATTATCAACAATTAAACGATTTCATTTGTTTTCCATCCTCGTAAATTTGTGCATAACTCCGCCGAAAAAACGAAGATTTAAAAAATATCATCGAAAACGGATTATTTTCGATTCTGGAGCCAAAAACTGAGGGGACCGCGAAAGTATAAATAACAAAGAAATTTTTCCAAAATTTTTAAGTTATGAGCGTGACGAAAAAAGTTAAGAATAAGGCAAATGTGGGACTATTGGTTCTCATATTTGATTTATAGTAACCCGTGTTTAAAATATTTTTGTTTACGCCCCCTTAACTAATAGAGCGTTCATCCTTTTTTCGTTAAACCATATATTTACCTACCTAAATTATGTTCCAATATCATATTAAAATTATTTTGATTGCTGCGAGTGGCTTTAATTCACATTGAAATGAGTACTTGGGCCACTTCTTAAAATGAACTAACGCCATATTACTTTAGTTCTCATTCCAATGTGTATTTAGGCCATAATCGGATTATGGCGTTAATTCACATTTGAATGAGAATTAAAGCCATTATGGCGTTAGTTCATATGGCCTTCGTTCACGGCACCACTTTAAAGCCGTCTAGTAGAGAACTTTCAATTCCAAGAAATTGTTAAGACTATCTAGGCCGACCATAACCATCGTTTCAAATCAAACAAAGGTATCCGGATTACCTTCAAGCGCCGTCTGCTCTAGATTCACCCAATTATAGACAGAAACCAACAACCAACAAGCTACATATGCACAAGCCTCATTCTCTAGAATCTTCATACTGCCATGACGCCTTCAGTCGAGATATAAAGAAATCAAAAAAAAAAATTAAACTATTGTTTAAATCGACTAAAGCTGTTTTGTCTGAAAGTCACAACCACACGTTAAGTCGATTTATCATACGTTTTGAAGCGTCAATGCTCGACTTAAATGGTTTTTGCTTGGTGTCAATAAAATTGCTAAATAATTTGATTTTCTGATGCGAGAAGTCACATCTTAAGAGTTTTGTTTAAGAGATTTAAATGTTGCGAGATCGACATAAACAAAAGTTATTTGTGAAAAATGTTTTTTTACCTAAAATAATGATTTAAGAGCCTTTTCTTACAAATGGCATTTCTACTTAGTACTTAATGCCAACATTCCAACAATTACCCAAAACACCGTCCAAGAAGTCACTAAATTCCTAACAGAAGAAGCAACCAACAAGGTTAAGTAATCATTTTCCCATTGTGTAATCTTTCACATTTTCCATTTTAAAAATTGAACACGAACTCTGCACAAGCGGACAGAATTCCAACAGAGAATATTCACCAATTTTCGAAATTGTTAAGTGATTTACGACATATAGTCGTATGTAAGCGGATAACGCAAAAACTCGAAGCAAAAAAGAAAGGCAAAGAGAAAACCCTTCTCAAAACGTATAGCTAACATTGAGAACTACACACCGTTTGCCGTTACAAATTGGCCTCCATTACAGATTACAATACCGACTTGTTCGACCCCCGTTTACCTCGGCCACCAACAAGCCTTCAAGTGTCTGTTACCCTCTCATCTCTTCGACTATCTGTGTGTGTGCACTTTAACAGAGAATAAGGATCTTCGAAATTGATTTTAGGGTGAAGCGATGTGTTGTCGAAGTTATTCAGCAATCCTTGCTTCCTTCCAAACATCGTCACTCGTCAGGCAAAATAAATGGTATATAGTGATGCTGAAATCGACTAGAGACAAGTTACAAGCTTACCCTTTTGAATATGGCATTATAAGTGAGTGGGTGGCGGATGACAACCCTTAAAAGTATATTTTTTATTGCCAAAATATGGTAAGTGGTCCTCCTTCCAACTTTGCATCGAACAAAGTGAATGAAATAAATGTCGAGATTTTTTTTTCTTTTTTAAATCCTGTCTCACATGAATAAAAGGTAAATCTATTCATTCATGACTCCTGATTTGATAAATTGAATTGATTCTTGAAGCAAAAGCTATTAGCACAGATTAGAGATATTATATGCATCACTTCCGTATGGAGAAAAAAAAATAGGTGAAAATTAATTATTTATCAGACAACAGACAATAGGGCTAATCGGAGAGGCCAAAAGCCGTGTAGGAGCGATTGTCCTAATCGCGCTTAGCCCACCAACATGAGGTTGCCTGCTCCGATAAATGGTCATAAATTTTCGTAATTATGCGAGCAATTTAATTATTTTCAAGCGAAAGGGTAATTTGTGTCACTAATTGCGTGCAAATTGGAAATATCACGGGAGGTTATTATTTATAACACCGGAATACAGGTGAATTGCTCCATAATATGGCTTTATTGCTGGATTATTGAACACAACGGAGGCGCATTTGAATTAAGTTTAATTGCACTTTAATTTCTATATAGGAGTATACAAGTGCATGGAGTTGTTGTTATGGAACATGTGACTGGAATGGAGTTTTTAGGTAAAGTGGAAGTGGTTTTGGGCAATAAAACAGGCAAACGAACAGGTTGGCATAAAATTATATATATATATAATCTGGAGAGGTCATAAACTTTATACGGGCTATCGACCGACGACGCAACGAAACTGATTCGATAAATAATTCGTTGTTATTAACCTACTGCTGCAAATTGTTTATTTAGCATGGTCGTTTGTATTGATAATAATAATTAATCGAACATTAATCGAGCTCATGGAAAATAATCAAACGGAAACTATAATCAAATATTAAATCGGTTATTATAAATAAGGAACTATTTCCGTCCAATATGTGCAGTTTGTTTTTGTACAATAAATAAGAATTGAGTTATAATAAAGACACTTAATTGGCGAACACAAGGTTTTATGATAAATGATAATATCAGCAACCAAATGCAGGCCTGGCTATCCGATGGTGGGGGAGGGGTGATTTCTGAGAGGGGCACAGATTTATGTACAAAATGTAACAAAGTTAGCAATGTTTGAAGAAATTGTTAAGATGAGAAACGAAAAGCATGCTTTTCTCTACATGAGGATTTGATATCATACAGTTAAGGTGAATCTCGGCTGCAATTGGTACTATGCATTTCGTTAGGCAAGAGAAACCGCAAGTTTTTCCATTGACTAACTTACAAGTAAGGTAGGTAATTCTCCGGTCGCTCTTTTCCCTAACTTTTTTAGTGCAGGGGCACATTGTTTTGCATTTGTTATTAAGTTGTGGTTCGCTAAAATATTCCCTCAGTGTTTTGTCGTGAAGTAAAGATCCTGTTCTACGCAAGATCGTGAAACTGGTCTGGCGACTTTATGACGCCACAAAGGACGATATTTCAAGCCTCTAACAGCCAGATTAATGAACAAAGGATAGCGAAGGATTAACTCTTATTTTATGGGTAAAGTAAGTTAACCTGTGGAATAAGAGTGGAATAAGGCGTTTTTAATTAATAGGGCTGTAAGTTATCTACGTTTTCCCATATAAATCTGTTGACAGTTATTACGCAAACCACGTGGAAGAATTCAGCAGTCTATTTTTCATTCAAGATTGTATAAATCTGCTTGTAGAATTAACGACAAGATGTGTTAGTTGGATGCAAGGTTACCATATGAAAAGTTAAAAAGTACAAATGCGCGAGTTTATTACGAACGCCGACCGACCAACTTTAAAACAATATTTTGAATAAAAGGGGTGCAAGAAAAAAACATTTTTTTTTAATCACGCAAAAATCATAGAGGTAAATGTTCATTATATTCCAAATTCTACTATACGTGTGTATGTCACTGAACTCCTCCTAAACGGGTGGATCGATTTGAATGATTTTTTTCGTATGCGTTCGGGTGGGGCTCTAGACGGTTTACACACAATCTCCATTGGCCATCGATGGCAAACATCTCATACTCTATCCAATCAACAATCTAGTAATTTTCTTTCGGTGGGCAAATTATGTCAAGTTTCCTCATTTCATCATTGAACGCAGCAGAGAAAATAAGCAACACCACAATGCAACAGGCGAAACGAAAAATGTCTGTCAGTCAAACAAAAATATATCATTCTTTTTTCCGCACGTACATGATGACAGGATTTTGATTAAATCGCTTTGATCCGCTCGAAAAATCCAGACTGCGATGACCGGATCATGGACTGGATGTTGAATGGTTGGTCTCTATTGGATTATCTGCTGACAGGCCGATAGTTCTGTCATCGGAAATGTTCAATGGAGACCGAGAATTACAAATCAGCCATATTAGCTGTCCAGATACATAAATGTTGTTTTGCCATATAAATTAATAATTTCTAAGAACGGGTCTACCGATTTGGCTCAAAATTGGTGGGGAGGTAGCCTAGAATCCAGAGACGCCTATAAGATGCTTCCTATACTTCTAATTGACCCTCTAAACGTTGCTTTGCCATATACGTAATATCTAAGAACAGCTAAAGGGGATGGCTATATGATACTTTTTATCCTACAAGCTTACCCGTTAAACGTTGTGTTATCATTTAAATAATTTCTAAAAGCTATCTTAGTGGCAAAAATTATCCATGTTGATGCTATAAACTTTAAAATACAACAGTCATTGATCGGCAAAGAGATATTTTTTAAATCGAACGACTCTGTCTCCGAGCCATTTTTACAATCAAAAACCCTTTATTAAGGGCCTTAACCCAGAAGTTGAGGACAACTTATCTCCATATATATAAAAATGGATGTGTGTTTGTTTGTTTGTTTGTTTGTTTGTTTGTTTGTATGTCTCTTATAGACTCCGAAATGGCCCAACAGATATTTGTGAAATTTTCATGGTTCATACTGTTGCATTCAGTGATGATTTCTGTGAAAAAAAAAATTGGAAAAACCTCATGGAAGAGTGGGAAAACTGGAAAAAACAAACAAAGGTCGGAAATTTGATTTTTTTGCTTGGAATTTTTTTGTTTCAAAATGGGTTTTCGAATGGAAAAACAGAAAGTTCTGGATGAAAAACTCTGAAAACTCATTGGGAAAATTGCATATTATTGCAGGTGCATTGGTTTTCAAATGAAAAACTGAAAAATTTCAGAATGGTTTTTACAATGGCAAATAGAAAGTGCAATGATTCTCAAATAGAAAAATGGAAATTTTTTGATTGGGAGCTCGGAAAACTCTACGAGAGCACGGAGAACTTCAACACCTTAAATCAAGTATTTTTTATGGAATGAAAGGTGCATTGGTTTGTTGGTATGTCCGGTTTGGACTCTTAATCCGCTCAATCCTCAATGCATTTTTATAAAATTTTCATTGTATAAAAATAAAATTTTGGGGCAATCTTACGGGAAAGTCAGAAAATAAGGGGGACAACCGTAAGCTGTTTGGAATTCTGATTTTTGTGAAATAGTCAATACAGAGAAGTTTTTGAATTTTTCAAAGAAATTATTGCTTTAATGAAAGTAGAATGTTAGTTGTAGAGCTTGGAAAAATTCAGATATACGGTTCTCTATTTCAATTGGATTCAAGCAAATCACATTCCATTTTAACAATGTCTGTGTTAATCATAATGATTATTCTGGAGTTGCTCTGAAGGGTGCGAGACGAAGTTAGCGGGGTCAGCTAGTACAAAATAAGTGAAATATGAAACTGAAAACCAGCCGAATAAAGTACTTGAAATTTTAAAACTAACAATACCAATGATAAACAAACAAATAAAAAGAAAGCACTCATACGCCACAGTGTGCCATCATCATCATAATCATCAATTATTGGATTCAAATAAATATCATTGCATTGTGATAAAATCTGTGTAATGTTACTATTCAGATCAACTGAAGGTAGGCGTACATAAAATTAAATTAGTAAAATAGAAGCAAACAAAAAGGCTATAAAGTATTATTCGTACCTACCGTTAAAAAAAGCTTATTTCATTCTCCTGCACTCGTGATGACACTCAAACAAATTCTATCGATTTAATCGCTTGGCCAATGTTGATATTCTAGGAAAATTATCATGGAACAGTTTTTAATATTAAGCTGTTTGTGTTTGTATTCCAAACATAAAAGGAGCAATAAACAGAGTACTACGTCTTTGCGATTTTTGATGAGAAATTCAAATTTACCATATTTATATGGCCAATAATATTTATTTTAATAAAAACAAAACCGAAAAAACAAGCACCAAAAAACAACCAATCTCTTAAACAATGTAAATAAAAGAACAAGCAAAAAATAGATAAAACATATCCATAACTCCCCCCAATCCAAAAGCAATTTCATTTGCAAAAAAGCAAACAGTCCCATGAAAGTATATCCATGTTCTCTGCTCGTATCGTTACAATAAATTTGAATAAAACTCCTTTCAAAAATATTACAAGTAAAAAAAACGATTCTTCCAACAAAAAACAAAGCCAACAACAACAAAAAACGACGATGACGCCCCATTTTGAACAAAAAACAGAGTGTCGATGATTTAACCACCAATAGACACAAGGGTTATGTGTTTAATGCTAAATATGCGATTGCGAAACGAAATGCGAATCCTTATTCCTTTGCTTACGCAAAAACAGAGCCCCATGTAAGAAAAGTCCTTGATGCTATAATAAAATCAGTTTTATGCTCTTGATACATTTATTCGGGATTTTGAATATGAAAAATATCAACAAACACAACAACAAAAACAAAAACAGAAACAGAACACCCTTTTAACTCATACTGGTTATACTGTTACAATACCTATAAGCTCTTTGAAATTTTCTATATTATCCTTGAATTCTGGAATGAATCCTTGAAAGCATCGAATATTAGATTACACTGCTTCAGCTCCAGCTCCTACCTCATGCATAAATGTATGAATTGCTTTAGTACTGTGTTATTCAAGTTAAAGGATGCTTTTTGCTTTACCATCGATGCCTTTCTTTCTGGGGCTAAGTCCTGATGTAGTCTCGAAAAGGGGGAATTTGTTTATTTTTTGACATTAAAAAGGATTTCTTGCAGTCAGTGAGCAATTTTTGGTGTAATTTTGTCGGCATAAATCTTTTTTCTAATTTTAGAGATTCAACCTTGTTCCAACAAAAGGATAAAGCAACAAAATTTTAGTAACTGAACAAGAGAGCGCATATGAATTGATTGAATTCAAAATGTCTTGAAATTCTATTAATTCAAATTAACTCTTTCTCTTTGCTTCAAGAGTAGGTACTGTGGACAAGAAATATCAATCAATGTCCTTTTAACTTAACTCTGTGTTGATGTTTATTTTGTGGCGATGGAATACAATCAACCACCATGAAGAGAGAAGCATTTGGCTAGGGAAGTCCATCTTTGGTCCGAAAGGTCATTTATTAGGTTTTAGTTGGTTTGTTAAGTTGCAAGTTTTGTTTGCATTCGTCTTGTGCAGTTTGTGTTCAAAAGACTTAACTGACCAGCCAGTTGTGCTGAAGTTTCAAAAGTCAATTAAAATAGTTTAAAGGACATTGGGAAGTTTATTTAAATGTGGTTTTAAGAATTTTACTTTCTGTCGATTTTTAGTGAAAGGACAAAATTGAATTTGTTTCTGTTTAGAAAAAGAACTTTGTTTAATTAGAGTTGGAAAGAGTTCTTTGCTTGTTTGCTGAATCGACAATTTAGAGTGTTTCAAAAGATTCCAAGTACTTAATCGGAATTGCTAATTGTTAAATAGAACTAGGATGCAGCCAAACTAAAAGAAGAATAAACACAGAATAGCGAAGGATAAACCCTTATTCTGGGGACTAAGTGGAAAATACTTTTAATAAAACAAAATTTCTCTTAATTGACGTTTACTTGGAGGTTCCACACTGGAGTTGGAGTAGTTAAGCGAAGGAATAAAAAAAAATGTAAAAAAAACAGCTTCTCCGTCAATTCATTATATGACGCCATAATCGATTGCCAGGGAAATGTTGGTAAACGTCACTTTACTATTTGGGGATTTTTTTTTTTTATTATTACTGAGAAATTCCATGGATTAACTCTTATTCTTTAGATTAGGTTAACTAATAAGAGTGGAATGTGCGTTTTGTATTAATATGGCTGTAGTTGTCTCCAGAAATAATCACAATTTCGTGGTAGAACCGTAATCTGAGCAGTGAAAATATCCTTTTCTTTTGACCACATTTTTACCCTTAAAGAGAACTTGGAACAGCCCCGGAATTTACTTTGGCATCTGGTAAATCTGGTTTTGCGGTAAACGGATACCCGGTAATAGTACTTCCGGTACTCAGATTTCAGTTCTGACTTCCGCTTGTCGGACGGATGTCCGGTTATGGTGATTGTTGGTGTATGTTGTATCTGACTGGTTTATTTCCCTTGGGATCAGCAGGTTTATTTAAGGCCTCTGGTGGTATTCAGATTCAGGACAATTTCCTTCAATATTAAAACCCCTTACCTTAGGGGGAAGTTGCAATAATGAAATGGTAATTTCTGCACGGTCGATGGTGAAAACGACCAAAAACAATAGTTTCGTACCAAAAGTTGAAATGACAACTAAAAGTAGTAGAGAAAGGTAATGGTAGTGGTGCCCTAGTGCAAAAGTACTGATCATCATTTTGTTCATCATATGAATTTCTCTGCTAAAACTGATGGTGAATTTTAGTAATGCGAATGTTAATTTTCCCTTTGATTTTTTTTTTGAATTTATGGTAAATGTCATTATGCAAGCATTAGTTTTGCCTGCAGTCTTTAAATGAAGTCGTGAATCACGCTTCGTTATAGTTAACCAAGCAATTTCTAATTATGACATGAAAGTGAATAGTTTCCGCTCATGACATGACGACAGAGAACTCAAATATACTCTATCATGATCCGAAAAACTTACGAACGTATTGGATGCCAAAAAGAGGTATAAGACAAGCCCTTGCTTCTCTCACTAATCTCTGTATTAATATTGCTCATTAGGAATATTGACGAACAACCGCGACTCATGAGGAATACAGAAGTGATGGATGATCTCAACCAACATGACTTGCAAAAACGGAGCCCTTTTCCACTGGCTGACAAATACAATATTTTCATTTGCAAAAAAAAACAACACTTTACAAACCATCATATTTTGTAGACATAACCTTTTATTTCCTTCCATAAAATCCGTTTTCATAGCCCACCTTCAATGGCGATAGGAAATACCACTTAATTTTTACGTTTATCGACCGATTTGGTGGTGACGTTAAAAGCTTATATCCCACCCATTTCGTTATAACAACTTTAAGCTCTTCCACTACCGACGAGGTCACGTAAAACCACTTATGTAGAATAAAATCAAATTGAGCTATTTTTGCGCCAAATATCCTGCAAGCCAAAAAAAATCCCCTACACTTTCTCCGGACGTAAAAAAAAAAAAAAAACATTTACAAAATCATAAAACCCTTGAAACAATAAAAATCAATCAGCTATAAATATATATGACCCCAAATTACATTACAACCTATAAAATATATTGACGAGCATTACCGACGCTATTGCGCTACCATCTCTCAAAATACACCAAGAAGACCGAGATGGGTGGTGGGTTTTGGCTCAAATGGTACATCACTAGCACAACATCAGGATCAAGCAAACCAACCCCCTAATTTACCCCAAAAAAAAAGCAATTTTCAAAATTGAATAATAACACATAAATTGTTGTTGTTTTGAGTTTTTTTTATTTCTTGCTTGTTCTTTTTCTTTCTTTTTTATGGTGGAAATCTGTCCGCCATCATCATCATCATTATCATCTACAAAGAATCATTGGGGGTTGAGAAGGAAAAAAAGAACACAATACGAGATTGAGAGGGCGGGCTGGCGTTTCCACTTATTCGTTTGTTTGTAACGTAATTTTGGTAAAATTTTCTGAGTGGCTTTGTTGTGTTTTGATGGCGGGCGGCGAGGCGGCAGCGGTTGAGCAACAAAATAAACATTTCTGTAATTTAGCAAGCGATTTTCTCTTCTCCTTTTTATTTTTGTTGTTTCCGCTGTCTCCTGGTGTTTGAAAAGGTATGAGGAAATGAGTATCTGGCCTTTCGACGATTTATAAAAATAATCAAATAAAAGACGACGACGAGCAGGTTTGAATAATGGGAATTCGGGCTGTCTCTTACCCTATGCACTAGGCACCGGACATGGGATACTTCCAAATCGAATAAAAACGAAAAAATAAACAAAAACTTTTCTCTTTTTTATTATTTCTGTTCTATGTAGATCGTGATGCAGGAGTTTCCCTCGAGTCCTTTTTGATGATGACTAAAGGACGCAATGTGGCGACTCACGGTGTTTACATTCTTTCGTGTGGGGGGATAGTGGAATGCTGATGGAACTCGTTAAATTAACTTTTATCATTCCAAAAAAAGTTGTTATTTATAGCCGCTTTGTTGTATTGGCTCCACTTTGGAAAAAATAAACATTAGCAGACATCAATGATGAGGTGAAATGGCGGAATTTACTATCCGTTCGGGACCCATTAACTTGCGGGTATGGAAAGTCCAAAGAAATAATAAAAACCATTTTTTCTTTTGTTCACGAAATTTAAGTGGAAATTGTTATTCTCTTTCTTTTTTTTTAAAAAAAGCTTATGAAAAAAACTTTTGTTTTTATATTTTCCATACTATTTTTCATACCCTGTTAAGATACCGTGTGTCGGGATTAATCACTTGTAATGGGTGATTTTTTAAGAGCTTGAGAACTTTAAAAAAAAAAAAACGCATAAAGTTTGCAAAATCTCATCGATTCTTTATTTGAAACGTTAGATTGGTCCATGACATTTACTTTTTGAAGATAATTTCATTTAAATGTTGACCGCGGCTGCGTCTTAGGTGGTCCATTCGGAAAGTCCAATTTTGGGTAACTTTTTCGAGCATTTCGGCCGGAATAGCCCGAATTTCTTCGGAAATGTTGTCTTCCAAAGCTGGAATAGTTTCTGGCTTATTTGTGTAGACTTTAGACTTGACGTAGCCCCACAAAAAATAGTCTAAAGGCGTCAAATCGCATGATCTTGGTGGCCAACTTACCGGTCCATTCCTTGAGATGAATTGTTCTCCGAAGTTTTCCCTCAAAATGGCCATAGAATCGCGAGCTGTGTGGCATGTAGCGCCATCTTGTTGAAACCACATGTCAACCAAGTTCAGTTCTTCCATTTTTGGCAACAAAAAGTTTGTTAGCATTGAACGATAGCGATCGCCATTCGATTATTTCCGGCCGAAATGCTCGAAAAAGTTACCCAAAATTGGACTTTCCGAATGGACCACCTAAGACGCAGCCGCGGTCAACATTTAAATGAAATTATCTTCAAAAAGTAAATGTCATGGACCAATCTAACGTTTCAAATAAAGAATCGATGAGATTTTGCAAATTTTATGACTTTTTTTTTAAAAAAAAGTTCTCAAGCTCTTAAAAAATCACCCGTTATATGATTTTCAACAGCGTTTACTTTATCACAATTATTTTCCTGTTTTTTTTTTGTTTTTTATTTATTAAAAAACAAAAAACAAAAAACAAAAAACAAAAAAAAAATAATACGCTTTGACATCAGTCTTAAATTTTCCGCATTTCTTTAATAAAAAAAAACTAGCTGACCCGGCTTTCGCCGCTGGGCTATCAATGAAAAATGTGATGTACGCGCGTGGTATCGCCATCATGGATATATATTTAGCAGCATTTTTCACTGCCAAGTTCTCGGCTTGGAAGACGCTGCTATGGCCGGGGAGCCTGAAAAAATTGGAAATGTTGAGGCTTTCCGAGTAGAAACCTGCACTTACTCCAGTGTTCATCAGCGAAAGATTAACTTTTTACTATTATACTATGATCTTTGACTTGTAGCAGCCATTATTATAAATGTCAAAGCCATAGAATCGGAAAGAATGTGACATTTGAAATGTGACTGGAAATATAAATCTTTGCCCCGAAATTGTGCAACGAAGGTCTTCGGTTAAACTAGTAAGTAAGACCTACGAGGAAGTATTATGAAAGACTCATCCATTGGTCTTTTTTCTGAAAGATAGTATTCACTTGATTTTGACGTCGTCAACAGTTCAAAAAAATCTTCTTCGCTTCCGTTCCTCATACACCGCAACACTGACACATTTTTTGACGTCAAATGTTATTTTTTTTCTTCAAATAATCAATAGAGACTCCCGGCCGTTCTTGATGGTATTGTTGTGGACAATGTTTGGTTTCAACAGGATGGTGCAACTTGCCACACATTTTATTCCAAAATCAATTTATTGCGTCAAACATGTGATGGCCATTATTTTTTTCTGAAATGGTAATGTCAAATTGGTCGCCAAGATTTGACACCGTTATACTATTTTTTGTGGGGCGCCGTTAAATTAAGTTGCTATGCCAACCCTCAAGAGACAATTGAGCATTTAAAAGAAACATTCGTGATGCAATTGCCCAGATATGGCCCCATTCACTAGAAAAAGTGTCCGATCGAATGAGATACTCGGCCCAAACGATTCCCTCTGAATCGGAGACATTTTGCTTTGAGGTAGTTTTCCGAAAAGCAAAATGTGTCCGCTTCGGAGGAAGTCGGAAAATATTTTGCTCCGACGCCGACGGTTACCTCGATTGGAAAGATCTTGAAAAAAACCCTGGCAGTCATATGAATGAAACAATATTCCATTTTTTAACCGGAACAATTGTATTTCACAGCAACAAAATAAATTTGAAGTGTTTTTGTTTTATTCCATTTTAAAATTTAAACTTTTAAATGGCCCAACCTATACTTATGAATTGCTCTTTTCTTGTACAGCGAAAGAACAATAACTTAATTGAATGAACTCTTAAGCAATAAATAATAAATCATTTTGTCAATTTGCCAACATATTTCTATTAGCATGTGATCAAACAAAATATAAAACAACAGAAAATAAAGCCATCGTTATCGATCATCGCCACTTAATACCAATTAAACTGCTATCTAGAAACCCTCAAATTCCACTCAGACACCTTCTGCTCAAAATTGAATCAATCTTTATTTACAAAATACATTAACACCCGTTCTAATTCAAATGACAGCAAAAAAAAAATACCACAAACTTTTTATCACCCTCTTTAACAGTTTATTTTGCTTAAAATATGTATGTCTGCATTATTGTTAAAAGCCATTTAATTTAGGTAAACAAACATGTAATTACACGTTCTGAACACGAAGAATCCATCAAAACCAAAAAAACACACAAATAGATAACAAGAGACGAATAGTGCGGCCCTTTTATAAAAAGGGGAGATTTGCAAAAGTGATCCTTCATACTCCAGTACTCCAGCACTCATTTCGTTCGAACTAATTCAGCGATTTGCCACCAACACTATGTCATCGGAAAAGGATTTGTCATTTTGTTAAATTTATCAGCTAATGGCTCCCCGTCCCATTCTCCACTTACAATAATTTGTAACAAGACCAACCGCTGTCAATGCAAACTCTGTTTGTTTTATGTTCCAACAAAGCAGCGAACACAACTCTTGAGAGTTAATGGGGCTTGAAATCGACACAGAGATAGAATTAGTTAAATTATCTGCATCCAAACAGAGCCCTTAAGGGTTGGAAAACTGACTGGTTTCGATGTTTCTAGCTTTCATCCCATTGTCGATGTTAATAACCAATTTAAATTGATTTTGTTGCAATTCATTTGTTTGAGTGTTTTTGAACACACAAGTGGTTCGGCGCTGGACGAGGGGAACGAAGCTATATCAAAGCTCTTGTTTGAATTTCCAAATCGATCGGTTTAAATGGGAATTCATTAAGCAATTCGATTAGATAATGATTTTGTATTTTATTGTGATATCTGTTAATTGTTTTTTTCCGTTTTGCAAAGTCAAGTGCAGGTAAGGGTTGACTTTTAAATGGCTTTGATTTGATTTTCGAATAATGTGAGTCAATGGTTTTATGTACGTCATTGATACTTCTGTAGAGATTAAGAATGATTGGTTTTAGTTGTAATTGGAATTGGATAAGTGTTTTCGATTGCGTCAGTAAATTTAATTGTTAAAAACAATGCGTGGCTTAGTGTTTATAATTAGTGAAAGGATGATTCAATAGTTATCTTACAATATGAAATAGGTGCGAACTTTGATTTCACTGCTTTGGCGTGGGTTTTAGTTCATGACGATGCACAATTGATAAAGATACTTGGGAAAGACTTATCATGTTTATTTGAAATTATACAAAGACACTGCATTAGTAACTATTTTTAAAAAAAATCAATTTCATCGGAAAGTATTCGTAAGGGCTTAACTTTAGATCACCTGCGACGCCTTTGTTAAAACAAATTTTATTCATCAACAGGACAAAAGCCGTTTTTGATAGCTTGATAGAAGAACTGACAAATCATCGAATCATCATGTACAATTTATATATGAGATATCAATAAGGTTCTATCTTTACTTGAGAGCCCTATCAATGATTTTATGTATGGAACATAATTCAGCCTTATCACGAATAAATTTTCCCTGGAGTTTTTTCCCAATTTTGGAACTTTGCGATCATGAATAATTTTCGAGAATGGGAAAAAAGCTTAATTTCGAAAAATTCGTATCGCCAATAATTTTTTCTAGGGAACTTTTTCCTTATTTGGAACAGAATTTTCCCCAAGTTAGTTGTAAGGGAAAAACTTGCTGTACATCACTATGAAGTGAATTGGAAGACTATTTCTTTTTTTCTTTGGTGGAGACAGGGGTAGCAGTCATGGGGCTAAAGATCAACTCGAAAAAACTTAAAGGATAAGTCTTGAAAAAACTTAAAGGATAAGTCTTGGTACTTAAACATCAATCCAAATAAATATTTCTATAACACTCTTTTAGCTTAAAAACCAAGCCTCAACTGTTCCGCTCCATTCTGCTTTATGGGTGCAGGGTGCAGCACTTGGAAAGTCATAGACACTGTCACAAGAAAGCTTTAAACTTCGTTAGTAGCTGTCTCAGAAACATCTTTAGGATTTTCTGGCCCAACCGTATCTCAAATGGTGAACTTCATGCGAAGTGAATTGGTCACACGCTTCGAAAAGGCGACTGCTATGCAGTGGAAACCGTTCACACAAGAAAGCAGACAAGTGGCGGCAGCGGCTTGGCGATGAGCAGTCAAAATGGATTTAGAACGACACGATGAGGGCGCGTAGTACAAGCGGCCTTATGTCCCGTAAGGGAAACACTACGGACGTAATAGATCAACAGCTTGAGCTTAGGTAAAATACGTTTTTCCAACAAGAGGCAGTTTTATTTTCAAATGTATGTTTATTAAGAGATCAAAAATGAATGAGATTAACAAAATATTGTCGTTAAAGATCACGAAAACCAAAACTATCTGCGAGGTCTGGCTAGCGAGTTCTGATCCGAAAACCATTTTTCCTGGTTTCAGTCCTAAGCTTCTTCTTCCGTTCATTTTCTGATACAAATACCTCGGCAACCAGGGCTAGGAATCGGGCTTGGTTTTCAGAAATAAGCTCTGGATAATAAGAACTATCAATAATAATAACATTGTTACACATATTTTTTTTTTTTTGGTGAAGTTTTACTTCCAAAAGTTTGTTTATATTGAACTTAGGCCGTGTGTGCGTTAAAATGTGTATTAAAACTTGACGTTTGGTTAAAATTTGACGTTTGGTGAAAAAAGGGAACAAATTTAGCCATTTGCTGTGTGAATTGCGTTAAAAAGGATTTTTTTAACCAAAATTTCTGCGTAGTACTAAGAAATTTCCCTCATGATTTACGAAATTCCCCTCAACGAAAGATATTTTTGTTCTTCTAGGTAAAATGAATTTGTGTTCAAAACCAAACTTTAAGCAACGAATTTCATGAAAAGTCACTAAAAATAACAAACAAACTTTGTTTTATTTATTTTTCTAGATTTTACAGTGGTAATATGATATTTTGAAGCAACAGTAAGAAAATCTTCAAACAAAAATTTCCCTTTTTGGATGATTGTTTTTTTCCGTGTGGTAACACTGTAAAACATGTTCTCCCAGCTGACATCTGTTATCATTCTCAAAAGAAAAAAATCATTTCGTTTTTTGGCTTTAAAATATGATAAAAAAAAGTATTTCATTTCAATCTCTCGATATATACATAGAACTAAATAAAACGGAGAAAAATAGAACAAATCAACAAAACAAAAGCAAACTTCTCTATCATTTATTTGAAAAAAAAGACACGTCAAAATTTTAACCCATTTAACCTGCTCCACAGCAGGATAAATTTTAACCCATTTTATTCACCACGCTAGTGTCAAGTTTTAACCAAACGTCAAGTTTTAATACACATTTTAACGCAATTCACACACGGCCTTAAAAATCTCAGAAACTGATATCAAAAGCCTTTATTTTTATTTATTTTTGACACAAACAAAATGTTTTATTCAAATTTGAAAGCTTTCAAAATAACTTCGAAAATCATTAAAATATTTCAAGGTTGGTATAATTTCTTTCCGGGGAAATAAAAGTTCTTGGGAGATTCTCGATGGGAAACTTCTGTTCCGGGGTAATTTTTGTTTCCCTGGTAAAAAAAGTTCCCATAAAATTGGCGATAAGGGTGAATATATTGTTCAAATGACCGCCCCCGCTTCTCTTAGTGGCGCGCATTCGAAGGTCCAGTTTTTGATGACTTTTGCGCATAAATCAGGCTGAATTTAAACGATATGTTGTCTTTGTGAGTGGCGGCGGAGGTTTGCGGCTTGTTCACACAAACCTGCGTCTTAAGAAAGTCCCACAAGAAAAAGTCTAAAGTTGTCAAATTACACGATCTCCGTGGTCAATTAACGTCGCCTTGGCGCGAGATAATTATGCAATGAAACCGCTCATGCAGAATATTGAAGGTGCCTATATCACCATATCATTCAATTCAGGCCACAAGAAGTTTTCGGCAGATCTTGCGTTTCGTTAACGTACGGATGTTGACTGATTGTTCACTGAGCCAGTGAATTTGGCCATCAAACGTTGAATTGTCGACTTGGAAGGACCATCATGTACCCCATAAAAAGGTCGCAATGGGCGCTGCCCTTTTGATAATAAAGTTTTATCATTTGTACACGTTGCTCGACGCTGTTGCTTGTCATGATGATTTTCTTAATGATAGATATTTTGATAGAGAGTAAAAGAAACAATATGGCCGCCACGAGCTGTCAAAATCAACCCGTTCTATTGGAAACCCTTTTTATTGAGAAAAGCATAACATTTCAGAACGATTTGTTTTTTTTTTTTCTGAAAATACCTCATCAAAATGTTGTGGAATTTAAACTCTGAAGAAGGCGTCAAGATTTTATCACGGAACTTGACAACTTTAAATTATATTTATATTTATATTTATATTTTAAATTGAGCTCTTGAAAGCTGCGCTCGCACTCACCTGACCATTTAAACTGCTTTCCCTTTTCCGTTAGCTGATGTAGACTCTTGGCGATCTCAGCAAAATTCTTGACGAAGCGCCTATAGTAGGTGGCTAGACCCAGAAAGCTTCGGAGTTGATGTTTGTCCTGTGGTGTTGGCCAATTCTTCACGGTGTCAACCTTATCAGGATCCGTCTTAACTCCTTGGGATGAGATGATATGTCCCAGGTATTTCACTTCGGTTTTGAAGAGTGAACACTTTTCTGGATTGAGCTTGAGGTGGGCTTCTCGAAGTCTTTGAAACACGGCTCTCAGATTTGTACAATGTTCGTCAAATGTTTTCCCGTATACGATGACGTCATCCAAATAGACCAGGCAAGATTTCCATGTGAGTCCTTGCAGGACGCATTCCATAAGGCGCTCAAAAGTCGCTGGAGCATTGCACAGTCCAAAAGGCATCACTTTGAACTGCCACAATCCGTTTCCTGTCGAGAACGCTGTCTTCTCTTTGTCTTCAGGATGGATTTCTACTTGCCAGTATCCACTTTTAAGGTCCAACGTTGAGAACCATTGTGCTCCTTCCATTGCGTCCAGGGTATCACTGATCCTAGGTAGAGGATAGCTATCCTTCTTGGTCACATCATTCAACCTTCGATAGTCTACGCAAAAGCGGGTTGATCCGTCTTTCTTCTTTACCAGGACCACTGGAGACGCCCAAGGGCTTTTAGAGTTTTCGATCATGGTGGTTATCAGTTCTTCAACCTCACCTTGTTTGGCTAGTGGAAGGCGTCTTGCAGGTTGACGAATCGGCTTTGCATCTCAGGTGTTGATTCGATGTTGAACTAGTTGTGTTCTGCCATATTTTCCTTGCGATGACGAAAAGATATCTGCAAATTCTTCGAGGAGGCCTTCTGCAGTTCAGTTGTTGGTGACCAAGATTAGATGACTTGAGAATGTTGGCCTTTATGGAGTTCAGCTCTTCTAACTTCAAGGTTTGCCTTGGCTCTTCTTCGTTGATCCTTGTTATCGCTGATACAGATTCGCATTGTCAGACAATCTCACCTTTTCTAAGCTTAACTTCGTACGGCTTGATGTTCAGTATTCGTACGGGAACCATGTTCTTTACAGGTCTAACAAGAGTCTTCCCAATGGTGACGTTTTGGGAGGACTTTACAGATGCTGGTTCGACCATGAGGTATCGATGGCTTCCAGGCTTACCCTTCAATTTCGTCCACACGAATACTTCTGAAGAAGCAGGCAAAGTCAGATCTTCTTTGATGACGGTTTTCACAGATAGCGAGGTCTCATATGAGTGAATCCCATAGATCATCGGAATCTCGATATTTCGATATTTCAGGACTTGGTTCCCGATGTCCAATATCAATCCGTGATCTTTCATGAAATCGACGCCGACAATGCACTCGTCGCATATATCTGCTACCAGGAACAGGTGAGAGAATTCCAGCTCTGCCATCCGGATCTTAAGACGTACCTCACCATAGACTTTTGCGGCTAGTTGCAGTCCTTAGACGATAGCTATTGGTGTTGTGGAGCCATGTCTTCTTAACGAGGTCCTGCCGTACAATGGACGCCGTGGCACCGGTGTCGATGGTAGCCGTTTATACTTGCTTCCACGGTCAGGCTCTTGTTGTCACGTTTCGTTTGAGAAACCTGGATGGTGTTTCTGTAGCTATCGGTACTAGAAGCCAGCTTCTGTCCCTCGAAGTTGGTGGGGTGGGAAACAACTTGGGAAGCAACATTGTTGTAGGTGTAACTTTGACCAGTTGAGTAAGTTCTGTTTCCACAGTGTTGACATGAGATTCCTCTTCGCGGTAATCTGCACTGGCGTTGTAGATGCCCAGTCTTGTTGCAGTTCCAGCATCGTGCGGGGCCGTCTCGCTGACTTCTTTTCAGAGTAGCCTTCTGACAAGAGCATTCTTGGACTCCCAATTCTCTCACGCGATGCACGTTTTGGGAAGCTTGTTCTGCGGCTTCCATTGTAAGAGCGAAAGCCAATGCTTCTGGTAGTGTTTGCTTTCCGGCAGTGCGAATAGCCCTTTGGAGATTTATATCGCTCACAGCTCTCACAAAGGCTTCAACAGCAAGTTGATTTATTATCTCGTTGCCAGCTGTTGGATATGCCAGGTGAACCAATCGCTCGATATCTGCCTGAAGCTGCTGCAGAGTTTCACCTCTTCACTGAAAAAAATAACCATCATCATATTTATGAATGGCGTTCATCAACTGAAAATCATCACATGGATGACTTTTTCATCTTAGTGATGAAGAAATTAGATGAAAAATAAATTTGCCTTATGAACCGTTCTTCAATATGAATAATCTCATTTCATCAACTTTTGAACCAAATATGCCATACAAATCTTTGAAGGGGAAATTTCATCAGTTCATCAAAGCTTTTCATGTATACGATGCACCATGATTTTTCTTCATTATGATGAATTTACAGCAAGTTAGCTGTATTAAAAATGAATCGAGTGCTTGACCTTGTTTTTACATCTGACCCTGTTAATACAGTAGTGGTAGAATCTTCCTCTGCTATATCTAACATAGATAAATTTCACCCTCCCCTTGACATTTTTCTTGACTTGAGCGATCACTTACTAGCCCATAGTAATTCTCATGATAGCTCATACTCGTTTGACTTTCGGAAAGCCAATTTTCAACAGCTTTCTGAACTTTTGAGTAATTCCGGTATTGAACAAGTACCGGTACTATCTGATACTGAAGCAGTTGTTGAAAGGTTTTATGGTATCTTAATGAAATGCATATATCAAACTGTTCCCATAAAAAGATCCATACAATCTAATGGTTCATGCCATCCTTGGTACTCGAAAGAGCTTAAAGCTCTTCGCAATAAAAGAAATAAGGCTTGGAAAAAGTATATCAAATCCATGACCTTGGAAGACCAAGTGGTATACAAAAAGTTTCTGGAAATACGTTAATTCGAAAAAGAAATGTGATGGTTATCCAGTTAATTTTATTCATAATAATGTTACCCTTACCACAAGCCCTGAAATCTGCGAAGGTTTTGCAGATTATTTCAGTAAATCTTTTGCTGATTCTCCAAATGCAGTTGACAAACTCTACTTTCAATATTTAAATAACTGTCCTCAAGTTTTGTTTAGTAGCATTTCAATAGAGAGTAATAGAATATTTGAATTTCTTTCACTTCTTAAAGATGATTATTCATGTGGTCCAGATGGCATTCCACCTATTGTTTTAAAAAAATGCAAATCTGTCTTAGCTCTTCCTTTAAGGAATATATTTGAGTTGTCCCTTCAATTTGGAAGAATGCATTTTTAACTCCAGTATTTAAGAAGGGAGATAAAACTAATATTACAAATTATAGACCTATATCCAAACTGTCATGCATCCCTAAGCTGTTTGAACAAGCTGTATGTGATACGTTAGCATTTAATTGTAAAAATATTATCTGTAGCCAACAACACGGATTCATGAAGAAACGTTCTACAGTCACAAACCTTCTTGTCTTTGTGAACAAATGCTTGAACTATATGGAGTGTGGTCAGGAAATAGATTGTGTCTATACTGACTTCTCGAAAGCTTTCGACCAGTTATCCCACGCGATTATAACGTTCAAGTTGAACGCATATGGGTTTCCCCCTTTTTTCATAAAATGGATATCTACATATCTTGAAGACAGGTCCTATCAGGTAAAATTCAGACATCATGTCTCTAAATCATTTATTGCTAAATCCGGCGTCCCTCAAGGCAGTCACTTAGGACCCCTACTTTTTATATTGGCTATTAACGATGCTCCGCTATGTGTTCAGGATAGCGATATTCTTATCTTTGCAGATGATATGAAGTTGTTCAAAAACATATCTTCTACGAATGATAGAATTCTTTTGCAAAATGACCTTGACAGGTTTTCTCTGGGGTGTGAGAAAAATAGTTTAAAATTGAATCCCATTAAATGCCAAACAATGACTTTTTCTAGGAAGCGAGTACCGACTTCTTATGACTACACAATCTCACAGCACATTTTGACTCGTCCTGTCACTGTCAAAGATCTCGGTGTTTTATTCACATCTAGTTTAGACTTTTCTGAGCATATTAACAGCATTGTTAATAAAGCCAATTCAATGTTAGGATTTATAAAGCGTTGGTCAAAGGAATTCCGTGATCCGGCTGTCACTCGTTCTCTATATAACTGTTTTGTTCGTCCTCATCTTGAATATGCTTCTCAGGTTTGGACACCTTTTTATGATATATATATTGAGAGGTTAGAATCCGTTCAACGGAATTTTACTAGGTTTGCCATCAAAGATATTCAATGGAGCGATTCTTTACACATTCCTCCTTATGAATATCGTTTGTCAACTCTCCAGATGGAAACATTGTCACAAAGAAGAACCAACAATGACATTGTATTTTTCCATCAGTTAATTATGGGTATAACTGACGCTCCGGACTTGTTAGGCCTTATTTCATTTAACCATAGAGGAGGAGGTTACAACTTTCGTGGTAGGGACATGATTAAAGAACCTAGACATCGGACAAATTACGGTATGCATGAGCCCTTGACACGAATGAGCAGACTTTCTAACTGCAACTCAAACTTATTTGATTTTAACTTAAGTAAAAATCATTTAAAATCGTTATTAAAAGCCAGTGTTCCACGCGCTTAAGTGTTTTGTTTGTGTTATGTATTTTTAGTTGTTATGTTACTTTTATTTTGTTGTCTTGCTTGTTTAAGTGTTTGTTTGTCCTATTGTTAAATTTTTTTTTGTTTCCTTTTTGTTCCTGCTTGTATTAAGTAGTCCCTAACTCTTATCTTCCTGATATTCGTACCGCCATGACTTTTTTTTTATTTTATTTATTATTTCTAATTAAGTGCCGATACGACTAGCAACCGCAATTGCAATCGTACTCGGTGAAAATGGACCCCAGCGCGTGCGGTATCTGGGGGGGAAAGAGGCGTGGGAATTAAAAAAAAAAAAAAATTCAATCATCATATTGATGAATAATTCTTTCACATTTATAAGATTCATCATATTGATGAATGCATTCAGCTTTGATTTCATCACATTTATGAAATTCATCATAATGACGATTTGATGAAAACGTTGTAAATGCTGATGCTGACGCGCGGTAAGAAGAACCACATCCATATACTCTTGATAACGATTTAGCCATTCAGTTTGTGGCTCTTGTTGTATTGAGTCTGAAACCTAAAGTTCTCGTGGTGAAAATAGATTTAAAAAATATAAAGTGAAAAGTGAAAAAATTGAATCCGTATAAACTGAAGAAAATTAAAACTAGAAAAAGGTGTTCAGGTAAGATAAGAGGGTAAGTAAAATCTTAAGTTTGTATTGTAAGAGCACATACTTTCTTAAATTCATTTTTATCATGCAATCTGCATACAATGTATATGTAGTATAATATTGTTTCTTTTCTTTCAATTTTTATATTAATTTTGCGAATGGACACATATACATATCATTGTCAATACAAACAAAAAACCGCATGGATTACGAGAAACAAAATCGTGAAGAAATTCCCAAGAACGTAAAAATTATAAATCGAGGTAAGTTAACGCGTTCATTATCTTGTCATATTGATGATGATGACTATATAATTTCAGTATATTATTTTTCATCACTTTTATTTTTTCCTCTGCGTTTTGGGACTGCAAAACTGCATGAACAACAGGATAACAAAGTAAAAGTTAAAAACGAGGTAAGTTGTATTGATATTATTTTTCATATTCAAATTTTTTTGGAAATTTACGCTTATTTCTACTTTCCATCTTTGCTTTGATTTCATTTTCTTACAAAAAAAAAAAAAACAAGAATTCGAAAATTGAATTAGGTTCGACAAGTTTTTCTCTTATCTATTTTTTTATTAATTTCAGTTACGGAGGCTAAATCTGGCTGAAGAATCTTTTGGCATACTTGTTTCCAACAAAATACGAAATATTTGAAACGTGGCCGCATTATAACGACTCGAATGGATATCGATTGGTATGCCTAAGTGAGGTTTCTTAAACTGACTTTTTATGTAAATTTAATTATTTTAGATTGTAAAAATATGGAAAAAAAGAAAAAGAAAAATAGTAAAATTCGCTATAAAATTCAATTTGTTTCTTTATTATTTGTTTGGGAAGATTGTTGCAGGTACGCAATTCTCAAGATTGATGAATAGTATTTATCACATTGATGAATTTATGAATATTGCTTATATACTTGAAGGAATGTTGCCATCATATTGATGAATTCCAACAGTTAAATCATAATATTGAAGAACTTTTTTCATCATGTTGATGAATTTTTCATAAAATTGAAAATTCTTCATCATATTGATGAATGAGTTCATCCCCTTTGTAAGAAAAAATTTCCAAAATTTCATCATATTTATGAACGTTTTAGTCAATATGAAGAACCAATTCATCATTTGATGAAAAATTTGAGGGGAATTTTTTCATCTTATTGACGAAACAAATTGATGAATGATGTACGAGATTCATCAGTCAAAACTGTCATCATATTGACGAACTCTTGTTCATCTTTTACATGAAAAGGTTCAATGGACTAAAATTGAGGAATTTTTCATTATATTGACGACGTTTTTCATCTATATTACCCACCGATTTGGTGCAGTGTTTTCTGTGCTCTATTGTTAAGCTGAACTCAGACCCATCCTTTCAAAAATCATCGAACTGTCATTGTAGATTTATTCAGTCAACTCAACATTTTCACCATAATAAAGTACACGGACGTCTGCAAATTACAATCTTAAGATAGACGGACGGAATCGCCGGACACACTTTCTTCGACTTCTTTATCATTGTAATGTCATATTTCATCAAAATATCAACTTTTTTTTTAACGAATTCAATACTTGCGATGTATTCTATATGTAGAAAGTATTTTGACATTTTGACATTGACCTCACAGTACTTCGCACATAAATGCAACGAACTACAGACACATAGCATCACTGGCGATGGCGACTTAGGCCATCGGCTAGGACAGAACAAGACATTAATACAACAGAGAGAGACAGATATAGATACATGGAAGGGAAGAACACATAACATAAACCTACGTCTACGTGGTACAGAGGAGAAGACACAGATTTTAATTGTCTCATATCATCGCACAGGTGGCCTCAGATAAGCTGGCGATTTTTGTAGAAAAAGAATGCTGCCGAAGCTGGGGCTTGAACCCGTAGCATTCGGCTTAGCAATCAACTATTGTATCCTCTGAGTCTGAGCCATGGCCACCTGCATGTCGGAAGTAAAAAGGTTGTCAAGTCCTTATTTGAAATCCCTTTATTAGCAAGATTCTAGATTAGCGTTTATCGGTCATTAGGTACTTGAATAAATTGCAACCGGCTTGACCTTAACATTTAGATGTTGGGACATGGTCTTCCGATAAAAAAAAGCAAACTTAGCGCTTATTTGCATTTCCCTTTCACAAAAATCTCAGCAACAAAAAAGTAACAGTCTTATTTAATCTTCCTTCAAATACAACGACTTGGGTTTCGTGCCATGTCAGCTAAAAAAAAGAAAACAGTGTTTTCAAGTTTTAGAAAAACACCTAAATACGGTGTAATTTTCACATTTTTGGTAGATGGGTCTATTCTATCCGTGGGGTCTATCCGTGCAATTTCGACAATAGGGCTCGAAATCTTTATAGAAACTCAGTATCATACCTCTGCGGAACAAAATGTATAGCCCTACGCTTGAACAACGTTGGAAAATATCGAAAACTTATTTCCAAAGTGCGTGCTGTGTAGCCCAAATAGTGCGCTTTGAAAACATGCCGCATAAAACACCTACCGCGCCTTTCAGTACGCAAGTTTGTGCAAAAAAATCGTGAGACTGGCATGCTAGTGGACAACACTCATGGCCTCTGTCTTCTTAAGGTGTGCGCAAACGTGAATGTGGCTGCTCGAATGTGGAGAACTGAAACAACGTTTCGGTCAATGGTGGGCGTTACAGAGCCATGATATCTCAAATTGAAGGCAAAGACTTGGACACATGCAGGTTCATGCAATCGATCTTTTACACACCAAATTCCCAAATCGTATTATCAGCCATCTTGGCAATCTCGATTGGCCACCTTAGAGCTGCGACCTCTTGGACTTTTTTTTGTGGGGAACCGTAAAGGACCGATTTTATGCTAACAACCCAACAACGATTCTTGCAGTTAAGGCCAATATCAACCAAGCAATACGTGAGCTACAGCCCGAAATCATCGTCAACTTGGAAAATTAGTGACAGAATGCGCGAAGCCAGTCGAGGCGACCACTTGAACGAAGTTGTGTTCCATAATTAATGGGAATGTTTGCATAAATGCATAATACATGAAAAAATATACTTTTGTTCGTTTTATTGCATTTTTCAAAAGAAATCACTAAATGGCCCACCCTGTATATCAGTCTGTTCCTCGCAAAAAAACAATTTTCTCTGTAAATCCTAAACAAAAACGTCTCATACAGCAATTAAAATAGATTATATGCAAACAAGCACTAATCCAACATACATAAAACCCCGTAATCACAGAAATAAGGTACAAACTTTCAGCTCACTATAAAAGGAAGCAGTGGTGAAGTAACAAAAATGCAATACGATACAACGAGGATGTCTGTCGAGCACCTCCTTCTCTGTTAGTCATCTTTCTCCTGATCGTCGTCATCACCAGAAGCTCCCAACTATAAAACTCGATCCAGCAAGTGATTTTTATTTCACTAATGTACAATATAATCCACCAACGTCCTAAACTCACCACCCACAACCCTATGCACTCCAATGTGTGTGTGTCACAGAGTTGTACCACTTGACAAGGAAGAAAAATAATTCACATAAATTTCAACAAACTTACAACATTTATTAGCAATCTAAAAAGGGACAATTTGTAGCGAGAAGACGAGCGTGAATTTTATATGTTTCTACGAAGAATCAGCTCCAAACAGTACAACTTCGTATACACACATTTGCCATGAACCATCATTATCATCGTTGTTCTGTGTCTCTTCCAGTTCCCACCCCAATCTGATCCACCAGCCAGCGCTTCCAACGAAATGTGTCTGGCAAAGTGGGAAATTTCATTACTAATCAATTTAATCCTCATCTGGGGCTCCATTTCCCTTCATTTCATCCATTTTATACTCAGGAAGTTCAACAAAAAGTAGGTACACACACCAAATCGTATAAAGGACGAAACATAAAAGAATCAAAAAAGACACACAACAAGCACAAGTAAAAGAACTAAACTACTCTATAATGCACGCCATTGTAACGAAAAACTTTCCACCATAAAAAAAAGACCACTTCGAAGCAGCTAAATGTCCTTTTTTACACCTTTCGCAGCAAATCCTCTCTGTCTCTCTTTGAACAATTGTTGCAGGACCTGCGCTATGCAGCAAGAAAACACCCCCGCATCCGATATGGAACGAACGAACGCACTCATACACAAAAGAGAAACACTGGGAGGAGCTATAATAAAAATCCTTGTGGTTGCTCGTTAAGCCACTGCCACTGCACCGCGCCCCAACACTAGAGAACTCGATAGCACTTGGACATAAATACCATTTGCTGGTAAGAAAAGCTCAGAGAGGAATGGGGGGAATGATAATTGAGGCAATTATAATAGCAAATTGGGGGATCATCACTCTTGTCGAGCGATATAATGAGTTTCAAGGATGTGGGATTTAAAAGGACCATTCCGTTTCCACTTGCAGAGCGCTCTAGCACTTATTGTAATGGTATTTGAAGGATTTATAAACACACATCGTTCTTTTCATCTCTTGTGTGTGATGGTGAGTTGGTTGTCGGTTGGGCGAGGGGGGTTTTCTCAATCAGAGAGTGTGTATGTATGTGTGGACCATAAGTTATATCTAGGATTTGTTTCGTAATTAGAATTCCAAGTGAGCACCAAATTGCCATTGCCGCCTCATCATTTTTGCTCTCACTCTGTTCTCTTCTTTATACCCTACCCCCTTGCCTGTTTCGGTGATACTGATGGCATAGCATAACGCTGATGGAGGCTTGTGGCACAGTCGTCGTCGAGATGATACGCTTAATTACTGCAGTTTATTTTCTAAGTGAGACTAATTAACAGACAATTCTCGAGGGAACAGCGACAAAGGGGGAAGATAGTCACGATACAATCGAGTCGAAAAGAAGAAATGGATTCGTTTCCTCAACAAAAACAAGCGAGAGAGATGAAAAGAAAAAACAAACGTGAGGATCTATAAAGCTGCCATTGGGGTAATTTGCGGATACATGCGGACAGAGCGCAGAGGTAAAGGACATGGAACAGTAGAAGATTTTTGACATTGTTTTTCGTGTCGATTTTTCGGGTATAGAGGTACCCATCCCATCTACTCATCGTCCCGTTTTTGTGATTATTCCTTTTTTTTTTCCTTCCTTGGTAAATTGTGAGTCGTTTATGTGATTTTAGTTTAATTTTTATTTGAGTGCACAGCAAAAACGTTACGGATTCATTAAAATGTTTGCACAAGGAAAGAATTTAAAATCACATTGGATTTTGGAGGTGAAGAGCAAGGAAAGAAAATTGAAGTAGGGTGGGGATGATGATGCGGATGGTGAGAAGGGTTTAGAAAGGTAGGTATCGGTGTACAAGCTAGGCGAAGACGTTTAATTTTTTTCACATAAGTGGTGAAAAATACCACGAGCCCAATAAAGCAATTTAATGATTTTGGTTCATGTTTTTACGTAAGATCAACATTTTTGAATGTTTTCTGGTAATTCGTTTGCCATACTTTTGTATCATTCTTGGTCATATTCTTAGAAAAAACTTGTTCTTCAGTAAAGTCTAATTTTGAACTTTGACATCTCTTTTCGACGATTAAAAAAAAAGGCTAACTTTGGTGTACCCTGTGCCATGTTAAGATCAATTTACAAATCTCCTTGCCCCAGCAAAATTTCGACTTTGGGGTCATTTATTTTTGTAAATGCGTAACAAACACAAAGTAATATAAAAATTATGATCACTGTGGCGTATACTTACTATTAGTTTGTCTTATAGGGTTTTCCAATAAGAGGTGTTATTTTGAATAGCCCGCTATTTCGGTAGCTGTCACTTTTGAAGCATTGACATCTGACAAGTAGAAACTGCGCCATTAATAAAAATGGAACGATGCACGCTTCAACAACGCATTGAAATTATTAAAATTCACTATAAAAATGGTGAAAATTTGGCAGAGACGGTTCGTAAAACTAAAACATTTTTGGGTCGTCGTTATCTCTCGAAGGATGATCACAATTGGCCACGAGATCTTGTGATTTAACACCTTGCGACTTCTTCCTTTGGGCCCAAGTGAAAGATAAGGTCTACGCCAACAGCCCAGCGTCGATTCAAGACCTCAAAGATGGAATTCGTGAAGCTATCGAGGACATATGGCAGCCACTTTGCGATTTGGTTATGGAAAATTTCATGAAAAAGATATGGTCCTGTAAGCGTGGTCGTGGCAGCCATTTGGCTGATGTTGTGTTCCATTATTAACGGCATACCTTCCTCTTTATAATGAAATAAACATCCGATCATTTATCTCAAAAAATTCCATTTTTCTTTGAATATCAAAATAACACCTCTTATTGGAAAACCCTTTATAAGAATTCAACGCCAAACGTGTTACTAAGCGCAAAATTCGAGAACGGTTGGACCGTTTGGCACCAAATTTTGACGTAATGTTGGGATAATGGTGTTTATGGTTAAGAAGTTTATTCAAAATCGGCCAAGCGGTTGATGAAATATGGCCAAAAATGTGGAAACCCCATTTTCCCTATAGAATGATAAATTGATAACTATGCACTGACCCATGTGATGGTCCTTAAGAAAGTTGTTGTGCATGAGCCAGCGAAGGTTTCTGACTTGTCACGACCTTAATAGCTGATCCAGCAAATGTTGTTTTCTTATATGTATGTATAAAAAATCTCATGCAAATCCGTTGAGGACTTTCTTCTTTTATACCAGTGGAGTGTTTGGCACCAAATTTTGAGGGAATGTTCGGTTAGTGGAGAAGATGGGTTTTAAGTATTTTGTACAAAATTGGCCAAGCTATTCATAAGATATGGTCAGGGTAGTGGGTTGTGGTTAGTGTGTAGCGAGTAGTGGATTAGCGGGAAGCGGTTAGAAGTAGCGGGTAGAGTGCAGTGGGATAGCGGGTAGTGTGGTAGCGGGTTAGAAAAGATTATTTATAGTTTATAGAGAAGTCTGCCGGTCAGCTAGTTTTCAAATAAAATAATGCTATGTATTGTATCTTTTTTTTTTTTTAAGTCTCCAATTCCGTCTTCAAATCTGGATGAATTTGACGCAAAATCGACTGTCGATTTGACTGCAAATCATCACACATAGCGGCGATATTTTCGGCAAATCTTGCGCTTTTCAACGAAGCGCTGTCGGTTGATTGTTTGCCGAACCAGTGCACTCAAATTTATCTAACACAATGCAAATGGTCCTCTCGGTAAGTGTTTTTCTTCTCTATTCTTTATTTTCTAGATCCAAAGAATAGGATCTGACACCTGTAGAACATTCTCCAAACAAAGCATTGACCAAAAACGGTAGCGGTTAGTTCGCCGATTCTCATCGGGATTTACACCAGCGATATGTTAGGTAGCCTTACCTAGGCAATTGCATATGCCGAAGACCTAATTGCGTACCGAACTGCCCCAAAGGTCGAAGTCATTAGAAATTTCTTACAACCTGACTTCGAGAAGATTCAACGATATTGCAATGACTGGAAACTGAAATCTAAACGTTCAGAAATGCGATACCTTTCTGTTCGGAACCTCGTTGGTTTGAGCCACGAGGGATACGCGCAAGAATTGGCAAAATTATGGTCACTTGTGGTCCTCACTCACAGCGATTAACGAGGAAAAGTTCAGTGAAGTTCCTCGGTATCTGGTTAGATCAGTACCTACTTATATTTACAGACATATAAATGCTACTCTGACCAGAGCAATAGGAGCCTTCGTTCTGACGAAACGGCTGTTTAACAGCAATCGTCTTGACCCCAGAGTTAAGGTTATTTGCTACATGGGTCTCATACGGCCGATGATCGTTTATGGTAGTTCAATGTTGCGCCATCTCAAATGGAGAAGATTTGGGTGCTCGAAAGGCATTGCCTTCGGTACTGTCTCGGTTTTTAACGGAAACTGGAACCTTCTTATGTACATTGCTATTTTAACGAGGTTCTTAACAATGGGGTTAGAATTAAGAGAATGGACAATTTACTGAAAACAAAATTTGTTGAGTCACATTGCGAGAGCTATGACTTGGCGGTTCCGTTAATCTGCCACGTCAGACAACGCAGCGTAGATCGGCGGCTCCTCGTCCTCGCACAAGACGGAGAGCTCCTTTGGTTTAGTGAAGCTATGTCCTCACAGAACCAAATTGATAGGGTGAAGCAGGAGAACCAAATCTAGTGGCTTCAGTCAGCACTTAACAATGAACAGTCGGGCGGGGTTTTGAGCCTTGGCCGGCTTAAATTCCTGTCTTAAATCGACATAATGGTGCTTATTCTGACATTCGCTTTCGTTCGAGTTCGAGATTTTTTACCCAATCGACGTAACCGTCGGAGCGGAATTTTCTACGATTTCCTCCGAATCGGAGACATTTTGCTTGTCGGAGAACTACCTCGAAGCAAATTTCGGTGGAAATCGGAGAAAATTCCGCTCCGAACGGTTACCTCGATTGGGTCGAAAATCTCGAATTCGAACGAAAGCGAATGTCAGAATAAGCACCAATAATGTCCCATGCCTCACCCTCTTTTATCGATATTTCAACGGTATATGGTCTAGTAAATAGCCAGTTGCATTCCTCCCCTTAATATATTCAACCATAATACCCACGCCTCCAGGAATGCTCATCAGTTCAACCTCGATCCCAACGCGTAAGGTACAGAGAATCGTTCTTTAGCCGTACTACGCGAATGTGGAACACCTTTCCACACTCTGTCTTCCCAAGTCATTGCAATGTTCAAGAATTCAATGTTAACCGACACCTCATTTTAAACCCTCTCCGTCCATCTTAAGAAGGTTTAAGAAAGCCGTTTCAAAAATGCGATTTAAAATTCACTTTCAAAATTGATAATAACAATCCAATATGTCTTTCACATGACTTCCGACTAGATTTACCACACTTCACAAATCCACCCAGAGAGAGCGCTACAAACCACTAAAGAGAACAATTCACATTCAACTCACAAAAACGACGACGAACGGCCGACGATAGAGAAAAGAGGTACACTGAACCAAAGCAGAATGCGAGACGCAAAGAGGTAAAGGTCGAATTTCACCCCACTTCTGCCACACAGACAATACAAAAACACTACAAATAGCTAGAAATAGAGACGGCAAGAAAACTACAGTAAAAGAAAAACATTTGACAAGCCACTACAGTAAAATACTCAATCTAATCGCTTCGTACAAAATTTATTTTTATTTTATTTTTATTTTATTTCATAACGAGTCTGAAAAAAAAACTGTTATTCGATTACAATTGAACAGAAAAAGGCCAAACTGTATTGATAGGCTCAGCACTTTTATGGGTTGACGCTCGAAGTGTAAAACGCTTAGCTTGGGAGTAATAAATAATAATCACGATGAATATAAAACCAACAAGCAGCTCTCCTGCACCATTCCGGGGCAAAAAACAATTTCTATTATGCGTCTTAGGCTTGTTTGTCGCAAGTTATTTAGTTGATGTGATTAGGTAAGTGTAATTGAGATTTGTCCCTCATTACAGAGCATAATACCAATTCACTGTTTATAATAGAGCACACGAGTCCGACGAATCGAGCTTCAACTTTGATGATGACGACGAATATGACGATGAGGACGCCAATTCGACCGCATCGCACGATTGGGACGTTTTGATATTCACCCAAGGCTGGCCGGTGACAACCTGCTTCCACTGGAAGGAAGAGGACAAGAACCACGAATGCAACTTGCCAACAAAGAAAGAAGTCTGGACCATCCATGGCATTTGGCCAACCAAACTGGACAGCTTCGGACCCAATTTCTGCAACAACAGTGCAAGGTTCGACATAGACAAACTGGATCCCATTGTCGATCAGATGTATTTGTTTTGGCCAAACATCGAAACCGGCACCGACTACGACTCACTGTGGAAACATGAATATCTCAAACACGGAACATGCGCTGCTTCACTTGAAAACCTTAACGACGAGCTTAAGTATTTCAATCAAGGCATCCACTGGCATTCGGGTTTCTTTATGTCCGAGGTACTCGAAAAGTCTGGCATCTATCCGGGATCGAACAACACAATCATCGGTTTGAATTCGGCTGTGGTCAAGGTCCTCGGCAAGAATCCGTCCATTCATTGTTTGTTCGATGACAAAAAGGACATCAGCTATCTGGCCGAGATTCGAATTTGCTTCGATAAGTCAATGCAGTTGATTGATTGCGATGGCGTGCGATTCGGACAGGTTTCAATTGACTATCCGATGGGCAAGGTCAACACCAATTGTCATGTTTCGAAGCCAATCTACTATCCCAGCAATGTTCCGCCACTGCAGGAGGACCATGGAAAGCACAAGAGCTCGTGGAAATTCCCGGTTGTAAATATTTACAAATTGGTGCAGTTTTTGATATGGTGTACATTGTAAGAGAGATGTGAGGGGGGCGACATTCAACAATAACAAACAGAAACACACATCGAATGAGTGAGAAGGCAACTTTTTGTTAGTAACAAATTCACGAGCTTCGCAAGATTCTATTAATTTTATTAGTGAACAGTTAAATTTTTCTTTTCTGTTGTCATTTACACACATTTAACTTTTTCTTTACACTTTTTTGGTTGAAATTTTTTGTCAATTTCTAGTTTTAAGTAAAAATTTTAAGATAAAAAAATTATACCTAACGGAACGTAAATATTAACCGATGTAAGTAAGAACTAAATATTATACACAGAAGTATTTTTATGCAGATTAAAAAATTATACCTAATAATTACTGTTATTCTTGTTTTTCCTTCATGAGTCAGTCGGTCGAACATGGTACTGAGAGGAACAGCCAAAAGAAAGATGAATTTGATTTAAATAGAAATCAATTTGTCACAAAGAAGAGATAACGCATGACGTACTTTTCTGATTTATTTTGATTTCTTTTTTATTCACGACAAATGTATGTAGCTTCTTTTGTTTTTTGTTTATTGTTCTAAAAGGTTAGTCACTTTTATTGAGCGACTTTGAACTTTTTTGTTCAATTTGTGATTAAATTTCGAAGTCAAAAAAGAAGAAAAGAATCGTTGAGTATCAAATGTCGATCTTTAATAGCATCAAATTGTTTTCAAATAAAACAAAATTAACTGAACACACATCGCTTGGTCACCAATATTGCATATTACTTACTTACTTATCCGGCTCACAATCCATGAAGGATTTCAGCCTGAGATACTGCAGCCTTCTATCGTGAATGGTCCCTCGCATGCACTCTCCAGTCGCCAAAACCAAGCCCTCTGGCATCCGCAGTCACTTGGTCCTTGTACCGTAGGTTTGGTCTTCCTTGTCGTCTCGAACCTGGGGGCAGGGATGAGAAGACTTTCTTGGACGGAGCGTTGTCGTCCATTCGCTCGATGTGGCCGAGCCAATGTAGTCGTCTTTTCTTGGCCTTCTGGACTACATCCACATCTTGGTACAGCTCGTACAGTTCTCGGTTGAACCTTCTTCTCCATTTGCCATCCTCGCATACGGGACCGAAAATCCGTCGAAGAATTTTTCTTTCCAAAGTGCCCAGTATCGATTCCCCTTTTTTACTTATCGTCCAGCACTCGGCACCGTAGGGTAGGACTGGTAAAATCAAAGTTTTGTATAGCAGACACTTTGTCTTTCGAGTGAGGAGTTTTGAAAGCAGTTGTTTGGCCAAACCGAAGCAGCAGCGGTTCGCTAGGGTAATTCTTCTTCGTATCTCCACTAAGGTGTCGTTCTTGGGATTGATGTTTGTTCCAAGGTAGGTGAACTCCTTAACTACCTCGAAATTGCTGCTACCAACAGTGACGTTTTGTCCTAGGCGGTGGACAGATGTTGCTTTGTTTGTTAATAACATGTACTTTGTTTTGTGCTCATTCACTTCAAGACCAACGAGTTTCGCCTGTTCTTCAATGGCTGTGAAGGCCTCAAGCACAGCTCTCTTGGATCGACCGATGATGTCTATGTCGTCGGCATAGCCTAGGAGCTGGGTGGATTTGTTGAAGATAGTGTTTTCCGTGCTCACACCTGCCTTGCGCACTATCTGCTCGAGGACTATGTTGAAGAAGTCACATGACAACGCATCTTCTTGTCTGCTTGTTATTTTTTAGCTTTTGGATGGCTCTTTCTACCTCTTCTGAGCTGGGGGCAGAGACTGGGTCTTCATTGACTGGTCTTGCTTCTCTTTCGTCATTAGCTCGCTCGACATTTTGCGATGTTGCTTGAAAACGTCTACAATTCCCTGTGCTTCGGTGACTAGGTTTCCTTCACTGTTTCGAAGAGCCTGTGTCCCGGTTCAGAAACCAGAAGCTAATTGCTTCGACCTTTTAAAGAAAACGCCGGGTGTTGTTTTTAGCCCGAGACTCTGTTAATAATATTGCATATTACATGTGATAAACGATATACTGGGCTTTGAAGTCGTAGTTGAATTACCTCGGTTATGTACCTATAAACAACGGAAAAATGTCTAGAATTCAATGCCAAAACATACCATCTGTCTATAGACTTTAGAGCCGCCTACGACAGCATAGCCAGGGGAGGACTGTAAAGCCATAAGAGAATTCAGCATCCCAATTAAGTTCATAAGACCGCGTTTCAAGTCGAATTAAAGTATCCAGATTGCTATCCAGGCCCGTCAACATGTTCAATGGACTCGGATAAGGGGATGGACTGGCCTGTCTCCTCTTCAACCTGGCTTTAGATGAAGGATGAAGCCATCCGTGACCCTGGGAAATCTATCAAGGAGACTGTCGTCACCAGGTCCACCAATTTATTGGCATACGCAGACGAGATTGATTGAAAGGAACCAACAAGCTGTACGATCCTCATTTATCTAGATCGAGCAGGTGGCATAAAGCCTGGAGCTACTTATAAATGAAGGAAAAACTAAGCACACGGTGACTCCGTCTGCAGAAAACGATGGCAATACTAGAAGAACAAGAGGTGTACGAATTCGAAGTAGTACGATCCTTCAATTACCTTGGGTTAAGATAGCAGCCGGAAACAATATGAAAGACGAAATACGCTAAAAACCAATAAAACATACTTTAGTTCTTCAAGGCTATTTAAATCCAAAAATCTTACCAGTACTCATTTACCGATCCGATACCTGAGTGCTTAGCCAAAGACAATCTGTACAATTAGAGCTTGGGAGAAAAGTCTTACGGGGAATAGTTGGCCCCGTTTGTGAGGAAGAACCATTCCAGAGACGGTATAACCACGAGATATATCAAATCTACCGCGTAGCAGACTTGATGACAAAAATTGAACTTGGAAGACTCCTGTGGGCTGGAAACCTAGCTCGTATGAGCGAAGAGGAAAGTTCTTTGCGGTACAATTCATGGTAGGAGACTCGTTGAAGGAGGCCCGAACCAGATCCCGGTTGTGGCGCAGTTGAAGGGAGAAACTTCATTGAATCTCCATTTAAGCACAATAAGGGCGGAGAGATGCAGACAACGAACAAGATCAGCCGCAGAAAACGACTTCTAGGCCTTAAAATAAATTTATCTTGCCAAGCTATAGAGACATTAAAGTTTCAAGTTGGTCTGCATTGAAGTCGAAACAGACGAACCGAAACAGACTTCAGCAGCCACGTCGGGAAAGCGGGAATTAGAGCGTTCGGTATAAAAATAGAGTGGCGCGACAGCTCTTGAAAAGCCAAGGCCTCATCAACAATTACCTGGGTGCGTATGAAAAATTAAGTGGAACTACCTTTAAACGCCGGCCGATTCCGAACGGCAAAGCTGAGAAGCACTTTTTCATGACAGATTGATACTCTTGGAAGTTTTGTCAGTTCAGCGCGTTTAAATAACGACAACACAAATAGAAGCCTACTCAGACAACAACGACAACTTTAGCCAGCTAGGCCCTTCTAGCTGCTGTCCCCGGTTTTGCACTCCAAGTTAATTGAGGTCCTCTTTCACTTGGGTGCGTCACCTGAGTCGCGGTCTTCCCCAATTTTTATTGACAGCCAAGCAGCCATCAAGGCTATAAACAGCTGCCTGACGAAATCCAAAATCGTTAAAGAATGTAAGCAAGAACTCGCAAGTTTCAACGATAATATTTGGGTACCCGGTCACAGTGATATTCTGGGAAATGGAATCGCTGACGAACTGGTCACGATGGGATCCAAATCCAACCTTCAAGTATCATAAGCTGAGGAAGTAATGATTCCATTGGGAGTCTTGAAAACAGACATTCAAAACCACTTTCTCAAGAAATCCAACGTAAGATTTCAAGGCAGATAGGGCCGACTTACGATCATAAACGCACCTAGGAACTTCTGCACAGGCCTAGGTCAGACATTAGTAGAATTGTTGCCATTTGTACAGGCCACTGGCCAATACAACGAGTTTTGCCGAAGTTGTAGAGATGTGGAGCAAAAGGAGACACTTCAGCATTTTTTGTGTGAATGCCCAGCCCTACTTAACGCCAGAACAACGGCTTTTGAGGCACCTCTCCGTGGGCAGCGTCTGCCATGGACACCTATTTCTACCTATCGCCGCCTAAACGCTCAGAAATTCAAAGCTGACCAACAGCTCGAACCAATGAGGAATTTCAACCGTTACTAGTTTCCTTTTTTGACGACGTCAACAACGGACGTTTTTAAATGAGGCTCTTCATTGAAATCGAATCTCGAGATTGCAAGAATTCGAGTTTTTAGATTACTGGAAAGACGAAAAACGTATTCTCTTCCATTTGAAAATAAACTTAAGAATTTATTTCATGAAAATAACAGACATTTGAGTTTTGCTTAAAAGAAAATAAATAGAACGAAACACAAAAAATCTCTTCGGTAACTTAAAACAAAACAATTATAATACTCTCTTGCCAGCGATTCCACCAAAACCAATCAAATTAATTACAAGCACTTTCTTCCTTAAAACTAAATACTACGTGTCCACTAGGACATGAGTATACAACCGTTGTGTCTTGGTCTTGAGCCTTGTGTAGCTCAGCGAATTCAAGCCATCCGAATGATACCGCAGCGGTCCCGAGTACAAATACTTTAATCTATCCTCGCTGGGCTTCTCCTTCTTATGCACCATCATAATGTACTCACTGTACGAAGGATCAAAGCGTACAATCTTAATATCCCTCGATGTGATACGTTCATAGAAATCATCATCTTCACCGCCCCAGCCACTGAACATATTCGACATTCCGTTCACCAGTTGAAACTGAACACTCCGAATGCTCACAACGCCGCCAAACAGTCCCCGATAGGGAAGATTATACCTGAAAATGTCCAAATTCGGACACATATGCCGTGGTGAACTCGAACAGGCATACAACTGGCCCACATTCGACGGCAGAATATCGACATCATGCAACACCAGACATGGAAACTCTAACCCCAAAGCGATTTCAGCTCCGATGTTTAGTAGCTTCGCTCGATTGAAGGGTTTGTCGTCGTGTTGCTCGACCAGGAATATCCGATAGTGAATTTTCTGCTTCTCCAAGTAATTATGCATGTAGACCAGGAATTTGTTGAGTTGCCACTGCCTTTGCCGGTAGGGAATGATAATTGCTGTGCTGAAACGAGCTCGACAGTCGGTCGGATAGTATTCGCCACCGGGAAGTATGTTTTTGTTGTTTATCTTCGAATTGTCGATTTCGTTTTTGCTGATGTGTAGATTTTGACTGATGACTTCTTGGTTATTGCACTCGGGCAGCCTCTGCAATGAGATATTTCGAGTGGTTTCAGGTATTAGTTTATCGTAGATGTTATCACTGCTTATGTAATCGAATCGTGTGGCAAATCGGCCTGGCCAAAGGCAGTAGAGCATCAGGATGGCAGGTATTGTTTTGGAAAGTGTACAAATTTGTTTGTTATTAATTTTTTGATGAATAAAATTTCGTATTGTTTCCATTGTTATCTATTAATCTTTGGTGGGTGGGATGTGTGAGCGAAAAGTATACAAAACTATGACAGGACAGTGACAGATGGCCGCTTGACGTTTGAAGATGCTGCATTACGAAAAGGTATGTTCGATTTGTAATTTTTTTTGGACTGAAGTTCATTGCACTTAGATTTGGGAACAATTGCGGATGTAAGTCGGAATTCCTAGTCAGAAGAATCAAGCTCCAGGTCAAGTCAAGGTCCAAAGACCTCGATGAATGGGTGAAATAGAGCCAATGGAACCAATTTCAAAGGAAGTCCCCAAAACTCAAAATTTGTTGACCAAATCGTCATTTCAATCAGCTGAGCAACAACAAAGGAAATAGAACCAAGACTTACAAGGATCATGAAAAAGTTGCTTTATTATTCCATAATTTAAAAAGTTGCAGTATAATATTAGTTTTGTCAATTGACAACTTCATCTTTGTTGTATTTTCGCTCTTGGTTTCATGAAGAACAAATGCAAAATGAGAAACCATCGGAATCATAAATAAAATATCTTTTGTTCAAATGCAGTGAAAAAACAAAATCCTTAATCAATTCTTTGAACGACCCTAAATTCCATGACATCGCTTTTCCTCCTCCCGAAAGAACAAAGCCAAAAAAAGAGAAGTAAAGTTAAAAAAAGTAAAAAAAAAAATAAAGCATTTACGCCAAGGCTTTGGTTACAATGAGAACGGCCGAAGGAACCAGGCCCAACACCTCCAATGGCTTCTCGAAATCATCGTCGGAGAAAACTTTCCTTGGAAACGAGGTCATCAAGCCGAATGGCAAGTCGGCACCCTGTTTCATTTGAATGAATACCCGAACGGCTGACAATTGTTCCTTAACACTGAACGTCTCCGTAAGAGTAGATCCGTCTTGCAAGCGAATCTGAATTTTAGTATTCGTATAGTCTTTGGGCGGCTGTTTTGGTGAGGTAACGACAACTGGAGCTGGAGTTGAAGTTGTCGAACTGACGGCAGTTGGTGAAGTTGGTCCTTGGTCTCTGTGAAAACAAAAAATCCAATAAGATCATTCTCAATCAGTTTGATTTGCCTACCTTGCTCGACGAGCAGCTTTGTCAGCCTCAATCTGTGCTTTAACGCGCTCCCTAGCCCTCTTCTCTTCTTCCTTCTCGCGTTTTCGTTGTTCGACGATTTTTTTCATTTCCATTTCTTCCATACGGGCACGTGCCTCTGTCATGTCCTTGCCCGACTTGATACGATTCTTTTCCCGTTCCAAAGCTTCGACTCTCTCACGCTCCTCGCGTTCGATACGCTTCTGTTTGAGTTTCTCTTCGATGAGGGCAAGTTGAGCCTTTTTCTCCTCTTCTGTGAGAGGTTTCTTCTCCTCGGTGGACTCGGAGAAGTTACTGTGTCCAGTTTTCGCAGCATGAAATTCAACTTCGGACTGGTCTTTGAAGAGTTTGCCACAATCATCACATTTCAGAGATTTAGCAGTGTCTGCTGCTGCTGCTGCCATATTTGATGATGATGATGCTGCTTGTGCATCATCTTTAGTGGCAGTGGGTGAACCGGCGACCGATGTAGTTGCCTGTAGACTCTGACCGGCTGCTGATGACTCAGTTTGTGCTTGCGCAGGGATTTCCTCGTCGGCATGGGCTAGTAACCATTCCATAGCCGGTTCGACGCCTTTGAAATTGGTTGCTTTTATGGCATATTCGCTTTAAGGAAATATATTTTTTTTTTAAATTGCTCTGTGGGTAACAAATAATCCATTTCTTTTACTCACGCTCTGTCTTTGGGAAATCCCATATCCACAAGTGTTTGAATTTCGGACATAATTGAATGGATGTAACAAAATTTTGTGAAATGTTTTTATTTGTATTTAGTTTTTGCAAATAACAATGAAATTCACTTTTGAAGAAAAAATGCCGATGCCGAGAGCGATAGAAATTCTGACAGATGACAAGTGTTTTTTTTTCGACGGCTGTCACTTTTTTCGAAGGACACACCGGCATTTTCGAATATTGTGCGAATTCGAATTATACGTACAGAGATTCTCAAACTTAAACCTAAATGGAATTTGACTTTGGTTTTTCACATTGATTTGATTTTTTTTTTTAAACCTTTCCGGAGGTTTATGACTTTAATTTTGTTTGAATGAAATATAGTCTAAGAGCCGGCTGCTCAATCCCACTCTACATGTATGTCGTCCCGAAACGATATGTTGAAAAACCATTTCTTGGTGTCTGGGATAAGTCCAAATCGCCGACTTTCCTGATTTTATGTGGTGCGAAAATTTTGATCTTAAAAAAAAAATCAAAAAAACGACCCACGCGAATTCGCTCAAACCTTTAATTTTCAAGTTTGAAGTCAATCGAACCAGTGGTTAACGGCTGTAGGTGCGTTTACAGACAGACAGACGGACGGAATCGCCGGACCCACTTTTTTCGACTTCACTATCATCGTAATGTCATATCTCATCATTACCTCAAATTTTTTTTTTTACGAATACAATACTTGCCATATTACATATTCTATAATTACGCAAGTAAAAAGTGTCAGGTAAGAGATAAAAAAAATGTCTGAGATCTGTCATATCCGTAGTCCGCTTGGCCATCCTCCCATCCATCCAATCCAAGCTCTCAAGTCTAAGCCTTGAACTCGGCAAGAACTATCAAACGAAAATTAATGATACATACTACACTACAGCATACAGCAGGCATATACTCTAACAGGAGCAGGACCTTAGCATCAAAAATAATTGGTAGTCGTAAATCGTAATACTTGTCGATTAAAATAGGTACTATAATTAAAATAAAGTAATCGCTTACTCCCGTCTTACTAGCTGTATCTGTTTCTGTATGTAGAAGTAGAATCAACGATCCAAAAAATAAGAAAACATAAATCGTTAATAATGTGGTTTCAACTTTCAACTTTCAACGAATATCCACATTCTTCAATCATTTTTGTAGAAAGTTTGGTTGCTGTATTTTATTCATTCACACAAGAAACGTCATGAATCATGATTAGGGCAACCAAAAATATGCTGGAGCATGTTTTTTTTGGAACGTCGAATTTGAGAATTGACAAGATAGAAATACGTTTCATGAAAAAACAAACATTTTGGACCCTATTCGTTAGAGCATATTTTAGCATATTTTGTTATAAATGCATATTTTTGCATATTTTGCTTTAAAATGCATATTTTGGCATATTTCATCATTATTTTAGTAATTTTTCTTGCAAATGTTAGAGTAAATATTTTTTTTTTTTACTTTTTTTTCGAAAAAATCGCAATGCTATTCAAGTATTTTATCCAAAAGTAACGCATGTCACTTGTGAGGCCCACAGGCTCCATAGAACTTGTGAAACACTTCGTGGTCAATTTCCAGAAGTTGATATTTTCATCGCAAACGTGAAAAAGTGTTTAAAAGCTCCGTTAAGAATAAGGGTATTCAAGGATATTGCAGCGGAAACACCACTTCCTTCGCAGACGATTACGACTAATTGAGTATCTTGGAGGGAAGCAGTTTACTGTGTAGAAATGGTTAACAAAAAAAAAGGAAAGCCTTTTCGAAACACAAAAAAAAAATTATCGATATTTTGGAAAAATTAGAGGGCTCAAATTGTTTATTATGGCAGAATTTATTCGTAGAAAAGAAACTGCATCTGAAATAATGGCATTAAAGTTTGCACGTATAACTGGCGGATGATGTACCTACAAAAATGTTTTCAGAGAAAAAATTTTAAGGAAAACTGTTTTCATTTATTGCAAGAAAAATTTTTTTTGTTGGCAAGTCAATAAACTATAAGAAAAAACACGAAATTTAAGATTTTTTGCTATTTCAAAATTTTTTAGAGCATATTTTTAGAGCATATAATTGGCTTTTTAGAGCATATTTAAAGCGCTATAAATGGTTTTTATAGAGCATATTTTTGGTTGCCCTAATCATGATTAATGGTTTCTTAAGAATTTTAATTAAATTTTCAATAACAATAACAATAAGGCAAGATAAACGACTAAAATTAGTAATTATTGTGGAAAAAGAGGTAGTCGATAATCGCAATCGACTTGAGTCATTTTTGCATGCCATGCCTCGCCTCATCATTTCATAATACTCCTCTGTCCTCTCCTCAACTCAATCCTCATGTTTAATGTGTATTGTTGGTGTACAAAGTGCAAGTGAGTGTACACTATGCAAGTCAAATTCCAAATCCAAATCTCGGCATATAATTATTATTATTTGATATCTGATATTTTTAATTTGGGCCGATCCCGGCGGTACTGCAATACCGGGCCAACCCGCGACAGAGGTGGAGCAAGCCCCTAGCACTCCGTCTATTTCCAAAAATCAGTTTAACATTTGTTGTCCCCCGATGGGGGATCTATCAGATGTTAAGCTGATAAGAACAGATACTACACTTTGATCTTAGCCATAAGGCCGAGAAGCGATAACTTTTCACACTTTTTCACATCTACAAGTCGATTTTGCTACGAAAACAAAATGTGAATTGAATAAAAAGGAAACACAAAAACCCACCCAATGAAATTCATTCAAACAAAGTGTCATAGTTTCCATAAATAGAATTTCTTCATTCGATTTTGGGGTGTTTTGTTTTTGCTTTTGCTTTCACCAAGTCTCAGCGTCGTCGTCGTCGATGTTTGCTGGTTGCTGTTGCTGGCTTCTGCTTGCCGTCGCGTCGTGGTCGACGCTGTATGCATTTGTTTCTTTTTTTTTTCATTACGAAGATGATTCATTATTTTTGTGTGTTTAATTATTTTAAATATAGAAAACTTTGATAAGAAAAGAATTTTACTTTTTAGTTAAGTCGTGCTTTTGCTTTGATTTGAATGAAAGAAAGATTTGGAAGTTGAATTAGGCAATCAATAGGTAGGCAATCGATTGGGTATTGCTTAATGGTAAAAAAAGCCATCGGCTTTGGTGTAAAAGTAAAATATTGGATTCAGTAAAGGACTTGGTGAAGAAAAAAAAAACTTATTGAAGCATTTTAGTAAAGAAAAATCAGACCAAAGTTTAAGAACAAGACTGAAAGACAGACACCTAGAAAGCACATAATATTCCGTATACCTTCATTACTCGTAAAAACACTTTGCATTTTGTTATTGGTCAGACTTTGGAATGAATGTTAAAATTAAAACCACTGTTCAGTCTCTTTTTGGGTTGTTTGGAAATTCGTTTTCTTTAGGTCTAGGTCTAGATACAGCCGGACCAACAGATCAAAAAACTACTTATCCCTTATCTTATCCAAGGGAAAATCAGTAGAAACTGCACTTCATTCGCTGGTGCGTATGCGTAGTATTGAATATTCCCTCAAATGAAAAGAATATAGGTAACCTAGTAGCTTTCCTTGATATCGAAGGAGCATTCAAATTCAACAACGTCAGCTACCAGGCGATCACAACAGCAATGGTCAAGCTGCAATTAGAGGAAATCACTTATCGATCTAATAAGTCTCATGGCTTAATAGCAGGACAATAACTTCCAGCATGAGGAGTTTTACTACCACCAGACCGGTAAATCGAGGCCTCCTAACATCAATGGAAGCAGAGGGTTTCAAGGTGATTGCCTATGCTGACGACGACGTTGCAATATCTGTATCTGGGAAACAGGCTAACCAATTGAGCATTGTGACGTCAATCCACATAAAACGGAACTAGTACTCTTTACGAGAAGGTACAAAATTCCTCAAATCAGCCCACCCACGATAAAAGGAATACCCCTAAGCTTTTCCGACCAACCAAATATTTAGTTCCATTTTAGACAACTAAATTGGAAGGCAAATAATTTTGAAAGAGTAAAACAGGCTTCTGTAGCACTTTTTACTTGTAAAAAAGGCCATGGGCTCAAAATGGGGCCTCTTCCCAAAAATAACCCACTGGCTAAACACTTTAGACCGATACTCATTTATGGAGTTGTCGTATGGTGGACCGCACTGGAAAAGATGGTAAATTTGAATAAACTCATTAAAGTCCAGCGGTCAGTAGGTAGCTATGTATATGCATCACGGGTGCACTTCGCTCAACACCAACAGCACCCTTGGAGGTGCTTATAAACCTAACACCTCATGACATCTTCTCCAAAATGGTGGCAGCCAACTCATTCATGAGGCTTAGACAATTTCAGATCTATCCCAGATCGCTTAGACCATATCCCCCAAAAATGGTATTCGATAATAACTTCCATGTTTCCATCCCTTCATGATCTTCTTGGGAAGAAGAAAGACCTCTGGAAGAAAACACGATACACTTCTATACAGACGCACAGTGGTTCCTCCCATAGGCCAAAATTCAAAATTTCAAGTTTAAGCTAATAATTTTATTTTAATGCAATAATTATCTAGGAAAGTGGGGCAACTTAATGACGTCAGAGATTAGTCTCTAATGTTACTTATAACCTGTCAACTGTGCCAAGAAGTTGATTGTTTTTTGCCATTTCTGAAAAAACCGCAAAGTGAAAATACTGAGCACATATTTTTTTTATTTTCGGTGTATTTTTTAGTTAAATTTTTTGAGAAAAGGTGATGATAATTAAAAAATAATGTTTATCGACAGTTTCTCTTTGATTTTTATAAATTTTTGTTTATATGTTTTTAATTTGGCCTCATGGAAAATAGTAGAAAATGAGATTTTTCCAAAATTTCCTGTTTTTCGGAAGAGCCAAAACATCAAATTCCCACAAACTCCCACGATAATTTATACACCATAATTTAGGGTTACTTTTCCTCTTTAAGAGCATATATGACATTTTTTGCGCAAGTTTGCGCAAATTTTAAAATTTTAACCTTGACGAAATGCTTATTTTGCACTTTTTTAAACAGATTCTGTCAATATGATTAAACGAACTGACATTTTTCATATTTGGAATACCGCCAAGGGTCGCAGTGCTACAAAAATTATCGAAACATGGTCAACTTTCAAAGAAATATATGACATTGAAAGCTTAGAAGCCAAAAATAAGATAACCACACTTTGTAAATCCTTTCAAAGAAGGTGGGAAACTTGCTCCAGAAAAACAGACTTATTTTTGTCTACGAATAGTGCTTGGCTTGATTCTGTGGAAGACTTTGGCTGTGGACCATTTTTTTTTGCAAGATTTTTATTTTTATTTTGTCATGACTTAGAAGCGGGGTAGTCGGTAGCGGGTAGTAGATAGTGGGTAGCAATTACTGGTGTAGCGGTTAGCGTTTAGAAGTATTGGGTAACGGGAAGTGGGGTAGCGGGTAACAGGGTAGCTGGGTATAACGGGATAGCGTGTAGAGGGTAGTGGGGTAGCGGGAAGTAGGTAGCGATTACCGGTTAATCGGGTAGCGTAAGTATTGTGTAGCAGGTAGCGGGGTAGTGGGATAGCGGGTAACAGGTTCACTGGGTATAACGGGGTAGCACAGACGGTAGTGGAGAAGCAGGGAGAGTATAGCGGGGGATATGGTAGCGGGCTACAAAAATCTAGGTCTTTTTTATATCGATTGAGGCAGTACAAAGTCTGTCGGGTCAGCTAGTATTGAATAAAATTGAACAAAACATATTAAATATTAAATTAACCACTTTTTTTCATTGCTTGCTTGATTTTCTTTAGTTTAAAATCAAAATTTGAATTTTGGCCACCTTCCTCATACCACTGTGAGACGGTTCAAAGACCGACTACGGCGTTGGAAGTGGTTTCGACTCGAAACAACTGAATCTGAGTCTATCATATAGACTTCCCAATGTGTTCCAGGCAGAAGTAATGGTAACAAAAGAGGCACTATCCTGGTTGAAAGAAAAGGTAAAATCTTGCAAGGATATACGTATTTTCTCGGACAGCCAAGTCGCTCTCAAATCTCTCGCGTCTGTCTCAACAAACTCTTTTATAGTCCACGGTCCACGAGTGTCGATTATCTCTGAATGAAATGACAGAACAGTTTAACATTCACCTCATTTGCGTGCCGGGCCACAGAGACATTCCGGGAAATTGCAAAGCTGATGAGCTCGCCAAAAACGGAACACTTCTGCCCACAGAGACACAAGATAGAAACACCACTTGCTACATGCAACCATCTTTTCAAACAATATGCTCTAGAATTAACAAATGCTAGATGGTCCTAGGGTACCACCTCCCTAGCAACCAAACATGTATTGTCAAACATAGACCCGAAGCGGTCAAAAGGGTTGATTTCGCTGAGCAGACAAATTATAAGCTCCACAATTGGAGTCATCTAAGTGAATCAGTAACATCTAGACAGCCACTCAAACCTAACCTAACCTACTCCCTTCAATATCAAATTGGAACGCAAAAATTAGAGGCACAATTCTTAGCATTTTCCATAATCTTGTTGCACGAACAACTTCTTGGATTTTAGGAATAAAAAAAAAAAAGATATCCGATGGAGATGCGGGGCATCGATCCCCGTACCTCTCACATGCTAAGCGAGCGCTCTACCATCTGAGCTACATCCCCGGTTGGAAATTGAAGGTAAAACCAACATTTTCTCTTTATCCTTCTTTTTCTGCCTCCTTCAAAAACATCCAAGACCAACAACAACATTTTCGAAAGAAATTCTTCCGAAAGATGGCTTTGAGTTGAACAAAACCAAAAACGAAGTGATAACAAAATTAACTCATTCATGTTCGATCAAATACTTTGTTTAAATTTTTCAGTCAAAATTAAAAACAATTCTTCCCTCTTTGCATGGCTCCATCTTTCGCTCAGTCTGAGAATGATTTGTTGACAAACACAAACGCCCACTGACAGAAACCCCCACCATCATCCTGTCATCTGTCGTCGAAATACATGAAAAATCATCAATACCAAAAAAGTGACAGTCCGAAGAAGACCGAATAAAAAAACAGAAGAAAAACTTTGTCGAAAATAAAAATTTTCCTTCACTCTCGTCTCTGGTCAAAATCAAAAGTTCAACCCAAAATTAATTGAAAAACAAAAATCAACACAGATGAATTGGTTCACGGGAAGCATTGCCGAAGCGGTCACACTTTCAAAGCAGAAAAATGCAACTTTCGTTGTTTATGTCGAAGGTGAAAATATTCTTTCTTTGCCATCGTTTCCAAAATAACACGTCATTTGTGAATAATATTTCTGTTTTCTCTTTGATCTTCGGATTTTTAGGAAAAGACGAGAATTCGGTTAAACTGACTGGTTTCCTTAATCGACCGGAAATCAGGCAAAAGCTGGAAGATGCCAGGAATTTTTTGGCCATCAAGATTGAAGGAGGAAGCGAGGCTTATATGCAATTTGCCCGTATATGTGAGTTTTATTAGTTTGTAGCTCCCAGATGCCAACATATGACATCGGGTTGCTAGAATGACATTAAGAGGTTTTTTTTCTTTTCGACCATTGAAACACGTAATTGATACTTTCAAGTTATTTCGTCACGGTCAAGCTCGCGACAGGGTCAATAGAAACGAATTGGGCCTTCCTAATGCCAATTCCCCTACTTCTGTCAACTCATGCAATCATTTTTCTTCCACAGACCAAATTGTTCCCCTCCCATCGCTGTTCTTTATTGGCAAAAACGGCACACCACTCGAGATCGCCACTGGTGTACTTGCCTCAAGCGAAGAATTGGAGCAAAAAATCGACAATGTCCTGAAGGCAACCGGAAAAGCTGGCAGCAGCAGTTCTGCGGCCTCCGCAACCGCCGCATTTATTGCCGGTGAGCAGAAGAAAGACGTTCCAGCTCCAGCAGGGCCATCCTCAGCATCGATTTCATCTGCAGCCGCTGCCGCTGCTTTAAGAGATCAAATCTCTCAAGACGATGTTTCATCGATTTCGGACTTGAAATCAACCACAGAATCGAAACCAATCGATGATATGACATCGTCAAAAACAAGTCTTTCATCTATCGAAATCCCGACATCGTCTGAAATCCCAGAATCATCGGCAATATCACCACCCAATGATCTCTTATGCACTGACACAACATGTTTCCGTAAGCCCAACAACAACAACGCTCAGAGTTCCCTAGACACCGCTGATCCACCATCTGACAACACTTCCTCGCTGGCCGAATCTATTTCGATGGACACAGTACCAGCGCCGACTGATGCAGCTGACAACTCGTCCCCCAAGGTTTCCATTCCAGAGCCGACCTCATCCAAGCCAGCTTCGTCACCCACAACTAGTCATCCCCCAGCTGCACCAGTGGAAGAAGAAAAACTCGAGCACGCTCAGCAATTGATTGAAGAACGAAAGAAGCTCAAGCAAGCTGAAGAGGAACGACAGGAGCGCGAGCGAGAATTAAATCGCCGAAAAGATGGCAAAGCAACGCAGGGTGTGCAGAAATGGCAGAAGGAGCAAGATTTCAAGGAGTTGAAAGAAAGCATCCGACGGGACCGGCTGGAAGATCAGGCTGCGCGTCAACGAATTCTAGAACAGATTGCAAGTGATCGAGCCGAACGAGCTAATAAACATACCCCGCCCACTCCTAATCCCACACCGCAACCAACTACCCCAATTGCAGTGAATCCCCCAAGCAGTATGGAAACGTCTCGCATTCAATTCCGCATTCCGAATGGCGAAACAAGCACCCAGACCTTCGAGAGTTCGGATACTTTTGCGACAGTGCGGGCATATGTCAAGGTGGTGGTTATCAAGGGAACCGGCATCAAGAATTTCACTCTGGCCACAACATTCCCCAAACATGAATTCACAGACGAAGACGACCAGAAGACGCTTCTGGAGCTCGGCTTGGCTCCGAGTGCAGTGATTTTGATTATTGGCAAGGCGAGCAGTGGTCCGTCGGCCGTTGTGGCACGTTCGGGAGGTATAGTTAACATTTTCAACACAGTTTTCTGGGCTATTATGTCACCGATGTTGTCTGTCTTTGGGTATTTGAGAAATTTCATAATCGGACGGAATGATGAGGGCGCCGATGAAGCTCGTCCTTCCAATACGGGAGCTCAGAAACGCGCCAATGAAGAACGAATCGATGCTAATGATTTGTATGTTTCAAATTTTACCTTAGAAATAGTTATTGGGACTTACTCAGATTATTTTTCTTTTTAGAGCAAAGAAACGAAACCTTGATCGTTTCCAACTCACCAAGGACGGTCCATCGACCTCAAAGGAAGCCATAGCAACAGCAAGTGCAGTAGGTGGAGCATATCGTCGCGTTGGCGGACCGAATATCCATCGCTTATCCGATCAACGCAAGGATTCCGATGACGAGAACAACACTTGGAATGGCAATTCAACACAACAACAATAAATAACTGCCGAGTCAGCTTCTTTTTTCGTTTTTTTTTTGTCCTTAAAAATTTTATGAGTATATGTATACATAGCAGGAGCTTGTTCGGATAAACACATATTTATGTAAATGTAATCAAAAAAAACACGTATAACGCGTATAACCTTGAAACTTTTTTGTTAATACTTTCATTCCTGTTAGAAATTTAGCACCACGCAAAAAATATAAGCGCAAAATTATATTCCGCTAATGAACGATTTTAGTTCATTTATGGACTATAATTTTGCGCCATAAATTTTAAAATAAATAAAAAGATGAAAGCACCAGTAAACGGTTAACCGTACACGGGGATGTACTTTTACTTTTTGCAGTATTTTGTTTTCGAATTAACAGGATTTTTATGTTTGGAGAGTTTTGAGTATAATAGTGGCTCTCAAACTGCAGCGAGTAATGCATTTTTACATGGGCTTTCTGTCATTGGAACTACATAATGTAGTGCGAAGAATTAACAAGGCTTCCAAGAGTATGATTTGTCGTGGATTTGTGCTTCAACTCAGCCGGTGCATGCCGGTCGGAATCGGCATAAGATTGTTCTTTCCTTCAGTTCCTTACACACACTCAAGGATTGTTGAGGACTTGACTTAAGGCTGTGAAGCCACCCCGCGTGAGTCTATGAAACCAAACCATCTGATTCACCATGCAAATCCGTTTGAGAGCTCAAGATTCTCCTTTGAAGGTGGTGACCCATAGAATCCGTCAGTATCAACGTATACGTTGCCGTCAACGTATTTGCCGGATAGAACCGTCATAAAGAATAATGTCGTTTTCTATTGGTCTTTTTTGACATTTCTTCTTCTACTTCGAATGGATCGGGTTATGATGTATGTGTCATTCTATGGACGATTCTGTTTTCAAAACAGAAAAGTTCTGGTCTTCTCAGAAGCATTCCGTCTGTCAAAGTCAGTCCAATGGAACGACTTAAGCAGTGTACTTTGACAGTTTCATATATATATGGTGTGAAAATTAACCACAAAACGTGCAAAATTGCAAAGTAAAAAGTAAAAAAAAAAATGATTTTCGCACAAACTTTTGATCATCCATTGCTTTTCCTTGTTGGACTGGGAACACATTGAATTGACTGTTGGTCGAATTCAGTTGTCAATAACGGATCAACCGACGCAAAAATTAGAATGTTAAACAACTCTATCAGATATTCGAAGGGTAAACACAGTGCATTCAAGAGAACACAAGCGTCCACAACAACCTCTGTCTATCAACTCCTACTCTTCACCTCCCCCCGATGAACATCGGGTGCCTAGTACGTCAACAGAGGTATTAGTCTCCTTAACATCGTCTGCCGTGCCTTTCGTCAACAACCTGATAGGTCCTTATCAGTGTGGCTTCAGACCCGGAATGTCCGCCATCGATCAAATATCCACTCTACGGCAGATCTTTGAGAAGACCCAGGAACTTCAAATCTATACCTACCACCTTTTCATCGATTTCAAGGCCGCGATGACATCGTCCAATTATATAGGGCAACGTCTTGTTTTGGCATCTCAGAAAAAGATTTTAGGCAAGGCGATGCGCTGTCATGCGATTTATTCAACATCATTCTTGAAAAGATTGTGCAAAATTCCAACAAGGAGCTAGGATACGCAGACGACATTAACATAATTAGAAGAACACAATGTAATGTCAGTGGAACGTTCCTGGGGCTTGAGATGAGGCTAGGAAGATGGGTCTAGTGGCAAGACCAAGTTAATTTGGTCAACAAGAAAGGGCAACCAACACCTACGTCTTGGAGCCAACGTCAGCATAGACAGATTTAACTTTGAGGTAGTTAAGGACTTCGTCTACCTTGGATCCGCTATAAACTCAGACAACAACACCAGCTCTGAAATCAAACGAAGAATCACTCTTGTCAATCGCTGCTTCTTTGGACTTAGAAGGCAATTGAGTAGTAAAGTCTTCTCCCGAGCAACTTAAGTGACACTATACAAAACCCTCATCATCCCGGTCCTAATGTAAGGTGCAGAGACATGGACCATGACAACATCCGATGAAAACGCTTTGGGCTGCTTCGAGATTCCTTTTGAGTGATTTTTGGTCAATAACACCAGCGCTGAGATAAGACGAAGAATTACTCTTGCTAATCGCTGTTTCTTTGGGCTAAGAAATCAACTGAGTGGAAAAGCCCTATCTCGAGCAACTAAGGTAAAACTGTACAACACCCTCATCATCCCTGTCCTGCTATATGGTGCAGAAGCATGGACCCTAACAAATTCGGATGAATGTGCCTTAGGCTGTTTCGAGAGGAAAATTCTTCGGGTTATCTTTGGCCCCGTGTGCATTGATGGGGAATGGAGAAGGAGATACAACAGCGAACTTTACGGGTTGTACAACGACGTGAACCTAGCCAGAAGGGTCGAGGTCCAGAGACTCAGATGGCTCGGTCATTTAGAGCGCATGGACACCAATGCTCCGGCCCGGAAAGCCTTCGACTCTATTCCCGAGGGACGCAGAAGGAGAGGAAGACCGCAACTCAGGTGGCGCACACAAGTGGAAGAGGACCTCAATCAACTTGGAGTGCAAAACTGGAGACAGCTAGCTAGGGACCGAGCTGACTGGCGGAGACTGTTGTTGAAGGCCCAAATCCACACCGGACTGTAGCGCCACCTTAAGTAAGTAAGATTTTTGGTCCAGGGGCCCTATTCTTGAATCAAAAAAATAAAATATCGCATACATTCTCGTATGCGAGATCAAAAATAGTATTCTTGAACACTATTCGAACGCTGTCAAACGTCTCGTATACGAAAATTATCGAATACTTCATCTCGAGTGGGTAGACCCACTCGAGATGGCTTATCGTATACGAAAATTGTGCGATGAATACGGAATTTCAAAAATTTTACCCTAATTTGTTCAGTAAAACATCAAAATCTTGAAAAAAGCCTCAAAAAGCAATCAAAAAATTCACAGAGAACGTCACCAACCGGAATCAAGACAACATCTTGGAATCCTTGAAATCACAAGGAAAAAACCCTCGTGTTGAACAAGAATCTTGATGAGCTCTATCATTATATGATAAACTCAAAGATACGAAATGACGAACATATTGAATTGGACAAGCCCGATGAGCATTCCAAGGAACAATAATTGTCGTTTATGGAGACCCAAGACTTATCAGTTATCACCATGAAACGCACTATGGAAACCCAAAAAAATAAAACGATTGCAATCCGAATTAAACATGATAGATAAACAAAAACCATGATAGACTACCCCAACGAAGTTCAGAATAACCATAATATATTCCTTGTGGACGAAGAAGACGGTGATGTCTTGATGTTGCAAAGCGGCTTGACATTCATTCATCCAAGTCATCATCCGTAAAACAAACATACGTTTGAAATGACCTAGACCCTGGTACTAAAGGCTCGGCAGCAGTTTACAGAAGAAGAAGGAGTGAAGTTGTTGCTCGAACAGGAAGAATGTCGTTTTTTTGCATCTAAAATTGTTTAAGCTAATAAAATGAAAGAAACTAAGATATAAAAAAGCGTTTTCTCTCTTCCAGACAAGTGTGAATACTTAGAAGAGCAAAACATCGAAGGATTTACAGAATCTGTTAATGATTACATAAGCATTTCAAGGCTTAATCAGTGGTTTACAAATATATTTCTTACAATCAAGAAAGCTGCCAACGATGTCCTTTTAGTTTCATCTTTCATGAAATAAAATAAATGAGATAAATGCAAACAAAATAAAATCAAACCACTAAAACATATTTAATATATCATAATATGTTTACAAAGAATACAGTTTCTGAGTTGCAGAGCAACAAATTTCCAACAAAACAAAATTATCCTTTTTTAAGTAAATATTATGTGAATCTTTTGGTGCGATGTTTGTGAAGAATATTATCCTTTTGGATCTTTTTTTGATTTACTAAAACCGACGTCCGACGTTGAAATTTCTTGCATTTTCGTGTTTTGTCCGTTGTGGGGATATTCGTAGCAACACCTTAGCTATGAAGAGGTATTGGCCCGAGTCGATGTTTGGTTTGCAGTTAATAGACCATTATTTGGCTGCCTCAGGAAAATATTAGTGGGAGCCGTTTGAAAATAAGACAAACAGTCTAAGATTTGGCAAATATTTCGACACTCAAACATCTAAAATATTGCATGTTGATTGCAAATCTTTTGTACTAAAACTAGACAAAGAATTGTCAATGGTAAACATTTCTTTAACACTAGAAACTTACCAAACCAAACACGGAATATGGAATTTCTTTCGAGAAGTTTTACATGTAAGCAAGTATCTTGTTGATGGATGACCGTATAGCAAACATGACACTCTTCGACATGTTCGAATTTCTTGTCCAAGTTGTACTTCCAAAACGAGAGACCATCGAATATTGATCCATTCTAATTCTAATTTTTTAAAGAATAATCAAGTATGAAGAGAACTTGATTATTCAAAATTTCAAACTTACAGCGTCAACTAAACTGACATCTGACAACACAAATCAGCATTGTTTTCTTTTTTTTTTGCCTTAAGTGGGAGGGAGAGAAATGGACTCTTAATTTTGACAACGCGTTGCCATCTCGTATACGAAATTCATCGCATGCACAAAGTCGTATACGAGTCAATTTGGTTCAAGAATACCACTCTGCTTTCGCATACGAGATTCAGTATGCGATAATTATCGTATACGAAAATTTTCGCATGGTTTCAAGAATAGGGCCCCAGTCTGCATAAATGGAGAATGGAGACAAGGATTCAATCAAGAACTGTATGAGCTGTTCAACGACACTGACCTAGCCAGAAAAGTTAAGTTCCAACGACTTAGATGGCTGGGTCACGTAGAGCGAATGGAAAATAATGTTTCGGATCGTAGAGTCTTCGAATCCAACCCGGAAGGACGTCGCAGAAGAGCACACAGGTGGTAGAGGTCCTGAACCAGCTTGGCGTGTGAAACTGGAGACAGTGAGCTAGGGACCGAGCTTACTAAAGACGCTTGTTGGATGAGGCCTTGGTCCGACGCATTTGGGACGCGTTCCTAATAATTCTTTTGAGCTGTCAGTTAAGAACGTAAACACTGACGGATTGACGTATTCTATGGGTCACCACCTTGAGTTGTATCCTGTTTGATCTGAAGCTTGTTTGCAAATACCATCTGAGAGTTTGTAAACTTCTTGATTGATTTTAAGGAAGACGATGATTAAGAATCGTCGAGAGATTGTTCTATTCTGTCAGTTTGACGTGTGTGAAAAGGCTGTAAGGCTGGTAGCAAAGGCACACTTATCGTGGTCGTGTGCAAATCAATTTCGATAAAGAATTCAATTCAAAATTTTACGAACAGCTCACTTTGTACGTGGTTCTTATCTCAGAATAAATTTTAAATATTAAAATAAATCTGGACCGTTTTGTTCTGTACAATGAACACACATTAGCCAAACTATCATTTGCTTAGCTATCGAACAGAACTAATATCTCTCCACTTCTTTTGTTCCTTAAATCATGACTTCTCACTCTAGCACTCATCGTTCCGCAAAAAGAGGGGAAACAAAACTCAGTGTTCATTTGCGCGATAATGAAAAACTTAAAAATTCTCCCGTTGCCGTTGTCAGTGGTTGAGTGAGTGTCGTACCGTGTGTGCAGTAGTGAAATAACAGCTGATAGACCAGGAAAAAAAATTTGGAAAATCGAAAAGTTAAGAATATTCGTCGGAAGTTTAGAGATAAAACTCACAAGTCACAACATAAGAATAAAAAAACAAATGAACCTTGCATTCCTTAATACAATTCATCACAACAGCTCTCGAAGAAGATTGAAAAAAACGGTAATTCTGCTGTCAACTACTGCACCACTTTGATTTGTCGTGTATTGCTTCTCTCCATTGTACGGAAATACGGAAACGAAAGTGAACAAAAATTATTTTGGAAAAAGACAGTTAGAAGAGTGTTTTGTCTTGAATTTTGATAATTTCATTTGGAAATTGGAAGCAAGGTGTGTGTTTTTTATTTTATCACCCCGAGCGCCGGGAAAAAAAAGCATCAAAATCAATTTTCGTGAAAAACCAGAAGTGTCAGTTCAAGGGATTTTGTTGGTATAGTGTTGTTTTTTTTTTTGGCATTGGGCTTTGTGAAAAAGAGAATCTGCCGCAGGGGAAAATTCATTTTGAGATTTTGACGTTTGTGTAGAAGTTTCCCCTTTAAAAACGCCTATTTTGTGTTCTCTTTAAAAAAAAAAGAGATTTATTTGTATTGAACGCGATTGGTTTCGGGGGAAACGGGAAAGTGTCATTGTCCTTTTTTCGGGTCTGGCGATGGAAAATTGGAATGTACTGTTGTGCGTTTGATAAATCAAATCTCGAGTAGTTCGACATTCATTTGATCCCTTTAACCTTTGATTCAATGCTTAAAAATTAACCGTGACAGATCCGCAGTGTTCAAATTGAAAAAATAAACAAAGAAATTCAAGTCTCCACAAACAAAACTAGAGAGACCAGAGAAGATGTTTTTGTTTTGTCTCTACTCCCGCGCTCATCAACTCCTTCGGATGGATTTCCCCTAATTTCCTTGTAACAGTTACACTTTTCTATGCGTGTGCGTATGTTCATTTATTCCGTTAAATGTGTGTGTATTTTGTGTAATTTCAATATTTGGGAGAGAAACTGAGAAACTCGGGGAAAATTTTCTTGTAACAGGATCATTCGCTCTCCGAATCTAGAACCGAAGAAGACGCGTTTCTGCTGTACCTACGGCTACTACGGGACACTGACCGTTAAATTACCGGTGAACAAAAAATAAAAAAAAATTAATAATTGTGTTGTTTATTTTTTGCTTGACGGCTTTAATGCTTAAATTTTGTGTGAATTGAATTTTTAGCCTTGTTCATTCTCAACTTGGCCCGGTGCGTGTTTTGTTTGTGATTGTGTTTTTTTGGACATATAACGGTATTAAATCGAATGCTAAATCAATCGGTTGTCGTGTGTGCAATTTTCTTGTTAATAAATAAAATAAAAATCGAAAATCTTCCCGTTATTTCTCTATTCCGATTGATTGATTTACTTCCGTTCCGTTAAATGTGCAATTAGTCTTCTTTTTCTTCGGTATACCTTCGAGCATCCTAATCCGCTTGTGTGTCGACGTCGAGTGAAAATCTGTAATTTTTTCTCTCGTCTTTAAATTTCTTAAGAAAAAAAGTGAAATTAAGTGTTTTTTTCGTTCTGCTTCTGCAAGTGAAATAATAAATTCACTAAAGCGAAAGAGAGATTACCAAATAAATAAAAAAAAAAGTGTTTTTCAAAACCAAGCGTTTTTGAAATTTTATGGAATATTGCTGATGGCGGCCGTTGGTGGCCCCGCTAAGCAATCTCGCGTTTCGATGAGCGTTTCAATGTCATTGGTTCAAGGTGGCGCCGCCGGTGGAGCACCACAGGGTGCTATTCTAGCCGCTGCCGCTCCATATTATCAACCTCCAGCCGTTCCATTAGATGTCCAGCCAGATCGTCCAATTGGTTATGGAGCCTTTGGTGTCGTATGGTAAGTTTTTTTTTTTTTTTTTTGTCAAAGGAAAACAATAGAAAGACATCTCCCATCCCCTTCCTGTAACTTTTGTTATGAAAAATGAAACAAAAAACAAACTAGAACTCCCCGGGACATTTTTGAAATTTCCTCCTGTCTGTGTCTGGAATTAAAATGCGGGTTTGGAAATAAAGCTGACGTTATGTTGATGCTGTCTCACAAAGCGAGTGCTCTGCTCAACTTTCAACCCAACTCTCTATAGGGGTGCATTGTCGTGTCGAGTCGGAGTCGTTATTACTCTCGCTTCAAGGATTTTAAACATGCAGTTAAGGGAGTGGCTCGGTTTAGTGCTGGGTTATGTATTTTATTGAATTGATTCTACCATCCGACACGACCGACGAGAATCCAGTTGGGTGATATGATGATTAATATCTAAAATCTTCAATAAAACAGCAGCTGATGCAGGGAAATGAGAATTAGAATTTACATGAAAAGTATTTGATTGGAATCATTTATCATATTTTTTAGGAGTGTTTAGTTTTGCCAACGCATTTAGCATTGAGCAGAGCGCAGCAAAATCATCCCCTTTTGTCGGGATAATGTGTCTGCATCAATTTGTTTCAATATTTGGGAAACCTGATTTTATTGGATTCAATTTGAAGCAATTGCGATGGTTGATTAGTTTTGTAAAGCGGATGGTGAAGTTTGTTTTGTTACAAGTTTGTGTATATTACCGTTATAAATGTTCATGCCCTCCCCCTTTTTTGGGTTTCGTATGTTTTCTGACAATCTCTGGCAGTAATCAACTGATAGAAAAGCAAGCATTTTAAAGGATCATTCATACTGTAGCAGCGCTTTTACCGCGCACATTGGTTAAAAGTCCTTTAATTGTTTTTTTTGATTTCGACTTTTGGGACTTTTTCGTTTACCTGTGATCACTATGAGCATATTGCTGAAATCAACTTTATTCCGATCAGTTGTTTCCGAGATTTTTGAATTAAAGTTGAAATCTTTTCCGAAACAAAACGTGCACATACACAAGGTCCGTTCGTTTACTCCCTAAAACTGCCCAAAACTGCCACTTATTGTAAAATCTGTCACTTTTGAAGGAGAAAAATATTTCCCCTATCTGCCGATTTTAGCCACAAAAATTTCTTGTGGCAGTTTGTGTAAATTCTGTCAAATCATAAGAAGTAGGTATACATTGAAATTTTGTTGACGTTTGACATAATTTTGTGCATTTGGCAGATTTTTGGTGTGAAGCGTTCTTTTACTTTTTGTGTGAATCGCAAAAATTCGAGGAGTGGGGATGATTTTTGACAGTTTTTACACAAAAAGTAAAAGAACGGACCTACAGTTACCTGCAATTTGATCACAATGACACTGTACTGCTGACAGATACATATTTTCAAAACATCGAAACGTTTTTGCAATTTAAAGAGCTGAACAGAATGCATCGCCTCGCCAGTCACCCGGCGACTAAAATGAGAGCCGTCAAAAATGTGAAATTTTGTATGGAAGTCGCCCATTAGCAACACAATGGGTGGGTTCAATCATGTAACCAAAAGGTATCGGTTAGCTTTTTGTTATTGTAATCCATAGTAAAAAATAGCAAATATATGAAGCATTTTCTGTCAAAAAAAAAATCCAAAGGTATCTGAGAATTTTTGGTATACCTCGGGTATCCGAGTGATCAGCTGATCAATAATTGATTTTTTGTCTTGTATTGTTTGGCGCGCTATTTTATCAGCTTCCAATTTAGAAGAGAATTGAAAGAAATATACACAAAATGACTATCGATGTTAACAATATTTTTTATAATTTAGATGACTCAGAAGATGTTTGCCGACGAATTCACAGCCATAAACATAAACAATTCCCTGATCTCAAGCGTTTGATTTATTGTTTTTTTTTTATAGGCGTTTTGACAGCTATCAGGATACAGTCTCGTCCAAAAAGATATCCTAGATACGGGTATCTCAGATAGCCTATCCGATAGGTAATTGAACGTAGCCATTGTGTTCACAAATTTAGCGAGTTGAGAAGCGAATTTTTGACAACTACTTTCATTTTCGTAAGAGCAATGTACTTGTGTCCACGATTTTTTCTCGAAAGACAAAAAGACGTTTTGTCTGATTTGGTGTGTTTTTAACCTAAGTGAACCAGCGAATACATACGAACCCTATGAGCAAACAGCAAATCATCTACTTATGCTACGTTCGTTAAATTTTCGTTCAACTTTTAATAGTGCTGTTTCATTCGCTCGTTACTTAAGTGAATTTGACAATTTGAAGAAGAGAGAAGGCCTTCTCCTTTCTTTTGCTTACTTAAAGGGCTAACTATAATGAACGGAACAAAGCGGACGGAGCCGTCCGTAACTGAGCGAATACAAGGAATTCGTATATCGTGCCCTAAATAGCAGATAACTCCGTTTCGTCAATTTTCGTTCAGTTTTGCTTACGGACGTAAACTGCGCTCCCCTTCGCTCTTTACGGACGAAAATTTGACAGCTGACTTCTTTTATTAATTTTTCTGAGGAGGAATTTGATTTGTTGTTGATTTCAGGTAATTAATTTCTTGAAATTGTTTCTTTGTTGCATGGCAACCGAAATTCACAAATAATTGGAAATAAAAAACATAATGTATATTTTATTTTGAAAGATACTTCCGTACACATTCGTTCATTATGGGTAAAGTGTTCAAATGGCAGTTCGGAAGGGAGCGTTTCGTTCGGTTCTGACACTAGCTTCCGCTTGCTTCCGCTCATTATAGTTAGCCCTTAAGGAAATTTTCGTCCGATTTTTTGACATTAGCTAAAGTTCACTTAAGCATAGTATCGTCCGCTGTCCGAATGTCAAAAGGTTTGAACTCGTAAACTATCGAACGAATATTGAGGAAAATTAAAATGCAAGTGTCCTTTCAGTGCAGTTACTTAGTCTTGTATGAAAATTGGAAACAAAAATTCACTCAATATCAACGAAAAGTACCTATTTAAGAAGAAGTCATTAATTTCAGAAATAATTATATACCTCATAGATAATGGACTAGCTTGCGTGGTATGACTGTTTTTTTTTTCGAAATTATTGGCTACTATAATTCTCGATCGGATAAAGGTTTAAATCGAGTCTACACTCAAGAGGTATCAAGCGAGTTTTCGCAGTTGTCAATCGTGTGTCGATCATATCAACACCATGCGTATCATTTCTAGACCCTAGACCAGTCAGCTGAATTTCAATCTCCACTTTACCTAATATTCGTAGATTTTGAGAAGGCCTTAGAACGGGTAAGCCGCGAACGAATATGGAGATCACTACTTGGCAGAGGAATTCCACCAAAAATAGTGGCTATTTTAAAGGAGTCATACAACAGCAGACGGTGTTTTGTTTTGCACAATGGGTTGATAGATACCTAGCCCTCCCAGCCTTTCGAAGTGAAGCAGGACTGGGACAAGGGGCCAATCCTTTTTCTACTGGATGTATATTTAGACTATGCCGAAGATATGTTTCTTGGCAATGGCAAGTAACATCATTGGGTTCAACGGGATGTGCCAAACATTTCAAGTGAAAGGAGAATCGATCGGTCTTAAGATAAAAGGAAAGACCACAGGTTGTTCTACATATCAACGTTTTTCCTGTTTAGAACCTTGGAAGTATCGTGTCAGCTGATGGCGGTAAAGATCTAGATGTCAAAAGAAGAATCCATGATGAAGATCGCGCTGCTTTCGGTACCCTATCTCCTATTTGGAAACCCAGTAAAACTTCCTTTCGCACTAAGTTGAAATTCTTCGAATCCTGGAAAGTCTCACCTAACATCTCGAGAAAGTTGCAGGCTTTTGTGAATCGATGTGTAAGTTACATTCTAAAGATTCGCTGGCCGCAAATCACATCAAATCGGGAATTTTGTGGTATAGGATGAATCAGATGGTATATTAGATGTTGACATAAGGACACAAAAATAGCGATGGATTGGTCACACACTGAGGAAACATAACGATAACATAGTCCTTTGAATGGAATCCACGGAAAGCACGGCCGTCGGTTTGGAAGACCAAGGACAACATGGAGATCAACAATCAACAGCAGCAGACCTTGAAGGACGGAGGAGATTTGTTGGCGCCCAATGCCCCGACCGGGGTTACAGGACATGATGATGAGAAAGTCCAAAATGTTCTTCCTCCCCCACCCCCCAACCACCTCGAAATTTTGAATCAACGCACCTAAAGCTGTCTTTTATTTGAGAACTGTCAGTGTGAGCGGAAAATTGGCTCCACTAGATAAGATATCAGTCCCTGACACAGCTGAATAGGCTAACGAGATCTAGAAATTTTTCAGTGTTTTAACGAACAAAAGAAATATGTAGTGTGAGACCAAGAAGGGTCTTCTATGGTTTGGGAAGATATCAGCTGTGAACCTCGCACGGCCCTGCCTTTGATGCCTCTTTGTTACAATTTATTAGAACGAATATGCGGATGACAAGGCGCTTAGCATTTTATCTTTATGAGGTTACGATTCAAGTTTTACCAGGGCAATCATGCTCTCCAAATCCCAGCATGTTTGGGACAACGTCCAAAGACGTGTCCGAGCAAGAACACGTGCTCCTACAACTCCAATAGAGCATAAGACAGCTGCAGCAGAGAAGTGGTGCAATAGAGCTTATGTCCCTTAGTCAAAGCATCGTCATTCCGGTAGAATCAGCTAGTACTGTGCGGATGGTCAGCGTATGCTTTTTACTTTTTAAAATTTTGTCAAACACTGTTTTCAATTGTGTTCAAAAATATACCAAAACTGGTTGAAACTGGTCGCGAACATAAAATGTTTGAACAAAAAATTCACACGACTATTTATGACAATTTTGGCTTCATTGACGACAGAATCAATCATTGGTTGATGGTCAAACCCGTTATTGACATCCAGAATTTTCGCGAAGCGAACTAATATCCAAGTGCAAATTTCAGAATATTGATGAATTCAAACCAAAAAGAAAACAAAAACAAATGGACCTTTAGTTTCATTTACCGTGGCTGGATTTAGTCTATAAATAAAGCATCCACCTCCTCTCATTGTTGTAAATTTCAAAATTACATTTAATCACATCAAAACAGCTTCCTACCTGATCCCACAGAACACACAATTGTTCCCTCGATAGTCGCAAATTCAAACTTTTCAAATCGTAAAACAAATTTAATGTTTTTTTTCTTTTGGAAGCGTCTCAAGTGCAACCAACCTCGTATTTCGTTTATCTCTAAAATCAGTGGCCTTTATTTTACATGTAAAGTTACAATTGGATGAATTGCTATTGTGTGGGTCTTTGTTCTCTCAGAGAATGTCTTTCGAAACTAGTGCAAAAAAAAAATGAATACACTTGCATTCTTCACATCTGAATGCATGCAGGTACCTAACCTACCCTCCTGCGGCATGCAAAAACGAGCAAACATAAAAATCGTCTACATCTCCTTCTCCCGCTTCTTTTTATTTTCTTATAACAAAAATTCAAGTGAAAATTCCAAAGGACGACGAACAAACTGCAAAACAGTTCAAACAAAAAAAGAAATAAACGTTGGTGGCCTAAGGATATCAGATTTTCACAATCTTCGAGGGATTCTATTACCTGCCTGCTGTACAAAGTAAAAAATCCTCAATACAAAGATAGAAGACGGATAAGAAGGGGAAAAAACAAACTTTCACACAAAAATTTATCAATCTATATAACCGCATCCGAAAGAAAGACGGATAGGTAGGTACTGGCCTGGCACTGGTACTGAGAGGTACCTAACTGCCTTCACAGAAAAAAGAAAGAAAATAAAAACCAAAAAATTGCAAAAGGATCCTATAAAATCACAAAGGAATAAGTTTAAGGCTTTGACCAAAGCCTTCACACTAAATGGTTAGGACGAGGAATAGAAAAAAAAGTGAATACCTGAAAATATCGAAATAGAGATCCTAGCGAGACAAGCCCTTAAAAGGACTCACGGGATGTATAACGACACTAGTAAAGTCGGCGAAAGCAAAATGCAAAAGAAATATAATTTCAAGTGGCACAGGTTTATGGGGGCTAGAACAGAGGTAGCAGACAAATACTTCTAAAAAAAACCTTCCATCTTTCTAAAGGAATGAAACGCTTGAATTCCTGCTGGCTGGTAGCTGGTAGTTCTAGTGCCAGTGCTGCTTAAGATATTTAACAATTTTTTGTTCTCTTCGTCTTCTATTTCTTTTTTTTTTGCCTGTATGCACATTCATCTAGTTTGCATACCATAACCATCATCGTAGATCCTACCTTGCCTGCCATGCCAGCAAGCAAAGGACTGACACTGCTGAAACTGTAAGACTGAAAATTATGAAAGTGTCCTTTTGGGGGCAACTTAAAATGGAAGAAGAAAATAAAAATCCATAAAAATTTTGAACCCAAAGATGAAAACACTTTGTTCGAGTTGGAAGTATTTTCCCTGTAACTCAACTTTAAGTGAGATTATTTTTTTTTCTGTGAGATGAAAAGTGAAGGAAAGCACTACCTACCCGCTTTTGAGCTCTGTTCGTAGAACTGAAAGAAAGAAAAAAATCATTCCTAGGATTAACACTTCGGCAAATAGAAATTTGCATCAAAAGGGAATATTACTTGCAAAAATCTCTATTTATTGGGAAGAAAATTGCTCAATGATTATTACGGATTAAAACAAAAAGGTTCTCTGGAGTACAAAATTAGATTTGGGTTCTGTAACTATCATTTTCAACTGATACTTTTTACTTCGAACTTGCATTTTTTATCAACATCTCTCCTTATGCAGAATTGCTTGAATCAATGTTAATTAAATTTCTAATGAACATCCTTAAACTTTTCGAAGGAATGATGGTCTAATGATGCATTATAAATTCAGTCGCCACAACATTCAAATCACAAACACAAAAACACGTGCAACATTGTAATACGCTGTAATAGAATTCACACTCAACAAAACGAGCCCAAAACCAATACAAATCATATGAATTATGAAGATAAAAGAAAACTTAATCGTTACGTTCTTTTAAACTTCGCCCTACACGTATAGTTCACATTTGGGTTTTCCCAAAAGGTTGACTAGTAAAGGTTAAAGAAGAAGTGAAAAGTTAAGTTAGAAAGCCGATATCAAAAGTATAAGTATTAATACCAGTCAACGAGTTGAGAATTAATCAGTCTGACGCCGACCGCCGAGGAGTAAGGACCATAGGTAAGTTACTGAATATATAACAAAGGCTTTCCTCACCTGTGGTAAGGGGCTTCTTGTGAAGATAAGTCGAAGATAAGTATAATACCAGTCTCGACTGCGATTGTACCGGTTTACCCACGTTTAGTGGCGATTTACCTGTTTATACAGCGATTACCCGTTTCGACTGCGATTGTACTGGTTCTGCTCGCGATTACCCACGGTAAGTGGCGATTAACCTGTTTATACAGCGATTACCCGTTTCGGTGGCGATTGCACCGGTTCGGACCGCGATTACCCACGGTAAGTGGCGATTTAACCGTTCGATTGCAGTAAGCGAAACCCGTTATTGAAAAGCATAAGTAACCACTGTCTGAAGGAGAAAACACATAATTAACGACCTAGCAGAAGCAGGAGAAAAACACATGCCGGTATCCCGTTTAGTTTAATGATTAACGAGTACTATACAAATTGTACAGTAATTATTGAATAAAAGAAATAGACCACAAGTTAAATTTCGGTATTTTATTTAACAAACTCAGGACTGCCCTGAGCATACCTCAGCTATAAACTTAAAATACCATCACAATGGATTCTGAAAAAAGTGTTGTTACAAATTTAGAAAATTCTGAAAAACAACAAACCCAAATAATGTACACAGCCATTGTCAGACCCTTTCTTACATATGGCTCTAGTGTATGGTGGAAAGCGGTGGAAAAATCAAGCTATCTCCAGAACCTAAATAAGGTATAGAGACTAGCCTGTTTAGGAATAACAGGGGCTCAGAGATCTTGGATCTCCCGGCTCTTGATGTGTTCATAAGGTGCACCGCAGCCAAAACTGCAATTCGTTTAAAAGAACTGAGTTTTTGGAAGCACAGCAATTATGGACAAGGGTCAATTTTAAAAAGATATAACACAATTCCCGGACTGATGGAGACCGCCGATTACATTTCCCCTTTACTAGATTTCGATAGGAACTTTTCTATCTGCATACCAGAAAGACGGCTGACTGTAGTGTCTTTCAGGCCGAGATCTATGCCATTGAAGAAGCAGCTGAATAAGCACATCATGAAAAGCTAAGCTCCTCGCAGAGTGGACAGCCAGGCTGCTAACAAAGCGCCAGTGAGACCAAAAGACCAAAGGCAGTTTTAAACTGTAGGAAGGAATTAAATAGAATCTGCCACACTAACCAGGTTAAGATCTGCTGGGTTCCTTCTATATTAAGGAGGGAAGGAAATAGTAGATGAACTAGCCAGGAAAGGGTCAGAAGCAGATACAAGTAGTAGCGACCATTCAGATAGGGGACCACTCGTCCCGATTGGGGTACTCAAGAGGAAGATAGACCTTAAATCAAAAGAGAAAATCAATAACTCCTGGAAATCCAGGGACGATTGTGTAATCTCTAGAAGTTTATGGCCTAACACTAATGAAAAGGAAACTCGGTATCGCTGAGTAAAAGGAACATTAAAATCTTGATAGGTGTACTAACGGGTCATTGCGCCATTGGCACAATGGCCAACAAGATAGGAGCATTTGCACCCGATTTCTGTAGGAGCTGTCAGGATGAGGAGGAAATAGAAACCATTAAACACCTGCTCTGTGACTATCCGTGTCCGAACCTCCAAACTAACCGACTCCGTCATTTCGGGAACAGGTTTGTTGGGGAACTGGATGATCTAGCACAGGTCTCAATGGCAAACATGAGGAAATTTATAGATAGCACAGGCTGGTTCGTTAACGAGCCAGTGTACGTTAATCGGCAATTTTGAAGAGCATCGATGCTACCTTTTATTTTTATAGGAGGTCACAATGGACCAGTAGGCCCCCTGCGTATGCAACAGTTTCACGCTGTACACACCCCTCATCACCTAACCTAACCCAAATAAAAATGTACATAGTGCTTAAGGCCTAAGGGGACTCAACAAGTTTTGAGAGCATGTCGACTTACTCCAATCAAGAGTATTTCCGTTAAATTCAATTTTTTGAAGACACCTGTGCAAAGTTAAAGAAGCAAACAAACAAACAATACCTCACAAAAATAGAATATAAAAAAAAACGCCTGTACTCAGACCTCACCTTATGAGAAGAAGAAGAAAGCTTTTTCTTTCATTGGAATGATTTTTTTTTTTTTGATAGAAATTGCTAGTAGTCATAAATGGGTAGCTGAAAATTAAACTCACTTGTTACAATTTCTTTCTAAAATAAGAAATGTCACAATGCTACTTCACTGAAAACACATTTTTCACAGGTTGGGTTCTGCTTAATGAACTAAATTTTAAGCACAAGAAAAGTATCGGAAGTGAACTGTTTGATATAACCACACGATTTATCACTAAATAAATAGAAAAAGGCTTAGTCAATTCAAGGAAATGTGTTTGATGTATCAAAATTAAATAAATGAGGAGAAATTGGGTTCTTAGAAGGTTGTTGTTACAGGTTTGTGTTGTGGTCTGTGGTCTTAAAATTGTTTTGTGCTTTCATGATGAGGTTTTGAATTTTGTTCTTAAGGTTTTTAAGAAGGCAATCAGAAAAAGTCGTAGCGACATATAGCATCGTTAAAAAAAATGTATTTAATCGAAAATAACAAGCAGGAAATATTAAAATGGCCTTATAACTGTTCCATGTTTTGTGTATCAACGAAGCTTACTTCGGCTTTCAACGGTGACTAACCGGTGTTTCAACAAGGTTATCAAAGGATCTTCCTCGGGCTTTTAACGGTCGTTCGGCCGGTTCTCAATAAGGTTTCCCTTAGGCTAATTGCACACACATCGATTTTGAACGGCCTGCCAGTATAAAAACGGCTGACATTTTACCTATAGCAGGGTGCTAGCACACTCACCGGATTTTTAACTGTCTAACAATCCGTTGCTTTGTTGTCGTGATCGTGGCACGAGTTGTTGTTGTAGTGCCCGTGCGTTGGCTGCTTAGCAGAATGCGCAGGTTCCTGCTCGTGTCCATAAAGTTTTTAAATCATCTTTCACGGGTACTCCCTCTTCCGAAGAAGTGACAAAACTTCCAAGATATTCATCTGTCATTAAAAAACTGCTTCTCAACTTTGCCGTTCGAGATCGGCGTTAAATTCTTCACATTCTTCTTCTTGAAATGTAAGCCACTTAGGCCTTGGCTCCTCAAGAGGTGTCGCGCACACTCTATTTATTTTTCTATTTTTCAAACAAGTTGTTGTTACGGATTCATCCTATCAATCAAAGCAGATGATGGTAATAAGTTTTTCAACTTCTTCAGAATGGCTGAGACGAACAAAACTCACGACTCTGTTTCAAATCGCAGTTCGCTGTGCTGTCACAAAAAAATACGAAGCAGTTGTGAGACACAAGTGCTTCGTATTTTTGAAATTTCTCCCAAAGCTTCAGACTTCTTTCTTATTAGATAAATAGCTGCGAAGTGGGTATGCTCTTTTATTAATGCCACAAAGTACTTACAACCGTCGCTTGTCAGCAGCTGTAATTTTTGACTAAGTCCAAATCCAAACCGTCGTAAGATAGGCAACTTACAATGAACTTTGCTTTCTTGTTTGTTTTTTTTTTTTTTCATTGTATTTTTGTATAATAGTAGCGTCTTCTCTCTATGGAGCTGAACTTTTCATACCTTCTCGAACAGCGACCGAGTCCAAAAACATTTTGACTTTTAAACTCCAGCTCTACCCATTAAATTGAATACCATTAGGAATCTTCCTCGTTGATTGATTGCCCATTACCCGTCGGAAACTACGTCTTGATTTGATTAATATTTATATTTAGGAACAATTTTAGGTAAACAAAATTTTCCTTGCCTGCGGCGGCGATACAGTGGTAGTGGAAGGCTGCTCACCGGCATTTTGTCGACAACGATCAGCGGACGGCGCGTGTGGCAGGTCCCGTTTCCACATTAGGAAACGGCCGTCGGTGTGCGTAATTAGCCTTAGCTCATCAACGGCTTTGAACCGGTTTAGCTACGGAGCTTCCTCCGGCTGGCATCGGCGATTAACCGGTTTTTTAACGGAGGACAGGTCCGGAAATGTACTTTGACCCAATTATTGGTTTCCGTATTTTAGGAGGCATGGAGTTTTGACACTGATTTTGTCGTTGACGGTTCGCTTCCTTATGGACATTTCCTACAAAAACTGGTTGTGAACTTTATTTAATTGGGTTTTAAAAATTCATACAAAACTCTTTCTCATACGTTCTGTGTTTGTAGTAGATGCGAATTAGGTATATTATTGTTCGTACAATTTACCGGTTTTCCGATAGGGATCTTAATATGACAGTTGAAAGTGGCCCTCCTGCTGGATTATACTTCTGTCAAGTTGGTTGTCATTTACTTATTCCATTTTGCTATCATTACTATGGTCGGATACAGTGTTAAAAACAAGGGCAAACATTATGAAATTGTTCTATGAGAATTGGTGTCCTTTTCGGGTAACGTTCCGCGTAGCGCACATTGTTTGTTCGCCATAATTTTCCATAGAAGAAACCAGAATGTCGAATTTGGGTCCGTCCCAATCCACATGAGATTCAATAAAAAAAAAAAAAAACAAAGGACTGTTTGATGTGGATTTGGGCTGACGATGCATGGCGTCGTCTTCGGTATCACTGCGCCGTACATTCAAACGATATTTTATTCTACACATAATGAAATTACAGCAATAGGCTCTTGAACGAATTAAAATGTTTTGTTTAAATTTGCCGTAAAGATGCGCTAGCTAAAATATCCTGAACGTTCAGATCAACCGACGACGTAAATTACCCTGCAAATGAAATTACAAAAAATCAAATACGCCGTTTGTGAAATAAATATTTCATTGGGCACTTAAAAAAATACTTGAATAAAAAATTGTAATCACAAACATTTCCTTGGAACTATTCCCTGATTCGATCATTCTGTAGAATAAATAAATGCCCCGAAAACCAATGAAAATATTGATTTTCAATTTACTCTTATTCAACAAAATTCAACTTTGTACAAGAATAAAAAAACAAAAAAAACATAATGTCAAGTCCCTTATTTGTACGAGTAGGTACTTCCTGTAATTATTTTTGTACAAACTAATCCGTCTCTGGGAATTTCTGTGCACTAAAATTGCTTCGATTCCCATGGCACAAATTATTGTGGGCAAATTCGTCATAATACACAAAAATGAAAATGTAATAAATGACGAAAATGAGAAAATTGTCCTTACCGTCCATAGAATATTGACTTAATCAACATTGCTATCAGACAGGTGAGTCGTAGATCTCCTACGAGTTTCGGTATAAATACCAACACACTCGTGTGTGAGTATAAAAATAAAACTGTCCATTTATGATGATGGGAATAGCACGAAAGTGAATAACGTCATTCGACAACTATACAGACGGCATTTGAATTGAATTTGAGTGCTATGCTATTTTGTTTTGGGCGAGAGCGAGGGTGAGCGGGGGGAAAGGCGAAAGTTGATTCGTTTGGAAGGACAAAACGACGAATGTCCAATTGTTTGAACAATTTTAATTGAATGACAAAGCATTATTGATTTGCGCGCGTTTCTGGAGTCTCTTCTCTCTTGCCATCATTTTGCTGTTGGCATTCTCTTTTTTTGTTTGTCAATATCAATTGACTTTAACGACGAAGTTTCCAATTGAAAATGTTTTTCTTGTCAGAAAAAATTGAATACCTACCGAAATTTTATTTCACAAGCGACGAACATGAAGGGAACGATCAGTAAAATGAAAGGAACAGGTGGTGTCATTTGATGGTAGCAAGTAATTTTTGTGTTTTTTAAGTGGAACTCATCTTCCTCCTTCTTCTTTAATTCCTTTTGAAGGCAAACGAAAAAGCAATGTGATATAATCGGCAGATGTCGAAGCCTGGAAAAGGTGCAAGACAACCTATCATCTTTAACACTGGCTGACTGCTTAAATACGTGCAGTGCACAGGCACACACGCACATTAAGGTTTCTCATTACACAGAGAGCGTCCAACAGCCTCAAGATTCAGGACCAGTACCAGAGTAAAAGCTATTAAGAAACCGAACCCTAGAGATAATCATTTTTTTTAGTTTCTTTTCTTGGGTATCTATACTTGTTCCTGACTGTCCTTTGTTAATTCCTCATTTTTGTTGGCACATGCTGGCTTCGGGGATGGATTACAAACTGCATTGGAACAAAGACAAAAAGGCAAAACAAAATGAGACTGCTTTGGGAGCAGCAAATAAATCCTTGGCACCATCATCGTCATCGTCGTTCGTTGTCTTTGCGTGTTCCTCTGGACGTAACGTATGCCCTCAGAACTCTTTGCGCCCAACTCAGACAGATGACAGTGTTTCCTCTTCAATTTGGAAACAAGTCGAGTGCTTTAAATTCAAATTATACTTGTTCTCGATGTAATTTGTTGTTTTTTCTCTTCTGACATTTTTGTGATTCAAGTTTATGCGGGAAATGAGGCACGAATGCTTGCTCTTTGCACGCGAAGCATGGGGGGATAAAAATTCTTGTAAATGTAATTTGTAACGAACGCGTGCTGTTTTTTTGGTGTTGTGCCTTACTTCAAACTACAAACTCGCGAAGTCATTCCAACTCCGTTTAAGCGCACTGCGCTCTGGGTAGTTGTTGAAGAGGAAGGAAACGACGACGACGACGACATTAAGAACGAAGTGGATCCAAGAAGTAAATGTGCAAGGTCATTACTACAGCTGGGCACACGTGCAATAAGTTTTATTACATTTATTTTTCAGTTGCCACTACATTCTGCTTGACGACTTTAAAGTCGATGAAAGTGCTCATTAAAGGCTTCGTTTTTTTATTGCTTGGGAACCTTAAAACACACTTTGTTTCCAGGGTTATTAATAGCAATTAGGGAGAGGGTCTTTTAAATACTGATGAAGGATAAAAAAAGAAACAATCCCACTTCTGATTTTTTGTTCCCTTCAGCAAGAATTTTGAAAATATCAATTTCCGTAAGGACCTTCCTGTAGAAGATTGCTTTCCTCCAGCCAAACAAATTGTTCCCGAAAGAATCTCAATTTTAGGACTTTTTTGAAATTCATGCCATTAGAGCTATTTTTGTTTAAAAGGCCAACAAAATAGTCTTCATGAATCATAATCATTGCAGTCATCCCCAGCAAACGACCCTTAGCTAGTCCTGTAGCCTTTATTTTTACTCTTTAGATCCTTTATTGTTTGTCGAGTCCAGACTAAAAGAAGGCACACAAACACACACACACTCGCCTAGCTTTGTTTTTAAAACTCAGACAAACATGAACCGAACCCGTCGTCGTCCTTTTCATCCCAAAATGACGGGGTTTTTGCACATTTGCCATCGGGAAAAAAACCTGCCGACAAAATATCAGTGAATGGCAATAACACCCCCTGTGTGTTTGCTTTTCAGCGCCAATATGCCACATGGTGCGGTGCGACGGACGGCGGCTATGGCGGCGACGGCAGTTTGTCCCTGTCGTAGTCGTCGTCGGCAGCAGTGAAGAGTTGAGTTCAACAAAAATTATGGGACAAAAAACTATGCGCCAGGCTATATGTAGACAAGCGTAGCGTTTATTGACGTTCACTTAAGCTAGATAGTCTGCTTTCCACACGTTATTTTTTTCTTCATCACATTTCTGTGTGTTTATTATTTTTTGTTTTTCAAGCTGAATTTGATGAAACGTCTGTCGAGGGTAGGCCGAAGCAGCAGGCGTAGCCAGCTCTGCGATTCATTCACGAGTTTATTTTCCTCACTCAGTGTGAATAAAAAGAAAAAAAATATGAATCGGTTTGTTTTTATTTTTCGATGATGATGAGAGCGAAATATTTAAAATGAAATGTGAAAATCAAATTTTATGCACCAAACGCATTGCAAACTCGGGGCGAGATCGACGACCTTTAAATACAATTTTCTTCTTTTCCCAAGAAGAGAGCAGGACCCCGACTGCGACTGGCTGATGATATGATTATACAACGATGACGATGATGCTCAAAATAATTCAGGGGTAGAAGGCATGTTTTTTCATGTGTGTCCTGATTCTGTTGAATTTAGAGTTTTATTGAAAAGAATTGCCAGCATTTGAATTTTACCAACCAACAAAATAATGCCTTGAGGCTAGGCAATCAATTTTCGCCGGAAACGCCGTGAAGCGACGCAACGGCAAAAAAGAGAAAGAGAGATAATCAGAAGGATATTTTTATCAACGTCGATCAGAAAGCGGGAATTCGTTTTCCTTAGCGAATTTCGGTACTCTCTGGAGGGACTGAGGAGTTTTAAAAGTTTTTAAATTTTGGTGTTTCAAAGCAAATTAATGAAGTAGGTAGATATGGCTTGTTTGGTGAAGAAAAACTTATTTTAAAGAAGAAGAGAGAAATGAAGAGTAAAATGATTTCTTGAGGCTTCTAAAGCAATTTATGTCGCGATTTAGGTTCTCGTTTGAAAGATGGCAGGTGATAGTGTTGGTAAAACCTTGTTTTTGACGGAAATCAGTGATTACATTTTGAATATGGTTTTGCTGTCGATTAATTCAATCATCGAGTTCAAAACAGCGTTGTTCAGATCCTGTTGTTGTTGTTTATGCCTGATGACTTCGAGCTTCTTGTACCGCTGAAGACTTCTAGACCGGTTCGTTTAAAGCTTTTTGTTTAGGTTACCATAGTCTAGCAAACCTTATTCTTGTAGTTTCTTTGTTTGATTGGGTATTTAACCTATTTCAATTCACTCCTTCAGACCATAACTTTTTGTCTTTTTTCTAAATCTTAAATACAATTTGAAAAAAATAAAATAATTTTCTTGTTTTTTGTTTCTTTCTAGGTGAGTTACAACTTTTGAAACAGTGCAACAACTATTATATCGGTTTGTATTCATTGAATAACTCTTGGCAATAACGGAGTGATCGGTCCTAAAATAACTTTCTGACGGTCGAGAGCAATTTTAAAAATTAAATTTCTTTCAGAAAATGAAGGACAGGAAAGAGGAACTACCGGTTATGTAGAAAATACAGCAGACATTCGATTGTATACTTCAGAACAGATTGGACGTCTTTTTATTCCTGTGAACTATTTCAAACATTTTTGTTGCTCAAAGTAAAATAAATTATGCTCAAAGTTAGAGTAGGTATTTAATCTGAGGAAAATTGTTTCTTAAGAAATATAAGAAAAACAAGAGGCTTCTTAATCCGTTTATATTCTTCGATTCAAACAAAAGATATATCTAACTGTTCACCTCGAATTTACCTTAATCGACATCGACAAGACTCGAATTGGTAACCCGAGTTTCTAACCCTTTCATAGGGGCTATGAGGGTAATGAGAAGGCAGACGAGCTAGCTAAGCAAAGATCAGCCCTTCACGGAGAGAATATATACTCCTGTTGTTGGGTTGTAAAGGGCAATATCCTGACGAAATCCACATCAGAAGCAAACTATGAGTGCAATAGCTCAACCAGTTGCATTTTATCTAGGAAAATCTGGCCTACCTATTTAACAAACCCAAATCAATCAACTTAATTTCCAAACCAAGGCATGACATAGCCAGAATGGTTGCAACTTGCATTGGGCACTGGCCTATAGGGGAACATGCTGCAAAATTGGGTATACCATATAACAGTTTCTGCCGTAGCTGTCAGGCCCAGGATGAAAAATAAACAGTCCCACACTTTCTCTGCCATTGTGTCCGGCCTTGGCTAGGATAAAAGCACTCTACTTAGGTGGAGAGCTCTTCAATGGTATTGAGAAACTTTCAGAATTCAAGATCAAAGACAGGATTTCAGAGCTCAATACTTCAAATTAGCTTTAGCCCCCCCCCTCTTATTCCTCCTAAATTTAATGGGACTGAGACCATAGCGCTAATTGTGGCATACACGCAAGTAGTGCAGCCATTTCTACCTACCTACCTACCCCTTTCATAAATTCTACCGACCCAAAACTTACGACCATTTGCACTCAATCTTTCAAGTCTCTTTTGATAACTTTCTTTGCTTTCGCATATCGCACGCTTCTGTATGACCGGCAATACGGCTCTCAAAGCAATAAATCCACGAGTGATCTGAAATCTGATTTTTATTTCACAGTGGAAGAAATCTGTTTCTTTACATTACAAATTCTGTTGTAACTAGATATGCATGCGTATGACTCCTAAACGACTGGACCGATTTGAATGATTTTTTTTGTATGCGTTTGGAAGGCGCCTGGATTCAAAAATCAGCCCGGCAGTCGGTATTTATGTTATTTATCTATCGAATATTTCGAAAGCAGAGTTTCGCCTCACACTTTTTTATTGGAAAAACGTGTCTCCAATCTTTGTCAGGGTTCGAGTCTGATAGTGACATAGTTAAACCCATTTTTTTTGGTGTGCTTAAGAGGTCAGTTTTGTTTCCAACACTTCTTTACATACATACCTATATATTTTCTATGTCCCAACTTTGCTTCGGTGAAGACCCTATCCGCAGCTTTTCATATTCTTGTTTATCCCGCTCTTTAGACTTCGAATGTCTTGTAATAAAAAAAAAAACAGCTCGTAACACGTTTGACGATAGAAATGGCCATGATTCGTTGTTTTTGGAACATCTTTCGAAACTTTAGTCTCCGTTTAATTTTTATAATTTGTTCTTTTACTCAGGGAAATAGGCTCTTGCATTTTCACCCCTCTTCTCCAATAGGAGGAATGTCCATAAGCTTACCAGCGCGCTGCAGCGCTAGCACAGAGTACGAATAATCTTCATCAGCCGTAAACTCCCCTTTTTTCCTGTTGTTCGCACTGTTGGAACCCCACACTAGTATCTACCATTTATGTATTTGATCGAAGTTTATAACAAAACTAGGGAACAGTGGTATCTGTAGGTAGAGGTTGTGCCACCAATACTTTTGTATGAAAAGATAGACGTCTATATTAACCCTTAGAGAAAAACTTATCAATCACTCAAAATACAGCAAATTCACATCCAAAAAATATTCCCACGAATAAATCAACTTGAATCATTACCAATCCATTAGTCTTTAATTTCATAAATTTCAAATAACAAATTACAATTAAAATCTCGATACAGTCTTTATGACCACATGCTGTGCTTGCTACCATCGTCGCCAATAACAAAACCTATCCACTAATACCTTTAATCAAACTAAGTGCTTATATTCTCCTTCTCCTTTTTTTCTAATCTGACGTTGGTTGGTGCACGTGCAACCCAACAAACAGCACGCTGCACAGCATTCAATATCACAACTCTTAAAAACTAACCAAATTAGAAAAGATTCACATTTCGTTCGTTTTTACATTCAACTTTGTGCTGACTAGCTGGTAGCTGGTGCTGCTTATTGCTGATGATGACGATGCCACTACAACACTGTTGATCTCTTCCCCCGCAACACTCTTGCCTCAACATGTCACTTCGGCATATGATGATATAAGTACCTGGTACTTGGACAACATCAGTTGCTCCTACAATATTTCCATCCCACACACACGTTTTGCGCGCCATTCAAACTCCATCAGCAAAACTCAATTGTGAGAAATCTAAATCCCCCAATCTCTTTCATTGCATTGAAATTGCGTCATTTGCAGCAGCCAGCACACCAAATGACATTGCACCTAATTTTCCACTTTTCCTTGCACCATGTACTGCACATCACCATTATCGCTGCCGTCGCGTCGTCGTCCCGCCGCCGCCGCCGCAACCAGCACCACAACGACACGATTAGAATGATGATGATGATGACAATTTGCACTTTGTGTATAGAGATAGAAATAGACTGTATATCGTCCCTTTCTATTTGTCGTCTTTTTCTAATATTTGCTATCGCTATCGTTCTTGGAATTTTTAATTAAAAATCCTGTCGTCCTTTCTGCTGAAGAAGAAGAAGAACCCAAGTGCGGTCGGCGGCAACAGCTGTTCCGTTTTGAATGAACTTCCAAACTGCACCGGGAAATATTGTTTCGTAGAAATGAAGGAACATTTTTATAGATTCCCCTAAAGCATCGGTCTTGTTTGACACCCAAAATCCATTTCGAGAGTTGATCTCATTATAAGAAAGTCTTCAACTGCTCGAACTTGAAGCGATTGAGGTCCACTGTACGACCAGATAAATCTGTTTGTGTGTTGGATGTGTGTGTGTATTAGCAGGAATCTTTCAATCTGTTGTCATTGCTGCACATATCACAACATCAACCAAACCTCGTAATCCGAGATCTGTAGTCATTTCTCAATTTCAGGAGGACCATGGTCGTCGTCGTCCATATTCCATCTACCACCATCATTCCTCAGTCAACCAAAAACGTATATCATTATAGGGAGGGAATGTGTCGTCTCTATAGTAGGAAATGCATCTTCCCAAACAGCAGGGACCTCTCTGGACCTAGGAGAGCTGCAGGTTTGAAAAGGACGGACGACGAAATTCCCCATTTCGCAGAAGTTGAGACTAAGCTGCATTGGTTGCCTTGCATCGTCAGGGTTGAGTTTCTATTAGACATCAAGCAGGCAAGAGGGCGACAAGGGACAAACCGAATTGCAGCTGCTGCTGCTCGTTCATTTTGCCTGTGTTGTAGTCCGTCGCATTTCATTAAGCACGGTGCACAGTGGTTCGAGGCTCTGGCTGTGTGTTTGACTCCTTTAATATCTTTTTGTTATACAGCGTACGTTTTTAAGAATTTTGTTAAACTACACGCCTACTTTTTATGGGCGTCTTTTTTTCTTCACACCTGTTGAAAATCTCAGAATATTAAGGTATTCGAAATGGAGTTTGAAAAAAACATTTTCGTCAACGATAAAACCACTGTACCGGGAGGAAGAAGAATTTTCCTTTTTTTCTCCTGTGAAATGAGAACCTGATTCGGTTTTCCTCTTATATAATTTTTTTTTGTGTTTTAACATGCAGCGTGTTCCCTTTGTTTTTTTTACTGTGCCCCTGGATTCCTTGGTTTCGGGATCAATGTGTTCCCATACGGGTACTTGGCAAGGCAAAAAAAGAAGAGAAAGAACCAGTTGCAATCAGGTAGTGTGGTTGGTGGTTCATAGGCATCGATGTTGTATAACTGCTGAGAACGGGGGATACAACACAATGAAAAAAAAAATGTTTATAAATGGATAGACACATCACCACATGTCCTGCCGATGAGGTTATTTTTTGTCTTTTTGGTCCTGCCTGGGAGAAAAATTATACCAACCATCAACCACCAACGACGAAAGAAATAAAAAGAAGGAGACACAAAATCAACTCCGGAAATGCTTCGCCCAGCCGACTGAAATCGAGAAGAAGGATCGATCGACAGGAATTTATATTTGTAACTGTTCTTGCGAATTATTGTATTTTTTGCACGGAAGTGAGAGTACAACATTGAGAAGGAAATTTTTATCGTTTAAGTTGGTTCAGATTGTGGCATTAAAATTTCATAAAGTCGATATGAATTTTAAAGTTTTATTTTTCTCTCTGGTTCCATGTTTTTTTTCATTCTTTCTTTCGATGTTTTCTCAATTGTATAAAGTCAGTTAATAATTAAAAAAAAAAGGAGTCCTGCTCCTGCAACACTACGGATGAAATTTTAATCGAAAATCAATGTGGGATTTTGTTTTCCCTTTTTTCTTCCTGTGCATTATGCGGAGGGATATTCATCTTTATCAGAAGAGTGAACAGCTTGTAAGGACATTTAAAAGAATATTAACTTTTGTCTTTAAGTTATTTATGCATAATGGTGGAAATGTCTTGTTTTTGGCGATAATAGTCTTTAAGTTACCATTTCCACATTCAATTGTGAGGAAAAACCGTAATGGCAACACCTCCTTTTATACACAACCTTTAACCCCTTTATTAAAGGCTTCCCTTCAGCTTTCAACGACTCTTTATAGGCTTCTTCTTTATTACAATTTTTCTGAACTATGCGAACCTCATCTCGCCTCCCTTCAGTTCAATTCCAGACTAATAATGTAACACAAATTTTGTCAAAATGCGATGTGATTTGTTTTAAGTCAAATCGGATCAGCTATTCGTAGAGATTATTTATATGATAAAACAACGTTTACCAGGTCAGCTAGTAGATAAAAAGCATCTTGTAGCCGTCTCCTGGTTCAAAGCTACCTGCCTATCAAATTCGGGTATCGGGTCAGCTAGTAGGATAAAAAGCACCCTATAGCCATCTCTTGGTTCTAAGCTATCTTTCCATCAATGTACAACCAAATCGGTTCAACCGTTCTTGGAAATAACTTATATGGCAAAACAACGTTTACCGGGGCAGCTAGTATGGCCGATTTGTGTATCTAAATCATTAAGAGCACCACCCGCACACATACATACAAAAAAATAATTTCAAATCGGTCCAGCCGTTCAGCTAGTAGGATAAAAAGTATTCTATAGCTGTCTCCAGGTTCTAAGCTACATCCCCACCAATTTTTGGCCAAATCTGTTCAACCAAAAAACAACGTCTACGATCAACTTGTACAGTAAAAAAGTATCATACATACACAAAATGATGGAAATGAATGCATACTAAATTAGCCTTATAGCTGCAGTATACATAGTATACATAGTTTTGACAGGAACTGGGTGTGAATTATGTAAGCTGCGAAATTTAATCCAAGCAAAGCAATCTTTCTCATGCAATGCGTTCGAAGTTAATGTTAACCATACTCAACAACATGTGAAAGAGTTTTACTTCATTCTTCTGTTTGTGTCCATGTGATTGAACTCCTCCTTAACGGCTGGGACGATTTTTATTAAACTATTCGTGTTCCAGTGGATTCAAGAAAGATCTAGAATAATATCTGAGCTTACCAGCGAAGATATGTTGAGGAAAGCAACGAACTCTCCCAAATGGCTAAGCCGATTTTGAAGAAATTTGCGAGTGGGTTAAATGCGTTATTCGGCGTACTAGCGGAACCCACAAGCGTTGTCCCGTAAAAAATTCTTGAAGTAAAGCTGAGAAATAATTGTCTGTGTTTATTTGGCAGATGACACAGATTTACAAATCAGAAAACTTGCTGACCCGGCAGACGCTGTTCTGATAAAATACGAGTAACAATCATAAATAATAATCTTTTCGTTTCTATATATCAATTACAAGATTTGGGGTAAATGAAGGCCTTTGCTTTTGGAATAAAAAGCAAACAAAAACCGTCTACAAAATTAATTCAGGGAAATTCGTGAGAAATAGAATAGTGAGTATAATTAATATGAGAGCGACGGCATAATTTAAACGTCCTTATTATTTTTTTTTTTTAATATTTAATCACTTTGTGAAGTCCTGTGGTTATTAAAATTAAATCCACTTTTTCGTCCTCAAAATTAAAAACGAAAAAATTACATCCTTCAAAGTAATTTAAGACACACAACAAATTTGAAAACATGTGACAACGACACGATATAACAGTGTTCTCTAAAGTGTTTCACGTTAATTGGAAAACACGAACCCATCTGTCCTTAAAAAATGAAAAAAAAGAAGAAAAATGAAAAACCCAAAACAAAACATCTTAAGCACTGTGGTGCCTAAGTAGACTCTAATTTATGTCAATTTTTTACTTCCTTTAAGCTTGCATGTAGATTATACGCAATCTTTTGTTCTTTTTCTCCCCTCTCTCCATTCTCGATGCTTTTCTTTATTTTTTGATGTCACACGTGTCTCGTTATAATTTATTCCCTTGTGCCATTATATAAGCTTCTTGACGTTTTTAAATATGGATCAAGACAGGACACAAGATGATTGGGGAAAAGAGTTCTCATGAAAAACACCATACTCACATGAGACTCAGGATACTGGTTTTATGAAAAAGTATTTTTCAAAATATGTAAGTTCTTTTCCTCATCTCTTTGTTTACTTTTAACTCTCCAGTGGTTAGACGACCGTCATCAAAACTATAGTAAAGTTCTCCTCTGGTTCGTTTTAAATGATAATCTACAATGCAAAAATGATAAAAGCAGTCAGGAGGCATAAAGTTTATTGGTTACACAATGAAGTCGAAACTATCTCTTCTCTATGCCTTGGTTGGTTCTCTTTAACTTTTTCTTTGTTGTTGTTCATGGGAGAAGATAAACTTTCGAAATGGGCTTTTGTGACAAAATTGTTTCATTGTAAGGAAATTATTAGAGGAATTTCGCCATTACAAATCAATAAACAAATTTGAAACTTGATGTCGAATGTCGTAACTTCAAATGGCCTGAGGCCTTTAAATGAAGATTAAGTCAAGATCAATGATTAACATGTTCAAAGTAAACACGAGAGTGTCAAAAACTAATAATTTTTTGAATTTGAATTAAATAAATGTGAAGCGCTTTAAAAACTTCGGTGTCTTCGGTCGACTTGGGGTGTTCTTGAGAGTCAAAATGTGTCACTTACCGAATCACCTTACGGAATCAATTATTGTATTTGCTATAAGTGTTACTAAAATGCACAGCTTCACTACTCGCACACCATTTGAGTTCATATAGTTCACACCCACTCCTTACCGTAAAATTGTTAAGTAGAAAGGCTGAGTGAAAAGTAAAAAGTAACTAGCTTTCATTCGGTGCAAGCTGGTACTAGCTGCTATTGCTGGCTAAAACTGCCGATTGTCGACGGAAGTCGTAGATTGCCAGTGCACGCCGTGTTTATCAGCAAAAGCTGCATATTGCCGATGAAAGTCGAGGATTGCCGGTGGAAACCGTGCTATAGATTGCCAGTAAAAGCCGAGAATGCCAGCAAAAGCTGTAAATTGCCGACGAAGGTCGTAGATTTTCGTTGAACTCCTCGATAGCTGGCTAAAGCTGCCAGTTGTCAACGGAAGTCGTAGATTAGCAGTGAAAGCAGCTGTAGCCCTTAAATTACCAAAGGTTTCACGTACTAGCCAGCTTTATTGAAAAATCTTGATCTTATGATGAAATACCCCTTAAGAATGTGTACCCGACATACCACCAACTCGTATACAGACTTAAGATAAGAAATATCGTCCACCTTAAGTGGAAGGATATCATACCCACAACTGCTTTCATGCATGTGAGTTTCCACATACAATGATTCCCTAGTCCATAATTATTCGTACATTTCGTATCCTTTCCACAAAAACACACAATTGAAACTTTCTCCCAGTGCTGCGGTGATACACATTTCTAAACTTTTACAAAAACATCACAACCATCCCATTTCTATCATTTGTGTATCTTAAGTCTCATTGTTGGAAATACCTTACAACACCACCTTCCTGCCGTTTTCTCAAATCGTCCGACTGTTATGAGAGTATCTACCGTTCCATTCAGCCAGGAGAACTTTTGCCAATCTGCATGGAATTAAAATATAATACAAACAAAATTTCAAAAACATAAAGGGGATGAGCTATTTAAGATGAGGTGAGGAACAAAGATACACAGGGTGTAATAAAAGGACAAATAGGTTTCAGTTGAAAGTTGAAATTTATGCTTCTTTCATTTTCCTACAAATGGAAGAGATCATTTTATCCTTCTCTCTCTGCCTACTGATGCCCTTTCTTCCTGTCCCTTTTACATTTGAAAATTCATAGACCAAAGCCCGAAAGCAAGACCCCTTGTACACCCTGGAGTAAAATTTTCAAACTAAAGGTGGAAATTGGATAAATACGAATGAAAATGCAAAACACTATAAAGAAAAATACAAATCTCAAATCTCAGGGTAAGCCACTCAGCAGTGAACAGATGATATAAATAAAGCTCTACTTCGTCTCTATATTGCCTTAGTTGCTATTTTCTCTATGACGATATGGTAACGGTTGTATTTTGTATCTCTATACACAGAGAAAAGAAGCGCAAGGGGATGATGTAACGGATTGAAAATGAAAAGATTAAAACGAGGGTTGTATGGTTGGTTGGTTGGTACAGTGCCTTGTGCGGGAGCTACATGGGGACAGAAGTTCTCTGTCGGGGCGATCGATGTTGTCCTCTGTTTGTTTTTTTTTTCGTTCTTCAATCTTCAAACTGAGACAATTTGTTTTTATGTCGGACTAGGTAAACTACCCAGAAGGTACTCTGCACAAGAGACAGTCGTCTGAACATGTTCCACTGTTTCTGTCTTCTTTTTTTTTATTGTTATTATTTTTTGTTTTAACTTTAATTGTTAAAATAAAATTCGCTTCTATCTAGTTTCTTATTCAAGAGGTATCTAGTTTCGTGTATTTAATTCAGGGATTCTTACTTTTTGGGGAATAAAATTTAAAGTTGGAGTTTTCTCATTAAAGCGTTTTATGGGGAAACTTTTTGCTGAAGGTTTGCGGGTCTCACGGATGGGAGGACGACCGACGCGACGCGACGACACCTGAAAATTTGACATGGAATATGAATGCGAAGTGAAGATTGGTTTTGTGGGGCGTGAAATTTTTGAAATGTGGAGGGTATGAAATTTGGAGGTAAATAAATCTGGAATGTTTTAGTTGCAGAAATTTCAAATATTGATGAGAAAATAATGTAGAGTGCTTAAAACTTGCGTACATTCTGTTTTGTTAGTTTGTAACGAACCGTAACTATTTCAATCCCACTCCCGGACTATAAGTTACTATCTGCGGCCTTACCCGCCACCGCCAGACTATTTTGTTGTGACCAAAACCAACCACAGAACGTCAGCCATCAAAAACAAGCAGGCAATGTTTCCTTAATGCAAATAATAAAATTTCACTTTGTTATGATATAATTCACACCGTGTTTTTTGTGCAAAAATGATTAAGTAAGAATGAAATTTCAGCAGTAAGTTGAAGCTCATACCTACTCTACCGTATTGAGAATGTAGCAATCATTGAGTAGCTTCTCACCATTGCGATTATCATAAGGAGAAAGTAGTTGGTAAATTTTTGTACCGAAATCTCTATTGTTTGCTATTTCGGAGCTTTTCTCGCTCCGTTTGCTTATCGTTTGCTCCTTCTGAGCTGGCCATTGATTTTATTTGAATTTTGAATTTCCAAAAAAAACTATTTCGGATTTTAACCGAGAATACCCTCTCCACCGGGGATTGGGGATCACAGAGAGATCTCCTTCAGAGTTTGGTCTTATAGTCAGTGTTACCGCAGGTTAAACTTAAAATGAGTCCCCGCTGCTGAAAAAATGAGTCATTTTGAAAATAAAAGAGTCCTTCAAAGAAACGAAGTAAAAGACTCTGACAGACGGAATGCTTCTGAGAAGAGTAGAACTCTTCTGTTTTGACAACAGAATCGTCCGAAGAATGACATATACATCATAATAGAGCTCGGCCTTATAGAGTTTACCTGTTCCTCACAGAGTTTTGTCTTATCCCGTGTCTACCAGTTCCTCACAGAGTTTGGTCTTATCTAGTGTCTACCAGCTCCTCACAGAGGTCGGTCTTATCTAGTGTCTACCAGCTCCTCACAGAGTTCGGTCTTATCCAGTGTCTACCAGCTCCTCACAGAGTTCGGTCTTATCCAGAGTCTACCTGCTTCTCACAGAGTTCGGTCTTATCCAGTGTCTACCAGCTCCTCACAGAGTTCGGTCCTACCCAGTGTCTACCAGCTCCTCACACAGTTCGGTCTTATTCAGTGCCTACCAGCTCCTCACAGAGTTCGGTCTTATCCAGTGTCTACCTACTCCTCACCGTGTTCGGTCTTATGCAGTGTGTATCATCTCCTCACAGAGTTCAGTCTTATCCAGGGTCTACCTGTTCTCACAGAGTTTGGTCGAAATTTCTCCTGCTGCTTGGCAATGTTGTCACTGGTAAATAGTTCTTTCGATTAAGCCAAATATTTCCTTGTTTTTGGGATCCATCGTGATATTCTCAGTACTGTCTTAACTTTAACACGAGGTAGAACTTCCTTAAACCACCAAATTTAAAAACATTTGATTGAAAAAAGTGTGTCAACCGAGAGATTTTGATCTGACACTTTAAAAGTTAGTCATTTAATTAACTCAATTGTTTAACATTCACTTCAGCACTAAAATTATATTTTTTAATTAAAATCCCCTCATTTTATTTCATTAATCCTCTTTAGCCAATAGTAGTTACCAAACCCTGCATTTTATACACCATTTTTTTTCTGCCCGAAAACATGCATGCAAACAAACCTCCCAACAAACATATCTCACCATAGCCGCTTGCCACGGAAACAGCATTTTTCTGCATACACGAACAACACGAAACCATCATAAAGCTTAATCTTTTTGCTCTATTAAATAACACGTTCTTGATAGTGATTACGAGTATGTTGTTGCTGTGTGTGTGTGTTTGTCTGAAAAATTCGTACAGGACCCATTACGCTCTATTGTCGAATGTGCTGTGCACAAAAATATATATTTTATGTTGGAGTGGGTTGGGGACAATAAATCTGCGCGAACAATGGCAATTTCAAATGTAGCTAGCTAGGTGAATGCTGAACTATTGTCGTTTATAACATTGAATGAGCTTATTAAGCACTAATCCCTCAAAAGCTTGTTGAGTTAATATATACCATTAATTAAGGCTATTTAATTGTGCGTAAGCCTTGAAAGGATCCAACACACATTGCACGTGTTTGGACCTTTGGGTCCTTCAAAGCTCCACAAGAAAGTTAATACTTTTCTTCTTCTAAGGAAATTTCTGAGTTGTTTTTTTCGTTCGGATTCAGATTATTTCTTTTTAATCTTTTGAAAGGACTCTTTTCCTAGAAACAAACTTAAGGAATGTAAACCATTCGATTCAATATTCAGTTGTTGACTTTCTTTTGATTTGTTTAACTGGTTTCTGGGAAACTCAGAAAATAAGTTTTAATTGCCTGAAGTCATGTGTGGAAATTTCAATCGAGAGTTCGCACTTCTTGGTTGCTCATACGTCAAAAGTTTCAGTGGAAACATATTGTCAGAGATTTCTAGAGTTTTGTAAGGTTCCAAGAACAATTATTGACAACGTTGCAATAGTTTGCTGCAGAACATTGCCATTTGATCCAATTTTTGGAAAACTTGAAAATGTCAAACGAATAAAAGAGAGACATCCTTCAAGTTTGCAGTAGTTTCAACAGGACCACCACTCATCTGGTATTTTGCTTCTTTAACCGAACCCTATTCTTTCCTTCTAAACTCAACTCGTCAAGCGACAATTCCAAATGCATGTCGGTCCTTGCAAAAATCTATTGCAATCCATTTATCTGTCTCTCTGAAATAAATGCATTCACATCCTCTGGACGGTTTTTAATCAAGCCCACAAACCGCATTCCATTTGATTAAAAGCAAAACAAACAAATTTCGTCCTAATTCATCGTAAAACGAGAAGAAGAGCATACCAACAATTTATTTAAGTTCAAAGACCATCCGTCGATTGGAGATCTGATTAATGTCATGTAATAGAAGTTTCAAGTTTCGTGGCTGGTTTTTCCTCGTAGAGTGTTCTTACGGTTCAGTTTTACCTGTGGACAGAGTTTCCCTCACTTGAAATAAACCCCCAGGTCGTTATTGGTTGGTCGGTGGTAATGTTTGGTCTTCAGAGCGAACATTTTAAGGGTTTGAAGAGCATCAAACACGGGCTTATGGCTATGGGTGGGTACTGTTGGTAGTGGTGTCATCGTCATTTTGTTATTGTCGTCGGTCGTTGTCGTGGACAAATGCGATAGCAACAACCAACGAGCAATATATGCAGTTGATGGAAAAGGGTTACGTTTTTCAACGACCGAGAACAATGTATTACAAAAACACAAAATGAAAAAGAAAAGGCTCAAAAAGTTCCCAGAACTAAGAAGCTGTTACAGTGAGGACGTTCGTAGTCGTCATCCTCGTCGTTGTCGTCATTGCGAATTCTGAATTAATTTTATTTTCCACCCTTTCTTAAGTGCATCCAATTTATTTCTACAGAAAAACCAAATCATCCCCCTTCGTATACAAGTTGTGTCCTATTGATGTTGTGCAGCTCGGCCCGACACACCACCACAGCGGGCTCATTTTTCTTGTTTTGTTGGAAAGTGAAACAAGCTTTTTAAGTGAATGTAAAGGGTGTATGAGGTATGTTTTGTTGCAATCTACCCCGTTGATTTCCTTTTAAAAAAATGATTCGTTTCGGGGTTCGCAAAACATACAAAAGATTTTTGAAAAAAAAAAAAATACTTTTATCTATTTAATGCTGCAGTTCTGGTTTGCTTGCTCTCTAGCAATTTAAGATTTTTTTATATTAAAGAGGGAACATCATAAGCGCCTTAGTTAAACGATAAAAGGATGCCGCAACATAAAAGCGGCTCGAAAATTTTACCCACCAAAGGTTTCGCAAGAAAGAATGGCCAATGAATTGTACTTCGTTCCGGGCCTCCTTCAATAATTTCTTCCATGTATCCCGATTGTTGGCCGACGCCATCCAGTTCCGCACCCCAAGGCTTTTAGGGTCCTGGTATACGCCATCATTCCAGCGCAAATTCGGTCCGCCGCGCTATCTCCTACTTTAAATTGTACCGCAAAAGATTTTCTGTGCCGGTTTCTTTTCGCTCATACAAGCTAGGTGTCCGGCCCACCGGAGTCTACCAAGTTTAATTTTTGTCATCAAGTCTGCTTCGCGGTAGATTTGATATAGCTCGTGTGCTCGTGATTATATCGTCTTCGGAATCGTTCTTCCTCAAAAAACGGGGGCCAACTATTCTCCGTAAGACGTTTCTGTCCGATTAACCGGTTAACCCGGGGATTATACTATGTATACGCAGCTGCGAGTTGGCAGGACCGGCAGTTATAATGCCCCTGGTGGCACGGATCGGCAGGTATAGTACCCGTGGTGACATGGATCGGGAGGTATAATGCGATTGGTGGCACAGATCGGCATGCATAATGCCCCTGGTGACACGGATCGGCAGGTATAATACGCTTGGTGGCTAAGATCGGCATGTATAATGCCCTTGGTGGCACGGATCGTCATGTATAAGGCCCCTGGTGGTAGGGATCGGGAGGTACGAAGCCCCTGGTGGCAATCAAAAACAGACTAGAACTTCATTATCGAAACCCCTTCCAGCTGTTGGGGGGGAGGTCCAATTATGAAATGGTCGGACCTTTTCAGACGAAATCTTTGACCAATATTACTAGCTGGTACGATAGTATCATTCGGTAGTAGTAGTAAAGGCGATTTAGCACTGCTAATATTTTCCGAAGGGAGTGAGTGTGAATTGTATGATGCAAAGTTCAATTCCGTATAGGAAAATATTATGTATAAAAAAGAATTTGACTTCGTTACAAATTTTAGTTTAAACAAAGATACTATGACCAAATTCAAATGTTTAACAACACGACGATATTCGGATTAGCTTATCAGTTAAGCAGTTGCCCGTAGCTTAGTGGTAAGGTGCGTTGGCTGCTAAGCAGAACGTCGTGGGTTCGAGTCCTACTCGCGCCCAAAGAGTTTTTATTTCATCTTTCACGGGCACTGCCTCTTGCGAAGAACTGACAAATCTTCCAAGAGTATCAATCATGAAAAAGTGCTTCTCAACTCTGCCGTTCGGAATCGGCGCACTCAGAGAATTGTTGATGAGAGTAAGCCACTTAGGCCTTGGCTCTTCAAGAGCTGTCGCGCCACTCTATTTATTTTTATTTATCAGTTAAACGTACATCTGCACTACAAACAGTGCTGACAGTAAAAATTTGTAATAAAAGGAAATGTATCCATTTTGGTGCAGTGGTTTCGAAGTAATTTGAGTTTCTTCTGACAGATTTGTCAAAAAATCCTTATATCCGCCTAGAGTGCACGTGTGAGAACTGTTTGTATTTTTGCTTACTGTACAAAACTTGTTCTTTCACTCGGGCGAGATCTGCTTGGTCTGATTCTTCTTATGTTGCATCAGATTATGACATGTAAAATATTGTTTTGAGTTTTGATAGCGCGGAATCTTGAAATAGTGATGACATTTCGGCTCTAAATTGTTTTGCGGAAGTTTTATTACTTTAGTTCCGATTTTGTTTAATTTCAAAATTATTAAAAAAAAAATCCTGTTCCCAAATAAAGGTGCACCCGCAACACTCCAAGCAACACACATGAATATCAGTGAATTCATTGGTTTACTCGATTGCCAGAGGTATTTTCAACGGTTACTAATCAAAACCCAACTATTTACAATTCCAACAATTTTCCCCGAACTCGTTTCGAAATTCTCGAATTTTTCTAATTCACAAAATGAAAACTGTTACAATGTTAAATCATTACTTTTTTTTTTATTACTTTTTCAATACCATCCGGCTTCAAACAAAACATCAAGAAAAAAGGAGAATACAAATCCCATTCAACCCTAAACTGAAAATCGGTAAAAACCTCACAAAATATATAAACCAGAGCAGCTACTCCTCGGCAATCTCGGAGCAAGCAGCACAGCAGCACAAACAGCTTTTACATTTTAGAGCATCAGCACAAAACACTCGCCGCCGCGCCGCGCGCCACACCGTTTTGTATGCACAATCCAAATATCCCAGAATTATATTTGTAGCGGTATTTATTTTTTTCATTCCCAAGTTGGGGTGGTATCCCCATATCCAGCATTTGGCCGACCGACACGACCTACGAACGGATAGACAATAAATTTTCCAAAACGTAGTTTTTCCCATAGTCAAAACTGTGGGTGGGTGAGTTGGCGCGTTGGAAAACATTTTTTTTTCTTTTTTCGTTAAAGTTTCGTCCTTTTTTTTTGCATATCTGGCGGGTTAACGGGGGTTGTTTTCACTGTGAATAACGTTGCTTGATTGTTGGCTGCTACTGCTGCTGCTATTTTGCCATTCAGTTGCTGTGGTTCTTTTCCAGTTCACTTCCGATTCATTTTTAATTCCTGGCACGTATCAACAAGGTACAGGCAACATCCCCCACAAAAACACACCGCTCTCTCGACAACGATCCCAATCCCAAGGGCGCCAGCGAGGGATGTTGAAAGCTAAAAAGGGTGTGCAATAGCGAAAAAGCGAACAAGTTAATGTTGGCTGGGGCAGATAGCTCTAACTCTCTATCTCTTTCTTGCTATTCTAAATAACATTTACATTAGTGACTGTAAGTGTGGGTGTGTTTCATTAAGGATCTTACGTCTGATATATAATAATTATTATTTTATGCGTGAAGCTCTATACGAATTCCGATGAGTACCGACTGCTTCCAAGATACTCCACTAGTTCCTTCGGTGAAACCCTTCTTACACCCTCGTGGATTTTCTTTTAGTTCCTGTTTGTACGTAAACATCTGCCCCCCTTGTTATTGTTCATTCAAGTTGGAAAATTTCAAATCCAGACGGAGTACAATTACATTTTCCTTTCCTTTTTTTGTGTTTTGTTTTATTTCGAAACGTTTTTAACATTTTATTCGAACTCTTAATAACACAGGCACATGGATTTTCAAGTAGGTAGGTATAGGATAGATACACGGGTAGGGTTCGGTTTGTGTACAACGCCAACGATATACGAGTCATTTCTAGGCGATTGGAAATTTTCATGCGGAGGAAATTCATGAACATTTTCAAATAATGGAGAAAATTCAGGTTATTCTAGCGTGTCGGGTTTTCGTGTGTGTATTTGGGAATACTGCTGATACTTATTTTTATTTTGTTTCTCTGAATATTGTGTAGGCATATATTTTGTATTTGAGTTCATATACACATGCCCTCGATTATTAACAAAAGGACCACCGAACTATATTGAATTGAAAACAACAGAAGTTTCGGGCATGTGAAGGAAACACTGCATTTTAGTTAGGCAGTTTAGGGTTTAATATTCAATTCACCCTATATTCGTTTCGCTTTTGTAAGTTGTTCTCTCAAGCCGGATGTGCAATATTTGAGCCTGTGTACATTTAAAAAAAAAAATGGTTTTCTAAGTTTATGAATTTTTATTACGTTACACTTCATTGATATCGTCGAAGTGGTTCAGAGAAAGGGACATTGAAGAAAAGGGCTAGCAGTTCTTTCAACTGATAAAACCGCATTAGTTGAAACAGTACAGTATAGAGGGACACAGGGACGAATAAACAAAACGATATAGCAAGTTCGAGGAACAAAGGGATAGCAGAAATATATGAAGAAGAGCGAGTTCAGCTCTGGCAACTGATATTGATGCATCGGTCGATACAATGCAAGAAGGTCGAAAGAGGAAATTTACAAATATCCAATAGGGACATGCAGAAAACATTGACAATAGTAGAAGAAAAACTATTAAGGTCGAGAAGCAGGAATTCTAAGTTGTGCGATCCTTCAATTACCTTGGGTCAGTAGTAGCAGCCAATAACCATATGGAAGAAGAAATACGCGGGCGGCTGTTCAAAGCCAACAGAACCTTCTGTAATCTTTCAAGGCTCTTTACATACAAAAATCTTACCATTACTTCGAAACTATGTATATAAGACGATAGTCTTACCCGTACTCACTAACGGATCCGAGACCTTTGTGTTTAACCAAAGGAGCTCTAAACGTTTGGCCGCGTTCGAGAGGAAAGTCTTACGAAGAATAGTTGGCCCCGTTTGGGAGGAAAGACAATTCCGAAGACGATATTATCACGAGCTATCAAATCTACTGCGAAGCATATGTTATGACAAAAGTTTGGTAGACTCCGGTTGGCTAATAACCTAGCTCGTATAAGTGAAGAAGAACCTGCCTCTGGAAAGGCTTTTGCGATACAATTAAAGGATGGCGTAGACCAGGACGACCAAAGCCCTGGGGTGCGGGCCTAGATGGCGCCGGCCAATAATCGAGATGCATGGAAGATCTTGCTGAAGGAGGCCCGGACCGGATCCCGGTTGTAGCATAGATGAAGGCAGAAACTACATCGACCAGACCGACGATGATGATTTGTAGAAATATATGTAAATGCATGATGAATGAAATATCTATAAGGTTACAACCAACAAAGTCGCTGGAAGTGACATGACGGCTTCACCGCCAAACCTATCAAAGCGGGCGCCCGGGAATGACTTGGTAAGGAGTATTAACCAATTCATCTGCAGAATATGTTCGGAACTGGGAAGAGAGAATTCGTGTTGAATGGATCCTCAGCATTGTTTGTCTAATCCTTAAAAAAGGAGACACTCTAAACTGCGCCAACTATTGAGGTATCCGATCGTCTAAATGATCTTTTCTGCAGTATCATGAGAACGTGAAGTACTGATGCCGTTTTTCAACAAACTGATAAATCCATATTAGTGTTCAAATATCAAATAGAAATCAAATATTCAGTAGATCCTGGAAAGACATCATTAACTCCAAATAGACACCTACTATCTTTTCATCGATTTTAAGGCCGCGTATGACAGCATCTAAAGAGAAGAACTATAAAAAGCCGTGTCCAGTTTTTGCATCCATACCAAGCTCATTTGTCTGAGCAGGACTCACGCTGCTCCATCAGAGTTGGTCAAGATCTCACCGACAGCTTCGATATCAAAGTCAAGCGACTTCTTTAATATCATACTGGAAAGAATAACGCAGAACTCCCACGTCAACACTAGAGGCACTTCTTCCAAAAGTCTGTTCAACTACTGCGTACGCCGACGATACTTTTGTGAGTGTTCAGACAGAGAAATTAACGGTCAATGAGGGTAAAACAAAGTCATCAAGAAAGGACACCCAAGGACAAAACGTCACAATAGACACATTACTTTGTGGAAGGAACCGCTATCAAAACGGACGTCAGCAGCGTCAGAAGGAGAATAACTCCAGCTTATCGGTTTTTGTTTTTTGGCTAAGAAAGCAATTGAGTACCAAATCCTTCTCCCTAAAAGATGCCCATCAAGTTAGCACTACAACTTTGGAATTTAAAAAAAGTAATTATGCAATTAATTGTCGTGAATTTGTCGTAAATTTGTCGTGAAACAAAAAAATTTGTCGCGTACTTATTTTAAAAGTTAGCCCCTGGTAGTGCTAACTTGATGCGAAAGTTAGCACTACAACCCCTGATTAGCTAAACTGGACACGTAAACCGAAAACTGAGTATGCAGATAATTGTCGTGATTTTGTCGCTGGTAAGTAGCGAAACAAAAAATTCCAAAATATTTTTTGGAATTTTTGATTTTTTTTTTTTTTGTTGTTAAATGAAGAATACCATATGAAATTTTTTTCCCTTAACACTTTTTTGAACTAAATTTGTTGCCAGCGATTGTCGTAAGACCCCTTCTTGCCAGAAATTCCATAAACGATTTTGTCGCGCCTTTAGATAAGAAGCAGTCGGCCTTTGACTGCAATCACTAAATATTACCACGTGTTAGGGAAATTTTTCTTAATTTTCAATTTTTTCAACTTTTGGCCCAAAACTATAATACATTTTGTAATAATACAATAAATATCGACAAGATAAATCAAAATATTCATTAAAAAAATTTGTCGCGCCCTTAGTTTATGAATATGGGATGATTTTCGAAAATTTCCCAACCTAGCACTACCATATGAAATTTTTTTCCCTTAACACTTTTTTGAACCAAATTTGATGCCAACAATTGTTGTGGGACCCCTTCTTGCCAGAAATGCCATAAACGATTTTGTCGCACCTTTAGATAAGAAGCAGTCGGCCTTTGATTGAGATTGAGATTGAGATTGAGATTGAAGAAAGAAATATTTTCATTTTTTCAAAATGTTTTTGTGTAGAAAATTTAATAAATTTTATCAAATCTGTCTTTAGTTTTTTTGTAACTCAATATTTAGGTGAGTTATTAGTGTTCTAAGTCAAAATTGTGTTTTTGCAAGTTAACCCATTTTTTGATTAGAAAAAAAATCGTAGCGATCTGAACCAAACAGTGAATTATAGAAAACAAAATTCTCAAATTGGATCTTAGATTGGTTGGATTGAAAAAAAAATTTCCGCTCATTTTATGACAAATCAAAGTTAATTTTTTTTCGATTTTGAAATTGAGTGAAGATTTTTTACGTTCAAGCAAAAACGACTTACGGTACTTTCTTAAATCAAAATAATTTGAAAATAAAAAATGATAACCTTTGAAAAACTATTTATTTCACTTCAATCTGACTTTTTCTACTGATATACAGCCATATAAAAAACCACTCAATTTTTGAGTTTTTTTCAAGTGTTCCTTTAATTGTTTTGACTAGTGTACATTATTTTTAAGCAACCTATACAATATGTACTCTAAAAATGTTAACATGCATATCTAAACGTATACGTGTTAAAAAAAAGTAAAGCTAAAATTAACAATGAATATATCTATATGATAAGCAAACAACATGTAAATATAGTACAAATACTACTAATACTAAGTATACCAAACTATAATTTTTTTTTCAATAGTTACATACATAAATAAAGAAGAAATGAAGACTCAACCATACAATGATACAAAAGACTGAAATTGAAAATGTTCAAAAACGTCATTCTATTGTTTTTTTTCTTAATTTGCGATAAATATTTATTTTATTCAATTAAAAATTTTAAGTTTATGCTTTACTTTCTCAAATTTTTTTAATAAAACCAACGGTTTATGAAAATATTTTAAGCTACACAATTGTCAATTTAAAAACATAATAACAAGTAAAACAATCGTTAGGTTAAACATTTTTTTCTTAATTATATTTTAAGTTTATGCTTTATTTTCTCATCTCAAAAATTATAATAAAACCAACGGTTTATAAATAATATATTTTAACTTACACAATTGATAAAAATAAAGAGATTTCTTAAACTAATATTTTGCTTATTTTTTCTTTTTACGAAAAATTCAACAAATTGAAATAAAAAAATGAAAAACTAACTGTGAGTCATTATATTTGGTAGACAAACATTGTAGGAAACAAAGATGCGATTTTTTAGCGGTTTGATTTTCATCTTTTAGTTAATTGTTTCTTCTTTAAGGGCGCTATAAACTATGGTGGATTTGGCAAGCAGAAGTCCAACATCACCCATTATCTTGTCGATATTAATTGTATTATTACAAAATGTATTATAGTGTTGGGCCAAAAGTTGAAAAAATTGAAAATTTAGAAAAATTTCCCTAACACGTGGTAATATTTAGTGATTGCAGTCAAAGGCTGACTGCTTCTTATCTAAAGGCGCGACAAAATCGTTTATGGCATTTCTGGCAAGAAGGGGTCTCACGACAATTGTTGGCAACAAATTTGGTTCAAAAAGTGTTAAGGGAAAAAAAATTCATATGGTATTAACTTCATTTAACAAAAAAAAAAATAATTCCAAAAATTCCAAAAAAAAAAAATTTGGAATTTTTTTTTGTTTCGCTACTTACCAGCGACAAAATCACGACAATTATCTGCATACTCAGTTTTCGGTTTACGTGTCCAGTTTAGCTAATCAGGGGTTGTAGTGCTAACTTTCGCATCAAGTTAGCACTACCAGGGGTCATTTAAAAAAAAAATTCCAAAAATTCCAAAAAAATTTTTGGAATTTTTTTTGTTTCGCTACTTACCAGCGACAAAATCACGACAATTATCTGCATACTCAGTTTTCGGTTTACGTGTCCAGTTTAGCTAATCAGGGGTTGTAGTGCTAACTTTCGCATCAAGTTAGCACTACCAGGGGTCATTTTAAAAAAAAAATTCCAAAAATTCCAAAAAAAATTTTGGAATTTTTTTTGTTTCGCTACTTACCAGCGACAAAATCACGACAATTATCTGCATACTCAGTTTTCGGTTTACGTGTCCAGTTTAGCTAATCAGGGGTTGTAGTGCTAACTTTCGCATCAAGTTAGCACTACCAGGGGTCATTTAAAAAAAAAATTCCAAAAATTCCAAAAAAATTTTTGGAATTTTTTTTGTTTCGCTACTTACCAGCGACAAAATCACGACAATTATCTGCATACTCAGTTTTCGGTTTACGTGTCCAGTTTAGCTAATCAGGGGTTGTAGTGCTAACTTTCGCATCAAGTTAGCACTACCAGGGGCTAACTTTTAAAATAAGTACGCGACAAATTTTTTTGTTTCACGACAAATTTACGACAAATTCACGACAATTAATTGCATAATTACTTTTTTAAAATTCCAAAGTTGTAGTGCTAACTTGATGGGCATCCCTAAAAGACCTTCGTCATCCCCGTCCTTCTATAACGAGCATGCAGAAGCATGGACCCTGTCAAAAACGGACGAGAGCGCCTTATTCTGATTCGAGAGAAAAGTTCTACGGAAGATCTATGGTCCTGTCTGCATCAAAGGTGAGGGGAAGGTTAAAGCATGAACAATACTGACCTAGCTGTTTAAACTAAACATTCCAAATTTTAGGAGTTTTATTTCCTATAAAGACAATGCTTGAATTGAGCCTTCCCTTCTACAAGTTCTTACAAAAAACAGAAAAAAAACTTCCAGAAAACAAGAAGCTCTTAAATCTCTTAAAACTATTTCAGTTTCCGATTCGATTCAATGAATACCTTAGTATCTTAGAACATTTCTCAAACATTAGACTTTATTGCTTCTTAAACGAATAACAATTCTTTTTTTTTTTTTTAGGTAAGTTCCAAGTTTGTTTCGATGTCCACCCCCCGCAACTCCTAAAATCTATAAATTCTGTAAGTTTTTCCATTTTTTTTTTTTTTTACTGTCAGACTCTGAAACGAAGATTTATAGCAATAAAAAGATACAAGAACATAGAAAAAAAACAATAAACAAATTAATTTAATAAATATTGAATTTAGTTCTAACTTCCTGTTAGAATCTAAACAAAAAGTTTCACTTGATTGGTTGTTGGCTTGGCACAGCTCAGCAATGGTCCCTTATCGATTAAAAATAAAAAAGAAACTCCACCAGAAATCCAATCCGAATACACAATCAGAAGGAGCCTCGTTCCCTTTAATACAATTTTTTTCCCTCGAAACCCAACCCAATGCCTAACTCCCGATGCACTATGAGGCTTCTTTATACTCATCGTATGGCTTGGCTCTGCTTTGCAGGGGGTCAGTCACTTAACTAATTGACTTCTCTTGTCGTTTGTGTTCTCTGTGTTGTTGTTGTTGTTTTTTTTTCTTGTATCATCTTTTTTGTTGTTTTCATTCCGCGCGTCGTGTGTCCCCCGATATAAACTGGAACACCCAGCAACTTGAACAGAACAAAAAACTATTTCCACACTTTGTCTCCCATGTATCTAAATAAATCCTCTTGGGCTTCCCGAAGTTCAACTACCCCAAAGCCATAACTCAAAGACTTGTTTGGTGATGAGCTAGTTTTAATTTTTTTTTCTTCCGTCTTTTCCTTTTTTCGTCGTATTTAAATATAGATGTCCCATCATTGGGTTTGCGGTAACAAGGCAGTAACTTGTCACTCTTGTGCCTCGTGGGAAATAATTGGAACACCTACATAATGAGGAAAAAAAAACTACTGGTATCCGAAAAAAGCCTTAAAAATAATTGACCTGACATGAAACTTACTTGGGCGACTCAGTTCTCAAATCACCTGTCATTAACCCAGTTTTTATGTTTTTTCTCTCTGTGTTTGTCAACACCCAGATGTAGTCTACTTTTTCACTTGTTTCTGGTTCGAAAGAACGAGCGAGGCAGAAGAAGGTGACAACTGATTGCCCACTTGGAATGCAAAAGAGCCTCATCAACTTTGAAAGCCTCAAAAAACCATGCAAAAAAATAGAAATAGAAAAAGGTTTTACTTTCGTTTAAATATGATTGTGTTTCCGTGCCCAGTGCTAATGCCTATGCTTAGGCTTACACAAGTCGACACAAAGAAAAAACCTAAAATGTATGTCGACCGTAATATTGGCTTGCTTACATCACCGCGGAATCCGCATGGAAAGTGAAGGCTGTTGTTGTAGGTCTCAGCTGCTGCTGCGATGATGGAGAAAACTAGCAAAACAAAAATAGAAAAAAATCAGCAAACCGGCATCATTGTGGAGGTCTGCTCTGATGATGGAGTGAGTTCCCCGTCCAACGCTGATTCTCTAAATCTCATGATAGACGACGACGTCAGACGTGGACAGCGAGTTATTTGTCTTTTTGTGTGTTATTGAGTGGATGCTGGTTGGTTGCACGACCGACCGGCAACGACACAACCAGCGCCGCGACGCGATGCCATCGGCATAGATACTAGATGGATTCAACAATTTTTGCGATAGTATTTTTTTTTTTAGTTTCGATCTATGCCGAATGCCTTTTTCATCAACCAGCTGGGGCCTACATATAAAGATAATACCAACAAGCTGCTCGTACAAGAATGTGTGCCGATTTTAAAACCACTGAATCGGGGTCAAGCTATAATAATAATTCGTCTTTCCTATTTCAGTCGAGACTCTGAAATGGATGGATAGATGAAAGGATGGATGAATGTGAAAGGTAGCGCACGCGGGGGAGGGGGGCCGTTGTGCGACAGACATAGATGATGATAGTTTTGTCTGGTTGAGGGAGCAAAATAGGTGGAATGTTGTAGTTTATGCAGATTAATATCTCGGAGGTTCATAACACAAATGTCTCATTAAGAAGGAGGAGTTGTTGTTGTTTTTTTTTATTTCTTGAGATGAGACATCTTTTTGTGTGATGTGATCTTCTCATGAAATATGAAAATCAAAAGAAAGCTTAGTTTCGTTTTTTTTTTGTCTCTGTATCCGATTAAACTAGTTTTATTCCTGTTATGTTGTTGTTTTTCTGTGTGTGGTTGCTTGGCAGACTAATTTATTTGTTGAGTCTGACTAAGGGCTCAGGGAATGTTTTGGTTATAATAAAATACAGATTTGTCTGAGTCGTTTCCAAATAATCAGCTTAGAAGAAAAATACAGGTCTAGATATACGGAAATGCCATAACTATTAATCAGATTAATTTATCTTCGACAAATTATCGATCTTCTCCTTTCTTTGTATTTAAAAATGTGAACTTCGTTGTCCGTTGAAATACCCATAAGCTCCAAATCGATACCCACCATCTTTTCATCGATTTTATGGCCGCGTATGGCAATACCAGGGAAAAGCTGTATAAGATTATGTCCAGTTTTGGCATTCCTGCCAAGCTCATTTCGTCTGAGCAAAATGACAATGGAGATTTCACGCTGCTTCATCAGAGTCAGTAACGACCTCACTGACACTTTCGATGTCAAAAAAGGGTTTAGACAAGATAATGTACTGTCATGCGACTTTTTTAACATCATACTGGCAAGAATAGTGCAGAACTCCCGCGGTAACGCTAGAAGCAGGCCCGTTGCCAGGATTTGGGTTGGGGGGGGGGCTTGTTCAATTTCGAAGAAGTAATTCTTTATACAAAAATTTAAAAAAAAACTACATAATGTAAATGTTTTATTTTTGTTTGTATTTTTTTTTTATTCAGTTAAATAAATAGTTTGGATTTTTACAGCAATAAACGCCTTGTCTTTTTTTTAGACATAATGTCGATCACTTCATCTGGATCCACATCAATACCTGAGTGAACAGACAGCATTGCAAGTGCGCTTAGTCTTGGAAGGCCCATAACGCTTCGGGATACTGTTTTGATCCTTTTCATCGTTGAAAAGGTTCTTTCAACGATAGCTGTTGTAACTGGTAGTGTGGCCAAAATTGTAAGCAAGTAGCTTATGCTCCTGAAGTAGGTCTTGTCACATATATCTAGCAGTTTCAGAACATCGGAAGAGGGATCCTTACTTACTTTACTTACTTACTTAAGGTGGCGCTACAGTCCGGGGTTGACTTGGGCCTCAACCAACAAACCTCTCCAGCCAGCTCGGTCCCTAGCTAGCTGTCTCCAGTTTCACACGCCGAGTTGGTTGAGGTCGTGTTCAACTTGCGCGCGCCACCTGAGCCTTGGTCTTCCTCTACTGCGTCTTCCCTCTGGGGTGGATTCGAAGACTTTACGGGCCGGAGTATTGGTGTCCATCCTCTCCACGGGACCGAGCCATCTGAGTCTTTGGACCTTCACTCTTTTAGCTAAGTCAGTGTCGCTGTACAGCCCGTACAGTTTGTCGTTAAATCTTCTCCTCCATTCACCCTTTATGCAGACAGGACCATAGATCTTACGTAGAATCTTTCTCTCAAAACGGCCAAGTGCGTTCTCATCCGACGGGGATGATGAGGGTCTTATAGAGCGTCACCTTAGTTTTTCGGGAGAGGGCTTTACTACTCAATTGCTTTCTTAGCCCGAAGAAACAGCGATTAGCAAGAGCTATTCTTCGTCTGATCTCGGCGCTGATGTCGTTGTCCGTATTGATAGCGGAGCCAAGGTATACAAAGTCCCTAACTACCTCGAAATTATATGCGTCTATCGTGACGTTTTGTCCAAAACGTCGGAATAAAACCTACAAAATTTTCCCGAAGCATACTTTTCGTGGGCTCTGTACAGCAGTCAACATATCGGACACATATTGAAAGTTGCTCAGTGCCAGAAACATCCATTGTTTCATCAGCCAGAATGCTAAAACAACTCGATCTTTTAACCCGGTTAGATATTTTTCTGGTGACAATATCAGAGCATATATCCAAGATTTCGTTTTGGATATCTGGGCTTATATAGGTTGCATTTTTTGAACTGGTTACGATGTGGTTACATAAGTAGTGAGGAACTAATAAGAGAATATACAAACTTTTGTTCAAATATATTTTTTTAAAATCATTTCGAGGGGCTTGAGCCCCTCTAGCCCCCCCCCCCCCCCCCCTCTGGCTACGTGCCTGGCTAGAAGCACTATCTTTCCAAAGTTAATACAACTACACTCGTACGCCGAAGATATTGATATTTTTGGGAGAACACAGCGCGATGTCAATAGTTTGTTTGTGAGCATTCAGAGAGAGGCTAAAAAATCGGTTTAGCGATCAGTGAGGGCAAAATAAAGTATTGGCTGCCATCAAAAAAGGACTTATAAAGGTAGTTAATGACTTTGTCTTCCTTGGTTCCGCTATCAACACGGACAATGACATCAGAGCCGTGATCAGAAGGAAAAAACTATAGCTAATCGCTGTTTTTTTTTTTTTGGGCTAAGAGAGCAATTGAACAACTAATGTAGGGCTCTGTAAGACCTTCAATATCCCCGTCCTGCAGAAGCATGGAACCATGTCAAAAACAGATAAGAGCCCCTTAGGCTGTTTTGAGAGAAAAGTCCTACGGAAGATCTATTGTCCTGGCTGCATCGATGGTGAATGGAGGAGACACTGACCTAGCTAAAAAGGAAAGGTCTACCAAATCAGATGGCTTGGTTGCGTGGAGATTATGGACACCAATGCTCCGGTCCGTAGAGTCCATGAATCAACCCCAGAGAGACGAGGCAGTAGAGAAAGACGATAACTCGGCATGCGAAACTAGAGTTAACTAACTAGATACCGAGCTGGAAGCTGGATAGGTTTGTTGGTTGAAGCCCAAGTCCATCCGGACTGCAGTGCCACCTTAAGTAAGTCAGTAAGTACTCTAGAGGATTATAGAACCGCCTTTAGTTTATCACGAAGATACTGTCTTCACCTTCAGACTTTTCCTACATTTTCAATTTAACAGTTCTTTAGCGAGAGGTCCCTTTTATCAAAGGCTTGGGTATCCTCAGGGTATCCAGGATCTACTAAGGTAGGAACAGCAAACCTTTGTTCGGTTCAATAGAAAGCAGGATAAGTGTTTCTTAACTTAAAAATTCTATTTATTTAACTTAGTTTTATTTTTAGTTTTCTTAAAAACATATGGCTTCGTATAAATAGTTTCATGTAGTGTCCGTGGCATAGTGGTACGTGCGTTAGCTGCTACGCAGAACGCATGGTTTCGAATCCTGCTCGTACCCATAAAGGTTTTATTTCATCTTTCACGGATACTGCCTCTTGTGAAGAACTGACAACACTTCCAGAGTATCATCTGTCATGAAAAAAGCGCTTTTAAACTTTGCCGTTCGGAATGGACGTTAAATTGTAGGTCCCTTCAATTCTTCATACGGGAAGAAATTTTGATGAGTGTTAGCCACTTAGGCCTTGGCTCTTCAAGAGCTGTCATGCCACCCTATTTTTATATATAGTTTCATTTGCAGTATCAGACTAGGTTGACTGAAGTTCTCCTGGTGATGACCTTCAATGCTCGGAACTTCATGTACTTTTCGGATTTGTGATGAGTTAAAGATGAGCACGACGTATGCGTGCGTCCCTAGTGTATCAACGGAGTTTTTTGGTCTTTCAACGGCTTGGTAAACGGTTATCAACAAGGTTACCCTTGGTTTATCAACGGTGTTTCCTCCGGCTACCAACGACCTTTCGACCGGCTATCAACAAGGTTTTTCTTCGCTCATAAACGGCTTTGAACCGGTTTATCAACGGAGTTACCTCCGGCTATCAGTGATTAACCGGTATATCAACAAGGTTTCCCTTGGCTCATCAACGGCTTTGAACCGGTTTATCAACGGAGTTTCCTCCGGCTTTCAACGGCGATTAACCGCCTTTTCAACGGACAGGTCCGGGACATACACTCTGACCGGCTTCCGTATCAAAGGAGGCAGGGAATGTTACCATTCTTCAACCTGATTTTGTCATCGAACGGTTCGCTCCCTTATGCACATTTCTTACAAAAACTGGCCGTGAATTATATTCGATCGAGTTGTAAAATTACATACAAAAGTCTTTCTTTCACTTGTACAAAAGTAGAGGGCCCTGAACGGATTTGACTCAAACTATGAGCTTATCAGCCTTCAGCTAATTCTGCTGTTCCTGCTATGTATGTAGGATCAATAATTCAGCAAAGTCGATTAAAATTATTATGTGGGTTACTAAGAAGCTTTCCCCATAATTCTACGTCTATGTTAACATTTTTATCAAAACAAATAAAACCAAAAATTACCAATCCTCCCTCTCCTACTCAACTTAAGCAAACATAATCAATTTTCCGCTGATGATTAAATTCCGAAGCCCTTTTCCCTGTTAAGTCAACAAAAAGTAAAAAAAAAAAATCAATAACTCACATCCAAAAAAGAAAGAAACCCAATTTGATTAATTCCTACAAACGATTGCAACATAACGTTTCCACAAAAATGCCTTAATTAGTCAACACACACAGTACGTCCCCCTTCTCACCAAAATGACGAATTGCTTAACCCAAATCAGCATGAAACCGAAAATACAAAAGGAAGCTCCACACAACAAAGGGCTGTCTGACACACTTACAGGAAAAGTAGAAAAAATAAAAATAAATTAATACCTCGAATCAATCTTGAATAAAATCGAAACATCAATAAAAATCAAACCACCACACGAATGTAGCCATCTCCTCATTTGAAAAATTGAAAATATCGTCATGTAACATTTTTGTTCGGTGAATAATAAATTTATGAACAGAGAATGAGAGAGAGAGAGAGAGAGAGAGGGGGAAGAAAGAACCCTCGACCTTTCTGCAGAAGTATTTAACATCCACAATTAATCCATGTTGCTGATGTAAAGTATACACCTACATTCCTTTCAATAAATCTCTCCGAGATGCGAAATCCTCTCTCATTGCTTATTATAACTGTAAAATGGCATAATGCATTACACATACGAATATTAAATGTACAAGTAGGTAGGTATCGTTATCGTATCGTTTGACTGGCCGTCTGACCGAACATATGCTGGTGCTGGCTCGATATGTTACTCCATCTTCAGTTCTGGGAAATTAATGATTCGTAGCGGAGTTCGTGTTGTTGTCGTCTTCAAGCTTCGACGTCGTCGTCGCACCTTGCTTCTCTTACATCGACATGATATTCTGCGAAATACTACGAACAATAGCTGTGGCAGGTTTTGCAGAGATATTGCACATATTTAAGTACCTTCCAAAGTACCTGGGATATGTTTTGTAGTTTTGCGTAGGTGTTGAAGGAGGAGTGTACCTGTACAACGTCATATTGTGTATGGAATTAATTTTTGTTGCTGTTGTTTCGATTACATTATGAGATTTTCCTGGAGAAGAGCTCGCAAAGGGGACAAAAGATTGCATACGAACAAATGAACCTTACTTCCTGACTGGAGAACATTCATTTGTTTTGTATGGTACCTATTCTTCTTTGGCAATAAAATAGTCTGGTCGATTGTGTTGCAGATGGTGATCGTTTGAATGATTAGAATTTTTAGAATTGAAGGGCTCGGATTAGGGAAGTTACTATCGAGCTGACATAGCGTCCACAGAGTGGGGCATTTGCTGGGAAAAATAGGCTAGAGACAAACTTTAAGACAACGATGGAAGTCAGGTTGATCAGAACGACTTTCTCCGAAGCACTGACAAAGCTTCAAAGAGTACCATTGTCGTGAAAAACTTCTTCTGAATTAAGCCGTTCGGAGTCGGCTTAAAATTGTAGGTTTTGAATGAAGTTTATCAGTCTAAGGGTTCGTTCAGATTGCCTTGAATTTCAGGTGAATTTGTCGTGGAAAAGTGCTTCTTAAATAAGCCTTTCGAAGTCGGCTTAAAATTGTAAGTCCTGTCAATTCCTAGTATGAGTTTACGGAATTACATATAAGGGCTCGTTCAGATTGCCTTGAATTTCAGGATCCTTGGTCGTGTCAATTCGAGGAATTATTGAAGTTTATAAGTCTCTAAGGGCTCGTTTGGATTGCCTTGAATTCCAGGTGAATTTGTCGTGGAAAAGTGCTTCTGAAGTAAGCCGTTTGGAGTCGGCTTAGAATTGCAGCTCCTGTCAATTCCTTGCACACATTCAAGGAATTATTGAAGTTTATAACTCTTTTAGGGCTCGTTTAGATTACCTTGAATTCCATGTGAATTTATCGTGGACAAGTGCTTCTGAAATAAGCCGTTCGGAGTCGGCTTAAAATTGTTGGTCCTGTCAATTCCTTGCACGCATTCAAGGAATTATTGAAGCTTATCAGTCTAAATGTTCGTTCAGATTACCTTGAATTCCAGGTGAATTTGTCGTGGAAAAGTGCTTCTGAAATAAGCCGTTCGGAGTCGGCCTAAAATTGTTGGTCCTGTCAATTCCTTACACGCATTCAAGGAATTCTTGAAGTTTATAAGTCTCTAAGGGCTCGTTAAGCATGCCTTGAATTCCAAGTGAAAAGTAGAAAAGTGCTTCTGAAATAAGCCGTTCGGATTTGGCTTAAACATGTAATACCTGGCAATTCCTTGCATCTATTAAAGCAGGTTGAAATTATAGGTCCTGTCAATTCCTTTTACGCATTCGAGGAATAATGGAAGTTTATAAGTCTCTAAGGGCTCGTTTAGATTGCCTTGAATTCCAAGTGAATTTGTCGTGGAAAAGTGCTTCTGAAATAAGGCGTTGGGAGTCGGCTTAAAACTGTAGATCCTGTCAATTTCTTGCAAGCATTCAAGGGATTATAGAAGTTCTCGATCGGATTGCTTTGAATTTCAGGTGAATTTGTCGTGGAAAAGAGCTTCTGAAATAAGTCGTTCGGAGTGGGCTTAAAATTGTAAGTCCTGTTAATTCCTAGCATGCGTTTCCGGATTAATAAGGGCTCCTTAAGATTTCTGGATCCTTGCTTGAAGAAAGGGATAACGCCAAAGATATTCGAGTTTACAACCAAAGTTTGCATCTCTTCTTCTTGATCTATTTGCCCACAAAGAGAAAGATCAAATGATAAAAGAATATTAACAAATTAAACCACATTTTACTGGAATTGAAAAAACAAATCTCGACAATTTACCACCTCTCAATCATTAGCAACCCGAACCAGCATCTTACATAACCTCTTGCTATCTCGATAATTACTCACCACTCACGCTGCAGCCTACTTAAGCCACCTTTAACTCACTGACTGATATGCCATCCATAACGAAACCAAGAAATGAGGTCGATATTGTTGTTAAAAATTGTATTCTGTTGTCTTCTTCGCTTTGTTTAAATGTCGTGACCTAAAAAACAAAAGACATTATAATCGGAAAGACGCCATCTTCAAGTGTAGGTAGCACGAAGTGGCTTGAGCTTCTTCTTTTTTTGTGTTCTTCGTAAGAAATCCGACACTTTAAAAAGCCATAATGCTAAGTGCTAATCAATATTTGAAAATCTCCTCTCGAGCAGATGCAAAACGACAATAAAAGCATTCAGTCAAACAATTATTACAAAAGCAGACGATGCAACCGACACGACAATCATGATGATGATGATGACGACAAAATAGAAGACTGACATGTGGGAAGGGACAGACTATCATGTTGCCCCTCTTCTAAATGGTATTGTGACATTCTGTCTCTCTGTGTTAAGTATCTGGGAAATCTATTCTCGAAATCGACGATGACGGACGATTGAAATTCTTTCACGCATCTACGCTAAACAAAGGGATGTCAAACTGTCCCAGTATTGACAGTTCAATATGTCATTTGCGTGTCTGACATTTTGTCCCCCCAAAAGATCGAAGGCGAAAGGCGACTACAACGACGATGATGACGGCGGCGACACGGTGGGATTGCAATGGTGGCGTCGCACTACTTGACGCTACTTAACCTGACTCCATGCTACCGAACCAGAGCATTGCATTTGCAATATTGTTTAGACTTTAGACGCCAATTTCACAGAAGTTAACTTTTGGTTTCGTTTGCTTTTTGCCGAGTTTAGCTGCGCTGCTGTTTCGGATTTGCTATTGCGATGGAAAAGTAGGTCTCTAGTTACACCACTATCGTCAACATCATCATCATCTACGAACCTTGTAATTGAGTAGCTAAATTTTCATTTTCAATATGCCACCACCAACGCAAACGCGTCACGCCGCCGACTCGATTCAGAGACGACGACCAAAAACGACGCCATAGTAATATGCAACCGGCAATGGAGTTGGAGTGGCATTAGTTTATATTATTATTTTTCTTTATTGTTTGGTTGGTTCGGTTGGCTTATTGGTGGCACTGCTTGTTGTAAGTGGATCTGGCTCAGTTTTTTTCTGTCGACTTTTTTTTCATATACGGAAATGGGTGCAGCTGTTGCTGGCTGTTCAAATAGACTAGAAAAAAAAGTGGAAGCAGTTGGACAAATTAGTAATATAGTGAACATGGTTTTTGGCTTATTTTTCATTTCAAATAAAAACACAAACAAAAAACTATGAGAAGTGGAGTTTTCTGGGCTCGTTTGAAAGGTTTCGATGCAGCGGTCTGTGAAATTTTGAATTTCAAGTGTTTTTTTCGAATTGTTCTGAAATTTGAGTAAGAGGTGCTTCTAATTTAGTTTAAAGTCATGCATGAAAAGAGGACTTCCGGGCTAATTGTAGATGTGTATTGTCTACTTTTTTTGATTTAAATTGTCGGTTCAAGGTCGATTTATTACACAATATTTAAATTTTTCGACAACACCAAGTTTTGTTCAAGTCAGAACTTAAAAGGGCTGATAATAAATTATTCACTTGACTATATTCCCACTTCCCCCCACCATCAATTGAAATTATTATTGTCGATCGACCTTCCAAGAACCCAACTCGGTCCTGACACGTTTCATATCTTTCCGTACTCAATTATTCATTTTAAGTGTTTATGGATGGTTTTCGGAAAATCAATTTCGCCGTTCTATGATTTCAATCAAATGGGGAATATATCCCCCCTCGAGGAACATTAATTGATTGAACTATAACAACGGAATCTTAAACTATTCCCTGAAGCAAACATCTTGTTCGCTTGATGTATGCTATTTATAAAACTTGAAATAAATTGGGCTATGACAGTGACATATTTTGTGTCTCTCAAATAATTTTGATGCTATGATACTTTTGGATTTTTTTTTTGTTTGTTCTTGAAATGCGTTCATCATTTTGAGTGACAAGGAAAACTGTCACTGTCACAGTTTTTGTGTCTGAAGTGTGTGAAGGAATTTAAGTGATTTTTAATAATTTTTGTCTTGGTCTTGTTTGATGAATTTGAAAACTAACCTTGAAGAATTGTCGTTTTTGACATGCACATTGTTTTAAACGTCCAAATCGCTTATGAGTCAATAAATTCAATTTTTAAAGAGCCTCTAGACAAACAATCCATGAAAACGAATAATGGAAAATATACAATAACTTTTTTAAGCCTGTCTTGATATTATTATTTGCTTACGAGGTTAGGTAAAGTTATATGGGCTGACAGTTGGTTTTCTTACCGTCACACTTAGATCAATGTAGGTAGATCCCTTGTAATACCCCGAAAAAGTTTTTTAACCTATGAAATATATAATTGGTCGAGCCATTTAAAGGACTTGAAGTTCAGTAGGCGATTGACTGGGAGTTCGGATAGCTTTTCTAGTTCGTTAAACAAATAGTTGCCTAAAATTGTTTTCATAGTTTTGCAGATAGCTGGAGAGTGGCATAGGAAGTAAGCAGTGTTTTCGTGCTCTTCTTCGATGCCGCAGCCTGTACATAGGTCCTCTGTGCTTAGCCACATCTTCATTTTGTGGTAGCCAAGTAGGTTATGTCCCGTAATCCCGCTTATAAGTTATCTCAGGTAGGGCTTTTTAAGAAGTAAGATCTTATCGGATCTTTTCTTGTCGTAATTCAGCCAAAGTTTCCTGGTGTTACCGCAGGTTCTAGGAGGTTCCATCTATCAGTTACTTTTTGAATGATATTGTTACAAATATTTCGTTTTAATTCCGATTGAGGGGTTCTGATGTTATGGTCTAAGAGGGAGGGATCTTGTACTGAGCTTTCTCCTCCAGGCTCATCAGTTTTTTCGTGATATTACCGTGTGATCTAAGATCTCGGCTTGGAAGACACTGACACTATGGTCGCGGAGCCTGAATTAACTGGCAATGTTACCTTTTCTGAAAAGAAACCTGTAAAAAACATAAAAAACACTGTTTTCCCAATCTTGTATTCCTATTGGGGAAGCTAGTCATAAAGGTTTTATATTTGCTTTCTAAGGTTCTCAAATCTAACAAGGTAGAGGGTTGTTTGCCTTGGGAGTTTGGGACTCTAAGCGTTGCCAAAATGTGCCCGATCGGGCCATTTGGCCCTTAGTTTTTTATTTTGGCCCGTGGCCCGGGGCCAACATGAAATGGCCCCCATATCATAGTTTTTCATTTTTCTAAAACAAAATATTCTACAAAACAATTCATTCTCCCAGAAACAAGTTCCCATATTGAAAATGAAACTGAACTCATTCATTCAGACTGACATGACGTTCGCTTTTCATTTGTTTTCGCCAATCGCCACTTCATTTTTTTTTCTCTACCTAGTACTCATCTCGTCTGTTTGTTTGTCATTGTCATAGGTTTACTGTTATTGTCCTGAGCCCGTTGCTGGTAGATTTTGAGACCCACTCCTATTTGAGGACGATTTCCTCTCTGGTTTTATGCAGTCGGAGTAAAAGGTTTGTAGAGGCCATGATGGCGTGAGCAACCTCCACCAATGCCTTACCGGCGTTTTCATCGTCTGAGAAGGAATGAAGTAGGACTTTCTCGCTAAGATGATGCCTAGACTAGAGTCTTTAGTTTCCATGTCGGAATTACTTTCGACTGCGAGATCACCTTCAACGTCGAATGGCTTGTTAAAGGCTGAGGAGGTCGATGGTTCCACGTGTGGTGTTACATCGACCTCCATATTGGTGTTCTTTGAAGCGTTTCCTTACGCTGAAGGGGCCTCTGTAGGGGTTGCACTTAGCGATTCTTTGTCTTTCTTGTAAATATGGACCATGGTTTCGCCGAAACCGTACTTAATCACGCCTTCGATCGCGGCCAATGGAGCCAGTGCTTCCCTATTGGTCACCAAGAGAGCTAGCTGATCTATAGCGACCCACTGTCTCATTCTCAACCTTTGGGACTTTCCAGTCGTGAGTAAGCAGATTTTTATCAGTTTCATGACAAAATTTGGGCAGTTGTGTAGAGCCGGGAGCATTATGTGCTCTTGGTCGGCAAGAAATATTCTCGCTTGTAACAACCTCGAGGTTGCCAACCGGCCAGACTTCTGGCAAGCCATTGACAGCATCCCTGTACAAATCGAAAGATCTCTTATCTCCACAGGCGATGAATTTGATACGATTTTGGTACCATCCTGCATCGGCTGTCTGGGAGAGGTCCAGGATTCTCCTCGATGACAGATAAAAATCTCAAACCAAGATGAGAGATGAGGTCTGCCCATTGATAATGAGAGATGTTACCATCTTCATGACTCCTGTCAATGACCGCGGCTATGCCTTTGAGCGCGTTGCTTAAAGGAAATTTTTTTATTGAAGGCTGTGTGCTGCTGGAATGCCCCTTCTGCCTTTCCCCTTCAGGCTTGTCGCCCTCAAGAGACCTATTACGCTTTGACGTTGATTCGCTGCAGGTCGGTTTGGTGGTTCTGCTAAAGAAGCCACTGGCCCACTCGAGTTTTCGCATTTGCTCCGGGTTTCTTTCCGCTGCCGGTAAGATACTGACTGTGGCCAGAATTCGCTAGCATTACGCAGATCTCGATCGCCTGTACCTTCGTGGACCGCTTTCTGGCCGTCCGTGTCCGTGTGACACAGTTTTGGATCCACCACCAGAGTTAATCGCTACCGATACCAATTGGGGAGCGCCCTCACCCGGCGAGTCATTTCCACATGTCGTATATTTTGCCTCTTCGGATATAGTGTCATTTCTTGGGATCGCTAGCAGGAACGCGGGTAGGATGGGGTGTTATTATTTTTTTTTAACAAATTATCTCTAGAGTAGAGGACAAGTGAACCGCACATTTTGGAAATGGCCCTCAAAATGGCCCTTAAATTTGTTTTCTTCGCGTCAACGCTCTCTGCTCTCTGCATTCTTTTTCGCTGACCAGCTCTTCTATCTTCGTGCGGCGTAGTTCCTACTTCGTTTCTTTACTTATATGGCAGTCGATACCTTTTTTCAATCAATATCATGTAAGAGTTTGTTTCTAGATGAAACCTCAAACCTTTTGCTTTTTTCAAAGGCTGGGTTATCCAGCTTCCAGCAACTCTCACACGAGAAAAAAACTCTATTTTTGGTGTTTTTGCTGCTCCTTTAATCATTTTCTTACGGAAACACAATGTAAATTATAATTCGATAAACTCAAATCCATTTATGAAAATGTAGCGACCGACGGCAGCGATGTCAATGGATTTTGATACCAATTTTCAAGTCAAACATTCTTAGAAGTTCTAAAAGACAAACCCCTTTACTTTTTTTCCGATTTTGATATAAATAACCGATTTTCAACATTTTCAAAAAAGAAGTTTTTAAACATTCAGTCTACCTACATCTAATAGTTTGGTCAAGTAACAAGGAGGCAAGTAAATTCGATAGAGTGGTGCATTTTACCATTTTTTTTTGTTTAACTAATTTTGGCTTTTGAAAGCCCTTTTACCTTTGGTCTTAGTAAAAAAATCAAATACCCAGACAAATTCTTCAATTCCCTTTTCCCACGTTTAAGGCAGAGTTTTTGAACAGTAAACCAAACATATTACTTATAAACATCTCCCTCAATAACAGAAAGTCATAATAATTTTTGCCCACTTCCGGCATTGCCATTTACTCACTCTCTCACAGTCATCTTTTCATTTGCAATTTAATCACGCTAACCAGAACCAGACAGACTTGTTAATTAATAAAATTCAAATTGTCAATTGACAGAAAATTGTTCGTTCCATTTAAATTCAAGAGGGACTCTCAGTTGGAGAAGCCAGTAGGTATAGACACAACTAATTTATTAAGCCTTTTTTTTCTAACAAACCGACGTGCATATATTTCACTTATAACTGTACAACCTTTAACCTCGCCAAATAAATCCAACTGCAGTCTTTCTTCCTGCTGTTGCGGTTGGGAGACTTGTTTTTCTTTCTTTTTTCTTTTTTTTGTTGCAAAAGGGAGAGAGAGAACTAAATTTCGCACACTAATCGCACAAACCGACATTCTTCAATAGCTTCAACTGCTCGCAACTTCTTTAGAAGTTCTTTGCTAACATTTTCTCATCCTAGACAACAACAACGTTCTCTGATCAAAGAAACTATAAACATCGCCATTCGGCCCTTGTTCGATTCTCCACTCGCATTCAACTCATCATGAAGGAGGGAGTTCCCATGAAAACAGAAAAAAAAAACATCTAAATTCTGAAATTCGAATCCTAGGCTATCTTCCTTGTCTTTTTTTGTTTGCGTTCAATTTATTTGCGTCTCTGTTCCTCTGGCCAGTGACTGGATAAGGGTGTCGGTCTCGAGTTCTATACTGAGCGGTTGGTATATGCATTTATAACAAATTCAACTTCAATGTTGCCCCCGCCGCGCCGCTCTCCGGATTTCAACATATACATAAATCTAAACCTGTTTAAAGTTGATCCCAGTCGAGAGAATCATTTTGTGCTGATGGTTTATCTCTAGAATACGAGTTATGTGCCCTCTCTTTCTTCTTTGTCTGTCAGAATTTCAATGAGCATGGTTGAAAAAGTTTTTGCAAAAACATAAAAAAACAGCTAATAAACAAAACTGTTATTATTCTGCAACCAACCAAACGGAATCATTAATGCAAACATTGTCGCTCGTTTATACTCCCATCGCACTGTACAGCACCTACACAACACATCTGTCAACGACGACAACGATGTCTAGGATGACGATATGATTTTGTCGTTAGGTGCAGACGACACTTGAACTGCAAAAATGAAGTCGAGGGTTCTTGTTCGGTGATTCCCTTAAGTTTCCCACAATAACACCCCCAACTCAATCTAAATAGGTTGGTACCTAGTACTCCTCCGTGTGGAATACCTATTTATATGAGAAAAAAAAACTCAAGTCGATGTGTTCCCCTTTGCTTTTCTTGTGTTGTTGAATTGAATTGCTTTATGAAAATGATTTTATGCCTTTAAGCGGTTCCCGTTCCGTCTAAACGTTCAACAAAAACCTTGCGTCACTGTCCTCTCCTGTCATACAAAAAAACCGGCAAAAAAGAAGAAGCGGAATTTCCTTGTCTTCATCATGAAACTCTTTTGTGAGTTGTGAGAGATACAAAGAGTTCATCACCTTTTGCGCTTTAAAATTATTTACTTCTTAAAGTGTGTTGCGCTTCTGTGTTTTTTATTTTGCAGTGATTTTGTGTTCTTTTTGTTCATGCATTTGAAACACAGAAGAGGGCATAGAACCAAACAAATCAGCCAGCCGGCATCCTCCTACTCCGACGACTGTGTGCCACCAAACAGCTTCATTTTATTTTGCAAGGTTTAAGGCCCTTTTTTTGTAATCTCTCTCTTTTTGTAGTCAGTCAACGACAAGTGGAGATAAACAGTGGCGACGAAAACGACTTTAGTGGTTGGGGAATATAATTTCGTTTGGAAGACTGAATATTGGGGAATTACAGTAGCGGATTCGTCAATTCAATCAGTCAAATAGTTAGACAGTTGGAAACATTCTAAATATTACTCAGCTAAGTGCTCTTCTTTGAAATTTTTACAAGAAAAATTCGCTTTGGTTCTATCCAACATCAAATCCACCCCTGAATATAGGACGGTGCCCTTTTACTTGTTCGTTGTTCTAACCAGCAATTTTTGCAGATGTTTTATGTTTAGTCGCACCAAATAAAAAGCGGCTTTAAACATTGGAAGGAGGAGGAGTGGAGTGGGGACTTGTTGTGACTAAAACTCTTGGGAGTTCAATAGAATGACTGTTTGAAAGGAGAAGGAGAATAGGGAGAAAGAAAGGGAAGTCGCATCCCAACTATTAAAATGGCAACAAACTAATTTAATTTTAATATTTTTTTTCTGTCTGTTTTCATTTTATTTTTCTTTGTTATGGATGTGCACAAAAAAATATAAAACAACAAAGAAACAAAGTAAAGAAAGGTGCAACAGGGCTCCGATGACGGTTGCAGGTGTCCTTAATTGAAGCTGCTCCTGTGGTTTGCATTGCTTAGTGGAAAGACAACACTTTAGGTTTTTTCTGGTTATTACTTTTTTTTTTTTTTTAATACGAGATAGGTATTGAGTTACCAATTTGCTTGGTAAATAGAAGTGCGGTTATGAGTGCATATCGAGGAGAACTTAATTATATTTTTACGATAGACTTAAAAATTGGAATTTTGAGAGTATTCTTTATACTGAGAAAAAATTAGGTTATTCGAAAGGAGCTCATCAGAATTGCGTCTCGATTTAAGTGTACTCCTGCAGCTTCTTTTAAAATTAAGTTAGGTCACCGCGATGGGGTTTACAGAAATTGAAGCATATGCACATAATTTTAGAACTGGATGAACATCAGGGAGCGATACAATTTGTCAACACAGTCAACAGACAATCAACACTTCTTCATATCATATATCTTTTGTCTTTCATCAAGGCACATAAATAAAAACGAGCAACAGTTTATCAGAACGAAAAATTAATTTGCTTCGTTCTCCATGATTCTCATCGATTCGAGTCTCCTGAAATGTCTGTTTTCATTGGTGGGAAATCAGTGCAAACAATGCCCGCAGATATCTATTACTACATTTTCACAACATCCTAAGGATTCGGACAAGTCAAATATTAGGGGGCCTTAAAGAGTGGGAGGGGTTACGAAAGGGCTAGTATTAGCAACATGGGTTTTGATTGAAATGAAATTAATTCATTACATAAATCCATACACATCGCGTCCATCGTTACATTTTCATATACGGATTTGACTTTATCGAAATACATATAATTCACATTGTGTGTCCGTAAGAAAATCCTTAAACGAGCATCAAAAATACACCAAAAATAGAAACTGTAAGTAGTGTACGGCTGCTATTCTCAGTCTATGATTTAAGTGTAGGACTACCATTTTCTGTCTGTGATCTGGCCGTCTGGCTATAGCTTACGGCTGCTGTTCTCAGAATCCTAGAACCGATAACTATAGGTATCAAAGGGCACGGTAGTGCCCAGGCAAGTTCTAGCACTACTCCCTTTTTACAGGATCGAACTCAAGCACGTTTTTAACCCCCCATATTTTTTGAACCCATAGAGTTAGAAGCTTCAAGCTTGTAAATTTTCATCCAAACTATTTTCTATTTTCTTTTAATATTGTTGTGTTATCTTCTACGATTTAAAATATTCAATATAAACCTTTTATTGCATGTAAGAACTTGGCGTTCTTTTAGATCTCATTACTTTTGGTGGCTGACTTTTTACACAGTGTTGTTCGCACATAAGAGAACTTGGCTCTTTTTTTACATTTTATGTTTTTGTTCTGATAGATACCACAGCATTTGAAAAAAGCAAAAGGTTTAAGGTTAGAAAAATAGAAATCTATAAATCATTTTTATAAATTTGTATACCTAAGTTCTTATTTTGTGAGCTTCAAAAGTGGATAAATAAACTGACTGTAGCAAACATGTCTTGTCTATTTTTAAAAAAACTCAAACGACCTTCACTTACAGTACAGTCTCTGCTAGAGCCTTGACGTCACTTATACGAATAATAATCCCTCATTGCAAGCCTGTTGCCTCTTGTGCCTTTTAAATAATTCAAATATTCAACGATTTTGAATGACACTCCTTCCAATGCTTACTCAGCCTCAACATCAGCATCATATTTTCTTCTGCACACGTCAGTGAGTCATAAAAATTGCAAACGAATAAAACATAAATCAATAAGTCAATTAAATATGTTCGTAAAGTGCATCTTGGTCACCATCTCGTCAGCATCTGCATCACCAATAACCACTCGCACCTCGCACCACACGAATCCTAAAAAAAATATATAAAATGCAAAAGGATAGCCATTGAAAGAGCAAACGTCAACTCGAATCCAATTCTTTATAAATAAAGGGATTCTCGTTCCTATTTTTTTTCTTTTTTGGTATTTTATTGAAATCGAACAATCTAGTCGAATGTCTTGTGAAGCGAGAGTCGTCTTCTCTTTTTCCTCATCGTTGGATGCATTTCTTGTAGTGAGCGAGAATGAAACGAGAAGAAGATGCAATTTTCTAGGTTATAAAATACGAGAAGACTCATGAGTTATATGTCTTCAACCAAGACGCCACCCACAGTTTTTATTTTCTTTTAACAAAATCGATTGAGATGATATTATTTCAAATGTCAAGGATTCACAGTGACAGCTTCTTCCTTTGCCATGCCAGGATTGTGTTCTGCTTGTTTCATGTGCAAGTGAGTGTTCGTTTTAAGGCCCTTATTTTGTATTTATGGCAATTTTATTTATGTGATTCTTTTTTTTTTATATAAAAGCAACATGAAAGCTTTTTTGAATGTAATTGATATTGAACTGTCGAATTAGCAAGCCAAAGAATTTGCAAATCCTTAAATAATAAAAATTGAACTCATGTCACTGAAAAAGCGGAAAAGAGAACCGAAGAAATGGTAATCGTAGGAGAAGACCCTGTTAAGAAAGGGAAGAGCATGCTAAGATTCTTCGCTCAAAGACCTCGAAAAGCCATGTGGCAAAAAAACATAAGAAAGTTATTTCCGCTCCGTTTTGTCCCGTTCCATTCCTATCCGTTCCTTTCCATTCCGTTTCGTTCCATTCTATTCCATTCCGTTCTATTCTATTCCGTTCCGTAAGTCCTGAAAAAAATACCTCTGTGAATCTTTGTTCAAAACTGACATGGGCTCTGAATAGTTTCAAACCCTATAAATCTCCAGGTCCAGATCAAATCATACCAGCTGAGCTACTATATACCACCGATATAACTTTGCCCATCATTGAGATGTTTTTCAAAAGTTGTCTAGATCTGGTCTATATACATACCTCAGCGATGCAGAGAAGTAAAGGTAGTATTCATTCCCAAGGCGGGCAAACGCTCGTATGTCAACCCTAAAGATCTTAGACCTATTAGCCTATCATCATACATTCTTAAAACGCTGGGACGACTGATTGATATCCATATACGTAATAGCATTGATAAGAGACTATCGATGTCTCAGCATGCTTACTGCAAAGGGAAATCGGTAGAAACAGCCTTGCATACTCTGGTAAGAACTATCGAATACTCCCTAGAGCAAAAAGAATATACTATGATTGCCTTCCTGGATATTGAAGGTGCTTTGAACAACGTTGACACATCTGCTATCACTTCTGCTATGACGACCCTAATCGTCGAATACTCACTCTGTGAGTTGATTAATCTTATGCTAAAAAGCAGGATCATCAACTCTAAGTTGGGGGATTTTTGTACGAAAAGGTCTGTCAGTAGAGGCACTCCGCAAGGTGGTGTTCTGTCCCCTCTCCTGTGGAACATAGTAGTTAACGAACTGCTAATATCCCTTGAGAGGGAAGGCTACAGAGTGATTGCGTATGCCGATGATGTTGCTATCGCCGTCACAGGAAAACATCTTAATACACTGAGAGACCTCCTCCAAAACGCACTTAATATGCTCACTAGATGGGCTGATCACTGCGGACTTAGTATTAATCCTCAAAAAACAGACCTCGTCCTTTTTACACGGAAATACAAGATCCCAGTAATTGCATCCCGTTCAATAAAAGGTGTACCACTAATTTTTACCAATGAAGCCAAATATCTTGGTCTGATATTAGACAAAAAATTAAGTTGGAAGCCTAATATTCAGGAAAGAGTTAAGAAAGCCACAGTAGCTCTTTTCTCTTGCAAGAAAGCCATAGGAAGCAAATGGGGTTTTCAACCTCGCATAACCTATTGGCTATACACATCGGTCATTCGACCAATTCTCATGTACGGGGTTGCAGTATGGTGGACTGCACTGGAGAAAGTCACCTACTGCGACAAACTGAGCAGAGTCCAACGCACTGCAGGTCTCTGCATAAGCGGGGCATTGAGAACCACACCCTCAGCAGCGTTAGACACTCCTCCATCTAACACCACTCGACATTTTTAGCAAACAAGTGGCAGCGAGTACAGCTATAAGACTCAACGCCTCATCTCAATGGACCAACAATAATGTGGGACACTCCATCATTTTGAACTTCTTCGGTTCTATACCAAAGTACATAGACTAAACCATTCCAAAACCCCAATTTGGTAAAAACTTCCAGATATCCATTCCATCCAGAGATGAATGGGAAGACAAAAAACTTCTGGATGACAAAAGCATTCATTTTTATACAGATGGATCCAAGACAAGTGATGGAGTTGGTAGTGGTGTGTACGCAGAAAAGCTTAATCTAAGCATCTCATTCCGCCTCCCTAATCATTATAGCGTCTTCCAAGCGGAAATTTTAGCGATCAAAGAGGTTCTCTCCTGGCTAAGAGAAAACGTGATATCAACTTCTGATATCCGCATCTTCTCTGACAGTCAGGCTGCTATCAAATCTCTCAACGGTGTCTCAACCAAATCTCAAACGGCCCTCGATTGTCGATCGTCTCTTATGGAGATGGCGCAGCAATTTAACATTCACCTCTGTTGGGTGCCGGGTCACAGAGACATCAAAGGAAATTGTAGAGCCGATGAGCTCGCTAAAAACGGAACCGTCATGCCTATTTCACCTGAAAGGGAGAAGATAGGTATACCGATAGCTACATGTAAACTTTTGCTAAAAGAAACAGCCTTAACGATAACAAACTCTAGGTGGCACAATTTACCAACGTGCGCAGCTACAAAACTCATATGGCCCTCACTGGGCCTAAAGCGCTCTAAAGACTTGTTATCTCAAAGCAGACTTCATATTAGTTCCCTAGTAGGTGTCCTTACGGGACACTGTCTTATAGGCAGACACGCAATACGACTTGGTGTAGCCTCAATTGACCTCTGCAGAAGCTGTATGGACGAGGAAGAAGAGGAAACAGTCTCTCACCTTTTCTGCACTTGCCCTGCTCTTTCATTAAGGCGGAAACTTCATCTGGGAGAGTACTTTTATGATAATCCCAGTGAACTAGCTAATAAGGATATCAAATATCTTCTTCGCTTCTTAAAAAGCTCAAAATGGTTCGACTAGTAAGAAGTAATTCTCTAGATTCGTGTGGTATCACAATGGGCCTTTTCTTTTGGCCTAAGTGTGTGGATTCCGTATCCGCAGCCACTGTAACCTAACCTAACCTATTTTTGTTCAATACCCTTTTGGAAGAAAACGTTTCTGGTACCATCGCTCCGGTCAGAGCCATGTTTACAAAAGAGCACATGGATTTGAGCGACATGCAGGATGCATTGGTGCTGCGAAAGCAACATCAAGGCCTTAAAAAATTGGAGTGACAATACGATACGCTTAAGTCTACAATGAAAGTCATTTGAATTTTGTCTTTAAGCGCCCTGGTTGGAGACGACCAGAAAGACCGAACTTTCGTCACAAAGACTAGACAACTACAGATTCTAAATCGGTTGGTTTGGACGGACGGAAGACTCGGTACATTCTTGCAAGAGTCATAAGGCGTTTGAATTTGAAATTTGACGAGTCCCCTAAAAAGTCTACAAGTCATTTGATATTTCGAGACTCGATTGCTCCTTACCTTATCGCACCCAATGATTAACCCAAAAAAGTTGATGTTATCCCTTGCATAAATTTCTAATGAAGACAATCTTAAAACACCTAAAACTTTCCATGAATTTCCCTGTAACAATCGTAAATCAAAACGGTGATTAAAACTCTCCGTTTAACCATCGTTAATCCCAAAAAACTACCCAAAACACAGGTAAAACTGAACAAGTGTTCCCTCCTCGAGATTTAGATAAGCATCCGTTGTTGTTTTTTTGTCTGTTTCTTATTAATATCCACTCATTCCGATATTCATTTGTTTTTGGGAATCTTTTCACGTCCGCATGGGGCCTACGCTACGGCTACGCGGTTAACCTTCAGGCGTTAGAGTTTATTGCTATAATTAAATAATTTTCCTCTGAATCGCGCAGGTTAACGAAAAATTCAAAGATCTCAAAGATTCATCTCCTCAACCGTAAAAATTCTTGTGAAATCCATTGAGAATCAAACACACACACACACATACAGAGAAGAAAAGAATTTCAAATGGACAAGAAGTAAAAATAAAGAATACCCAAATAGCCAATGAACTTTACACACTCCTTTGGGCCATTTAGGATGATGATGCATCAGGAGTTGGATGTGCTCGCTGTTCTAGTGATATCAGAAGCTTGAACGATATTTACCGTCGCGTTAGTCGTTGTTGTTGTTGCAAAGCGAGATCATGCAACACAAAGTTGCAAAGGCTCGATGAACTTTAAAACTTTTCTCAAGGTTAACAACTAGATTATTATTGCTAGTTCGGTGCTGGCTCGAGATTCCGAAACTACTGCGTGCACGCCTCTGTCATCGTCCGGTCCGTCTTCGAGGCGTTCGAGTCGTCCTTATCCTCGTTCGTATCTCTGTATTATTGTCGTCGGTCGTTGTGGTTGACTTGTCTCGAGAGTAGTCTGGTTGGTGTTTTGTTCTGCTCCAGAAGAAGAAGAAACCGAAGGAGGATATGAAGAAGATCAACAAAACACCAATTCGCAACTTCCAACCAAAATATTTGTTGTTTCTCAAGAACGTTTCGACTCTTCATCTTATTCTTGTTGTTCTCGTCTTCTACACCAATGCATTTGGTTATATTTATTTTTGTGTGACTTTCCGGTGGATTGGTCATCCATTTCCACCTGGGTTAGAAACTGATTCGTACCGCAGCCAGCACCGTGCAAATGGTATCAACACAAAGAAAATCGTCTTCTTTTTTTTCATCCAGAATCAGGTTCGATGAGTTTTTGTCTTGTTGTTGCTTTTGTTGTTGTCGGCGGTGTTGGTGGTTGATATAGCGCATTTGAAGTCATCGGTCGGTCGGTACTCGGTCGTCGTCGCGTCTTCAGGGCTTTGACTTTTGTCTACTTGGGCTGTTGGGAGTAAATTTGTGTCCATGGTTGGTTAAACGCACTGACACTAACTTGGGAGCAAGACTGAGCATACTTAAAGCCTACATGCGAAATGACTCAAAGCGATCTTAATCACCCAAAGTTCTTTGCACTCAATTATTAGTTTTTTTTTCCGTAGGATTGTTGTTGTGGTTGGCTGCGTGTTTATGACTATTTTTTTATGATCGTTTTTCTTTCTAGAAGAGGTTACAGACCAGAGATTTACGATAGGGGTTTTATGGGAAGTTGGATCTTTGAATATGACTTTTTTCAAGTAACGATCGTTCTTAGACCCTCTCGATTAGAAGAGTTTTAAAGAAGAAATTGAAGAGTTGTGTGCTAGTTTAACAGGTCTCATGTGGTGGGCAATTTTTGATGGGCGATAATTTATTAAATTAGACAAAGAATATTTTTTCCTTTCACGACATGTTTACGACTGATTTATGAAGAATTTTTAATTTTTTACATTTCTATTTAAGCTCATGATTTTTATTTACAAATTCAATACAAAAAAGAAACAATTTCCGTCCGAAAACCGATGTCTTTCTATTCTATGTGCTCCAAGTGCAAGGAAGTTCGTTGACAGTCGTAGGTTTACATGACTCCATGATGGTTTATTTTTGCACGAACCTCATTTGCGTTAGAATACGTTACTTCCGTCTAAAAATGGAAAGAGTTAATGACTTAACATTTAGTTACTTTCGTCCGAAAATAAAACTATTCGAATTGTTGTTATATCAGGTTTAATAAAGTTCGAATGGCGTCAAAACTAAAGCCTTATATTGGTACAAAATTCATTTCAATACAAAAAAAAAAAACGTTACTTCCGTCCGAAAACAGATTTATTTCTACTCTATGTGTTCCAAGTTCCTAGACAATCGTAAGTTTGCATGACTGCCCGATGGTTTACTTTGCATTAGAATACGTTTTTTTCGTCCAAAAAGAGAAAAAGCTACTTGCGCGTACTTTCAACTTAAAGAAGCGCTCTATTTCCATTGGAAAACGTTACTTTCGTCCGAAATTTAACTTGCTTGTTATTTCACTTTTATTACACGAAGCTGCTGACGAGGTTTACGTTATTACAAAGTAGTATTACAATCGAATCTTCATATCTAAAACCCTGACACTTAAAAAACCTGAAAACATATTTTACTAGCTGACTCGACTAGCGGCGCCTCATGTTTTTGAAATTTGCAATTTTTTTGTGAATTGAAAAATCCCTTTTATGGATGTTCTTGACACTTTAATTTCCTCTTAAACAATTCAATTGACTTCGAAGTATTTGCAGTTTCAGTTTAAGCGCATTCAAGTTTCAGTAAAACTGGTATTGAAAATTGAACTGAAAAAAGGTTGTCGTAGGTGCTAGTAAATTTTATTGAAATTAAAAACACCCAATTGGACTGTAATCGATGAATTCAAGCCATTGGCATCAGGTTAATGCATACTTGTTCTCTAATGAGCTGTCAAAAAATGTTAAGAATTCAAAATGCACTTTCAAAACGAATTCCAACCACTTTTTTCACCGAAACAAAGAAAAGCGCTGTGATTGGAAGTTACACCCGTCCGTAACTGTGATTTATAATAATCGATGACCTTCCCGCTGACCTGTAAACAAAGAAAAAGAATTAATGCCCAAATCAAGACCCAAATGAATCAAAAGAAAACACCAAACAAAGCAACAAAATATCGAATAATTGATCCTTCATTAACCAAACACAATTTGGTGCTAAATCAAATCGAAAAGAGATAAATCGAACATAAAGTGCTCGTGCGACGTTCGATTAATCATCGTCACTCTGTGACCAATGCTTAATCCCTACTTTACCCAACTCTTTTGCATTCAATAAAATATCATTCTGCTGCGCCAGCCGCTCACTTCTTTCTTTTCAATCAGATTGATTAGCATCTCGAAAAATCCCTCTCAGTCGCATTAGGCAGTGAGGCAACACATGAAGCAGTAAACTGATTTAACCATCAGTCCCTATTTTATGCTCCCGGAAGGGAATTTCTTCATCTCTGACTTTGAGTTCTGGCTGAGAAAAGTTATCATTCCCAGCTGCTGTTGGTCGTTGGGATACTCCTCCTTCTAACATGCAATCACCCAACCGACCAACCGACCGCTATAATGCATAATTACAAATTATTGCCTCCAACCAGAACCGAACCGAATGTAAGGTTTCTTCGGACCGAACGTCTCGTCGTTGGATTCAACTAACTTGCTTATGCCAAAGTAGACATGGAAGGTTAAACTATTTACTACCATTTGTAATGGTTCGGAGATGTTGTCGGTGGACGGATGATATTCAATGTGCAACACACATTCAGGGCTCCTCAACTAGGCCCTAATCTTTTGCGTCGTTGTTTTTTCTTATGAAAAATTTCCGTTACGCTTGTTGGCTTTTGATAGACACATGCGAATTAGTTGGACACGGATTTGTTAAGTTTTTAGTTCTGGTTACAGACAGAATCTATCTCTCTCTCCCTCTTTTTTTATGGACACAGATCAGAGTTCAGAAAATTGTTTGGAATTTAAATAAGCGAGTCTCGAGAGTGTGTAGGAACAGAGATTAATATGGGAAATTTTTGTATTGGGTGTAATGAACTTTATTTGCATGGAGGAGAGGCGAACTGGTGTTTGACATTTATGTGCTAAATTTTATGGCTCGTAAAAGTGTTTTCGAAAAATATTGTTTGTGCTGAAAAAAGCAATAAAGGCGCCATAGACGAAAATAAGCCTTAATTAGTGATACAGTCCGCCTTTCAGTTCCTGAGGCAATTTTGACTTACAAGAATAAGGTTAACACCGAAACCCCAGCCTAGACGACCGATACACTCTATAGATTGCGACTTAATTTCTTGGGAACTCAAGAGTGCGCCGCCGTTTCCTAGTTTATCACACTCCTACTCTCTGCTATATCAAAGTTATTGTATCTTTTAACTTTAATTACAAACTAAATAACCTAATGTTTGGTTGACACGCAAGCAAACACCACGACCTACGTGACCTCGTGTCGGTGTTAATACTTTTTTTATAATACATGTTTGATAGAAGGATCAAAGACATCATAAAAATAGAAAGAACACAGGAAGTTGTTGTTGAATGAACACAAACGAAACGGGACGGAACCTAAGTAAACACCAAAATTTCCCTTCAAAGTGATCACGTTCAAAGCCAACGTCACAGTCGTCGTCGTCTTCTATTTGCCTGCTGTCATTTGTTGTAACAGTCGCGGCAAACTGAATTCTTAGAAGAAGAACCCGTAATTTCAGTTCCAACTGCTGGGGATAGGGTTGATTTGATAAAAGAGTCCCCAACCGAGATATGAATAAAGGCGTCGGTCCTAAAATCGGAGAACCCAACAGCAGGCGATAAAAGGGATAGAGGCAGGGAGATATGAGTGTTGGTATCTGTATAATCTTCAAAATTACATCAAACGTGGTAATTTCATCTTGTGTCCGGCATTAAACAGCTGGGCCAAGGCTTAATACCCAGAAAACTGACGAAACAACAACTGATAGGCATCGTGTGTGTGATATCTTGGGAAACGGGTTCATGAACCTAACCCTCGAAAATGTACACAAACAAACCCAGCTCCCAGCTTCGGCTATAATAGATAGTAGTTGTTTGGGAGCCTAACCGACCGACCGAGAAACACAATGCATGAGCGAGTGAGCGTCCGTCATACAAACGTTCATATAGCGTGCTCGGTAGTTGTACCAGAAAATTGCCCTCGCACTGTACGACGACGACGCTGGGTGCTGCGCTGTTGTTATATGTCGACCCCGACGATGCCTGACGAAGGTAATTGAGGCAAAATGGAGAATATGGACGGAATGTTAAATGGAAAAGCCCATTCTCACATCTGTGGGACAATTGTATTTACATTGAACAGCAACAACCAAACAAACCGTCAGTCAGTTGGTTCGTGGTGGGCCCAACAACGGATACATTCGAAATGCACAACGCCGCTGCTGAGTGGTTGGGAGGAGGCCTCGCCGAATTGAGAGAGAGCCGTTGAGGACGAAAATAAAATCGCTAGGCAAAAGTTTTGCGTGCAGTGCTTACCGCTTAGTGTTCTTCTTCGGCATGTCATTGTCGTCCTGTCCTCCGTTTATGCTGCTCTCGTGTTTAGTGTAGTGCCTCGCACTCGTACGTGACAATTTCAAATTGGATCTTATTTAAGGGATTGCTCTGTGCTCTGTGGGCTGTGCTTTAATACTGCTGTCGTTTGTTATATTTTGAGCTCTAACAAGGGCGTCCTGAGAGATAGGATTTTTTCCATTTCAATTCCGTTTTTTGTGTTTTGTGTTTGAAGAAGGAGCACGACATACAAAAAAACAGCCGAACAAAAGGCATTCACAATTCACATCAGAAATAAAACTTTGGAATGACGAGATATGACTAAACGAATTGGCATTGGTATCTCTGTGCTTCTGCATCTATATTTCTCTTTGTGTCCATTTAGGTAGTACTAATAGTTATATGAATGTTTGTCCGGGTGGATAAGAGGGTAAGGGTTGTGTGTGTGTGAATTGAAAGAGGTTCTCGTAGAATTTTTTTTTTCAATTCCAACAGATGATGATTTTTGATGGGACACGTGAGTCATCTGTGCCGCCTGAATAATGATACAATGGATCATGGAGAGAAATCACGAGGCGATTAAAAAATTATCTTCACTTTAAAAAAAAATGTTCAACAATGAAGCTCAAAGTCATACAAATCAAAGTGCAAGCAGGTAGATTTATGATTCTAAGATTAGTTTCTTTTTTTTATACATTTCGTGTTTGATTGTTAGGAATTCATGGAAAAAAGACTTTGGTAGTGAGACCGCTTATTCGGAAGAGAACTTTTATAACTTCTGGCAATCTAAGAATTTAACAAATAAATTCTTAGATTTTTTTTTGAATAACTGTCAATTTTCTTCTTCTGGATAAATTGGCTTTAATTGCCTTTTAACAGGTTAACGATAAATCGATTGAAATAACGTTGCCTTAGTTTTCCTGACAAGGATTCTTCTTTATAAAAGGTTTGAGTTAGAATGAAAATTCATGTGAATCGGTCTTTCTATCAAAGGAAACATTACTGTTTTATGAAATTTAGGTGCTAGGAACTTCACTGTATGATGAATCATATGTGATTCACGAATTCTATTTCGTCACATATTGTACAAGTCTTTCAATCAATCCAATCTCTACACTTACAGTCAATTTTCATCTCAAAGATTAAATATCAATATCCCATCCTATGAATCACATTTGATACACATCATTTAGGGAATAAGAAACATACAGTGCTCAAGAATCATGTTGATTTTAGAACTTATGTTATTAAGAAACGTGTTTTACTTACTTCCTTACTTAAGGTGGCTCTACAGTTCAGGTCGGACCAGGGCCTCATCATGATTGATTGATTGAAAGAAATTTACCTCAGTCAAAACGTGAAACCATGTCTTATTTCCATAGTTCAACATGCTTACTCTAAGGGAAAAAAGTTGGATTACCTATGTCTGGGAAACACCCACAAGTTCTTGAAGAACTCCTACAAATGCCTTTAACAAGCTCACGAATACGAATTGGGCCAAGTACTTTGGATTGGACGTCAATCCACATAAAACGGCACTAATACCCTTTACGAGAAGGTACAACATTCTCTAGATTAGAACAACCCTCATCTTCTCCTGTTGGTCTTATTTTAGAAATTAAAATCTAAATTGGAAATCGAATATTGATGAAAGGGAAAGAAAAAACGGTGGACCGCACTGGACAAGATGGTAAATTTAATATTTATATGTACTCATTAAAATCCATGGGTCAGCAGGAATGTGTATAACGGGAGCATCGCTCTCAACAACTGCAGCTTTTGAGGTACTTCTAAACCTAACACCTCTTGACATCTTTTCCAAAATGATGGCAACCACCAAAATGATGGCTTAGAGCCACCTCTCAATGGATCAGTAACAAAACTGGTCATACTACTACCTTAGACAATTTCAGATCTATTCCAGATCGCTTAGACTATACCACCCCAAAAACGGTATTCGATAATAACTTCCATGTTTCTATCCCTTCAAGATCCTTTTGGGAAAAAAGTTGACCTCTGGACACGATCCATTTCTACATTGACGGTTCAAAAACCGATAAGGGCATAGGAAGTGCTCCGAATCTCTCGCGTCTGTCTCCACACACTCTATTACAGTCCACGACTGTCAATCATCTCTGAATGAGGTGACAGAACAGTTTAACATTCAACTCATATGGGTGAGGGGCCACAAATACATTCCGGAAAATTGCAAAGCTCACCAAAAACGGAACATTTCTGCCCACTGTTCACATCCAAATCCTCTCAAACAATATGCTCTTGAACCAACAAAACAAATATGACCAAGTTTAGCCCTGAAGCGGTCAAAATGCTTGATTTCCCTGAGCAGACAAAACATAAGCTTTATACAGTTGGAGCCATAACAGGACACTGCCACTGCCACATGCCATGAGGCTGTGGGTCTACACAAATGACTTCTGTAGCAGCTGCATAGATGAAAACGAAGAAGAAACAGTCCAACACCTTCAGTGTACATGTCTGGCTCTCTCATTTAAAAGGTATACCTCGTTAAACACTTCTTCGATAATATCAGCTGGCCAGATAGCCAGATCGACATAGGATGTCTCTCAAATTTCATTAAGTATACAAAATGGTTTGTTTAAGTTCATAACTCTCACATGAATAACTATCCTTAGTGGTATCACAATGGACCCTTAGGGTTTAAGTAAGTCAACAACATCTAGACAGCCACTCTAACCTAAACTAACTTAGGGCCTCATCCAACAAGCGTCTCTAGCCAGCTCGATTTCTAGCTTGCTGTCTCCAGTTAGTAGAGCTCGCGGCCTTCCTCTTCTGCGACGTTCTTTCGGGTTGGATTCGAAGAATTCGAAGTCGGGTTGGACCACGATTTTCCAGAGTGACACTTTAGTGATCGAGAGAGGACTAAACTACTCAATTGCCATCAAGACCAAAAAAGCACCGATTGACAAGTGACAAGAGTGATTCTTTGTTTGATGTAATCTCTTGTGTTGTCTGAATTTAGAGCGGATCCCAGGTAGACAAAGTTGTTAACTACCTCAAATTGTGTTTCAAGACGTTGATAATGTTTTTCCTTCATTGTCGACAGCTTTAAGTAGGCTTCTTAAAAATAGCGACGGCACATATCTTGATAATCATGTCATAACTCTAGTTCTGCTTGATTTTTCTAAAGGATTCCACACTGTTTCGCATACAATTCTTCTGAAAAAACTGAATTCTTTTTTCTACTTTGAAAACCTAACTTTTTCTCTCATATAGAACAGTATCTAAACCACCGAACTCAGGCTGTTTGTGCTAGCTCCAGGCTGTCTGATTTTCTCGTACCTCTAGTGGTGTGCCCCAGGGATCGATATTAGGACCACTTTTATTCACATTGTTCAACAATGAATTTCCATCTGTACTCAAGCATTATTTGCTGACGATGTTCAGCTTGAGCTACTAAATAAATATATGTGTGAATGGTTGAAGATTCAACTGCAATCATCTATGAACTCTGGAACTCCTTTCCTACTTACCTGAGAATTTCAATCAAAGCAACATTTGTTCTACATATTACATACATAATGTATGTATGTATCGATATTTCCTTGCCTTCCATTTCATCGACTTCTTTTCAAAGTCTCATTGAAATCAACTTAGCTCTTTTTGGTCAATCAATAAAAAAAAAGAACCTCAGTAAGAAAATGTAGACAAAAAAACTGATGCCCATCAAGTTAGCACTACAACTTTGGAATTTAAAAAAAGTAATTATGCAATAAATTGTCGTGAATTTGTCGTAAATTTGTCGTGAAACAAAAAAATTTGTCGCGTACTTATTTTAAAAGTTAGCCCCTGGTAGTGCTAACGTGATGCGAAAGTTAGCACTACAACCCCAGATTAGCAGCACTGGACATCCAAACCGAAAACTAAGTATGCAGATAATTGTCGTGATTTTGTCGTAGACAAATGTGCGAATTAAAAATTTTGTCAAACTTTTTATTGGAAAAATATGCCCAATTTTTGAAATTTCTATAAAAAAGTTGAGAAATTTTCGAAAATCAACCCCTATGCATAAACTAAGGGCGCGACAAATTATTTGAATCAATATTTCGATAGATCGGCCCAAATTGGTTGCAAACAATTGTCGTAAGACCTCTTCTTACCAGAAATGCCATGAAAGATTTTGTCGCGCCCTTACTTAAGAAGCAGTCGACCCTTAAGGCTAGGCGCATATTGGGACGCGTCTAAGGTCGCACGACTGTCGCACGACATGATTATAGAAACATGTCATGCCGTTCTCCGCAAATTGATTCGCGTGTCTCGTGTCAAAATACATATCTATATTAATTAAATCACAAATTATAAAGCAGGACAAGAACATCGCAATGAATTTGTCAAAAGTTAACTATTTTTTGAATTTTTTGAGTTCTGAGTCTGAGGAAGAATACGAGGAGGAAAAACTTTTGCTAATTTCCTTGAGAGCAGTTAAAGGAAATCCATGAGATTATTAAAGAATCTATTTACTCAGATGGATGTATATCGCTCCAAATCCTGGTCTTTAACTTTGATTTCATGTAGTCTGCATGACTTGTGTCGTAGAGGACTCTTTGGATTCTCACAAGCTCAATTACTTTTTCTTCTGCCATGTTAATAATATTGAAATAAACTTTGAAAACAAACAATTAATTACAAAAAAAAGGAAACTGTTTTTAATTTTCAAACCCAACGACAATTTATTATTTTATTTTCGACATAAAAAAACAAACTCGTGGCAGTCGCGCAAGGAAAACTGTGTTTCGATCACTGTGTCACGCGATTTCCGGAAAACGCACGTCAAGTCATGTCGTGTCGTTCTATCAATATGCGTTGTCCTGTTTATTTATATTGTTTACAAAAACAAGTGCTGGGGCCCTACTCTGTAATGCGTTTCGAAAGCCAATCCGATTCGAATCTGATATTCGATTCGTTTATGAATTCGTACTCTGTTAAAAATTCGAATCGAATAAAAAAATCATCTAGTACTATTTCTATTTATAGAATAGATTTGCAGAGTCTCGAAGTATTTCTTATTAGATTTGCGGAGTCTCGAAGTATTTCTTATTAGATTTGTCAAAAAAAAAATCAAAAGGAAAAAAAAAAATCAAATCAAAACAAAACACAAACAAGGCGAGAATGTTCAAATTAATTTTTAAAGAAAAAATATATAATTCCATAAAAACTTAATAAAATGGCCTCGGTTGCTCTTTGAATGGATGAAGAAAATAGAGAAGAACACCGTCTCTCATTTGTGGTCCTTCTGCATTAAAAGATGGCGATAGCCTGTCCCAAATTGTTGGAAGTGTTTCTCGCGTCCGAGGCGTTCAAACGCCCCTTGGTCAGATCGGGATGAGCAAATTTTTGGCTGAATGAAATTTATTTGCTTAAATTTTGAATAAAATGATTATTTCCTTACTTACATTTTATCTATTTCACACAACTAAACACAATTTTCCTTTTGTGTCCTTTAAAAACGGCATTCGAATTGCAATCCGTTACCTCTCTTGGTGTAGAAAGAAAATTTCCGTTTTCCAACCAAAATGACTTTCGGAAACGGATTGCCAGGTACGAAAAATCCGAATGCGGATTTGTCAGTCCGTAAGTACTAGATTTCTTATCCGAATTAGAAATAGAGAGTACAAAATATTCGTTTTCGAAAATATTTGCTTTCGAAACGCATTACAGAGTAGGGCCCCTGTGCTGTGTAGCGTCACTCGTGTCGAACGCGGTTCGATATGCGCCTAGCCTAACTGAAAGCACAAAACTAAACCACGTGTTAGGGAATTTTTTCTAAAGTTTCACTTTTTTTCAATTTTTTGCATTAAACTCCAACAAATGTTGTTTTATTACAATAAATATCGACAAGATCCATCGAAATATTGATTCAAATAATTTGTCGCGCCCTTAGTTTATGCATAGGGGTTGATTTTCGAAAATTTCTCAACTTTTTTATAGAAATTTCAAAAATTGGGCATATTTTTCCAATAAAAAGTTTGACAAAATTTTTAATTCGCACATTTGTCTACGACAAAATCACGACAATTATCTGCATACTCAGTTTTCAGTTTAGCTAATCTGGGGTGGTAGTGCTAACTTTCGCATAAAGTTAGCACTGCCAAGGGTCAGTTTAAAAAAAAAATTCAAAAATTCCAAAAAAAATTTTTGTTTCGCTACTTACCAGTGACAAAATCACGACAATTATCTGCATACTTAGTTTTCGGTTTGGATGTCCAGTGCTGCTAATCTGGGGTTGTAGTGCTAACTTTCGCATCACGTTAGCACTACCAGGGATCAGTTTAAAAAAAAAAAAAAATTCCAAAAAAAAATTTGGATTTTTTTTTGTTTCGCTACTTACCAGCGACAAAATCACGACAATTATCTGCATACTTAGTTTTCGGTTTGGATGTCCAGTGCTGCTAATCTGGGGTTGTAGTGCTAACTTTCGCATCACGTTAGCACTATCAGGGGTCAGTTTAAAAAAAAAATTCCAAAAAAAAATTTGGAATTTTTTTTGTTTCGCTACTTACCAGCGACAAAATCACGACAATTATCTGCATACTTAGTTTTCGGTTTGGATGTCCAGTGTAGCTAATCTGGGGTTGTAGTGCTAACTTTCGCATCAAGTTAGCACTACCAGGGGTCAGTTTTAAAAAAAAAATCCAAAAATTCCAAAAATATTTTTGGAATTTTTTTTGTTTCGCACTTACCAGTGACAAAATCACGACAATTATCTGCATACTTAGTTTCCGGTTTGGATGTCCAGTGTAGCTAATCTGGGGTTGTAGTGCTAACTTTCGCATCAAGTTAGCACTGCCAAGGGTCAGTTAAAAAAAAAAAAAATTCAAAAATTCCAAAAAAAATTTTGGAACTTTTTTTTGTTTCGCTACTTACCAGTGACAAAATCACGACAGTTATCTGCATACTTAGTTTCCGGTTTGGATGTCCAGTGTAGCTAATCTGGGGTTGTAGTGCTAACTTTCGCATCACGTTAGCACTACCAGGGGTCAGTTAAAAAAAAAAAAAATCCAAAAAAAAATTTGGAATTTTTTTTGTTTCGCTACTTACCAGCGACAAAATCACGACAATTATCTGCATACTTAGTTTTCGGTTTGGATGTCCAGTGTAGCTAATCTGGGGTTGTAGTGCTAACTTTCGCATCAAGTTAGCACTACCAGGGGTCAGTTTTAAAAAAAATTTCCAAAAATTCCAAAAATATTTTTGGAATTTTTTTTGTTTCGCTGCTTACCAGTGACAAAATCACGACAATTATCTGCATACTTAGTTTCCGGTTGGGATGTCCAGTGTAGCTAATCTGGGGTTGTAGTGCTAACTTTCGCATCAAGTTAGCACTACCAGGGGCTAACTTTTAATATAAGTACGCGACAAATTTTTTTGTTTCACGACAAATTTACGACAAATTCACGACAATTAATTGCATAATTACTTTTTTTAAATTCCAAAGTTGTAGTGCTAACTTGATGGGCATCTTTGGCTTGAAAACCATATTCATTCTAATTTAAATAGTGTCTTATCTCATGATATGGCAACCTTGGCAACTTATCTAACATTTAATCATCTTCTTCTGTCTTTCCTTCATCTTAACGATTTAAAGATTTTTAAAATTGACAATTTTTCTAATTTTCCTTTTATTTTCTTTGTTCCGTTTCAGGTAAGCAAAACAAACATTGATAACAGCAAAACTTTTTCGATAAATTGCAAAAACAACTCTCATTTCGATATAAAATCCAATTTATCGCTCAAATGGACACCTTAAACCCAAAATCGTATTGATCGAGGGTAGAGTGAGTATGAGTACCACCAACTTCCCTTTTCTGTCTGCAAAAAAAAAAAAATATATAAATAAATAAACGAAAACGAAGAAAAAGAATGAAGCAATACAAAAATTGCTTGCGACATTTCTAGACACTATAAAAATGTGTTTTCCTCCAACAAACACGTTGGCTTGGATTGGATAGGTAGACAAATACCGGTATCAGTTGGTTATGCTCCAAATGTTCACCAGCAGCAAGCTTGCCCTTGCCCGACCAGTTTTATAATGTAAGTCGCTTCCACGGGCCATTTGTCAAAATAAATATTCATCAATCGAGAGTAAAAAGAGTTCTCGTCTCGTTTAACTCGCTACGGCTCGACTGCTGGGCACTGTCACTGTCATCTGTCACCGTGCTTGTTTGGCGTCATCAACACGACATACATGGAAATTATGTTTAACACTTAAGGCTTGCCAAAGTTGTAACCTGTAGCGAAGCAGTGTGTTGCTGCACTATTCATAGTTGTTGATCTCAAAAACGAAAACCGCACTTCTGTTTGCAAATCGCGACGAATTATAAATCAATTTGAGAGAAGAAAATTAATTAAAAGCTTAATTTCCTGCATATTAAGGATAGGAACACAACACAATGCTGTTGATGTTAAGTCGTGATAGTAGAGAAGGGAAACTAAACCAGAATAACATGAAAATCATATTAAGTTGCACAAATAACACCCGCCGCAGCAGCTAAACCATAATCAGGCAGCAGTAGCTTTGCAATTACAACAAAAATAATAAAATAACAGCTGCGGATAATGACACTTATTTTCGTCTTGGTGGGTAAGGTAGAGCGTGTATCTAGGGAGTTGCATTAAGTTCGGTTTGATTCGAAATTAAGTTTGCAGCTGAATCGAACGAGAGTTGTGTAGTCTTGCTGTCAAGAAGTCTTGATATGCCTGATGATTGTGACGTTAATTGCGTTGCTCACATGAGATGTACCCTGTTCGGTATCGAATTTATGCTTGATGAATCTGGCTGCTACTGTACGTACATGATTTACCGAACAGTAAACGGCGACGCTCGGTAATTTGCATGTGCATCATTGTGCGATTGTTGAACAGTAAAACAAAAAAACTCGACTTTCGTTCGTCGTCGCAGTCGCAGTCGTCATTGTCGTTTTGCAATCAGATGCCAAGGTTATATTGTTGTTCTGCATCCATCCCAAAGCAAGAAACAGAAAAAAAAACGTAAAAAAGGGATTGACGAGGATTAGGTAGAGATGGTGTGTCATTGTCAAAGCGAAAATATTTTAATCGAAAAAGCATGGGGCGTAGAGCTTCACAATAGCAACATACACTTACACACTGGGGCAGGTTTGCTATTTGAATGATGTGGGCTGGTTGTGCGAGCTATTTTACTGTGTGGGGAGTGCGACTGTTTTTGTCACAAGCAAGGTGCATAAGAAGCCAGGCAAATTATGATGCTTGTTTGTTTTTATTTTTTCTTAATTTTGTTGAACAATGAGGAATAATTTGTGCGCGATTGTTTGACAATGTCAGCGTACTTTTGGTGTCAGTCGAATAAAATGGAACATAACATTTAAATTAGCCGTTAAGTTTATGGGAAAACGTTCATTAAGATGCCTTTTAAGGCCGGAATGAAGTAGTGAAATATGTTGTTGATCAACCGGAAGATCGTGAGTGAGAGCGTAACTTATCTAAATGACATCTAAAACAGAGATGCATAGTAATTGCAATTGTGGACCAGTAATTGGGCACTTACCAATTTAGGTCTGCAGACCTTCCAACATCTGCCTTAGCGTCTTGCAATCTCTTCAAGGGGTTCGAAAGGTAGTTCCTGGATGCTTCTTGAGATATTGTTTATCGACATTTAATTTGGGAACTTACAGGAAATGTTCAAATTTACTCCTTTTATGTTCCCTATTCCTTGTCTATCCGTTGCCACTAACCTAACGGTCCGACTTGTGCACGGAATTATCATTGTTACTACCTTTTCAATGTCGTTCTATTCACCAGCTGCAAACTCTGGTCTAGGTCTAAAACTAAATTATAATGATACGAGACGTACTTTACTAGGGGATGTGCGGCTTTGGAAATCCTGTCTCGATGAATATATTACGATGTTTCTTCCCAACTCACTAGAGATTCATTTAGCAATTCTAAAGTAGATTAGTACAGTTTTGGTCACTAAAATTTGCTAGATCTCAACATTTGTCCTTACCTAACACAAATATTTATATCGTCTATCGCAGGATCTTCGCTGCCTGCATTGACTTGTTTCCTCAACCAATCGTTGGCGAATAATCATGAGCAGGCAAATTGATAACCACAGAATAGCGAAAGATTATTCTGTGGAGTATGTGGAAAACGTTATATATAACTTCTCTAAACGGACGTTTATTAACTTATTCCACCGTGGAGTGTGGTTTAGCGAAGGAATAAAAAAAAATGTAAAAAAAAATAACTCCTGTCAGCTCATTCGATGGCGCCACAATCGATTGCCATTTATGTATAGCAGAGACAACAACAAATAGGTAGTCAAATTATTTTTACTAATGAGAAATTTTAACACATATGCTAACTCATATTCTATGGGTTAGTTAACCTGTGGAATAAGAGTGGAATAGGCGTGTTTTATTAATAATCAAGGCTGTAGCTGTCCCAGGTGGATTGTAGCATGATTAATAGTAACCAATTTTGAGAAGTTCGGAAATAACAACTATCCGATTGTTCTCTTCCCTTGGTTTAGACGAGAAGTTCCCTACTACACCGCCACTGCGCTATGGCACTAGTATCAGTGAAGCAATTCCTTTTTAAGGTATTCAAGTTCTTGTGTATTCTGTTCGAATATTCGAGGTTGTGGGAAATCGATCCGGAAACAGAAGACAAGTTAGATTAGGTTAGGTTTAGGGGCTGACAGTTGATGTCTTTACCGTCACACTTAGATCAATACAGATCCATTGTGATACCCGCGAGTATTGCTACTCAAGCTAATAAGAAAACCTATGTGTTCAGTTAGTCAAGCCATTTAGAGGCTTTGACGAAGTTCAAAATGTTAGTACCTGGCGTACTAGAGAGTTCTTCTAAATCCCCGAAGAAATAGTTGCCAAGCAGTTTCTTCCTTTGATGGGAAAGTGCGGGACAGTGACACAGAAAGTGCGGAGTGTCTTCATGCACCTCCTCGTCACCGCATCCTCTGCATAGATCATCTGAACTGATTCTCATCTTTTTCATATGATAACCTAACAGATTATGTCCGGTGATTATGCTTACAAGAGATCAAAGTGATCCCTTGTGTAGCTGCATAATTTTTTCCGTTCTTTGTTTGTTAAAACAGGGCCAGATCTTTCTTGTTGTGCCGCAGGTGTCAAGAAGATTCCACCTTTCATCGGCCTTGATAGGGGTGCTAACTAGCTGAACTTGGCTTACGTCAAGCATTGACCCTAATCTTGCTAATTCATTGGCTTTCTCATTGCCTAGTATATCGCTGTGGCCTGGGACCCAGCAGAGTCTAATGTTGTGCTATGCGCCAAGAACCTTAAGATCTTCGCGGCAGCATGAAACAAGCTTTGATTTTACCTCAGTTGCAGTAATCGCTTTTATTGCCACTTGGCTATCAATGTAAAAGGTGATATCAGCTCGTGGTATCGCCATCATTGATACCTTTCTAGCAGCTGTTGTCACTGCCAGAACCTCCGCTTGGAAGACGCTACTGTAGTCTGGAAGCCTAAGCGAGGCGGTTAACTTGAGAGATTCGGAATAGAAGCCTGCCCCTACACAAGTGTCCATTTTAGAGCCATCAGTATAAATAGCTATTGACGACTCACTGGAGTATGGTATGTTATCTATCCATTCCTCTCTGCTTGGGATGGCAGTCTGGAATGGTTTGTGAAAATCAAGTTCGGGTATTTTATAGTCTGTTGTAGTACTATGAGCCATAACTTTATGAAGGATCTGGGCATGTCCTATGGAACTGTTTTTCAAGACTTTAGTTTAACTAAGTCTCAGGGCACTTTTGGCCGCCGATTCTTGAACAAAAAGGTCTAGGGGAATAAGATTGAGTATAACTTCCAGTCCCGCAGTTGGAGTGGATCTCATTGCCCCCGTAATGCCAGTGCACGCAAGTCTTTGAACTTTTGTCAAAGTTTTCAGGTTCGTGCTCTTTTCTAAAGCTTTCTACCATACCAACAGTTTAACACCACTTGCTACATGCAAATATCTTCTCAAACAATATGCTCTAGAATCAACAAATGCTAGATGGTCACAGGGTACCACCTGCCTAGCAACCAAGCAAATATGGCCAAGCATAGACTTAAAACGGTCAAAAAGCTTGATATCCCTGAGCAGACAAAATATAAGCTCTACAATTATTGGAGTAATAACAGGACATGCTCTGAGGCTAGGGGTCTACACAAATGACTTCTGTAGAAGCTGCATGGACGAGGAGGAAAAGGAAACAGTCCAACACCTTCTATGTACATGTCCAGCACTCTCCATTAGAAGGAATAACTTTCTCGGTAATCCCTTCTTCGATAATACCAGTGAACTGGCAACGATCGACACAAAATGTCTCTCTAACTTCATTAAAAGTACAAAATGGTTTGTTTAAGTTCATTACTCTCCCATAAGTAACCTCATTAGTGGTATCACTATGGACCCTTGAGGTCTAAGTGAGTCAATGACATCTGGACAGCCACTCCAACCTTACCTAACCTACCATACCAAATTACCGTAGGTTAGTATTGGTCTAATTATTGCCGAATACATCCATCTGATAATTTTGGGGTTTGGTCCCCAGGTTTTCCCGAAAATTCTATTGCAGGAGTAAAAGGCAGTCGATGCCTTTTTGAATCTATCTTTGGTGTTCAGAAGACAAGTTCCTTAAATTGCTTCAACGCACTGAAAGTATTCATAAGTCTTTTTCTGAAGTTCTAATATCAAGAACAGAACAATAAGTGTTAAAAACTCATACTCTTTTCTCATATGGTATTCGAATACTTTTTAAGGGTTAAAATTTAGTAGCTAACAAATTGAAACAGTCCTTGAAGAAAAACTAAACGATCTGAAACTTGTTTTCTTTCTTTGAAGACTGGAACTACAACTACAACTACTTGTGCTTAATATCTGAGAAAACTGGAACACTCAAGGACTAAGTACTTTTAGCGACGACAGAAGTACTTATGTATTCAAACTGAGACTTTTTACTTCAGTTTAAGTATCTGTCAGACAATGAAGTTAAAAAACATTACAACTGCATTAGACTCTTACACTTGTTCTCATGAGAACTAACGGGTGATTTTTCAGCTGGTTGGGTTTTGGCAACACTGGTTTTGACAGCTGACGTGTGTTTAGTACCTTGTGTCACTGTCAAACAGCTTCAGTTTGGTTTGCAATGGATGGATCGTCTTACCAATGAACAACGCTTGCAAATTATTGAATTTTACTATCAAAATTCGTGCTCGGTTCGAAATGTTCATCGCGCGCTGCTTCCATTTTATGATCGGCATTCTCGACCTTCTGAGCAGTCTATTCGGAAGATTGTGACCAAATTTCGCACCAAATTTACTTTGTTGGACATTAAACCACCAACACGTTTACGTACTGTGCGTAGTGAAGAAAATATTGCGGCCGTATCAGCTAGTGTGACAGAAGACCGCGAAATGTCGATTCGGCGCCGTTCCCAGCAGTTAGGCCTTTGTTACAGCACTACGTGGAAAATTTTGCGGAAGGATTTGGGCGTGAAGCCTTTTAAGATACAGCTGGTGCAAGAACTAAAGCCAGCCGACCTACCACAACGCCGAATTTTTGGTGAATGGGCTCTTGGAAAGCTGGCCGAGGATCCGCTTTTTTATCGAAAAATTGTGTTCAGCGATGAGGCTCATTTTTGGTTGAATGGGTACGTAAATAAGCAAAATTGCCGCATTTGGAGTGAAGATCAGCCAGAAGCATTGCAACAGCTACCAATGCATCCCGAAAAAGCCACTGTTTGGTGCGGTTTATGAGCCGGCGGCATTATTGGGCCATATTTCTTCAAAGATGATGCGAATCGCAGCGTTACTGTCAATGGTGAACGCTACCGAGCGATGATAACAAACTTTTTTTTGCCCGAAATGGAAGTTCTTGACTTGCATGATATGTGGTTTCAACAAGACGGTGCCACATGCCACACAGCACGCGAAACAATGGCGCAACTGCGAGGCTAGTTTGGTGAACAGTTAATTTCACGTTTCGGGCCGGTCAAATTGGCCGCCTAGATCGTGCGATTTGACACCATTAGACTATTTTTTGTGGGGGTATGTCAAGGCTAATGTCTATAGGGACAAGCCCGCTTCGATTGACGCACTGGAAGCCAACATCCATGCATTCATTCGTGAGATACCGGCCGATATGTGTGAAAGAGTATGCCAAAATTGGACTCAGCGGATGGGCTACCTGAGACGCAGCCGCGGTCAACATTTGCATGAAATTATCTTTAAACATTAAATTGCAAGGTTCAAACTATCGATTCAAATAAATATTTCATTCATTTTTTCAAATTTTTTGTGTTTAAAAAAAAAAAGTTCTAAACCTCTTAAAAAATCACCCGTTAGAACTTGTTGAATGCAATGCTTACCTTCAAAAGGTATTTCTATGCATTTCTTGAAAATCAAAACATTATTCTGCACAACACTCCCTGTTTTTTTACAGCTAAGGCCGCATCGCTGCCAAGCTCTAAATCCAAATAGGTAGTTGTTTTTTACGCACCTACCTTCTGTGAACCCACCTTCTTCTACCTACACATTTCTAATTTTTCGATCCTTCTTCTCAACAAAGTTGACGTTTCATTTCGCGAATACACCTGCTAGCTGCATCCAAATATCACGTATTATGATCACGTTTTAATGTGCTATTTTCGCGGTGTGAACAGAAATATGGTATGACGAAGTTCAACATCAAACAATCTCTTTTTATTTTAATCATATCAAACTCATTCTAATGCAACGACCTTTGCAAGCGTGTCTAACATGCAAAAAGCAATTAAAAACAATATTCTGCCTAAAGATAATCACTTATATGAATCGATAACAAGAAATTGATAGTAAAATCAGAATTATCGATCTCAAACTGCTGTGTACATTGCTCTATGAGGGGAAATAAATTAAAAGGAATTTTGCTCAAAAAGGAGTGAAAATTGAAAAGAAAAATAGTAGACAAACAGAACTTTCAATTTTACGACAGAACAAATGTCAAACGTCAGAGTTCGTGCGATAATGCAAACAATCTTAAATCAAGTTTCTTCTGCTGTCCAAAAGATCTGTTTGATTAATAAATTTATGATGTAGTCTCGGTGCACGTGCACAACCACCATCGCCACCGCTAATCGAGATGTTTATCATTTAATTATGTTTCGTGCTCCAAACAATTGGTACAATCACATCTTCCCAAAACTGATTTAACCCGCACAAGAGTGAGTCTCCTTCTGCTCAGACCCTCACCTCATTCTGGATAGAAGAGATGCAAAACACAAGTACCCCACACATAATAAACAAAAATAAATATTTCCCCTCAAAACTCCGTGGCGGCCCCAGCTTTTGGTAACAGTCGGCACGACTCCAAACAGTGGTGGTGGCAATGGTGGAGTCAGTGTTAATTGGATATTTTTCGTGCCGCCACTGCTTCACTCCAAGTGCATACCGAAACAGCAGACAAGCAAAGTCAGGCTAGGAGGAACCAGAAAACACGCTAATTATTCAAAGCGTGGGGCATGAGATATACCGTGTTTTGCAGTGCTTGCTCCATAAGCTTCCTATACGTCCTCCAATTTCACGAGAGGGTTGTGCGGCGGTGTCGAGCGTCATTTAATTCGCATTTTTACGTGGTCTTGTTTCCTTTTGTTTTTTGTTTTTTTCATTCGAAATCATTTTTCGTGTGCCTTTGTGTGAGTTTGTTCTTTTTTCTGTTTTTATTTGTTTTTTTATTTATTTGAGGGTGTCGTGTTTTATGTTTGCGCGGATTATGACGATTTTGACAGCGTCGTCGTTGTTGTCGTTGAGTTATATGTTATGTCATTCATTTTGACTAATTAATTTATGGGAATTTGCCGATAGTGCGTCGAGCTTCTTTGTGACTTTTGGTTTTTTATTGAGGAGGTTCTGAAAGTGCCTTGTCGCATGTACACATAAATGGTGGCACTAAAAAATATATTTTATTTATTCTTCCATTGATTGGGGTTACGGGAGCAAGTTAAAGGTGTTTCATTTGTTATTTAATGTTTCAATATTCTGCTTACTTTGTCGAATTCGTTTTCATGTTGTCGGCAGATAAATATTTGACTCTTTACTCAATGTGACACATTCTGAAGGCTGTGTTATTAAATTGCAATCAAATTGTTTTTTTTTTTTTTTCTTTTTGTCTTTTGTGTTTCTCTTTGGTGAGGGGGAATATTGTTTCTGTGTTAAGTGATAACGAAAATATGTGAACGATGATTTGGGTCGACGAGTTTTTTTTTTTTAATTGTTCTTCTTTCGATTTGACGAAATTGGGTCATGATAAAAAATTCTCACTTACAGAAAAAAAAATGATTGCCTTTATTTTTATTTTGGTAAAATATGTTTATGAGAGAGATTAAATATGAATGACAAATACGGGAAGTGTACGAGGCCATAATTAATTTAAATTGTAATTTAAGTCATTTTTAAAATTGGGTGGGTGGTTGGCAATGAATATAAACTTAAATTGCAGCTTTACAGCGTTTTTGAATGTACTTCTGTAAGCCCCCACCACCATCAAACAAATAATATAGCAATAGTGCAAATTAATGACTTGAGGCTATTTATTCGACGGAATAATGTTTGACTTTTTTGTGTGAGAACGACTACAACAATGGTCAATGATTTTTGCCGGCACACTTATTTCGACAATTTTATAATGACTAGTGAACAATAATTACTGTCGTAAAAATTAAGGTAATTACTTTATTTTGCGTTATTGAATAAAATGTCTTACTGGGCCATATGAATCTGCCAGTGTTGGACGTACCAAAATTGGAAACCGAAGTTTTTCTCTATACAACGATGAACCTTTGAATAAACAGGCCACATTGAGTTATAAATTCAGGCTATTCGATTTCGTTGTGCAGTAAAACTTAATCACAGCAAGCACTCAGTTCTAGAACTGAAAAACCGTCAGAAGTCATATATCTGAGGTTGTTAGGCACTCAGCGCGCAGCTTTCGGTATCATAGATCTTAAGGAGGAGCTTTATCTCACTTGAACCAACATAACTTGTTTTAAAAAAGTTGGACTTCAATTGCAGAAGATCGTCATATCCCTGTCCGACTATGTTTCAATATTTAATAACAAATGAATACAATCTAAGTGCGATTGAGAATAGCAGCCGAAGACTTTTATCACGGACCGAGAAAGCAGCCATACACTTTAATCACAGACTGAAAATAGCAGCCGTACACTATATATCACAGACTGAAAAAGCAACGGTACACTATATCATAGACTCAGAAAGCAGCGGTACACTATATCACAGACTGAAAAGCAACGGTACACTATATCACAGACTGAAAAGCAACGGTACACTATATCACAGACTGAAAAGCAACGGTACATTATATCACAGACTGAAAAGCAACGGTACACTTTATCACAGACTGAAAAGCAGCCGTAAACTTTAATCACAGTCTGAGAAAGGAGCCGTACACTTTAATCACAGACTGAAAATAGCAGCCGTACACTATATCACAAACTGAGAAAGCAACGGTACACTATATCACAGACTAAAAAGCAACGGTACACTATATAACAGACTGAAAAAGCAGCGGTACACTATATCACAGACTGAAAAGCAGCCGTACACTTTAATCACAGACTGCAAATAGCAGTCGTACACTATATCACAGACTGAGAAAGCAGCCGTACACTTTAATCACAGACTGGGAATTGCAGCCGTACACTATTTAAAGTCCACGTCAATTCTGGACTATCCACTTGTCAAAAATATTGAGAGCCTTTTCCAGGTTTTCTTAATGTGTACCTATCACAAGAGAAGGAACTCTATTTTCGGTGTATTTTTTGCGCTCCTTTAATGATTTTTTACGGAAACAATGTGAATTATACGATAAAGTCAAATCCATATATGAAAATGTAACGATGTGAATGTAACAGCTGCCAGTGTGAATGAAATAGATACCCACCGTCAATTTAAGGACCGTGTATGACAGCAGCATCTGGTTTGGACATCCCTACGTCTGTTTTTTTGGCGTGACTATGGGAATTATCCAGGCGAAAGCGGCAAAGAAAGCGCTTGTTGTCATTTGTGTGAATGACATTTGGATGTTCCGACTTCGTGTACCCTGCTTCACTAAAAAAAACACGCATATCCAAAACTGTTTTTCGGTATGCAGCAGCAAAGCACCTTCTAGAATAAACCGTTTAACAAAAGCCTCATCATCACATTCTCTTGTAACTAATTTTCTTCGGGTAAATTTTGGCTCATTTGCTTAGACAGCGAGTACAGCTAACATTTAAGGCTACACTTTCAAGCTAGACTTACAGGATTCATAATTTTGAGAGCACACTTAGCTTCAAATTTCAGAAGCATAAAATCGTCCCCCGGTATAACGTACTTTTCATTACGAAAATTAAAGCTCTCATATAACATGAAACCTTTCGTTCAAACTTTGACCCTTTATTTGAACTTCTATTAACCTTTTCTGTGAATTTATCAAAAAAAAAAAAATTATTACAGCAATTAATTAAAATTCTATGATAGACTAAAAACCACCCACACCCTTAAACAATAGCCAATCTATTTTATGTAATTGCCTGTTTTACATGACAATGACATCCAGAGATTTTTTGCTCCAACAGAACAAAGATCCAACTCTGCTCGTCGATTCTATTCAGAAGTGGGATCACACATAAAATTAAATTAAATGACAGAAAAAAATTAACCCTTGACCAAAACGGCATATTCCAACGAAAACTAACGAGTACAAATCATTTAAAATAATTGCCTCGCACGCAAAATGTCTTTCATAAAAAATTAAACACACACACAGCCATAAAAAAAGGCAAACATAATCTGAATAAAATAAAAATATTCACTCGTAATCAACCCTTTTGGCCGAAAGCCGACCAATGTAGTACCTGCTAGGCGCCAAAGAACTTTTTAAAACCATAATAACATCCCCAAACCTACAAAAACCCATGTTTGCTTGCTTTTTCAGGTATTCCGGAAAGGTGGGGGGAATTATGGAATCAACATCGTGTTTGTGTGTTAAAATTTCGCTTTTGCTCAAATTTAAATGAAAATTAAATTCTATTTCTTCCCCTTCTTCGTTCGTTCGCCAGGGTAGTCGGTTGGTGGAGTAATAATTTTTTTTTGTAACTATGCTGACCGTGTACGCAGAGAAACGCACCCCCCGATTTGACAGTGGTATTGTTTGCTGAAAATATTGAACAAATTTGGGTGGTTTTTTAAAATTATTTTTTAATGAGATTTTTTAAGACTATATGAAGTTCAGTTCCGGTTTTTCTTCTACCAAAAATTGACCTTGTTTTGATCAGATCGGGAAAGTGTTTGAAGTTGCAAGTTTGCCAGTGACTTTTTCAGTGTTCGGTTGCCTATTTGGTTGTGACGTCGACGAACGGATCCAGGGGTAGTTGGTCCACTTTCCCGTGGAACCACTCTCATGTTCATAATTTTTGCTATTTAATTTACATACAAAAATAATTTTTCTACCAATTAAGAGTACACCGATATTACAGGGCGAATTGAAGGCAAAAGAAAATGCGTGTCCGCTCGAAATTAAAATCGGTGTTTTACTGTTGATATTTGTCGTCCTTGTTCCTGGTTAAAAGTAATAACGAATGTTGTCGCCGTAGCCGGGGTCCAACCGGTCGATTGTCGTTCGCCTCCCAAAAGGCTTAAGGGATGTTGGATGATAATTTTCCCCTTCTCCACCTTATTTTTCGATAAAATGATAATCTACATCAGTTAAGAGATTAAAATAAATTCCCAATTTTAGGTGAGAGATTTTACTGGAAATTGGTTTTGTTGTTTAAAAAAATATTAAAAATTTAAATTCGCCGAAAAAAGTCACAATACTACCTACTACTTTCCCCTGTGTTAACCCACTTAAAAAATGAAACAATTAATTAAAAATGACGAGATTAAAGTTTGAAAAATTATTCCCTGGCATTGCTGGTGTTTGTTTTTAATATTTCACAATAATCAGCAGACCATTGAGTTTGCTCTCGGAGCAGGTCGGTGGAGGGCAAGGTTGTCCAATACACACACAGTCAGGAAATGTAATTAATAATTAATTGATTTATCAGCGCAGAATCTTCAGAAGCAAACGGTCGGTGGGAGCTAGCCAGGGTGGGAATATCAAAGGACTGCCAACTTGACGAACAACAGAGCTCAGAGGTTGATTATGTTATTGGAATTGGCAATTTGCGAAACGTTGAAAATGTTTGGTAATTCCTCAAGTGATTAGGTTCGAACAGGGGCTGTACACCTTGTCGTCAATGTCAACATCAAGGGAATAATTGACTTTGGCCAATTTCAAAGCCCTTTTACAGTCGATTATTTGGAAGTTAAGTAAACTCGTTGAATTGATCAAAGAAAGACGGAAAGGGTTTTTTCAAGGGATTCCTTATTCATTGCCTTCGTTTTGATTTGACTTTTTTGTTGCTTTGTTCTTTTGGTCCCGTATTTAGGTAAACCTGAATCAAACACAAAGCAAAAGGTTAAGGTACCGACAAGGTACGAGAGAATGAGCGAGCGAAAAGAATCATTATTAGTCCAACGCACTCTGAATTTTTGGGGTTTCGATTTCGAGTTTAACCTTAGCTGCTTTTCTGCAGACAGGCTTCATTGGTTTATGTTCTGGCTGTTGAAGTGCACTTCTTTCCATTTCTATAGATTGATACCAACATGGTTATAATGTTAAATGGCAACAAGAACGAAAAAACAAGCAAACGGAAGTTGTTGATCATTTGAGTGGAAAATTTATGTCGAAAATTGAAATTGGACGGTGGTAGTTCTGTTTGTGGTTGGTTTGGTAAGTTATTGTTAATCCCTGGAACTGAAAGAGTGCATGTTTTTTTTCTCGATTTGGACCGACATACAGTAGTTGTGGAAGTAATGAAGAATTAAATTGATTGTGGTTTGAGATCAGCAGACCGGATAATGTGTTGTACAAAAAAGTTGCTACCAATATTTATTGAAAAAAAAATTAAAGCGAAATAAATGACAGGATGGAAGTGGAAGGTTTTCAAGGGGTTCTATTCCTTGTCTATGTAAGTTCTATTCAACCGGAAATTGCAGAAAGTGAAAGGTTACTCAGCAAGGTGTGTCTTCGAGACTTAGATGTGAGTCGATTTGTAAAGGGCGAATTTTTAACTTCTTCGCTTCCCATACAAATTTGATAGTTAACGGAAATATATAATTTATATTATCACAGTATGGCTTAGACTTCCCCTATACTAATATTCTTTTTATTTATTTATTTATTTATTTGTTTCATCTACAAGCTTAAAGCTAACAGATATGATCTTAATATTTAAATATTATAATATAAATTAAAAAGTAAACAACAGGAATAAATTAGTCTTAAACATATCCCAAGAACTACTTAAATCAATAGATTGAAAAACCTCTTTGAACTGCCTTATAGACCTGCAAACCGGCTCATTGCTGCCGTAACTTGTTCGGTGAAAAGATTCAAACAGAAAGTTTCTACCACGTAAAGCTCTTGATGGAACATAAATCGGTATAATTGAAAGTAAAGATGGACAACGTACGTGGTAACATAAGATAATCCTCACAAGCATTATACCATGAAGACTTCTGCTCGATTCAAAAGACTTAATGCCTAGAAAAAGGCACCTTGCTTTATATTCGGGGATAAAATGCTACTTCACTTTATAAAATATAAATCTGGTAAATCGCTTTTGAACCTTTTCCAGACGATCAGAGCACGTTTTAAATCCTGGATTCCAAATGACATCAGCGTATTCCAATTTAGATCTTACAAGAGATATAAATAGGGATAATTATGCGTACGGATCACTGAAATCATTACAATTCCGTTTTATAAAACCTACAACTGAGTTCGCTCTTCCAATGACAGTCAGTATGGTTTTTGAAAATAAAAATTACTCTCTAATATAACCCCTAAATCTTTTATGTTTTCTACGCAAGATAATACATTCGAGTCGATCTTGTATTCAAAGCTAATGTGGCTTTAGGACCTTTAAAAAGAGATAGCATTGCATTTTTTTATATTCATTTCAACTGACACCAATCAGAGACATGATTTAGGTCGTTCTGAAGTAGTTCGCAATCATGCAGAGAATCGATTTTTAAGAAAAGTTTCAAATCATCGGCGTAAAGAAGGCATTGAGAGTGTGTTATCACCGCAGTAATATCTATATATATAAAAGAACAGCCTAATTTTTGTGTTCGTTCGCTAACCGGGCACACTGGTTGACCGATTTTCCTAATTTTTTTTCTAAAGTCAAGAGGAATTGGGGTAGAAGGTTTAGGAAAAACAAAACTTATACTTTTTAAATGACAAATGGTACCAATGTTAAAAAATCGTTTTTTTTTTCACTACATCAAATTATGAACAAAACTGATCATTTTCACTTGAAAATTTTGTAAAATATTTTATTTTTATTCATACAAATAAATGTCAGTGAAGAAAAAGAAGACATTTTTTATTCATTTACATGTCCGCTTATGTATATGACAGGAGCCAGTATTTAGTCCTGGACCTATTAAACTGGACACATCATGCTTTGCTGTCGAAAGTCAACATGCGAGGAGCAGAGGTACATAAAGGGTGTTTTTCTTAGATAGAACTTTAAATTGCAATAAAACAACGATGGAATATTCTATTGACGTAATTTTTTATTTATTCGAAAGATAATCTTGTGGCATTACATTTTAAATATGGTTTCTGGCATATGACTGCCACGGCTGGTTCGGATGTAGTCCAATCTGGACGTCCGATTTTCGATGACTTTTTACAACATTTGTGGTCGTATATCGGCAATAACACGGCGAATGTTGTCTTCCAAATGGTCAAGAGTTTGTGGCTTATCCGCATAGACCAATGACTTTAAACAAACGCACAGAAAATAGTCTAGCGGTGTTAATTCACAAGATCTTGGAGGCCAATTCACAGGTCCAAAACGTGAAATTATGAGAATCGGGAACAACGGCCATCTCGTTTTGGGCCAATCCGACGAATCTACGCCTTGCTTGATGATAGTTTGGCTTCAATGCTTGCACGAGTTGAAAAAAAAATTGCACAATTTGCAAGCGATATGTTCAGGCGTGAGTCTATTCATGATGAATTGCCAAACCAAACTGAGAATAAATCACTTGACAGCTGTTAAATCGCCGTCTTGAAAATTAATGCCAATTTAAAGTTCTATACCTCGAAAAAAAAACAACCGTTACATTACATGGATACAAAAACTTTTATAAAACACTATAATACCTTTAGGCGATCGATGCATTATACGAAGTTACAATTATTATTCTTAACTTTAACTAAAAAACTATATAGATGATTTTTGTGCTGTAATCGATTGGCCAAGAATTTCCCGAGAACAATCGATATTGAAGAAGAAATTCACTCTGAAAATTGTCTTCCTTCTTTGATATGTATGTACATGTAGGTCTCTGAGAACAATATAGGAACTTCAAGGTATCTTTGCAAGCCATCCCTATAGAAAACAAAGAGGAATGTATTGTAAATAGGAATGGGAAGCTTACACCCCAATCCATAAAGATGTAAGGGTATGAAAACCATTCCATGGGTAAGCGTAATATGTGGATATAGGTAGACGCTCCCGTTTCTATTAGGTTAAGTTCGTAACATCATCTTTTGTAATTTTCTAACTGCAATTCGATAAATTCAGTTTTGCGTTGTGTTTTTTGGCAAAACAATGATCACTCCAGGTTCTGGTCCGCCGAAGAGAACTGGAATTAGGGTTCTCTTGAAATCGTTCATATGATTTGGAAATATCATCGAATCGGAAGTTGACCATTTTAATTCCTCAATTTGGAAGCCCTTTTAGCAAAAGTAAGCAGAAGTTGAAAACAAAATTTCGAGTTGGAAGGTAGTTTTTGTTGAATTTTCAAATACAAAAACTGTTTTGAAGAATCGTAGATGTTGCAGGCATTCCAAGAGCAGTACAGGTAGGGCGATGTTTTCTAATTGCAATTGAATGATTACAAGAGAGTGTGCATTGAAATGCTATCGCAGGTAGAAAGTAGAGTTCTCAGAGCCTAGGATCACCGGGTACACCAACATAATTAACAACGAATTGCTGGCGAGACCGTTAGATGAATAAATAAATAATGGGGGGAAAATACATGGCTGGCAAGTTTGTTTGTTTGAACGTGCTTATTCCCGAAACTATTGGTTTGAATTGAGACATTCTTTTTGTGTTGGATAGGCCTTTTGTCGGAGGAAGGTTTTAGGCTACGACCAATAAGAGCGAAGAATCAGTGACAAATTTTGCAAAGACCGGGGAAAATTATTAATATTTTTAGTATTTAAGTATTCCATTCCGTGATTCAAGCTACCCAACAAATATGTATAAAAGAATTATATCTCATTAAATGGTCTAAAAAATGTCGGTATTTGGCTGTCTTTTAAGTATAACCTTTTTTTATTGTTATCAACTTTGGTCGAAATCAATGCATTAGAACCAATTATTTTCCAAGGAGTTTTATCAACATTATATCAATCCTTACCAAGTAAACGTGTTGTTGATTAAGAGTATTTACTTAAAATTCTTAAGCGCGCATGATGAACAAGACAAGACGCTATACGCTGGCCGGTGGGTGGGCAAGGGGGTGGCAGACGAAATTTATCAAAACGAAAATTATTTTAATTGAAAATTTATTATTGTACATATTATGTATGTGGGTCCAGCCCACCGGAGTCAACCTATTTTTGTCATAAAATCTGATTCGCAGTAGATTTCGTTATATCGTGGTTATATCGTCTCCAGAATCGTCCGTTAGTCCTTCCTCACGAACGCGGCTAATTTTTTGCCTACAAATGAAAACGGTGTACTAATTTACACAACACAGTTTTTAGGTTCTTTGGATATTTGGATATAAGAGGACTGCAGCCAATTACTTAGAGCTAAATAAGTTTAGTAAAACGAAAAAATGGGGTTAAATTTGTATTTGGTGGTTCCACTGCTCTTGAAACACTATTTTCAATTGTAAAATATACACACTGTCCCTTTTTCAAATGCACTGGCAAATGGACAACTCCTTGATACCTTTCACGTATGTATTTGGAAAGAAAAAATACTCCAACAGCTCCTACTGCAACGCTTACCATTATCACGTCATGGTAAACCACCTGACCTTATACAACCGATTATATTGTTTATCAAAAACGCATTCTAATAAAAAAATATTAAATAAAGCACATATAAAACAAACTAAAAACAAAAACATTTGTTTTTGAAGCCCTGCGAAGCGGGCGGGGGTTTTGCTAGTCATTTATAAAAACATTGAAAAGGAGCGGGCCTAAATGGCTTCCCTGAGGAACACCTGAGCTACATTGTATCGATCTCGAAAAAGAATTATTTATAATGACTTTTTGAGATCTACCCGTTAGATAAGATGAAATCCAATCAAGAAAAGTGGAATGGAAACCGTAAAGTTTTAGTTTGTGTATTAACGTGGAATGATCCACCGAATCAAACGCTTTACTAAAATCGGTTTATATCGCATCTACTTGATTCTTGCCTTCAAAGGAATTGAGGACATAATTTGAGAACAATGCTAAATTAGTTGTTGTAGAGCGACCAGAAACAAAGCCATGTTGTCGGTCAGAAATATGTTCTCGTGTTATAAACTCCAATTTTATTTTTACAAGGCTCTCAAACAATTTAAATTTAGGGATTGCAGATAACTTGGAGATGCCACGGTAATTCTCAACTTGACTTTTAGATCCAGATTTATGAATTGGTACTAGATGAGATATTTTCCTATCACATAGAAATAAGCCTTCTGATTAAATATCAAATGCAACGGATAACATAGGGACTTAGCACAATTCTTCAAGAAAATCGCCGGTATACCATCAGCTCCAGGTATAGTTTTGGACTTTATTGACTGAAGTCCTAAATATACATCCTGTAAACTGAGCTGTAATCCACCGATATCGACGCTATTGGTAAAATCATCCAAATGTGGATTGTATAGATGTTATTTCTTGGAGGTGAATAAACAGATTGAAAGAAATATGCAACACAACTTAGAATCGAAGAAGTGTCTGAAGCTTCAAAGTCCCTAAATGTCATTTGCTTTGGGTAACCTGCCGTATTTCTTTTTACATTAATATAAGTCCAGAACGAAGAAGTATTCGACTTATTGTTCGTCTCAATAGTCATAACATAACGCAACTTGCTAAAATTAGCGTAGTATTCTATCCGTCTTAGGATCTCAGCCTTCGACTTGACATGGTAGCAAAGCAAACATCCCTTAGGCGTTCAAAGCGCCGATCATTATTTAACTTTATAGGAGAGTTTCAGTCTTCCTAGATCTTCAAAACTGAGTCCTGTTGTTTTTAAGACATAACTCATTTATATTGCCCTTTTTTTCATGACCGGACAATACCCTACAATGTTCTTTTACCATCGCTGTTAGCCTGAAGTAATTGTCATTAAACAGCACCGTTTCCTCAAGTTGATAAATTTTGCAATTGTAAAATAATTGTAATCGGTCTTAGGGTAACTGCACCAGTCTCCGGACAGGCCCCATTGTGCGGACGATTTTGCCTTTATGGGGAATTAAAGAGAAACTTAACACATAATTTGCAAAAAAAAAAAAAACAGAATCAGTAATACTTTCCACTTACACATTCGAAGTGTCAAGCCGATAGAATGTATAACAGAAAAGTTATGGGTGGTTTTAGCAGGAGCTTCTGCTGTTCTGCTGTTTTCTTAGCAAACAAAAAAAATTGGCAGACCTTGGGAAAATATACTGAGTATAGTTGATTTTGTGAGATCTTGTACTCAAATGGAGTTAACTTCAATGAAAACATAATGAACTTCCAATAACCAAAGAAAAAAATTGAGTTTTGCGTTTTTTTAATCTATTTTTTTAAGTGTCCGGACACTGGTACAAAAAATAGCGAAAATCTAATCTCCGGAAAGATAGAGAGGATATGAAAAGTCTTCATTTTTTTTTTTAAGATGAATGCAAACAACTTAAAAGTAAGCCTTACACGACATTAGATCGAAGAAATTAGGTGTCAGGCAAGCAGAAATCGATTATGACGCAGTAGGTTCAAAGTCGTCCGGAGACTCTGTTTTGATCGTCCGGAGACTGGTACCGATTTTGGTTTCTTTATATTTCGTCTAAAATAACAATAAATAAATTAGATGCCAAACAATCAGGAAATAATTATCAATGCAGACACTGAATTGCTATATACTCAACACTTAAGAGACAAAAGATATTGAGTTTTTAAGTGGAACTGTCCGGAAACTAGAACAATCGTCCGGAGACTCCAGAAAATCGGCCTCTTTTAGAATTCGTCCTATTAATTCAATGTTTAAAGTTACTTTCAATTAATTCACATTCGTGTCCTATAATAGTCAAACTTGAACGTTGTCAACTGAATGGTTAAGGCTACACCACCTACTGACAGAGGAACGAACGCCATCACTTCACGTTCGACTGTGTACACTTCACACTGTCATAAAAGTTTGCCATTTAATGAAAAACTTAAGTATAATTTATTAACTAAAAAAAAAAAAAAAAACTTGGAGATGCGGGGCATCGATCCCCGTACCTCTCACATGCTAAGCGAGCGCTCTACCATCTGAGCTACATCCCCATCTAAAAACTATCTTACTCTAAATTATTTATACAAACACACATTCCCTGCGCTGGCAATATAGGTAGCCACACACCTTCTTCTCTTTTTTTTTTTCATTTCCACTGACCACACAAAACATAATCTGTCGCATTATCTGCTTACCTAATGCATGCCATGCCGTTGAACTGTAATCGTAACACAAATGGGCACGTGTTCACGTTCACAAATAAATAAATTACAAACACAAAATAACAAGTCAACTTTTTATGCAACTACGAGAATGGACTTTTATAGAGGTGTTTGTTGATACTGAAGCTGAACCCAATACAGTGTAGTTTTAATGCTCGTCGCGCTTATCTTAAAATGAATTATCAAAGTTTTGTGTTCCTATGAACTTTTACTGTTACTATCAAACACTTTCATCTCTCACCCTGGCCACCCGCCATTAGTGTGTTTGTCGTTGTCGTTGTCGTCGTGCGTCGTCGTCAGCGGCCTCGTATCTCACCATCACCCCTTAAGTGTGTCATAAATCTGTGCGCCAACATAAATCACAGAGTAGCAAATGTTCGGCTCACAAGCTAGCAGCTCGCTAGCTGTTTTTATTTGAACAGCGGCAGGCACATTGAGCGACACTGAAAATCATTAATAACATCAACCAAGAACACACTTTCTACCAATTAATTTCGCTCATAAAAACGACATTTCATTTTGGCAGAAGAGAGCTGAAAAAAAGAAGAAGGAAACGAACATCGGGGACTCCTTTTTTATGATGGGGGAGGGAAAAACCCCAAACCTTGCTGAAAACGAAATGCCTGAACAAAAGAGGCCAATGGGGTTGGGGTTCCGTGTTACACTTTGAAAAGAGTTAAATTTTCATTCAGCGTTCTGTATAGGGGAGGGGACAGGGGGTAGGCTCGTTATTTCGTTTTCATTCAATGGCTTGAAAGATAGCTTTTACCTTTGTTTCCTTCCGTTGAACAGTGGGGTCGAATCAACCAATCAGTGGCGATAAATTATATCATGAATCAAAAGTATCCTTTTTTTGTGAAGGGCATATTTGGGGATTTCTAACACCTTTTGGGGCATGTCGTACCTTTTTTTTTGTAGACGAAAAAAGGTGGAAAAAGCCGAATGAAGGGTGTAGGTACCTGGAAATCGTAAATAAAAAATCAAACCGAAAAATTCTCTCCCAAAACCCAGGGTCGATTATACTCCCGCTTCATCGCACACACACTCACACATTTAAGATGAAATTTCGCCCGCAGATGAATATCCTTTCTTCTCTTCTCATTCTGTTGTGATTCTGTTTCTGAAGTTGATTTTGATGTTTGCTTTGTAAGTTGTTCGTATATTATCTTAAAGTCGTAGAAGGAAACTTGAAAGAGAAAAAAAAGTACCGCAACGCAGCCCCTGTAATGTGGGAAAAACGGATTGGCTCTAGACAGAGCACAGAAGACAGAGCGATTCCTTAGAATTTTCTCTCTTTCTCTGCAGCCATCCTTCAGTGAACGTTGAAGCAGCATTAGAAGTTCAAATAACAGCTGGGATGGCAACGGAATGGAACACGAAACTAGAAGGACGAAGGAGTATACATAGAAGCGAATGGATGGTGTTGGCGGAATCTTCTCTGCGCTGCGCACACAATAACTTTTTTTTTCAGGATGTGAACTGGCAGGACTTCCATTGCCGTCAATTCAATGAATCCTATTTCATCGCCATAGTTGTAGTCGTCATCGTCGTTGTCCTCATCATCGTCATCTTCTAACAATTCTGCTCGTTTTGCGGTGCAGGAATCGGTTTCAACAATTCTTTCAAAGAAAAACAAAACGAGAATAGAGAGAAGAGATTAAAAAAAATCGCATTTGTTTGGAATTTCTGTGCTTTTTTGTTGAGACAACCCAGCGGCGATGACGACTGAGAGCTCTGCAGAAATTCCGACGCGATGAGATGAGAGAATAGCGGGTGAAATGGAACGAGTGTACAGAATATAGTCGCAGGTAGATATTGGCATAGGACAAAGGACGAAAAGTCGTCGTTGATTTGGAGCTGGCTCTTTTTTCCGTTATGCCGTTGTACACACATAAATGTCACAAGTTTGACGGGGGCGATGTTGGCGATGGTGTTGGCAGTCGTAGTGTCAGGCAGCCTTAGTAGTCGTTGGAAGCGATATTGTGTAGAGAGGTGAAATGTTGTTTTTTTTTTTGTATTTTTTGTAAAGTTAGCTTCTAGCGGTATTTCTTGTGCGAAAAAATGTCGTTATTGTTTCCGTTATACAATACTAGCGCTCTTCAAATAGGTTTTTCTTATTTTTTTTTTTTTTAACTGTAACTTTTGATGGGTTCAGTTTTAGGGAAGTTAAACCTAATTGAGCAGGAATTTTGGGAAATTTTGTTGACCCGCACCGACATATTGGGGTATCAAAACTTTAATAGATTAGGAACTGAAATAATTTAGACTTTTACAAATGGACAAAGAAAGAGAGAAAAAAAAATCATAAGGGAAATAAATTGAGTTGCTTAATTTTAAGGTAGACTGGCAGGAGTGGCAGGAAGGTACAAACCTACATGGAAGGTATCAAAAAAGTTTTTAGAAACTTGGGCATGGTATAGTTTACTTCTCTTGAGGTTTGTCGATTCTTTCTTTACGTTTTTTAGTCTCTTTTCAGTTTTGTGATTATTTATGTTTTTTTCTTTTTACATTTTGGGTTTTGATAAAGTTTTCGGATTAATTTCAAACAGTTTTTGTCGAAGAAAAGAGAAGAGTAATATCATGGGATGACTAGGGAGAAGGGCATTTTATTTTGATGAATTGTGGGGCAAAGTTTTACACTCATAAAGTTTGATAATAATTTTTAGAAAAATGTTTACATGTTTTAACTGGAAAAGGTGCTATGGGAAATGAGTTTTCAGTAAATCTTAATTTGAATTTAAAAAGGGGTGCAAATGTGGATAGGACCGTTTCGTGTTTTATTTCTTGAAGACATTGCTCCAAGTGCAACCTTCAACTATCACCTACAGTGAGCTAAACCGATCTGTATGGTCATTTAAGCTATCTTCATTTGGCTCTTGATCATGCCTCTAAGACATGATTAGCCGATCAGGCTGGCCAAAAGAACATTAACAAATCAGCTGCCTGATGAATAGATATGAGTGCGACAGATTGTGGGATAAATATATTATCAGCCACCTGGGCTGAAGATTACCTACTGTCCAAAAGATTGTATGGATTCATGCAGTAATCAATTGGCTTTTTGTTAACAATCCTCGATAGTATTGTGGTCAATATCCTCGCCTGTCAATTGGCTTTTTGTTCTAGAACCAAACCAGAGGCTCTTGGAAATAAGCAACCTAGAGTCACCGAAGCACAGAGAATTGTGGATGCCTTCAAAGAGCAATTCCAACAGCTGCTAAATGGGCATTATGTAGGGTGATTAAGAGGAGGCCAAGGTTCAAAGAAAGATCAAATATTTGCATTGGTTCAAATTACAGAGTTTCATGTTAAACCTCCCACCGTATCAGGCTAAGTTGACTGGAGTTCATCCTGGTAACAACTTTCTTCCTTCACGGCTTGGAACTTCGTGTGAGCACGACCTATGCTTGCGTCCATTCGGGATTTCCCTACAACCAACGGAGCTTCCTCCGGCTTTCATCGGCTTGGTAACCTGTTTTTAGCAAGGTATCCTTGGCTCATCAACGGCTTTGAACCTGCTTATAAACAGAGTTTCTTCCCGCTTTCAACGGCAACAGGAGTATAGACCGAATTATTTCCGTATTTTAGGAGGCATGGAGTTTTACCACTTTTCATTTTTCAACCTAATTTGGTAATTTTTTTACATTATTATTGTTTTATTGAACCAAAAAAAATATATATACAATTTTACTTATTCCTAAAATTATTTAACACTTAACAATACAGGTAATTTGACACAAAATCGGCCTAAAAATCTACAATGACTTAATTTAAAATATTAATATACTTAATTATAATTGGCTTAAAATGTATTCCATGGCGTGGTTCATCTCAGGGTGTTCAGTCCTGGTTGTCCTATTGTTGGTTGGTTTGCGTTGGGTTGCGGCATCTAGCCGCGTTGATATGTTGACTCCAGGTCAGCATAAAAGAAAACTGCTTCAGAGTTGTCCGTTGTCAATTTCTCAGGGATATCCATGGCACTCAGGTACCTTGGTTCGGGATGTCGTTCCTCGTTGGTCATCCTTCTCATCAGCGGATTGGGGTGGTTGGTTACGTTTTCAATCATCTTTCTAGCTGCGTCAACTAGAAATATGTCCAGTGGCTTGATCCGGGCTTCCTCGTAGAGCCGCTTATTGCTGTAGTACTTGCGCCTTTGCCTATCAAAATGTAGTCCAGTGCAAATCCTTAGCAGCTTCCTTTCGAATAAAAGAAGTTTCTGCATCGCTGTCTTCGAAATTGTAAACCATGCTGGAAAGCAGTAGCTGATCACTGGCCTGAGGAGTTGCTTGTAGATCAGCAGTTTGGTTGGCTTACTGAGTTTGGTCCTCTTCTTCAATAGGGAATTGATGCGGTGGAAGGCTAGGTTGGCTTTGGCAAGCACAGCTCTTGAGTGCGGGTTGAAGCGAAACAGCTCGTTGAAGTTAATTCCCAGGTATTTGGCGTTCATTTTAGATTTGATGGTTGATCCATTAGGGAACTTCAGTGATAGGTTCCTGCATGCTGCCGCCGATCTACAGCTTCTGCGGTTGAAAACCGGTCTCCTGAAGCAGACCAACTCCGATTTGGCGGTGTTTATCCTGATTCCCCATTTGGTGTAGTACTCGTAGAGTCTGCATACGTGGGCTTCAATCTTTCGGATTGCTAGGACAGGTGAGATGGATGGAGGCGTATGTGAGAGAGTCATCTGCAAAGAGCAGATTCTCACAGTCTGATGGCACAGGTTGGTCCGACGTCATTAAGCTGTAGAGAAAGGGTCCGAGCTTCGATCCCTGCGCCACTCCAGCCAAAATGTTCCTTGTTGTTGATTTCTTATTATCAGCTTCCACGAAGAATTTCCTGGAAGAAAGAAAAGAAAATAACATTTTGATCAGTGCCTGAGGGATACCTAAAATACGGAGCTTGTGAATGAGAGCCTCAATCCAGGCGCTATCGAATGCTTTCTCAACATCCAGAAAGCATCCTACTATAACACGGTGACAAAACCAAACTGCATTGCGGGGATGATGCTGCGCTCGTTGCAAAATCTTTTCAGTCTCCTGAGTATAATTTCCTCCAGAATCTTGCTCATGTTGTTAAGAAGGGATACAGGCCGGTAGTTGCAGACCGGGTTGCTTGCTCCTTTCTTTGGGATGGCCACGATTTTTGCTGTTTTCCACTTCTGTGGAAAGTAGCAGTTGTTTATGCAGTTGTTGATGATAATCGCTAGAATTATCATCACAACTTGCGGAAGTTTCTTTATTATAAAGTTGGAAACACCATCCATTCCAGTTGATTTCTTTGGCCTGCTAAGACTGCCGATGATTTCTGCAATCTCCTCCTTATTGTAGAATTGCTGGTGTTCTGCTGGATCATCAGCTGAACAGGCATCGTTGAACTAAACTGCTTCAGTATTGGGTTGCTGGATCAATTGGATGGAGGCGTCGATTTCCATACGGAAGGCTTGGTCTGCTGATGGAGAAGGTATGAAGCTTTGCTCAAAGTGGTTGGCAAAGGCTTCGACCTTGTCTGCTGTTGTTGTAAGCTCTATATTGAGGCTAATTTGGTCGTCGACAGTTCGCTCCCTTATGCATGTTCCCTACAAAAACTGGTTGTGAACTTTACTTAGTTGAGTTGTAAAAATGCATACAAAACTCTTTCTTATAAGTTCTGTGGTTGCAGTCGATGTGAATTATATTTTGTTGGTATTATTCATGTTATTTTGGTATTTGTAATGTATGCAGCTAATGCATCATTAGGAACGATGGAAAATAAAAATTGCAGAAGTTCTTGAAAGATAATTTTGTTATCAATTAATTTAATTTAAAAAAGCAATAACGGAGGCACGCACAACATTGACCGAGTCCTAAAACGCACTTCTTTGTTGAACATTTCATAGATTCTGGTAAGCTGTAGGCTAATTGCTAAGGTTTAGTTTTGTTTCTGAAAAACGAAAATAAACAAAATTCAAATCGCATTAAATATCATTAATTGAACTTTAAGACAATACCTCGTCGGACATTTACTACCAACGCCGCCGCGCCGCAAGTCATAACCAAACATGGCATTTTATGAAAACCCACTCATTTCCTAAAATGCTATGAGTAACTCAACTTCTTTTTATCCATCTTAACGTAATCATTCAAGAGCCTCTCAAATGAATTTTTCAACCTTTAATAAAAAAAAGAAAAACACATAAAAACCCTTCAGGCTTGATAAATATGAAAAACATTTGAGATAAGCGAACAATGATGGTACCATTACCCATGTAAACCCATTATTACCATCAAATTCCTTGAAAACGAACGAACATTTACAATATACATGCCCACATACTTAAAAAATTGTTTTATTAATAGAAATGTTTACATTCCCGAAATAGAAAACCTCTTGACAAATTTATTTTTATCGACAACTCACAAAAAAAAAAGAACAAAAAACATCAAATAAATTGTTTAAATAACAACAACAACCAAGCTTCCTTCCGCATTATTTTTATCTTAAAAATACAAATTTTGATTATTTGTTTTAATTTTAAGTGATTTTGTTTTTGTTTATTTTTCTCTCCCTCTCGTTTTTCTGAGTGATACAAAAAAAAGGAAGAAAATCAGACAAGAATAAGATTAAGAGGCAGAGGGCAAACGAGTGTTTTAATTGCAACATAAATTTAATCGCTACTCTGTCATAATCTGACCATATGCCAGTAGATAGTTGAACAAGAGATTTTATACATTCTGTTTGTTTATATGGTCACACACCCCTCCTACGCTACGCTACGAGCCTTATTGTGCTCTTGGCAGAAGAGTATGCGGCCGGCTGGTGGTGGTATGGTGGTGCTGGAGGCATGGCGGTATCATTGTTCTTATTTTCTATCCTTTTCCCACTCTCTCTTTCTCTTGTAGATTCACTTTGTTTGTCAAGTTAATAAAAAAAAAATATTATTCGAATACTGAAGAGAGCTGCTTTCATTAGATAAGAGATTATAGAGCAGATAATTCAGAGTGAGTTAAGAGTTTAATAACCTTTTTTTCTTGTCTGTAGATTGTACGTATGTCTGTATCCATACGTCTGTATCTGTACGTTACCTTTACTACGTACTTTGTGATAAAATTGGTTGCTCATAATCTTACTTTTTCGGCAACTCTCGGTAGCTTGAAGTTAGAAATTATTTCGTTCAGGGATATGCGAAAATTTAAGTTTTTCCATCTAAAAATCAAAAAATACTAGCTGACCCGACTATCGTCTTTTTAGTGTGACAATTCGCAAATGATTTCTAAGACACTCATATCGTTTTCAACTGAAAGTTTAAGTTTTAACAAGATTTAAGTATGATACAAGTGAAAGTTCAAATTTAGTTATCTTTATATCCAAAAAACTAGCTGACCCGACTATCGTCTTTTTAGTATAACAATTCGAAAACGATTTCTTCGAGGCTCAAATCATTTTTAACGGAATTAAACAAAATTTAATCATAACAAAGGGTTTTCCAATAAGAGGTGTTATTTTGATATTCAAAGAAAAATGATCGGATGTTTATTTCATTATAAAGAGGAAGGTATGCCGTTAATAATGGAATACAACTTCAGCCAAATGGCCGCCACGACCACGCTTACAGGACCATATCCTTTTCATGAAATTTTCCATAACCAAATCGCAAAGTAGAGTTCTTGAGTTTTTTCCAGGATCTGCCGTAATGTGAAAATTTGATCGATGGTGGACTTTCCTGGTCTAAAGCCACACTGATATGGACCTATCAGTTTGTTGACAAACGGCTTCAGACGTTCACATAGTACTGCAGAAAAGATCTTATAGGCGATATTTAGGAGGCTGATGCCTCTGTAGTTGGTGCAGTTTAGAGGGTCTCCTTTCTTCGGCTGCCCTATGTCCTCGATAGCCTCACGAATTCCATCTTTGAGGTCTTGAATCGACGCCGGGCTGTTGGCGTAGAATTTATCTTTCACGTGGCCCCAAAGGAAGAAGTCGCAAGGTGTTACATCACAAGATCTCGGTGGCCAATTGTGATCGATCACCTTTTCGAGAGATAACACGGTCCGGAAACTTTTCCCGTAAAGATCGATGGTTTCATTGCTTGTGTGAATTTTTATAGTAAATTTTAATAATTTCAATGCGTTGTTGAAGCGTGTATCGTTCCATTTTTATTAATGAAGTTTCTACTTGTCAAATGTCAAAAAATTACACCTTCAAAAGTGACAGCTACCGAAATAGCGGGCTATTCAAAATAACACCTCTTATTGGAAAACCCTTTATATGCGAAAATTTAAGTTTAGTTGCCTGTAAATCCAAACACAATAGCTGACCCGACTATCGTCTTTTCAGTGTGACAATTAGCAAATGATTTCTAAGACACTCATATCGTTTTAAGTTGAAATGAGATTAAAGTATGATACAAGTGAAAGTTCAAATTTTATTATCTTTCAATCCAAAAACTAGCTGACGGTAGTCGGTCTTTTTAGCGTCATAGTTGGAAAGTGATTTATTAGACGCTCATACCGTCATTTTTTAGTTGAAATTGAAACGAGATTCAAGTATGACATACGTGAAAAGTCAAGTTTAAAATCCAAAAAAACTAGCTGACCCAGCTATCGTCTTAGTGTTACGATTCGAAAATGATTTTTGAGACGCTCATATCGTTTTTAGCCGAATTTTTAAGTTGAAACGAAATTTAAGTTTGTTATTCGTAAAAACTCAAGTATAGATACCTAAAAATCCAAACAAACTAGCTGACCCAACTATCGTCTTTATAGAATGAAAATTAGCAAATGATTTCTGAGACTTCGAAATCGTTTTCAACGGAAACGACAGTTAAGTATGAAAATCTTAAATAATTTACTAGCTGACCCTTATATCTTCGTTTTATTTGATTTGACCCATAGGTTTTACTTGAAATTCTGAAAATCTAAATATTCTACTCGTTAATACAAGGACAGACAGAGAAGTTCAATGAAATTTCCGGATCAACGGATCATGGTCATGAATAGGCTGTGCCTCGCTCAAGCTGAATCCCATGCATTTTTTTTTGTGCAACATTTACCCACATTCAGAGATTAAAAATAAAAGTTTACCTGTTAGCGAAAAAGAAAAAAATCAATAGACCTATTTCAATTACAAAACTTGTATTTCAAGTCCAAACCTCTTGCGAACATTTCTATTCATCGATTCGCATAACATTTGATATCTTTGATGTGAAAAGCAGTCGAGAATTAATCTTGAACCTTTTATCTAGTTGCTTTCGTGCGGTTGACCATGAAGTAACCTCCGGATAATCAGGATAAAGATACGAAGAAAATAAAAAATAAATGAAACACGCAAAAAGAACTTCACTGCGAAAGCCAATTCCAGTTTCCTGGGATTACACTTTGATGTGCGCCATGAAAATTCTCTTACTGAGAAATGAACACAAAAGCCAGAAGCCAGGGCAACGAAGTTATATCCATCTCCATCCATATATGTAGATGCAAAGTGAAGAGAAGAACTAGAGAGCGAGCAAGTGTGTACCGATGACTTCTTTCGCAGACCCAATGAACCGATGTGGGTTGTGTTGAAGTTAGTTTGGAAGCCCTACAAAATAGATTATTAAGTTTGGCCTTTTTCCCTTCACTTCAGCACTGTGCCCCGTTTACAATACTTAAGGTCCAATAATATTGTCAAGCATCGAATCTAGTTGCTGTCACTTTGCCAGCTTGACATTGCGATTTGTAAAATTGTGGTTATGCCTGATGGTATTGGTTCTGGTGGGGGAGAAGGAGCACAAGTGTACACTCATTTGGCCAAAGCCTCACAGAATGTGCTGCCCCTATATATCTCCATCAACCTATACCAATCTTCAATGTTGCCAGGGAAAGAGGCTTTGAATAAATTAAACCACCCTCATCCGTTCAACACGACTGCTGCAGCCAGCTTGAGCTCGCCAACAATACCGCCACTGGCAGTGGATTTATCCTTTTTTGCCGTTATACATTTCAGGAATATCATCATGCTGCTACTGCTGCTGCTGCTGCTCTATTGTAACTAGCAGCTATGGGATATTATTGTTGCTGTGCAGCGAAATAATGAAAGCAGACGATGAGGACGACGACATTTCTATTGCGCGATATCATATCCCCGTTTTTCTGAGTGCTGCAAAACGACACAGGGAACGAAGGATTTGCATTCAAATTTTGCATTTCATTTTCCTTTCATATTAAAAAATAAAAAGGAACCCGGGGAGAGATGAACAAAAGTTGTTGAATAATGCAGCACATTTAAAGCATTTCAAACCGAAGAGATGCCATCCATGGATATGGACTCCTTTACTGACTCTAGTAGCAACAACAAAAGCTACACCAAAAAAAAGGAGTAGCTACTGGCTACCTCTACTCCTCTGCATTTATTTCGATTTAATTTTTGTAACCAATTGTTGAAGTTTTGATAATCAAATTTCATCTGAAAAGCGGATGCAAAATTGTAAGAGTCCAACAGATAGATGCAGATGGACTGCTTTCGTAAGGAAATAACTTCGAGAGTGGGTTTGCTAAAGGAAAAGGTTTTTGGGAAAACATCAAAAGGATTAATATCTTGGTTTTTGTTCGTGTGGCGGCGATTCATATCTGTATTTATCTCAAAGGGAAAAAATATGTTAACAATGAATATTTTTTGATTAAAAGAGGTTTAATGTAGTTTTTTTGTTGTTGCTGGCAATGCTTCATGAATTAATTTCGTTCGTTTCAAAAATCAAATGAAAAAGGACTAAACGGATGAAATTATATTACGTTAGTAATTTTTTAACATGGAGACTCACTTAATTTGTGCGGTTTTGTGCAGGATTGGGATTTTTTTCTTGTCTGCTTCATTACACGCTTAATGGAAATTTAGCCTTGTGGCAAACAAAATGGTGAATAATTAATTAAAAAAATTAAATGCAGCATTTTTTTGGGGATTGTTTTAATTGGTTTCCGGATTGATATTACATGAGATTCATAATTTATCAAAAATACTTTTTTTTAACTGGATTACTTACTGCAAGCGGTTGACGTTTTAGTTTATGATAATTTGAAACTGATAAAATGGAAGATCATAATATCATTTTAGTGGTTTTGCATTTGCAAAAAAATCAACAAATGAAAAAACTAAATGGTTTTGTCTGGATTCGGTTACGCTCTCGCGGTTTTGCATCATTTTAATATTTAATTAGGTATACGCCACCGTAGAGTTCAAATTACTGTTGTTGTTCTTAAAACGCAAAGAAATTGTAAGCAATAATATGAACTAAATAACATTGTGTCAATGGATTATGACCTTATAAGCAAGAGCAATCATTCACATTAATATTGGTAGTTACTTCGCTTATCATCCTTGCGGAAAAGCTTCTTGGAAGCGTTTTGGCTATTTCGAAGTCCAGTGACCGATTGATGTCTCTTAAACTGGTGATGGAAGGAAAGGTGTGGAATATAGTATTATTATTATTTATTTAAGTCGTTTATAACTAACGTTTACAAACTTATGAACTATATATATCTATAACTAAACAATTATTACGAAGTACAAAATTGTCATGAATTACAATTAATTAATAAAAGCCTGCGTTTATGCTAAGGCATTATAAAATAAAGTTTTGAAAGATTCGCTTTTGAAATTATCATTTATCGAAACTATAAGAAAATAATACTTATTAAAGATTAAGACCATTTGAATTATTGGATTATTGGCACCATAGTTTGATCTACTGAAAGGTAGTTGTCGAGGTTGTTGCAGCCTTATGCTTGTACGACTGAAACTAAAGTTAAATCTACTTAGAACTGATGGAGATAGTATAGAGCCATTCATCACATTAGTAATAAAGCAAAACTGAAGGTATTGCTTATGATGGGTGATAGAGGGAATTTAATTAACGCAAGTCTATGAGAGTAAGAAGGACGAATATTATTTGGAGACCAAGAAAAGAAACGTAGGCAGAAACGCATAAACCTTCTTTGAACTGCTTCAAGTCTATTTATGTGAATTGAGTAATATGGTGACCATACTACACATCCGTATTCTAGTATTGGCCTTACGAACGATACAAACAAAAGTTTTAACACATAAGGGTCCTGAAAGTCGCGACTAAATCTCTTTATGAATCCTAGCATTCTATTGGCTTTTTTAGTTACATAGTCCAAGTGAAAGTTGAAAGTTAGTTTGGAGTCTAGGATTATACCAAGGTCAGAGAATACAGAGACATTGTTTAACGGTGACATATCAAACATATAACTAAATACAAACGGATTTTGTTTGCGTGTAAAAGTCATACTTTTACACTTGTCGACATTTAAGACAAGACGATTTAGATTGCACCACTCCCGAAAAAGAACAAGGTCTTCCTGTAATAACAAGCAGTCAGATTGAGATTTAATACTTTTAAAAAATTTTACGTCATCTGCATATATTAATATTGAAGAGTTTTTAATGGTCAAAGCTAAGTCGTTAATAAATAATATAAATAAAATTGGTCCTAAGTGACTACCCTGAAGGACACCGGAGTTGACTACAAAATTAGTTGAAAGTTCATTTAAGAAGACTACATTGTAATGTCTGTTACTTAAATATGAGGATATCCATTTTAGAAACTTAGAGCTAAATCCAAGATTGTCCATTTTCTTGATTAGCGTTGTATGGCATAACTTGTCAAAGGCTTTGCTAAAGTCAGTAAACACACAATCTACTTGTCCATGGTCTTCAAATACATCTAAGCAAAACGAGGTAAAATTTAACAAGTTAGTAACAGTCGACTTCTTTTTCATAAAACCATGTTGACTTTCACAAACAATTGAACTACAATAAAAGGAAAGAGTGTTACATATAATGGACTCAAACAGTTTAGGTATCACGGATAACTTTGCAATAGGACGGTAGTTTTTAATTTCATTTTTTGGACCTTTTTTATGAGTTGGCGTTATATATGCACTTTTCCAGATAGAGGGAAAGATAGATTTGCAAAGAGATTCATTGAATAAAACATATAAAGGATAAGATAAATGGTCAACACAATTCTTTAAAATAGATGAAGGTACTCCGTCAGGTCCTGGACTAAAACATTCGTCAAGTTTTAAAATATTAAGCTTTATAGTTTCTAAGTCAATATCAAAGTTTATAGATTCAAGATGAGAGAAAGAAGTAGTAGAAGAAAAAGAATTACAAGTGGTGTCACCATAGTCAGTTGTCTCAAAAGCAATTTTGAAATAGTTAGCAAACATGTTAGCAATTACTAAAGGATTAGTGCTAGTTGAAGAAGAGTCAGACATAGTATTAGGGTAGCTACTGGTTTTTTTCTTTTAATTCACAAAGTTCCAAAAATTATTTGGGTTCGACTTTAAATCATTTTCTAATTTAAGAATATAGCTATCATAGGCAATATTCGAGTATTCAGTGAATAGTCGACTAATGATTAAAAAGGTTGTATAATCTCCATCAGTTCTTGTTTTGACATATTTTGTCCACGCTTTGTTCCTTTTGTTTTTTAAGAATTTGAGATGACTATCAAACCATGGTGGTGAACTAGAAATATTCCGAGGTTTTTTAAATTGTACAGTATCACAGAAGCAGTTGAACAGAGTTGTATAGAATATGTTACACATTTCGTTAATGTTACAATTATAAAATAAATTATCCCAATCGATCATACTTAACATATTACATAATAAGACATAATTACATTTTGAATAGTTGAACTCAAGTTTGGTATTATATTGGTTGTAAGAAGAGCCCATGCTGAGGTTTAAGGCGATGTCCAATGCTGGATGATGACGATCCTCAACAGTCAAAATATTTGTAGATCGTGTTACGGCAGCAGCAGTGTTTACATTAAGGGAGAAGGAAATTAAATCAAGAGTCTTTCCCGAGTCGTTGGTCACTCCATTTAGTTGGCGTAGGCAATAAGAGGACATATTGTCAGTAAAAAATATCTCATTTACACTTGAAGCATTGTCAGTAGTGTAGTAGTCATCGTTGTCTTGTCTTATCCAGTTAAGATTTGGTAGGTTGAAGTCTCCAATAATCAAAATTTCATCTTCAGGCTCCAGCAATTCATAGATTCCCTCGATGCAGTCATTTAAATTTTCAAATATGTTTCTATTAGAGTTCGGAGTAATGTAAGTAGTGACTAAGAATAAATGTCCTGTTTCCATTTGAATCTTAATACACAGAACTTCAATTTGGGCAGATCGGAAGTCATCAACCAGGTGGCACACGAAAGAATTTTTGACCGCCACTAAAATGCCACCTCCCACGGTAGCGTCCTCTATTAAATGCCGATCACGTCTAAATATTTGGTAGGATGCATCAAAAAACTCAGAATCCAGAAACGAGCTGTTCAGCCATGTTTCCGTCAGAATAATTAAATCATGAGGAAGATTATTAACATTTTTGTAGATCAAGTTGGTCTTTGTCCGAAGTCCGTTTACGTTTTGATAGTAAATTAATATCTGTTTGAGCTGCTTTGTCTTTGAGAATGCATTGTCTGGTTCTGATGAAAAGGATTTATATTTTTGTTCATCTTATTCATAAATTCGTGAACTATGACTCCAGTTGGCCAAAAAAGATGTCGAATTAATTAAATGGAATAATGAGTCTGTGGTTCTTATTTTGAATGAAAAGTATTTCGAGAAGTTACGGTGAATAATTTTTTCCACATTGAAATTGAGGGCGGCGTCAATTTTATCTTTCAAATAGTTCTTAATGTCAAGTGCATTCGTTGAAGGGGCCAATTTAGAAATGAAGACAAGCTTTTGGCCTTAACAACCTTCAGACCATTTGAGATAGGAGATTCTTTAATTGCATTAATTTGGTCGCTTTGAAGATTATTTGATGACTGTTGACTGAGTATTAATCCGTTGGAAGAAGTTAGAATAGATGAGGTAGATTGCGTCATTGAGGTAGTAGGTGCAGTAATGCCAGTGGGAACTGATGTAGGTATTGGTGCTGTTGACGAGGTCGATGGTATAGATATTTGAAGAGAGTTAGGAGTTTGCGGGTCTTTGTTAAAAATCAGCAAAGGTCGTGATAAAGATAAATTACTAAATATAGATGTAGCCATTTTTTTCTTATTGGATCGTCGTCTTGGGCTTCATTATTCAGTTCAATATTTTTCCGTTTTACCGGCGGCGGCGGCGTGTTGTTAGATTCAAGTGGTGATGCTATTTTGTCATTCTTAGCTTTACTTCTCGTTGTTCTCATTTGTTGTTGAGGTTGAGAGGAAATATTGTCAATTTTTTCGGACAAAAACTTCAGTTGTTCGTGCATATTTTCAAGCTGCTTCATGTTTTGTAGAGTATCTCGAGCAATATTATTGTATACGAAAGGGTCGCATTCGTCGCAGAAGTAGTAAAACGATGTTTTCTTGTTGAAGAGTTTGATGGTACTAAATGGAGCGTCAATACATTGTGTATGAAAGATTCTTTTACAGTTTCCATTACACATAATAGAATCAATAAGATAGTCAGCTATATTATTGCAAATTGCACAGTTGGCCATATTTTGAAAATATATAAATCAAAATTATGTTACAAAATAGTAGTCAGTGCATATGCTCCCCAAATTGGATGTGAGCAGGTGGAAAAAGATGCATTCTGGCTAGACTTCCACAACCTCATTAAAGACATCCCAAAGGAAGAGCTTTTTTTTGTGGGTGGAGATTTAAATGGACTATGAGGACTGCCATGGTGGCCTTGGATTCGGAGCTAGAAACCCTCCTGGTGAAGAAATTCTAAACATGTGCAGGTCACATGGTCTTATAGTGTTGAATACCATGTTCATTAAACAAAGCCGACACCTTATTACTTATAGTAGCGGTGGAAATGAAACACAGATCGACTACCATCTGGTATCTAGTTTCATGAAGCCGCTAGTGAATGACTGCAGAGTGATATTAGGAGAAGCGATCGCCCAGCAACACCGTCTCCTACTGACAGAATTTTTTATGGCGGCAAACAAAGAAAGAGAGGCTACCGGGGGAATCAAGTAGTACAACCTGGAGAAGGAAAAAGGCGATGCATTCATCTCTGTTATGAGAAATTATCTGTGCGAAACCACTAGCAGACTTCAAAACGAAGAGTGCAGAGTACAAAATATGTGGGACTCTCTGCAACGAACTTGCTTGATGAAGGCGAGGTCACTGCTAGGAACATCCAAAGGAAACTACCAACGCGAAAAGGAGACATGGTGGTGGAGCGATGAAGTCAAAGCAGTGATATCAACGAAAAAGACCGCTTTCCAAGCTTGGTCCAAATGTCCCCCTCATAATAGAGATGAAAAAGCACGACTCGAAGTGGACTACAAACGCTATAAAAAGGAAGCAAAGAAAAAATTCACCCAGCATAAAGCAGAGAGTACGGAAAGTGTGTATCGCGAGCTTGGGGAAATATCTGATCAAGCTGCTGATGCAAACCAGGCTTTCTAGGAACTGCGACATGCCAAGATGAACAAGGGTGCAGCTAATTTCAAAATTACCGCTCAGAGGAGAAGGAATGCTCAGGAAATACGTTCACCAAAGTTCATTAACGATGCTCAAGGCCTACTGCTTGTGCGGGGGTTCCGGAAATCTAAGTGCGGATGATCAAGGACATGTACGAGGAAGTAAAAACGAAGGTAAAATGCCCCGCAGGAGTCACCGAAGAGTTCCCAATCAAAGTCGGTGTTCACCAGGGAAGCGTCATGAGTCCTTTGCTCTTTATCACAGTCCTTGACTTTCTGCTTGAAGGAAAAGTGACCGATCCGAAAGTGAATCAGTTATTCTTTGCTGTTGATGGAGCCATCATAGGTGAAGATCCAACATCCTTGCAACGAGCACCCATACATCGGTGGATGTTCTGGAGGGAAGTGGGTACCGGATAAGCGCGAAAATGACAGAATATCTCTGCTGTCCATTTTCTGACCCAGACGGCCCTTTCCGGACATTACCTGAATGGAACAATTATTCCCAAGTGCGAAAAGTTCAAATACCTTGGATCTATGATCAACAACCAAGCTTCTTGTGATGACGACATCAACCAGCGAATAAGTGTAGGGTGGATGAAGTGGCGCGAAACTTTGCCATCTTCTGTGACGGAAAAATGCCCCCTAAACTGAAAGGAAAGCTCTATACTGCAGTTGTTCGCCCAGCACTTACATACGGTTCACAATGTTGGACAATGTACAAAACGTATGAGAGTAAACTGACAGCAGCTGAGATGAAGATGCTTCGTATGACAGCAGGAGTAACAAAGCTTGATCGAATCAGAAGCAAGAAAATCCGAGGAAGTCTTCACGTCAAAAACACCGTCTTGGATAAAATACAGCACGACCGTTTAAGCTGGTACTGTCATGTACAAAGAAGAAACCCTGAGAACCCAGTTCAAAAGGCGATCGCTTACGACGACGTTCCAACGCAATCGCGAAGAAGAGGCAGGCCTAAGAACTCATGGAGAAGACAAATGCCGTAGACATGGAACAATTCAAAATCGAGAAGCCTGCCGACGTTTCCTGAGGTCAACCCGGCGAACCCCAAATGCGGAGCCGTAGTGTGAAGCAGTAGAGTGGGAGAGTTGTGACCCCATCCGAGATCATGACTATCGTCGATAATGAAGAAGAAGAAGATTGGTAGTTACTTCGCCTGGCTAATTGGTCTGTCACTGGACCAGGGGTGTCGTTTCGTCAATGGAAGATCTGAACACTTCGATACCTGTTAACTTAACAGGTAAAGCCCTGGGTTTGTCGGCGAATAACTTCTGGAGAGCCTAGTCTTCGGGTTATAGGGAGTACTGGGTTCAAAAATTCCATACCTCCGGTTTTAGACAATTTTCCAAGACCCTGTTGATGATTTCTTACCCAACTTTGGATGTTACTGGCTTTGATGACTTGTATCCTTTCCGCATTATTGGCATTGCATCCTCTCTTCACGGTTCCCCACAAAATTTTCAAATCATAGCTTCCAGGCTTCACATTAAAGCAGGCAAGTCGGCTGATAAGAAGATTTGGGCATAGTTGAAATTTTTTTTTGGTTAACGTGGCGGTCAAGATAAAAATGCGCCTCGTCAGAAAATATGGTTTTTTGCCTTTAACTGCTGTTCACTCAAAAGTCCTGTAAAGCTCAAGTTGGGAATTAACTTTCAAAGAATTTCATTGAGTCCGAGAAGGGTACAAAGAGTTGACCTCAGAAATCGGCCGCAAGCCTCCCGGCTTTGTTACTCCTGCTGTCCTACGAAACATCAAACAGACAATCAAAGACTGTTATAAAGAGTAGAGGACTAAAGATTCTACCATGGGGTACACCTAACTGTTAAAGGGTATCATAGCTCTCAAGTATCAATATTAGTGCTCCGCCAATAGGGTAAAATGAGACAAATTCGAACATATTTATTGGACAGCTTTCTTAAATTCCGTTTAGGTAGATTGTAGGTACAAACATTCATGTGCTGCTATCAATACGAACAAGCATGCATAAAAAGAAGTTTCTTTGGATCTTCGATTCTTTGAAGTATCGTCCTTTGAAAATGCCCCAAAATGAAAAAGCCAACAAATCCAATCAAAAATTCAACAAGCTCTGCCAGCTGTTCGTTTAATCCTTCTGCCTTCACCTATTATATGAACAAAGTTCTTTCGGCCTCCTCGAATAACCATCTGCTTATTTGTTTGACAAGAAAGAAAAAAACAAAATAAAAAACCAACAAATTGACTTCAATACGAAATAAAAGGCTTTAAAGAACGATAAGGGAAAAGAGTTCGACACAGAAGAAAGGGAAAAAATCAGATGAAGCCCCAACAGAAAAAAAAATGGGACTTCAAACACTCGACGGCGACGCGACTCGCAAAAACGACAGGTGAGCTGGATATTTACTTACCTACTCTTTGGTTAGCTTGAACTGATAGCAATCAATAAAGCCGATTTCATGGGGGATACAAGCAGCGACGGACGATATCGGCGGCGCCGTTATATCAATCAAAAATGGTTTAAGGCACACCGTTTCATTGCAATGATTCGAAAGAAAATTTTATTCTGTTTTATTTGTCTCTCCAATTTCTAGGCAGATGAGAAAGAAGGGTTGAACCAAAAAAGAAAACGAATGAAAGAAAATTGAGTTGTAAACAAACTCGTATCCAAAAGCAATCACTTCTCTGACACTGCGATAGTGGAAACGTCTAAATTTCCTCGCACTTTGCACAAAGACGAAAGGACCCCCAAAAACACACTCACTCAGGATTTGAAGTTTTGTTTACCTCTCTCCTCAACTCAAAAGCATGTAACTGAAGGCTTATAACGTTGCCTTAGTCGAGCCGCCCCACTAAGCCGCTCGCTGTGCATGCCGGTCGGTTGGTTGGTCGCATGGGGGCACTTGGTAATCCTTCGTTGCCATTTCATTAGATGCATGAAATGTAATTTCAGATAGAATCGAGGACACATGGCGTTCTAGATAGATACGTAAAGATACAATAAACCTTCAAGTCTGTCCGTTCTGTTCTGAAATTCGTTCGTATAAGAGTGTCTCGTGTGGGCCCCCCCTGTGCCCATTGCCAGCCATCACGTTCGGACGTAAAAAAAATTGGTATCAGTATGGAAGGTTTTCCGTGCGGTGCCACACAGAATAAAATGTATGTTCGTGTGCTATATGAATTTTCATGATAATTTTCGGTAGTGGCGCTGGCACACCATAACTCAGGAACAACAACGACGACGACGACACGATGACGGCAAATGGTGGGATGGTGTTTTTTTTTCTTTGCTGTAGGGGGTGACTTTCTCTCTATCTCGTTTACAGCCAAACTACCATCGTCATTGGAATATTTTTGGGTTCAGCAGATTCAGGGCTGATTCACTTGACATTTTCGGGGGCGAATGAGAAAAGGACGAAAAGTGGGCTGTTTCCGGATGGTAGGAATACCAGTGGTGGTGGTGTGAAGCGAGGTATAAGTAGGAGTGACGTGATATTCTCTGATATACCTATGGTGGCTGAAACTTATTGCGATAAGCAAGAGCTGTGTGGAGAGTGTGTTTCGCTGATGCCTGCCACCCTCTTTTTCTTGATGTAAAGTCGTATTTGTTGCAAAAGCAGATTTTCACGACAGAATCCTATTAGGGCAATAAATGACAGTGGCGTTGGCAGTTTCTGCTGTGTTTTCGAAAGATGACTTTTTTATGCGACCGACACGACGACGCGATGGAGGGCGGAAAGATTTCACATTAGACGAAGTGTAATTTCGTCTCGAAATCGTTCTTGTATGATAATGACAAATTTTTGTTCGTTTCAAGTCAAAAACCACGTGTGATTAAGTTTGGAAAACAGATAAAATGTTCTTCGTCAACTTTGGGCTTAAAATGACATTTTAAAGTTTCGAAAAATAGACAAAGTGAGCTCGTCAATGTACCTAACTGACCTCTTTACAAAATCGATAAAATAATTACAAGAATTTATCACATTCAATATTTCGAGTTCAAAGAATTTTGGGATTTTGTGGAAAATTCCGAGAAAACTAAAAGCCAAATTAAATGTGTCCGTAAAACTGTATTCAAACAAAAACTGTTAACAAATATTTGGAATTGAATTCTTCGGAAATGAGGTGAAACATAAGTAAACATAGTTTTGTAATTAATTAAATATGTATCCTTGAAGCAAAAATAGCTCTTTTGATTTCATATTCGCTTTTGATATGTTTTTATGGTAGAGCAGAGACTCGAATGTGTTGTCGAGGACCATTTTTCTCGGGAGGAAGTAACGTTTCAAAAAATAATGTAACGCAAAAAGTAGCAAGCCTAACTAATTAACAGGGAAAAGCAAACTAAACAGACTTTCAGCTTATAAGGTTTTGAGTCTCAATATTCTTTTTTTCATTTAAATGAACTTCCGACTAAACAACTTACTACTTAAATTCTAAAATTCTTAAATTTTGAGTGTACTTTGATGAGATGATAAACTACTGAGCATTGAAAACGAAATTCTGTTGTAAATGCAGGTGTTCCTCAGGGAAGCCACTTACCTACGCTATCTGCTATTGGCACATGCTAAACACCATTATCAAGTTGCAGGGAATAACTCTTGTCAACAACTGTTTCACAGTGTTAAGAAGATAATTGAACACTCCTTAGAGTAAGAAAAGTGTCTTTTAATAAAATCCTAATAAAACCATAGTGAAACCACATTTACGTCTATTAAATGATCGACTATGCTCCAGCTCGTAGAATATTGCAATGTGTATACACTCTTTTCGCAACAAAAGGGGAATATTGTGTGCTTATGGTAGAATAAGTACCTATTAAGCAAAAGCTATATTTGTTTGTAAAGGGTGTTTTTTTCGAAGTATAGAACTTTAAGTTGGCATTACTTTTTAAGACGGCGATCGATTTTACAGCTGTCAAGTGATTTATTCTCAGTTTGGTTTGTGCAATTCATCATGAATAGACTCACGCCTGAACAACGCTTGCAAATTGTGTAATTTTTTTTCGAAAATAATGGTTCTGTGCGGAATACGTATCGTTCGCGCACTACGTCCATTTTATCGTCGACAAAATCGTCCATCAGAGCAGTTAATTCGATTTACCATTAAACGTTTTCGCACCACGTTTACTCTAATTGATAACTCGCATCCCCAGAGACGCCGGCCGTACGGTGCGTACAGAGAAGCTATTGCTACTGTAGAGCGTAGCATTGAAGAAGACCCGAATGAGTCCATCCGCCATCGAGCACAGGAATTGGATCTGTGTCCATCCACTTTATGGAAGATTTTGCGGAAGGATCTTGGTTTGCATCCTTAAAAAATCCAACTCGTGCAAGAATTGAAGCCAAACGATCATCAAGCAAGGCGTAGATTTGTCGAATGGGCCCAAAACGAGATGGCCGTTGTTCCCGATTTTCATAAGCGATTTTTGTTTAGCGATGGAGCGCACTTCTGGTTGAATGGCTACGTCAACAAACAAAACTGCCGCATTTGGAGTGAAGCTTATCCTCAAGTGTATGTCGAAACACCGTTACATCCAGAAAAACTGACTGTTTGGTGCGCTTTATGGGCTGGTGGAATCATTGGTCCGTACTTCTTCAAAAACGATGATGACCACAACGTTACATTCAATGGTGATCGGTAAAGAGCCATGATTACTAACTTTTTCATTCCTGAATTGAATAATCATGCTGTCCAGGAGCTGTTGTTCCAACAAGATGGCGCAACATGTCACACAGCTCGTGCCACAATCGATTTATTGAAAGACACGTATGGTGACCGCCTAATTTCACGTTTTGGGCCTGTGAATTGTCCTCCAAGCTCTTGTGATTTAACACCGCTAGACTATTTGCTGTGGGGTTATGTAAAGTCATTCGTCTATGCGGATAAGCCACAAACGCTTGACCATTTGAAAGACAACATTCGCCGTGTTATTGACTATATACGGCCACAAATGTTGGAAAAAGTCATCGAAAATTGGACGTCCAGATTACATCCAGACTTCATCCGAGCCAGTCGTGGCAGTAATATGCCAGAAATCATCTTTAAAATGTAATGCCACAAGATTATCTTTCGAATAAATAAAAAATCATGTCAATCGAATGTTCCATCGTTGTTTTTTTGCAATTTAAAATTCTATACCTCTAAAAAAATAACCCTTTAGTAGTATACACTTATGTTTAACAGAATAGAACAAAGCCAACATCTAGTGGAGTTTTTCGTCAAGCATCGAGAACGTTCATCGCCTACATGCACCCAGTATTTTCTAGAAATTATTTGTGATGCATAAATAGCCGCCCAAAAGCGAAGTAGAATTAATGATTGTGAACTGCGATAAAGGAAAGATACTGTGTTGAATCAAGTGTACTAGAAAAGTAGATACTTCAGAGCCTAACGAGTACCATTACTTTCAAATATTATACTTAAATATGAGCACCAGTTCTTCTAGTACTGCTACTTGAAAGTACTTGAAACTTCTGGAACTGATAACTATTGCAAGGTACTTAGGCGTTTGTGATGTACTAAGTATTTTTAAAGTACCAGTACTCGGGACCTGAACTTCGAGTATTAGTTCATGATAGTTACAAAGTTACTTACATATGTACACTGCAGTTCTGGCTCCAAAGTTCATTTATTTTAGTTTTTCAATCCTTCATAGCTTTAAAGAAAACTGTCATTCTGTGGCAACACTTCCAGAATAAAATGAAAGAAATAAAATGTAAGAGGTAAGAGGTAAGACAAATAAGAGTGCCTACCATTAAGGTAGGATAACGAGAGAAGAAAGAAAATAAAGCATTTATTCGATTGTATACTTCAGAACAGGTCGGACGTCTTTTTATTCCTGTGCTTTTTTCAGACATTTTTGGTGTTCAAAGTAAAATAAATGAAATCCTAATTTCTCAAGAACCTAAAAATAGAAAAATAAATGAATCTTCTTGGTTCAACCAACAAACAATTTTAACCGAATAGGTACCTAAAAAGATTACAAGTCACAAAAGTAAACAAGAGAATAATCAATTTTCGAGGAGCATCGTCATTTTTAAAATTATAAAAATACATAAAAGGGTTACCCAAATATCCTTAGTAGAACCTTATTTCCGAAAAAAAAAACATTCATTCATTCAAAACATTTACGTCAACCTAAAAAAGTAAAGCTAAAAAAAAAGAACTCAGCCCACCATCAGAATCCCTAAGGTCATATGCTTAGCATATTCTCCAAATATCCACCACTCTATAAACGCCCATTTTGCAGAAGAACCCATTGTGCGAATAATGATTTTTTTTCTCCCTAATTTTACTAGGAGGGATACAAATTTAGACCACATTCTTACTGGGGGCTAATAAATTGAGGATGAGAGCAAAAAATACAAAAAATATCAGTCAACCAGTCAGTCATACCTAAAAACATAGAAAAAAAGCAATTCAGAAACAAAATGGAGAGAGAAAACCAGCACAAAAATAAAATACGTGAACGTATGACATATGTTTTTTAACCTAAACCCTCCATGTGACAGATACACTCATATCTTTTTGAGCTTCCAGCACACTTTTCTCCTTCGTCATCATCGTTCTACCTCGTCGGCGTTGTTCTACAGAATTCTGTATAGTAGATGATGTGAGATGTGACCTACATTACATTGTTTTAAGCAGAAGCTACAGAAAAAAAGTCAACAAAAATATGAAGGAAAACTATATAGTGGGCGTTCTTGTGTTTAGAATTAATTCCTCTCATATTTTTGAGATTGTTTCTTTCTTGAAAAAAGCACATAAGAGTAATGCCTGAGGATGCAAGCTTTCTTGTAAAATATAAAGACAAACTATGTCCGACTGAAGCTCAAGGATCGAGGACGACTTGTACTTGTCGTACACTACTTTCCAAGGCACTGAAAAACAGTGCGCTAACATCTGTTGTTTGAAGGAGTTTTTTTTTATTTTTTTTACATTTCAGCTCAGGTATCAGTCGTCGGAACGGCACCGAACTGTTCGACATTCCCACACAGATAATTTGCCCGCCGACAGTTTTATTGCTTTTTTTTTGCTGTGTGTTGTCTACTGCCACCTGTCTGGTTTTTTTTTCAACTCCAGCTCCAGTCTACATTTTTTTGCGTCTCTGTTTTATCTTAGCCGCAACATTTGAGGGGAAAAATATTTTTGTGGCAGCTTCCTATGTCGCGAGACCAGAGGCTGGACCAATTTATTTGTTCTGCAGTCCTCTTTCGTTGTAGTCGTCGGTCTGCTGGTCTGTTTGTTTGCTCGTTCTTTCGCTCGCATACACGTGATACTTGAGTACGGAACTGTGTCCGACATTGAGTGTGACATAGAGCTGAAGTTGACTTAAATTGACTTCATCTAACGCTTGCTTTTCAACAGAATCGAGAGGGTTGGGGCGGGCCGGGCAGTCTCCTCAGTTGGGTATATTGAGATACATTCATTTAGGGAGAGCCTGGACATAGATAACATTCCTTGTCAAGCATTTTCTCCGACAACGTCCAGCTTACAATATGTTTGGATTATTTCATTATAGAGCGCTGGAAGCTGTGATAAAAAATAATAAAACAAAAAAGTAAAAAGAGAAAAACTACAAACAAAAAGTTATGTTCCTGAAAGAGCTTTAGAGAAATGCGATGGCAATGCGTGTGTTTGGCATGTCACAAGCTCACTCAAGTGGCTAGGTTCGTTTCAACACCTATTGTTCAATATTGACTCGTTCCTAAGGCTGTGCTGTACAGCGGCTTGTTTGAGATTCTTTGTGAGGGGTTGGAGGGACGACTATCGAGTTGTGCAATAAATTTCAGAAAATTTATCATCATCAATTCAAATCGAGATGACAGATGAAACGAGTGAATGGAATTCGTATTGAGAATTCACGCAAGTAGGCGTACGGTCGACACTTGTACAAATTCAAAAATTTTCGACATCGAAAGAGTTCTGACATAATTTAAATGGGGAAGCCTTGCATTTTTTAGTAACGGGATGTAACGAACCGTCACACTTCACACCCTACTACCCTACTAAAAATGCAACTCGATGCACCCGGACTATCAAACAGCAAGCAGCCGTACCGTCCGGACTATAAATCATCTCAACTTATATGCAGATGACGTCAAACAAGGCTACGACATTGATAACGCATATTTTTAGAATCTAAGTTTTTCTGACTTTTTATAATTCGCTACTAGTTTTTACTGAAAAGTTGCCAAGTAGAAGTGGAATTTAGTAGGACTTAATCCTACAATATCCGTAGTAGTTCTCCCACCGCTACAAGTTGATTATTGCACGAGTTATGGTGCTCAGGTCAATTTTCCTAATTTTGACCGAATATAATTTTGCTTTTACCTCCTTCCGAGGTTCCCCCTGACCTTGAGGCTATGGCGAGCGATAGGATATTTTGTCTCTTTCCGAGAATCCCCCTCGCTTTGAGGCTGCGGCTAATTAACCTCCTTCCGAGACTCCCCCTCACTTAGAGGCCGTGGCATTATTGTACTAATTACATAAGGTTAGTATTGTATACTATTAGCCTAGCCTTTGTAAATTTAGCCTCACAGGGGCCCGTTCAGTGCATCAAAAGGCGTCCTTGATTTCAAAATTCTCTGTTCGCATTTCTGAGATGTAACGTCAAAAATTACTTCTTTCTAAATCGGTGCATGCTCGCGAACATCTGCTCAAAGTCAATTCAGAAAAAAAGCATCTTGTCCCACATTCCTATTTTCTGCTTCACCTTGCCAGTCTGAGCTACACAAATACACCACTCCCTGTCCCCTACTACAGCTTTGACTTGTTGGTGGTTTATTTTAAGTGTATCGTTGCATACTTTTCGTTTTATAAATAAATAAAGCATCGTGATGGCGTCTTTGTACACTCAATCTGCACCTTATTACCATCTCGCAATCGCACAAAAGGCACACGTCTCAATCTATTGTCATCTTTAACAGGGAGAGGGGCATCTTCTAGTCGTCTTCGGCGCCATTGCCAATTCACAAGAGATAGAAATACATTTTTGTGTGCCTGAAGTTTTTCTTTTCAATATTTTATGCTTGTATATTTCTTAAATCCCTTCGATGAGGAGGGGGAGTGAACTTTTCAGAAGAGATAAATTTTATGTGATTCCTTAAGAAGAAGAAAAATAAACAAATTCTTCACATAAGCTTCACAGCATTTTGAACTTTCCATGAACTTTCTTTCATTTCGCGGCATATTTCTGCGAAAATCGTAGGGAAGGTAAAGGGAGACTGGGTGTGTTGTGCTTCAATTGAGGGTAAAATTTTGGCCGACAATTTTATTTCTATTCCTTTCTTCGATCTGTCTTAGAGGGAATATTCATTTTTTTTTCTTGAATTCGACAGAAGGAAGAAAAGGATACCAATGATGAATTTATTTTCCACTTGGGGAGGCCTTGCTTTATGCCTTTTTTTGCCCTCTTTTTCTGGCTTTTCCGAAATCACATGTGATTTATTTGAATCTATTCGCACTGGTGGTTTTATTTATTCAAAAAAATTAAATTTAACTTTAAAAAATTTATATATCTGCAAATTTTTCATATTTTTTTGTTTATTTTTGTCTCTTTTCAGGTAAGCAAAAAGACATTCCCTCAACTAATAGGATACGGACAGGACATTTGGGGAATTATGTGCTTGGGTGACATAAGCACTCAATAGCTCATATATAAGTGAATTTATGTGTTTAGAGGCGTTGTTTATTTGCAACATAACTACAAGCAAATCGATTAGATAATTTGAAATTCCGTTCCGAGATATTATTGATAAATTGACCATACGTGATAGGGTATTGGGGGGGAAAGGAGGTAGGTAGATATGGCTTTTAGGAATTTATGTCTTCCGGTTATAATTTATAAATGAATTAAGTCTATTTAACCAATGATGGGTGTTTATGTTTAAATGGATTTGTATTACCTTAACGTAGAAGTTATCATTTAACGAGAGACTATCAATTGACATTTGTTTGGAAGAAATAGTGTTTTAATTAATTAGTCCAGTGTGCTTCTGCTTGTTTTGAAGAGTTTGAAAAGAAATTTAATAATATGTAGGTGTAGGTTATTAAACCAAAAGTTAAACAGTTATAAAGAGAGTTAAAAGGAAGAACACTTTCTTTACGGAAGTTTTTTATAATATTAACTTTAACCAACATTTCGAGGATGGACAATGTCAAACAATACCCCCGGTGGGGGTATCGGTATACATAGATCCCCAAAATCGCAATAATCATCGCTTTGCCGACCGATCTGGACGGTGATCGGTCAACACAAAATAGACATCAGTCAGCTACAGCAGCACCGATCCAGTAACAAAATATCTGCTAACCGAATCGAAATAGAAGCAAATCGGTTGCTAGCCAGGGTCCAGCAAACATCGAGCACCAAGCAGTTGCCAACCAACCGCCGCCGACCAGTTCACAGCATCACAGCCTATAAGTATCCAGCTACCAGCCGTCGAAAAATCAGATGAATCCAAGAGCTCATAGTGACCAGACTTGCCCTACGGAGTGGTAAGTATCTATAAAAACAGACTTGCCACCAGTGGTAAGGGGTCTTGTCACACATACTAAACCCGTAGCCAGAATTCGTACTGTTTGACAGGATACGCCCGAGATTTTCTGCTAATCTGACATAGACTTCCCTCCACAAGTGGTAAGGGGTCATGTCTCATCCGCTAAACCGGTAGCCAAGATTCGTCTCAGATTAACTGGATTCGTCCATAACTAGACATAGACTCCCCGACCAGTGGTAGCCAAAATTCGTCGGCGATTTACTGGATTCGTCTAAATTTACCAGACACGTCAGTGAGTTACCCGTTTCTTCTGCGATTTACCGAAGGGTAAACACAGTGCATTCAAGAGGAAACAAGCGTCCACAGCGTCCATCCTCCCCGCGATTAACATCGGTTGCCTAGTACCTCAACCGATGATTGGGTTCCAACCCCAGTGGGATATTGGTGGTGGCAGCAAAGAAAGAGGGGGGAGGACGTATGCGTCCATTATAGCATGTCTCCTTTTCAACAGGCGGCAGCGGAAGAACTCCCCTGATGGAATCAACGATGGCGTCTACAGTTCCAGTCAGGATGAACTACTTAGTGAACACCTTATTGGGCTACTTTGACATACTTGCAGCCCAGGCCTATAAGGAGCGGTTTGGCCGGCTCCCTGTCTTTGGAGTTAAGCTAAAGACCTGGCCCTCAAGGTTGGGGGTCGTGCGTTGAGGTGACTGTCCGGCCACATAAAGGTGAGATAGTTCCGAACCACCAACAAGCCTCTTATACGAATGGACATTTCTGTAAGTATTGTTCGTTTAAAGTTTTTTTCAATACCCGTGTCCCTGTCGCAATGTCACAGAGAAATCGCGAGTTCCAATTAGACGTGTGTCTTTCAGGAGCATCAATTTGTCTCTGAAAAAGTGCTTTTTCACGAAGCCGTTCGGAGTCGAAACCGCTATTTCCACCTGTCACTCAGGTATTATCAGCCTTTCGCAACCGGCTAGAGAAGCTTGTTGGTTGAGAGCCTTGTACAAAGCTTTATGATTCTGGTTAAGGTTATCGATTAGACTTATTCCAGGGATACCACCAACAATTTACGGAACTCATAAGTTCCTCAAATATTACTTTCAATGCAAAAAATGCGAAGACAGCATTTCCAACAACATCATCAATTCTAACAGAACGGGATATTTGCCTTCTGTTCTCTCTTCCCTCAACACTGGAAGGCAATTTACTAGCAATGGGAAGGAGTACAGGGATGAAAACCCCAGAAACTTTGTCTGACTTGTTTTGTACAAAATGAATGAAAATAAATTATGAAATGAAACACACGACTCGTTGGTATAGTAGTTTAGGTACCGTAAGTTAGGCAGACCTAATGCCCAGAGACATCCAGACTCACACAAACTAAAAGAGAAGGTGTATGGAATTGGAGAATAGGGAAATAATGAATTATTTATTGTGAATGATAAAAGGAGAGAAAATTGAAGACATGCTGTTGTTTCTTTGCCTTCAGCCTTGAAGCCTTTAAATGCTTTACAGCTTATGGCAAGTCAGAGTAATGTGATATGAGTGGTTCATTTCGGTATCGGAATGAAGGGCGCATGTTGTGTCCGAAGTCCGGCAAGGCAGCAAAATGTGTCTGTCCGAGTTGGGAAACATGTAAACTTTTGGGAATGCAGGAATTCAGGAAGAAAGGTTCGTCGTCTGATGGTCATTCATATTCCATGTACTCGTAGATATGGATTTAAGGTGTGTGCGTTCTGCTTGGGTATTCACAATAACACAAACAGGCAAAACAAAATGAATGGATAAAGTTATTAACATTTGTTTATGATCCCGAGTAGGATTTTAATATCATACATATACGATTGTGTGTTGCGAATGAGTTGAGTTAAGTTGAGTAAAGTAGAATTAAAGGATGCCAGAGAGACGCACACCAAGGATGTGGTGTGGATAGGTAAGGCCAACCTCAGTACCAGTGGAGGGCTTTATTGTGTGAAAGTTCACTTAAATATGGAATTTTAATGAATTTCTTTTACATAGGGGCTCTTTTGTGCGGTTATGGTTGTGGTCTAGAATTCAGCTGGACTCTGGAACGGACCGATGTTTTGTGTATGTCAATGTCAACCGAGAGACAAAGTTAAATAGAGTTTCTGAGCAATTTTCACTCAAAAAGTGAGGTAAGGAAGACTTTTAAGCTCTTGGACGAAAATAATAGTTTTAGCTCGTAATTAGTTAGGGATATGAATTTGTTGCATTTACAAGCAACAACACAACGGACGTCTGTCTGTCTGTCTTAATACAATAGAGTTCTGCCCTTGAGTTGTTTTTGATGGAAGGAAATAAATGGCTTTAGTATCCATTTAGAGAATTGCTTTTGCTAAATTTTGAATTGAAACATGACAGAGCAGAACTTGAGCAATGAAAATCTTAGTTTTGTGCTGCTGCATGTGATTGGACTTTGATGCAGTTGAATTGAAGCTCTTTGCCAGGGAATTGGATTGTTTTAATTTGTTGATTGTCTGAATAATTTCAGTTTGCTTGATTGATGGAGTTGTTACGTTGGTTTAACATTTCCAAAAAGAGGGCAGTTGGTATTCATTCACATGCGGTTGAGATTTAAGTGAAAGAACAATGAAGATGTTTGTTAAGATTTTGATTTAAATGGAATTCAGTTTTAGTACACTTATGAAAATTATTATCACATTTGATTTGTTTGTGTTCATTTCTTCGTGTCTGCTCGTTATCCTTGCAGTCAGTCTTCCATGCAGATCCACACAGTATGCTCTTCCTCCAGCTGCATATGCTCGCTGGCACTCGTCTTGAAGCTAGGGGTTTTGTTGTGGTTACCTTGTAGAACTAACTTGATGATATTAAAGTGCCGATGGCTGCTCAGGGAAAAACTAAGTATACATTGTGCCTGTCTGCAGAAAACGTTGGCAATAGTAGAAGAACAACTAATAAGGTGGAGGATTTTACCATTACTTCGAAATGCTGTTGTATTCACTTACGGATCCGAGACTAAGTGGGCACTAAGCCAAAGGCACTCTGAAATCTTAGAGAGAATAGTTGAGAGAGGACGTTTCCGAAGACTTAAACCACGAGCTATATCAAATCTACCGCGGAGATGAACCGGCCCAGAAAGTCCCTTGCGGTATGCAATAAATGGTAGGAGACAGCGCGGCACTGGAAGGCGTAGAGCAGGACGCCAACAATCGGGATATATAGAAGAACTAGTTTAAAGAGCCTGGACCTAACTGAACGACGAAGTGGTCCCATTTAACGTGGCGAACTCAGAATAAAGGGGCAATCGAATATCGCAATGTGGTCAATCCGGTCTGTGCAAGTAATGTAGATTGGCATTCAACTCTCCAAGCAGAATGTTTATAAAAGAGCTGGGGAATTGCTGGTTAAAGCTGTCTTCCTCCTTTTTCTTACTGAGGGCGTTGAGCGCAGATGAAGCGAATGTTTTTTTTTCACTTCCACTTTTAATACGAATTTATTTAATTCGTATTTCGTCAGCATTGTCAAATTGGGATCTTAAAATGCATGGCAAATGTAATGCATCCAAGACTCATGAGTGACTCTGGCTTCACCGAAGTTGACAATCTTGAATATTTCGGTTTTCACCCTTCGGTGAACAATCATATACACGATGTATAGCCAATAAAGCAGCACCATGTTCGGGTTTCCTCTTTCCTCACATGATGGTAACGTCGTTGGAATATTGGCGAAATGTTTCTCCTTTCTCTCTCTCTCTCTCTCGCTACTGCTGTCAAAAGTCAAAGCTCCAGAGATATACTAGTTGAATTAATATCCCCCCTTGGTTCAAACGTGATGATCTTAAGCTTTAATATTACATTTTTGAGCTCAGTTTTGGTCCAAAATTTAAGAACATAGGTTCGTTCCTTAGTCGTTCTATTCGAATGAGTCCAATTCTATTTTTCCACTTCATTGCAATGCTCATCAGAAGTACAAAACTGAGGTGCATCAGTTACTCGTCTTGAAGACCCTTCTATTTTCCTTACTAGGGCTGTGTTCGTCGAAATTAAAAGGAAAGCCAGAGTCTTCATTAGCTCAGGGTCATTAAAAAAATAAACATAAAACAAACTTTCGCTAATTGCTCTATAGGACTATCTTCATGGCCAGGTAATCACTGTGATGCACGTAGCCCAAGTAGGAGGACCAGTTCCAATAATAGGATGCCCACCGCACCGTTAATTGAGATCTCATTGACCGTTTAAAATCGTGTGGACGCACGCCTTCTCACCCTCTTCTTATTTTTGTTAAGGTTGTTTTATTCAAAAGTCAGATTGTGTACTCATAAACCGTCTCACAGTTTTCGATACCCAAAGTTTAGCAACAGTACCTTCGTCTAATACCAACATAGTAGACAGCATGGTTGCTTAACAGCTCAAAAGTGAGCTTAGCTCAGCTCACAGCTCAATTCAAATTTTGAGCTAGGCTCAGCTCACTGGAGCTGACCTGAGCTGAAAGTGAGCTGAGCTGAAAGTGAGTTGAGGTGAAAGTGAGCTGAAAGTGATCTGAGCTGAAAGTGAGCTGAGCTGAAAGTGAGCTGAGCTGATGTCGGTGACCTTATCTGAGCTGTGGGTTGAGCTAAGTGAGAGGTAGGTTACATTGATTTGAATTCGAATTTGGAGTATGTATACTTATTGTATCATCATCAGCGGATGGCAATGATTAAAACCTAATTTTTCCATTTTTTATGTGTTTTCTAAACCGATTTTCGGGGCAATCAATTGAGCCATCAACATTCAACTTTCATTAGCGGATGGCAGAGATTTTGACCAATTAAAAACCTGGTATTTCCGGTTTTTTTTTTAATGTTTTCTAGAGCGATTTTCGGGGCAATACGGCAACATTTAGAACGAAATATTCCGCTAGCGACCAAGATTCGTATCTTATCTCTCTATTGAGCCATTAACATTCAACTTTCATCAGCGGATGGCAGAGATTTTGAAGGATTACGAACAGTGTATTTTCGGTTTTTTAAGTGTTTTCTAGAGCGATTTTCGGGGCAATCCGGTAACATTTAGAATGAAATATCCTCTAGCGACCTAGATTCGTATCTTATCTCTCTATTGAGCCATTAACATTCAAATTTCAACAGCGGATGGCAGAGATTTTGACGGATTAAAAACATCATTTTTCCGTTTTTTAAGTGTCTTCTAGATCGATTTTCAGGGCAATTGGCAAACCGAGTTTGCGAACCCAGTTGGCAAACCGAGTTGGAAAACCGAGTTGGCGAACCGAGTTGGCAAACCTACCTCTCACTTAGCTCACTTTAGCTAAGCTCAACCCACAGCTCAGATCAGCTCACCGACAGCCCAGCTCATCCAACAGCTTAGCTCACCGACAGCTCACTTCAACCATCAGCTCAGCTCACTTTCAGCTCAGCTCACTTTCAGCTCAGCTCACTTTCAGCTCACTTTTAGTTCAGCTTAGCTCACTTTCAGCTCAGCTCAAGTGAGCTGAGCTGAAATGTGAGCTTTTTGCAACCCTGGTAGACAGCTACTTGTTCCAACCCAATCCGATTGTTATAAACTGGTCCAAAGCCATTTTTCTGTTGATTAATATTAAGTTACTCAAAAAAAGGCACACATTAACTGAATTTCCCAAAACAAACAAAAAATAAACATCAACGATTGCCTCTTCTTAACGGACAGCAATATTCTCTGGGAGCATTTCATTTTCCCAGCTTCTCTATCTTTTTTTTTCTTCGTTTTCTTGTAAATTTACTTTCTTTTCCTTATTCCGTCCGCATGGATAGTGCCTACAGAAGTAGGTACGTGAGAAAATTTGCAAATGTGAACTTAATGCATAGGTAATGTTATTTTGTTCTCCTTTTTTCATGTTGATATAAATTTTAAAGAAAAATGGGAGAAACAATAAGAAACATTTTTCATAAGATGAAGATGAAAGCAAAAATAAGGCTTTACGGCATACGGGGATAAGAAGAAAGCAAATAAATTGTGTTTAATAAAAACGAATTTGTAGAAATTATTGTCGTTTACATATTTTTTGTTTCTTCTTAAAATTTATACAGCAATTTCTATGACTGTAGTGAGGAAATTTGTGGATTATGTTTGCAGATTATGTGGATGTTATGGAGGTTGGAATTATGATTGATGTAGTTTGAAGCCTTCCTTTGAAAGTGATAACAAATTTGAGAGTCCCCAATCAGCCCTTAAATTCCGAAGCCATTACGGAAAAAAGTTCCTCAACTTGCTCTTGACAATTACAAATACCACATTACCACAGTGTTAATTAACTTGCTGAACCTTAATTTTTTTGCTTCGAAAAAAATACTAAATTTCCTTTGACCTCTAGAGATTACGGCCCATATTTCCAGCTGTTCACTGCTTTTCCTGACACAAGCCAAAGGCGAGCGTAGATGTATATAAATTACTTTCCTATGAGAAGGAAAAAAACTAAATACCCACATTACAGCTAAGGCAACATGATTTTTTGGAATTTCTTACACAACTTCCGTTCCGTTTTCGTTTCGTCCGGTTTCAGGATAAAACATAAAAGAACACGCAAGCTTTTTCGTTGGTGTTTTTTTCTTGTTTGACGTTTTGTTGTTGTCGGCTAATTGAAAACGCCCTACACTCTATAATGTGACGTTGGTCGTCCTCACTATCGCTCGTCGATGCATAGAGTGAAAAAGTTGGAAGAAAATTTATTAACAGTCAGTTCCTTCGATGAAGCGGAGTACCACTTTTTCAACAAAAAAAAAAAAAAGATGAATAAGCGCTTTTTTCGTCAATGTGCTTGCTACTTCTTGGCCGAGAAGATGTTATTTTAGTGTACATCCTTTGTGCTTAGCTCATGATATGATGAAGAATTTTAAATGAAGGCTGATGGTGGAAGAAATGGGATTCTCTAGAGCTTGACTATGGTTAGTTTGAGGCATGCGATTAGGTTAACATGTGGGTTTTTGCCAACGTGAAAAAGTACAGTACAGAGAATATTTTAATCAATTTTTGTACGTTATCGTATTCAATTAACAGATTTTTTTTCAGCTCTTTATTTTTTGTTTCCATAATTTGCACCCACTCAAGGGGTTTTTTAAGCCCTTAACGTGACAGAGACACAGTGAGCGCATTAAGAAGGGAAGTGTTGGAAAGGAGATTCGGTGTACATTGGTCTTGAATTACTTAACATGGTAATGATTGGAAAAGACAGAGTGTGTTCCACATTCGCGTAGTGCGGCTAAAGAAGGATTCTCTAATCTTGAGAGTAGGTCCAAAATTCCTCGAGTCCAACTTCAGATTAACTGATGGGTATTCCTGGAAACGCGAGTATTACGGATGAATTGTTTAAGTGGAGGAATGCAATTGGCTATTTTTCTAATGCATTTACCGTGGAAATAATGATTTTCATTTCAAAACTGCAACCTTCCAGGCGTTCAATCTTGAAGTGTAAAGAGCGTTAAAAATTCAAACCTTTCTTTTTCCTTTGAATCCGCTTGAGACTTTAGCTTCGAGCTTCTCATCCATCTAACAAGAAGAACGAGAAAACACGGAGCAATACCAGACTCTAACTGTCTACATCAATTCGCATTAAATCAATATCTCTTTTTTTTTTTGGTAACATTAAATCGATTGACCGAAAGATTTCATTTGAAATAAAATAAGAAAAACATGGAATCAGAAGCGTTTTCCACATCGCCCACTGCATCACTTCTGCCAGAGATCCATTTGCTGGAGTGATTTTTCAATCAAAGTTGGCAGTTCTGTGGAGAAACGTTAGAAAATTGAACACAAAACCTTGATAACAAGCTATGGCTTCATGTTTGTGTAGATGCATAGCATATATTATGTTTTCAGAGAATATCCTAGATCCTGTATTTCCTCCTGCTTTTATTTCGTGTAGATATTGTACGCTAGACATCAGTAGGTACAGAGATTTTTTTCTGTCAATTTATTTGTGTGGATGGAATTGCCTTTTTACCTCTGGCACAGTGGCACTGCATTGCAGCAGGTCCCACTGCATTTCTTTTCAATTAATTTGAGAATGGTGGTCATTTTTTGATATTCTTTTTTTTTCTTTCAAAAACGGCATCTCCAATGGATGTGGTTAAAGATTCTGCAGAAATTGAAAGACATCGAATCGAATTCGAAGCTTAAGAAGGGCAATCAGATGTCAGATGTACGTCAAAGAAGGACAACTATAAAATCATGATATTTTCAAAGAAGAAATAGCTATAGTGTTCAGCTGCAGGAATGTAAGAGCCCTAAAGTTGTAATTAACACGTCCGGTAACTGAGTGATCGGCTAACGTGTGTTTGGAGTGACGTCAGTTTCCAACTTTTATTTCAACCTAATGTTGTCGATGACAATATGACTATATAACAATTCCTCAAATATTCTCTTCCAAGAGTTGATCTGTACCTAATAAGAAAAAACATAGTTTTTTGTCCACAAAATTCCTAAAAATGGAAAATTAACAACCTACCGACCGACCGTAAAACTAAACCTTCTCCTTGTTTGTTTGTTTATTTTTTTCCCTAATGAAAGTTTCGAAAAGGACTTCCCCATAGCTTTATGTTCTCATAACAAAACTATTCAAAGTTATGCTAACATAAATGTTTTCTTTGTATCAACCTACTCTGGCTCTCACACAACCAGCAAGGATAAAGCTACTGTTATGATAATACATAATTCTGATGATACGAACATCAAAAGCAGATATCCTTTTGTTTGGTTGTTACTTTGTCTGATTTGTATGAATTCTATTTCGTTGCTTTGAGCTTTGAAAAGTAACATTTCTACAACAACTGTAAGGTTTTCATTGAATAGCTTCTTCTTCTGTGCAATGGAAAACAATGATACTTTAATAGGTCCATCATGTGCCACTAAGCGTGATATGCTTTGTTTCCATTTGGTTTGCGCTTTCCACAAACTTCTTTTTTAACATTCAAAACTCATGAGTTCATAAATTTAATACAAATTTCCAAAAATTCTAATTAATGAACAAAGTTCACTTTTGACAACAACAACTGTCAAACCCACATCTGCCAAGCCAACGCACAGACTCCACTTCAAGTATCACCTTTCAATCCAGACACAAAAAGGCTTTAATTAAAATTATTTAACCTAATTGTTTTGAATGGAAAACACATGTAATCAAGATCAGCTCAAACCGCGTGCACTTCTTCGTTCTCCTGCCAAATTACCTCAATCGTAGAAAATCTTCTCCAACGTAATTCAATCCCCATGCCTTCAGGCCAGAAAAAGTTTCTTTCCACTTTCAATTTTCTTGTAATTAAAATCAAAAATTTAAGCCTTTACACTCTCGAATACGATGAATACGCCGCCGCTGCCTAAATATTTCAATGTCTGTTGTTATTTTGTGCTTACGTAAGAAATCCCCAACACAACAACAACAATGGAAGCAGCCATCCCATATCTCCCGTTCAACATCCGTCTTTTCGACGCCTGTCAGATATCTTAAGGTTCTTTCTGTCTGCCTAATAGCAAATTATGAGGGCTTTTCTCCGTCTTCATCTTCTTCCGTTACATTTCAGAAGTTGATTCCTTCAAAAAAGTCCACTGACGTCACAGCTTGATGATAAAGTCTGCGGTTGTGTATCTTAAGAAATCCCATTTGCCTCAGCAAATTCCATCAACCAAAGAGATTGCCGACAAGTTTAAGGATATCAAAATGCGGAAAGGTATATTTGAGGTGAAAAAAAAAACTTGATTGAAGTGCCTACGAAGTATAATGAATCCTCCTCATCCTATCCTCTGAGCCATAAATAAAATATGTAGAGCAGGAACATGCCACTGGCAAAAGGAAAATTCCATTTATAAAGCAGTTTCATTCTAATGAGATTTCGAAACAGCAACAAAACACAAAATAAGGACAACAAAACGATGAATGTTGTGTGTGTGCCAAATAACACACAAGAACCGTAAAATAAAAAGGATTAACCGACCGACAGTAATGGTCGACTTAGTGGCGGATCAACTAAGGATCAATAAAGGAAAGACAAAAAGGAAAGAGCGAAGTTTGAAAATGTAGTCCTTTTTGTCAATAATCCCTGCAACACTTTGTCGTTGGGTGAGTCTATTTTTCTTCATTGTTTTTGTCCTTTTTGGTGGACAAAAAAAAAAAAAAAAAACTGCGGTTGAAGTTTCCCTCCGGGCGCCGCCAACGCCATCTACTATTCCGCCGAAATGAACAACTCGACAATTGTTGTGCTTCCCTGTTCCTCTTCTCACTTCCTTGTCGTTAAGTTCGGTATAGTGTGGGAAAATCAATAAGCAGATTGTATCTCGAATGGGAAATGCCCAACCGGGTCGTCATCGTCCTCCGAAAAAAACAAAAAACAAAAAAAAAAAAAAAAATATCTACTTGCCTGGCGGGCATGAAGCACGATTTTGCACCCTTTTCAAGCTTAACTCTCCCATGTCGAGGCATGGCAGGCAGAGGATGTAGTTTTCTCTCTCGCTTGCTCATTTTCACTCACGCTCTTTTTCTTTCTCTTCTGTGAACCGAATCGAATCGGTTGTGGTGGCAGTATTCGCACTTTTTCTCCATTCAGCTGTTAGTGGCAGTAGAAAAGAAACAAGGAAGCGTATCTACCCAGGTTTCTCGTTCTCGTCCAGTTCATCCAGCCACACCCTTGTAACAGACGAGGGCTACGAACAACGACACTGCTTTTAACTCCAACTATACCATATCCCATCACTCGACGACGACGACTCGAAGGATGTTGAGGACAACAACGACTATACCAGGCCAGGCCTGCAGTAAACTACCAACGACTACGGCAGCGGGTGGTGGCACTGCTGTTACTGCTGCTTGAGCACTAACCTGGATAAAATATGCGGATATGGAGAGGAATTTCGGTTAGAATGGCAGGCGTGGGGAGTAAAGAGGCCAAAAAAACCAAAGGAAGCGTGACTAGTTGATTAAGTTGAGAGTTGAGGGTGGCTTATGTATGGGTTAGTTAGGTATTCGGAATTGTGATTTGGAGCATGGAGGAGCATCAGGAGCTGTTCTGTTCTGTGCTCGAGGGAATTCCCTAACACTCTGTGTTTAGCCAGATCCACCAATATTTTTGCCAATTCTGGTTGTGTGGTGGACGAAAGCAAAAAAAAAAAAGAGTCGGTGTGTATTTATCTACTTTGTGCCGGTTGGTCGTCTTTGGAAGGCCATTGGGCAGTATTGCCAATTGAAAATTTGACGGCGTGATTATGTAGTTGTTAATTTTAGATCAGAAAAAAGTTTGATATAAGTTGCTGAGAAAATACTTTCATGAATCATATAGATTTGATGTGATTTTACTACTTTCCTATGTTAACTAATCCGAAATCCATCAATTTTCTTCATAAATAAATGCTATGGAGCCGTTTAAAAAATTTCATTAATCAAATGTGATTCATACAACGTGATATTGATGTTTTTTTATTTATTAGCCAAGAATATGAACTAAGAGTCATCTCTGCGTTCATCTCTTTCAGTTACTTTTGAAATAATCATGAGTCATATATGATTCATGTACAAGAAAACACTACTCTTCAGATTTTATGAATCACCCATGGTTCATCGATCAGTACTTAAGGAGTTTCTTACTTGAATGAATTTTTCAAATCTAATTTTAAACGTGCTAATGAAACAGATCTCTTATAATTTATTATTTGACAACCCTTCTATTACATCGAAATCGAGAAATAGTTGAATCATATGTGATTCAAGTTAAAGTGTTCTAACATTCAAAATTCCTTTGCTAACTGATTCACCATCCTCTATCCAGCCCTTTCTTTAATAACTGAAAGCTTTGAACACGGTTAAGGACCTCCTTGAATCAAATGTGATTCATAAAAAGTTACATTAATGTTTTTCTATTTAAAAGCAAGAAAATGAAGTAAGAGTTATCACTACGGTCATATCTTTCTGTTTGTCTTCAAATAATTATGAGTCGTATATGACTCATGTACAAGAAAACACACTACTTGTCAGATTTCATGAATCACGCATGGTTCATCCATCAATTCAAGTCTTCAAATATAATTTAAAACGTGCTAATGAAACAGATCTCTTATAGATTTGTATTTGACAACCCTTCTATTACATCGAAATCGAGAAATAGTTGAATCATATGTGATTCAAGTTAAAGTGTTCTAACATTCGAAATTCCTTTGCTAACCAATTCAAAATCCTCTATCCAGCCATTTTCTTCATAACTGAAGGCTATGAACACGGTTAAGGACCTACTTGAATCAAATGTGATTCATTAAAAGTTACATTAATGATTTTCTAATCAAAAGCAAGAAAATGAAGTAAGAGTTATCACTACGGTCATATCTTTCTGTTTGTCTTCAAATAATTATGAGTCATATATGATTCATGTACGAGAAAACTTACTACCTATCAAATTTCATGAATCATACATGGTGCATCGATCAGTGCAAGATGAACTTTTGACTTAAGTGAACTTTCCAAATATGTTTTGAAACTTGCCAATCAATTTTCACCATTTGGCAACCCTTCCATCAATCCGAAATCAAGAAATAGTTGAGGTAGTGTGTGGGAGAATATTATGAAAGTTTTGGTTTTTCTCTTATTTTTGTGTTCATTTTCGTAATTTTTTTCTTTTTCTTTTTGATTTTATTATTTTCATTCTGTCTTGGCCCCCAAAGCGCTTTTCCTTGTTTTATTTTTTGTTTTCATCGACTTCGTCTTTCTTTCAACATTTTTTTTTCTTTTTGTATTTTTGTGAACTTCCTTTCTATCCCTTTAAATGTAACGAACCACAATTTAGCGCTATCGAAGGAAGGAGCTGCAGGATAACTATAAGGACTTTTGTTTGGCTGGCGTATATGTGTGTGGGTTAGTTGAGTGTTTTTACATCATAAGCGGTTTTACTATGCTTACAAAACTTACAGAAAGTGTTTCTTCTTCCATACTCAAACCTTACTCGCATATTTTTGCACGGGAAGGTGCAATGTTTTCCTTTTATTTTTTTAGTTTTCTTGAAAATGTCTTCTTACTTAGAAAATATAAAAAAAAAGTATTTGTCGATAGAAGAAAACACAACAGAAGGTTCAAACACTTAACCTTCTGGGATGTAAGTATATCTAGAACCCTTTTAAGTGTCGCTTCTTGTTGTGTTTATGTATACAGCTTTCAAGGTACAGAAAAAGTTTATTTTTACCTTAAGGACACGTTTATAGCATTTTTCTTCAATAATTATGTGAAGTTGTTTTTTCCATAATTCTTCTTCTCATATCTTTTTAATAAAATTGTGATAATTGGGACATCTACGTAGATCATTTGTATGCAGGGTAACTTACCTGATTGAAAGGTATTTCCAGCTCAAAATCTTAATAAAAAAAAATAAAATTCGCAGAACGAAATGAAAATGCACACCCACAAGAAAAGGGCTTGATTTTCGATGAAAATCAGCCAAAAAATTCGAATAAAATTGAAACATTCTTAAAACTAATTGAAAGCCTTTACAGTCTGCCGCGAGTTTATTAAATTTAGCTTAATCCTCTCGCTTTGCTTATTTAAGCCTCAAGTTCCTGGTAATGTTCAGGTCCTTCTCAGAGTAACACAGACAAATTTCAACAATTTAAGACCGTTTACGATAAGCAGCCGAACGTTGCCTTATTCTCATTAAGTGAATATGGTACACTGTGGCGTATGTGTGCTTTTTTTCAACATAATTCTTATTATGTGTATACATTTCTGTTTTTTGTAAATTTGGGGCGATATTCTTTGTGCAAAAAGGAAACAAAGAGACAAAAGAATTGAGTTGAGCGAAAATTCATATGATACGGGATGGGGGAAATTTATTTTTATTTCCCTTTGTGTATTTGGCGATTTGGCGTCCTTTTTTTTGCAGAGAAACACTTTTTTTGGAATATTAATCGAGTGCCACTCAACGAAAATTTCAATTGCTACCAAAAACACACGCAAAAAAAGAAAAACAATGAAACACTTCCCTCACAAAGGAACAAAACACAACAACAATAAATTTATGACATTCAAAGGTCTTCTGTAGAATTACCTACTTAATAACAAAAATATGTGTGTGTTTCTCTTTAAATGAAAGGTGAAATCCCCGATGGAAAAGTCATTCTCATCCAATTAAATTCAAACAAAAAACCGTTTTCTTTGTAATTTTGTGATGACAACGAAGACGACGACGATGATAAGATGTTTCAGCTAGAAATAAAAATCACTCAATTTTAATCAAATTAATAAATTCAAAAGGCGTTATTTTTGCGAAAACCTTGAACTTGCAAAATTATCATCATCATAATCATCATTATCTTCGTCGTCGTCATCAGGCAAGTATCAAAAGGACGAAGCAAGTGATATTCATGTTTTGATGTTGTATTTTTTTTTTCATCCTTTTTCAAGGAGGAGAGAGTTTGGGGAGAAGATAAAGTTTAAGGCAGTCAACTTATGAGATACACAGAAAGGGACAGAGGAAGAGAGGGGAAAAATGACAGTCAAGGTCGTTTACATAATTTTGATTTGATGGATTATGTGCCCAAAGAGACTATTTTCAGATACTTAATCATCCACACACACATACAAGAGAGAAATGGCGATGGAAAAAGCGTACTGGCTAAAAATACAATAAAGAATTCTCTACAGCCATTGACAATCTCCTTATTTGGTGTATTTTGGTTATTTTTAGAGAGACAGAGATTTGACAGTGACAGTTTCATTTATATTTAAACCCAAATTAAAATTATGCAAAGAGGAATCTTTTTATAAGGTACGAGTAGATGGACTCAGGACTCGCTAGTACCTATAAATAGACAGGGACATCGTTTAATTTTAACTTGAAGTCAAATTTGGACGACGATGTTGGTTCAATGATGTTAAATAATTCTTAGTTAACTAACGTTTGAAATGTTTATAAATAAAACTCAATTAATTTCAAAGATAATTTTTCCATGAAATATAAAACGTGCCAGTTGTTGTTGTGGTTCAAGTTCGGTGGGGTTAGTACCCCAGAAATGTTAGTTCTTCCTCATTTACCGCAGAAAAGTGTTTCTGATCTCAACCGTTCGGTTTAATTGGCTAAAAACTAATCTTCTCCTCAGTTCCTCAAACGCAGTCAAGCAATTTTGGAAGAGTAACCTTTTCACCGAAGTATATTGTTGGTGTGTTCAAGCAGCACTTCCAGCAGCTGCCTAATAATATCGAGCGACCGAGACCGCTCCATGACGAACCAGCCCCCAGCACAGAAGAGGTAGAAAGAGCCCTCTAAAAGCTAAAAAAAAAAAAAAACAAGTCCGCCGGGTTGGATGGCATACCTGCGGAACTGTTTAAATATGTTTTGATGAACCGCATGCACCAGGTCATCAACAAAGTGTGGGAGGAAGAACGCATGTGTTCCTGCTTAATGTTGCATACAAAATCCTATCCAACGTACTGTGTTAACGTTTTAATCTTTCTGCAACACTAGATATAATCGGCACGAACCAGTGTGGTTTTAAGCCAAGCAGAATAACGATAGAGCATATTTTCACACAACGGCACATCCTAGAAAAGACCATTGAATTCCAAGTCGAAACCCACCATCTTTTCATCGACTTCAAAGCTGCTTATGATAGCCTCCACCGTGAAGAGTTTATGGTGGCGATGTCTCAATTTGGGATGCCGAACAAACTGATCCAGCTGTGCCGCATGACGCAAATGAGTAACAGCTCATCTAAGTTGTTCCAAACATGCGCAGGGTTTAGACAAGGAGATGCGCTGTCACGTGACTTCTTCAACATACATATTCCTGGAGCAGATAGTGTGCAAGGTAGGTGCGAGCACGGAAAACAATATCTTCGACAAATCCACCCAGCTCCTAGGCTATGCGGACGACATAGACACAATCGGTCGCTCTTACAGATTTGTGCTTATGAAGAACAAGCAAAACTCATTGGTATTGAAGTGAAATAGGACAAAACAAAGTACATCCTATCAACAAACAAAGAACATCTGTCCACCGTCTAAGACAAAACGTCACTGTTAGTAGTAGCATTTTCGAGCAGTTCACCTATCGTGGAACAAACATCAATCCCACAAACGACACTTTATTGGAGATCCCAAGAAGAAATACCCTAGCAAACCGTTGCTTCAACTGTGTCAAAAACTCCTCCCACGAAAGACAAAGTGTGTGATATACAAAACTTTGAGCTTACCAGTCCTAGTCTACGGCCCCGACTGTTGCACGATAAGTAAAAAAAGGGGAATAGTACTGGTCGCTTTCGAAAGAAAAATTCTTCGACGGATTTTCGGTCCCGTATGCGATGATGGCAACCGCTAACTGTGCAAGCTGTATCTAGATGTGGATGTAATCCAGAAAGCCAAGAAAGTCTTCTCATCGCAGCCTAAAGGTTCGAGACGACAGCGAAGTCCGAACTTCCGGTACAAAGATCAAGTAACTGCGGATGCCAAAACACTGAGTTTTGACAACTGGAGAATGCATTTCCCAATGTAAGACTGCTTTGTCCCAGGCTTAGATCTTACATGCATTGGGAGCCGGTTAATAAGTACGTAACTAAGCAATGCACCTAGGACTTGATTCTTCGGAGCTCTCGTGCCACCCCATTATTATTGTAAAATTTCATAAAAAGGAGCAAAGATACTTAACCTTGCACTTCTTAACTTTTCTTTAAGATTTTTTTTTTATTTATAATTTCCTTTAAGTCAAATATTCAATATCCTCGAATATTAAAAAAACACCCATCCTTCAATTTGCTGCCGAAAAGCGCTTAAATCCTTAACCCCTTTGCCTTTCAGTTTCATAAAAGATCACGAAAGATATCAGTTGAAAATTTTAACCTTTAAAGCATCTCGTTTCCTCTCTTTAAACTTTGAACTTCAAGATTACCATCAACAACACAAACAAACTAAAAATCTCCACTTTCAAGTTCTCGTTAGTCTGTTATTCAATTTTATTCAAAAACACAAACTCCTCTCTTTTGCTCATTGTTCTTGTACACACTTGTACACAGTCAGCTATAACTGCATCCAATTACAAACTGTTAAAAGGTCCTTCAAACGAACGAATTATTACCCATTATGTCTGCTTCAGCGATTTTCTGTGCGCATTTCTAATTTCACAAGAATTGTTATCATAATCCTTAAGTTTTTCATTCTGTCTCCAAAAAAACACAACTAAATAAGAAAAAGCAAAAACAATCAACTATTGTTGTTCTATACTCTCATCAGAAGACAAGAACAAAAAGAAAAAAGAAAAAAACACCAAAAACCAAGAGCCCTTTTGTCCCTAATCCAAAATCTCTTTTGTTGCCAAGATTTATACCCGGTTGTCAACTTATTTTTCGACGACCATGTTTTCCATCTCTTTCTGCGAAATAAAAAAAAAATGAACACGAAAAAGACGAAAAAAGATGTAAAACGAATTTATAAGTCATTTTTAATTAAAACTCAACCTTCCAAGAGCAGAACTTCGTGTATATGTATTTTCCATTTTAACTAACTTTTAACATCTTTTCTATATACACTTCGACTACACACAGAGAAAGACAGTTAGATAAATATTCAAATGTTTCGAGTCGAGCGAGTTACTATGTGTATGAGTTCGCTTTTGTCCTTTATCTTTTCCGAATTCAGTGATCCTTGAGACTCGACAAGACAATGGACTATTATATTTTAAGTCCTCTTAATCACACAATAAATTGACATTGAAGAAGTCCTTTGAATGGGTTGGGTGGGTTCGTTGAGTTAAATTCATTTGACTTTTGAGGATTTTTATTTTGGCATCAAGGAAAATCCTTAAAACTATGCAAACAAAAAGGATTTTTACGCATTTTCATTTCAATGAGCAAAATTGTAGACGAAAATTATAAATTATTGAGGAGCCTTCCCAAAAAAAAGAAAAACCTAACCCTTTTTGACTCCTGTCGAGTGTTCGAGTTCACTTTGACGACTGCAATATGTAAAACATTGTCTGATTGAGTATCCGGCCAGCCAAAACCACTCTGGTGTCCTTTTGACTTAAAGTTTGGAATGTATCGTGCTATGGGGTTGCTGTGAACCCTTCTCGTTCATACGTTTTAAGCTTGTTACGACCCAGACATCAGACATTTCACAAACAATGTGAATAATGTATGAAGTTTATTTGGTCTGGCTTTTCGGCTGACGAGACGTGCGTTGCGCCCTCTTTATGTCGTGGTAATTTTTTTTGCGTTTAATTGATGAGGGTGTTGTTTTTTTTTTTGGTTTTGAAAACAAAAATTAAATATTTCGAAGGAAAAAAAAAATTAAGGTCCTTTGTCCTTAAAGAATTTGACCTTCTTCAGATTTGACATTTCATGAAATCAATTCCTTATTCCTTTTTAAGACATTTCTTATTTTCGTACGAGCGAGATATCAATCTTTGTGCTCAAAAGCCTCTTGGCAAGGTCACGCTCGAAACACCCCTCCTCCACCCCTTCAAAACCAAACTTGATTTACTGACAAAAAAAGGAAACAAAAATGGACTGTTTCTTGTTTGTATTTTGTTTCGCTTATGGAGTTTGATAAAACACAAATTTAGGCACATTTTTTTTGTGTTTCATCTTCTTCGTTCAAACGTTAAGGAAAAAAAAAAAATAAAACAAGAAAATCCGATACAACAATTTTTATCCAATCGAATTTTTTTCCGAGTTCTTTTTTTTTTGGTTTCGAGTGGCTTCATAAGGGATGGTTATTTCTGTTGTGTTCATTGATTTTTTGAGAGTTTGTATTTGAGATAGACGTTAACCGGGTTGTGTCCTTCAAATTCAAACCAAAATGAATGTGCTTCTCATCTTGTTTGAAAATTGTAGGGATCCTTCTTTTTGGTTAAAAGCAGAGAGGAGGCCTTTGGAACTGAGAGCAATTTCCTTGTGCTTGCGGTGGAAATGGTTTTCATTTTATCAAGCTTATTCTTATTTTCTTCAGTTCATCTTAATAATTTTTTTTTTTAGGGGGGGGGGGAGTCTCCTTTCTATTTTGAGATTATGGTGTTCTGGAGAATTTTTTGTTATACAGCAGTGAATATAGGGCTATGATATGGCGATTCGGCACAAAATAAAATACAATAATTTTATGGTTTTTAGAAATTGAGGGGGGGGGATGGTATACACATTAAGCACCCTGTTTAGTGTAGCACTCAAAAGAAGTTGTACATTCTATAGGTACAGGGGAGGAAATCTGGGATTCTCGTTTTATTCTAATCCGATATTCAATAAACACAAAGAACCGATGGGTAATTTTGATTTGAAACGAGGTTCTGCATTACAATTACATTATTAACATTTTTTTCGTAAATATATTATTTTATTAATGAAACTCAATTTCTTTTTTTTTTCAGGTAAGCATTATGAATGATATGAAGTGAGCTTACAACATTGGGCCCCTTTGGGTAAGGAACTTTGAAAAAAGAATATTTCAGAACAGATCGGACGTCTTTTTATTCCTGTGAATTATTTCAGACATTTTTGTTGCTCAAAGTAAAATAATTTATGCTGTAAATCCATGGTCCAGGATTTATAAAAATAAAACAATGTTCCAGCTGCGGGTTCAAGGCCCATCTTCGTCAGCATTCTTTTTCTACAAAAATCGTCAACTTATCTGATGCTACCTGCGATAATATGAGATAGTGAAAATCTATGTCTCCTCCTCTTTGCCACGTAGGTTTATGTTATGTTTACTTTTAAATGAATTAAATGTCCTACAGACAATCTTTAGAAGCCAGCAGTAAGCAGAACTATTCATTGCATTACACAACCTTGCGTAAGAAGCTTTCTACAAGAGCATACATGTATGTTGGGTCAGTCAGTAAGATGGCCTTATCACACATACAATACAAAATAGCATTCAAATCAGTTGAGCTGTTTAGAAAAAATCGTTCTATATTTTAACTTTTCTTGAAACAAAATCCGTTAGGGCCGTAAATAAGCTTAGCTAAGTTTGAACCAAATGCATTCTTTGATGCATAAGAATCGGTAAAGTTGCTTTCGTATATGAAAGCTTGTCGGTTCCACTGGTAAACTCAATTGTGAACCATTCTTTGTTTTCTTGAGTGAACTCTCTACATGACAACGTTTGTCTGGGCCGCTAGTAAACTCAATTCCATGCTCGAATGAATTTGTAAAAACACATCAGAATAGGTTCAGCCATTTAAGAAAAAACTTTTTGAAGTATGCAATGAAACATGTCCTCAAGAGATTCACGATTTTCTACGTCTATTCGGTGATCTCCGCCAAATTCAGACTCATTAATCAGCCTCGTCTACTTTTAATATTTTCCGAAGGGAGTGTGTTAATACTCTACGATGGTACTAAAATCGCCTCTTCTACTGCTGCCGGATGATATAATAATATAAATCTAGTAATATTGGTCTAAGTTGTCCTGAAATAGTCTGACCATTTCATATTCCGGACCCCCCTCGGTAAGGAGTTACGATCTTGAAGTCTTTTCCGTTTTGATTGCCACCAAGGGCATTGTAACTACCGATCCGTGTTAATAAGTGCAACGTCCCCGATCACTGTCTGTGATACTGCTCGATCGCTGTTTTGCTTCAAATAAAAAGACAGCGAAATGACAAAATTGCTCTAGCAAGGAAAGCTGCGAAAAAGACTGTGAAATTCGAGAAGAATGAACTTCCTTTAACTTCATTCCAGTTAGCCAGCTGAAGAGGTTTATTGAATGAGGCTATAGTTGAACCCGTTTACCATCTTCAGAAAGTTTGTCAAGAATATACTCTTTGCTCATGAATAAAGTTCATCATTATCATTATTTGCGGAGATCTAAATTGCAATCTACTCGATGCTCATGCTTCAGACAATTCGATCAACAATTTTAAGAACTTTGACTTGACACCAGCTAATGTACTGACTGCGACTCATTTTGCCTTCGATTCTGCTACACTTTTAGATGTGTTTTTCTTAAACAACCGAAATAGAATCCTACTTTACGATCAACTGTCAGCGTCGGGTTTTTCTAAACATGACTTGATCTACTTAACCTACGATATCCAATCAAATGATACTAGCCATGTTATCAGTTATAGGGATTTCAAACGATTAAATCATTTAGGCCTACAGCAAGATATTGCATTAGTATATTGGGACGATATATTCATGATGCAATCCGTAGATGAGCAAGTATCTTTCCTCGAAAATAATATAAAGCTTCTATATGATCAACATATCCCGCTACGATGTAAACGGGCTTCAAGAAGTTCACCTCCTTGGTTTAGTAGGGATCTAAAAGATTTGATAGAAAAACGTGATAGAGGATATGCTCGCTGGAAACGATATAAGCTCCAAGTTTTCTACGATAATTACCGAATACTTCGAAATTCAGTTGTAACACATAGAAACATTGCAAAACAACGATACTATGAACAATTCCTTGATCCAGCAACACAGTCTGGAAAAGTTCTATGGCAGAAGCTTCGTAAGTTGGGTGTTGGTAAACAAAAAACCTGTGCCACTGCTGAAGTAGATTGCGATATGCTTAATTCTCAGTTTGTGTCCGTGGCATCACAATCTTAACATGAAAACAATCGCTCAAACTTCTATGCCCAACCTGATGAAACTCATCAGGACAACAGTATAGAACTCTTTCAGTTCATTCGTTTAACCGATGTTGACGTAGTTGAAGCTTTGTTGTCAGTTAAGTCTGACGCCATAGGTTTGGATGAAATCAACCCCAAGTTTCTTAAGCTTCTACTTCCCTTCCTCTTAAAATACATCACTCACATCTTCAATCAAGTTCTAACAACGTGTGAATATCCTCTTTCGTGGAAAAGGGCTAAGATTATTCCGATACCGAAATCTCAATCTCAACCTAATTCTGAATTTAGACCTATAGCAATATTGCCTTTTCTATCAAAGGTCTTTGAAAAGTCTATCCTGAAACAGATGCAAGTTTATCTTAAAAGAAACGCACTTTTAAACCCAGCACAATCCGGGTTTAGAGCGCAAAGAAGTTGTAAAACTGCCCTTTTGCTTGTCGTAGATGATATCCGCAAAAATTTGGACAACAACTGCCCTACGTTTCTAACCTTATAAGACTTCTCCAAAGCCTTTGATACGGTGAATCATTCTCTCCTCTGTAAAAAGCTGCTGCATATCTTTCGCTTTTCTCGCCTGGCGGTGAAACTTATAAATTCTTATCTGAATGGTCGCTTGCAATGTACGGCTGTAAGAAACAATATTTCATCGTTGCTTAGTGTTCCGGCTGGAGTTCCACAGGGATCCATTCTTGGGCTATTACTTTTCACACTTTATGTGAACGAGATTCCTCAAATCACTAAGTATTGTACCGTCCATATGTTTGCGGACGACGTTCAACTTTATCTTAGTTCCAAATTAGACGCCGTCAACAACGCTATCGAAAGAATGAACGTAGATTTAGAGATAATTCAACAGTTGGCAACTAAACATAGTCTATCATTGAATCCAGTGAAGTCGAAAACCATCTGCATTTTCAAGCGAAAATTAGACACTTCTCTATTTCCGCCTATGAAACTAGTTCAGTCTACTATAGAATACGTATCTAAAGTTCGTAACCTTGGAATTATTTTCAACAATTCTCTCACCTGGACTGATCATGTTTCGGCTACAATTGGTAAGGTCTACGGTGGTCTTCGACTCTTATGGTCCACGCAAAGTTGCTTGCCAATCAATACCAAAATGTTACTTGTAAAGTCTCTATTATTGCCAATCTTGTTATACGGATGTGAGATCTTTTGCTGGGTCGACTCCATTACTAGAAGGAAATTGAACGTTGTCTACAACAATCTGGCCAGATATATATTCAAAAAACGCCTGTTTGATCATATATCAACCTTTTCCATGCAGATCATGGGCATTAGTTTCAACAACCTCATAAAGTTGAGAACTCTAATACTTTTTTTTAATATAAAGCACACTTATCAACCTGACTACTTGTACAGCAGATTAGATTTTGCAAGTTCCCAAAGATCATCCACATTTATTCTACCTCGATTTTATTGTTTGCAATCGGAGCGCTCATTCTTTGTACATGCCGTCTCTTTATGGAACTCATTACCCATTTCACTTAGGAGAAACACAAACATGAATAACTTTTAAAATAACCTTTTCATTCACTTGGCCAGTGATACATAAATACATATTTAGGACTTATTTATTTATTTAGCTTAAGATTTAATTTAACTTCATAATAATGTAAACTTTTAACATAACAATACTTAATTCAAGCTCCGAACATATAAATATTGTATAACTTTGTAAAGCATTCACTATCTATAACTCTATAAGATATCTCTTAATGTGAAATCATGTTTTTAATCTAACAATATAAACAATATATAACAATATAAAGTTGCTTTCATTTCAATTGAAATTATTCCTTTTCTCAAACGCTACTCAAAGTCTCAAACAATGATAAACAATTCAAAAGTATTGACAAACCTAAGAGGGGAAGATTTGACAAGAAAAAAAACTTTTTAAGATTTCCTACTTAACGCCATCCACACTTAAAATCCTAATTCATTATTTTACACAAATTCTGTTTCACCTTCGTCCTCCAAAAGAATAAATAATACGCTGAACATCTCCCCGTTTCTAAGAAATCCTTGTAAAAAATCAACAAACTCATCGCCGACGAGGCGGTTAACGAATGGCGCAATTAACATTTTGTTCACTTCTTAGAAAATTGGAATTACGCATTTCCTTAACTCTTGTATCCTTTTTTTTTCGTTTTATCCACTTGTTCTTGACATCATAATTCAATTGAACGAAAAGCAAGCGTTTCCGGTGAATTGTTTTTCCAACGTTACGATCGATGTAAACAAACCCACAAATACCTCGTAACGGTTTTTTTCTTGCCAATGTAAATCGATGAAAAATTAAAATTAAACTCTCACATTTTTTTTTTGTTTCATTTTCTTTGCAATCAATAAATCAGATAAAATATGTATCAATAAAAAAAATTCAATGTGATACAACTGAGAGAATGGGAAAATCTAAAAGATGAGATAAATTTTCGATTCGATCAAGTGAACCAGAAGAGGCACTTTGGCTTCCTTTGATGCTCTAAAATAATTGTGAATGAGAGGAATATTAATAAAGGACGACAGGACTAGGAGATGGAGACAAAACAAAAATCGAATTTAAGTAATTGATTAAAAGATGAAAGCTTTCAAATTTTCTTTTTTAGTATTGGTTTGAGAATATGGTGGTTTTGACTTTGGGTGCTTGAAAAGTTTTATCAGATAGAATTTGCTTGACCAAGAGAATCCTTCAAAGAATTCCTAATCCTCAAAGGATGAGATGTTAAGAATTATGAAAACCCATTCATATGTTCAGGGTTACAGACAGCAAAATTATTTGTATGAGACATGTTAATGGAATTTAAACTATCTTCGATATGAATGATATTGAATCAAAAGAGGAATTGAAAGCCTATTGTATATGGAAATCTCAAATAGATTAGTTATTATGACAGCTTTTTTATTCGGAGCTTTGTGCTCTGGGAAAGCACGAATTTACGATAGTAGAGCAATACTAACTTACTTAGCCAGCTCCCAATCCATGAAAGATCTTAGCGTTAGACATTGCAGTCGTCCATATGGAACGGTCCATCGCCTGCACTCTCCAGTCGCCAGAACCAAGCGCTCTGGCACCCGCAGTCACTTGGTCCTTGTACCGTAAGTTCGGTCTTCCTTGTCTCGAAACTGAGGGCTGCGATGAAAAAGATCTCTCGGCTGGAGCGTTGTCTTCCATTCGATCGATGTGGCCAAGCCAATATAGTCGTCTTTTCTTGGTTTTCTTGACTATATCCACATTTTAGTACATCTCGTACAGTTCGCTATTGAACTTTCTTCTCCATTCGCCATCGTCGAATACGGGATTAAAAATCCGTCGAAGAATTTTTCTTTCTAGTGTGCCCAGTATCAATTCCCCTTTTTTACTTATCGTCCAGCACTCGGCGCCGTAGAGTAGGACTGGTAAAATCAAACTTTTGTATAGCAGACACTTTGTTTTTCGAGTGAGGAGTTTTGAACCCAGTTGTTTGGCCACATCGAAGTAGCAGCGGTTCATTTGAGTCATTCTTCATGGGATTGATGTTTTTTCCAAGGTAGGTGAACTCCTTAGCTACCTCGAAATGTCTGCTACCAACAGTGACGTTTTGTCCTTGTTCTTTTCATTGTTGGTAGGATGTACTTTGTTTTTTCCTCATTCACTTCATGGCCAACTAGTGAAGGCCTCAAGCGCAGCTCTCTTGGATCGACCGATGACATGTATGTCGTCCGCATAGGCTATGAGCTGGGAGGATTAGTTGAGGATAGTGCTTACACCTGCCTTGCGCACTATCTGCTCCAGGGCTATGGGCATCTCCTTGTCTAAATAGAGCAATATGCTGTGATATTCCTTGTTATCAAAAGCTGGCGTATCATGGGATCCAGGTTCTACTGATGTTGGAACAGTAAACCTAAGTTTGTTCCAATGGAAAATAAAGATAAATGTTTCTTATGTTTATCAACAGAGTTTCCTCCGGCTTTCTACAGCAATTAACCGGTGTCTGAACAAGGTTTCCCTTGGGCTATCAACAGAGCTTCCTCCGACTTTCAATGGTCTTTCGACTGGCTCTCAAGAAGGTTTGCCTTGGCTCATCAACGGTTTTGAAGTTTGAACCGATTTATCAACGGAGCTTCTCTGGCTGTCAACGGTGATTAACCGGTGTTTCAACGGAAAGGTCCGGGAGTATACTTTGATCGAATGATCGGTTTCCGTTTTTTAGGAGACATGGAGTGTTACCACTTTTCAACCTGATTTTTTCGTTGACTGTTCGCTCCCTTATGCAAATTTCCTACAAAAACTGGTTGTGAACTTTATTTTATTGAGTTGTAGAAATTCATACAAAACTCTTTCTCATACGTTTCTGTAAGTTTTGCCAGTCTTTTGTTTTTTACTGACCAGACGAGCTGACAGTTGTAAACCAATTAAGTCATTAGTATATTTCATGGCTTTCGAATTAGTCCATAAAAGACATCTTAAAAAACTAATATACAAACCAACCGCCTTCTACAAAGTCAAAAACTAAAACAAAGCAACACAATACGTTTTTCAATATTGCCTCATAAATCAACGATTTTCCATTAATTTTAAGAAAAAGAGTCCCATTTTATGTCAAACTAATAAAAATCCTTTTAGCAAATCTAAGCCATCACGATTCTTTCATGAAACCATTTCATGACATCAAAAAACACAACAAAATACACTCTCACTCATCAATCGCATGAACGAATGCATTGTACTCTCTTCAACTTTTTCTACAAAATGCACATTACCCACAACATATTTACGATCTTGATGCATTTTTACGACTTTTAAAGAAAACACACAAACACACTTTTTAGACGCGCTCATTTGAAATCAAGGCGACCATAAATTTTGAGTTCTTTGTTCTTGAGAAAGCAAGAAACAAAACGTTGTCATAAAAATTCCACTCGTTAGATGAGGAAATTCTCTAATTTATTCCAATTCTAAAACGGAAAATGACCCGGGAACCTTTGCTCAAGAAAAATTTGCTGAGCTATTTAGGGACTTGAAAAATATTTGAACTATTTCTGGTGAAAATGACGTCACCGCACAAAATAAGATGTCAAGAACTTAATCGCGTAACCTCGTTTGGTTGTTTTGCGCTTGCTTATGACAAAACAACACGCAACAAGGCCACAAATAAAAACAAAGGTCCTTCGATAAACCTCACTGTACATTTTGCTTAATCATTTGACATTTGCTGTATAACGGTCCATTATTGAATGAACCACAAAAAAATACACTTTTTAACCTACGCAAATTTGCTTTAACACGAAACTTAAAAAACAAACGGGTCATTAAAATCGGCATAAAAAATGAAACAAAAGGGAGAAATCCTAAAAAAAAAGGTGGATTGCGGAACTGACCTTAAAAAATAACCCAGTCGTTGTGAAGTTTCTTTTTCTCGTGTTCTGACAAAAAGTCTTCGAATATTGTAGGTTTCTCGGTCAGGAGGGCGAAAGTTTACATTCTGCCTTAAGGACATCCTCATCGAATATAAGAAAAATGGGATTTAGAAAATGCAAAATGGGTTGATAAACTGTCAAACTAACCCAGTTGATGGCTGTGCCTTGCAGCAAAAAATGAAAATAACCTTTAAAAGCATTAAATTCTCATCATTAAGTAAATGCGTTTGTACTTCTGTATACATTAATCTCTGTTAATCCTCTCACAACACCCAGCGAACAAGTTAATAAATTTGCTAATTAGTATGATAAGCAGATGACATCACGAACTACGGTACGAAATTAATTCATAACACTCTGTGCCTGCGCCGAGCTGTTGAGCTCATATTGAAGTGCCACTTCAATCACAATATATGTCCTCGTCGATTTAAGGGGAACAGGACACGCAGTAGTAAAAGAAAAAAAGAAAGAAAAACCTTGATTGCAACGCAATGCAGTTCCCACTAGGTTGAGTGTAGTTTATCGACCACTGGTTTAACCCAAGGAGCCACATAAAGGATGCATTAATTAAATTGCTTAACCACATCAACTCAAGCAACAATAATGTCCCTGTCTATATTCTCTATACGATTGATGTTTACGTGTTGGTATGTAAACACACATGACGAACGGTCACATCGATGACAGTGACTACAATACTATATGACAATATGCCATCCGCGTGTGCGGTGACTGGTGACAGCTGATAAAGTGCAATCTGATTGTTTCGTCCTTTGAGGATAAAAGGTGTTCGGTTTTTTTATTTTTATAAAAGGTGGTTTTGAAGATTAGGTCGGAATGGTTCTTTCTTAAGCTCAATTACGGTTTTTGAAGAGAAGTTTTCGTTTTAGATCTGGGACTTGTCAATACTTTCACAAAATCTATTACATTTTTACAAGTTTCTCACCACAGGAAATATTTATTGTTTGAATTGCTCCATTTTCATCATCGCTCAGCGTCAGTTCTACCCAATTTCTATATTGCGGTTGCAACGTAGTGTATGAAGTTGTCATTTGAAGGGTCCCTTTTTCTTCTATCGCGGGTGCAACAACAAGTTATTACCAGAACATTTATAAAAAAATGTTATGTTGACTAATTTACATAAGATTGCTTTAAGATCTATAAATAAATTTTACGATAATAAGTTTGAAATGAATTTGGCATGCTTGTTGCACCCGCGATCGAACTCTGAATAGGTGATCCCATTGGTGAAATGGTGAGCCCTTAAACTATTGTTTTCACTGAAATATATTGCTAATTTCACTAACAAACTTTCAAATTGGGTCTGAATGTTGCGCCCGCGAAAATTTGATTTTTTAAGAAATACATGGATATCATTTTTATCAAATTTGAAGAAACGTTCTGAAGCGAAAATTGGTTTAAACCAATTTGGCATGCTTCGTTGCACCCGAAATATGTTGGTAATATAGTCTAGGAGTTTTTTAATTGTGTCTTAATATTGCACCAGCGATAATAGAATCATGTCCCTTCTTTATACCTTCTTAAAAATGCTTGTTTTTATTTTCGTGACAAATTTTCTAATGCGTTGATGCGTGATTTCTTCATTGCGGGCGCAACATTAAGACACAATTAAATATAAGGAAAACAGTGCAAATCTAAAACACCCTATACATTGAAATCATTTCGTAATAAGGTGATGTCCTTAACCTGTAACATAATTTCCCGAAGGAAATTTCAATTTCTCATATCATAACAATGTACAAAGCAGTTAAATTGGATTTACGACCAACGTTGACAATTTGGTAGAATGTAAGCAGGGTAAAATTATTCAAGACCAACTTAATTACAACTAACTTAAGGGTTACAGTGGGCCTTCTTAAACAGTTAAATCATTTGAAAGAGTTATAAAAGTATCCACTTGTTCATTGACGTAGGAATTCTTTCACGCTTGGAACAACATTTTTGGCTTTGGGAATTTTTCTGGGTCAATGAGGTGGTGAACCTCCCGAATCCCTTTTGCGAAAAGAAGGTTGGTATTTGAAGTTCCCTTCTTTTGGATTACGCTTCTAACGATAACGAAGCGTCACAAACGCTCCTCCGCTATTAGCCGAACCGTCCGTTAAGCTAAAACAAGATTCTCATACCAACCGACTGATCGTTGAGAAATAAATTCAATTATTTCACTCGCTTGCTTACAATTCACACTGTGTTATTAAAATAAAATTGATATGGGGAAGGAATTTCATTTCCCCATATGACCTAAAATGATGTTTCTCACTTGCCCGTTGCCGTGTCTATCCAATCCAATGTACTAGAAGTAAGAAACACCGGGAGGCAAACTATTGTTCTTACTATTGTAAGGCTTGCAGTTTCTCAGCCGGAATCTTGTGGAGAGAACCTTGTTATTTTGCATATCCGAAATCCGATTTTTCTAAGTGTATATATCTGACCAGGTGAGGCTTCTCCCTGACCTTTATTGTTGATTGCTGGATCGCTTCCGAAAGATGATTTCATGGTACTTCTTCTTCAAGCAAGCCATGAACAGGTATGCCTACGCCTAAAATATACTTCAAAGGTTGGTTATCCTTCAGAGTTTTGAACTTTTAACCCAAGTTTTACTTGCTTCCTTTGGGAATGATAATGGATACCCACAAATTCTGGTAAAAAGTTGTAAATATTAAATTCTCCAATACAACATTCTCTGTCTCGAAGTTTTAATTGTGACGTCACAATTCCTTATTTTCACTAAATGGCTAAAAGCTCAATATCTTTTGTTGGTTTGGTTAGGCAAAGAACTGAATTTGCCTTAAGATTAGGCTGACCAGGCGTCCTCTTTATGGAGGACATGTCCTCTTTTTGACCTAAAAAACTTTTGTCCGGTGACTTAAAAAAAAAAAACACGATTTGTCCTCTTTTTCGATGTTCTCTCAGTTTTTCGATTTATTTTAAATCGAACTCACGCCATCACGCCATCTATTCTTTTCTACTTTTTAATAATCGAAGCTGTATAATGGCGATGACGAGCAAAACTCCGCCAGCAATACAGAAGAAAGTGTTGGCCTTCTTCCAATCACCCGACATTGACGAAGTAAAGATATAGCGATATCCAAACTTAAGTCGAACAAAGCCGCTGGAGCAGACGGGCTAGCCGCCGAACTGTACGATTTCAAGACCGCGTATGACAGCGTCGGTAGCGACCAACTATATAGAGCAATGTCTAATTTTGGCATCCCAGAAAAAATCGTCCGTCTGTGTAAGATGACAATGGAAAACTCACGCTGTGCTATCATGGTCGGAAAAAACCTAACGGACGCATTTGGTATCAAAAAAGGTTTTAGACCAGGCGATGCGCCGTCATGCGATTTCTTCAACATCATTCTTGAGGCACAATCTTTCTAAAGTCCGTCCATCTGATAGGATACGCAGACGACATTGACATAATTGGAAGAACACAGCGTAATGTCAGTAAAGCGTTTGTGAGTCTTGAGACGGAAGCCAGGAAAATGGGTCTAGTGGTTAACGAGGGCAAGATAAAGTTAATGTTGTCAACAAGAAAGGACAACCATCATCAACATAGACAGATTTAACTTCGAGGTAGCTAAGGACTTCGTCTACTTACGATCTCTATCAACTCAGGTAACAACACCAGCGCTGAAATCAAACGAAGAATCACTCTTGCCAATCGCTGCTTCTTTGGACTTAGAAGGCAATGGAGTAGTAAAGTCCTCTCCCCAGCAATTAAAGTGACACTCTACAGAACCCTCATCACCCCGGTCCTCATGTATGGTGCAGAGACATGGACCATGACAACATCCGATGAAAACGCTTTGGGCTGCTTCGAGAGAAAAATTCTTCGAGTGGTTTTTGGTCCTGTCTGCATAAATGGAGAATTAAGACGAAGATTTAATCTAGAACATTACGAGCTGTTCAGCAACACTGACCTAGCCAAAAAAGTTAGGGTGCAACGACTTAGATGGTTGGTTCATGTAGAGCGAATGGAAAATAATGTTCCGGCTCGTGGAGTCTTCCAATCCAATCCGGAAGGACGTCACGGAAGAGGAAGACCGCGCCTCAGGTGGAGCACACAGGTCTTAAAGGACCTGAACCAACTTGGCGTGCGAAACTGCAGACAGCTAGCTAGAATCCGAGCTGGCTGGAGACGATTGTTGGATGAGGCCCTGGTCCGACCTGGCCTGTAGCGCCACCATAAATGGAAATAAATGTTACTTTTTTTGTTAGAATTAAATATTTGTTTTGTTTTATTCAAATAAATTATTAAAAAAATTGAATTTCGGTTGTTTTTTTTTTGAGATTTTGGTAGGTGTCCTCTTTTCCTTGATTCTATATCTGGTCACCCTACTTAAGATGAATGAAGACATTTGAAAAAGTGCACAAAATAATGGGACCTTAATTCTCAAAAGTTCCTATAACCCTAACTACGCCAATGCACTTAAAACTTTGCTTAATTTAACTTTAAGTAATCTTTTTGGCACGTGAAAAACTCTAGTTATGGATTTTTAAGCCAGGTCTGATAAGTTTGGGGCTAAATAACCGTTTCAAAGTTTTGTCATAAAATTTCCGACAATTACCGAGGCGTTATTGCCTCAGGGATAGGTAAACAGTTAAAATCCAAAAGACGAAAAACTATTAAAACTGGATAACATGCAAAGAAAATTTTCCTCCACGAGAATTAATGGCAAAACACAATTTTATACTCGCACACAAAACAAAATCATGTGTTCGACTCATAAAAGCAACGCATAAAACCCTCCCAGCCGTTAATTTGAAACAAATCTGTCGCCCGCTTGTCCCCAAAAACCAAGAAAACTCATAAAACTCAAGACAATTACCCCACTGCGGAGTTTAATGGTCTTTAGTTTAATTTGGCTTTTCTTCTTCTTGCTCACACAAAAAAACGAAGAAAAAAAAAGGACAACAAGTTTGGTCATAAAAATCCTTCGAATGTATCAAGTAATCATACCCTCTGATTGTTCAATTGATCACCTAAGTCGCAAGTTGTAAGAAAACTATAAAAAAAAAGAAGACCAAGGTTCTGTCTAACGTGCTGTATTACCCATCGTGTCGTGTCGCAGAGGGTATCTCGTTCGGTCAGAAAGTTGTATTCAACCAAAAAATGTGATTTGAATTTTGAAATGGTTGTTGGAATATAAAAATGTCGACATGGAACTTTGAGACAAACTGAAACTAGTGTTAAATGGATTTTATGAACTTTAACAAAAAATTGTGTTTTGTCTTTTAATGGGGGTTCTAACCTCAAGACTCTGTGGCGTTGGCTTGGACAAGAATGTTCAAAGAAAATCTCATTACGATGAGGATCCTTGTTGTCGTTAAAATTGTCAGTATGTCTGTCAACATGTCTATAGTCTGAACGGCAAGGCATGTTAACACATTCTGTATTGGACGTACATTACAGGACGGAAAATTTGAAAAATGGTTGCCACAATAAGAACTGCAATAGTCAACAGCTTATTCTACTCATATTCCACAAGTTAGCTAACCCGTAGAATAAGAGCTAACACATGGATTAAAATTCTCAATAAAAAAAATAATTTGTTCCCGGAATAGTAAAGTAACTCTTACCAAATATTCCCTTTGGGAATTTAGTTGCTGTTGGCGATAGTGGCGCCATCTAAGGAACAGACACAGAAGCAGTTATCTAACAATTTTTGTATTTCTCGCTTAACCATCGTCCACGGAAGAATAAGTTTGTAAACGTCAGTTAAGAGAAATTTTATGTTATCAATTCCACTTAGTCCATAGAATAAGGGTTATTCCTTCGTTATTCTGTTGTTAATTTGGCTATAGGTGCATATGAAACAGAATGATTTGGGCACTTTTGATTTTCGAAATTTGGTTCAAGTAAAAAGACTTCGGAAAGTGTAATTGAAATCGTACAAGTCGTTTTCTCTATATCAGCATTATGTCCCAGACTATTTTCCAATGGCACTAAACGTACTACACGAAATACAACACGCGTTAATTTGACCAACCGGACAGTCCGCCTTTCAGATCGTACAAAGTCGTTAGACTCTGCTCCTCGAATAGGTTATTTTGTTAATGCCTGAGAGCTTCAAAAGCCGGTGGCGGCGTGGCATAGTAAAGCTGCGGCTGTGGTTCTTTGTCCTGCAGTTGTTGATAAATGGTTTTCCATTACAAGAGTGCTGCTGTAAAGGGTTTTTCTTCTTTTCTTCTTTTATGGATCTTCAAAAAGTTCATTGATTTTCTTTTTCTATTTTATCATCGAGAAGATACATCGGACAGATAAAGAAACAAATTCTGATGAAATGTTCAAGTTCGGGTGACGATGAAACGACTTGATAGATGGCCGTAAAAATGACACAAGACGGGATTTATATGTATCTTCAAAGCGAGACCAATAAAAAAATACAATCTGAAACAATTTCTAGGTAAATTGTGAATGGGTGGCTAGAGCTGAATGGAGGAGCGAGGTTGCATCCTCCGTCATGGAATTAATTTAATTTTCGCTTCGATTTGATATATCGTTCTCTTATCGAAATTATACGCACACACACACTCGAAACGTCCGCTTTTAACACGAGTGATTAATGTTTTTGGAAACGTTATAAAAAAAAAATGAAAATGAACGACAGTGGACGTGGCGAGATTGAAAATCTCTTGCCCACTTTTGCCGACCCCCATTTTTAGTTGCACGTGATGCGTTTTTGTGTTTTCAAAAATGTTCGTCCATCCTGCCGCATCATCGCCCAACCGCAACCCAGCAACTCAACATACAGATACACGCATGAATATGTAGAGGGCGGGTATAGCAAAAAAGAAGAAGAAGACAACGAAAAAGACGAAACAAAGCAAATTTTCTGTGAATGATTAATGGCAGTCGGACGTATTGAGGTGTTTTTGGTTGTTTATTGTTTTGTATAATTTTCTTTAGGTTGCTGGCTGGCTGTGGGGATGCCTCGGGAAAGAGCGGATGATATACATTTCAATTGCTGATTTATGCTTTGATTAATCTGGTAGCTTAAATGGCAAAGCTTTGGGGGATTGTGCATTTAATCAATTTTGAGTGATTTTGTCTTAAGCACGGCTGGATTAGAGAGAAAGTGGGAGGGAAAATTTAAATTCTTCGAATATCTAAGAATATTTAAACTTTGCTTATGTTTCCGGTCTTCAAAATTTGTTACAATCAACCAACGTACATAATGTGCCTTGACATGACGCTCTATTTTGACTACGAATAGAACTGGACAAATGCTTTATTCTCATACACAGCACGGAAACGGTGATAAACTATCAGCTCAAGAAATACCTCGAAGACCCAAAGCTCCTTCATGACCGGCAATACGGCTTTCGCAGCAACAGGTACGTTTTGGAGAAAGTAAGATTGTTGCACTTGATATTTCAAACGCATTTGATAAAGTCTGGCATCTTGCTCTTTTCTCTTCCTTTGTTGAATTAGAAACTTTCTTTCCATCCGTTCAATACAATTTGTAGTGGACGGATTAAACATAAATGCTGGTGTGCCCCAGGGCTCCGTTTTGACTCCGACACTCTTTTTTATTTTTATACTTGATCTTTTGTCTGCAACTTCTGATCCAATAAATTGTTTCGCTGATGATAGTACCCTTAGATTTCTTCTTCGTTTCCAGACTCACATCCCTCCTCTTCGGATGTGGAACTGCAACGGCAACTTATGATAAGCTCATTACACTCTGACTTAAACACTGTTGTACAATGAGGTAGAGCCTTAGCCTTCGAAAACACAATGCTGTCTTGTAGCGTTAGTTCGTATCACGAGTGGCACTTGCATCAGTGCGACTCGGTATGTCCATCACCACTCGTGATACGAACACATGTTCGAGTCGCCAAAAATGCGGGTTTCATAAGACGGTGCAAGCAATTTTTCTCCCCGTCTGATCTGGCTACTATTCTTATCCATCCAAAGCTTGAGTACAACTCTCATCTCTGGGCTGCTGCTCCAGCTTCATACTTGGAGACATTACTGACTCATTCACTTCGTTAGATCACTAATAATGCTTCGTGTCTCCCTTTCCGTTCCATCTTTACTTTTACGATAAGTGCTCTAGTCTAGACAGTGGTACTCGCTCTACTAGAAAACCCATCAGAGTTTACCCTCGACCTCGAGCCCAACTTCGGACATACTGTCAAGTATAGAGAATCGTTCTTTTGCCGTACTACACGAATGTGGAACTATCTTCCACACTCTGTCTTTCCCAATCATTGCAATGTTCACAAATCACACCGACACCTCCTTTCCTACCTCTTCCTTGCTTCTTAATGCACTCACGGTGTCTCTGGCATAATAAGGGTATAAAAACCCCTTAAGTGGGTGTGAATTATGAAAAAAGTTACTTTTTCTTAATTTTCAAAGGCTCCGGGGGAAAAATTCCAACCTTCTTCAAGAACAAATCAACTTATTTCTATTGACCTGCCCATAAACCTCTGTTTCCCATCTCAAAATTCAAATTTGGTTAATTGAAGACATCTCCTTAATCAAAATTAACAAAACCCAAAACATAACAACCCCATAAATGCCTCAAAACTTTAACGCCTTGATATCAATTTACTTAACCCTTGCCTTGTTAAAACAATTGAAACATTATTCCCTCAGATATCTTGAGACATCTTTACGATTTATTTTCGATAAATTATTCTCATCCCCAACTAGTTCCTGCTACAATGTTCTCATCAGGCAGAAGCTCGAAAGAGCAAAAACCTTTAATATTCTCAAACTCACACATCACACAATAGTTCCAGAAGCTCAAAAACATAATTTAAACACATTTTCCTTATTTCCCTCTACCCCACCCCCTCAAAAACTCAACTTCACTCTCGAGTCTCGAAAACAAAATAAATTGACCTCATTCTTCCATCAAATAGGTACCTCGCACGCTTTCTCTTCGTGTAACTGTATTCAAGACTAACGCAATATACGTATGCATAAATCTTTCACCCGTTGACATTTTTAAATTTACTGATTGCATCAGTTCTGCCACCTCCCCCCCCCCCCAACCCCCTCGAAGAACCCATCTTGTGTGTGTTTTCAAAACAAAGAAAATTTATATGTTCCTTCGAATATATCTCGAACCATAAGTCTTCTTCAATAACAACAACCCCGATTGTGTTCTGTAAAAGAATCGATAAAGAAGGCGGGGGTGGGGGCGGTGTTTTGAGAGTAGAAAACGTATAGCCTCGAACATCGTATCAGCATCACCAGACATTTAGGTAAGGTGACATCATGGAAGAAACACAAAGGCACCCTTTTTCCCAATCCAACGATTCGGCGCCACCCTCAACCCATTCAGGATTTCATTATCCAATTGTTCTTCTTCTTTTCATTTTTTCTCGTCTTTCATTTATTCAGCACTTGTAGAAAAATGAAATAATTGAATTTCAAATCATATTTCCCCGAATCACCACCACCGCAGCGATCCTTTTTTTTACAATTTTATCCCTAATGTGTGCAGTTTATTCGGTGGCATTTCTGGCACTTTTCTTTTGCTTGTTCTCGAAGAAGAAAACAATAGCCAACTCCTCCAACGCAAACATAAGGACAATACTCAATAATTCCATTATCGCAATTAAGGACGAATTGAAGAAAATCAATAAACGAAAAACTAAAAAGGAAAAATAATAATTTCCATCAACATCAACCACCCTCAACCATTTTTTGAGAGATCCTTTTTTTTTTACTAATGTCCTGCAGCAGCTTCTGTCTCGAGGAAAAGATTGCTGAAATGATTATGGGGAAGAAGTATCCGACGAAGAAAAATCCAACGAAGAAGAAGATGTGAAATTATCAAAGGGTATCCTTGGAGGTTATTTTTCTTTGTCTGAGATGCAATGGTCGACAATACGACAAACGTGGCTGAAGTGAAGTGCAATTTGGAATAAAAACAAGTTAATTGACGAAGTACCTACGTTCTCACTCTATTTTACTACCAAACCGAACCCTTTCTACCTCCATTAGTGTCCTTAATCATAATGTCAGACATAAACCTTCTTTAAATACCATCCGTGACAATTTAATCGTAAATTTCGTCCTTTTTTTACGAACTTTAAACGTGTTCCTTTGTTTTTATAGCTCAAGGGTTATGAAGTGAAGAAAAAGTTTGTCTTGCGACGGAAATGCATCCTTTAATTGCTATCTGCCACTGACGCATGTTACATTCGAGGCAAACTTTTTTGGCGAACTTTTTATTTCGCTGCATTAAACATGCACTGCATATCACACGTCGAATAAACGAATGTGCTATTTGCATGACTCACAAATGACAAAAAATTGAAAAAGTATTTTAATAGAGTTGATATCATCTGACTTGTGAGTAGTAAAGCGCCAAGAGTAACCTTCTAACGCTTCCTCACACTCAAAAGCTTAAAATGTAATTCTGTTTAAAGAAAAAGTCTGAATTTCAAGCAAAGCTTTTCCTGAAGAAAATTTATTCGTATGCATCGAACAAAAAATATCATAAACTCTCTGTGAAACAAAGTTTCCAAAGCCTGAGGACAACGACACGACAGCAATGATGATGACGACGATGGAGGGCAGGACGAACAAAAAAGAAAAAACAAACCAAAAGAAAACGAAAAAAAAGGAGACAAAAATGAACATTTATAACAGAGGATAAACTTTTTGTTGGCGAAGAAGATTCTTCTTCTTGTGACGGAAACGTGTTTTTCTTAATTTTGTTCGTCATCTACTTTCCTTCTTTTTCTTTGTGTTTTTTTCTTTTTCTCGTACTTGAAAAATGGCGCAGTGTCATAAGTCCGTAGGTCATAAGTCCGTAAAGGACTTATGACCCACTTAAGTGAGTCAAAAGTTCATAAATCGATTATGAACTTATAACCCACGTAAGTGAGCCAAAAGTCCGCAATAAAAAGAGCCATAAGGTCTTAAACCAACAAATTTAAGATTGAATGAAATAATTTTTTTTAACTGAAAACAGAATAATTTAGGATTCTTTCATAATACAAAATTGAATTTGAATAATTAACTATTAATTCCGAAAAACACCTTCGCGATCTTTGTCACTATTAGTCTGCGAAAGGGGCACAAAATTTCGTTTTTGAAATGATTTGCTGTTTCAACTATACTTGTGAAACATTACGCTGGTTATTGAAGCAGATTCCACAAAGCATAGCGTTTTCAATTTTTCTGTTTAGAGAACCATCGTCATCTTCATTCTCCTTTTCGCTCAATTCCTTCATTACATCTAAGTGAATATGGTGCAGGCTCTAAGTCTATGTGACTTAAAGGAAACTCTTCTCCATGAAAACTTTCTTCTGCACTTTGGTGTTCGGTGAGAGTAGGGCATTCTAATACAAGCACACTGTACTTGAAACCAGTTTCATCTCATTGCCTCTTTTTGTCACCTTAAATAACTGAACTGTTTCTATAACATCAACAGCTCCATCAGAAAGCCATTTTTTTATTATAATGGGATGTTCAATTTTCATGCATCATCTGGATGCAGACGTAAGTACAATTTTTGCAATATTAAACCTTAACTCAGTCTCACATGTTTTAAAACATTATTTCAAAAATATATTTAGAACCAACATATAAATCAGGTACAATAACAGCTAGCGAGCGAAGCGAGCCGAAAAATTTTTGCCCAAAAGAGAATGAATTTGGGGTGTGAAAATAAAAAAATTCGCGCGAATTTTTTTATTTTCACACCCCAAATTCATTCTCTTTTGGGCAAAATTTTTTCCGCTCATTTCGCTCCCAACAAAACCAAAGCGATTCTAAATGTTCCAGATCGTCATAATCATCACATCAGACGACAGATACTCAAAATGAATGAAAACGCACCAAAAAACAAGCCAAGTTTAAGAAAAACTCGAAGGAAGTGACGCTTACAAGTCAAAGCTATCAAACGCAGATATGTTTACATTGAGCATTTTAAAACCATGCTCTTGATTACTATTTGCCGATGTAAGATTTAAAAGAGAGTACGTATTACTGAAGGTTGTAAAAAAAATACTAGCTAGTAGGTAAGTGAAAGGAACGCAACCAATAACAATTTTCGGAAGCATTCGCTTATCAGAGAGAATGACTCCAAAAAACCGTAAGCTTTGGGTCAGAATTTCGTAGGAAATTTCGACGGACTTTTGACACACTTACGTGGGTTATAAGTTCATAATTGATTTATGAAGTTTTGACCCACCTAAATGGGTCAAAAGTCCTTTACGGACTTATGACCTACGGACTTATGACACTGCGCCTTGAAAAATGTGTGTGACTGAAGAATATATATTTTTGTTTTTGTTACAAAAATTAAATAAACAAAAATTCGTGTATTTGTATGAGAAATGGAATCTATAGTATATTTTCACGCTTTTTCTGACAGGTCTTTTAAGTGCCTTGAATGCTAGATGTGTTCATTTACGAACAGAAGAAAAAAATGATGAAAAAGGAAGAGAAGAGATTTCGGGTGCCATCGTCTTAATGAATTTCTTTGTTTTGTGAAATTATATCAAGTCGCAAATTTTGATGAGGAGTGTGTTTTTCAGTTGATGGAATTTTTTGTTTGCAGAATTTGGAAAAAAAAATTGCATAAATTATCTGTTCTCAATGTGCACAAGAAGTGAATAAAAAGGATCATCTAGGTCCGCATTTTTAGATCGAAAGGTTAATTTTGTTCAATTCGAGTAAAACTAGATAATCCGATGCAGTTTTTGATTTCAAAGACCGAGAGAAAAATGTTGTTCTTCAAATACCTGTGAATATTTTAACCTTGCTTATCTGCACCGAACTTTGAAATTTGCCGCAATGCCAAATTGACGTTTGTGATATGACGGAAAATGGTATGACGCTTAACATAACCTCAAAGAAATTAGTCTTAGAAGCGGAATTACGACTGAAAATCTGAGTTAAAAAAGCGGTCACTGACTCCGAATTTCGGTAGAAAATTTGTTATAATTTGCAGACGTTCCTCGTTAGCGTACTATAATAATTGACAATGACAGTTCAACGATGTTTTAAAGCCTGCGTTCACAAATTAAATTCAGAGTCCTTTTTGAAAAACCCTATACATCGTTCAAAGTCGTTAGAAAAACTGTATGCATCAAATATGATTCATAGTCGCTATCAACGTCAATATCAACGTTTTATGTTCAATACACCAGAATCTCATGTAATCAAGTATTTTTTTGACAAGTATTGACGTAGAATAGTTTTATTTAATGTAATATTGAATCATATATGATTCATGGCAATAGGAAACATGCTACGAAGGATAGTTCATGAATCATGATTGATGTGTGATTCATTAGGCGATGAAGTTATAAGTTGTTTGAATTTTTACGGTAGAAATTCATGTGGCAATTATCAACGTGATAATAATGTCGTTACCGTCATACTCGTGAGTATTGCTACTCAATTAGCTGTTAAAAACCTATGTGCTCAGTTAACCAAACCATTTGGAGGCATTGATGAAGTTCAAAATGTTAGTAACTGAAGTATTAGAGGGTTTTTCTAAGTCCCCTAGAAGCCGAAAAATGTCTTCCTTTAGTGGGAAAGTGTGGGGCAGTGACAAAGAAAATGTGAAGTGTCATCGTCACCACATTCTCTGCATAGATCATCTGAACTGATTCTCATCTTTGTGATATCCTAACAGATGCGAAGAACTTACAAAACTTCCAAGAGTATCAATCTGTCATAAAAAAGTGCTTCTCAACTTTGCCGTTCGGAATCGGCGTTAAATTGTAGGTCCACTCAATTCTTCACACGCACCCAGAGGAAAAGTAAGACACTTAGGCCTTGACTCTTCAAGAGCTGTCGCGCCACTTTATTTATTTTGTATCCTAACAGATTATGTCCGGTGATTATGATTACAATAGATCAAGGCGATCTCTTGTGTAATTCCATAATTCTTTCTGTTCTTTGTTTGTTAAAACAGGGCCAGATCTTTTTTCTAGTGCCACAGGTGTCGAGAAGATTTCACGTTTAATCGGCCTTAACATTTTAATATTTGCTGCTTCAAATAACAGAGTTGGGTGCTGACTAGCTGAGCTTGGCTTACGTCAAGCGTTGATCCTAACCTTGCTCATTCATCGGCTTTCTCGTTGCCTGGTAAACCGCTGTGCTCCTCGCGGCAGCATGAAACAAGCTTTGATTTAACCTCAGTTGTAGTAATCGCTTTTATGGGCTGCTTGGCTATCAATGTAAAAGGTGATATTAGCCCATGGTATCGCCATAATTAGTACCTGCTTAGCAGCTATTGTCACTGCCAGGACCTCCGCTTGGAAGACACTACTGTAGTCTGAAAGCCTAAGCGAGGCGGTTAACTTGAGACTTTCAGAATAGAAGCCTGCCCCTACACCAGTGTCCATCTTAGAGCCATCAGTATAGATAGCTATTGACAACTAACTGGAGTATGGTATGTTATCTTTCTATTCCTTTCTGCTTGGGATGGCAGCCTGGAATGGTTTGTGAAAATCAGGTTCGGATATTTTATAGTTTGTCGTAGTACTATGACCCATAACTTTATGAAAGATCTGAGCACATACTATGGAACTGTTTTTTCAGACTTTAGTCTGACTAAGTTTCAAGGCACTAATAAGTGATAAATGAAAATAGTAATTTTTCGGCTAGGTGTAATACCGTGAGTTTTTGTTCTTAGAAGAAAATTCGATTTAAAAAACACCAAAAGACAGAATCCCTTTTGATTTGGTCGAAATTTAATTTCTCGTCTCGTCTAGTTTCCATGCAATTTGAAATCTATCAAAAATCCTTGGGTGTGCCACTTAACGTTTATCAAGTGAGTGAAATTAAAAATTTTCCATTAAATTCTTTATAAAGAGACGGAAAAAAACCAACCCAAACGAAACGATTTCAGAATTTCTAGAAAAGTAGAAAAGACATGTCTCGCCAGAAATTAATTCAGTTTTATCCTTCAGAAGGTAGAGAAGGGCAAAGAAACCCATACCGTCTCCGTCTTTTGATAGAGTCGAAGTGTCTGGCATTTCTCTATTCCCAGAAACCAACGACATAGACACGAATATGACAACGACAACGAGACTTGATATTATTTAGTTTAACGGAAATGAAAAAGTAGATAGAACGAAAATCGAAAAGAAGAAAAAGTAAAAATTGAAAAACCATCTTCGGTATATTGAAAGACATACAGACATTGGTTTGGGGTAAGTTTTTATGGCTTTCCATTACCTTGCGTGTCCTGCTGCTGTGTTGCCCTCTCGTCATGATGGTGTCCTTTTTTATTGAAAATACTTCTCGTCCTTTTGCAAACACACCCTCAAGTTTGATTTCTTTTTTCTTCTAGAGTGTACCTTTTTCACAGTAATCCTTAAATGTGGTTAGCAGGTTAAAAGGACGACAAGCAAAGGGCAAGCAGTGCGAGAGGGGTCTAAAGTGTCTGATGTATATTTTGTAGGATAGAAGTACACATCGGGTGCAAATTAAATGTCTGTAGTCTGCAATGCAACGGGCCATCATTATTTCGATCGAAATTGGGTATAAGGAAATAATTGTTCCTTGGGGCTGGTGTTCCTGTAAAACGGTTCCCCATCATTTTGCGTGTGTATGTGCTTGAATATTGTGTGGACGTGTGCAGCAGGATATAGTATAGACAGATAGATAGAAATGGAGAAAATTGATGTTACCTTCTTTTATGGCGTTGCACGAACAAACAGTTCGACAGACAGACCCGGAACGATGAGACCCATTCCTCGACCCAACCGGGGGAGTTGTAATTTAAGTGAATTTGTTTATCGATAGAATGGGTACACATACAATTTAGAAATTCACAGTGTTGCTGCAAAAAATGGGGGAGGGGTGGGTGGGGGGGGGGGGGCAGTTGGGCGTGTCAATGTTGTTGGATGAATTCAGTTCCGTTTATGTTGGCATTTTCCAAATGAACATTAGTTGGATGTAAATACGTTTATAGTGTAATTAAAATAGACAAATTGTCAGACGGGCGGGGCACAACACAGGAAGAGATAAACGAGAGAAAATTCATTTTAATTGAAAGTTTACATTGCATTACGTCTTTTGAAATGGTCCAGTCAGCTTATTTTTGTTTCTCATCCTTGCTATCGTTTGTGATGGGGGGCATGTGAATCATTGCGAAGGCAAATAAATTGCATGAAACTTTTCAAAGGAATCAACTTTATTTTGAATTGTAAAATGTTATTTTTTTTTACTTCTGTTTTGAGTGAGTGCAAAACCACTGCCAGAAAATCCCCATCGCCATTTTGGCTCTCTTTCTCTGTTCTGTATAACAAAGTCAACAAAACAAAACTGCAAAAGTTAAAAATTCAAACGCTTATTCAGACAAAACTTTTACAAATAGCTGAAAATGAAAACAGTTTTTTTTTTAACAACAAGTATTCAGTTTTGCGTTTCCTTTAATTTTTGCAAAATGGTCGGGGTTGAGAGAGGGTTAAGGTTTTAGGTGAATTTAGGCGGAAATAGAATTTTGCATTTAAAAACGATTTTTTTTTTCGTTTTGTCGAATTATGTGAAAATGTATAATATTTTAGGGAGCTTATAAAAACAGATTTATTTTTATTATTCAAATAATTTGGTGAACTCTTTTCGGTCTATTTATTTTGATTAAGTATTGATCGGGATTAGCGAGGGAAAATAACAATAAACTAGAAAAACAGGATTTTGAATTTAAACTTTTGATTGAATTTGTTTTTTAACTTTTTGTTTTCAGAGAAAATCGATACGCGCATTAATTATGAAGAAGAACCGAGTCCAAGTTCTTTATTTTTTATTTTTTGGCGATAATACTTTCATGGAAATTTTGTGCGCATAATGTTGTAAAAAGCTTTAAATAGTTAATTGTTCAGAATTTTACTTGCAAATTTGAGTTTACTATCAATGGAAAGATAAGTTCATTTGAAATTCAAATGCATATTTCAAATTGAGCTTGTAACTATGAAATTGTATACCAATAATTATTTAAACCCTAATCGAAATATTGCTAGCACTCCAGGAAACTATTATTTTGAGGAACAAAACCTATTCAAGTAATTGCTTCCTAGGTTACCAATAAGTAGGTACTTCAAAGTTACTAGAGAATAGATACTAAAATATTCTCAAGAAAATTTTACTTTTTAAGAATTATAAGTAGTACCTAGTGATTTTTCGAGGATGTCGATCAACAATTACACCTATCTGAACTTGACGACACGCAATAACAACTTTCAAGTTCAATAAACCTGCTAGAGCAGACGCCTTGACTGACTGGCTCTCTAAAGCAGTTGGAAATGAGGAATAAGGTCACTTTCAGGACTGCACAAAATGCCTACAAAGGTTTGGTCTTGTAAACATCGCCTCAAGATATCTGCAGCATCTACATCGGATATACGGACTTGAAACCTTACATCGCTGCAAGAGATCTTCGTATGTTCAGCATAAGACGTACTTAGGGGATCTGCGATGCATTTGCCAATAATTTCAGTCAATCTTTCATAGATACACCCGTTGATATAGACGTTGATTTTTTCAATTACTTGAAAAATAGCAAACCAGTCACGTTTAATAATGTCCCGATCGAGATTGATCAAGTCCTAAGATTTTTGTCCCTTCTGAAAGAAGACTATTCTTCGGTCCTGACGGTATTCCTCCCATATTATTGAAAAAATGCTATTCAGTTTTAGCTAAACCTCTTAGTAAAATATTCCAACTATCCTTGCGACTTGGAAAATTTCCTTGCGCCTGGAAGATTGCTTACATCACGCCTGTTTTTAAAAAGGGAGATAAGTCGCATATTGTTAATTATAGGCCTATTTCTAAACTTTCTTGTATTCCTAAACTGTTTGAACAAATAGTATGTGACAGTTTATCCTTTTACTGTAAAGCCATCATATGCAGTGAGCAACATGGCTTTATGCAAAGGAGATCAACTGTCACAAACCTTCTTGCCATTACGCATAATTGTCTGAACAGTTTAGAACATGGACTGGAAACTGATTGTGTATACACTGACTTTTCAAAAGCTTTTGATCAACTGTCTCACTCAGTTATCAAGTTGAAATTACAGTTTTTAGGTTTTCCCCCTGGTTTTGTTTCATAGATTTCTTCTTACCTTGACGATAGAACTTATCAAGTTAAATTCAGAGATATGTTTTCGAAGACTTTTACTGCAAAATCTGGTGTTCCACAGGGTAGTCATTTAGGACCTCTTCTATTTATTTTATCAATAAATGATGCACCGTTATATGTTCTAAACAGTGAAATTCTTATTTTTGCAGATGATATGAAGATCTTTAAGAAAATTACATCTTACAATGATCGCATTCTTCTGCAAAATGATATTAATAGGTTTTCTGTATGGTGTAATAAGAATAGTTTAAATCTTAATCCGTCGAAATGTCAGACAATGACATTCTCAAAGAAACGACCAACTTCGACTTATGAGTATTATATATCTCAGCAAATTCTTTCTCGTGTGTTTAAAGTAAGGGACTTAGGGGTTCTTTTTACACTGAATTTAGATTTTACAGAGCACATTAACAACATTGTTAATAAAGCTAATTCTATGCTAAAACGTTGGTCAAAAGAATTTCTTGATCCTAATGTCACCCTTTCTCTTTATAATTGCCTTTTTCGTCCCCACAGTGAATATGCTTCACAGATTTGGAGTCCTTATTATGACGTTCATATTGACAGGTTAGAATCGGTGCAACGTAATTTTACTCGTTTCGCATTAAAAGGTATTCAATGGCATGATCCTCGAAATATTCCATCTTATGAGGATCGAGTATCACTTCTTCAAATGCAAACGCTGTCTCAAAGAAGGACCAACAATGATATAGTTTTCCTTCATCAACTTATTACAGGCGTCACAGATGCACCAGACCTTCTTAGTGCTATACTTTTTCACTATCGGGGAGGAGGTTATCACCGATCTAATTAAAGTCCCAAGACATAGGACCAATTACGGAATGCATGAGCCCTTGACAAGGATGAGTAGGCTTTTGAATTATAATACGGATCTTATTGACTTTCATATTAATAAGAATAAATTAAAGATTATACTTAAAACCAGTGTGGCAATGTTTTTTGTTGTCCATTTATGTATTTTTTATTTTTTTTATTATTTGTTAAAAAAAAAAATAAGAAACTGACTCTTTTTTATTTTATTTTCTTGTATTTTTTACGAACTTGACAAGTGTTTTCTAAACGAGTATTTACTTTTTTCTTTGTTTTTTTTATATTTTTAAAATTTTTTGTCTTAAAAATTTTTAAATTTTTGATTTTAAAATTTTGCATTTTTTCTTTTTTTACTTTTTGTAATGTTTTAATATAAAATTTTTATTTATTTTGTTTTTCCTGTCTTACCTGCTTGTATTAAGCAGTCCCAAACTCTTGTCTTCCTGGTACCTATTCGTGTCGCCATCACTTTTTTTTAATTATTTTATTTATTTCAAATAATTTCAAATAAAGTGCCGATATGACTAGCAACCGTAATTGTAATCGTACTCGGTGAAAATGGACCCCAGCGCGTGCGGTATCTGGGGGGGAAAGAGGCGTGGGATTAAAAAAAAAATCACAGCGACTATGAATCATATTTGATACACAAAATGTTTTTTATCAACTTTTATTGACAACTTTGAATTTAATTTGTGAACGCAACTTTTCACTCATCATCGAACTTTCATTGTCAGTTTATTCAGTGAACCCAACATTTTCAATGAAGCTCATTTTAAGAGCGATTTGTTTCCAATAAAAATATTGTTTCCATATTTAAATATTCATGAGGACATTCAATGTATTTAATTTTCCAAAAACTTATCGTCAACATTTTTATCGATGGAAGGAAATTTCTTAAAACTGCATTCAAAATGCAACCCACGTCCAAACTTCTTGCCACTCAACTGCTGCTTGCAAGAAGTGATGTTTCCTTATTTTTCAAGCAGAATGAGCACAAAAGTGTCAATAAACTTTATTACTACGACAAGCCATCAGTGACAGGCTAATTTATATAAATTTTCGTTTCTTGTACTTTTTTCCTTATCCTCTGCATGCTTCGTCACAAAAGCCAAAGAGAAGAGAAAAAAACTTCTTTTTGTGTACACACACATAGTTTAAACTCATCGATCATTTTTTGGCGTTGCATGCAACCAGACAAAATACAAAAAGAAGAAAAAAAAAACATCGAAAAGGAAGAAGATTGTTGGGTTCAACAAAAAGGACGGATATCAACTTTCAAGCATAAAACAAAGCAAAGAAGGGGGAAAAAAGGTACAACCCACCATCCACCAGGAAGACAAAAGGCTCTCGCACGATATGTATACAATTGAGATGATGCCTCCTTGGAGACCTGGAAGCTGGATACTGCTGCTGTTGACTGATGATTCAAGATATGAAAATTCGTGATGATGATGACAAACAAAGGGAAACGAATGTTACCAATATATGCTTTCGTTTCCTTGGTCCTTTTTCTTACATGTTAAAAAAATGAGAAGGTCTTTAGTGGGAATGGTCTTGGGCTGGTGAAACTTTTTTGTGGTAAAATTATTAATAGTCTTTTCGGCCTTCAAATTGAGTGGTCTTCAGAGAATATTTGACTACTTTGTTATAAATACAGACGACCTCGAAAATAATCGTATTCGTTTCGAAAGTTCAAGCAAAAAAGAAAAAAAAATGGGGTCCCTCAGGGTTGCAGCTTTGTTCCCTACTAAGTTTTGTCAAAAGCAACCAAATCTTTCTCCGTATCAGTTCATTTCCACAAAACAATTAAGAAGAACCAAAAAACGAGAACATTTAGGTACTTTTAGTTACGATGAAACTCCGACTAAAGCCATTCATCAAAATATCATTACTCTTCTCATCATTCACATCCTCATCAGATTGTGATCCAACCAACACTAACGCAATCACAAAAAGTTTGCACCCTGAAAAAAGGGTGAAATTAGTTCACATATGCATGTTTCTAACAGCTCGAGGCATTTTTTCTCTCTCAAACCTTAAAACTAAAATAAAGAAGCTTTCAAAATTCATAATTGTATGAGGTATGACTTGCCTAATGTTAACCAACAGAAACAGAAGCTGATGCAGACATCAAACATGTACCTTCGCAAAAAGAAGCGATTCCAACTTTCCAACCCTTTTTGGAGCTTGATTAATTAATAAAGTCATAAAGAAAAGTAAGTGACTTGGGTAATTGTTGTTTTTTTGGATCTTTTTTTTTCTCAGATCAGACGCAAAAACTTTCAAAAGACTAGTCGTTAGGGTTTATAAAGTGCTTAAATTACGTTTCTTTATTGTAAGTCTGCATTAAAATTGTTTTGTTCATTCCGTGCCATAATCTGAAGTGTTAAGGTGAAGTTCCCACACATTGCTTGGGTTCGTTCGTACTCGTTTTATGAGTTTCAGACTGTGATTCCTGGGAATGCTAGACATTTTTTTTGCGAAAATGAAGTAAAAGTAAATTAAACACAAATTAGTGTCTTGTGGTATTTTTTATAAATTTAGTAAAAGTTTCACAATTCAAGATACCTCTAAGATGAAATATGTACTCCATCAAAATATTGAAGTACTTACTAGACTTTAAGATTTAGAATTAAGTAAAAAGTAAATAAGAAAGAATTTAAACAACTATTTTTTTCATTATGTGAAATGGGCAACTTTATGAGTTGAGTCACTAATTTTTTGTTTTGTCAAACCGATCAATTGCAATTTCAATTAAATTCAAAAGTAAACGCGACACTCCATGCTTTTTTTAAGAAAAACCTCCGACTCACTGTACTTCGTCAAAAGGTTGACGTTGTTTTTCATCAATTACATGTGACATGAGAGTATTTCTTGTACACTTTTTTCACGATTCACATTAAATACAGTGTAAAATCGGCTTCTCTTTAAAGGAGGAGAAATTGGTAAGTTGTAACCTTTGTGGCGTTAAGCGTCGTGACGCTATTTGGTCATCAGATCTTTCCCCAGGCGATTAAAGGTCACAAAGGTTCTTCGACACGCTACTTTATACTTTATTTCAGCATTTGCATTCTTCGAAAGCCAAGCTCAATTTCTTTTTTTTTTTTTGCCTGAGTCTGGTCCTGGCAATCCATCATCATTCACATTTTCCACTAGGTGATCTCAGCTTAGCAAATAAGTCAAGCGTTTTAATCCGGTTGTGATGGTATTTTAGGTTTATAGCTGAGATATACACAGGGAGGGTCAGGGTTTAACTTAGGGTCGATTTCTTTTTTCGTTATTTCTAAAGGGTTTTTCAATTGCCGCGGGTAGATTTTGGCGCTCCGTGTTGTTTATTATTCAGTTGTTTATGCCAAATCACCATGGCAAATTACACGATTGAACAGCACGTTCAAATGATAAAACTTTATTATCAAAATGAGTGTTCGTCAACGCGTGGTGGCCCTTCACAGGCGAATCTTCAACGTTTGGTGGCCAAATTTGGAAACAATCAGCCAACACCCGTACGTTCAAGGAATGCAAGATCGGCCGAGAACATCGCCACGATCCGTGAAAGTGTACAGCAGATCCGAGGCAGTCTATTCCTCGCATTGTACAAGAACTCGGCCTTTCGCAGACTTCAACATGGCGAATTTTGCGTCGGGACTTGGACCTATATCCGTACAAGATCCAACCGACCTAGGAGCTCATGGCCATAGACAACGCCGTTTGTTCGCTGACTGGGCTTCCAATCACATCTACCCGCCCTTATTGAAAAATTGAATTGAATTGTGGTTTCGAGTCCTACACGTGCCCATTTTTCACGGGTACTCCCTCTTGAACAGAACTGACAAAACTTCCAAGAGTATCAATCTGTCAGGAAAAAGTGCTTCTCAACTTTGCCGTTCGGAATCGGCGTTAAATTGTAGGTCCCCTCAATTCTTCACTCGCACCCAGAGAATTGTTGATGAGAGTAAGATACTTAGGCCTTGGCTCTTCAAGAGCTGTCGGGCCACTCTATTTATTTTATTTTAGTAATTTCAAATCTTTCGCATACAATATTTTTTTTTTTTTTTTTAATATCTAATAAAATATTTGTTTCTTTTTATTTCCAGGGCCGTCACAGATCCTAGAGATGGACGACGAGTTGCACTCAAAAAATTACCAAACGTATTCCAATCGTTGGTATCATCAAAAAGAGTTTTCAGAGAACTTAAAATGCTCTGCTTTTTCAAACACGAAAACGTAAGTACACGAAAGTTATTCCTCATGCCATTCAGTCGCATTTTCGCTTTGCTCCCAACTTTTTTAATTTCAATTTAATTGTGCCTACCGTCCCTTCTGCTGCCCACACTTGTGTATTGTGACCTACTAGCCAACTTTAAACATTTACCTTAAAAAAAAATAAAAAAGAAAATCAACAAAACAAAACAATTTATAAGCAAAATTGACCTAACCCACTAAACAAACTTTATTTTTTGCTGACCTTTTCTTTCTTTTTCATAATGTCGTGTGCCAATGAAATGTGTTCCAATATCGATAGCAATGAAGTGCTTCTAAAGTGCAATGGCCTCTGTGGCAAATACTTCCATACACTCTGTATCGGGTTAAGAAAACGCGCAATATTGTACCTTAACGACTACCAACAAAACTTTATCTTTTACTGTGCTGAATGTAAGGAAATATCGATCCCCGATATAATGATAGCGGTCCAATGCATAAAAGAATCCCTCTCCAAAGAAAACGTGGATTTAAAAAAACATTTGCAATCTCTGTCTAAAAAGGTTGACTTGTTATCTAGCAGTGTTGAGGAATCTAACACTCAATCTGTCCAAGCATCATCTGAAAGTGAATCTATAATGAAATCCCTACAAACTCAACTGAAATCTCTCCATCCTCCTCGCGACCTTGACATTATCGCTGCTTTAAATTCCCTCCGTTCAGACATTGTCCATAAATTAAACACACTCAACTTAGCCACTACCGAAATGCAGAATTTATTGACAACTAAAATAAGTCAAATCAAATCTGACATGGATGTCCACCTCCAAAGTTCATCGTCCCGCGTACCCTCTCACCCGAGTGATCAAGTACTATCTAATTTATTTAATGAAATCGAAAATATTAACTACACGATAGCTGTCGGTGTTCGAAACCACGAAATCAATTCCCTTAATGTTCAAAGGGAATTAGACTCTTTTAAAGCACAATCTCGACGCATTGAGTCACTTCTCAATGACGACATACAACAAAAATCGGCGCGTGTGCATAATGAAATTTCGATTATGGATGAAATCGTGTCTGCCGTCACAACTCCTCCCGCTATTCGCTCTACCATAGTGAACCAAGCTCCAGCTTTATCTGAGAAAGCTATTGACTCCGTTGTCGCGAACCCTACCCCAGCTATCAATCTGCCGCCTACCTCCCCTCCCGAAACTCGCATTAATAAATTCGGTACTTCGTGGACCTTGAAGGAATGGAACCAAAGGTTAAATAAGCGAAAAAAACCGAACAAATCATCATTCTTCTTAACCAACACCCTTATAAATGCCAGTTCTGCATGGGTCCAATCGTTCTTTTTAAAGAATTATTCCATTCCGGATGTGGATTGTCATCGACTTGCCCACAAAAAATTCAAAGTTTCGATACCAATCAACTATGATTGGCTTTTCCATCGGCCAGGGAAAAAGCTCGTCATTCTTAACAACATGAAGATATCGAAATGGCATGAAAATCGATCTTCAGCAAAATCAAACACCACGCCAAATCGCTCATTATCACCTACCAGCAACTGGACCTTTAAAACGGGTGTATTTCCTAATTTTAGTAATAATGTATTTAATAAATTTAATATTAATGCCCCCGAATTTAAACCTCCCTCTTCTCCCCTTACTACTGCTGGTCAAAAGCGGAAACCCCAAAACTCTCCTCCAAAGCCCCCTCCAAAAAGGGTATCTTTCAATCTTTCCCCTCTCTCCACTGAACCCACCATGCCATCACCTTCTGTTTTAGCTCCCAAAATATCAAACTACCTTCCCAACTTCATTCATTCACACACTTTAAATCCCACTAAATCCGATTCTGTTCCGAATAAACAAACTTCACCTCCTCAATCAGCCCCTCCATCTCCTGGCTTTCTCAACCCACTAATTCCACCGGTTGTCAAATTAACAAAGCATTTGTCTGACACCAGCATAGAAGGGCGTTATGTAATGTCGCGTCTAAGAAACAATAAGATTTATAACAGCGTACGTCTATATCTTGCATACCTTCACGATAAACCCGATTCCGTTTGTTTCGATGGCAAAACTAATACCAACCTTAAAGTGTTAATTTCGCAAGAAGGTTTACCCATTGATCGGAAGGAATTAATGCACATCTTTGTTCAATTTCACGATAGTCTTTCGATTAACCCTTCCCAAGATGCCAATGATCTCTCTTCTTTTGCATCTTTCATATCTTCGAAGCGAGTATCTCATTTGAACAAATCCCGTTCTGATTTCAAAAACTATCATCGTCCCTAACTCTAGTGAAAATCATTCCTTGTCAGTTTACTACCAAAACGTTAGGGGGTTACGCTCAAAGACCTCCGCTGTTTTTCTAAACACACAAAAGCTACCCTATGACGTATTTGCCCTAACTGAAACCAATCTCTGTCCCAACATAGCTGACAGCGAACTATTCACTTCTGAGTTCATTGTCTTTCGTGCGGATGGCTCCTCTTTCGATAATGGTCGTTCCGGTCGTGGCGTCCTTTTAGCCATACACAACAAATTCAACGCAACTTTACTCACGATTTCTAATTCTCCACTTTTTGAGTCTGTCTCCGTTAAAATAACAAACTCCTCTCGCTCCTTTTACTTTGTATGCTGCTACATACGCCCGTCACAGCCTATCCACGCATATGTGTCTCTTGTTGACTTCATCGACTCTCTTATCGAAGCTACCACCCCTAATGATGAGATTTTTATCCTAGGCGATTTCAATCTACCTGATTTGGTCTGGTGCCCGTCCGATGATGAAAAAGAGGCTATTCTGGTTGACAGGCTATCTGCATCTGGACTTTTCCAAATCAGCGCAGTTTGCAATAACTTGGCCAGACAGTTAGATCTTATTTTTTCATCTGACCCTTGTAACTCCTTTGTCAAACCAAGTCAACATCTCTTATCAACACTAGATGGCTACCACCCTCCTTTAGAACTCATTTTCTCCTACTCTAACAACATGCCCATGAATGATTGTGAAGAATCATTCTCTTTTAACTTCCGCAATTGTGATTTCGAGTCGCTAAATACACTCTTAAATGAAATTAATTTTAATCAATTTTTAAGCCCAACCACTCCCGTAGACATAGCAATTTCCTTCTTTTACACTTCAATTTTCAATTGTATCATGCATTGTTGTCCTATCACTAGAAAGAAAAACTGTTCATATTCTCCTCCTTGGTACTCCAAGGAACTTCGCTCACTCCGTAACCGGAGAAACAAACTCTGGAATACCTACTTGAAATCAATGAGCCCACTTGATTTTTCACAATACCAACAAGCTTCTTCCGAATTTTCTGTAATTTGCGAATCATCATATCAGGAATATCTGAGAAGAATGCAATCGTCCTTAACTTCAGATCCCAAACGGTTTTATCAATTCATTAATGCTAAAAAGAAATCTGACAACTTCCCTCCCTCTCTCAAATTTGATAACATTTCTTCCGATGATCCCAAAATGATAGCCAATCTTTTTGCAAACTTTTTTTGCCAGTCCTATAAAGAATACAATGAAGCTCCAGACTCTGAATTTTTTAAATATGTACCTACCAAATTTTTCGGGCTCCTCGCTCCCATCCCTCATCATATGCGATTCCTCAGTTATTGATAAGATGAACTCACTAAAGGATGATTTTTCTCCTGGTCCCGACGGAATTCCCGCCATACTTCTAAAAAAATGTGTCTCTCACCTCTATGGCCCTCTAGCATCTCTTTTTCGTCTATCTCTTTCTCAAGCTATTTTTCCTTCCGCTTGGAAAGACTCCTACATCTTCCCCATCCACAAAAAAGGTTGTAAGAACGATATTTCTAACTATCGCCCAATAGCCAAGCTTTCTGCCATTCCCAAACTTTTCGAATCCATAATCTATGACTCGATTTTCTTTTATGTTAAATCTATGATTAGTCCCCATCAGCACGGTTTCATCAAAGGAAGGTCTACTACAACGAATTTAACCCAATTTGTGTCTGAGTCCCTTAATGATATGGAAAAAGGTTTCGAGGTCGATGTAATAACCACCGACTTCAGCAAAGCATTTGATAAAATTAATCACCAAATAATTTACTTTAAGCTTGGAACCTTTGGTTTTCCTCCTTCGTTCATCCAATGGATTAAATCATACTTGGAGGACCGGCTATATCGTGTCCTGTTCAGAAACCACTTATCCAATCCTTTCGTTGCTTCTTCAGGAGTCCCTCAAGGTAGTCACCTTGGCCCTCTTCTTTTCGTCATTGCCATAAATGATGTTGTGAACATTATTTCTCACTCAACTGTCCTGATCTACGCCGATGACATAAAGACCATTAAAAAAATCTCTTCCGAATCCGACTTCTCACTGCTTCTAAGTGATCTGAATGTCTTCATTACTTGGTGCAACAAAAATTTTCTCGAACTTAACGTCAACAAATGCCAATCCATGACCTTCTCCCGCAAACGATTCCCTTCTTTACAGCGTTCTTATCATTTTTCCAACGTACCTATACCAATTGTCACCTTCATTCGTGATCTGGGCATAATTTGTGATAAAGAGCTAAACTTCAGATCTCACTACGAGTCAATAATTTCTAAGGCGAATTCAGCTCTAGGCTTTATTAAAAGGTGGTCAAAAGAATTTAATGACCCTTATGTAACAAAGGCTTTGTTTACAACATTTGTTAGACCTATTCTAGAATACGCCAGCATAGTATGGTCTCCTTACCATAAAACCCATTCCCATCGAATTGAGGCTGTTCAAAAAAGGTTCCTTCGGTTCTCGTTACGTAACCTCCCCTGGAACAATCCCCTCATATTACCTCCTTACGAACACCGTCTGCATATTATCCAACTCACGTCTTTGGAAAAACGCCGTGAAATTGCGGAGATTATTTTTATCCACCAATTAGCTACAGGAGCCATTGACAGCCAATCCCTTCTCAATATGCTCTCATTTAACACCAATCCGCGCAATCTGAGAACTGTCCCCCTCTTTCAGCCTTCTGCTCACAGGACCTATTACGCCCATTTCAATCCCGTTAACAGAATGGTGCGGTCAGCCAATAATATACAACACGTTTTTGACTTCCACACCTCCTCTTCATCCCTACGTACCACCCTATACCAACTTTCCGATTTGTCGTAATTTTAAATTACACTCCATACCTTGTCCCTTTAATTTTAAGCCGTAAATGTTCTTGTTGGTTCTTGTTCATCAAAGAACTTTATGGGGGCCATTGGGCCCACATGAATGAGTAATTGCAAAATTGATAACAAGAACCAAAAAAAAAAAAAAAAAAAAAAAAAAAAAAAAAAACATTTGTTAGCTTCTAAGTTTAGTTTTTAAGTTACAGCTTGTATTAAGCTAAATAAATAAATAAATATATTTATTGAAAGATTCGTTTCCATTCAACGTTCATATATGTATGTAGTTGGTAGATTTTATCAATCATATCTACTCTCCATAAGTTCCCTTGATGTAAGGACTGGTAATAACTTTTCCAACTTCTAAAGTAATTCTACGTAAAGTCTGTTATAAGGGCGATGCACCTCTTTAGAATGCTCTATTTCCATCATAATCCAAAATATGAAGGGTAACGTCGGTTTTGATCGATTTTTAAAGTACCTCTCTTTTGTCAAGTCCTTTTTTTAATCAAATGCGGGCACTTCTTAAAAATTAAACACTTAAAATTGAAACTAAATTATAGATGTCGAAGTCGATAGGGGTTTGTAATTTGATGCTCGAAACTTTTACAATGTTTTAATGTGTGTAATTAACTGGAAAGGAATTATGCTTGTCTGCACTTATGTAGTATTTGAGTGTTAAAGTGAGTTTTAAGGGTGGCAAGTTATGTTGCGTTTTTTGAATTTTTAACACAAAATTAAAGGCTCAAAAACTTTGCAATGTTTCGGGACGACCTATTTTAATCAATATAAAAGATTTGCACCAACGAGATAAAATATCAAAATAAACAATACCTACATTTTATTGCTCACTCAACCTCTGAGAACTTAGTAATTAATTCCAATTTTCAAACTCACCACATGGTCAACACAGAAACACACAATCACAGGATGGTTATATCATTTATCCCCCCCCCCCTTCCCTCTTTTTCAACTTCTTTTTCATGAAACCGTTGTATTTCAACTAAAATCAACAAAACCTATTCAAATAAACGCTGACTGACAGATTTCCCACATGCAGTTCTTCCATGTTCTATTTTCTATGCCATAGCCAACCAAAGCATTTGCAATCAAATCAAAAGTCTCTGATTAAAAAATAACATCAATAATTTGATATCCCGTCTATCTGACCAAATATTCAAGAGCAAGCCGCACATTGGCTAGTTTGGCTCTAAAGCAATATAGACAGCGCACGCAATAAAAAGCCATCATCATCAGCATCATGACGGCTTAAATCCGGCGAGCGGATTATGACACAAAATGAAATTGTACATTTAAATTGAAAAAAAGAGAAAAAAATGAAACAATCAATATGCATCACCCGGCATCGGACAAACTTATTCACGCGGGTCCTCAAATTCAACATCAATTTTAGTTCGTCAAGTGTGATACCCGTTTGTTGCTCCAATAGAGTAACAAGTTTTGACGGACCGGTCGATGTAAATGTCAAATATGCTTCATCGATTTCATATTTGAAAGCTAATATAGTGTCCACCCGGTGGCGCCGACTAACTGCTGGGTTGAAGTTTGTCTGCGGGTAGTTTGTTATAAATGTTAATTTTTCAATTTCAGTTTGTATATATTTTTTGCTTGCTGCCGATTTTTAGACAGAAATCGAATACTTCTATCGATTGACTTTTTTGAACACAAATAAAATATAAAAAGCCTAGTTGCAGTTGAATACTGTACAACATAGCAACAGGATTGAAGAACAGACTTAAAAGTTCGTTTGTTATCTACTTAAGTAATAAATATCGAAAAAATATCGATAAAAACACGATTACCTTCAAAATCGATTAAAAAAAGATAAATGAAGATCGATAAAATATGAAAATCGATGGAAATTCATGAAGCAGTTCGTGCAATCTACTTGACTGACCAGGTGTCCTCTTTATGGAGGACATATCCTCTTTTTAACCTAAAAAACTTTTTTCCGGTGACTTTTTTTTTTTAAAGCGATTTGTCCTCTTTTTCGGTGTCCTTCCAGTTTTTCGATTTATATTAAAAAATAATTTTCGTGTGAAATCGGCCTCAAAAGAATCTTAATCACAAAATGTTGACTTGAACTCACCCATTCCAGAACCCATTCAGAACGCCATCTGTTCTTTTCTACTTTTTAATAATCTGTATAATGGTGATGACGAGCAAAACTCCGCTAGCAATACAGAACCATTCAAATTGGGGGCAGAAGGCCAACAATTCCACCCACCCGACATTGACGAAGTGAAGATCGCGATATCTAAACTTAAGTCGAACAAAGCCGCTAGAGCAGACGGGCTAGCCGCCGAACTGTATATAGCCAGCTGGAGATGATTTGGTTAGGAGCATGCACTAGCTCATCTGCAAAATTTGATCGAAGGAAAGCATGCCCGACGAAAGGAACCTCAGTATCGTATGCCCGATCCTCAAGAAAGGAGATCCCCTGAACTGCACCAACTCCTCCTCCTCCTCCTTAACATCGCCTACAAGATCTTGTCTGCCGTGCTATGTGAACGTTTGAAGCCCTTCGTCGACAACCTGATAGGTCGTAATCAGTGTGGCTTCAGACCCGAAAAGTCCACCATCGATCAAATATTCATTCTACGGCAGATCTTGGAGCAGGAACTTCAAATCGATACCTACCACCTTTTCATCGATTTCAAGGCATCCTAGCGTCTTTAGAGCCCAATTATATAGAGCAATGTCTAGTTTTGACATCCCAGAAAAACTCGTCCGTCTGTGTAAGATGACAATGGAAAACTCACGCTGTTCCATCATGGTCGGAAAAACCTTAAGGACCCATTTTATGTCAAAGAAAGGTTTAAGACAAGGTTGTCATGCGATTTCTTCAACATCATTCTTGAAAAGATTGTGCAGAACTCCAACGTCAATACCAGGCACAATCTTTCAAAAGTCCGTGCAGCTACTAGGATACGCAGACGACATTGACATAATTGGAAGAACAAAGCGTGATGTCAGTGGACCGTTTGTGAGTCTTGAGCCGGAGGCCGGGAAGATGGGTCTAACGGTTAACGAATGCAAGACCAAGTTAATGCTGTCAACAGGAAAGGACATTCAACATCGACGTCTTGGAGCAAACGTCAACATAGACAGATTTAACTTCGAGGTAGTTAAGGACTTTGTCTTCTTGGGATCCGCTATCAACTCAGACAACAACACCAGCGCTGAAATCAAACGAAAAATCACTCTTGCCAATCGCTGCTTCTTTGGACTTAAAGAAAAATTCTTCGAGAGATTTTTGGTCCTGTCTGCATAAATGGAAAATGTAGACGAAAATTAAGTCAAGAGCTGTACGAGCTATTCAGCGACACTGACCTAGTCAAAAAAAGTTAAGGTGCAACGACTTAGATGGTTGGTTCATGTAGAGTGAATGGAAAATTATGCGCTGGCTCGTAGAGTCTTCAAATCCAACCCGGAAGGACTTCGCAGAAGAGCAAGACCGCGCCTCAGGTGAAGCACACAGGTGGTAGAGGACTTGAACCAACTTGGCGTGCGAAATTGGAGACAGCTAGCTAGGAACCGAGCTGGCTGGAGACATTTTTGTTGGATAAGGCCCTGGTCCGACATGGTCTGTAGCGCCACCATGAAAAAAAATGTTACTTTTTTGTTAGAATTAAATATTTGTTTTGTTTAATTCAAATAAATTATAAAAGAATTTGAACTTCGGTTATTTTTTTGAGATTTTGGTAGGTGTCCTCTTTTCCTATATCTGGTCACCCTAAATCTACTCAAAAACTCAATACTGTCATAAAACTTGTTTTTATAATCGATTTCAATTAAAAGTTTTAGAAAAAAGGGGCGTGACAGTGGGTGTGTATATGCAGGATTGTCTTAAATCATTTTTAAATGGCACATAAGACCATTCGTAAACATTTCAACTTAAAAATGGTGAGTTTTGACGAATCATTTATTTCTTACAGTGGGCGTGGTACTGGGCGGGTTTTTTTTAAAACTAAAATATCGATTAAAAAACGATCACCTTCAAAATCAACTAAAACAAATCGATTTGAAAGCTAAATAAAGAAAATCGATGAAATATTTTGATTATCAATTTAAACATCGGTACTGACATACAACTTTCTTGAAAAACGATTCCAAGTTTTTGTAAAATTGGGCGTGGCAATGGCTGAAAATAGGAAGGACCGTTTTAATTTACTTTTAAATGGTACATAGGAGCATTCGTAAGCATTTCAACCAAAAAGGATGAGTAGTTTTTCGACGAATAATTTTTGTTTTGAGTGTGGGCGTGGTAAAAGTCGGGCTAGGGTTGCCAGAGTGTTTCATTAATAAAGAAATATAGGGTTTAGGGAAAAAATTATATATTTTTTTGTCGGAAACTAGCTATTCTGAATTACTTTTGGCAATAGGACGTGTTACCGAATCCAACTGTAAAAAAAAATTTTACATACATAAATCTGAGAAAAGACCTTCTCCAATTCTGAAGTACACTTTTCCATCAATCTCACCAAAACACAAAACTAAAAGACATTGGAAAAGCATTTAACTGGACAGCTTTGACAATGAGCTTGTCATTAAAAAAAGTCACTCTGGTAATTTTTGCTGGCACTCAAGTGTATACAAACTACAAAACGCACGCATTTCTCATAAACCCGTCAGCCATCACACACAACTAACAACACAGTTGAGCAGCCGAGCTGCATTGTTGCACATAGTTGCATTCAAATAATTTATCGTCTAAGATATGCCATTCATTGAAATTGCGCACTCCTCCCTCTCGTGGTATGGGGTTCACCTCTTGAACGGTCTTCCTCACCCCAGGAAGAGCGAAACTTGCATGGGAACTTTTTTTTTATATATTTTCTTCAAGAGCAAATACGAAACTTTTCTATACACGTTCGCTGTTGTGCTGCCTGATGGTCTGATGTAGCTATGGTTGGTGTGTTGAGTTCATTGTCGTCATCGTTGCTACCATAGTCCATGGCTTCCTGATGCCTGGAGTTATTATACGAGGCAATTTCCCTCCTCATTCTACTAACTAAGCCGAAGCGAAGAGTTTAATGGATATCGTTGATGGAATGTTTATATTTTCATAAAAACAGACACACCAGAAAAAACGTTCGAAATCCAAGACCAACTGACGACGACGACGATAACGCAAGGCGGCCATGAGGTACGAATTTTATACTCTAATACCAACGATAAGAGCGATTTTCATGAGGGGTATAGAGTGGAGCTTCCCAGATGAAAAACATAATCGATATTGAAACACGTTCTTGGGGGTGCAATAACTTGAGGATATTCCCCCCGAACAAAAAAAAATCCATCAAAACAAGTATGACCCATCGATTTGTGGTGGCTCGGTGCGATTTAAGTGCAGTGTCTCATTTTGAGATTTTTTTTTCTGTTTTTGTTAAAAGTTCATTGATTTTGTTTTGGCGGTACACGCCCTCTTCTTCCTTATTTTGAGAAATACACAAAATCCAAAAATAAAAGAAAAAAACAGAAACTCGTTGACAGAAGCATTTGAAATGAACTTACGAGCATGTTTTGGTGTTAGAGTTGTTTTTTTTTTTTACTCATTGAGTAAGTTCATGAAGTTTTAAGATTTTAGGCACGTTCCATGAGTCTGTGTTTTTGTTTCCTTCTTTTTTCGTTTTTATTGGAAAATAAATTAAAAGAAAAAAAAAAACAAGAAGAAGAATTGTTGTCGTCGAGATTTTGTCAGGAGATACTTTTTGGGTACTTTGACAAATGTGTACAAAATTGTTTTTTTTCTGTCAATTTTTTGGAGGTCAGTGTAGTCTTGGGAAGTTATTGTTGTTTATGAGGCAACGACGAGTAGGAGTTCAATATCAGTGTTGTTGATTGGAATGTTGGAATTTTGTTTTTTGTTGCTAGAGTGGCAACCAATAAACTCGTCTTGCTTTTGGTCAGTCTTAATGTGAACTATTGGAATTCTGGGAATTTATTGAATGGAATTTCGCATTAAATTGCTAAAACATATATATTGGTTGGCATTTAATTTTGAAAGTCAATAATTGTGAACAAATAAAACAAAATCAATGTCTCAAAAGAAATGAAGAAAAATAATGAAGTTTTTATTGGATTTTTGGTTTGTATCTGATTTATTCTTGGGAATCTGGATGTAATTTTGTTTCTCCTTTTGAAGAGTGTTATGGTCATGTGTGTTAATTAATTAATTTCATTTTAAGCAGAAATTATTTATGCGCATACATAATTCAAGTTGATTTATCGGTGTGGGTTTTGTTGTATATCTGATTTGTGTTCTTAAAACAAAGCATGACATTATTATTCTCCTTTTTGCAACCATAGACTGATTTTGATCTTAAAGTAAAGAGTTTCTTGGCAATAAATTTACCAAAATACGTCATAAGACTCAAATGCTTTAAATTAGAAATACGGTTTTAAATCTTAATTTTCAAGAACGTTTTTGAAATTGATTTAACTTGTTTCATTGGTGAAAAATTCTGTTATTTAGACAGATAGATAGATGAGATAGATAAAGATTTTTATTATGTTTTCCATGAAAATTTACAAAAATTGTTTACAAAAATCAAAAAGCATGGCTTAATTGCCGTCTGCCTAGTTGACAAAACATAAATCAAATACTTATTAGGAAATAAAATTTACCGTCACAATAATTAAATAAAAAAGGAACATAGTAAAATAAGTTAATTTAAATAGCAAAATTTTAATTAGCCTTAAAAACTCTCATTAATAATTCTCTGCCTATAATTTAAAGCCAGTTTACAATACTTATACAATTTTTTAACGTCGACTTCGTTCAGTAATGATACAATTTCATTTTCAGTCAAAAAGCCAGTTCCAAAAACATTTCTTCTGATGACCTTAAGAATTGGACATTTACCCATAAAATGAAAAACATCTTCTCTCTCTTGTAGATTGCATAAGGAGCATATTATTGGTAGATCGTCTCTGTGTGGTATGAAATTAAGAGGGCTGAGTTCACCACGCAGCTTCAACATCAACGAAACCTCTTCAACACTGTACACATCGCGAAAATAATTCTTCGCCTCCAGATTATGATTGAGTTGGCTGTACACTACTCTGTGCAGCGACCCAGTTGCTTCATTAAGGCATCTTTCTCTGAACATATTATCAGCTTTTGCAATAAGCTGATAAAGTGGTACCTCCCAGTGAATATACTCGAGATTATTTATGCTTAGGTTGAACTCACAGTCTGTAGCTAGATCCATCCATTCTGCATACCAGCCTGACCTCTCTCGAATGGTTTGAAGCGCAACTATCTTCGGTAACCGGTGGTTTTCCATTTTCATGACTTTCAGCACATAATCAATCTGCATTCTAAGTGTTCGTACAAAGAGCGGCTGCAGTCCTGTTTCCAACATAACCATGTAGTTCGGCGTATTAGGTGGCAAACGGAATACTCTTTTAACATAAAAGCGCAACAATTTTTCAACCTCATCATATTGCTTCGCTCCCCAAACTTGAGCAGCATAGAACAAAATTGATTCCGATACTGCTTTAAAAACAGTATACTTACTGCTGTGTAAAATACTTTTGTTGGAAAAACACCTACACCACGATGCGCTGATGGCAGCTTTTGCGCTTGTAAGCTTCTCCCTCAGATGCGTTTCCATTTTTAAGTTCTTCGTCAAGTTAACTCCAAGGTATTTAAATTCTTTGACTATCTCTATATTCTCACCATTTAAGTACCATTTTTCATTCGCGCAGTTCCTACCTCCACCGTTCTTGAAAATCATGATCTTCGACTTTTCCATGTTAACTACTAAATTCCATCGTCTGCAGTACTCAAAAAGCCGGTTGATCATAAGTTGTAACGACTCAGGAGATGACGCGAGAACCACAATGTCATCTGCGAACAACAGTGCTTTTATTATTTGTCCAGCGTGTTCAATGCCAGCGGGTAAACAATCAACCATGTCGTTGATAAAGAGAGCAAAGAGGCTTGGGCTCATCGTACAACCTTGTCTAACGCCTGATTCCGTTCTAAACCATTCCGACATCTCTATACCATTCCATACTGATACATTTGTATCCATATACAGGTTTTGCAGGACTCTTCCAAACCTTATCGACATTCCCATCCCATAGAGTTTGTAGATAAGTGCTTGCCTATTTACGGTATCAAACGCAGCCTTTAAATCCACGAAAAACGCGTATAACTTCTTCTTTCTCATTATAAATGATTCAGCAATGCTTTTCAGTACAAAGAAATGGTCGATCGTAGAGTAACCTGATCTAAAGCCTGCCTGAAATTCCTTCAATAGCTTATTTTCTTCAATCCATTTATTGAGGCGTCTTTTCAGAATAGCTGTAAATATCTTATAGCTCGAATTAAGAAAGGATATTCCTCGATAGTTAGCCATATCCGTCCAGCTTCCTTTTTTGTGTATCGGAAAAATAATAGATTCACTAAATTCTTGAGGAATCAAACCTGTTTCCAGCACCGCGTTGTACAACACAGTAAGCCTGCTTATTAACTCGAAGGTTCCATACTTAAAAAATTCCGCTGATAACCCGTTGGAGCCTGCCGCTTTTCCATCCTTCATTGAGTTCATTGCTAAATATACTTCTTCGTTGGTCACGTCTGAGTCCAATACTTCATTATAAATACCCGGAGGCGCGAAATGAAAGCTGTTTCTTTCCTGAGCTGGGTTTAATAAATTTCTAAAATGGTCAGCCAAAAGAGTGGTGCTCAGCTTGGGATGGATTTTAAAGACTTTACCATTCAGATTTTTCATCAAAGTCCAAAATTCTTTCGCGTTCCGACAGCTAGATAACCGTCTAGCTTCTGCCTCAAAATAACTGTTCTTTTTCGGCGCAGTGTCATAAGTCCGTAGGTCATAAGTCCGTAAAGGACTTGTGACCCACTTAAGCGAGTCAAAAGTTCATAAATCGATTATGAACTTATAACCCACGTAAGTAAGCCAAAAGTCCGCAATAAAAAGAGCCATAAGGTCTTAAACAAACAAATTTAAGATTGAATGAAATAAATTTATTTTTTTTATACTGAAAACAGAATAATATATGATTCTATCATTATACAAAATTGAATTTGAATAATTAATTAATAATTCAGAAAAACACCTTCGCGATCTTTGTCGCTATATGTCTATGTGACCTTAAGGAAACTCTTCTACATAAAAACGTTCTTCTGAACTTTGGTGTTCGGTGAGAGTAGGGCATTCTACAAGCACACTTTACTTGAACCCTGTTTCATCTTATTGTATTGTAATATTCGGCTTGGTCCGACAATTAAAACTTATTCACTTTTTAAATAAAACACAAATTCACTTTATTCACATCACTCACAAACTTATTTATTCAACACTTTCAATTATAACTTTGCAAACACAGTATCTTTACTTTATCTCAGTTCACAATCAACTAACTCTTCGCCGCCAAACGGGCTATTTATATAACAAAAATACTTGGTTCTAGAAACAACTATATTGGTTCTTGGAGAAGCTTGAATGTTCCAGAAGCTTACACTTACAAACAAAAATACTGGGATTACTTTTTGTAGGGGCTAACGTTCTTAATGCTAAACAAAAAGTTTCTCTTAATCACTAGGTTTAGGTATTGCCCCTCTCAAGTGTTTACTACTATAATTAAACGATATTAGAGTTATAGAGATAAGGAGTAAGTAAAGAGAGTAAAAGTACATTAAATATAAAAAGAGATACAGAGCGTAAGAGAAATAAAGTATTCACATTACAATAGAAAGAGATACAGAGCATAAGAGATAAATAAAGTGTATACACATTACAATAGAAGGAGATACAGAGCGACGAGCGTATGAGATAAATAAAGTGTATACACATTACAGTATCTTTTTGTCACCTTAAACAACTGAGCTGTTTCTATAACATCAACAGCTCCATCAGAAAGACATTTTTGTATTATGATGGGATGTTCAATTTTCATGCATCATCTGGATGCAGACGTAAGTACTATTCTTGCAATACTAAACCTTAACTCAGTCTCACATGTTTTAAAATATTATTTCAAAAATATATTTTTGAACCAAAAAATAAAACAGGTACAATAATTGCTAGCAAGCGAAGCGAGCGGAAAAAATTTTGACCAAAAGAGAATGAATTTGGGGTGTGAAAATAAAAAAATTCGCGCGAATTTTTTTATTTTCACACCCCAAATTCATTCTCTTTTGAGCAAAATTTTTTCCGCTCATTTCGCACCCAAACAAACCAAAGCGATTTTAAATGTACCAGATCTTCATAATCCTCAGACGAAAGTGAAAAAAGATACTCAAAATGAATCATTGCAATGCAGCATGTGACACAAGCGTGCATTACAAATGTGCGTGGTGGTTTCTTTATGATATGTTTTCATTGAGCATATTAAAACCATGCTCTTGATTGCTATTTGCCGATGTTAGATTTATAAGAGAGTACTAATTATTGAAGGTTGTAAAAAAAAGACTAGCTAGTAGGTAAGTGAAAGGAACGCAATCAATAAAAATTTTCGGAAGCATTCGCTTCTCAGAAAGAATGACTCCAAAAAACCGTAGGCTTTGGGTCAGAATTTCGTAGGAAATTTTGACGGACTTTTGACTCACTTACGTGGGTTATAGGTTCATAATCCATTTATGAAGTTAATACCCACCTAAGTGGGTCAAAAGGCCTTTACGGACTTATGACCTACGGACTTATGACACTGCACCTTCTTTTTCCGGGAACACAATTCCTTGTAATACCTATTTGCTTGTAGATACTGTCTTTTAAAGTGCTCATCACTTAAGCGTCGATAAGCTCTTAACCATCCAAATGACAACATTCTGGCTTTTCTACACTCCAAGTCAAACCAGGGTGCCTTAAAGCTATCTTGGGCCTTCCTAATGCTACCCGAAGAGCTCGGATAAGATGCTTTCATGTTATTTTAGTTGGCTTTATAGACCAGGGTAGATAATTTTTGAAAACGAAAAAAATCGCAGTAGAATAAAACAAATTAGAAATGGTGGGAGATGCGATAAAAATGAAAGGAAAAATAAATTACGGGCCATCCGAGTTCGGGAAGTGGGCGGGGGGCGGGTTTTAAGGGGAAATAATGGTTTATCTTGATTTCCGGCAAAACTAGAGGTCCTATGGAAAAATGTTAAATGGCAAAGTTGTAGGTAACAAAAAGATCTATAACTTTTGTTCAGACAAGTTTTTCACATAACCTCAAAATATATATGAAAAATTCAAAAAACCAAGTTTTTGGTTTTTTATTTTTATCTTTTTCAAAAAAAAAAGATTTTTCTACGAAATTTGGTGAAAACTTCCCTCATTATATCCCAGATACACTGTAATTTATTTGGTTAAAAATATTTATTTTTCCTCTTATATTGAAATAATATCAAAAAAATACCCTAATTTTGAATCGAAAATTCACGTGTCAAAATTTCGCCTTTTCTTAAAAAGTCGGCATGCTATTTGTTTGGTCAAACGTCTACTTTCTGATGGTGTAAAAAAAAATATACATTACTTTAGTAAATATTCTCAGAAAATGCAAAAAATTGAAAAAACTCGAATTCGATTTTTTTTTCCAACAATCGATGTAACCGTAGTGTTCTATCCATTATCATATATCTCTGTTAGTGATGGGTCAAACCGAGTTGGCGAACCGAGTTGGCAAACCGAATAGGTAAACCGAGTTGACCCGTTCAACTCGAGTTGGCAAACCGAGCTACCTAACTCGAGTTGAAGAAAATTAACAGAGTTAAGTCGAGTTAGCGAACTGAGTTGACCAATCACTAACAGAGATATATCGACCCCTTGCCGCAGTGTTCTTTCCATTATCATATATTCCGGAAGTTTTGCTTAAAACTATTTGCTGCAGCTGTGAAAGTGGATGTAACAGTTTAAAATGTGGCTGTCGAAAACATGGTTTAAAATGTACAAATCTATGCACGAATTGTCATGGTTCCGAAAATTGCTCAAATATGGAAGACAAAACTTACGAGGAAGTAAATGAGGAAATTTTGGATGAAGAACCAATGCAGTCCGAAAATATCATTGGAGACGAGGAAGGTGGTGGTCTTGAAGATTTCGAAGATTAACTGCAGTTGGAAAGGTCTGTCACATCTTACGATGAAGAAATGCAATCAGAATCAGCTTTTTAACATATATGTATATATGTACCTAGAGGAAAGTAAAGGATTTAAGCAAGAACACTAGATTTTAGTTTTAATAAAGTTTTTGTTCAATTATAAAGATTTTAAATAATGTTTTGATTGTAATTAATTAATGTTAAATATAAAAAATATAGAAAAATAGGTAATTTAAATTGGATCTTCGATTTGACTTTCACTAGACTTTTACTTTTCTTAGCTTGACTTTTCTTGTCGTACACTTTACTTTTCATAACGTAATTCTTTGACCGAATAAAAATTAGTTACTTTACATTTTTTTAGTCTAAGTCTAACCTTAAGTCTTTTTCATAAAAATGCAATGATTTTGAATTGAATTCAAAAAGTGTAAGTGCCCATATGTTTGGCTTTAAATAAGATTGTTTTTGTGTTTGTTAAATGTAGTCATCATACTTATATGTACATATATACTGTATAGAAAAAAAAATTCATGATTAAAAAAAAATCATTTCATCAATTTTTTGCATTTTCTGAGAATATTTACTATAGTAATGTATATTTTTTTTTACACCATCAGAAAGTAGACGTTTGAACAAATAAATAGCATGCTGATTTTTTAAGAAAAGGCGAAATTTTGACAGGTGAATTTCCGATTCAAAATTAGGGTATTTTTTTGATATTATTTCAATATAAGAGGAAAAAATAAATATTTTTAACCAAATAAATTACAGTGTATCTGGGATATAATGAGGGAAGTTTTCACCAAATTTCGTAGAAAAATCTTTTTTTTTTGAAAAAAGATAAAAATAAAAAACCAAAAACTTGGTTTTTTGAATTTTTCATATATATTTTGAGGTTATGTGAAAAATTTGTCTGAGCAAAAGTTATAGATCTTTTAGTTACCTACAACTTTGCCATTTAACATTTTTCCATAGGACCTCTAGTTTTGCCGGAAATCAAGATAAACCATTTTTTCCCCTTAAAACCCGCCCCCGCCCACTTCCCGAACTCGGATGGCCCGTAATTTATTTTTCCTTTCATTTTTATCGCATCTCCCACCATTTCTCATTTATTTTATTCTACTGCGATTTTTTTTCGTTTTTTTCCATTTTTGAAGCTATCGGCACTAGTCTATTAATCTTATATCTAAAAATGAATCGCAAAATGTGTTGGTAAGCGCATAACTCAACAACGCCTGAACCAATTTGGCCAATTTCTTTTTTTAAATGTTCGTTGAAGTTCAAAGATGGTTTTAACGGCGAGAAAAATTCGAATAATTGCCGAAAAAACCCTAAAAACGCCCTTTTCTTTTTCCTATACAAACGTTTTCTAACTAAAACGAGCTTATGGAAAACTGGAAAATTTCAAAATGGGTTTTCGAAGGGAACTCGGAAAACTCATTGGTTTTCAAAGGGAAAATTGCATGTAATTGGAGGTGCATTGGTTTTAAAATGCAAAATTTCAAAGTGGGTTTTCGAATGGAAAATAGAAATTTCTTGATTTAAAACTCGGAAAAGTCATTGATTTTCAAAGGGAAAATTGCATGTAATTGCAGGAGCAGTGGTTTTCAAATGGAAAACTTGAAAATTTGTGATGGGGAACTAGAAAGCAAGAAAAAGTAAACAAAAATGGAAAATTTGAAATGCAAAAAAAAAATTGATTAAACAAAAATCTCAAAAACACTCTTTCAAATGAAATGCATTACTTTTGAAATGGTAAAATGGAAAGTTCGTGCTGGGGAACTGGGAAAAGTCCTGGAAAGCAAGTATAAAAAAAAAACCCATTGGAAAAACATTACAAATTCGCAATGGAAAACTCCTGAAGAGCAAGAAAACCCCAAGTCATATTTTGCATGGATTTTACAAAATGGGAAAATAGAGAATTCGTGATGGGAAAATCTCCTTAAGAGATTAGACCGTATAGCACTCGCGGCTCCAGGTAATGAAAATTTCAATTGTTCGTTGTAAAGTATATGTATTTCTAATTTGTACCGGATTATGTTATGTGTTTGTGCCTTTGTGGTATTGAGTTCGACTAACTACTTTTTGTACCAGTGGAGTGTTTTGCACCGAATTTTGAGGGAATATTCAGGTGGTGTCGTAAATGGGTTTTAAGTATTTTGTACAAAACCGACCAAGCCGCTAATGACATATGGCCAGGGCAGCGGGTAGTGGACTAGAGGGTTAGCGGGTAAGGGGTAGCAGGGTGACGGTAAGCGTGTAGAAGTAGGTAATGGGTAGCGGGTAGTAGGGTAGCTGATAACGGGGTACCAGGGTAGCGGGTAGAGAGTAGTAAGGTAGCTTTGGGTTGTGGATAGCAGGTAAGAATAGTGTGGTAGCGGGGTACAAATTTTTGGTTTTTTATTTATCGTTTGAGGCAGTTCGAAGTCTGCCGGGTCAGCTAGTAATATTAATAAAATGACACGACATCCTCCAAGAACCGAGACCTAAGTGGCGTTCTTTAGCGAAGCGTTATCTACATTCTTTCATATGAACCCCACAAAAATATCGAATTTCTATTGAACGAAACACGAATAAAATAAATATAAATCTCGCCTTCACTAAAAATCATAACTTCAGGTAAATTAAAACAAATCATTTCAACTTTTGATACGAAACTAGTGTTTTGGGTCGTTTCTGCCGCCAACCGTGCAGCAATCGCCATTTCATTACTAAAAGTCCCCCCCCCCCCCTCATAGTTTTAATATTGAAAAAAATTGTGCTGAGTTCCATCAGGGGGCCTTAAATAAACCTGTTAATCGACCAGAGCTATTGCCTGCCCTACTGGGTGCCACACTGCCACTAAGGGCCTTAAGGAAACCTGATGATCGACCAGGGCTATTGCCTGCCATACTGAGAGCCACCAGGGGCCTTAAATAAACCTGCTGACCGACCAGAGCTATTGCCTGCTGTGTTGAGTGCTACCAGGGGCCTTAAATAAACCTGCTATTCGACCTGCTGATCCCCTGGAAATAAACTGTTCGAGTAACCGAACATTGGGAAAGCTGAATCCAGAACCGCATTACCGCAATTTCTAGATTTACCAGGGATAAGAAAGAAAACTTGATTTAATTTCCATATCGTATTTGTAGGTTAAGTGTTTCCGATAAAGAATTTATCATAAGGATCAAAAATACCCACTTTTGAATTTTCGTGTTTTCTTCAATAGTCCTTGACAAGACCGGCGGCAAGCGAAACATTGGGAACCTAGCTTGAATTATACCCTTTCTAAGTGACTCCTCTGAAAAACAAGGCAACTGGTGTTGTCCCTTCTCCTGTGGTTAGCAATGGTTATTCCGTTTCGGTTGAAGGTGTTAAGAATAGAGTATTCAAAGAAAAATTGAATTTTGAAATCCATTTAAACATCCCTTCATTTGCATCCTCCATTTGCCACACTCGTAAACATAAAGACAATCGTTTTATAATTAAATCGAGTACAAGGTAAGATTCTAAAATCTAAAAATCATCATCAAAATACACAAAAAGGCCAACAGGAGTCCTTTATTATTTTAAACAGAATTGAGTTCTAGAAAATCATCAAAATAACATAAAGTTGCACATACGCCGTACACAATTAAGCAAATCACATCATCCCCAGCTCAAACCATCCTCAACCAAAAACTCCTATGGCATAGAAATTCTTTCAGCAAACAAATACAAGAAATTTTCTTCATTTCCTTGTGCATATTTTGTTTATCCTTTCGTCCTTTTATTCCTTCTCTTGTGTTTGTTCGGCTATCGAATGCAATAAAACCGATAGAATGATTATTCCCATCCCTCTTCTCTCAGTTTATTGGTTGAATCCTTTCAAATTGTTCACAATGCATTATTTGGAAAATTCTTCTTTAATTTCTCTTATGTGGAAGAGTGTTTTTGAGAGTGTGTGAGTACACGTGTGAACTAATTTTTCGGTTCGAAGAAGTTGATGTGGCTTGGTTTTAGTTTGACTATGAGTTTAAGACATAAAAGGAAAACTTGTAAATCTCAACTTGGGAAATAATGACTTTCGCTTCTTGTTCTTAAACTATGATGATTATTATTTTATTGAAAGGCCTGAGACCAACTTGAACTCTAAAAGGATTTGATTGATGAAAGCTGAGAAACAATGAGTCAAGAATGTTCAAGTTTCTTCTAATTGAGTAATTGAATAGAGAACCTACATGACATGGTACATGAGAATCTACAGTGGCCACAATAAGCACTAAGGCACTACAAGTTCATAAGCATGAGTAGAGTGTGGTATTGATATCATCTGGTCATAAACGTGTTCCCTAAAACAGAAGGCTAATGCTTTATGAATGACAGCTTCCTAGAAGACGGTCATTGCGAGTACCATGTTACCGTGTAACGATGTCCGTGTATCATGTAATGGAGTCACTCGAAGCGAAATAGATTACTTGTAGTCACTTTTCGAGCCAAATTGTGATATGATCTTATCCAGGTGCCAAAACTGGCTTCGGCCATTATCTTGTTGGTATTATGTCTTGAGAGCGACGTTCTAATAATTGATGACATATTGCATTTCATTCTCATACTCGAATCACAACGGAAACAGAAACCACGTCCTCGAAAAACTCGATGGTAAAGAATGTCCTGAATCCAGAGTGTGGGACGTAGAAGAATAGCGAAGCATTAACGTTCATTCTGTGGAATAAGTTGGAAATGCAGATGAAAAAATAAAATTTCTCATAACTGACGTTTACTAACTTATCCCTTCATGGATGGAAGGAAGAAAAATAGAATTTTCAGTTAACTATCTATCCATTACTATTCCGGGAATAAATTATTTTTATTAAGAGCCGATTTTCAATCGTCAGATAAACAAGCAGATAGTGTTTATTCGACAGATAACAAAATATTTGATTTTTCAATCGTCAGATAGACTTTATCTGACGAATAACACTCTTATTTATTCGACCGATGAATACTCAGATAAGTTTATTTGCCAGTTTGTTATTTGAAGATTTTTTCGATGATTGAAAAATCGTCTCTAATACGAAATTTTTACCCATGGATAAACTCTTATTCTACCGTGGAATAAGAATGGAATAGGTGTTTTTTATTTATATGGCTATCAACCACTATAAGGGTGTTTCAAGATCGGATAACCCCATACACTAGAGCAGATACTGAACTGACCCTAAACCTGTTGGTGAAAAAATGTCTATTATTTACCTCCAAACATTCCATCTACTTTTCGACTTAAAAGCCGAGTACGACTGTGAAACCATAAAGCCAAGAGAGATTTCCGCATTCAAACTAGATCGCGATCGAGTCCAGATTTATCAATAGGTACATATTTGCTATTGACTCTGATTAGAGAAAAGACTGGGTTGTCTCCTCCACTCCTTCCTGCTCTTCAACTAGCTATGGCGAATGCAACGAAAAAGCGACGAAAACCTATGTGAAGAGAATTCCGGGAAAAGTACAGCTGTTATATTAAGGAAGCATGCAAATTACTAAAACTTGATCCAAATCAAAACCGCAATACAGCTATCAGCTATCGGACCGTCAGGCGGCTATTCAAGCGATTGGCTCGTCCACTTCATCCTCCAAATTAGTTCAACAATGCCGAAGTGAGTTAGCGGGCATGAACATTGGACTCAAGGTCACTCTTATCTGGATTCCGGGTCATAGTGGCTTTGGGGGCAATGAACGGGCTGACGAGCTGGCTAGCCAAGAATCAGCCCTTCATAGTTCACTCGCGGAAAGAGTCAACATTCCTCTTGGTGCTATGAAGGGCAAGATCTTCTCAATTTTCCTCGCTGAATCAAACCTTAGGTGGAGTAGCCTAACCAACTGTATCATATCTAGAAGAATATGGCCCACTACAATAAATCCCGTACTAATAATCTTATTTGCAGACCCAGGCAAGACATAGCCAGGGTCGTTGCTACATGCACCGGACACTGGCCTGTTGGAGAACAAGCATCTAAGCTAGGCATCCCCCACAATACTTTCTGTCGTAGTTGCGGCGACCAGCGAGAAAAGGAAACTGTTCTTCACTTCTTATGGAAGTGTCCCGCTCTAGCCAAAACGAGAGCCAAAACATTGGGAAAGTCCTTCTTCAATGACATTAATGAGCTTTCCGAACTGAAGATCAAAGATTTGATCTCCTTTCTAAACGCAACAAAGTGGATTTGAGGCGTATTTTTAAATAATTGTTTCATTTCCTCTTCGAACTTGAAATCGCCAGCTGGCGCACTCAAAACTCAGTATTATACATAATCCCTCTTTTAATTCTATAGGTCAAGTGAGTTTTTTATGGTATCAAAACGGCGCAACTCAGCGCTAATTGGGTCACCGAGCTAGATTGCTCGTGGCCACCATTTCAACTACTACTACTACTACAGCTGTCAGAAATATCAAATTCAACCGCGAAAAAAAATTGTTTGGTAGGCTTCAGTAGGCTGAACACCATGCTGTATGGACAACAGTAACCGTCCCGAAGAGACTTTTCGCCTTAAGTTAGCACTTAGGGGCCTGGGTTGTGAAACTGGATGACTTTGGTCGAGTTGAAAAAATGAAAGATCTTGTTGCAAAACTTATGACTTTGTAAATTGGAGGACTACCAGGGTACATTGAGAAGAGGGAAGAGTAATATAAGAATAACGTTTGGAATAAGCGTTGCAATAAAAGATCCAATAACAACTTTCCAGTTCATTATATTTCTACTGTGAATGAAATGTGTCCTGTTGTTGTATTATCCTCACAACCCCATACAAAATTTACTTGGCACCCCAGATCCCTGTTAACAGAAAAAAGTCCTCTGTTCAACTAAAATTTAACGATTATTACTGCTCTGTCTTTCCTGTAACTGGCACTTGAACGAAAAAAACGAGCTAATGTCATAAACAAATAAACGATCTGATTCATGACTCCAGAGCAATTGCAGCTGCATATTATGGCTTTTCTGCAACATGCTCAACTGCATTTTCCAACTATTCAGCAATTTTTCTAAATGCCCCCATTGGCCATTGTAATGATGATGGTGGTTTATTTTTTTCTTATTTGGCACCATACGATGCCAATCGTTTCGTTTATAAAAAACAATAAACGCTCCAAGTGGCATAAACTCGTGTATAGTAGAGGGACCTTAACTTATCCCAAACGATAGACATTTGGATCGCTATATTGTTGCAGTAGTTCTCCTACAGACCACTGCATCAACGCCATAACATCAAACCCTAAACGACCGACCGACTTCCACCAGACGACGAATAATAGTTGTTAGCTCCTTGTTCTTCAATAACAATAGATTTTTTGTTTTAAATGGTCCAGAGCCCCAGACCATCAGCCTTGAGAAGAAAAAAAAAGCTTCAATAAATCACTGTATTAATTGCTGTTTCCAATAAATGTAGTACAGGGAAGGGGATCTCGAAAAAGAATGAGAGGGCTTCAGAAAATAACAAAAAAAAAATACTTGTTTTGTTTCAAATCGATTTTCTCTCATCTCACCTCTTAAGAGATTTCACACAATATCGTGCTATTGCCTTAGTACTGGACCACACAAAGGATATTCAGTTATTCACACCATTCAGCCATTCACCGCTTACCGCTTGCACAATGAATCTTGTCAATATGTGAAAATTACGCACTAGGTTTTTCTTTGTTGCATGAGAGAATGTCTTTGTTTGGCAGACTTTTATTAATATATTCACATGCAACAGGCAGCAGCCGAGGGAAATAAGACACAAAGCCATAATAAAGCAGAAGGTCAGCGTCAGCATCGCGCAGTGGAAAACCAAACACAAAGAATATATTAAAACTGCAGATACGTAGACGAAAAAGAAAAATGTATAAAAATAGAATTTTCGAGTCTTGCAAAAGACCTCACGGAGTCATGGCAGGCACTTAACAGCTGTGCACCGATATGGCGGTCGGTGGTGGTGCCCTGCGGTTGAGGGCCAGTTTGATGTGAGTGAACGCAACGGTTGCTTTTTGTTCCGAGAAAATAATTATTTTAAGAAAAAAAAATGGCATTTCCTTGCGCAATGATGAAAATTGACAGGAAACAATGTACACCGAAACAGGGCTGTGTAGTTATCTCTTTGTTTGCGAGAGGGCGAGGGGTACTGATACGGGCTTGTGTCCTTGATGTTCAAAGGGTGGACACGGTGCATTCAAGAGGACAGAGCAACCTCTGTCTATCAACTCTAGCTTTCCAACTGCCAGCGATGAAAATCGGGTGAATCGAAGATTGGGTTCCAACCCCAGTGGTTGTTGGAGAGAGAGAGAGAGAGAGTAGAGAAAAGCCCGTAGAGTCTTCGAAACCAACCCGGAAGGAAGTTGCAGAAGAAGAAGACCACAACTCAAAATTCGAAGACATTTAACTTTTGAAAGAAAAGCTGGTATCGCCTCTAAGTATGCAACGATTTATAAAATGCTTTTTACGAAAAATCTGCTTAACTTTAAAGCAATTTTTTTTTGTTTTCGGAAACAAAAAACAGTCTTAAAGTAAATTTCTTTGGCTACAGTCTTAAAAACTAGATAAACGACAAAAACTCTCACACGAAACCGTTTGCATATGCTGATGTAGATGTTGAAGTCCTTCATGCAGCTGTGTTTCATTTTCTTATGGGACTCGTATAGAAATCCCCCTTTTTGCATTCCCGTTGAGCCATTAGTCGCTGTAGAGAACAATAAAAATAGTTTTGCTCGTACTGCTGCACTGAACCCCAAGAAAAGTGCGGAAAATTGCTAAGAAGAAAAACCTTGCTCCATACTACAAGTAATGTAGGTACCTATGAGTACGTTTGTCTATCTCTTGGATAAAAAGCGTTTTATCTATTTCATTTCGCAATGAATAGCTGAGCACGGTTTGTTATTGTTGCTGTCCTAATCGGTGTAAATTATGTTGCGCGAGCATAAATGTGACGGGACCGGCGGCGCGGCGGTATGGATGAAGAAAAACGAAAGCGAACGCATTTTATCTGCTCTGATGGTCTGATGGTGCTGGCTGCCATCAGTATAACTTGAAATGGCGCTTTCTTATAAATGCTACCAATTCAGGTACAGATACGAAGAAGAGCTCTGACGTTAATGCGATTGTAATTGCGTTTCTTTCTGTGCATTGCTTTTTTATCATTTTCAGAAGTTCTGGTCGTGGCTGTCCTTTTTTAAGGAGATTTTTGTTGGTTCTTCTGTTTTTATTCCTGGAAGTGTCGTCGTTTTTTTTTTTAATATAGATAAATATTTATGCGTAACTTCTGAGTGAAGAAGACAAGGAGCAGTTTTAGTAGCACCGGCAAAGCAATGACGATGACGGCGCGGCGGCGGCGCTAATGGCATCGCTTACCAATGAGGTGCAAAGTATTCTAATAATTAATGGCCCCTCAGGATGGAACACAAATTATGATGCTACATTCTGTCGATCATTATCTTTTTGTTCAGTGATGATGAGATGATGGTGATGATGTTGGCGATGACGTGAGATGCAAAGGCATCCTACCCGAGAGTTGTCGTCGTTGGAGCATCATCATCATTAATGAGAGGATGGAATATTTCGACGTAAATGGTCATCCTCATCATCTAGTGAAGACAGGAAGCATCTTTATGTCCGTTAAACAAGAAACAAAAAATACTCATAATTGAGAAAGATTATAACTACATTTTCTAGGAATCCTTGAAGAGAAGAGAGGGGCGTTTTCAGTGTTTAAAAAGTCGAAATTTTCTTTTTATATATTTTTAATTGACTCAACGAAAAGAACGGAAATCTGCATTTAGGGAAGAGTGCAACACTGACGCAGACAGCCAAATCGCCAAAGAGTAGATACCATCGTTCGCATTAGTCCTCGAGCCGTCGAAACCAAGCGCCTTGTTATCAATAGTTCATTGGTCTGCGGTACAGAAATTTGGTCTTCTTCTATATTTGCTCTCTATTATAAATGCACTCAGTATTCTTATTTTTTTCAAGGCCATCGAATACGAATGGTTTCATTTCCTTAATCACTTAAAACACAACTGATCAAGAGCGACAATGCACTGAAAAGATGATGGGTGGAGACCAGTGATGGTCGCATTCGAACGATTCAATCGATTCAGTTAACTATTCGAGATCAGTCGATTACGCACTGTGAAATCATTAAAATGAAATCTTAAACCTGCTTCTACTCGAATGAAAAGAACTTGAGTGACCATTAGTTCGAATAAAAATAACTCAAATTACGATGACGAGAATTCGAAAGAATGAGGATTACGAGAATTCGAATGAAAGGAACTCGAATGACGATGACGAGAACTCGAATGACGTATACGAGAATTCGAATGAAAAGAACTTGCATGGAGATGACATGAACTCGAATGAAAAGCACTCGGATGACAATTAAAAGAATTCGAATGAAAGGAACTCGAATTACGATGACGAGAACTCGAATGATGTATACGAGGGTTTGAATGAAAAGAACTGCAATGACGATGACAGGAACTCGAAATCCGATTACGAGAATTCGAATGAAAAGAACTCGAATGACGATGACAAGAACTCGAATGAAAACATCTCGAATGAGGATGACGAGAACTCGATTGCCGATAGCGAGAATTCAAATTAAAAGAACTCGAATGCTCATTAGGAAAATTCGATTGAAAAGAACTCGAATGAAAAAAATTCGAGGGACTATGACGAAAATTCGAATGAAATGAACTCGTATGACAATTACAAACATTCGAATAAAAAGAACTCGAAAGACGGGAACTCAAAAGACAATTACGAGAACTCGAATGATGAGAACTTGAATATCGATTACGGGAATTCGAATTAAAGGGCCTCAAATGACGAGAATTCGACTGACGATTACTCGAATGACGATTACTGGAATTCGAATGAAAATAACTGGAGCCGTTTGAACCATCTATTAGCCGAATTCCAAAGTTTTTATAAACCGTTTTTTATTACTAGACATATTATGTACGCAATCAAAATTTAAATTTTTACAAAAAGGATTCCACATAAATGAAGAAGAAAAAACACACTTAAAAAAGACGTTTCAACTGTCTAAGGAAAATCGAAGATAAAAACAATATAAACTTTATTATTTTTTAGAGTAATTTTTTATTGAAAAAAAGTATCTCGTATAGTGCCTCTTAAAAACAAAATTGAAAAGGATATGAGTTAAGTGCCCACTACCCCAACCCCAACTTAAAACTTAAACCACAAAGTGAAACAAAATAAAATAGATATTCAACTTTCTCGAAAAGATACTTTAAAGAACATAAAACAAAGTTCCCTTTTTTTGCACCTTCCTTACTCTCGTAATAATATCCTATTCTTAACCTACTTTCTAGGATAAAGTTTCATCGCAACACTGAACTTAATCCCTTGACGGAAGGACCACCACCGACAAAAAGGATCTCGTAGAAAACTTATTCACTCCCCCTCTATATTATATTTTCGTCCTAAGACGGCTCGATAGATTGTTTTGTTATTGTTTTATAATACTCGTCTATTTTACACAACCGAACAAATCTGTATCTCTCTACTGTATAAGGTGTTGTAAAACAAAATAGGATTAGTGTAATATTTGTTGTCCTTTTAACACTCTTCTTCTCATCCCTACCAATATAAACAATGTCATCCGAAGGATAAATAGAAGTGAAACAAAAAATCAAATATTTTATTTTCAGAATTGAATCATCCAATTTATTGCCATTTATCGCGAATGTTTGACACGATTTTTCTATATTTTATGACTGAAAAAAAAGAAAGTGGAAAACACAAAAATCTCTAAATAGAATAACAATATCTAAATCTAAAAAAAAGAGAGTGTATCCTCTCTAGGACCATTTACGAGAGATAAAAAAAAAACGAAGTATGTGTACAATGCAGATACAGTTTTGAACCGGACTCTAGTGGAGCATAAATTTTGTTTGTATTTGTTTTGTTTTCTTTGGTTTTTTGCATATTGCAACATTTTTTTAAATCGATTTTAACATTTGTTATTTGTTTGAATTTTTTCTGACGAGTAGATTTTTTTCGAGAATTTCATTGGTTAGATGGAGTGCACACTTATAGGCCAATTAAATGAAAACACTAAAAATAAGGATGCTCTTCCGTGGATGTGTGCTTTGTACAGCACTTTGAAGTACTTAGTTTTCTATGCAGATTCGGTATCTGGATAAAAATGGATTAGGTGTTGATTTAATTGTGTTTCTGGTATTAATCGTAATCCTGTTTTGGATATAAAACAAGGATTTTAGGAACTCTGGTAGGTAGATATTTGTTTTATTGATTGCGAGGATTACGAGTTCTTTTTTTTGCCGTTTGACTTTTTTTTCTCTCTGAATCAAATCAAATGAACAGATTTTTGAATGTAACTTGCCCTTTTCGCAATTGGCTTTGAGGCAATTTCTTTGCAAATTTTAGCACTCATTTTGTAATTCTTCTTTTCTGCACTACTTCCTCTCTAATTGCGTTTCCCAACTAAAAGCTTTGCATAAAAATAAATCCAAAAGCAAAACCTGGGGTTATCTAAGTACTTTACGTAGAGCTCACATATTACATTGTCTCAACAATTTCTAACCATCAAAATCCATCAAGTGATTCCACATCAGTGCACACGCACTTCATGCCTTAGTTAACCAATGTCATAGCATCTTCGTCATTCTATAAGCAGAAAAACATTGTGACATGAAGTTCGCTGGCCCATCGCACTCGAATACACAACCACACTCCGCGTTCCATAACCATTGCGCGTAAGAGAGGTTGCGCCTTAATTACTTTTGAATCATAATTAAGTTCCAACAGGCTTTTTACTCAATTAACCCGTCCTAATGGTCCATCATCCTAAGATGTCTCTCTAGTTTCTTTTTTTTTTGCTCCGCAACCGAACCTCCTCTCTTATTTACCACTCGGTGATGGTATGGTATGGTGGTTGAACACGGCTTGTAATATTTATTGTTGTTGTTCTGCTTTGCTGCCAATCACTTGGGGTCTAAAGTTGAAGGTTTTTCGTTCTTTCCTCTGTCGCATATATTTTTACCTTCCGCACTTCTTGTAATATTTTTCTTTTAGCATCTGTTTTTTTTCTCTTTTTTTTTGTTTTTATTCGCCTCCACGACCGCTGTCGTTGTTAAGTTTTCTTTGTCGGAAAATTCCTCCGTAATAATTAAAAGCATGGCTTCGGTTTAATGGAGGGTGCCAGCGAAGTTAAGAATGGCATCATTCCTTGATTATTTCCCTCATTAAATCTTAAAAAACGTAAACTGAGTTAAAGGTCTACTTATACATCTTACACCAAAGCCTTATCGACATCGTCATAGGAGAGCATATCTGCAGGCTTTTTTTGTGTTTTCCGCCCTTTGTTTTTGAGTTTTATTTTTTTAAGGATTTAGGAATGGGACCAAAATCTAAAAACAAAACAATCTTTACAAAATCTTACACCTTTTGTCATCAAAAATTTAATAATTTTGTTTTTTTTTTTGTTTCGTTACAGGTACTTTCAGCATTGGACATATTACAACCACCTCATTTGGATTTCTTCCAGGAAATGTATCCTTTTTTATAACAACAATTTTAAATGAAAAAAAGAAGAAAAATTAAAAGTGTAGAATCAATGGAAGTGAAGGGAGTTGAAAGGGGACTTATTGAAGTATTTTCTTGTCGTGTTATGCTAAATAAGGAAAGGGCATTTTGCTTGACAACTTATAGACATTTTCGGCTGCGGAAGGAAACCTTAGGTATTGGGGGTTTTAGGATAAATGAGAAATGACCTTAACATTCTGATTTATAGAGATGAAATAGAAGTATTGCAAATTTGAGGTTTCGTAAATCGTAGGTAGGTACATTCCAGTAACTCCGGTGACAGTTGTTGACTTGGAAAAGGACATTATACAGGGTGATTCACGAGCGTTGTGCCAAAAAGCTAGAGCGTGTAGGTTGAGTTGAGACAAGAAAAAAATCGTATGGGAGGGGGGGGGGTCTATTCCCCCCCGTTTAGCCGGGAGGTGCAATTTTCTGAAAAATTGACTTATTTTGTAAAAAAAAATATTTAAAATCAACGGCTTCGTTTACAACACCGTGCTATACTTTTCTGAAAAGCCAAAAACTTTTTCTTTCACTTTGTTTTTAAATTAAATTGTTTTAACGAATAGTTTAAGAAAAATAAATTTTCAAACTCAAAATTTTCAAAAAAAAGCAAAAAAAAACATTTTTGAACTAGTTTTTTTCAAAATTTTATGTAATTAAGTACTAATTTTGTTTAAGAAATTCAATGTCTTTGTTAATTTTTAGTCGAAAACAGAAAACTGAATGCAAAAATGTCTTTTCGTTTTTGAGAAATTAAAAAAAAACCATAACCACTTTTTTCAAAAAAAATCTTTATTTTTATTTTTACCTATTTGGACTTTTAGTTTAATTTATTAGTTTAATTTATAAATTTAATTTTTTGTATTTGGAGTCTTATGAGGACTCAATAAAGAAGAAAAGTATTGGATCTTCCCTGGATTAATCATTTTGTTCTTTGATAACGTCTGCCATTGACCTTTCACTTCTAGCTCTCCGTGCTCTCGTCGGCGGATTCTTGAAAACATGCTACGACTTGGGCGCCATCTATTGGGTTATCTTTCAGCGTAGAGTCTTTTGGCTTCCCAATCTCGACAACAAGTTAAACCGTAGCAGAAGCTCCTGTCCACTAACTCTTCTCGAGCGTATGAGTTTGTTATTGTTATGTGTTGATGAGTTAATATTTTAATTGTAAATCGTTGTTTAGTAAATATGCGATGCCTTTTGTTTACCTTTAGGTTGTTAATTGTTTTTTCATTCAAGAAAAATTGCGGTTTAATTATCTTAAGCCCCTAGCAGGTAGAACCCTTCGCCGGCGAGTGTCAACGGCCCCAGGTATAGTAAGAAAAAATTGCAGGTTAGTTTTCAGACGTTCTCAATGAACAAAATGGTTAATCCAGGGATAATGTAATACTTTTCTACTTCATTGAGTCCTCATAAAACTCCAGTTACAAAAAATTAAATTTATAAATTAAACTAATAAATTAAACTAAAAGTCCAGATAGGTAAAAATAAAAATAAAGATTTTTTTTGAAAAAAGTGGTTTTGTTTTTGTTTTTTCAATTTCTCAAAAACGAAAAGACATTTTCGCATCCAGTTTTCTGTTTTCGACTAAAAATTAAAAAAGACATTGAATTTTGAAAAGAAAATTAGTACTTAATTACATAAAATTTTGAAAAAAATTAGTTCAAAAATGTTTTTTTTTGCTTTTTTTTGAAAATTTTGAGTTTGAAAATTTATTTTTTTTTAACTATTCGTTAAAACAATTTAATTTAAAAACAACGTGAAAGAAGAAGTTTTTGGCTTTTTAGAAAGGTATAGCACGGTGTTGTAAACGGAGCCGTTGATTTTTAATATTTTTTTTTACAAAATAAGTCAATTTTTCAGAAAATTGCCCCTCCCGGCTAAACGAGGGGGAATAGACCCCCCCTCCCATACGATTTTTTTCTTGTCTCAACTCAACCTACACGCTCTAGCTTTTTGGCACAACGCTCGTGAATCACCCTGTAGATTTTTAAATAATAAAACGGTAGTTGTGTAATTTTGTGATTTCATTATTGACTGATTTCTGGATAAGCTTAAGAAAATAGAGATTTGCTATTAACAATTAACAAACCTCTCCCATTTAAATTTGTGGAGGAGGAAGCCTGAACCAAAGGGAAAAGTTAGTATCAAAAAAATTAGGTAAAAATTGAAGTTTCGTAAAATGGCTTAAGTTTTGGCCGAGATACCGCCCGATGTGCGCGAAAAAGTGGTTAAAATGACCTCTAAAGAATTGCATACTACAAAAACTCCCAGGGTGGCCATTTGAATGATATTGTTTTTCACACTTAATGGCAAAGTCCAAACTTTATCATGGAATAAAATTTTCATTGAAAATGTACCGTTGTATGTGTATTTTGTTTAGCTTTACTTTCGAAATCGAAAAATGAATGACCCTTTACTAAAAATGACCATTGAACGACTAATTAGTGTCCTGAGTCCTGACTGTAGAAGAAAATGTATGTGAAAAGAAGCCGAGACTTTGTTCGGTCCGATTGAGGTTGAGCAGGTTTGGAATTTATTGTTGTATTAAAATTTTAAAAAAATTATGTAACTAGCCGACTAGTCACCGACGCACGTGCCAAATGCAATAATAAAATTTTTTGTGAATTCTTAAGAAATATCTCGAACACTGAAAGCTTCTTCATGACCGGCAGTACGTCTTTCGCAGCAACAGGTCCATTGGTGATCTGATGGTTTACCTCACCGAATGGTACAAACAAATCTTTACATCGTTTTGGAGAAAGCAAGATTATTGCACTTGATATTTCAAAGGCATTTGATAAAGTCTGACATCTCTTTTATCGAAAATGCGTGCTTTGGGTATCGATGAATCCCTCCTCGTTGGATTAGAGATTTTTTCTTGCGACTGTTCAGTCCAAGTTGTATTGAATGGATTCAAAAATGAAACCCACAATATAAATGCTGGTGTGCCCCAGGGCTCCGTTTTGTCTCCGACCCTCTTTCTCATTTTCATTAATGATCTTGATCTCTTGTCTGTAACTTCGAATCCAATAAATTGTTTCGCTGACGATAATAGGTACCCTTTGCTTTTCTTAATCGTTTCCAGACTCACATTCCTCCTATTCGGTTTTGAACTGCAACGTCAAAATATGATAAGCTCATTGACTTAACAGCATTGCACAATGGGGAATAAAAAACCGCGTAGAGTTGAATCAATGCTATATTGCATCGTTGAAGCGAGATATATCCCCCTTGGCACTTGCATCAATGAGACCGAACATCTCGAGATTCTCGGTATGTGCATCACTTACCACCTCTTGTCTACGAGCAAATATGCGATGTCGCCAAAAATGCCGCAAGATGTTTGGGTTTCTTAAGGCGGTGCAAGAAATTTTCCTCTCCCTCTTGTCTGGCTATTATCTACAAGAATTATATCCGTCCAAAGCTTGAGTACAATTCTCATCTCTGGGCTGGTGCCCGCTCCAGCTACATACTTAAGCCTTTTGGACGATATACAAAAAAGAGTCATAACAATAATTGGTTAGTGATAGAGACATAACCGACTCATTCACCTCATAAGACCACCGTCGCGCGTCGTAATGTTTTGTGACTCTCTGTGTTCTATCGTTACTTTTACGGTAAGTGCTCTAGTAAAATAGCCAGTTGCATTCCTCCACTTAAACAATTCACTTACGCTTCAAGGAATGCCCATCAATTTACCCTCGAGCTCAACTTCGGACGTACGTTTAAGTATAGAGAATCGTTCTTTAGCCATACTACGCGAATGTGAAACTATCTTCCACACACTGTCTTTTCAAATCATTGCAATGTTCAGAAGAATTTAAGACCGATGTAGACCCGCACCTCCTTTCCAGCCCCTTTCCTCCTTCCTTAAGCACTTAATTAGAGGTATATAAACCCCTTGAGTGTGTGCTAATTATAAATGAAAAATTACAAAATCAGATGTTCAGTCGGACACATTGTTTTAATTTGACTTATTTGTTTGTTTGTAGATCCTAAATATTCTTGAATGCAATTGAACACACATCAAATTTCAATCAAAAGTATTTTATCGGCTTACGCTTAAGAGGAGATCAAGTATATTATATAGAACGACGTTTGTCGGGTCAGCTAGTCTTAGTTTTTCTTAAAACAACGTTTATCAGCTCTGCTAGTATATGCTATTAATTGTAAATTTCAACGTTTAAACGGTCCGCTAGAGGGCTGAATTGCGATTCTAAGCGGTTTTTGAATGCATTTGAATAAAGACACCAGGTAGGTAGGTAGGTAGAAATGGCTGTCCCACTTCCGTGTAGGACACAATTAGCGCTGAGTGCGACGTTTTGATACCATACCTTATGAGATTAAGGGTGGGTTAGGAAGGATGTATATTTATATAGACACCAAGTTCCATACAAATCAGTTAGGCCATTTAGAAGGAGGTATCGCATTTCTTTCATTGTCTGGCAGGTCCGCTAGTTATTTGTTTCTCAACGTTTATCCCTGCTAAAATATTTCAAGATCAAACCTGCGAATCATCTTGAGTTTGTTTAAATCCTGAAAATTTAACAAAAATACGATAGTATATTTGAAATTTCAACGCCCGCCGCATACCGTTTATTTTTAAAATTTGAATTCCTAATGGCCTAAACACAAACAGGCCTTAGCTTTGGCTTTGCCTGACGTTTACGAGTTCAGCCATAGGAATTCAATGAATGAGAATCAAAATGAAAACTCGACCTTACGTTTCGTATGTAATGTGATTCCAAACGGAAGCTCTAGTTCAAATATGCTGAATATTTGCATCGTCTGACAGCTCATCTGTCAGCTGTAAACAAAAGTCAACAAACAAAATTCATTTGTTTTTAGTGGCATGATGATGATGGAAAGAGAAATATCATTCAAAGCGATTTCGAAGCGGGTATCGTAACGCATATCGTAAGCTAAAGCATGTTTGTGTTTCAGCCATAAATCTCTCGTAGAGGGGCTAACGTTTGTAACAAATCGTTTCATTGTTGAAGAATATTGTGTTCGACGTTAAAAAGCCAAGTTTCATTAATCAAAATGTATGTGTTTACTTCATAAACAGTTTTCTTGTTCAAAGCTTCAAAATTACATTTTCTTTAATATGAAAATGATGATATCCAAACTAACAGCACCCAGCTGCCATAGATCTACCTCCACTCACTGATGCGAAAACACTTACAACCTTATTTCATAATAATAGCGTCAGTTATAGTTAGGACTTGCTGGGAGTATAGTAGTCGCAAGTTATTTATCTCATTTTAATTGAAAAACTTCATCCGCAAGTGGATGAATATTCCCACCTCGATAACATAATACCCAAACTACAGCACTAAATATCAACACCAAAAACCATCATCCATGTTCATCAAAAACGTTAACCCATTATCAAAGCCATTTAGAACTTTTCATTTGGTGTGGACTAGAATTTTCGAGGGATGAAGAGAGAGTATAACAGCTCTGGAAAGAAAGCTCACAAATGCTTTAGAATTCGAATAGCAATGTCATCAACGTCGTCATCATCATCATCATCACCACTTTATTGACGTCAAAATGTATGGTAATCGAATCCCATACATAAACCCCACTAAAAACAAAAAAACATGTTTTTTTCTTGTTATTAATATTTTTGCAGTAATTTTTTTATACTGGTTGGGATGGGTATTTATAGAAGAGTTATCTTTCAGCAGACAGAAGCTTGATGAAGAGGATATTGATGCTTGAAACGAAAAGTTAATTAGAAAGGTGACAGGAATAAATGAATGTGTACTCAATGTTTTTACTTTTGATGGTAATTGAGTTCTGACGAAAGGGACAAACCCTCGTAGTTGCTGACATCTCACATGACTTCTAAAAATGCTGAAAAAGGACATACAGACGACACATTCTAATTGAAGGTTATTGGATCCCTTTGGGACCGTTCCCTTTTCAATTTTTCCTTCCAAATATTATTCACTTAAAATCATCAACAGAAATTAATTTACGATTGACGAAAACATTTCCAAAAAATGCATATTTTCCTTAACCCGAAATTCCAATAAATTTAGATATGTGATAACTGAACTCCTACAGTCAGATCTGCACAAGATCATCGTATCGCCACAACACCTCTTAGCCGATCACATAAAAGTATTTTTGTATCAGATATTGCGCGGTCTCAAGTATCTCCATTCGGCCCGCATCCTACACAGAGACATTAAGCCGGGCAATCTATTGGTCAATAGCAATTGTGTTCTCAAAATATGCGATTTTGGTTTGGCACGTGTCGAAGAGCCCGACCAATCCAAGCACATGACCCAAGAAGTTGTCACACAATACTATCGGGCACCGGAAATTCTAATGGGCGCCCGTCACTATACAGCAGCTGTGGACGTCTGGTCGGTTGGATGTATATTTGGTGAGCTATTGGGTCGTCGTATATTGTTCCAGGCACAAAATCCTGTGCAACAGCTGGAATTGATAACCGAACTGTTGGGTACACCAACAATGGAGGATATGCGACATGCGTGCGAAGGTGCTCGGACGCATATGTTGCGGCGAGCTCCAAAGGCTCCATCGTTTTCGGCTTTGTACACGTTGAGTTCACATGCGACACATGAAGCTGTGCATTTACTTTGCCAGATGTTGGTGTTCGATCCAGTAAGTTTGTTGTGTAATTGAAGTTAATTTTGAATAAAAAATGTAAATTTTCGTTTAGGATAAGAGAATATCGGTGACAGATGCTTTGGGTCATTCATATCTGGACGAAGGACGTTTGCGGTATCATTCGTGTATGTGTAAATGTTGTTATAATACTTCGTCCGGTATGCGACAGTATACGGGAGATTTTGAGCCGTCAGCTGCGCAGCCATTCGATGATCTTTGGGAGAGGAAGCTAACGTCTGTGCAGCAAGTTAAAGGTGAGTGACACAAAACGTTATTTTGAAATGAAAATTGTTTACAAGGTTTTTTTACAAAACAGATTTAAATAGTTTAAAAAAGAAGAAGTAGTTTTAAATTGTCCAATTGTCCATATCAGCTAGTTCTAATTTGCATCAGATTCGAGAGTGTGTGATGGTTTCAGGAAAGCTCTCTGATTTTTCTTCCTTAACTCCCTGACCGGACTATCATTTTTTTAGTCGGACAATTCTTAACCAATATCGTTGTTAAACGTTTTTGTTATTAAAAACCAAATTTGACAGTCAAAAAGTAATAAAACTCAAATCTGATATGAAAAATAACTATCTGACCCGACTAACGTCGTTGTTGTTAATAAATGTTGAGTCTAAAGAGCTTAAAGTTCGTATTTCCAAATTTTTACAAGTATAGAAAATAGATTTTATTAAAACAAACACAAGATTAAACGATTATTAGAAGCATTCGATCTTATTAACTTTCTTACTTAAGCTGGTGCTGCATTCCGTTGTGGATTTGGGTCTCAACTAACAGTCTCCGTCAGCCAGCTCGGCACCCAGCTAGCTGTGTCCAATTTTGCATTCCAATTTGATTGAGGTCCTTTTCCACTTGGGTGCGCCAACTGAGTCGCGGTCTCCCACTACTCCGTCCCTCGGAATTGTGTCAAAGGCTTTTCGGGCCGGAATATTGGTGTCCATCTGCTTTATATGACCGCGTCGTCTGAGTCGCTGGTCATTGATCCTCCATGGGGTATTAAGCCTTAACGTGGCGGAGGGCCTTATGGTGACTAATACTCAGCCCTATCGTCGTATCCGTTCGGAGAAACTTACGATCGTAGAAAAGCTCCGATCGTAACATTTATTTTGTTCATGGTATCCGTTTCGTAAAAGAAATATTGACGTGTAGTAACGCATATCGTTCCGCAAATGTTCCGACACAATTTAGCTGTCGGAACAATCGGAGACGCATAAAACAAAATAATCGCAATGCATCGCATAGCGTTAATGGTATTTTTGATTTTCACCGCATGTTATTGCGATGCGTTACTCTAAGTTTGACATTTCAACGCAAATTTGAAATTTTTTCTAAGGTTTCTACGATTTAACAATCGGAACACTTAGGATGATACCAAATTCGTATATTTCGTACAAATCGGATAGAATTTTGTTACGATCGGATACGACGATAGAGCTGACTATGAAGTTTAGAGCTATGGTCGACAGGTCGAAGCGAAGTAGGGTATTGCTGCTAATTACCCCCCAAACGAAGGATTGTCCCCACCAAAGCACTTCTAAAGAATAACGGTAGCAGAAGAATTTTTTTTTTTTTGTCCTCAGTTTCAGTTAGTCCGAACTACTTGGTGAACACACTTTACAGGCTACTTCGACATATTTCAAGCCCAAGCCGTAAAAAGGGAGTGGTTTTTCCGGCTCTCGCACTTGTGGTTACATAAAGTTCTTACTTCTCAAGGTTCTTGGTTGTATTTTACTTGGGGGTGACTTCCGGCTACATAGAAAAACTTTAAGTTGCGAAGCAACAATAGGCCTCGGAAACGGACGGATATACCAATCAATTATTTTCCCAGCATTAATCGTAGTTTTAATATTTTAATAATATCTGGACACTTCCGTAATTCAGTAATCAATGTCTCAAGTAATTGTATTTAAGGCGTAACGTTTTGGGCTATGAAGGGACAAATTAATTTTATTCTTTTCCGCCATATATTGAACAGAACGAAGTTCGTCCGGCCAGCTAGTTTTTTTCAAACTCAAACTTAAGAGAGAAAGAGTCGAGAAATTGTTTCAGAATGCGAATGCGTATGCAAAACACTATATATAAGTACACAAGAATGATTTAAAGGAATTTTCTTTTAAACTAGCTGACCCAACCACCTTTGTTGCGCCTAAGAGTCAAGCTTATTTCTTAACTGTTGTCTTTTTACTAAGCATTAATGAACCTTTTTGATAAAATACGTTAAGAGGGTAAAAAGTTAAAAAAAAAGAATTATCTATAATACTCGTATAAAATTCTACTGTAAACGGCTGGACCGATTTAAACGATTTTTTTTTGTATGGGTTCAGATGGCGCTCTGGATGATTTAGATTCACAGATCAGCCCGGAAGGTTGCGCTGCAGTCTATACTGCAACTACAAGGCTGGATCGATGAGAATAAATTATTATTTTTAATGCATTAATTCATTCATTAATTTCAATTATTGTGTATGCATGATACTTTTTATTCTCTTGCTGAACCAGTAAACGTTGTTCTAGAAACGGCTGAACTGGTTTGGCTCATAATTGGTGGCGAGGTCACTTAGAACCACGAGACAGCTTAGTTTTTGTTCTACTAGCTGACCCGCCAGTAGGGAACTATTGAATGGTTTTTGTCCTACTAGCTGCCCCAGCAAATATTATTTTGCCATATAAGTAATTTGTAAGAACGATTGTATGCCACTGAACTCCTCATAAACCGCTGGACCGATTTAAATTATATTTTTTTTGTATGCGTTCGGATGGTGCCCTAGATGGCTTAGCATTAGAAGTCAGCCACATTAACTGTCTCGGTAAACGTTGGTTTGTCATATAAATAATTTCTAAGAACGTTTGAACCGTTTTGGCTCAAAATTGATAAGGAGTAGTTAAGAAACAGAAGACGGCTCCAGACTGCTTTTTTTATGCTACTAGCTGATAAACGTTGTTTTATAATATTAATAATTTCTACGAGTTATCTAAGCTGCAGAAAATATCGATGTTGACGCTATAAACTTCAAGATAAAGGGTTTTCAAATAAGAGGTGTTATTTTGATATTCAAAGAAAAATGGCATTTTTTTGAGATAAATGATCGGATATGGCCGCCACGACCACGCTTACAGGACCATATCCTTTTCATGAAATTTTCCATAACCAAATCGCAAAGTGGCTGCCTTATGTCCTCGATAGCCTCACGAATTCCATCTTTGAGGTCTTGAATCGACGCTGGGCTGTTGGCGTAGACCTTATCTTTCACGTGGTACCAAAGGAAGAAGTCGCAAGGTGTTAAATCACAAGATCTCGGTGGCCAATTGTGATCACCTCTTCGAGAGATAACACGGTCCGAAAACTTTTCCCGTAAAAGATCGATGGTTTCATTGCTTGTGTGGCACGTTCACCATTTTTATAGTGAATTTTAATAATTTCAATGCGTTGTTGAAGCGTGTATCGTTCCATTTTTATTAATATCTACTTGTCAAATGTCAAAAAATGACAGCTTCAAAAGTGACAGCTACCGAAATAGCGGGCTATTCAAAATAACACCTCTTATTGGAAAACCCTTTACAACAGTCATTGCCCGACACACTTAAAATTTATAAATAAAAATGCATTAAAAATGGAAAGTTGTACCTACCCAATTCGATATGACAACACCCCTTTGCTCGGTCATAAAAACAAGAACTTTTATGCTTCGAATCAAACACCATTTTATTGTAGTGTGGTGTTATCAAGTGCCTCGCAGATTCATTGTGAGTCATAAAATACCATATTATACTCTTAATGCAGAAAAGAAGCTTTGTAAACAATTTCATTGAATATCATCAAAATTTATTATTCAAAAAAAAAATTAAATAAAAATAATAAATTTTTCAGAGGAAATGCACAAATTTATTGCGGAGCAACTCCAAACCGGACGTGTTCCACTTTGTATTAATCCTCAAAGTGCTGCATTCAAAAGTTTTGCAAGGTAAGTTTTTTTCAAAGTGTCCTATTTTTATTAGAGTGAAGCTTTTCACTATCATTGCACACGTTCCTTTTACCTTAATCTTTACTTTCTATCTACCTACTCTATCAATTATTACACTTTTGAATTTTTTCTTATCTATCCTTCTTAAAATTTGGTTCTTAAATTGATTTTTTAAATCCTATGTGCTGTGTTTTCTTGTAAACGCATTCAATTTGGTATTTTTCAATTTAGTTGGTTAAAATTTCTATGTAAAACTAATTTTCTGTTTTGTGATGTTATTTTTTTCAAAATTTAAAATTTCCAAAAAATAAATATTCTTATACATAATTTTTATGATATTAAAGTAAAAAAAAAAACAATGTACTTGTCTTACAATCAAATAGCCAATGAGATAATCTACTAGTACCACTGCTGCTGTTGATGTTGAAGCTGAAATTTTAATTATAAAAAAAAAAAAAACTATATAAATGTCTATAGTCAACATATATATTCAATAAAAATATCAATATTCGAAGAAAAAACAATTTTATACTGCACAATATTAAATATTATATTAAATTAAAAATATAAAAATACTTAAATGTCTGCTGTCATCTTTAAATCGCTTATTTCCACCAATCTACCAATGATTGTCAACAGTCGAATTCAGTCTTAGTAAAGAAAAACAAAACTTTTATTTCATCCCACGTACAACCGGCATTCAAATTCTAAATAGGTGTGTAGACATATAACAATTATTACAATTTTTTGTTTATTTCACAATTAATGTATAATATGTTGTTTTTTTCTTAACTCTGATTTAATTTTAATTTTTTTTTTCTAATAATAAACATCAGCACAAACAACAACAAAAAAAATATAAGAATTTATTTTTCTAATATTCTCACTTAAAAACTTGGTGTTCAAAAAGACATACTAAAAAAAACAATATTAATCCATGAAATACCGAATATGTGTGCATGTTATAAAAACAGTGTATAATATTTTACTTTTATATTTATTTTTACACATATGTATTATGTATGTCTATACAGTGAAAATAACATTTTCTGTTTATATTTTTAAAAATGCTTTAAAAATCGAATTTAAGTCACCATTCAATTATCGCTATGTATAAATGTCTTCATTTAAGTTATAAGAAATAACAAAATAAATAAAATAAGAACATGTAGTTTAATAAAGTCTGACAAATTGAGAGTAATTGATATTGAGCTTTATTGTCCCAACTGAGAAACATTTAGTCTCCATTTCAAATCTCTTTAACTCTCTCTTGCAACTCGTGTCAAAACTTCCAAAGTCAAACAGAAAAAAAATCAGCTTATTGTTTAAAACAAAACATAATATATATAGGTTTTCTTATAAGTTATAACGGACTATAACGACTATAACAACTTAAACCAAGTAAAATGTACAAGCAATACAAATATATAAGAACCGGCCAGAGGTGCGTCTTGACTTGTGCATCATGCGCGCAAATTTGGTTGCAAAGTTATTTTAAAGTTGTATAACAGTCGACTCTCCCTAAGTCGAAATTCGTCTTAACTAAAAGGCTTCAAATATGTATAATTTTTCCCGTTATAGCAACACTTTTCACTGATGCTTTGCTCTTATTATTCGTAGCTTTACTTTATATAGCTTAAAGCCTTCCTTGATAAATGGACTATTCAACACAAAAAAAAATTTACAATTCGAACCAGAGCTTCAATAGATAGACATTGCGAGATTTTCAGTTCAACGAAGGACGTTAGATCGATTAGAGGTGTTTAGTTTATTTTCCTTGCTAATTGTTTAATTCCGCAGGTGGCCATGGTTCAGAGGATAGAGTAGTGGATTGCTAAGCCGAACGCTACGGGTTCAAACCCCAGCTTCAGCAGCATTCTTTTTCTACAAAAATTGCCAGCTTATCTGAGGCCACCTGTGCGATAACATGAGACAATACAAATCTAAGTCTCCTCCTCTGAGCCACGTAGGTTTCTGTTATGTGTGCTTTCTTTCTATGTGTCTTTCTGTCTCTCTATGTTGTATGTCTTGTTCTGTCCCAGCCGATGGTCTCAGTCGCCAGTGCTGCTATGTGTCTGTAGTTCGTTACATTTATGTGCGAAGTACTGTGAAATGTAATGTAATGTAATGTTGTTTAATTCCTTCCCTATTTAGTAAATAAAACATTAAAATAGAAAAACATAAAAACTGAATCTCTGTTCCTTTCCTGTGATCGACGAAAAAACCCACATACTTAGACAATATGCTCTAGGAACAACAAATGGTAAATGGTCACAGGGCACTACCTGTCTAGCAACCAAACAAATATTGGCAAGCTTAGTTCTGAAGCGGTTGAAATGCTTGATCTTATTCTGTAGACTAAACATTAGCTCCAAAATTGGGGTCATAACTGGACGGATTTTTAGGAAGACTCATCAAGGCGTCTATTCAAATGACTTCTTTAGAACTTGTATGGACGAGACGGAAGAATAAACGATTGACATAAGATGTCTCTTCCGTTTTAAAACTAGTTAAAAATGGTTTCTCTAATGTTTCAACCCTCCCATGACTTACTTCATAGTGGACTCTCACAAGCATATTAATGAAAATCGCCTATTCCACTCTTATTCTTATTCACAGAATAGTCTAGTGACGTTTATCAAAAATTCCCTTGTTATTGGTACTTGAGAACCGATTTGTTGTTCTCTTTGATATATACTATATAGCCATCGATTGCGGCGCCATCTAATGAATTGACAGATAAGTACTTTTTTTAATTTTTTTTTTTAACCTTCGCATTTTTTACTTAGTCCACAGAATAAGGGTTAATTCTTCGCTATTCAGTGTCTATTAATTTGGCTGTTAGGGTCTAAGTGAGAATAACATCCAGATAGCCACTCTAGTCTATAGTAACCTCTGTTTTGTTTGCCGCTATGGTTCAGTGTTAATTCTACATCCGATCAGATCGCTAAAATGAGACATTTTTTGAGCAGCTGACGTACTAGGGCTCGAAAAGATTTTAGGTAAGGTTTGTTCTTGGGTTTTTCAAAGATTTGTCCTTAATTTTAAATCTGTTTAATAGAGCCCTTTTCTGGTCTGATGGAAATTCACTTAACAATAATTTACGTAATTTAGTTTTGTGAAAAATGTTAAATTTGAAACAAGAACATCAAGAACTTTAACTACGTTTTTCACTGTTTTAAAAATTATTCTTTATTCATATTTTTATTTTGGATTCCCCACCAAACTGTTCTTAGGTCACAAAATTTGACATACCTCCCCATCTCCTCGTCTGACTAATACAGACAATCACCAATTTTACTTGTACATTAATCTTAACTAACATGTTTTTTTTATCAGCGTGTTAAACTGAATTTTAAACCTAGAATAAGATTATTTTCACCCCTTAGCACATGATAAAGAAAATGTACTAAAAATTGCAATCAAAATTTACAAAAAAAAAAATAAATAAATAAAATAATCATCAATTTGGAATTTCCACTTTTAACAACAATAAAACTTAAACGTTTTTAATAAAAAGCAGCAGTGATTTTTAGTAGATATATCTCTCCAAACTTACAAAAAATTAAAAGAAAATTTTAATATTAACTAACTTCTCTTTTTTTATTTTTACTTTACCAATTTTTCATTTTATGTTTCTTTCCTTTTTTTCACTTTTTTTTATTGATTGTTTAATGGTTGAATATGTGTTTTAGTAGAATAGTTTTGGTTTTTGTTTGCTTAATCTAACAATTTTATAATTTGGTTGTTGGTGTTCTGTGTGTTTTGTTCCATCTTCCTTAAATGTTAAATAAAAATAAATAAATCTCTCCATAAAATACAAATCTTTAAAAAAAAAAAATCGAAAACCAGGAGCTTAAGCAGTATTTCAGCATTAAACAGTCAATAAAATTAAATTCGTTCTTCACATCTTAACAAAACTAAAAACAATAACTTTTTTTTAAACTTTATGTTTTTTTCAAATAAATTTTTTGCAGAAAATTTCTAAAACCTTTTAAATGTTTTAAAAATCATTCCGCTTCTGCTGATACTGCTTGTAGCACAAATACAAATAATAAAAAATCATGCTTTGGGTTACGTCATAAAAGAACACTTTCATCTCATTCAATGAAGAAGGCAACACTGACACTTATTTTAGAAACAATCGCTTTCCTATTTGCTGCTTAAACCAAAAAAAAAAAACAAGATTAACATTATGACTATGGTTATGGTTGTAAAACAAAATATTTCTATTTATACAAGGATAAACGCTTTAACCAAAATCAAAACGACATTAATGTGCCATAAAACATTAACAAAAAGAAACCAAGATATTGTTTACTTAAACATTTTTTTTATTCGTAATAAGGTTAGTGTTTTTTTGACATATTTTTATTTGTTTTTAGTTTTCTTTTGTAAATAACTAATTTGGGTATAATGGACGTTTAAAAAAAAATACATAAAATATGTAGTTAACATTTGAAAATAGCAACACACATTTTTACTATTATGTATTTACATTTTCAAAAAATTTTACAAACTTTGTAATGTTTCATCAAGCACTAGATTTTAATTCTAAAACGCCATAGAAAAAACTGGAGGGCATAAACTACAATATTATTTAAATATTCTGTACCTAAACTGCTAAAAACAATAAACTAAAATTAAAAAAAAAAATGATATTTAAAACCAAAACAATTGGTACAGTTGCCCGTAGCTTAGTGGTTAAGTGCGTTGGCTGCTAAGCAGAACGTCGCCGTCGTGGGTTCGAGTCCTACTCGTGCCCATAAAAGTTTTTATTTTCATCTTTCACGGGTACTGCCTCTTGCGAAGAATTGACAAAACTTTTAAGAGTATCAATCTGTCATGAAAAAGTGCTTCTCAAATTTGCCGTTCGGAATCGTCGTTAAATTGTAGGTCCCCTCAATTCTTCACACGCACTCAGAGAATTGTTGATGAGAGTAAGCCACTTAGGCCTTGGCTCTTCAAGATTGAAAATGTCAAAAAACAGTGGAGTAAAACAGCTGTTGTGTTCAGGTTGTGTTCGCGAAGAAATGTCAGAAATGTCATTTCAAATTAAGGTGGGCTCACAATAGTGTTCACATTACACAAATCCGCCAACACGACAGAAGTTGATAAACATGTTATTGAATGTGAACCCCATTAAATGAAGAATCACCGCACTTAAATTTCGAAAGCTGGGTCGAAAAGTTTACTTTAAAAAGTGTTTTTTCGTTCCTTTCAAACTATTGAATTTACTTTTATCAAAAAGCTTAGGACAGTATTACACAGCCTAGTATTCGGTTATTTTGTTTCGAACTCTAATTAAGTGATGCGCTCATTATAGTTTTCATTCATTCTTTCTTCCTTTCTCTTTCGCACTTTTGCGCAAAACATGCGCCGTGAAATACTGGACTTACATTAGCATATTGCCTGAACTTAGCGAGACGGTTAACTGGAATTTTGAGGATATATTTTGTTCCCTTATTAGCAAATACTACCCTATTCGAGGCGGTTAAAGTAATGAAAAAAGGCAACGTACTTTTCTAAAAGCTCAAATACCCTTACAATATCGTTGCATGTTACTTTCGTTACTACGTATTTTAAGTTATCGTTTATTAACGAAAGTTAATGATTGAAAAAAGTAAAGAAAAATATGCCAGACAAAAATCGTACGATACGCAGTTCTTACCGTACGATTTTTGTCTGGCATGTAAAGACGTTTCTTAAATATAGGCATTAACTTTAACTTTAGTAACGAATCATTTGAGTCGCAAAACTGATAAGAAACTAACGTTAGACATTAGGGACATCAGTTTTCCAGTAGTTCATGTACTATAGGATTCCACATAAATGGGGCCTATACTCCCCGTGTGGTCAGACTCTCTGACTTACTTTGGAATCCGCATTTCTAGGTTTTGTTTACCATCTCATCAGACTCGCCAGAATCTAGTTCCTTTTTTCAGGGAATACAATTTTGCAATTAATAAAAAGTATTGGCCATGACAAAATGGGATATATTATTACTCCAAAAGCCTATCAATGTCCTCCTTTAATCATTTTATTTTTCAAAAGGGAAACCATAAAGAGACAAGCTGGGTACCTTTAACCGATTTATTTATGTATGTTTTTAGTAATCTGGTATTTAGACTTTGCATTACATGTGTTCGTTTATGTCAAATGATAAGTTAAATTAGATCCACTATTTTGTTGTTTGTGCTTTTCAAATTATTATTGAAATTAATTTAATTCGAAACTAACAATTAACCTAGATTTTAAGTTAAAAAATTAAAATTAACAAAAGATTAATAAAAAACGTTTCTTTTTTGATATTTCTTTTTTTTCAAATAGTTCCACCGTCGCCCATCCTTCAGAACTGCCTCCATCGCCACACCAATGGGAATGACGGCAAAATGAGGCGATAGCTGCCTAAAATAGATTACTTTCTGCCAAAATAAAATATTACTTTAATAATTCTTAACTCAAAAACATTCAAACAAACACAAAACATTTATCAAAACGATAAAAAATTAAATCCTAAAAATCAAATTTCATTGGACAACTTAATTTGAACAAGAAAAACAAAAAAAGAGAAGAAAACAAAATAAATCATTCCACCATGGTATCGAAAGAGATAAAAACTACTACTACTACTATACACAACACACTAGTCGTCGCTGAAGATAAGTTATTTAAACAAAAGCACAACAAAAACAACAACAAATTAAAAATTACTCACCCTCGATCGATCATCGTAATTTGTTTGCCAAATTTACCTCAAGAAATTAAAGAAAAAAACAACAACAATTTAAATAAAAAAATTAAAGAACTTAATTTTCAAAGGACTATTACAAGTAATATTCAATTTTTAAATACAAAACCAAAACAAAACAAAAAAATTAAACTATATGTCGTCGTCTTTGTAAAAAAAAATGAAATAAAACACTAAAAACATTATTATGTCCTATCTATATATTAAACATTTTTTTTATCGAAAAAATAATATTAAAAAGTAATTATTTCTTATACGAAAAAACTATTAACGTGTAATGTAGTAATAGTGGAACAAAAAATTAAAAATTAACATGTTAATTCATCGTTATTGTGAGGTGTCAGTATAATAAATTAGTAACACACTTATAACTATTTAAACTTTAAGGCAATTTAAAGATAAGATATTATTTGGCGATATTGAAAAAAAAAGAAAGTAATTTTCAAATTAAATTTAAATTTTTATTTAGAAAAACAAAAAGAAACAAAATTAAGTACTTTACTTTGAACATATTGCTTATATCTATGGACTGATTTCGATTTAGTTTTAAATTTAACTAAATAAATAAATTTAATGAATGTAACAAAATCGTAAGATAGTGGGAAATATCTTAACAAACAATTTTTTTTTTATATATTTAAATTTTTACTTAAATGTTATTTTTTCATTTTCGTTTTAATGCAATCATTTTTATTTTGACGGAACTATTTGTAACAGGTTTTTTTATATAAACGTATTTTTTTGTTTTTTTTTTAACATCCTACAATAAATAATAAAAGTTGTCTTTGCATGAGTATCAATGTGAAAAATCTGATTGTTGAACTTTCTTAAACACAAAATTTGTCTTTTCCTTTTCAAGAGTTTTTTCTACCAATTTTTACAAAACTTTGATGGGTAAGTTTTTTTTAAATTTATATATTAAGTTTCGGTGTGAATTTTTGTTTAATGTTTTCGTAAAAAAAAAATTCAAATCTAAATTTAGACCTCAAGCTCAATGTCAAACACCAGCTAAAGGGTTTTTCAATAAGAGCGCTACAAATTTTTTTTTTTTTAATAAAACAAAAACGGTTTTGGATATCAATGAAATTCTTTATTCCTGTGAATGGCCATGGCTCAGAGGATAGAGTAGTTGGTTGCTAAGCCGAATGTTACGGGTTCAAGCCCCAGCTTCAGCAGCATTCTTTTTCTAAAAAAATCGCCAGCTTATCTGAGGCCACCTGTGCGATGATATGAGACAATTAAAATCTGTGTCCTCCTCTGTGCCACGTAGGTTTATGTTATATGTTCTTCCCCTCTATGTAACTATCTGTTTCTCTCTGTTGTAGGTATTAATGTCTTGTTCTGTCCCAGCCGATGGCCTCCGTCGCCAGTGCTGCTATGTGTCTGTAGTTCGTTACATTTATGTGCGAATTACTGTGAAGTCAATGTCAATTATTCCTGTGAAAGTAAGTTCGATGCCATTATGTATGGAACTCGATTTCTTTTGCATGGCCACTACGGGCACGCTTGGAGAAGTCCAGACACTGAACCCAATTTTCAAGCATAAATCGGACGATACTGCTGCAATTTCACTTCTTGGCTTCTTGGCATAGACTATAGACTTGACGTAGTCGCACAGGAAATAGTCTTACGGCGTCACATCCACGACCGAGGCGACCAAGCGACTGGACCATTTCGTGAGATAACACGTTCTCCAAACTTGGTTACTAATAAATTGATTGTGACATTCGCTGTTTGGCTTGTCCTGTTGGAACCACATGTCCAAGTCCATATCATCCAATTGGGGCCAAAAATATTCGGTTATCATTGAACGGTAGTGATCCCCATTCACAGTAACGTGCCGGTCTTGATCATCACGGAAGAAGTACGGCCCAATGACGCCGCTGGCCCATAAACCACACCAAACCGTAATTTTTTCGGGATGCAATGATGACTCACGGAGTACGTGTGGATTCCTGCCTGACCAATACCGCATATTTTGCTTATTGATGAAGCCATTCAGCCAGAAATGAGCCTCATCGCTGAAGATGATTTTTTGATGAAAATCCGAATCATTTTCAATTTGTTGCTCAGCCCAATTCACGAACATAGGACGCTTCTGGTGGTCAAGCGGCTTCAGTTCTTGCGTCAATTTAATCTTTTAAGGATGTAGGCCGAGATCTTTTTGCAAAATGCGCCACAACGACGTTACAGAGATGCCCAATGCTTGAGAACGACGTGTGAGAGACACATTTGGACTTTCTGCAACTGAAGCCTCAGCGGCAGCAATATTCTGGACACTACGAGCACTTCTTATTCTCACTGGCACGGGAACATTTTGTACTGTACCTGTGGATTCAAATTTTTCCACTAGACGCTCAATTGTTGATCTGCTAGCACGATTATGACGACCATAAATTGGACGTAGCGCTCTTAACGTTGAGGCCACTGACTCCGAATTTCGGTAGTAAATTTTAATAATTTCGACCCGTTGTTGGCTCGTATATCTTTCCATCATCAAATGGCAAACCTTACTGAAGAGAAATGTCATAAGAGCGGCAAGAAATATGGCGTCGTTTGCTGTCCCTAACCCTCTGCTTTTGTAGCGTCCCTGTTGAAAAACCCTTTATAACCGGACAACGTCTAACAATTTAAAAATTATTTTTTCTCATTGTAGTTCCTCTTTAAAAAAAAAAACAAACAACTGCACTAATTTTTTTTTATGTTTAGTTCAAATATTTAACATTATTTTTAAAATTATAAATAAAATAAAAATTGTACATTTTACGTAATCGTACTAAACAAAGTGGACACACTGCCCCAGTGAAAAATATTTTTTAAGTAAACAAAATTTACATTTTTCTCTTTCTTTGGAATTGAACAAGAAATAAATAATCATTTTGTTCAAAAATTTCAATTTATTTCCAAATTTTTCAATTATAGCCAAACTATTATAAAAAATAAAATCCTAAAGATTTTAGATTTAAAAGATGATAAAACAATAAAGAAAATTAAATTTATATTTTTAAGACTGAATTTAAAATATTTTATTATTTGTGTTGTGCACTCTGACATTTTTTTTTTAAATCGCGACTTTTTTATAAAAAAAAAATTGTAATCGTTATTAAAATCTTTCTGTCTATGTCTTACTTAATAAATGATAAAAAAATGAGATGAAAGAATACGATTTGTCGGTTTGAAACGTGTTTTAAGTAATAAATAATATAATACGAAATATTTAAATGTTCATGTATCAATAAAACATAAATATCTACATAAATAAAAATTAATTGATTATAATATTACTTGTACCTAAATATAGTGTGTCTTAAATGATAATATTCAAATGCTTAAACTAAAAAATATTTTTTTTTTGTGTTTTGAACATTTTCTTCAAAGATCACTGTATGGTAGGAGTTTTGAAAATTTCAATTCCCCCCTTTTTTCAAATTTATTATTTTTAGATTTTTCTTATATTTAGATAGTACAAAATTTCAATTCTTATTTTTAGTCTCTCTTTTACTAAATTTATCTTTTATGACGAATTCAAAAGAAATCAGAACTGAATGTTATTAAAAATAAAATTAAACTTCACAAAAAAAACATCATTCTCACTGTACACTTCAAACATTTATAAAATAATCGTCTTCAATGTAAATATTTTCTATTAATGTATTCATACTCTTAAATTTATAATAACAATGAGATATTCAAGCATAAAATAAAAAAACACTTAACCGTTAATTTGAATTTATATTTTTTCTTATATCGACAATTTAAAATTAAAACTCAATGCCTCAGATTTCTTTTTCAAACAAACAACAAAAATAAAAATAATACCCAACTTTTTTAATATAAATTTAATTTAAATAATATTTAGCTACACTACATTTTTTTCTTATTCATTAATTAAAATTAATAATTTGCAAAATAATCTACAAAACAAACGAAACACTTTTTATCAATCTTTCATATCGATCTCATTACATGCGCTCTGTTTGAGGAATTTGTTCACTTCAAATTGAGTATTGTTTAAACAAAAAAAATGTATGTCCTCAAATTATAATTATTTTTTTCTTTAAGTGAAGCCAGTTTCTAACAGAGCCATTATAAATTAATTTTTTTTATTTAAGTTTAATTTCTTATATAAAAAAAAACATTTTTAATAAGAAATTATTTTATTTTACTCTTAATTAATAACAAAATATGACACAACTCTTAATCGTATATGCTTACAATAAATGTATGTAGATTAAATTTATTTGTTTGTATATAGATATTCTTATGTAAAAAGAAAGAAGGAAAAAAACAATCTGCTAGCTTCACACACAATTTCATTGAAATAAATTGAATGTTTAAAATTTTTATAACAATAAACAGTCATTTAAAAATATAAATGAATATGTATAACCATCAAAACTGAAATCAATAATTACACATAAATGTAAAAAAAAAACATACATCATGCAAAAAAAACGAAAATATTTTTATATATAATTTTTAATTTCTTTTGTGAATTACTCATTTAAATAAAATTAGTTGAGGTACATGTAGATTAGTTTTAACTTTAAATAAAAAAAAATCATACAAAATATAAAAAATCATCGCATTTCACTCTTAATGTTAATATTATTTGATTTTGTCTTCTTTTTTTTAATTTCTCTTTAAAAAATGAGTTGTCTTTTGAAATTGGGGTTTTCTCATCTTATATTTAGTTTTAGTATGACAATGTTTAGATTTTAAGTTTTATTAATATTTTTTTTTCATATTATAAACAAAATTGTAGATAAATAATAATCCAACAACATACATTTAAACAAAACTGAAAAAAAAAATAATAAATAAATAAATAAATAAAAAAAACAACTATTTTTTCTAAAAAGTAAACAAATGGGTGTTTTTATTTTCGTTGTGCTTGTGGTTTTGGTTGTTTTTTTTTTTGTTTCGATTGTAAACAAAACTTGTTTTTGTTTGTTTGTTTTCTTTTTCATTTTCGAAATTCATTTCACTCGTAGAATGTAAGTTGTACATTTTTTAAAATGAAGTAACATTCGTCGCCAAATCATCCAGTAAATGCATTTAATTGAAAGAATTTGTAAAAATATCCATGTTTGGAGAGGTCTCTTTTTTGGCATTTAGTGTAGTAAAATTTAAAAATGTTTGAAAAAAAATTGGCGAAGGCAACCAAGCGAACCCTAACATTTTCCAATCGGAAAATTGAGTTCACTCCTTTTCGAGAGAATCGATATAAAAATGTTTACAAATTAGTTTATACAATTTTGAAATAATTTTAGACATCTTCAAAAGTATGAAGTTTGATGCTGTCAAACAAAAATTGGCGACCGTTTTTTTTTCACGTTTCGAGTAATCGGCCCAATCGAGGTTGGTTCAGAGAACTACCTCGAATAAAAATTCGGAGGAAATCGGAGAAAATTCCACTCCGGCCTACGGTTACCTCGATTGAGCCGAATATGAACGCTGCCTAGTACACAGATCAGGAAAATTTTGTCCTGATATTCTTCCAAGCAGTACGCAGTTTGCACTCAAAATTGAAACATTTTGACTTTGAGCCGCTGTATACACTAATGTCAAGCTTTTGCATCCGCTGTCAAGCAAAAATCTCCATTATTTTGTCTGGAAAAAATGTTCGAAGCATTATTTTGAAGGCAAAGTTGTGAAAAGGTAAAAAACTTGAAACAAAATCAAGATGGACTATTTAATAGAATATTTGGAAAGTGATGACAAAATTAATCACATTCAAAATGAAATCGAAAGCAAATTATTCAAATTGGAAGGAGAGAGGCTAGCCATTTGGAATCTGTGACAGATCGAATTCGGAGGCGGCTTATATAGCCAGAGAAAGGGATAAAAACGGTCGGCTTATTTGAGAAGCTTTTAACATTTCTATTAATTTCTTCATCTTAAAAACTTTGCGTCGTTGTAAAAGCTGAACTACATCGGAACACAAAGTGCCAAAAAGTACAAAAAAGTGGAAATTATGTGCTGTACTGCTTCTACAAATGCATATCTGAATATCTCCCTCTCATTTTTTTTTTAAGAGAACGTGAACAAAAGCTTGACCATGACCGAGCTTTCACTGTGCACAAAGTTCTCAAAACGAATACACTCAAACTTTGTACTTTTTTGTACTTTGTGTTTCGATGTAGTTCAGCCTTAAGTTGCACTATATTCTGGACTCTTGATGCTGTCAAAATTGCATTGAAATAATGAGCGCATTTCGAAATCTAGTGACTACGTAGCCAACCAATCAGAACGAGTTGACTACGTAGTCACTAGGTTTCGGAATGCGCTCAATATTTTACAAGAAATTGAAAGTAAAAATTACGAAAATCAAATTTGAATATAATGAGGTAAAGGCAAATTTTATCAATTAAACGTTAAAAAAGGATGCGGTGGCCATCAAATTAGCAACAAGTATCCAGAAAATTATTATAGAACAACGAAAAGGGGAATCAAGAGAAACCATCCATTAATTGCATAAAAACCGGGTGCAAATTTACAGTCTGTTACCTCTTCTAACCACTTACCCGATTCAAATAAAATTTGGCTGTCGATGAAATTGATTCTGTTTGAAAGCAAAAAATGTGTACGACTGGGTCGTACGAACTTGCTCCTGTATTCCAAATTATAACTCATAAAACAAAACAAAAAAAAATTCGTAAATAAAAATTTAAATTGAAATATATAGGTACCTACCTACCTCAAAAAAAAAATTCAATCTGATGTTATATGATTTCTTGAGAAATTGTTGATTTTTCAAAATTTAAAAAAAAATCGTAGGAGCGGTTTTTTTTTAATTAATTTTTTATATATAAAATTTTTCGAAAATGTCTTAAAATTAATTTGGGCATTCAGTATTCAAGAATGTGTAACTATACATTTTATAAGTAAATTTCGATTTTTAATATTGATCCGTTTTTGAGATACAGAATTTAAAAAAAAAAGTTTAAAAATCCAAAAAAAATTTTGAAAAAATATTATTTGGACAATATATACGTATCTACTTTCAAAAAAAAAAACAAATTACCCTGATCGGTCTTTTATTTTTCGAGAAAAGCTGATAACAAAAAAACGGTTCTATGGGAGGTACCGTTTTGGATCACTACAAAAATATTTTTTTTACAGAAAATACATCACACATCAGTGTTTAAAAAAAAAATCGAGGAAGTTTAAAAAAAAAATCGAGAAAGTTTAAAAAAAACGTAGCAGCCATTTTTGAGAAAATTGAAACTTGGTTTTTGGCCAAAAAAATCGTATGATGGCTACCTTAAATTTTGATCTTAACCCACGCGAATTCGCTCAAACCTCTTATTTTCAAGTTTGAAGTCAATCGGACTAGTGGTTAAGGCTGAGGGTGCGTTCACAGACAGACGGACGGAATCGCCGGACCCACTTTTTTCGACTTCTCTATCATCGTTATGTCATATCTCATCAATTCATCATTATCTCAACTTTTTTTTACGAATTCAATACTTACCATGTATTCTATGGGTCATATTCTACAAGATGAGCAAGAGCTCAGAGTCTGAGCTGACGAGCTTGAACTCACCCGTGAGATCGATCGAGCAGGGAGGAACTCAGACTCAGTTTTGTATGTAGAAAAACGAGTTCAAGCTGTACAGCTATTACTCGTTGAAAATGAGATCGATCTCAAAGCTCTTTTCGTGGCTTAGTTATGATTATTCTTTATGCGAAGCACGTGAAATAAGAATGTCGTCTGAAAGTGAAAATGATGCAAGATCAGAAGTTATTATTATTCATGTGACTATATAGGAAAGAGTTTTTCAAAATACGGGAGTGGTGTAAAGATCCTGGCCAGCAACTTCAACACTTGTAAACTTTTCTTCCGCATTGCATGAAGCTTCAACATTAATGGGATAGGTAGGTCAAAGGTTTCCTTTTTCGGACCTGAATGCAATCTAGAGCACCAATAGCTTAAGGAAACTCGTATTTCCTGCTCCATAACCTTTTGGATTACTTCCACAGTATGTGGGAATATAATCCAATTCTGTGCATGGCTTGCTATTTCTGCAGAAACTTGCTGCACCACTCTAGACATCGTTGATTGATGAACTCCAACGTCTTCGCCAACTCCAATTTGGAACCCGCGATCTCCTTTGTATTGCAGAAAGATTCTTATTTTTTCTTGGTTTGTGAGAGCACCACCACGTGTTTCTGAACTCGGCCCCAAAAATTCTTCCGTGACACCTTCTTCACTAAGTCGATACAACTGACGAAAATCTTCACCAATTGGACACCTTTTTTCTTTAAAAATTCTTGGTCTGACATAATTAACAAAAACTCGGCAATCGTTACAGTTTTATGTGAACTGAGTCCGAAAAATGCCATGCTTAACAATTTGAATTTCTAAGATCGATCTCATGTACTCAAGTGTTTTCTCATCTTTTTGCATATGAAAACGAGCTCAATCTCATCTCGAGCTTTCAGTCTGAGATCGATCTCATCCCTCTGAGATTGAACTCACAAATTGAGATCTAACTCGGTCAGTAATTATTTTTTGCATACAACCTTAAGAAAGTTCTCAAAAAAGTGAGTAAAGAGTTTGATCTCATCTTTTTGCATACGACCCAATGTCACAGACAGATTTTGATCACATTCAACAGCCCTGAACTTAAAACCATATTTGGTATTAAGGCTTAAAAATTATACATAATTAAAAAAAAAAAACATATGAAGTGTATTTTATAGTTTATTTTCGTCTTTTTTAAATGAAGAAAACAATTTATTGTTTTAAATTGGTAAGTAGTAGATAGCAGCACATTTTCTTTTTTCCAATATTTATTAGTTTGATTTAAATATAACATACAGAAAAAATATAACACACTTACATTCCCAAATATATTACACTAACACTGGTCTATATTCTGAGGACAAGAAGAACATAATATGTAAATATTAGCTAAATAGTTCATAAACTTAACATTAAATTAACTGATGGCTGTTTCTATGTACTGTACATATATAATGAAAAATAAATATTTGTAGTCCTTCAACATTTTTCTGTTCATTCTTGTAAATCTTCTACAAATAGTGTAATGAAACAAGAAACTAATCTTTTTATTTAAGTTTTTTTTTTTTTTTGTAGCACTAAAAAATATATATTTGATCACAAAGATTAACAAAAAACATCTTCCATGATAAAGTAAAAGTCTAAAAACCTTTTTTTCTTATGGTGTGTATAAAATATCACACATCTTAATATAGTACAGCCTGTGTATATCTTATGTGTCCCAAATTAACAAATTTAAATAAAATCACCAATTCCCAGCTTTGTACTGTACTAATAAATTAGTGTTTATTGATAACGTGTTTGTATTATAAATTTAATAAATGTAAAATAAATGTTTAAAATAAAAACACTCTTATATACAATTTATATAAACATTCATAATATATGAAATGACACAATTGAAAAATATTATAATTGACAATATTAAATGTAACTAATTTTTGTTCTTGCATAACTTACGTGTTTACTTAAATCCTATGGTATTTTTCTTTTTTCTTTTAATATTAACTCATAATAAATTAATATTAAACACAAAAAAAAACCTTTTGTACTCAGGATAATAGTTATTAAAAAATAAAGAATCACAAACAAATTTCAACATTAATCTGCAAATGTATGGACAAAATATAACTTAGCTATGCAACAAAATAAACAGGTATTTAGGTACATGAATAAGAAATTTTTAAATATCATAAGTTTCTTAAATTTTATAATTTTGAACTTAAAAACAAAATGTTTTGAGTTAATTTCTTAGGAAGGCAACATTTTCTCACATTAAATATAAAATAGACAAAGCAAAGTAAAAACAAAAGGCTGTTGATATAATTATACCAAACAAAACATAAATTTAAAAATCACTTAAGAACAAAAAAAAAATAAAATAAATTGCATTTCGATGTTGTGTTTTTAGATTGAAAATAAATAAATAAGAAAAAAAGAATTGTTATTGATGTTCTTCATAAAAATCCTTAACTAAAAATTCTTATAAGGAAACAGAAATGTATTGGAAAATCTTTTTTGTATGTAGTTCAATATATTCCAACAATTTAAACAAAAAAATTATAACCAATCACTAAAAACAATTATACATACAAAAACATTAAAATTAAAAAAAAAATTGACCATGATAATACTCAAACAAAAATTAATTAATTTCATTTATAAGGAGAGTGTTGCACAATGGAAAATTAATTATTTCCGAGCGATGTTCTATTTTTTCTTGTAACTTGAAATCACTTCTATCTGTGCATATTAAAAAACTAAAAATTATATGTAATCATGATATTAACTGTAGAAATTATTTGAACACATTAAAAATTGAACCAAAATATAAACAAAAAAATTGTCATAAACAAATTCTTTCATTGACGGAAAATTAAAAAAAATAAACGTATATGGGAAAATATTATTTTGAAAATCCAGGTATGGAAAAAAACAATTTGTTGTATAAATAAATGTAAATATTTGTAAATTTGAGGCAATTATATTTGTAATAAATATGCTTTCATTTGAATATAGTTCTTTGAAAAAAAAAAATATATTTGGTTTTTATTTATGGGCGCTAGTATATTTGTTTCATATCACGCTCTCTTCATACTGTCGAAATTTGCTTAAATTTGCTAGTTGTTGCTTAGGTTAAGCTGAACATTATCCATAGCTTCCATAATCGTGTACAACTAAAGAGTTGAACAGAATGCGTCACCCGTCGACTGGCGACGAAAATGACAGCTGTCAAAAAATGCACCTCTAGGTAATGTCAATTGAACGCTTTCAGAATGCTCTTTTTTACTTCCAGATTGCCAATTAAAAACGCCATAAAATCGATAAAATTCATACTGCAACTGATACATACAAGAAAATTCAATTTTTGAGCGAATCGCCAGGCGATGGACAAAGCATTCTGTTATGTCGTTTTCCATTGGTCGTTTAGAAGCATTCGGAAGAGTACAGAAGTCTTCTGAAACCATTCCATTGGACTGACTTTGACAGACGGAATGCTTCTGAGAAGAGAAGAACTCTTCTGTTTTGAAAACAGAATCGTCCGAAGAATGACACATACATCATAACCCATTCCATTGGAGGTAGAAGAAGAAACGTCAAAAAATGACAAATGGAAAACGACATTACTGATGCGTGATTTCTATAAAAAAAATACATTTTTGACAGCTGTCATTTTCGTCACCGGCGAAGAGCGACGCATTCTGTTCAGGGCCCTTATTGTGTTTTGTGTATTACGAAACCCAGAGAAACGAAAGTTGAAGAAAATGTGTTGAGTTTTCATGATAAAACGGTGCAGAGCATTTTGGCCTTGGACTCGTCACTCGTCAGCAAATCAACTCCAAGTTGATTGAAGTTCACTTCCACTTGTGTGCGCCACCTGAGTCGCGTCCTTCCTCAACTTCTTCGTCCTTCGGGAATAGTGCCGAAGGCTTTCCGGGCCGGAGCATTGGTGTCCATCCGCTCTAGACAACCGAGCCATCTGAGTCTCTGCTCCTTGACTCTTCTGGCTAGGTCTATGTCGTTGTACAACCCGTAAAATTCACTGTTGTATCTTCTTCTCCATTCCCAATTAATGCAAACGGGGCCAAAGATAACCCAAAGAACTTTCCTCTCGTAACAGCGCATGGCACATTCATCCGATTTTGTCAAGGTCCATGCTTCTGCATCATACAGCAGGATTGTATGAAAAAGAATTGTTATAAAGGGTTTCCCAATAAGAGGTGTTATTTTTATATTCGAAGAAAAATGACATTTTTTTAGATAAATTATCGGATGTTTATTTCATTATAAAGAGGAAGGTATGCCGTTAATAATGGAACACAACATCAGCCAAATGGCCGCCACGACCACGCTTACAGGACCATATCCTTTTCATGAAATTTTCCATAACCAAATCGCAAAGTGGCTGCCCTATGTCCTCGATAGCCTCACGAATTCCATCTTTGAGGTCTTGAATCGACGCTGGGCTGTTGGCGTAGACCTTATCTTTCACGTGGCCCCAAAGGAAGAAGTAGCAAGGGTTTAAATCACAAGATCTCGGTGGCCAATTGTGATCACTTCTTCGAGAGATAACACGGTCCGGAAACTTTTCCCGTAAAAGATCGATGGTTTCATTGCTTATGTGGCACGTAGCGCCGTCTTGTTGAAAGTAAACGTTGTCCAGATCAATACCATCGTTCCATTTTTATTAATGGCGTAGTTTCTACTTGTCAAATGTCAAAAAATGACGGCTTCAAAAGTGACAACTACCGAAATAGCGGGCTATTCAAAATAACACCTCTTATTGGAAAACCCTTTACAGTTTTACACTCAATTGCTTTCTTAGCCAAAAGAAACCGATTAGCAAGAGTTATTCTTCGTCTGATCTCGGCGACCGTGTTAATAGCGGAGCATGACGTTTGGCTGTCAAAAATAAAACAAGTAAAATTTCACGGTCTTTAAATTTTTATTTATAATTAGAGTATAAAATTAATTTTTTAAACTAAATTCTATAAAATAAAATAATTTAAAAGAAACGTCATCGATTGCAAATAGTGTTTCCATCAATATCAATCAAATATTGCATTTATTTTCGAAAAAAAAACTCTGAAAATATTCTTCAACCCTGCAAATGGTAGGTGAATGCAAGAACAAAAGAAATCTAATCGAAACGTCACCCGAAGCTCAAAGAACCACGAAAAAAAACAACTGCAAGATGTCTGTTTCTGCCATGTCTGTAGCCGAACTTGAAGAATTGATCACGGGCATACTGGACAGAAGAATCTGCGAGCTCCCAACTAAAGCAGATACAGACCGAATATTAAGTCAAGTAGAAAGCCTCAAAGCACAAAACGATACGATAACCATAGAATTGCAGCAGATAAAATCGAAAAACGAGTTTCTTGAACGACGAATTGAACATCTCGAAAAACAATCAAAAGTAAAAAATATAATCTTCTCTATGCCCAACAACATTGGCGATAACTTAGAAGAAGCAGCTCAACACTATTCTAAGCAACTTCTGGATCAGAGTGATGTTGCACTTGAGGATATCACTGAGCTTCCGTCCAAGGGAAATCATAAAATTGTACTCGTGCAAACAAAAAGCCGAAAAATATCTGCACAAATGCTAAAAAACGCGGGTAAATTGAAAGGTTCGGGAGTCTTTGTAAACCCGGATTACACAAAGGAGGAGCAAAAAAAAAGACGAAAAATGCTACAGATAAGGTACGCGATCAAACAAAAACATCCAAATGCAATTCCTTTGATTAGAGGGTTAAAACTACACGTAAACAACAAAATATTCTATGCAACAAACGATGGTCAAATTCTATGCGACAATGGAAACGATGGTATGAAATTACTTCACGAAATGTTTGGAGAACTTTTTATAACAAACGAACAAACAACAAAACAAGTAAACATATCAACGTCAAACTCATCAAGAGGTCATCAGAAGCTGTCAAAACACCGATGTCCATGAAGCCATCTGGTAGTAAACATGGGAAGTACCAAGCTAAATGAAAAAGTGTTGCCGTCTGCCATAATGCAAGTATTAAAAATAATACCTTTTTAAAGAAGAAACAAATATTAACTGAATTTAAAAATATTATGGCCAGTTGCACCAAAATCCACAAAAACTAGTTTTTGTTAAAATGCTTATAAAATTTATCGGCCTGATAAATTTACTGGGTTGCACCAATGTCTTTCACAGATTTTTTAACTAAAATGCTGTTTGCGAAACATCCCTGCTTTTTTTTAAACTGAACGAAAAAGAGATGTCAGAACCGTCATTTTATTTTGTTTGTTACGTTCCTATTTTTGAATTCGTGTTTCGCCCAGCAATTTAAATAATATGAATTTAAAAAAAAAAGAAAAAATGGATGCCAAGAAAAAAAGGGAAAGAGGCAAAAATTAGGTCTGTTCTTTTACTCCCTAAAACTGCCGAAAACTACCAAATTCTCCCACTTTTCCATTCTTTTACTCCTGATTTTTTTAAGTTCTGTCACTTTTGAAGGAGAAAAATATTTTCCCTATCAGCCGATTTTAGCTACAAAAATTTCTTGTGGCAGTTTTTGTAAGTTCTGTCAAACCATAAGAAGTACATTGAATTTTGTTGACGTTTGATGTAATTTTGTGCATTTGGCAGAATTTTGCTGTTAAGCGTTCTTTTACTTTTTGGGAGAATCACAAAATTTCATCCCCACTCCTCGACTTTTGACAAAACTACCGAAAAAGTAAAAGAACGGACCTATTATGTGGAGGAGGAGAAAAATGAACCTATCGACATTGCACTAAAATTTCGCCGAATTATTGAAAACCGAGCCACGGATGGAGTGACCCCGGCCGTTCATATCCAGCGATCTATTTAATTCAAATATGTTTTTGAATTGTAATTTGTAACTTTCAAAAGTGAAATGTTTGTTTTTTTTGTAGATATTTTCATTAAAACTCGGTTTTAAAATTTATCTGGAGGAAAATGGCATTTTAGTTTATCGGCTTGTTTATCGGCCTTTTAAAACTAAAATTGGTTGGAGCAACCGATAAATAGCATTTTAAAATTTAACGAAGCGATAAATATTTAAAAGCGTTTGGTGCAACTGGCCATTAGTATATTAGCATATAACATTGCGGGATTAGCAAATAAGTTACTATTTTCCGATTTTTTTATGTTTGTCAAGAAACATGACATCTTTTTTCTTTTTGAAACTTTTGATTCAAGTGAAACTTTTGATAATTATAGGAAATATTTTACCGATTTTAAGTTACATTGGGTGTCTGCTTCACGTGTCTCTAACTTTGGAAGAGCCAGCGGGGGGTTTTTGTACGGGTTTAAGGAAAATAGAATAAACGGTAACTTCATAGAATTGGATGAATATGTTTATCTTAAACTAAATTACTGCAACGTAAACTATCACATTCTTCCAATGTACATTAATTGCAACAATTGGATGCACGACTTTGAAATAATAAACAACTTCTTGAACATCACTAACATAGAAAATATAATGCTTATTGGGGATATGAACGCTCGCATAGGGACATTACAGACAAAAACCGTATGGACTAAACCTTTCACTAACGAATCTTTATTCCTAGAAAAAAAGATCTTCTATGGATACAGTAGTTAACAAAAATGGACAACTTTTTCTAGAAATGTGTCAAATAAATGATCTATTCATCCTAAACGGATCCACTAAACAAGATTGTCATGGTGCATATACATTTATAGGAGGGCCAGGAAAATCTGTAGCCGATTTTTGTGCAATATCTGAAGGATGGAAAAAGCTTATCGAATCATTCACTGTTGAGTCGCAAACTTTTGCTGATCATATGCCACTAAAAGTCATTTGTCATCTGAGTAATGAGCAGGAAAACTCTAATCTTAATCTTCCTCCGAAGTTAGTCTGGAAAGATAGTTATAGAGAAACATACCAAACTAAAGTTAACCACGCACTACTACACTCAAACCATCTTACTGTGTACCCTTCAAATGCAGAAGCAAAAATTAGTGATATGTATAAATGTATAGAAAAGGCAACTCAAAGGAAGAATACTTCTAAAAATCCCACCTACAAACAGAAATGGTTTGATAACGAGTGTTTCAAAGCCAGATGTTTATCTTTTGAATTGTTACGAAAAATTAAATCATCTCCCGATCTAAACGAAACAATCACAAAAAATTATTTAACAGCAAATAAAAATTACAAAAACTTGTGCAAGTCGAAAAGAGAAGCTTATTTTCGATCTGTTGCATTAGGACTTTCGAACACCAATAACAGCAAACAGTTTTGGTACAAAATCAATCAACTGAGAGAACCAAATTTGATATGTGGAATTAAACTGCATGTCTCTGATCTGGCAGATTATTTCAAACTTCTGTTGAATCCACAACCAACAACAAATAACTTTTTGTTCGCAGAAACCCTTATTTACAATGAGAGCTTAGATCGTGAAATATCAATGAGCGAATTAAGTACGGCATTATTAAAAGCAGCAAATAATAAAGCACCAGGCCCAGACAGAATTTCAAACGAATTTTATAAAAACGCACCTACCGAGTTCCAGATTAGAATGTTAGAGATGTTTAACTACATTTATGAGACGGGAGATATTCCACAATCTTTTAGGGATTCGATTGTATATCCCATATTTAAAAAAGGTGATCCTAATCTGGCAAGTAATTACAGGGGCATATCTTTTATGAACGCTATAGCAAAGATTTTCACCTCTATCTTGCTTGAACGAATACATTCATGGATTAACATAAATGAAATTCTTAGCGAGTACCAATCTGGTTTTCGTAAGGGTTACTCCACAACTGATAATATTTTTGTTCTAACATCTATTTCAAAATACTTTTTGAGACAGAAAAGAAAATTGTACATCTTTTTTGTTGATTTCAAGGCAGCATTTGACTCGATAGATCGAAATGCTTTATTTTATAAGCTTTCGCAAAAGGGAATGTCAACAAAGCTAATAAAGATCCTTAGAAATATGTATACAAATACACGTCAGTCAGTATGGAATGGAAAAAGTATGTCGGAATGGTTTGAAACAAAATCTGGGGTGAAACAGGGATGTCTGCTTAGTCCTGTTTTGTTCTCAATCTTTATAGACGACATTACGTTGCAACTACCAGCTGGTGTACGAATCGCTGACCTGACAATAAAAGTTTTACTCTATGCTGACGATATATTGCTTTTAGCAGAATCTCCTCAAAGCCTACAGCTCATGATCAACAGGCTCTCAGATTATTGTAAAACTTGGAACCTTACAGTAAATCTTGAAAAATCAAAAATATTAATTGTTCAAAACAGACAAACTAAACTAGAAAGGAATGAAAAATGGTTTTTTGAAGGTCAAGTGATAGAGACTGTTACAGAATACAAATATCTAGGGATCCTAATCAAGCCAAACATGAACATGTCACCCCACCTAGAAAAAAAACTGTTATCAGCTAAAACAATGATAAATGTTTCTTGGAAAAGTGTTATCTCAAACACTAATATCCCCACATCTGCTAAATACAAAGTTTTCGAAGCCATAATGCGCTCCGTTATGTGTTACAGCTGCCAGACATGGGGTTATAAATTGTATGAAGAAGTGGAAAAGTTGCAACGCTTTTTTTCTCAAGAAGTTGTTTTATCTGCCTTCGACAACACCTAATTATGTTCTCACACTCGAGACTGGCCTACCATCACTTTTCGTATACACACTGAAATTGCATTTTGACTATGTCCTGAAAGTTCTGTCCCAGGCACCTAATAGATTACCACAAAAACTTGTGAAATACACCTTCGAAAAGCAAGTGGAATGGATAAAGGAATGGAAAAAATGGGCTGAATTATGTGGGGTAGAGCTTATTATACAGTTCGAAAATATGAATATGCTTAAAGGACAACTCTATAAATTACTGGAGGACATAGACATTTTACAAAGAAACGAAAGTATACAAAAAGCAATCTCTTCAATAGATAGATTGTTATATCCTGTGCTTAGCTACACCTTTACAGAAAACTACTTTGACGACAAATACAACGTGAGAGCAATATCCCTCATTTGTAGAGCAAGAAGTGATACATTAAATTTGAATGGTTCCCCGTACAGGAATTCCTTTGCAACCCAGTGCTCCCTATGTAACTTCAAATCAAAAGAAGATTGTTTTCACTTTCTTTCAATCTGTCCGGTATACAAGGAAATTAGAATGCTCTATTTTGGAAAAACGACTTTGTCCATGGAAGAAACCAAAATTGTGCTCAATGGGCAAAACTGGTATAACCTCTACCTGTATCTCGAAAATGCATCAGCTTACAGAAACCTAATAATTTCAGAATATCGATAAATCTTTCTTTGCTTTTTAAAGTATGTCATGTTTCAATTTTTGTTTTAGCTAAACTAAAAGCCAATTTTGCACTGTTTAAAATCTACAATTTTTGTAAGAACATTGTAATAGACACTATATTTTGTTTTGACTAAACTAAAAGTCACATTCTTTTATAAAGATCTTTTTTCGTTTTAGCCAAACTCAAAGCCCATATTATCAATTATATTAATGTATCATATAGATGGCATAAAGTTGTACTTGAATGATGTATAGTCAGTCTTATGTATTATTGAACCCGCAATAAAATTGTTAAATAACTTTTTTTATTATAAGAATTTAAACTCATTTGTATAAATAATTAATTAAATTGAAAAAGAATATCTTTAATTATAAATATTAATTTCATACACTGAAAGTTCAGTCTTAACTCAATCTGGCAGACGGCTATGCCACAGCCTATAATTTTTATTTTATCTTATTTGATTTGTATATAATATCAACCAAATTTGTATATTTAGTTGAATTTTTTGTGAATAAAATATCTATCTATCTATCTATCTATCTAATAAAAATCTAATCTATCAAACTCCTCTATTACCTCGAAGTTTTATGCATCTATTGTGACGTTCTGTCCGAGCCGTTTCGGTGTTGGGTGTCCTTCGTTTAACTCATTTACAGCTAAACCCATTTTTGCCGCTTCTGTCTCAATTCTCACAAAGGCGCCATTGACATCACGCTGTGTTCTTCCCATTGTATCAATATCATCGGCGTACGCGAGAAGTTGAACCGAATTTTGAAAGACGGTAGAGTTTTGCACTATCTTCTCAAGAACGATGTTAAGGAAATCGCATGACTGTACATCGCCTTGTCTGAATCCTTTTTTGACATCGAAAAATTCCGAAAGCTCGCTGCCAACCTTGATGGCGCAGCGTGTGTTCTCCATTCCATAGTCATTTTGCACAAGCGAACGATCTTGGCAAGTATGCCTAAACTAGACATAGCTCTATACAGTTCGTCTTTGTAGATGCTGTCATACGCGGCCTTAAAATCGATGAAAAGGTGGTGGGTATCGATTTGGAGTTCATAAGTTTTTTCCAGGATCTGCCGCAAAGTTAACATTTGGTCGATGTTTGACTTTTCTGGTCTGATACCACATTGATAAGGACCAATCAGATTGTTGACCAAAGGCTTCAGACGTTTACATATTTTGCGTGAAACAGATTAAACCAGCAACAGCACCAGCGCCGTCAACAGCAAACAGCACGCTGGCCAGCAAATATTTTCCAAACACATTGCCACCAGCACCAGCGACGTCATTTCATCTGTTTTGACATTTCGTTCTCCTTGTTTTCATGTTTGTTTTATTTTTTGTTGTTTGGCGCCTCTGAATCTTGTACATTGAAAGTTGTCAGCAATGGACCAGCAACAGCAAATTTAGGACTTTGACCAAACGACGCTGTTGACGTTGCTGGTGCTGGTTTATTCTGTGTCGAACGATTAAAATTCATGGGCTCTAAAACAATGCCCGCCGCTGTTGCTGGCGCTGTTGCTGTTGCTGGTTTTCGCTGTTCTCGCTTTAAGGCCAGTACGCAGATCGCGCTAAACTTAATTTTATCTCGACAATTTTTATCTCTACTCTTTAAAAAAAAAAACTTAAAAACCGGCTTCGTTACTAGGTCTCAAGATGGCGCCACAATCGATTGCCAGCTTGCTGATACTATGCAAGAATATTATACAAAGCCGAAGGAAACCCAAATGTCATATTTTAGCTGCGAATAAATGTACTACACATTATTTAGCACGCTAAATTGAGTGGAGACTTTGGTTTGTACAGTATTAGCAGAAAGTTTGAATTAAGCGCGTGAACTGCGTACCACCTAGCTAAAAATCCTAGCTAAAATTTATCTTTGGAGGAAATTTATATGGAAGATAAATTTTAGCACGATCTGCGTACTAGGCTTTAGGGCAGAGAATATCTTGCAGGCAATGCTAAGTAGGCTGATTCCTCTGTAGTTGGCTTACTTTATTAGATACTCATCAGTCATCACTCATCATTCATCATTTAGATGACCATGACATGTAAGGCGATTGGACAATTGTCCCGAAAGACTGCAAAGTGGAACTGATAAGATGAAGATCTAGTCAAACTGGGACTCGATTTCGTAAAATATTATAAACAGATCAAAGTTTTCATTCATTTTGCAAGTAAAATCAGCATCACCCTGTCTGAACACCACTACGCTCCCATTCCAAGTTTTATTTGCGAACTGTCAAAAACATAACTGTCAAATAAAACTTCAGTCGCATTTTCTTTGCTATTTCTTGTATTTTTGCATTTGCATTTTTTCATTCGAGCAAACAAATAAAAAAAGAAAAGTATTTAGCACAAGTTTAAAGTAAAATATTAAATATTGAATTGGAAACCTAAATAGCCGTTCAGATGGAATCTGTGGCTCACACAATTGACGCCAAAGAGCGTACGGACGATGTCCGATTGAAGAACCTTTCGCCATTTAGCAAAATGCTCTTGGCCGAACCCATTCGCAAGGGTCTCGAAGCCGCTGGATTTGTTTATCCAACTGTTATTCAAGCAGCAGCCATACCAATTGGGAAATCTGGAATGGGTAAGCCATCAGATTTTTAGTAAACAGGAAAAAGTTATTGTAGCTTGAATTTCCAGACCTTCTGGTTCAGTCGAAATCTGGAACTGGAAAAACTTTGATTTTCTGCACAATTATCTTGGACGCATACCAAAGTGAAATTCGAGAACCACAATCGCTGGTCCTGGTTCCGACTCGAGAAATCGCTGTTCAAACAGAATATGTACTCAATCAAGTGGGAAAATATTGTCACGGTGAGTGGATGAACAAACTATCACTTTAAAACCATTCAAACTGACCTTGAATTTCATAGGTTTCCGTGCGATCAGCGTCATTGGTGGCATGGTTGTCACAGAGGATCGCAAAAACCTCCAAGGAGCCAAGGCAATTGTCGGTACTCCCGGCCGCGTCCTACATCTGATTAACAACGAGGTCCTCAATACATCTAAGATTCGACTCCTCGTGATTGACGAAGCCGACAAGATGTACTCACAGTCCTTCCGGCAAGATCTCACCGTCATTCGGCAGAATTTGCCGTTGCGCAGACAGACTGTCGCCTGCAGTGCCACATTCTGCAACGATCTTGACAAAGAACTAGCCAAAATGATGAAAAATCCCGTCCTCGTTTCCACAGAAACCCGAGCAACACTTCTCGTTGGTATTAAACAGTTTGTTTATGAAATTCCCGAACAAAAGACAAGTATGCTCGAGATGAATCGTAAACTGGATGCTCTGCGAAAGATCTTCGGGATGATTCCGTTTAAACAGTGTCTGATCTTCACTGGCTCCCAGTCGCGAGCAGAATCTTACAAAAACAATCTGGAACGTGAAGGCTGGCCCTGCGAACTGATTTCCGGCGCCCAAGATCAGAAAACCCGCCTGGAAATGTTTAAAAAATTCCGGGAATTCAAGACCCGCATTCTAGTTTGCACAGATCTCATGGCTCGTGGCATAGACTCGGAGAACGCGAATCTGGTCATCAATTTGGAATTGCCCACAGACGGTGTCACTTACTTGCATCGTATCGGACGCGCTGGACGCTTTGGTTCTCATGGAATCGCCATAAGTTTCGTTGCCTCGGAGAAGGATCGTGAACTGTTCGCAAATATTCGTGATAAAATCGGAACTGGCATGACCATCCTCCGCTTTCCCGAGCTGGATATCGATCGAGATTTCTGGGATTTTTCGAACTTTGATCGGGATTTTGCACAGTATGGGTTCTTTGGGGATCCCGAGGTTCGTTGGGGAGCCGACGATGGCACCGACGCTGATGGTGATAAGGAGAATGTTGTCGACAACAATTTCACTCATTCCATAGACACCAAAACGTTCCAAGTTGATCTGCGAGAAGCTGCAATGGGCCTGCTCGAGTTGGTTCCGCACAAGCCTGAGAATCTACACAAACTCACACCCGAATCCAAACAGAGTTCTTCGCAAAAGTTGCCTTCGTCAAATACCATTGACGATGCTAGTAGCATTGCCGCCGATAGTGACATCCTGCGCAGCAGCCATCAAGATATTAATCAACAGCCGGCATCGGCCAGCAAACCATCCATCCAGTCTGGAGTCTTGAACGAGAAAATCCAAATTCCTAGAAATATCACCGAATTGCTAGTCGACACCAAGGAGAAGGACAAGACAAGAAAAATCGATCCCTTTGAGGAGTACAAAAAGGTTCTGGACAACAGCACCTTGTCCGATTCCACCGAAGATGTTGTGCGAAGTCCCCAAAAGCTGATGGACATCAAAAATCTGCTCATCAATTCGAAGGAACCCCCCACACGCGTCAAGAGTGACATCTATTCGGATTACGAGAACTTCAACGAGGATAGTGCCTCGGTTAGTCAAGCCACATGTGCCGATGTAGACATCGACAAGGCAACATTTATTCTGTCAGTGGCAACACCATCGGCAGCAGCATTCGATACATCCAGTCAGGACTTGAACACCAGCCAACAGTGTGATGTCTCAACCGAGGAGCCCGATCCAGAAGTTAGACATTTCCCATCACCGGCCAACACTAATCCGCCCTTAGAGCAAATGCCTCAAGTTTTGATGGTTCCAGCTCCTCCGCCAGCAGAGCGACGATCGCCGACACTCAGTGAACGATCGAACAGTGTTTACTCGGATGACACGGAACGCGGCAGTAGCGGATTCGATGAGAATATCATTTCGGGGGGCACTTCGGGCATTGTCACCACCGATGACTCGTCCTATGAGGATTACGATGATACCGGCTCCTATTTCACTGACTACGGTGATGAGGAGGATGAACGAAACAACTGGCACTATGAAGACGATGTCGATGATATCGGAGAATTTTTCGGTTCCGATGAGGAGGAGGAGGATGATGAAGAAGAAGCGGAAGTTGACGGTGAAGAGGAGGCCACCGAGAACTATGATGAGAATGCCACGCGTGAGTACCAAGAAGCCTACAACCGGTGGGTGAATATGTACTGGAATCAGATGACGCTCGTTAGGGATTATGTTAATTTCTCCTCCTTCGTTCGGGGAACTGGATAGATCCACAAGCACCAAGTCAAGTCAAAGTCAACCACATTATGCAGAAGAAATTTTCTCAAACGTAAACCCGCTTATAAATGGAAAAAAATGTTGAACTCAAAATAAATTATTACAACTCCTTAATTCCTTAATGAGGAACCGGCTTTTATTTCAGAAGTTTCAAGTGTTAGGAGTAGATACTTAGGAGGTCGTGAGGTCCATTGTCTTTTCGATCACAAATTGAAAACGAAGGCAAATAAAAATGCTAATCTACGACTTTATTGTTAACAATTTTTGGTTTTAAGACTTTTAATCAGTTTAGTAGAAGAAGAAAGAAAGAAACAAGTTAAAGACGAGAAAACAATTCTAGGATTATTCAGGTCCTCCAGGAACATAGTCTTCAGATATGCTAAGCATAATGGACTTGGTCAGCTCGGGCCCCAGCCAAATAACGTACATCACCATAGTTTCGAACAGTCCCAAAACAATTCCAGCACAAACGTCGAGCAAGTGATGACGATACATCAATAAGCGGGACACAGCAACAGCTGAAGCCCAAACAGTCAACGCCGGCCACATGAACATCGGCAGCGGATAGAGAATTGTAAAGAAGCCAACAATGTAGAATGCCCTTGAAGCATGTCCCGATGGGAAACTGAACTTATCCGGACCAAACCCGACTGTTTCAACATCAGCGGATGGTCGACGACGTCTGGTTGCAGCTTTGATGACCGCAACGATTATTATATCGATGATTAGACCGAGGAGCATATTGATTTGCATGTTGTAGAGCGATGGGCTGTTTATCATCCAGCAGAATGCTAGCCAACTGGCAAGCCATGCGATTCCATGGCAGGATATTTCCAGGAGTCGGCAGTGATTTTTGACCGAACGAAAGGCCACGAAATTGAGCAGGAATGAGACTAGGGATTTGGTGAGTTTGATGTCGTAGTCGAGTATTTTTTTCACCGCTGGGTGGGTTTTATTATTATCCATTGTGGAAAGTTTTTAACAATACAAGTGCTTGAGACGGAAAATTAATTTAAAATAAATAAATGACACATCAAGTTCACAGATCAGAAACAACAAGATAGGAAACCTGCCTACGTTTTACCCTCCGAGTCCGAATACCGAAAATTTTATTTGTTTATTTTTGTTTTTCAATTCGTGTACAGTGTCAATTTTGACAGTTCTGTCTCTTATATTCTTCTTTCTGACGTGTTCATATTTTGGTTTATAAAAGCGTTTACATGAACCGATTTTACTTTCATCAATATGGTCAAGTATTTATATTTATTCAATAATTTCTGTAATTACCTTAGCTGCCCCACATATGCATAAACATTAAACATATACAGAAATAAATGGCAATTGGCACCTCACACCCTTCCACGTTGATCTTTTTTCATCAAAACGAAAATACAATAACAACGACACTTCGAAAACCAGTGAAATTAATTGATCGTTGGATGTTAACAAAGCCTTATGAACTGCACTACCTTATCATATCGTTGAACACAAACAATTACTAGCCGCTAGCCATTTCCATTTTCCAGCTTCCCTTGGCTAATAGCTCGCATCTACGTCTACGCCATTTGTGTTCATACTTTTTTAATAATCTTTCAAAAAGACTAGAGACGAAAACGCCGACTTGTTTTTCGTTTTACAAATTTTGTTGAAATATTAAAAATAATTATTTATAATTGTTAGGAAATAATAAATCAGAAACAAAATAAGAAATTGAACCAATTATATCAACTAAACAAAAGTAAGTCCATGGAAAAATACATTTTCAAAATTTTCATGCTCCATGTATGTACATACAAAATGGAGTATGTAATCCGTAATTAAAATAAAATCGATTTTTTTTTTTCAAACAAATTTTGTTCACAAATGTTATTTACCTATTTGAAAACAAAAATATCTTTTTTAGAAGTTAAAGATTTATTGAAGAATGGTCCGTGGAAGAGGATATAGCAGTCGTGGCGGAGGACGTGGTAATTCGTACCGGTCATCTGGCTCATCTTATCGTGGAAGTTCAAGAAAAGATTTTGGCGATTCTAGTTATCGTGGTGGTGGTGGTGGAGGCTCCCGCTATAATTCCGGAGGCAGCTATAACAATTACGATTCTCGGAGTCGCGATAAGTTTCCTTCGCGCTATGAGAATCGTAACGAAAGCGGTGGCAAAAGATCGTACAGGGTAAGTTTTGTAAACGAGTTTTTTTTTCGGGTCCATGCATGTAATGAAAATTGAGGTTATGTTCTCAGATGAAGTAGGTGGTTGGGGCTGATGGAATTTTTTTCTTTTTTGTCAATGGTAAATGACGTGGGTGCGCAAGACACACCAAACCCTTATCCATTTGTTAGAGAAGCCACAGGAAATGCATTGAATTTTAGTTCATGTAGATGTTGGGAGTGGGAACGTTCATTGTGTTTTAATTAAAGAGGTCTCTTCATTCTTTACTTGTATGCATGATAAATTATATGATAAAGAGGTCAGCTTTGGGTCTCCTCTTGGCGATTTTAGCATTAGCATCGTTTCATTAACGCTGGCTGACCAGAGAGTTCGTCAAGAGCTTTACTAGGTACGCTTCCAAAATATGTTCACTCTTAACTCATTCTCATTACTAAGAATTGCTTACTTCAGTAAGGATCTCAGCCTGAGACAACAGTTTTCCATCGGGATCCCTCCCATGCGTTTTCCAGCCGTCGAAACCAAGCTCACTGGCATCCGCAGTCACTTGATCCTTGTACCGTAGATCCGGTCTTCCTTGTCTCGAACCTGGGGGCTGCGAAGAGAAGACTTTCTTGGTTGTAGCGTTGTCTTCCATTAGCTCGATGTTAGCGAGTAGCACTGGCAAAAGTAAAGTCTTGTATAGCAGACACTGTCTTTCGAGTGCGGAGTTTTGAACCCAGTTGCTTGCCAAATCGAAGTGGCAGCGGCTCGCTAGGATAATTCTTCGGATCTACTCTAAGCTGTCGTTTTTGAGATGATGGTTGTTCCCAGGCAGGTGAACTCCTTAACTACCTCGAAATTGCTGCTTGCGAACAATTAGAGAGCTCATTATCAAAGGTCAGCAACTGGACCAAAAAATGCGGCCTTAAGGTCAGACCAATTCTAACCTATGGCAGTTTGGTTTAGTAAATAGCTCTGGAGAAATCCAGGAATTTAAAACCATTACCAAAGTACAAAGAATGGTTTGCATTAGCACAAGTAGTGCGATAAAGCTCCCCCACATAAATCTATTTATTCAAGAATCAAACCAGTCTGGAATACTAGCTAGAGTGCACATGCCTCGATTTTTACGAAATACGTAGGTAACAACATCTGCACAGATTATATGACCCCTTACCAAGATTTCAACAAATCTTTTAGTACCAGCTTCCCCAATACGTTGGGAAAATAGTGTGTCCTACGCTAATGAATTGACTTTTACCATCTACACTGATGGCTCAAAAATGATCACTGGCGTGCAGATTTCTACTCAGAAAGCCTCAACCTTGGCAATTCATTCAGACCATGGTAGCGTCTTCCAAGCAGAGATCTTGGCAGTGAAAAACGCTGCTAAACATATATGTCCATGATGGCGATATCACGACATAACTTCTTTCATTGATAGCCAAGCAGCAATAGAAGCTATCCCTGCCACCCAAATCAAGTCGAAGCTTTTTTCTTGCTGTCGCGAAGAGCTTAATGTTCTTGGTACACAGAGTCTTACATAATGACTCTGATGGGTTTCTGGCCACAGTGGTGAGCCAGGTGACGAAAAAGCGGATGAGCTTGCAAGGGCAGGCTCCTCTCAAAGACCATCATATAGAAATCCCACTATATGAACTGAAACAAAACGTCGGTAACATTGTTCTTCAAAAACCCAACGATAGATGGAACCTCCTAGCAGCTTGTGTTAAAAAAAACTTTGAAACTTTGGCCTGAATACGATAAGAAAAGATCCGAAAGGATTTTAATTCTAAATAAACCCTCTTTAAGATCCCTTATTATACTTCGTCCAAAACAAATCTGCAGTACAGGCCTTATGGGAGAGCTTTTTTACTCCAAAGGGTGCCTGTCCAGGAAAAAAATCTAGAATCCCCTTTAAAAAAATATACTAGGCGTGTTTTATTGGGAACTTAGCTCAGCTTAGCAATAGAAATTACATGTCAAACAACAACAACCGAAAGCTAAGTAAAAATAAGTTAGGAATTTTAGTTAGGAATTTCCTGAAGATAAGGTTTCAGCAATCCGACACTTGAGTTTTTCGTTGTGTTTTTCGTTTATCAAATGTCAAAACCTTTTGAAGAAAATAGTTTTCCACCATAGCAACTCAATGTAAAAAAAATTGTTTCAAATTTGAAAATAGTTTTTCACCATAGCAAACTCAATGTAAAAAAAATTGTTTCAGGTAGGTGTAAAGATGGCGTTTGGAATATTTCGATTTTTGACATTCTGGTGAACGAAACTTAATTCAAAGCTGACTATAGCGTTTTATTGGAATTCCTATTGCTAAGCTAAGCTAAGTTCCCAATAAAACACAGCTACTACAACACTGTTTCCTCATACAATTTGTTTTGATTTATTTTGAAAAGCAAGCGTACATCCCCCTATGACCTGCTATTCGCACGGCTAACGCCATACTGATTTTGTGCTCGTTTTTCTGTTTGACAAAACAAACATATAAATCAGCGCTGCCAGGAAATAATAATTCTTACTTTTATTTCGATTCTGTAAGGGAGCTTTCAAGAATAGTAGCTTTTTCTTAGGTAATCATTGCCAGAAATTAAAATTTTTTTCATGTTCGTATTAAATATTTTTTCTGAATGAAAATCTTTGTTAAGGACAATGCTAAAAAAATATAGAAGGCAACTCTTTCGATTTTTCGGAGAGCTTTTTACAGTTTTAGTATATAACCTACGGTAGCCCTTGCCAATTTTTTCTTTCACACAACGTAATGGAATTCCTCTACAGAAAGAGTGAGAGATGAATGTCCTATCTTCCCTGTACTGCAGATTTGTTTTGGACGAAGTATAGTATAATAACGGGGCATAACCTACTTGGCTACCATGAAAAGAAAATGGGACTTAGAACCGATGATCTTCGCAAAGGCTGTCGTAACGAAGACGAGCATTAAGAAACTGCTCCCTTTCTCTGCCACTGTGCTTCACTCTTCTCAACTTCTTCTTTTTACAAACTATCCGTAGCCGCACTGTCAGGCAAAAGCTTACTGAACTTTGTTAAGACCTCTAACTGGCTAGGCGAACCACATGATTCATAATTATTTTATTACAGTACTTCAGGCTTCAGTCTATCACAATGGATCAACATTGATTTAAGTTTGACAGTAACAAAACCAACTGTCAGCCCACTTAACCAAACCTAACCTTGCTCTATCTTTACAGAAAGGTTTAAGACGCTCACACAGTAGTTGGATAGGATTTTGTATGCAACATTAAGGAGGGATATGCCTCGGTAGTTTTTACATGGCATATGATCGCATTTTTTGAAGATGGGGCATATGTAGCTTATAGACCAGTCAGTGGGCATGCATTATTCCTCCCACACTTTGTGGATGACCTGGTGCTCGCGGTTCATCAAGATACCTCCATATTTAAAGAGCTCCGCAGCATAATGCGCATTCAGCAGCTGCTGGAACTGCTGCTTAAGGGCGTGTGCGAATTCAGTTAAAAATGGGTTAAAACTTGACGTTTGGTTAAATTTTGACACTTCGCATTATTTGACTAGCTGCTGAGCAGGTTAAAATATGACAGTAGTGGTTAAAAATTCATCCATTTTTATTTTTTAACCACAATTAATCCAATTCGCACACGGCCTTAATACATCTTCAATTCCCTGTGCTTCAGTGACTAGGTTTCCTTCACTGTTTCGACAGCCTATGTTCCGGTTCTGAAACCAGCTAATTGCTTCGACCTTTAAAAAAAACGTCGGGTGCTGTTCTTGGCACGTGACGATCTTTGAGCTGAGAAGCTAGGCATTCATCATTATACCGCGGGTTCTTTTTCAGTGTTGACATCTGTGGTATTTGGGAGGACGGCAGATAGTCCCTCACTCAGGCGCTCACTGTTATCTGGCATTTTCCGCGGTACTAAGGAAATCGATGTTGAATATCTTTCTTTGGGCGTCACGTGTTTAGTCGAGCTCTAAACTTAGCCACTTCCAGAAAGTGGTCAGAGTCGACATTTGCTCCTCGGAAAGTGCGCATGGTTAAAATGCTGGTTTGATCATCCGCAGTCCGCCGGGGTTCTGTGTAGATCTTTCGTCTTGGAAACCTAGTGCTACTTATCACCGTATTACGAGCTGCAGCAAAGTCGATTGGTCGGAATCCGTTATCTGTTGTAACTTCGTGGCGGCTGTGCTTTCCAACTAATACGCCAAAGATATCTTCCTTTCCCATTTTTGCATTGAAGTCTCCGATTACGTTTTTGACTAGACTTGCTAGACTCCTCAACGTCATTAGACTGATGTTTTGTAGTGTGGACTTTCGATCTTAGCCGATTTTCCACGACGAATCCGCATTCAAATATTGATGACAGCTGTAATAAATTTCACAATTCTTTTCCTTTTTATTGTCCCTGATCCTATCCATCGTATTCCCTGGATTGCAGATAGACTGCCTTATACTGCGTGAAGCCAGATTTATGTTTTTGAGTAGCACAAACTCTCAATTCGTAGTCCGTTGTCGTTCCGGGTCTGGTTGCCATTTGATGGACATCATTATCCGAGGCTCTACCTGTCTCTTTCATAACTTTCGAGTTTTTTTTTTTACTGTGGAAGGGGACACTAACCTCCAAATTTATGTGGCCGTTGTAGTGCTGTTGTTTCTCCGTTTACACTCGCGCTTACAAGTTTCGCAAGTTATATCTAGTGGTATAGACAATTTCAGATCTATCCCAGATCGCTAAGACTGGTAGAAATGGTATTCGATAATAGCTTCCATGTTTCCACCCCTTCGAGATCTTCTTGGGAAGAAGAGAGACCCCTGAAGACAGTGCGGTACACTTCTATACAGACGGTTCAAAGACCGATTACGGCGTTGGAAGTGGTATCTATTCGAAACAATTGAATCTCAGTCTATCATATAGACTTCCCAATCAATGTAGTGTATTCCAGGCAGAAGTAATGGCGAGGCACTTTCCTGGCTCAAAGAAAACGTTATATCTTGCAAGGATATACGAATATTCTCGGACAGCCAAGCCGCTCTCATATCTCTCGCGTCTGTCTCCACAAACTCTCAAATAGTCCACGATTGTCGATCATCTTTGAATGAGATGACAGAACAGTTTAATATTCACCTCATTTGGGTGCCGGGCCACAGAGATATCTCGGGAAACTGCAAGGCCGATGAGCTCACCAAAAACGGAACACTTCTACCAACTGTTAGACAAAGACATAAAATAGGAATACCACTTACTACATGCAAATATCTTCTCAAACAATATGCTCTAGAATCAACAAATGCTAGATGGTCACAGGGTGCCTAGCAACAAAACAAATATGGCCAAGCATAGACCTGAAACGGTCAAAAGGCTTGATCTCCCTGAGCAGACAAAATATAAGCCCTACAATTGGAGTGATTACAGGACACTGCCTCATAGGTAGACATGCTTTAAGGCTAGGGGTCTACATAAATGACTTCTGTAGAAGCTGCATGGACGAGGAGGAAGAGGAAACAGTCCAACACCTTCTATGTACATGTCCTCTCTGCACTCTCCAATAGAAGGAATAACTATCTCGGTAATCCCTTCTTCGATAATACAAGTGAACTGGCAACGATCGACACAAAATTTCTCTCTAACTTCATTAAAAGTACAAAATGGTTTGTTTAGTTCATTACTCTCCCATGAGTTACTTCTTTAGTGGTATCACAACGAATCCTTGAGGTCTTAGTGAGTCAATAACAACTAGACAGCCACTCCAACCTTACCTAACCTATCTAGTGATATAAGCAGTACCAGGTGGTTATCGCTTGGGATAAAGTAACCACTTGGTGTATAAGTATAGGAACCTATTAAATTAATTTAAATATTAAAACACTCCCAATTCTTTCAGGATAATTCTCGCGACCGTTCCGATGACCGCAAACGCCCACGTCAAGAGGTAAGTTCCACAATCCCTTTCTTTCCTTTTTGTTCGATAAAAGAAAAAAAAAAAGCTTCACAACAAAGAATTCTTAAAGTTTCTTTTATTTATTAGTTTTATTTATTCGAAAACAGTTATTTTATAAATACTTTTATTTTGATGTTTACAAAAAAATAGAATATAGAAAAAAATATAATAATTATTATGACAGTCTTGTGAAAAAAGACGATAGCTTGTTCAGAAGACAGTTAAACAAAGCGACAAGCGACCCCCTTGACTTTGACTGATAAAATTTTATCTAGCGAAAGCGAGATGCAAGTTAAAGCAGCCAGCATCACAGTCATAACTGGGATAGAAGCACTGAATAAGAAATGCCTCCCCAAAAGCCAAAAGGTTTATTTCAGAAACACTTTTTCAAGTTATGTTTTTTTTGAACAAACAAATCTTGCGCTCAAATGCGCTCGATGCGCTCAAATGCAGCACTTACTTATATAGTATAGCGTACGCGCTCAACTTCGATCATAGAGAAATTTAAAAATAAAAATAAAATTGAGCTCAGGAGCATCACTCTTCATGTATTTGCTGGGAAACACCAGAAACACACATTTTTAGAGCAGTCACAATTGATTGGAGACTATCTTGCATCCTCCTCTACTCTCTGTTGTAAAAAATATTGAAAATGAAGCCAAACTGAATGAATATGCAAAAATACAAAAAAACAAAACCAAAAAAAAACTATTTCCTCCTCCCCTTTGTTACGCAGGATTCAAGGCTAAATTCAAACTATGCTAGCGGCTCATCATCATACCGCAGTCGCAATGACTCAGGTCGCAATCGTTCGCCCGTTGGTGGTAGCGCCGGTGCTAGCGGTAGCTATCAAGGACGTGGGTCAACGTCAAACTATCGCCGTGGCACGAGAGACGAATCGGCCGGCAGACGGCATGGCGCCAACGAATCTATGGGCCCACCAAAGCGACCAGTTCGCAGCAGTTTTGTTGTACGGCCGCGCGGCAGCGGCACAGCCGGCCGCCTACGAGGCTCAGGAAGCAGCCGCGGTGGCGTTCGTGTCATTCGCAAAGAATCAGCTGATATGAGAACAATGCGCAGACAACTGGTTCTAGCACGGCAGAGAGATCGTGCGCGATTGCTTAAAATCGCTCGATTAACGAGGTAAACACAAATCAACATTTAACCAAAAACAAATTTCTAGGCGAAACCATCAAAATAGAACTGAGAAATTCTCAAAAGCGAAAGACTGTTGAAAACCAAAAATTCTTTAAATATTTATTTCACAAAGGTCAAAGGTTAGTGGTTTCTGATGGTTGATGGGTTGGGTGCCAGTGGCGATGCGTGCTGCCAACGAATGCGCACAGCTCAACGCACAGCACACAAACACGAATCAACTATTCTTGTTTCTAGCTGATTGAATTTTTGATGAATTTCTCTCTCACTCTCTCTCTTCCGTTACCGTTAAAACGTTTCGTTTACTCACCATTTCAATATATATAAATGTATGTGTATCCTATTACTTAGTTCATTGCGTAAACGCAAAGCTCCCCGTTCATCTGAGAGTCCTAGCCGACGCAGCAAGTCGCGTGGCGGCGACAAAAAATCAGACAACGAAGAGGAAGTAGAGGATCTCGAAGAGCTAGAGGATAAGGATGTTGCAATCGATGGTCATGATGACGACGATGAAGACGAAGCGGAACCAAAAGAAAAGCGTGTCAAAAAGCTAACAACAAAATCGTCTTCTTCGGCAAAGAAAGAATCTGCCGAAGGAGATGATGCTGTTGACGACGATGACGATGAAAAACCGTTGAAAGAAGAAGAAGAGGACGCCGAAGAGGCTTCGGATAAGGAGGATGTTGATGATGATGATGCAAATGAGCTTGATAAGTCAAAGTCTTCGTCGAAGATGGATACATCGGGAATAAAAGATGAGGAGGACGATGCTGAAGCTGAGAATGATGTTGATGGCGAAGAAGCCAAGGAAGGTAAGAAAAAAGCATCGGCAAAGAGCGCAGATGGCGTTGCCGATGCAGCGGGTAAGGATAAATCGAAAAAAGACAAGGATCGCAAGGATGAGGGCAAGGAACGCAATAGGAGCAAGCGCAGTCGGTCACCACCGCCGAAGAGGAGCCGATTTATCAAGCTGGCTTGTGTTCATTGTCGCATGAATTGTGTTACTTTCAAGGTAAGGAGAACAACCAACCAAAAGTTGAGCGAAAACACTGATAAATGTTTATGTTTAGGAGTATCACAGCCATTTGTTCTCGAGAACTCACAAAAATGCAATGCGTCGCGTGGCTCTGCGCCAACGGGTGACTCTTGCACGCATGCGTACCCAGCAGCGTCATGCTCAGAAGGCAATCGATGAGAAGTACAAGGACGATGCCGATGAGAATCCACAACAATTTTGCATGCTGTGTCGATTGAACTATCGCCAGCCAAAGGCCAAGCATCAGCTGTCCGAACACCACAAGGACATGAAGAAATTCCTGATGCCCTATTGCTCTACATGCCATGTGGCTTTCCAGAGTCCGATGCTGTATGAGGCTCATCGTTGCTCCTTGGAGCACATTCGGGTGAGTTTTCTCTTCTACATTTTCTTGGTTGGAGTATAATGAATTTGGTTTTTTAGCGCAAAGCACGAAGCAGTGATAATCAGAGCGAAGTGAGTGGCGGCGAAGAGAAGGAAGTCGATTTGAAGAACTTCCTCACAGTCGATTCGGTTGGCGAGATTGACGGTCTCGAAGATGAAGATCTCCTCGACAAAGAGGCCGACGAAGAGGCTGACAAGTCGAGCAGCAAGGAAAAGGGCCCGATTGGTGCGCAGTTCATCAAGAAGGTCGAAGCATTCTACTGCGAATTGTGTCGCACATACAATAGTCTCAAGGAGGACGAAGAAGCCTACATCAAACAGCATTGTAGTTCACGTACTCATTTGAAAACATATTTGCGTCATCGGGAGGATGAGATTCAGAAGGCCAAGAGGGCCGAACGCGCCGCCAAGCGAGAGAAAGAAGCCAAGGTAAAGAAGGAACAAGCCGAAAGTGCTAAAGCCGCCGATGCCGATGGCGAAGCTGACAAAACTAAGGATGAGGAGAAAGAAGACGACGACAAAGTGAAAGATGAAGCCGAAGTAGATGGCGCCGCAGACGAGAACGACGGAGTCGAAGAGGTTGAAGAAGTTGAGGAAGCTGCCGATGACAAACTTTGGGAAGACGTTGACAAGGATTTGGGCGATCTGCTGCGTGAAGTTGGACCCGACGACCATGATGGCGAAGAAGAAGAGGAAGAAGATGAATCTGTTCTAAATATTGATATTGAGAGGTAATGCCCAATCACCGTTTTATAGTTTTCAACCTGTTTAAATTCTGTTGTTTCCTTTTTTAGTGAAAAGTCAAAACCCAGCAAAGAAGCAAAAGAAATGAACGGCAAGAAGGAAGAGCCCGCCACTCCTGCTCCGGCCGCAGCGGCGACTCCAACAGCTGCTGCACCAGCTGCCGCCGAGCCAGTTGTCGAAGAGAAACCACAGAAAAAGGAAACATCGTCGCCCGTGGTGAAGCTCAAGAAGGTCGAAACTGTGAAAGCCACCCCAAAAGCTGGCCCCAAATCAACCGCCAAGGCCGGCCCAGCTTCGTCCAAGCGAACATCTGCAGCAGCTAAAGAAAAGAAGACAGAAGTCACTGCAGAGTAGAAAGTAGTATTACTCAATGACTTAGAAATACAGTTTTATTCTTAATCATTATTCATTACGCTAAGTATGGCTAATAGAAATTCTTCATAATCAGTTTAGAATAGAATACACATATTCAGCAATAAACATCAAGTCTCCTTTTAGGCCAATAAAACAATAAGGTTATCCAAACAATACTTGCTGTTTGTTTCATGTGATGTGAGCCAACTTCATTGGTATGCCTTCGGTGAGTATTGTTTGACTCATATTCTGCGAAATTGGATTTGCTCCATTTTCCTGCCAAAACAATGTAAAAGACTTGAGCATTTCTCTTCCGTGCATACCGGATGAATGTATTATCTCAATGTCCAGCTGTTTGATTATTTTCGGATTGGCGGGTTTTGGCGACTAATATCCTCTCACTTTTTTTCTTTCACGTTTTTTGTTCGCTATGTGGTATGCCTTTCTTATACCTGAAACGTGAGCTGACAATTTAATAATTTTGTGTTACATTCACCGCGTCATCGACTTGGTGCAAAGTCTTCGAAAGGGCACTTTGCCAATTGGGGAGTGTAGCCTTTTGTTGTTTTAATTTTGTGTTTAATATTGAAACGTGTAATGTGTTCCTTCAAATTTGCAGTGTGCGCATGAGTAGTAGAATTATATCATCCGTTGGATTAGGTGGATGACGGAGTAAGCGGATTTACTTTCCTTGTTTTTCATATGATCTTTTTGCAACGGCCTTTGAACAGTATGAAAAATAGAAAAGTGGACTTTTAATGATAGGAAGCTTTTGGAAGATACATAGTTCGAGCTCTAACTCTATTATTAAGTCCACGATTTTTTCTTGGGTGTGAGCGTTGTTGGTAGGTAGTTGAGTACTATATGAATGTGAAAGTCTAATGGATATACCAATACCCGAAATTGCAGCGTTAAGCTTATAATAATGTTGGGATCACGAGTAGGTTAGCAAAGGTTGATTTGCGTCTGCAGTATTGGGCAGGTGTCTACTGTTAAGTAGATACTTGAACTGGTGGCAAATCAAATGAGGACGGCAATATCATGGCTGGAATCCAACCAAGCCGCTGGAGTAGTTGGCCCAGCTCCGGAGCTGTTCAAAGCAGCAGGCGAGACGATCTAGACAGGAGCATGCACCAAATCATCTGTAAGATATGGTCGGAAGAATGCATGCCCGAAGAATGGAACCTCAATATTGTTTGCCCGATCCTGAAGAAGAAATCAGCCTCCTAAACATCGCTGATAAGATCCTCTCTGCCATTAGATGTGCACGCCTAGCCTTTCGTCAACAATTTGGTCCTTATCAATGTGGCTTCAGACCAAAAGAGTGAACCATCACCCAAATGTTCTCTTTGCGGCAGATCCTGGAAAAAAACCTATGAATTCCGAATCGAAACCCACCGCCTTTTAATGAACTTTGGGGCCGCGTATGACCGCATCTACAGAAACGAACCTGTATAAAGCTATGTCTAGTTTGGGCATCCCTGCAAAATGACGATGGGGAACTCGCGTTGCTCCATCAAGGATGGCAACGAGTTTATGGAATCATTCGATGTCAAAAAAGGATTCAGACCAGGCGATGCACTGTCATGCAATTCGCGCTTGAAAAGATAGGGCAAAACTCCGCAGCAGAGGCAAGGACATAGTGGGAGGAACAAAGCGTGATGTCAATGGAGCCTTTGTGAGTATTGAGACAGAAGCGGCAAAAATGGGTTTAGTCGTTTAGTGGTAAATGAGCGCAAAACCGACAGATGATTCGAACAGAACTTCACAATAGACGCATAATATGACTTTCGAGGAGTTTTGCTCCGTGTTAATCCGACATCAGACGAAGTATAACTTGCTAATCGTTGTCAAGCCGGTAAGGCCGGTAAAACCCTCTCTCGATCACCTACGGCAACATTCCAGTTTTGCTGTATGGTGCACTGATAAAATCGGATGAATGTGCCTAAGGCTGTTACGAGAGGAAAGTACTTCGGGCTTATCTATGGCCCCGTCTGCATTGATTGAAGGGTTAAGGTCTAACGACTCAGATGGCTCAGCTATATAGAGCGGATGGACACCAATGCTCAGGCCTGGACACCAATCCCGATGGACGGAAAAGTAGAGGAAGATCACGACTCAGGTGACGCACCCAAGTGAAAGAGGACGTCAATCAACTTGGAGTGCACACCTGGAGACAGCTAGCTAGGCATCGAGCTGGCTGGCGGAGACTATTGGTTGAGACCCAAGTCACCAACGGACGCGCATCATCAACTCTGCTGCAAAAAATGAGAGGTTTACTTTTGTTCATTTTTAAACATTTCAGTAAGTGTCGAAAGAAATCGAACTTCCAGATTGTGCTGTGTTACGGTGGAGATTAAAGTTCATGCGAAACAAAATAGGCGAGAGATCATGTAGAACTGCGACTGTTTATTCTTGCTTTTGGCTCTTAAAATGTACTTATCGATTTTGATATATGTACCACATAATTTTTGCTGTCGATGATCTTCAGAGATGTGTAGTATGTCATATGGCCCGGTGCGTGGTATCGAATCGGTGCTCGCAGAGTGTTCAAGTCCCGATTGACTGCGGCGTAACTTACGGTGGTGTGTCGAAGGTCACCAGTGTGAGGGAGTGGTTTGGATGCGACTTGGCGTGTCTTGTGTTTGTCCAAGTTGAAGGCTACCACGACGAAGGCAACGCGACGCTAGGATTTTTAACAGAAAAGAGTATCTGTTAGTTAGGGCATCGAGAGACATAAAACGACACTCACCCATTGCCACCACGGTCGACAGAGTCCTTTCGAATCAGTATTCACATGACAACTGATGTTCGTCGAGTCGGAGTTCGTGTCGAATTCGACGTATACGCCTTTGTCCGATACTTGAAAAAAAGAAAATCTTCCTTGTAACCATCGTGATGCGTATCGCTTGTTGTATCAGCAGCGGCTGCCGCAGTGTCGACATGCCTGTTAACATGGTTGAGTATTTCGAACTCCTCCGGAACCATTTTTATCTCACTTTCATATCCAGTGGGATTATAAAATGAGCAAATGCTCTTGTTCGGAACATCAGTCTGAAACTTGGGGGAATCTAAAAATGGCCGAAGATTCCTATGGTAGGGTGGGTAATGGCCTCACTGCACTAACACCAGCAGTGCCTCTGACGTGAAGATAGTCCGTCCGTCAGTTTCTAGTCCTTTTTCTTCCCTTTGTGTTTAGGCCTGATATATGTATTTGTTTGCAGATGAGGTTAGGTTTCGGGGGCAAGATCCCCCCCGTCCGACGAGCTGACGCCGTGCACCGCAAGCAGGCCGCGTCCCCGGAACTTAGCATTCTTTCCGTTTCCTACCCTAGTATCCCATTCCTAGCTTCCTTCCTCTCCGAAATCTGACTTGTCAGATTTTTCCCATGGCTCCCCTCCTCTTGCCTCGCAACAGCTGTTCCATCAATTTCAACTTCTTCTCCTTAATTTTCTTAAGTTCCTCTAAGGCCTGGTTCATTTTTTTTAATTTCTGCTCAATTCCTCTAATGGATCTGCTTGTGCTCTGTTGAATTTTAATTTGCTTGCTTAGCAGTTGCAAGGAAGAAAGGGCATTTCTTTTTCTTGTTTGACTTATAGTCCTCCTGCTCTGGAGCATGCGTCTCAAGCTCTGCAACTGGAACTGGAACAGAGTCGTCTGTCTCTTGCATTCCAAAAGACTTGCGCCTCACACCCTTCACTGTGCTTTTTATGTTGATAAGTCCGATGACGATCTCTTCCGTTTCATTGAACAGTTTTTGTTTGAAAGGTCCTCCTCCAGTTCCAGTGCATTCTTTTTCGTTATTCACTAGTTTTTTTTTGATACAAAAGGGTACTGTAGTCACTCCAGATCTGAAAATAGTAAAGTTGATTCTTTGTTTTGAAACAAAAATTACACACTTCCTTTTTTCCACCCTATTGTATCCCTACATGGGGGTCCAAGTGAGTTCAGCTCCTCGGTTATGCTTTCCCAAAACATGTTGACTTCGTCAGGCGGCCGGCTGGTGAAGATCGTCCTTTTTGAAAAGAAAAACACGAAGAACTCATGAACTTGCTTATATCTGCGATGTTCTTGTCTAAGAAGTATCTGCTTCATGATTGAAATATAGCTCATGGCCGTTTTCCCCCACACATTGAGCAAGTCCCCGTTGATAGAAGGTTTGCATCTCAGCTCTTTTGTTTGCTTGAAGATGATCAATGTTTTCTTAATTGTTCAATCAAAGAACATCTATTTGGGCCCTTTATAAATACAGTTTAACTTTTGGTCATTAAACAAATATTTCCGGGTACCAACTTTCATTTTTTCGCAATTAATAATATTTAAACCACAAAAATAAACCTAACCAACAAATCCTCATGCAACTTTACGAGTAGTTAATCAAATAAAACTTCATCATGGACTATGACTATGTATGAACCGCAACAATATTAATGAGGGAATTGATTCGAACTAATCAAACAAAAGAAAAATGTAAAATTAAAAATAATTATGTAAACAAATGATAAATAAGACAACTAGCGAAGAAGAAGATGATGGCTTATCGAGCTCTAACCTCATTTGTGTTAATCTCATTATGCCGAATTATTACGTCTTAAGCCAAAATTAATTTTTCGGTCGTTGTGTTTGTTTAAACGGCTGTAACTTCCGTGGTCATCTTGCCAACGAAAATATACAAATGAGGCCCTTCTTTTGTTCAACCCACAGCGAGTCACACTGTGACCTCTTCTTGTAATCCAGAAAAGCCAGTTGCCATGATCGCAAAGCATAGCGAACAGTGACTACCAAGTCCATAAGTGAATGCCGTGCTAAACTCCATGAAATCTAGGTGAAGTCACGGCTTATTAAGTAATTACGATCACTTTTGATATTTGTGTGTTCGTTAAGATTGACGGTTGATTAGTTCGAGCTAAGACACAAACGGTGAAGTAGGCTTGACGGACGACGCAAGGCGGCTGCGGCAGTATAATCACATCAGCTTCTGCATTCTCAGTTCTAATTTGCAGCTTGCATTGTCCGTAAACTTTATCAGCAAAGTTTCACAATCAAGCAATGATTGTCGATGGCAATTAAAGCAGACATAGACCAAAACAAAAAACTGTTATAATTACAATAATTTGATGGCACGTTACATAAAGTGATTACATATATTATTTGCACTCTCACATCGTTGTCGTACTTAAGGTTCGTAAGATTGTTCGAGTTCGGCAGCGAATGCGACGATGGCCGGATGGTATATAACCCGCCCAGGTGAGATAATTGACCCGCATCGCAATACACTGTCGCTGTTTGCTGTTAGTTTGGTAAATTTTTATCACTTTGGATCTGTTTTTTTTTGTTTTACAGTTCAGATGCTAATAGATCGGTTGTTGTTCATGAGATTAATCTAAGCAAATCCATGGGTTTGTCAGCTGAGAGCCGAGACTTGTTAAAGAGGTAGATTGCACAAACAAACAAAAATTGCATAGCTGATTATTTACTCACGGTGTGACTTATTCGATAGTGCAAGCACAGAGGAGGTATACCTCCTCTATGAGTGCAAGAGAAAATATTGTGTCTCACGTTGTTTTTCTTTATGCAGAAGATGTTTTTGCAACCAATTTGGTTAAGAAGGAGATAACAGCTTGTTAAGAATGATAAGTATGAGAGTTTTTGTTGGATGTATTCGTAACGGAGGAAGTCACTTCACAAATGAGCTCTTAAGTTGACAAATAAGAGATTGGATTTTTTGAAGTCATAGTTTCAGTTGTTGTTTGAAAATGTCTATTTGGAATGAATAAGAAAAGAATAATTTTGTCCGTAATCAGGACTAAAAAAATATTGTTCGAGGAAAGAACGACAGCAACTTGTCTCACAAAGAAGTAAGCGTCACTGCTTTAATTTATTAAAAAAAAGGATATGACAGTTTAAAAAAGTCCGTAGTTATTCACAAAACTGTTAAAAAAATAATTTGTATGGATTATAACCTCAGAAATCCAAACCTGGTCAAAAGGATTCATATCCAAAATGCAATCAACAGTTCAATAGTCCTTAGGGAGACTGCTTAGTTCTCGAACAAACAACTCATCTGTGTAAATGGTTTCTTAGGTAAATTTTGAAATTTAATAACTGCAACTCAATATAAAGTCACGCACAAAGGTGCGTTTTTGCGCTGACTATAATCAACTATAATCAACAATGGTTGACTATTTCTCGTTTTTGCACGCCAATAGTTACGATTCGTAATCACAATTGTCGTTTTTGCGGTCTGTGTTGATGTGTCAAATCGTAACTATCTCTAACTATTTCCAATCCATCTCAGGAGGTGAGTTGAAAGTGGTTGGTGTGTCAAAGTGTGACACAAAAACTATAGTCAACTATCGTCAGCGCAAAAACGCACCTCAGGCATCATATTCGTATTTAAGGCCGTGTGCGAATTCAGTTAAAAATGGGTTAAAACTTGACGTTTGGTTAAATTTTGACACTTCGCATTGAATAAAATTATTATGGCCTTTTCCAAAATAGAAAAGGAGTGCTTACCCATCACTCCCTACTTTTTCTTGGAGTGACGGAGTGATCAACAATACATGAAACTAAACGTCAAAACACTCCCTTTCCCAAAATGAATTTCAAAATTCGTTGACAGGGAGTACACTCCCAAAAGTAGTTTTGGAAAAGGACATTACAGGCCGACTCCACTAGAGATAATTTCTCTCAGAATACTCATCCTGACATGAAAAGTCTAATGGAGTCGCGTTGAAACAACAACAAACAACGCGACTCCATTAGACTTTTCATGTCAGGATGAGTATTCTGAGAGAAATTGGCGCAAAATTATAGTCCGCTAATGAACGATTTTAGTGTGATACTAGATTAAAATGACGTTTCAGACATGACTCAAACGTCATTTTAAGCTAGTATCACACTAAAGTTGTTCATTAGCGGACTATAATTTTGCGCCATTATCTCTAGTGGAGTCGGCCTGTTAGACTAGCTGCGGAGCATGTTAAAATGGCTACGTTCAATCATCTATCGGATAGGCTATCTGAGATACCCGTATCTGGGATATCATTTTGGATGAGACAGATACCTGTATCCGGATAGCTGTCAAAATGTCTGTACAAAAAAAAACAACAAATCAAACGCTTGAGAACAGGGAATTGTTTATGGCTCTGAATTCGTCGGCAAACATCTTCCGAGTCATCTAAATTATAAAAAATATTGTTTAAAATAATATCCATGGTCATTTTGTTTATATTTCAATCAATTTTCTTCTAAATTGAAGCTGATAAAGTAGCGCGCCAAACAATACAGGACAAAAAGTCATGTGTTGATCAGCTGATCACTCGGATACGCGAGGTATACCAAAAATTCTCAGATACCTTTGGATTTTTTTTTTACAGAAAATGGTTCATGTATTTGCTATTTTTTACTATGGATTACAATAGTTGTGTTTTTTTGCAAATGCTCAGCGCGATAGAATGAACTTGTGCAAAAAAACGACCACAAATGCTTTGGCAGCACACGTACTTTCGACTGTCACTTTGCAAACAGCTGATTTTATTGTATGAATTTTTTGGTGTTTTAAATTTGAATTAGATGGAACATTTGGAACTGTGGAGTACTTATGGCGTTTTCAATTGGCAATCCGGAATTGTTCTTCGATTCGGAATCCCAATTGAACAGTTTTTTTTTATTCCGAAGAATCTGAAGTTTGGTGAGAATGTATTGGTTGAGTATGACATGTGTGTATTCGCGCCAAATGTCATTTTGTTTTTGTGCTGCAAACATTTATGAATGTGTGAGTGATTCTGCTTCTGATTCTGTTTTTAAAACGAGAAGGGAAATTCTCTTCTTTTCAGAATCAGAACTGTCACTTTTGCCCAATTGAACGCATTCAGAATGCTTTTTTTCACTTCCAGATTGCCAATTGAAAACGACATTAATACGCTAAAAATATAGGCGCAAAATTATAGTCGCTAATGAACAACTTTAGTGTGATACTAAGCTTAAAATGACGTTTGAGTTATGTCTGAAACGTCATTTTAAGCTAGTATCACACTAAAGTTGTTCATTAGCGGACTATAATTTTGCGCCATACATTCTTGGTTGCGACATCTTTAAGTAGAAATGTATCGTTGAGTTTGAACTCAATAAATTGCAATTTATTTTGTTGCCTTTCACATTTAAATTTGATGAATTTTGGATAAATTTTTTGACAGTTGAATGAATTCAACGCCAGCAGCACTAAACCCTAAAAATCCTAAGCGATAGGACTTTTATTTATCGATTTTAGTGTGATACTAGCTTAAAATGACGTTTCAGACATGACTCAAACGTCATTTTAAGGTAGTATCACGCTAAAATTGTTCATTAGCGGACTATAATTTTGCACCATTAGCGCAAAATTATAGTCCGCTAATGAACGATTTTAGTGTGATACTAGCTTAAAATGACTTTTCAGACATGACTCAAACGTCATTTTAAGCTAGTATCACACTAAAATCGTTCATTAGCGGACTATAATTTTGCGCCATTGTGTTTAAAAATTGATGAATTTTTAACCATTTCTGTCATATTTTAACCTGCTCTGCAGCTAGTCTAATTTTAACACATTTTATTCAATGCGAAGTGTCAAAATTTAACCAAACGTCAAGTTTTAACCACTTTTTAACTGAGTTCACACACGGCCTAAGACTGTTTAATGTAAATGGGCATAACCTTTCGAAAATATCTCTGCATGGATATTCAATATCTCCAAGTGAGCCAAAGAACGATGTTTGTGGCTGAAACCATTGAATAACAACTACAGGAAGGAGTCTTATGAAAAAGAAGGTGAAGAAGCATTTTTCTAAGTAGTGTGAGTTTCACAAACACAAACGCATTTCAACAGGGCTGGTCTGCAGTTGAATGGTTAATCTCAGGGGCGCCAAGCGAAATTTGATTGAATCAAGATTATATCGATTGTGCATCAATTTTATTTTTCAATTTCAATTCTTTTTTTTTGGACTACATGGTGTTTTAACGTTCAAGGTGTACTTGCACGATTTTTATTTTATTTTTATTTTTTTATTCTTCGTTACATTTTTTTCATTTTTCATCCTTAATTCATCATATTTATCACAGAGGAGGTATACCTAGAGTCGCAACTCAAGGCATTTTACTCTCTTTCGACTAAAAAAATTAAATTTGATAAAATATACTACCCAGTGCAAATGTATTGGTTTTTCAATGCATTTCAAATGGGAGGCCAAACCAATACATTTGCAATGGGTAGTATATTTTTCTCTTATTCCAAAATTTTTTGGACAGTGAATTTTTAAAAAAGAGAACGAGTTGCGACTCTAGGTAAATAGGTTCTCTGTGATATTTATTGTGCTTTTTCGGGTCGTATTCGAAAGCGCATTCTATGAACAACTTGATCAAGTTTTAAAAAGCACAAGAAATTGTGTAGCGCCTACCGATCACCAATAAAAATAAATGCGCCCTGAACTCGAGTTTTTGTTTTTTTGACAGATGAAACTATAAACCAAGAACAAATAAATTCTATGGACATTGGACCAATTACAGCTCAGCAAAATGACAGCGCAGGCAAAGTTTGACAACAAAGACAAAAAATTTTACATCATCAGAAATTTTTGTTGCTTCACTCACGTACACTGTACCACACCGCTCGCTTCCTGTTCTTCTTATTCAATGGCTGAAACACAAACACGCTTAAGTTTCGTCTTCGTCTGTGTCACGATGCACCCGCTTCGAGTTTGGTTTTGATGACATTTCTCCCTCCATCATCATTAACCCTCCAAAAACAAATGAATTTTGTTTGTTGACTTTTTTTTATAGCTGTTGATCTGTCAGACAGAGCAAATGTTCAGCACTAGAGCTTCCCTTCGGAGTCACATTACGTAACTTTACGTAAGAAACATGAAGTCGAAGCTTCATTGTGATAGCATGCATTAAATGCCTAGGCTAAAGCCATTAGTGGCCCGTAAACCTAAGGATGGCCATTTAAAGTGATAAATACTATACATTTTCGTCATCGAAATATTTGCAACGGGAAAAAAGATCATTCGTCGTAACATGCCAAAGCGATATAAGGCTGGATTGGCCACGTGGGACTTTTTATTTTAAAAGTTTCATTTTTTTGTTGTGAAAATTAATGTGGTTAATTTGCAAATTAAAAAAAAATTAAACATCAAAATTGTGTAAAAATGATTTTATGCACAAAATTTTGATCATCCATTGCTTTTCCTTGTTGCAGCGGGAAATGACTGCTCGTCAATTTCAGTTGTCAACGGATCAACGGACGCAAAAAGTTGAAGGTTGACCAACTCTATCCGTCGTATACGTCGCGTAATTTGCGTCATGAGAAGCGTTCTATAAGCCTTCTTTTGAGCTGTCAGTTAAAAACATCAACGCTGACGGATTGACGACGGATCTCCAAGTGTTCGAACGAAAAGTCTTGCGGAGCTGCACAGGACTTTATTTCAACCATCAGAGACAAACAAACGAGTCTACGACAAAGCGAAAATTACACCATTGGACAAATATCTAATTCAATCGGCAAAAAGGATTGCAGGATCACTAAGCAATCACCCCAACAACCTCATCAACTGAATAACCACCCAACAAAGACACCCTGAACCGAGATATCTATGCGCGCTGGACGTACTTAGAGAGGAGCTCGAACAAACCAACGAAGAAGGAGATCTTCAATTCTACGCTGACACGGGGCCAGATTTTAACCGCGGCTAAGAGCCTCACCAATGGACAACCAGGACCAGAGACAAAAAGAGATCGGAAACTGATTTACGTTTTACCCTCCGAATACCGCAAATTTTATTTTACCGTTACTCGTGTATGTGAATAAATGAGAAAAAAAAACAGCAACAAAAATCGGGTGGTATGTCAAAGTTTACTGAGATAGTATTGGTAAAAACACGCATACTCTTGCAGTAAACTTGGACCGCAGCTTGTAGACATTGTCATTTTGACAGCTTGGTTTCCCATCTCCCTTTTAACTCATCTGTGACCAGGACTTAACATCCCGAGAATTATTATTTCATGCATTTTTTATCTTTTATCCATTAATATTTTTGTAAACCTTAAATTTACAAACAAACAAGAAAAACGCGCAAACACACAATACGGTTACAGCATCATCAAATGCTTAAGCAGCTGTGAATCGTTTGATTAATACAAAAATTGAAAAAATCGGAAGTTTATTAAAAAATCCTAGGGTAACTGTACCAGTTTCCAGAGAGGCCCCAGTGTCCGGACGATTTTGCCTTTATGGGGAATAAAAGAGAAACTAAACACAGAATTTGCACAAAACAACAAAATACAGAATCAGTAACACTTTCCACATACACATACGAAGTTGTAAGCCGATTGAATGTATAACGGAGAAGTTATGGGTGGTTTAAGCAGCAGTCGCTGCTGTTCTGCTGTTTAATTAGCAAAAAAATAGTGGCAGACCTTGGAAAAATATACTGGGAATAGTTGATCTTGTGAGATCCTGCAATCAAATGGAGTTTGTTTCAAAGAAAATATAATGAACTTCCAATAACTAAAGAAAAAAATAGAATTTTGCGTTTTTTAATCGATTTTTTTGAGTGTCCGGACACTGATACAAAAAATAGTGAAAATCTAGTCTCCGGACAGCTCCAAGGTTTTATTTAATTTTTTTTAATGTTCAAATTCTTTTTGAAACCCTTAATTTCCTTGTCAAAAGTACTTGTTTATATCCAGAATAAAAAATTTCCATTTTCATCCCTCTGATGGATTAAAAATGAAAAAAGAAACTCCAAAAATTGTATTAGGTATCAAACAGTGCATCAGTTAAGTGTTGAAAGATTCCAAGTGCCTGAAAACGGGTTTTGAACAAAGAAACAACAACTATACTCTGTCCGATAAAAATTGGCAGTACAGGGAAGATAGGGATATCTGCATCTCGTTCGCACTCTTTTCCTACCCATAAGTACTTTTCTCAAAAAAGCTCTTACAGGGTTGCCGTAATGCGCATTTTGAATTCGAAAAAGCTAAATGAAATAACTGCAGCGTTGCCATTCTTCTCATTAATTATTCTCATTCATTATTTGAAAAAAAACTGGTGAACAATTTGTCTGATCGCACGTTTATCAAAATCATCAATTTTTATTCTGCGACCAGATTGGTTTTTCTTTTTTGGTGGTGAGTTGTGGCTTTTGGTGCTATTGTCCTTTAGAAGTCTGTACACTGTTCGTTCAGATACAGAAAATATATCAACAACCTGCTTTACAGCCTCGGTTTTACTTTGCAGGTTCTTATAAATTGCTTTTGCCGCTTCAACTATCTCTTTTTTTTCGGCACTCAAGTCCTATGAGCATTTTGATGTTGAAGCCATTTTAAATTTGCACAACACACAACAAAAGCAAAAACAAAAAAACACAAACAACACAACAAAATCACAAAGATAATATACAAACAACACAACAAAAGCACAACAAGAAAAAACAAACCACACAACAATAGAACAACAACAGCACAATAATATTATCACAATAACACAACAAAGCTACCGCCCGGTACGAGAATCTACGCAAATAATAGCCGCGTTTTATTATCACCATGATCTGATCCGGATCAGATCATGATAATAAAACAGCTTTGGATCATCAATTTACTTATTACGTCACGTTTGGCAGCAGTTTGAAATTTATTCATTCTGTCATTACATCGGAGTTGCCCTACGATAATTTTATTGAACGATTATTCTGTTGTTTTTTAATGGAAAAAAGCTTTTGCTATGTAATTGAAAAATATCTCATTCCCGGATAATAAATGTGTGAAAGTGGCAGCACAGTTTTTATTGAAAATATACGCCAACATTTCAACTTGTGTGCGGAAGAAGAACTAATATTTGGATCACAAAAATTGATCCAAGTAAAAAGTAGGATTTCGATTTTTTGTTGTTTCACATATAAATCAATGATCTGATCTGGATCATTGTGATAATAAAACGCAGCTAATATTCTTTCTCAAATAAAATGGCTTTGATTTTTATAACTGCATTTTAACTGATTTGCAAAACTTTAAAAGAAATGCAAAAGTCAAACACAACTCGATAACACTCATCGTTAAGAAAGCTCTCAAAGCGAAAGCTCCTCAACAGAAATCCATTGAAAAAGTAAGAAAAAAATACGAAGTGAGTAACGAAAGAGAAAAAGGCAACTCTGAGTCTGAGTATGTGTGATTTAATGAGGGTTGAAAAGCAGCAGAGAACGATCAGTGCATGCTCAAGTGTGTGCCAGGCAGGTCGTTGTGGGTTCTACGTAGGATGAGATCAAAAATTCATGGGTGTTTTATACAATTTTTTAAAGGAGTTCCCTTCAATTGGGTATGGTGTAGAGAACAGCGCGCCACTAAATTGCCATGGTTTAGTTGTGTAGCGTAGATAGAGGGTATATGAATTGTCTGAAATTTTTTTTGACTGAAGATGAATGGGAACAACTAAAAAGTAAGCCTTACACGAAAACGACATTAGATCGAAGAAAGTAGGTTCAAAGTCGTCCGGAGACTGTGTTTTGATCGTCCGGAGACTGGTACCGATTTTGGTTTCTTTATATTTCGTCTAAAATAACAATAAATAGGCAACATTTTTTAAATTAATTAGTTGCCAAACAATTAGGAAATAATTATCAATACTGACTATGAATTGCTATATATACTCAACACTTAAGAGAAGAAAGATATTGAGTTTTTTATGTGGAACTGTCCGGAGACTCCATTTAAGATCGTCCGGAGACTAGAACAATTGTCCGGAGACTCCAAAAAATCGCCCTGTTTTAGAATTCACTCTATTAAATTTGTGAAATTCGGACGAATTTTCATCAAAATCAAGGAAATTCGTCCGAATTTCACAAATTCATAATGATAATGAAAAAAATTTAAAAAATAAACAAATTCAAAAGAACAGAAAAATAAGAAAAAACAAAGCTTTCCTTAAAATTGAAAAAAAAAGTGTTTCGTAAGTTTGATTGATCGAAACAGAGAAACGGTAAATCGTATTGATGTGAAATTTTCACCGAAATCAAGGAAATTTTATGAGCTTTAATAATTAAGCCTCAGATTAGTTGTATCACTGAAAAGCACAAAATAACGGTAGTTTTTACGAAAAAGTTGAAAAATGCGTATTTTGGACCTTTTTATAAATTGATAGAAAAAATTGAAAAAAGCAATATTTTTATTTTTTCAAAATGTGTAGAAAATTTAACAAATTTTTCAAATCTGCCTTTATTTTTTTTGTAAGTCAATATTTAGCAGAGTTATTAGGGTCCAAAGTCAAAATTGTGTTTTTGCATGTAAACCCATTTTTTGATTAGAAAAAAAAAATCGTAGCGATCTGAACCAAACAGTGAATTATAGCCAACAAAATTCTTAAATTGAATCTTAGATTGGTTGGATTGAAAAAAAATTTCCGTTCATTTTATGAAACCTCAAAGTTTATTTTTTTTCGATTTTGAAATTGAGTGAACATTTTTTTCGCTCAAGCAAAAACGACTAACGGTACTTTTTTAACTCAAAATAATTTGAAAAGAAAAAATGATAACCTTTGAAAAACTTTTTATTTCACTTCAATCCGACTTTTTTCTACTGAGATACAGCCTTTTAAAAAACCACTCCATTTTTCCTTTAATTGTTTTGACTAGTGTATCTATGGTCTTAGCAAAATTTTAAGATTTGAATAAAACACTAGAAATAAAGATATTTACATTGAAAGTCAAAAAAGAAGTTATCTGTCCGAAGACTGGTACCGTTACCCTACTACAATTTTTTTGTTTATCAAAATTAAAAATGAATCATAAAGACGTTTTGAATCAAATGGTAAAGAAACCTGCAAATGCATTTTTAGTTCCGTTCAATGTTTTTGAAGAATTATTCAAACCCACACTTCCTTGTTCAATTAGAGGCTTTACTATCAAAAGATAAACCACAAGGAAGATGAATTTATCATGACGAGAACTGATGGAAAAAAATATAATGAAGTCACATACAACAAACATGCATTAGACAGAAAAGAGCTATCTTAAAACAGGAAAAAAAACATATGTACGTACATAGCACAAGTTTACTGCACTAATGGCTTTACGGTTTGTTAACTGCATATTAATGGCACAAAAAGGTGTCTCAAAGATGAGAAAATCAACCTTCACCAAAACTTGAGTCTTGAACTTCACTTTCGCTATATGCATATTCCATACTGCATATTTGAGTTGTTTGTTTATATAAACATGTCTATCAGAGCATAAGCAACAAAATTGCATATTTTAACATCGCTTATAGCTTGATAGATACTTATCTGAGAAGAAGAAGCAAAACGTCCTCAAAGCAAAAAACATCAAACTACTCTTATGTAAACGATAATGCCGAGATGAACCACCTTGGCATTTAGGATCTAACAAAAAAAACTCACAATAAAGACAACTTTACTGCAACATGGAACATGAGAAGATTTACACTGATGTTGCAGAAAAAAAAACCTGACAGTAACGTCAAACACTCTAATGGCTCGCAATAGCATCTATTAGTAAACAATGCGGCTATAAATCCTAAGGAAAACATCTCCAAGATGTAAATCAGATTTTTTTCGTCTGCAACCACTTGATACTCTTCATCACATGTCATCATTCCTTTATGCAGCGCAGTCATAACAAAATGAATGATGAGTTCGTTAAGTGTGGAAAACAATGCGTACAAAAGTGAAAGTCTTTCCTCAAGTGGTGTCCCCGTATGACAACCACCATTCGTACGTTTTTTTCTGCTTTGCGTCCTCGTTGGAATTATTTAATAATGTCCAAAGAAAAACGGCTAGATGATTATTTTATTTGAATTCAAAGCTTTAAACGGTCGTTTTGGTTGGTTACATGAGCTGAATTATTCACTTTCCTTTGAATAAGGTGCGATTATATCTAATAGAGTTACGAGTCTTGTGGTATGAACAAAATTAAAGTCAGTCGTTGATTCTAAAGGCCAAAACCACAGTAAGTACAGCATAGCTTGGCTATATGAGTACATGGATGGCATCGCGTCATACCAACTGCAGATTTATACATAACGCCGCAGCCACATTGATAATAATGTCCAGAGACTGCAGTCGAATGCACAAAACCAGAAATGTTGTTTGAGGCTTCATTTGTCTATCTATATGCAATTGTCTCTGCTGCGCTCGCCTGGTTGCATAATTCCATCAACAAGAATTGAGTTTACCAGCAAAAAGCGTGTAACTATACAGAAAACAGAAGACACGATCATCAATTGCAAGTAAAATGCATGCAATGTTGAAGCGGGATAAATCGCATAGGTTGACTTAGACGTTCTTTGAGTTTGAGGGAGTTATGGGAGAAGCTTTAAATAAAAACATAAAAATAATAATAATAACAAGCAATAACTTTAGGTAGAACAAGTAAGAATAAGAAGGTGTAACAATCATGTTCGCAGAAATGGGCTCATGGTCAAGTTTGTTAATTGTTGGTCCTCAGTTTAGAACGCTGTTATACCGCATCAACATTTTATTCGTCAGTTTCCATTTCCATTGGAACTATTCAGGATTCTTTCTTAATAGATTTAATTGAACTTAAAAAAATGACGTTCCAAATGCCAATATAACCGTACCCGATCGGAGCAAAAATCCTACGATTCCTACAATTTCTAAGAATTTTCAAGCACCACCGTACCCTTTCCGACAGGTCAATCGTAGACATCTACGAAAAAATTTGGAATCTTCATAGGAATTTCAAAATGAGAGCGATTACATGCGATGCATAGCGATTAGTTATTTCATTTTTTGGCCGATTGTCATTGAAACAAAAAACTGTCGAAACTGAAAATATGTTGGAAGGGTAGACACAGTGCATTCAAGAGGACACAAGCGTCCAAGGCAACCTCTGTCTATCAACTCCTACTCTCCACCTCCCCGCGGTGAACATCAGGTGCCTAGTACCACAGCCGAAGATTGGGTTGCAACCCCAGTGGGAAGTTGTTGACGGCAGCAAAGAGAGAGAGGGAGAGGAGGTATGCGTCCATTAAGGCATGCCTCCTTTTCAACAGGTTGCAACGGAAGAACTCCCAAGATGGAATCAACGGTGGCGTTAAACTAAAGACCTGGGCCTCCAGGTTGGGAGTCGTGCGTCGGGGTGACAGCCCGGTCCCATAAAGCAAATATAGTTCCGAAACACCAACAAGCCTCGGATACGGACGGAATTAATGATGACGCCCCCTTTAAGGACAACGAATTTCTGTTTTGCACTTGGAATGTTAGTTCCCTTAACAGACCACATGTAGACGAACAACTAGCGGAAGCTTTTGACTGCTATAAAGCAGATATAACCACCATCCAAGAAATGCGATGGGATGGTCCGGGCCCACGTAAAATGAACAACTTTGATATCTAGATCTACTACGGCGACTGCTACCGGAAACAAAATCAGAGTCTATTTGGATGTGAATTTTTATATGGGACTCGACTCCGGAGAAAGGTCTTGTGTTTCAACTCAGTGAATGAGCGCATCACGACAATCCGAATCAAGGCTAAATTCACCAATGTAAGCCTCATCTGTGCTTACGCCGTCACTAAGGAAAAGGATGAAGACACCAAAGACAGGTTCTACGAGCTCCTCGACAAGACCTACGAGCAATGCCCTAGCTATGACATTGAAATTGTCCTTGGAGATTTTAATGCCAAGCTGGGCAGAGAAGAAATCTTTGGTGGAATAATCGGACGACATAGCCTACACGACACCACCTCCGATAACGGATTTACGCTAATCGCCTTTGCTGTCGTAATGGTAACAAGTACGCTATTCCCACATCTCGATATCCACAAGGGGACATGGAAATCTCCTGATCAATCCACCGTCAATCAGATTGATCACACTGCGATCGACGCACGGCACTTCTCTAGCATGCGATGGTACGAAGGTACGAATGCTGATATCCCGATCAAGGCCAGCACGTGAAAATGCTAGGAGAAAATTCGCCGTCAAACGGCTATAATCGCAAGAGATTGCTAGATCCTTTTCCGATCGTGTCTCCGAAAACCTCCTTAGAAGTCCTTTGCTGCCAGCACAAAATGTAGAGAAGCAGTGGCAACACTACCAAGCAGCCGTCAGAGATGCCGCCTCTGAAGTGCTAGGGTTTACACGGCCACTACAACGAAACGCCTGGTTTGACGATGAGTGGCGGCGAGCACATGCAGCTAAACAAGAGGCATACAAACCGGCGCTTTAAAGAAGGACACGAGCTCGTGAGCTCTACGAGCACAAAAGGAGAGAGAAGCACAAACTTCTCAAAAAGAATAAAAGGAAGCATGAGAAGCGCGCGATCCAGAAGATAGATAGTAGATATGGAGCTTGCTGGAGACGCTTGTTGAATGAGGCCCTGGTCCGAGCTGGACTGTAGCGCCACCATAAGTTAGTAACTAAAAATATTATTTCACTCACAAAAAAACAAAGAAGTGCGTCGGTGCATGTCTTTATTTTATTTACGATTCGGGTACCGTGAAGGAAATAAAATTTCCGATCGGACGTTTGCTCTGATCAGACAATTCTCTACGGCAATAAGGCTGATTTACCAAGCCTTCAAAAGAAGTGTTTTACAATTTTCCAATACTGCACATCGTTTAAAAAAATGAACTTAGAAAATATAAACGATTTTCCAATTCTTTAACGATTCAACACTCTTGATTCACTTCCTTTTTCATAACCTTTGATTTTCATGAACACCCATAATTATACGCCTTCTCTTCCAAACCTCATGCGCTGTTAACATTTTCACACTGATTGGGTTGGGTGATTTTTTTCAAATCGACACGAAGCCTTAAGACATTCCTTCAGTTGAATTGAAAATAATTGCGAGCACCGACAAGCCTTCCAGATACAACAAAATGGAGTTCAAATCGTTAGGAAATTGAATATAATAGTCGGTATCTCTGTCCATGAACGCAAAAGAGCTCTTGAACTTGTTTTAAATTAAATCAAAAGACTTTCTTTGCCAATGGTACTATTGCAACATTTTATTTAAACACATCTAAATTATCGCTGCTTTGAATTCAGCGCTCCGGCTCGAGCTTCAACGCCATCATCAACCTGATCAAACAAAGATCAATGCCATAAAAAATAGTATTTAGTTGTAATTAATTATATTATCAGATGGTTTATGTGTACGTGCTCCTCTAGCGGATCAGCAGCTCAGCATCAGTTCACTGCTTTTGTAGTCGTATAATCAGTCATTATAAGTGTATAATCATTATATCCTCAAAGGAGAAGACAGAGACAAATAATGACGTCTAAAGTGTGTTGTTTTTTGTTTAAACTCGGGTGCAATGCGGAAGGGGCATTAAAAATTGAATAACACTCAAATCTTGAAACTGTCAATCGACTAACAATCGAGAGCGATGCAGTTCCCTTTCGTGATAGTTTTTTTTTTTTTTTTTCTATGCGACTTTGTCTTGGGAGAAAATGAAACTTCACATTTCATTTTTTGATGCACGGAATTATTGTTGTTTTTTTTTTTGCGGTGAAATTTATTTTCCGTTTTCTCGATTTTGATGAATGTGGGATGCTAAGCTGATTTGATCGGTTGCAAATTTTGAGATCCTTTTAGTTTTATAATGATGTTGCTGTTCAAGAAAAGCGAATAAATCAGAATTGTGAAATAAAGACGAGAAGACTTTTTGATTTGCCTTTGATGATTCCGATCCCGACTTTTGTGTAGGTACGAAGAGTTATGATCGATTGTAAGCAATAGCCGAATATTATAAGAGACAACTTTTTGGCAATTCCACAGATGACAGATACCCACGAAAAAAAAGAAGGAAATCCCAAAATTAATTAAGTCTTTTGTACGTGTAGGTCTCTCTAAGACAAAACAAAATGTTGTCGCTCGAGATTCATTAAAACTAACAAGGTGATCTTGTTGATTTGGTTGGCTATTGTTCTTGTGTGAAGTAAAATTATGATTAAAACATACATTTTCTGCTTCTTTTTTTTGTAAAGTCAGCATGGGTATGAGACAGACGTATAGGTACATTATTCGGAGTTTTGTTTGGATTGTTTATCACACTCATTGTTATGGTAATTATAAATTTGGACTTGTCCTCAGATAGATTTATACTTCCTCTTTAAAGAGTATTTACGGCTGTTCATTTAACTTTTGAATTCCAGACGAACTGCACCCATTAGATGATTTGATTCTGAGCGACGAAACACTGGACTGATTTTCATATTATTAAATGAACGAATGAATAAGATGACCTTACAGTCTGTTGCGGACTTTGGCTTCAATCAACAGTCTCTGGCAGTCAGTTTGGTCCCTAGCTAGCTCTCTCCAGTTTTATACTACAAGTTGATTGAAGTCCTCTTCGACTTGAGTGCACCACCAGAGTCGCGGCCTTCACTCCTACTTCTTAGTCCCTCGGGAATGGTTCCGGGCGGGAGCATTAGTGTCTATCCACTCTATATGTCGTTGGAAATTTACTTTTCGTCTTCTGTCGAGGTCCGTTTCGTTGTAAAACCCGTAAAGCTCCGCATTCTTCATCGATGCAGACGGGGCCATAGGTAACCTAAAGAACTTTCCCCTCGTAACGCTCTATAATCCTATTTCTGCACCACTATGCAGCAGGACCGAGATAAGGGTTTTATATTCTTGTACAGTTTTACCTTGTTAGCTCTCTTAGCCCATAGAAACAGTGATAAGGATATTCTCCGTATAGTTCAATTAGACAAATTCCTTTACTACCCCAAAGTTAAATGCGTCTTTTGTGACGCAGTGAACAATACTTTTGGAAGTTTTCCATACAAAACCGGAATTAAAACTCGAGATTTTGATCAAGAAAAACTAACAACATGATTAGAAATGAAGGTTTCAGACCAATTCTCCATCATCCGACTTCTTCATATAGATATGTACTAAATCTCAATAAAAATAACTGTTTCGATTTACTGATATTATATGTCACATGATTTTGCAGTTTATTTTTCTTTCCATTGTTCTATCACTTTACTGTTCTACATCAAAGAAGTGAGTATTGTTTAAATTGGGATATGTGGTTATCTAACCTCTAAAAGTGGCCATTATTATAAAGGTAAAAATCGATTGCTAAAAAAAAAATTTTGCACACAATTTGTTATATAAGGTATGTACTTTATAAAAGAATTAGTTTAAACTCAATTATAATATTAATCTGGAAAAAAATTTGAATGGAAAATAAGAATGTTACAAAATTTGTTATATAACGGTACTTTTCGATTAGGCAAACATTTAAGCAAAATTAAAAGTATTTTACATAGTTCAATATATTTTTTATTAGGAATCGAAGTTAAAAGTAGAAAATGCTTGCCTAAAATATTTTATTTTCAATTTGTTCTGTTAGTAAGCAAGTAAAATATAACCAATTTTTATCATATTGAAGGTTTCAATATTCAATTTTTTCTCTGTAAAGCCCGTATGATACTACATTTTTTTCCGCATTAATCAAGCATTAATAATATGAAAATGTCAGCTACAAGAAAAAGAGTCAACTTTATTTTATTCAGACAAAGAAAGAAAAAAATTAAAATTTCATGTTGTTAGTTGTCAAATTCCGTTATTTTTTTAAATTTCAAACTTTTCAAATCGATATTTGTGTCAAACCTTTAATTCAATAAATTTAACCAACTAAAATGGCAAAATTCTGTTGGGATGATGAATTTGTGTTTTATTTGATCGAAAAAGTGCGCAAAAATGAATTCGTGTGGAATTATAAGCATGTGATGTATAAAAATAAATTCAACAATTTTGGATGGAAAGCCTAAATGACATGAACAGTCATTTCAACCCAACTATACCGTTCAGCTATGGTAAAATAACAAATGATTGTGATACATGTAACGGTTATAGTGTTATTTTAACAAAATCTTTAAATATTTAGGAGAAATTATAAAAAAATGGAACAATTTAAAGTCCTACTTCACAGTTGAAAACCAGAAATTAATAAAAGCACAAAAAAGTGGGGCCAGCATTGATGGTGTGGAAACCATAGAGAGCACTTGGAAATTTAAATCAAGATTGAATTTCTTGTCACAAATAGCTGAGCCCACACCCTCCGTTAACAATTTTAACAAAATGAGTTTAAAGGTCATTTTAGTTTGTTTTGTTTTATAATATTATTTTAACCTGAAATTTATTAGGTTTTGAGCAGCAGTGAAAACAATTCACCAGAGACGTCGACACACATTGATAGCCCTTTAACATCCCATCAAATTTCTGAGTCTTTGGATGAACAGTTATTTTTTGAAGAAGAAGAAGAAACACCCTCGTCGTCTCCCATGACCGAAAAAATACATTAGAATGCAGTCAAGCCTCCGACCACACTTCATCATCTCCACCAAGTCAAATTTTAAAAACCAGTTCTGATTTCCGCCAATCATCCCAAGTTGCCAAGCACGTAAGAAAAAAGCAAGATTAACTGAAAAAAATGATTCCATTGCAACTACGCTCCTTGAAGCTTCCAAAAGCTTGACAAATGCAATTGTTCAGCAAGGAGAAAGGAGCAGGGAGCAGCAAACTAACTTACCTGATGCTTTACCATTCGGTGTGTCACCATTTGGAATATGTATATCATCAGAAATAGATAAGCTAGATGATGATTTACAAATACAAGCAAAACAAAAAATGTTCTTAATTTTAATGGAACTCCAAGGAGAACAACTCAAGAGAAAGAAAAATTGAACTTAATATTAGTTATTGTATTTATTTTTGCATAATTAAAACAAGAAAAATATTATCCATTATAATGAAATAAATTGTTAAATCACAAATTAATGAAGTTAATGTCTGCATTGAACACTTTAAAAAAGTTTTCCAACGTTTTTCTTATATTTTCGGCATGCTTTGCAGTTCTCCTTCTTTCAGGCCCTATATCAACGTAGCTCGCATCTATTATTTTATCGATTTCATCATTTGGGATATGGTCAAAACTAGTTTTACTCTCTACATTTTCCGTTCGTAAAAAATTATGAAGGCAAACGCACGCTAACACAACATGAATAGCTTCTGTCGGAGCGCGATAAATAGGTGCAAATAAGACTTGGAACCTGTTGGCCAATATCCCGAAAGCATTTTCTACGACGCGACGGTTCCTTGAAAGCATGTAATTAAATCTTCTTTGATCGACCGTTAGATTTGTTTGAGAATATGGTTTCATCATGTATTCGGTTAATGCAAAGGTATCGTCTGCAATAAATGTATTTGGTGAAGAAGTAGACGTTAAAGGCAAATTACATGCACTTCTTTTTTTTCGATTGCATATTTCAGGTCCGAACGTAACCATACTCCTGCATCACCAACACGTCCATTAACTCCAACATCTACGTACAAGAAACGGTAATTGGCGTCAGCTATCGCCATTAAAATAAATGAGTGGTTCCCTTTATAGTTGAAATATGTTGATCCATCCTTGTTCATGGATCTTATCCTGCAGTGTTTTCCTACAATAATTATAAAATAATAAAAAATAACAGTTCTGGGGACTATCAACAGTAGTGGGCATCATGAAGCAGCAATGATAGAATTAAAATTTCATCAAGCAAAAAACATTTCCACTACATTGCACTACGGCGTATACTTATTTAAAAAAAAATATAGCGACTGTATAGCTATTCTATTACTTATTTTTCACTTCAGTAATTTAAAGTTAAAAATCTCACCGTCTATAGCACCAATACAATTTGGAAATCCCCACAGTTCATAAAAATCGTTGGAAATAGTACGCCAATCGTCCTCACATTGAGGGAATTTTAAAAAATCCTCATTCAGGGATTCATAAATTGCTGGGATTGTTTCTTTTAATATTTTTGAGATAGTTGATTGTTGTATTCGAAATGGCAATTGAAGTGAAGATTGGGTTTCTCCTAAAATTGAAATTTTAATATAGAATATTATGTTTATAGATGGTTGGTTCTACTTACCAGTAGCCAGATATCTTAAAGTTAACTGCAAACGTTCTGCTGGACCAATGCAATTGCGAAATTTAGTGTCTTGTTTTGATATAAATGGTCTCACTTTTTCCAATATTTTGTTGAATTGTGAAGGAGTCATTCTCAAAATGTTTTTGTATAGCTTTGTATCTTCGCATTGGATTTCTTTTGCTAATTTGTGACTAAAACCTGCAATGCAAACAAAGATTATAGTCCAGATGGATACATCGTATGTATACTTATAAACATATAAATACCTTCTTTTTTTGGTCTTCTCTTCTTTGTAAGAATTTCCATTGCAGTTGCAATATTTAATAAATTTAAATTCACAACACACAAAACAAGAGTTGAATCCATTTTAGTTAACAATTTAATAGTCGTCATTCTTCATCTGAACAACGACAAACAGGTAGACATAACGTCAAAAAGATTTTCCTGTACACACTTTAATGTAAAAAAGTCAAAAAAAAAGTCCCCAGTCGATTAAAAATGTAGTTCGAGTTACATTTTTAATGAATTTTTTTGACAATTTCCCATTAATTACAGTAGTGGGTACACACTCGCACTTATAGAGAAATCAGGTAAGGAAATGCTTACTCTTTCTTGTTCCATTTTTAATGATGAAAATATAGAGAAAAAAATGTAGTATCATACGGGCTTAAAGGCGGAAACTCTGTGAAATATTTTTTTAAAGTAAGGCCGTGTGTGAATTGCGTTTAAATGCGTATTAAAACTTGACGTTTGGTTAAAATTTGACGTTTGGTTAAAAATGGGATCAAATTTAGCCATTTGCTGTGTGAATTGCGTTAAAAGGGATTTTTTTAACCAACATTTCTGCGTAGAACTAAGAAATTTCCCTCATGATCTTAGAATTTTCCCTCAACAAAAAATGTTTTACTTTTTCCAAGTAAAATAATTTCGTGTACGAAACCAAAATTTAGAACAACAAAGTTAATAAAAAGTCACCAGAAGCAATGAATAAACTATGTTTTATTTATTTTGATCGATTTTGCAGTGGTAATTTGATATTTTGAAGCAACAATTAAGATATTCAAAGAAAAATTCCCATTTTGGATGATTGGTTTTTTTCCCTGTAGTAGCACTGCAAAGTTTGTTTTCACAGCTGATATCTGTTATCATACTCAAAAGAGAAACATTTTTTTCGTTTTCCAGTTTTAAAATATGATCAATTTAAACTATTTTATTCTAATCTTTTAAAATATCAAAGTATTAAAACAAGGAACTTAATAAAATGGAGAAGTACAGAAAAAAACAACAAAACAAAAGCAAACTTTACATTCATGAGGAAAATAGGGAACGTCAGAATCTTAACCCATTTATCCTGCTCCACAGCTGGGATTTTATTCACCACGCTAGTGTCAAGTTTTAACCAAACGTCAAGTTTTAATACACATTTTAACACAATTCACACACGGCCTAAATCTGAGAATGTTGACAAAAATTTGAAGATATTGAGTCATTTTTAGTGGAAAAACAAACTGCCGTGATAATCATTTGTCAGGCCTTAAGAATGAATTAGTTCGTTTCAAATTTGAACTAAAATCCAAATGGAAGAATAGTCATCGGACAAAATTAGTGTTTCATCAAAATGAATCCCATTGTGCCTGCACACACGAGACTAATTCATCCGGACTAAAATCAGTTTAGTGGGCAAGGGAAGCGAAGTGTGCAGTATGAAACGGACTGAAATTTTCAACTCGAAATTTGGTGGATGAACGAAGACTAAAACTAACACATATACAAAAGCTGACAGTTTTGGTACGAAATATATACTCACACATTTAAAAGAGGTTCACATATACATTTTTCCCCCAGTCTGAAATCATCTCGTGTGTGCTTGGACTAAATACTAAAACCTATTTCAGTCCAAAAATTATTCATCCCGCGTGTGCAGGACCATTGGCTCCAAGAAAGAGTTAAATTTAAAATGTATTAACTCCTCTTCCGTTCATAAGATTCTCATTCATGGCCATGAAATAATCTCTCAAAGTGCTTTGCCCATTGGAGAATTAAGTGAAGAGGCATTAGAAGCCCGAAATAAGGACTTAAAATTGTACCGAGACCATTTCAGCCGCAAAACCTCACGAACAGACACATTAACTGATATTATGAACAGAATGTTAATATCTTCAAATCCTTTTACTACAAACCAAAGAGTTAGGAAAACTTCAAAGAAAATTCCGGTCCATTCTGAAGCCTTAGAGATGTTTGTACAACCTTATCTTTATAACCAACCCTGACTGAAATTGCCAAATACTTTTCGGACTCTGATTAGTCATAATTTAATTCCACACCCAGAAAAGATAAATACATTTTTTTTTTAACTCCATATTCAGATTTGTATGTCTTTTTTAGTTTTTTTTAGATTTCAAAATCTATATACCTTATATGTACTATGCTACAACTCCCAGATACTGCAAATCTACCTTAAAACTATTCAAACATTTTTCAAATTGTGTTCAATATAAGAAAAAACATTGAGGTCACAATTCATTTTATTTATTATTTTATTTTTTCTAAATTAAGCTTTAACTGCAAGCTCAAAGCCCGTATGATACTACATTTTTTTCTTCATTATTTTAGCATTAATAATATGAAAATGTCAGTTTCAACAAAAAGAGACAAGGTTAGGTTAGGTTATGAGGGGTGCACAGCGTGAGCTGTTGCGTACACGGGGGCCTATTGGTCCATTGTGATCCCCTATAAAAAAAAGTAAAAGTAAGCATCGATGCTTCTCAAGGTCGATTAACGTAGACTGGCTCGTTAACGAACCAACCTGTGCTATCTATGAATTTCCTCATATTTGCCATTGAGACCTGTGCTAGATCATCCAGTTCTCCAACAAACCTGTTTCCGAAATGACGGAGGCGGCTAGTTTGGAGGTTCGGACAGTCACAGAGCAGGTGTTTAATGGTTAATGACCCGTTAGTACACCTATCAAGATTTTAATGTTCTTTTTACTCAGCGATAGAATATACCGAGTTTCTTTTTCATTTGTGTTAGGCCATAAACTTCTAGAGATTACGCAATCGTCCCTGGATTTCCAGGAGTTATTGATTTGCTCTTTTAGTTTAAGGTCTATCTTCCTCTTGAGTACCCCAATTGGGACGAGTGGTCCCCTAATTGAATGGTCGCTACTACTTGTGTCTGCTTCTGACCCTTTCCTGGCTAGTTCATCTACTATTTCGTTCCCTTCTATATTGCTATGTCCAGGAACCCAGCAGAGCTTTACCTGGTTAGTGTGGCAGATTTTATTTAATTCCTTCCTACAGTTTAAAACTGCTTTTGATCTTATGGTCTCACTGGCTAAGGCTTTGATAGCAGCCTGGCTGTCCACGAAAAAAGTGATCTCCGAAGAGCTTAGCTTTTCGTGATGTGCCAATTCAGCTGCTTTTTCAATGGCAAAGATCTCGGCCTGAAAGACACTACAGTCAGCTGGGAGTTTATACGATGCTCTGATGTTGAGAGATTGGCAAAACACTCCAGCACCTGTTCCTGATTCCATTTTTGAACCGTCAGTGTAGAAAGGGATACCCTGTTCACTTATAAGTGAATTCGGATCCCAACCCTGTCTTTTTGGTATAAAAGTAGAAAATTTCCTATCGAAATCTAGTAAGGGGGGAATGTAATCGGTGGTCTCCATCAGTCCTGGAATCGTGTCATATCTTTGTAAGATTGACCCGTGTCCATAAGTGCTGTGCCTCCAAAAACTCAGCTCTTTTAGACGAATTGCAGTTTTGGCTGCCGTGCATCTTATGAACTCATCCAGAGCCGGGAGGTCCAAGATCATTTCCAACCCAGGCGTGGATCTTTGAGCCGCTGTTATTCCTATACAGGCTAGTCTCTGTACCTTATTCAGGTTCTTGAGATAGCTTGATTTTTCCACCGCCCTCCACCATACAATAGAGCCATAGGTAAGAATGGGTCTGACGATCGCTGTGTACATCCATTGGATGACTTGCGGTCGCATGCCCCAACGTGTACCGAAGGTTCTCTTGCATGTGTAGAATGCGCATAGTGCTTTTTTCATTCTTTCCTCAGTATTACGCTTCCATGTAAGCTTGGAGTCAAGGATTACTCCTAGAAATTTAGCTTCCTTGGAAAGTTTTAGAGGAATACCATTTAGTTTGGGAGGGTTGAAGCCCTCCAGTTTCCGTTTCTTCGTGAACAAAACTAACTTTGTCTTGGTGGGGTTGACCCCGAGACCGTTCTTAGTTGCCCAAGAAGATAAATCCTTTAATGCGTTTTCCATAATGTTTTCGATGATGGTAAGAAACTTGCCTGATACCAAAACCACTATGTCATCTGCATATGCCACGATTTTAATGCCTTGATTTTTGAACTTTGTGAGAATTTTGTTGACTACGAGGATCCAGAGCAGGGGTGAGATGACTCCTCCCTGTGGTGTGCCTCTAGTAACTGTTTTCTCAATAGTGCTAACTCCTATTTGAGAGTTGATAATTCTGCCATTTAACATGGTGAAGATCCAATCGACAATGACAGATTCAACTCCAACTTCAACTAAGGCAGTTTTGATTGATTCCGTTTTAACGTTATTGAACGCACCCTCGATATCAAGAAATGCTGCCAGTGTATATTCTTTATGTTCAAGACTTTTCTCAATATGTGAAACCACTTCGTGCAGAGCAGTCTCCACTGATTTACCTTTAAGGTAAGCGTGTTGGTAGTTGCACAAATTGTTTTCGTTGAGAAGTTCTCTAACATGTAGATCAATTATCCTCTCTAGTGTCTTAAGGAGAAACGAGGAGAGACTTATTGGTCTATAATCCTTGGCGGTCGAGTGAGTCGGTTTCCCTGCTTTTGGGATGAAGACTACCTTGACCTTTTTCCAGCTGTTAGGGACGTATCCAAGTTTGATACAACTTATGAAGATTACCCTAAGCCACGGAGTTATTACTTTGAGAGCGTTTTGAAGAAGAGCTGGGAAAATCTCGTCTGGTCCCGCCGATTTGTAGGGTTTGAACGAGTTTATTGCCCAGATAATTTTCTGCTCAGTAATAACCTATTTTAGTTCTAAATTTGATTCTGTATGAGTAAAATCCAGCGTGTTCGATTGCAAGTAATCAGAACTTTCTGGGCTTTTACAACCGGGGAAATGAGTTTCCATGAAAAGTTCAAGCGTTTCTAGGCTTGAGTTCGACCATGAACCATCAGGGTGTTTTATATACCCAAGGACCGTGGGATTAAGGGACAGGGTTCTACGGAGCCTCGCCGCCTCGCTTGTTTTTTCAATGGATTCACAATGTTTAGCCCACGAATCTTTTTTGGCCTTCCTTAACTCTTTAGTGTAAGTGTTGAGTGCGGCTCTATAAGACTTTAAGTCCTCTTCTAATTTACTCAGTTTAGCTTTATTCAAAAGTTTTCTAACCTCTGTTCTACGTTTCTTTAGTACACCATTCCACCAGGGTGGGTTAGTGGAGTTTTTGGAACGAGATAAAGGGCAGTGCTTTTCAAAAGACGTTCTCATTTTACTAGACAAGTTTTGGACAACAGTGTCGATGGTTGAAATGTTTAGACTTGTATTGTCCCCTGGAGGATCAATACAGTTTTCCAGCCATCTTTCGTACTCTGTCCAATTCCTTCTAGTTGGGTTCCTGTAAGGTTTCTTTTGAGTAGAGTTCCTGTCTATGGAGAAGAGTATCCTAAAGTGGTCTGAAAAAGATTCTTTAGGTGAGACTCTCCAGTCTTCGACTGAAATTTTACTGTTGTTACTAATAAGAGTCAAATCTATGATTTCCTCCCTGTTTTTATTTCGAAAGGTAGGGTGATTGCCCCTATTACATAACGATAAATTAGAACAGAGAATATATTCAAAAATTGACTCACCCCTTTTATTGATGTCCTTTGAGCCCCATTGTGTGTGGTGAGCGTTGGCATCACAACCCACCACCAAAGGTGTACCGCTTGCTGTGGCATAGGCCACAAGATCGCGGACTGTTTTTGATGGCGGGTTCTCCTCCTCGTACGGCATGTACGTCGACGCTAGAATGAAGTTCCCTTCATTCGATTCGACGCTGATTGCCGTGTTGTCCTTGTTGCTGTACCTAGATAGGAAGAAAGCGTTAATTGATTTTTTCACTAGGATACAACTTCTACTATCACCTTCATCTGACGTGGAATGGAAAAGGTTGTAATATTTTGACCTCAACCCTCGGATTCGGTTTTTGCCTAACCATGGTTCCTGGATCAAGGCCACATCCACGTTCTCGTGAGACATGTAGAGCGTAAGGTCGTACGTTGCTGCTTTAGCGTGATGCAGGTTTATTTGCACCACTAGCAGCTTTTGACTCCCTTTTGTCTTCATGCCTCTTAACCTTTACGGTTCCGAGACCATACCTCAACACGTCTTTTTTCTCTTTGAGCAGAAGGTCAGATTTCTTGTCTGCCACGAACAAGAGGTCCTTCCCTTCGCCACCGATGGTCTTCCTTGAATGTTGGAGCTTCCATTCTAAAATGGGAAGCTCTTTGTTCTGCTTTGCCAACAGTTTAATAATGGCTGCGTCCTCATGTTCAGCAGGAGAGGGGATCCAAATGCTAAACTGCTGGCGGAGTGGTAAAGCTGCGACGGGTAGAACTTCAAGGGAGGAGCCTTTCCAGAGTTCGCCAATATTGGCGATTGTGTTGGTCAGGAAATCCCGTGATTTCTGGTCACCGCAGCATACCACTTTGACTCCTCGCCGCCACCCTGCACCATCAAAGATGTAGTCCTCAGAACTATCGTTCTCTGATGCCGCCATCATGGCTTTGAGGATCTCGCTTTCCACAAGAAGCCAGTTTTTTGCCGAGATTTTTCCATCTGGGTCATCACGGCTTATAATGGCGATTTGTAGATCAATCGGGGTGGTGTCGAGGCTGCTGGTTTTCTGTTTTTTGGCACCATCTTGCTCGACTTTCTCCTCCGATCTTTGTCTCTTGGATGTTCCTGGTTTCATTCCAGAAGAGGTGCTCGCCGGTGCTTGCTTAGCGTTGGCTTGCCGTTTCTTGCTGAAAATCGCCTGAACTTTTCCTTTGTCATTGTTTGGTTTCATTCCAGAAGAGGTGCTCGCCGGTGCTTGCTTAGCGTTGGCTTGCCGTTTCTTACTGGAAGTCGCCTGAACTTTTCCTTCGTCATTCCGAGCGGTCGAGTTATTGCCAGCCTGTTCACGGTTTGCCTTTTTAGGGACAGACCTAGATTTGGCAGCATCTACTCCTTTGCTCTCCGACTTCTTGGTTTCTTCAGTTGTGCCCTTGGTTGCAGCGGCAGTCTCTGCCTGCTGCCGCTCGAAGTTCCTAATTTGCTTCTTATGCTTTTTAAGGAGAGCCTTATCTCTCGAACTGAGCGTCGCGGGGTCTTTCAACTCGGTCATTTCCACGAATTTTTTGGAGGATTTGTAGTTGCTGCGTAGCCTCGAAGCTCTGAGGGGTGCAGCAGACTTCAACTTAGCCTCTTCTTGATTCGGTTCTCTTAGTAGCTCGTCCTCGGTTTGACTGCCTATGGAAGGAGGTCCGTCCGAGGTCTCCGTACCTTTGATGGTTAACCCATCTAGTGCGGGAAGGAGATCTACTGAGAGAATGGCCGGTTGTCTTATTAGTTCTCTCTTGTCAATTCTGTTTACGTTTTTTGTCACTGGCGACTTAGCTTCTTGCGAAGCCAAGCCCTCGCCGGCAGCCGTGACTTCTGCCGACTCTTGAACGTATATCCCCGTTCGATTTTCTTCTTCTAGTAAACTTTTATTCATATTTATTTTCGATTGACATCTCTGCTTTTGGTGGTTTTCTTAGTTTGTCGTTCTCCGCAGCTGGATTGCTGAAGAGTATGACGTAAGCCCCCTCGCCACAACAAGGCGAAAACCGTGAGGGGGAAAGAGACAACATTATTTTATAAAGACAGAGAAAGAAATCTTCTAACAATTTCAAATATAATGCTGTTAAGTTGTCAAAATCCGTTATTTTTGGTAATTTTGTAGAATTAACATAAAATTAAAATTTAACCAACTTCTACGTAAAATATACGGTAATTGGCGTCAGCAATCGATATTTAAATAAATGAGTTGAAATACTATGATCTAGTCCTGTTCATGGATCTTATCCTGCAGTACCTTCCTGCAATATAAAAAATCCACTATATTGCACTACGGCGGATACTTATTAAAAAAATAACTTCTAGCGACTGTATCTATACTTTTATTTTATTTTTCACTATTTCAATAATTTAAAGTTTAAAAAAGACGGTGGTGGTCCATAGCACCAATACAGTTTGGAAACCTTCATATTTTATAAAAAATCTTTTTCAATAAACCGCCAATCATCCTCACCTTGAGGGAATTTTTAAAAAACTCTTCACTCAGGACCAAATAAATTGCTGGAATAGTTTTTTTGATATTTTTGAGATTGTTTATTCTTGGATTCGAAAGGGCAATTAAAATGAAGATTGGATTTCCCTTGAATTGAAAATTAAGTTTATATTATGTTAAGTTTATAAATGGGTGGTTGTACTTACCACCAGCCAGATATCTCAAAATTATTTGCAAATTTGATTTCCTGTTTCGATATAAATGGTCTCACTTTTTCCCACATTTTGTTGATTGTTTTTCATTTTTGTATAATTTGAACAACGACAAACGTCAAAAAAAATTTCCTGAGCACACTTTAATGTAAAAGTGTCAAAAAAATAGAGACTAGCTCATTAAAATTGTAGTTCGGGTTACATTTTTAATGATTTTTTTTTGATAATTTCCCATTAATAAAAGTAGTGAGTACACATTCGCACTTATAGATAAATCAGGTAAGAAAATGCTTACTCTTTCTTGTTTCATTTTTAATGGTGAAAAAATAGAGAAAAAAATGTAGTATCATACGGGCTTAAGCGATTTAAATTAAATGTTGGGTTTTTTTAAGTTTCTTTTTTCCCCACAATAAAAGATCATTGCGTTTCATTTCGTTTTTTAGGGTTTTGTAAGAAGTTTTGGGTTCGTCCTAGAAAAAAACTTATAAGTATTAACATGCCAAACAAAAATTTTAAAAACTAGCTTTCGACCTTCGATTTATTTGTTTTTTGTATTAATTCAATATCTTTATTTATTTTTTTCATTAGAAAATTGGAAAAAACTATCAATTTTATTTGCCTTGCATACCTACTACTTGATTTTTGTTTGTTATATAACGTAATTAAACAAAAACACGCAAAAAAATATAATAAAATTAAAATAACGGTATTATCTCAAAAACCTGAATTGGTATAGTTTTACTTTCGTCAGATTTGAATTCAGCATACCAAAAACCTATCGAAAAGTATATTTTGGTAAGGTCAACCAAAAACTTATAATTATCGCCGTTAATAAGCAATTTCTGCCCCACTGTACGTTGGACTATTATTTGTGGGGTGTCGTAAAAGATAAATGTTACGGCGACAAGCCAGATACAATTGACGCTTTAAAGGACAATATTCGTGACGACATTGGTGAAATACAGCGGCACACAATCGATAATGTGCTTAAAAATTGAACCGATCGTTTAGGCTATTACATGGCCAGCCGAGGCAGCCATTTGAATGAAATTATTTTCCATTATTAACCGGAAGGATTGTTCTTTCAAATAAAAAAAGAAATTTGAGAAAATATTCAGTAGTTTTTTTTTATAGCATTTTCAGACCCTTTAAAAGAGACGTCAAAACAGCTGGCTCTGCAATTCGGTCCACCAATCTGGAAGAAATTATTTGTTGGTTTGTTTAAATTTGAATCTGGCAATATTGTATTAATGTATCCTTCATCCAGCTCCTTTTGATAGCTTAATCGTTTTTCGTTATGAAAAGTGAAAAAAAAAAACATTTTAAAAATGTTCTAAATTTTTATTAGAAAAACCTTTTATACATATGCGCAAGTTATGTTATTGGAAAAGAAGTTTCTTCCAAGGCCTTTTGAATGTCTTTCCATATTTTATTTTGATTTTGTGGTGGACTTGTTTTTTTTTCGATTATAAAAATAATTTTAATTTTTTAAATCTTTCTCAATTAGAAAGCTCTATACCTACAGGCTCGTAATTTATTAATACAGGAAAACAATATGACAATATGGTGCTCTTTTATAGGCAAAGTCAGTTTTCCTTTCCATTACATCCTCATTCCCATTAATTTTTATCAAACAATGAAAAAAAATAAACCTCAATGACTTCTTTGAACAGATTCATATAGTTTTCGTTACCGATGTCACAAAGTTCCGCTTGGTTAGTTTCACAAATAGCTTCGAGCGCATATCCTAAACTGTTATTTTTAGATTCAAAACAAGCGATAGTTAAGATGAAAAATCACTTCAACATGTTATTGTTCTTGCATTTATTGTTCAGTCCATGATTTTATGTAATTATATTTTTATATGAACTAAATGTTGTCAACAAAAGTATCAAAACAAATGCATCGAGGGGATACTAAAGATGATTATGCAGCAACATTAAACTAACAAACAAGATCACTTTATTACTTCCGTATTAAATGATGCCAAACAAATTAGAGACAACAAGAAAACTCCATTCAAAACCAACATGTTTCCCTTCATCAAACTCGACCAAAAACCTTTTAACATGGGAAAACTCTAAAAGTTCCAACAACAAACAATAAATCATTTAAGATTTTTCCGCTTACTGTATTCCGCCACCCAATTTGTGAACATGTTGCTTGCAATAAAAAAAAATCCCAGGCATCATTATTCTTTGGTGTGTATACTGTCATTTTCATTTTGAAAATAAAAACGGTCTTTTTTAAAGATTTATTTTCAACCAACTTCAACTTGGTAAGTATGGTTATAGACATCCGCCGCCAGGTGGATTGTTGCTCCGACAAAATATACACAATTTAAACTCACGAAAGACCTTCAGAATCTCCCATTGCTCGAAGCTAGGAAATTAAAAGAAATACTTTTTCATACATGCCAGCCCCAGCAATGGTTAAAAGAGATCATTCGTTGCACAATAAATAAAAGCTCTAGATTTAATTGATTGAGATATGAAGGTACATCGGAATTTTATGGGGAAGCGGATCTCACGAGAACTAAATTGTGAGTTTGTAACATAAATATGGATTAATAATTTTCAATCCATGTCATGTTTTATGTAAAAGATGACAGATAAAGTTGGATACCTAGAATATTTTGATGGCTGCCTTTTCGCAGTGCGTTGAATTTAGTGTCATAGAAGCCAAACATCTTAATCATGTCAAACATTGACGAACAAATATTTAAACGCAAGTACCTACCTACTTACAGTTTTTGAGTAGGTTAGGTACACAATGCAAAATGCACTTCGCCATCGATCGGCAGAGGTACTCACATTGGAATGGAAGTTGGAGGTGTCAAAACTAAATGTTAATGTCGACTTGTTTCTCCACTGCCGTTGCAACCACCTCACCTGTCGGTTCCCAAATAAATTAATTTTTCCACCAGCAATTCAGATCTCAATTTATGCAATAGACTAGACCTGTCCTGTCACATGTAATCATAGGGTTACACAAAGTCCAAAATCACACAGCATTCGACATGATAATTCACAACTTCTAAATCTTCCAAAGAGCTCAGGTAAAAATACAAACACGCGATGAATTACATCGTTGTCTTCAGTCATCGTCTTCTTCGTTTTCACAGCTAAAAAGTGGTTTTACTTTTATTTCCTTGCCTTGTCTCGAAATAACGAGATCAGACAATGCAACATAGACTACAGGAGTTCGTCGATATGTTATTTGCCTTGTTCTTCTTCTTGTGGTTCCATAGCCAATTAAACACCTTCCAGGGCATTATCAAATTGTCATGACAACTTCAAGCAGGCATTGGTACTTGTTGAATTACATACTCATGCTGAAAGAATAGGAATTCTGCAAGACCACTAGAAGTCGATGTAGAATTTACAAAAAGTCCGAAACAGTGTCCAATCGACAAGATTATGTCTTATTGCGAAGCCGAACTTCGAACCACTTCAAGCCCTGGTCACATTAATCTTCATTGGAAAATCTAGTGGCTATGGTGGAATATGTTTTAAAAGAGTACAATACGGGTTCAGTAGCGGTGACGACTTCTTGGTGACTGTAGATTTATATTAGACCGAAACCAAATATACAACAAAATAATGGAAATTCAAAAGACAATGTCCATGCCCACCACCTCTTCACTTCCGTTCATCGACCATCTCCACCGCCGAATGTTTGTTTTTGTTTAGCTTTTGAATGGAAGAACTGAAATTCCACTCTTCTAGCAGTAAACATTGCTACTGCTACTGCATCACCATCAAACAGTCATGCCAAATAGATGATGGCCTTTCTCTTTCAGATTCAGTATGAGAAACAGATAGGTATAGAAAAAAACTATGTTTAGCAAAGAAACAAAAAAAAAGCCAGGAAAACACACAACACAAAACTGAATCAAACGAAAAGGTCTCATCGATGTGGAGTTTTTATAAATGCCAGTGCAAAATAGATTCATGCCACAGAATCGTGTTTGGAGCCGCTTATAGAGTATCCGCCGTCGTCGTCGTCGTTGTCTCTTTTGGCTATACCTAGTGTCGTCCGGAAAATTTATTCCACTTAAATTGTCCGTCTTTTTACCGTGAATGAGTTGTTGAAATCTTGAATTATATTGCTGCTGAAACGACTTTTTCTTATCGGTCTATTGAGTGTTTTTTTATCTTGCTTATTAATTTTTCAGTTAATAAATTTGTGTGGATAAAAAAGGTCATTAGATAACAACACTGTCAACAAGGATATACACAAATATAAATAATAAGGATATCATCAGCAAACAAGAAATAAGATGTGCTAAGATTTATAAGATACCCGAAAAAGATAGTTTAATTTTTAAAAATTGTATATCTTAGTTTTAAATTATTTATTTAATAAATAAAAAGTGGAATTGAATCAGCAATATGAAGACAGCGTTGTTAGTTTGCTGCCTATTAATTGGTGAGTTTTTGTGATTTTTTTTCGAATTTTAAAATAAGCTTTTTAATTAGATTTTAAATTCTCAACACAATAGTTGATGACAAATATTTTTGAATGTCTCAAAACATTGGTATAGGTGCAAGCCAGACATTTCTAGTCTTCAGTCATGAAAATCAAATAGTTTGTGAAAATAAATAAAAAGATTGAACCCAATTTTCTAAAAGATTTTAAAATTTATTTGGCAACCAATTTTTGTATGAAATTCTAGTCTTTAAAAGGATTTTTTAATGTCTTATTTTCAAGCGAGTTCGGTCTGTAATAGGTTATGCTCACTTTAAGGTGTAATTAGAATTCAGTTTATTCAGGTGCATTTGAGTTAATTCCAATTATTTTAATATTTTGGTTCATCTAGATTCTAGAATGTCGATGGAGTATCCTGATTGCAGGTTTTAAGGATGAAACTTGATTTTTATTTTAAAAAAAAAGCTAATAAGGGTCCAATATTACAGGTCTGTTCTTTTACATCTCGGGAGTTTTCTGAAAACTGTAAAATTTCGAGGAGTCGCTAGTCGGGATGAAACATTTGACAGCAAAAATCTCACAAATGCACACAATTATTTCAAACAACAACAAAATTCAATGCATTTTTCTAGTTTTTACAGAACTCGCAAAACTCCCGCAAGAAATGTTTGCGTGTTTTTTCCTTCAAAACTCAAAAGGGACGGAACTTACAAAAAGCCTGAGTAAAGGAACAGAAAAGTGTGAGAGTTGAGAGACCTAATATGTACCTCCTTTTGTATGGTTCCAAATTGTGAAATATGTAAACTTTTTGCGTTAAACTGAATACGGCAAGTTTTGGATTTTTCAAATATGTACATATGTATGTAGTTCCCAACCTGGAACCTTTTGCCAAACATCTGTCTGTCTTATTCGTATGTATTTCCATTTTTAGTCGTAAATTCGTTTGACTTTAAACCAGAAACTAAGAAGTTAAGGGAGCACCGCTGACGATAATCAACATTCATAGGTGGTACTGCCTGAATTTTATAGAGCGGTGCAATTTTTATTCCCATTTCCCATACAGCAGTTTACAAAAAAAATGTTGCTAAGATGAGACCAATTACCAATATGTCTTGCACTGTCAAGAAGATACTAGTTCCCCTGACTTTTCGAGCCCTTCAAAATATAGCTTTTTCGTCACGTTATTACAACACTAAATAATAACAGGAAGTATTTTAGAACAGAAAAGTATTGATAAGTAAAAATATTCTTACCTTAAGCCTCTAATATAGTGAAATGACAAAGCTTTTACTTGAACACAAGGGCTTATGGTCAGTAGAGAGAAAACCTTGGCTTAATTTATACAACATTTTTTCGATCTTTATATTCGTTTCATTATTAACATTATTAAAATTATTAACAATATTTTGAATACAAAAGTTTCAAAATTTGTGTTCGTCTTATTTTTCCAATTTAAAGGCTCAAAGTAAATTGGTTAGCACTAATTAAAATTTCCTAACAAAATTATTAACAAATTTCAAGCATTTTCAATGTAATGCAAAAAAAGATTAAATTTATTTCCAGAAATTAAATAATTTGAATTTTGTAAAATGTAAAAAATATTCTTTCGCTTCTTGAATATTTTTGTTTGAATTATTTGATTTTAATTTTAAGTGAAGTTTTATTGACATTTCAGTTATTTTAGAAAAGACTTTATATAATTATAAAATTATAAATGTTTTTTTTTTAGATTCTCGTTGTTTTTTCAGTTATAAAACTCTTTTCATAAAACAGGGACAGACGTGGATGTGTCAATAGTTTTTTAGTTTAAGCGGAAAACTCAAAGCTGCGGATTGCTCTGATTCGTCAATTTTTGATCAGTTTTGCTTTTCCTTACGGACTTCGCGTCCTTTGCTTCCTTGCACTTCCTTTCGCTTTTTAAGGACGAAAATTTGACAGCTGACTGGATTTTTTTGTTTTCGGGAAGAGGAAGCCGATTTGTCGTCGATTTTAAGTGATTTTTTCTTGTAAGGCCTAGTACGCAGATCGCGCTAAATTTTATCTCACGCATTTCTCTCTCCATACATCAGCTAAATTCCTGGCTAAATTTTGACATTTTTTTTTCGAGGAGCATTGTGGTATAGCGATGGCTATCCTTAAGGGATTTCCATGTCGCTTTGCAATCGAGATTGCTGTGCGACTTCTCTTCCAGCCACCGGCTGCTGTTTCAACACGACACGGCTAACATTTTTTTCTCATCCATGATGATGAATTTTTTTTCCGCGCATTTTTTTTTTGTGCTTCAGGCACTTTTTCTCCTTCAACTTTTATTATATTTTCTAAAAAATAGCGAATAATCTTGCTAGTCAAAGAACAAATGAAGCAAATGTCAAAATTTAGCTCGAGAATAATGTGCCGGACATTAATTTCACTAGCTAAATTTTGATAGATGATTATGTAGAGTTACGAAAAAAAAAATATTTTTAGCGTACCTCTTCGCTAAAAAACTCAGCTAAATTTTAGCTCCGCTAAATTTAGGAGAGAATTTAATTTTGTATGGCAGCTAAAATTTAGCTCGATCTGCGTACGAGGCTTAATTGTTAATTCGTTGTGTAGCCAACAAAATTCGCAAGCTATTGAAAAAGAAAAACAGAAATGTTTTATCTTGAAGGAAACTCCCGTAAACATCCGTCCATTATGGGTAACTTGCTTACTTGACAATTCGGAAGGGAGCGTTTCGTTCGGTCCTTCCGTTTGTTAACGCTCATCATAGTTAGCCCTTAAATCCCCATACATACAAACAAGAAAACATGTCGCTGGCACATCCATATCATAAAATAGAAAACATTTTAACTTTTGCTACAAGTTGTGCCACGCTACGATTATGTTACGGGGTTCTTAAATTAGGTACATATGTCAAATCAATTGAAGATAGAAGTAATTCCCATGCTTCAACTTTATACTTCACTCAACGCTTACACCAAAGCAACTTTGTATGTTTGTACAATGACAATTTTGTAATCATAATTACTGGGCATTGTATTAAGAATTTCCCAAAGACACAGATTCTGGAATGGGCTAAATTCTTCATAACTTAAGGCTGAAACACAAACACGCTTTATCTTCGGTTTTGCCTGAAGTTTAAAAATTCAGCCATAGGGATTCAATGCGTGCTATAACAATGAAGTTTCGTACGTAATGTATCGTAACGTAACTCCAAACGGAAGCTCTAGAGGGATGATGAAGTTGGGGAGAGAACTGTCGTTCAAAGCAAATTCGAAACGGGTTCATCGTAACGTATAGACGAAGACGAAACTAAAGCGTGTTTGTATTTCAGCCTTTAAGGTGGATCACGTAAACGCCAAATGTAGATACACACATATGTGTAGACATACATAAACAATTTACTTCCCCGCATAGTGCCCTGATTAATAAATGTCAATCGTGAAGGTTTTGATTCAACCACTTCAAAGGCCTGTTTTGCATTACAAAAGGGTTAATTCTTCATTCATTTACAACCTTTTCCGCCTCTTTGAATACAATTCTGAGTCTTTTATGCTTTGATATCTCCAATTTTGCCATCAAAATCATGACATTAAAACGAAAATTAACTTTAATATTTTCATATATGAAATGAGTTTCATTGAAACCTCGGTTTAGCAGGTCATATATCGATTTCGTAACACAATTTGTCTCATAAATTAACGGTCTCGCTTTTTTTTGCATTTCCATATTCCTATACAGATTAATATTATGAATGACATTTTAAAACTTGAACTTGCAAGCTTATCGAAAAGCAATCCATTGTTAAAAATCGTCGAGTTCATAATGAATTCCATTAATCATAAGAGAAATTTTAAAAGTGATTTATAACCGAACGCGTGTTTTGAGTGTTATCTAATGCCTGCATATTTTATTTCCCATTTATCTCATTCTATACTCTACTGTATTTCAGGCATCCTCAGTGCCCATGGTGTCGATAAAAAGGAGGACAAATCAAAAGTAACTCCCGAAGTGGACAACACGAAAACAAAAGCATCCGAAACAAAAGATAAACGACAAATAGGTTCGAGGGATACTGCATCATATTCGAATGAGAAACACGATGATCCTGAACAACCTCAGGAGACTATTTATGGACCCAAACCGAATCAGTTTCTAATTCGACCATTGTCGCCGCACGATCAGCAATTGCGCAATTATCAGCCAACAAGTAGGCCACACAGTCAGCAGTTACAAGCGTTAGGACCGCAACTGGAGCAAAGTCAAGAGGTAAACGAATATTCAAAGCGCAGCTTCTTTCTATTTCTCGACTATCATAACATCCGGTTTTTTTGGCTGCCTTTCATCATCGGGCAATCAAATAAAAACATTCACTTGGGGAAAAGTTGGTATCGGTTGTGTAGGATAACAGGATATTACGATAAGTGTGAAAGGAAACATGAAAGTGAAAAGACAAAGGTTATTCCAGCTCCAGCTCCCAATCTAATGTGTTAATTTCCAAATAAAGTCACAACTGTAGAAAGAAACGAAGCAAAACAAAACAAAAATTATATAAACAGATTATTCAAGAGGTCGCTGTCGTGACTTGAAGTTCACGTTTCTTCTCCGATTTCAACAGCTGGAGAGCTGGCGGGCGACAAGATGCTGTAACCGGAGGAATTTCTCGCCGCCTCATTGGCATCAACCTTAATGTTGAGCTATAGCGGATGTCTTGAGCATATTTTCATTTTCATATTTTATTCTCATTAACTCGCTTGTTTTTATGAGTCACCTTTAGTTTGTTTGTTGCATTTTGCATCCTATGCAAGCGGAGGTGGTGGACATATCTGACGTGCTAAATTATTTCTGTGGTGGATAATAATTGTCTTGAGATCTTAAAGCCATAAAAAAATTGATTTGAACATATTTTGCAATATCTAATGATTTGAATTCGAACCGTGAGAAGAAGGCAAAGGTGAGATGAAATTCGTGAATTAAAATTCGAGACACTATGGCGTATACTTACTATTTTAAGGGTGTTATTCGAATTGAGTGCAAATATCGTTAATGTCAAATGTAATTTAATAAAAACGCTTGACGAATCTCATGAGTACCTAATCTCGTTGCTTTGTTTGAAGAGTATTCAAGAAAAAGCGATAAGTCTAACAAATCTTCTCTCAAGCAATTAGGTTAGGTTAGGTTATTTGGGCTGACAGTTGGTTTTGTTACCGTCACACTTAGATCAATGTAGATCCCTTGTGATACCCTGAAGTATTGTAACTTCTGAAGAGTGTTTTAACCTATGAATTCTATGGTTGGTCGAGCCATTTGATGGACTTGAAAAAGTTCAGTAGGCGATTACCTGGGAGTTCAGATAGTTCTCCTAGTTCATCAAAGAAATAGTTGCCTTAAAAATTTATTTCGTCTGCCAAACTAGAAATAAAAAAAAACAGGAACGGTGGCATAGGAAGTGAGTCGTGCTTTCGTGCTCTTCTTCGTTGCCGCAGCTTTTATGTCGTCTGTGCCAACCCCAAGCCCCATCTTCTTTTTGTGGTAGCCAAGTAGGTTATGTCCCGTTATCACGCTAATGAGGGATCTTAGGGACGGTTTTTTAAGAAGTAAAATCCTATCGGACTTTTTCTTGTCGTAGTAAGGCCAGAGTTTCCTGATGTTACAGCAGGTTTCTAGTAGGTTCCATCTATCATTTGCTTTTTGAATGATATTTTTACTAATATTTCGTTTTAATTCGCTTTGAGGAATTCTGATGTTATGGTCTATGAGAGAGAGATCAAGCATTGAGCCTTCTCTTGCAAGCTCATCCGCTTTTTCGTTTCCCGGCACACCAATGTGACCGGCAATCCAGCAGAGTCTTACGTTATGCTGCATACAAGAACCCTTAGCTCTTCGCGACAGCAAGAAACCAGCTTTGACTGGATTAGAGTGGCAGAGATCGCTTTTATTGCTGCTTGGCTATCAATCAGAAAAGTGATGTCAGCGTGTGATATCGCCATCATGGATATTTGATTAGCAGCATTTTTCACTGCCAAGATATCGGCTTGGAAGACATTGCTATGGTCGGGGAGTCTGATAAACTGGCAAGGTTAAGGTTTTCTGAGTATAAACCTGCCCCTACTCCAGTAGTCATTTTCGAACCATCAGTGAAGATGGTAAAGTTCGATTCATTAGTAAAGGGTACACTGTTTTCCTATCTTCTCCATTGGAGAAGCCGGTAATAAAATTTGTATTGAAGTTAAATGAGGGGTCATGTAATCTGAACAAACGTTGTTGCCAACGTATTTTGTAAGAATCGTGGCATGGCCGTGTTGACTAGTTCTCCAGATGTTGGTTTGACTCAGTCGAAGCGCGCTGTTTGCTGCCGATTCTTGTACAAATAAGTCAAAAGGGGTGAGATTTGGGATCGCTTCGAGACCCGCAGTCGCCCCCCCCCCTTCCCCGTAATGCTAATGCATGCCATTCTTTGTACTTTGGTAAACGTTTTTAAGTTCGTGGATTTCTCCAGAGCTTGCCACCAAACCAAACTGTCATAAGTTAGAATGGGTCTAACAATGGCTGTATACATCCACATGATTATCTTAGGATTTGGCCCCCAATTTCTTCCCAGAATCCTATTGCACGAGTAGAGTGCAATCATGGCTTTCTTGTATGTTTAGACCCCAGTTGAGTTTCTTGTTTAAGATAACTCCAATAGGTATCTTGCTTTTTCTGAAATTATAAGTGGGGTGTTATCAATTGTTGGTATTTCAAATGAAGGTATTTTCCTTCTATTGGTGAAAAGTACCAGTTCTGTTTTCAGGGGGTTAACTTTAAGACCGCATTTCTTGGTCCAGTTACTGATCGTAGTTAATGCGCTTTCAGTGGTCAGGTATTTACCTGTCGCCAGAAGCGCGTCGGCATATGCTATAATTCTGAAACCACTGTTCTTGAGTTTGATGAGAATTTCATTCATCACCAAAATCCAGAGGAGAGGTGAGAGGATTCCGCGTTGTGGAGTCCCTCTAGATGTGTACATCTTTATATCAGAGTTACTTATGTTCACAATGAATTTGTCTACTCTTCAACAACTTCAACTGCACAGTGTAGGGCTGTTTCTACACTTTTGCCTTTTGTATAGGCGTGCTGAAATGGTGATATAGCTTCCGGCTTTAGGTAGCTGCGGATATGCATACCAAAACCAATTAATTTCTCAAGTGTTTTGAGCGCAAAAGAGGTTAGACTGATAGCTCTGAAGTTTTATGATTCTGTCTGACTGGGCTTGGCAGCTTTTGGTATGAAGACGACTTTGACTTCACGCCATGTCTTCGGAACATATCCTAACTTTAGGCTGTTATGGAATATGTTCATCAGATGTGGAGCAATGATATCACTGCTTTTTTGCAGCATCAAGGGGAAGATGCCGTCTAGGCCTGGGGATTTATAAGGAGAGAAAGAGTTAAGCCCAGATTAACTTTTTTTCTGTTATAATTTCCTGAGTATATGGTGTTTGTTGACTCGTTATCTAGGTATGCGTTACATCCTGGGAAGTGTGTTTGAACCAGGAGCTTTAGACTTTCTGCACAGGATTCTGTCCATTGATTATCAGGTCCTTTTAAGGAACCTATGGGTGTATTTACTTTAGAGAGGATTTTCCTTAGTCTCGCCGAATGGTTTGTAAAGGGTTTTCCAATAAGAGGTGTTTGATATTGATTTTGATATTCAAAGAAAAATGGCATTTTTTAAGATAAATGATCGGATGTTTATTTCATTATAAATAGGAAGGTATGCCGTTAATAATGGAACACAACATCAGCCAAATGGCCGCCACGACCACGCTTACAGGGCCATATCCTTTTCATGAAATTTTCCATAAGCAAATCGCAAAGTGGCTGCCCTATGTCCTCGATAGCCTCACGAATTCCATCTTTGAGGTCTCAAATCGACGCTGGGCTGTTGGCGTAGATCTTATCTTTCACGTGGCCCAAAAGGAAGAAGTCGCAAGGTGTTAAATCATCTCGGTGGCCAATTGTAATCACCTCTTCAAGAGATAACAAGGTCCGGAAACTTTTCCCGTAAAAGATCGATGGTTTCATTGCTTGTGTGGCACGTAGCGCCGTCTTGCTGAAAGTAAACGTTGTCCAGATCAAAACCATCCAATTCCAGCCATAAAAAATCATTAATCATCTCTCGATAGCGCAATCCATTGACCGTAACTGTTGCTCCAGTCTCATTTTCGAGAAAGTAAGGTCCAATGACCCCGCTGGACCATAAACCGCACCAAACAGTCACGCGTTGAGGATGGAGAGGCTTTTCAACAATAACTCTTGGGTTTTCCGAGCCCCAGATGCGACAGTTTTGCTTGTTGACGTAGCTTCCGAGGTGGAAATGGGCCTCATCAGTCAAGATGATTTTTCGATGAAATTCCGGATCATTTTCATGCATTTCAAGGACCCAATCAGCAAAGACACGATGTTGTTGATGATCAGCCGACTTGAGTTCTTGTGTTAACTGAACTTTATAAGCCTTAAGACCCAAGTCTTTATGCAAAATACGGTGTAATGACGTTTGTAGAATGCCTAATTCCAATAAACGACGAAGAATGGACAAACCTGGGTTTTCTTCAACACTTTGGGCTACAACAGCAATATTGCACGTGCACGGGTTTTATTCTTCACATCACTAACTTGTCCCAACAGCTCGAATTTGTCCACCAATTTCTGTATTGTGGTCCGACAAGGTGCTTCACGACGACCCAAAAATGTTTTAGTTTTACGAACCGTCTCTGCCAAATTTTCACCATTTTTTTAGTGAATTTTAATAATTTCAATGCGTTGTTGAAGCGTGTATCGTTCCATTTTTATTAATGGCGTAGTTTCTACTTTCTACTTGTCAAATGTTAAAAAATGATAGCTTCAAAAGTGACAGCTACCGAAATAGCGGTCTATTCAAAATAACACCTCTTATTGGAAAACCCTTTACATTCAATGCTACTGCAGAAATTTCTCCATGAGCTTCGTTTCACCCTTTGAGTTTCTGTTTTAAATTTTCTTTGACTGGTTTTGGTACATTCCCAGTCACTTTCTACTCTGGTGCGTTTAGCCCGATTGAGAAGTTTCCTTGTTTCTTTTTTAATATTGCTGACCTCAGCAGTCCACCGGGGCGGTTTATTGTTTTCTTCGCCGTTGCGATGAAGGGACAACTTTTGTCAAAGGCGTTCCGTAGAATTCCCGTGAATTCCACAGTTAATTCATCTAAACTATCTGTGCTAAGATTTGTATCAGTGCTAAGCTGACCCACAGTACACAGAATACAAGGTATTATATTCCCGATTTTCTTCTTCTCAAGTTCGCGCATATTATGTCAAATTTCAGATCCAAAATGTCATAATAAAAGAAAAGAACAAAACTTTAGATTTCTGTCTCTGTCTGTCTCATTTACTAAAAATATTAGCCATTTTTTTTTCCTTGACGAATTCGACATGGGATCTGAAATTTTTGGCATTTCTTTTTGTGCCTTTTCTCACTTCTGTCATTTTGGTTTCTGACAGATGCGCAATATAATACCTTGTATTCTGTGTACTGTGAAGCTGAACTATGTTCATGTCGTTTTCCATTGGTCGTCCAGAAGCATTCGGAAGAGTCCAGAAGTCTTCGGAAACCATTCCATTGGACTGACTTTGACAGACGGAATGCTTCTGAGAAGAGCAGAACTCTTCTGTTTTGAAAACAGAATCGTCCGAGGAATGACACAAACCATAACCCGTTCCATTGGAGGTAGAAGAAGAAACGTCAAAAAAAGACCAATGGAAAACGACATTAATAATTTCTCTGTTGAAAACATGCCAATAAGTACGTCTGTTATTTCTGAATGGCTTTTTTCCCCGCTTAATATCAGGGACACAGAATTCAATTAGACTATGATCTGCGAAAGAAGCGTCGCGTCGTCTAATGCCTTCCACTGTTCTACCTGACAAGTGCCTGAATTGCTTGTTAAGGTGATATCGAGTACACAACAAACAAAGGTGGGAGTGTCACCTCAAGCAATTAAAAAAAAGCAATCAAAAATGCTTTTGAAATCATTAATGAATTTTGTTAAAAGCATGTTTAGCTATGTCGATTTTCTGCGGAATTAATCATTTGATAAAAAGTCCAAATGCTTCTGAATTGATTGGTCGAAACACATACAACGCACCTTGCATACAAATGACACACAATTAAGGTCTATTTCTTTTAATGACTCGCATATCTGATCTAATTAAGTCGGATGAAACAATGCGGTCTTTTATGTAATCGTTTTTTTTTCTTCGTATAACTGTTTCTTGCCGGTCACCTTTGAGTGATCCGATAATTAAAAGAGGTAGAAAACAAATAAACAAAAAAAAATTGCTCTTAATTTTTACATACCAGATCAAAAGCCACTCTATAACGGTCGATGAGTTTCTGTTACCTCAAAAACTCTATAATAACAAACCTTTTCAAATGAAAAAGCAATCAAAAGTATCTTGGTTTTGCCAAAGAGCTAGTATGACAATATTCATCGTTTCACATCGTTTCTGTAATTAATTACGAGTATGTGAAGGCAGCAAGCACCTTCTTGCCTATCTCGTGGTTCGTGGAACGTAGATTGGGAAATATTTGTGCGAATGGCACACTCACATCCATCAGGCCATGACTGTCATAAGGTGGAAATGAAGTCACATTGTAATACTTTTCAACAGCAATTATAATATTGCCAAACACAAAAATTACGAGTATGTTGTGTGTGAATCGATAGAAGTAGTTTCCCATCACTAAAGAAAGACTCCATCCACATAGCCATTAGCATACATCAGCCAGAATGGGTATAATTATTTTGTTTCTTTAACGATACTACTTTCTTCCCACGCATTGTCTGTTGAGATCTTTAATTTATATAATTTTTATAATTCTCAGATTCAGCACTATGCCTATCTGCAAGACACAAGTCGCAATCACCAAGGCAAGGCTATTGCAGAAGGTAAATCACATGCGCTTGTTAAGAAGCCTTCGACAGTGCAACTACAACAATACGCCGAAGAACAATACGCTCAACAACAATTGCAGTCCCAAGCACAAGCAGCACAAGTCCAATTCACCCCCGCCCATGGTCAGTTCCGACCATCTGCCTACATACCGGCCCAACCGCAACAAGAACAACAGCAACAAGAGGTCGCACAGTATCAAGCACTTCAAGAAGAACACTTGCTGAAGCTGATTGAGGAGGAGCTACGAGCCAGAGCCTTGCAAGAGGCACAATCCCGGGCTTCATATTCACAACAAGGTTCACAACAAATCAGACCTTCGGAACGACAAGGTTTGGTACACTATCGATCGAAATCCGAGGAGGGACCTGACTTTCCTAGCTATGCCCCACGTGCCGGACCCAGTCATCAAGGGCCACAATACCTTCCACATCAACAACAGCAGATCAGAGTTCAAAGTCAGCACCCAACCCAAAGTGCACCGGTCAATTTTTACCATGGACCTTCGGCGGTCAGCTACAGGACACTCCCCAACCATCCACTGGCTGAAGCATCCCTCGAGAAAGAATTTGAAAAATTGATTGCCTCGAACAGACCGATTGCTTTCCGTCACTCAAATCCGTCTGCTCTGCACACAGGTCGGTCACCATTTTTACAACCAAAGTCATATTCAACAACAGCTTCCCCATCCACAACAGTGGGCCAAGCTAGTCAATATTACTCCCCATCAATCGTGCAATACAGCGGATTTCAACCCTCCCCAACTGCCCCAACCATCAACCATGAACATCCACAACACAAAAAATACGCTCCTCCCTCAGCCTATTCGACTTCCCAGCCGCAATATCTCATCGAATCATCTCCCGCTCCATCTAAATCAACCAAATCATCATCATCGTCATCTGGCGGCCAGTACCGAGTCAAACTTCACACCAAGTCAAAATCCTCTCAAGCTAAGCAAAATGTTGGTCCAGTTCAATTTTATTACGGCGAACAACAGCAACCCCAACAAGCTCCAACCCAACAACAACACCAAGAACAACAACAACAAGAGTACCAACAATATGCATCAGCAGCTCCTTCACAGTCTAGTATCTTTGTGTCTCAAAGCACAGGCCTGCAGCCATCACAAAAGACAAAAGTTCAAAGCACTTCGAAACAGCTAGAATTACCACCTCCAGATGGTAAACCAATCACTCAAGCTGAATTCCAGGCCCTCGTCGATGCTGGTTATCCAGTCCAAGCTGTTCCTGTCCCTGTTCCAGTTCCATATGATCAATACATAAAAGACCATCCCGAATACCAAGGAGAACAAGTTGAAATTCCTCAGCACCGTCACTCTCAACGCAGTGCCGTCAGTGAAGATTCAGAAGTCAGATATGAAAGGCCTTCCTCAAGTGAAAGACATTATCAACAGTCTCGTCGTCCGCGCGAGCAGAAAGAAGAAGCAGCTCCCGCAAAAAATGAGTCTTCGTAATGGTGCACCACAGTATTGTTCCTTGTGCTGTACTTTTTAAGCTAAAATTGTTATTTATATTATTCATTATTGTTTATCCCAAGAAAACTACATCAAAATTATGACGGCGAGCCTTTTATTTTTATACATTTACGTTACGTTACGTTACGTTACGTTACGTATTTCCTTTAGCCAATAAGAAACCCATGAAAGAGCATTCTAGGTATTTCCTGTTCTGAATGATTTTTTGTTAAAATTAAAAATTAAATAAAAAAAATGAACGAAACCTTAATTGGACTTCTTTTAAAGCTTTTTTTTATTTGACGACAACAATTTCAGCTTCAACTGTTGGCGGACCTACTTCAGTCAGCCTGTCAATGATTTCTTCCACATTCATATTCTTTGCACTACAGATGTCCTTCAGGAAGTCTTGAAATTCATCGATATCCAATCTATATTTTCTAAGGTTTGAAATTTATTAGAAAAAGTTATGTCTTTTATGAGAGCCGTACTTAAACTTCATCCACGCCATGCCAGTTTCAGTTGTCGAAAAAACTGTCTTTATAAGTTCCGCTTTTGCCAGCCAATAGTCTATTTGAGTAATCCGAATTGTTTCGAATATCTCATTTTCTATTTCAAGGGGATTAATACTATAGTTGGAATATATTTTGAAGAGTTCCTCAAAGGTTTTTGGAGCTGGAGGGGCTTCATCTTCGGCCATGTATAGTTTGATTAATTTTCAGAATAAATTGACAGTCTGAATATTCGAACAAGGATAGAAGCTTAAAAATTTAAAAAAAATATATATATATAATTACATAGGTACCTATACAAAATAATGTTGTACCTAAGCTTTTAGTTTTGAAATCAAAAATTTCACTTGCATTTAAAACAATGCAAAAGTGATATCCCTTAAGGGCTAACTTATAACGAACCAAAACAACCGGAAGCTAGTGTCAGAACCGAACGAAACGCTCCTTTCCGCACTGTCAAGTAAAGGGGCCGACCCATATAGAATCTGTCAATCCGGCAGCGTCGACGTATACGTTGTTGCCAACGTATTTGCCGGAGGGAACCGTCCCATAGAATTCACATTGAGTTGACTGTTCGTCAAATTTATTTGTCAACGGATCAATGGACGCACAAAGTTGAAAGGTAACCAACTCTATCCGTCGTATCCGTCACATGCGTTGCTTATGGGACGAGTTCCATAAGAACATGTATATTCTATTGTGCTGCCAGTTGAAAACGTCAAAGCTAACGGACTGACGGATTCTATGGGTCAGCCCCTTAACGGGGGTAACGTGTTCACTTGACAGTTCGAATGGGAACGTTTTTGCGCTTTTTACGGACGAAAATTTGACAGCTGACTGATTTTATTGATTTTTCTGAAGAGGAATTCGATTTGTTGTTGATTTCAGGTAATTAATTTCTTGAAATTGCTTGTTTGTTGCATAGCAACCGAAATTCACAAATTATCGGAAATAAAAAACATATATTTTATTTTGAAAGATACTTCCGTACACATCCGTTCATTATGGATAAAGTGTTCACATGGCAGTTCGGAAGGGAGCGTTTCGTTCGGTTCTGACTAGCTCCGTTTGCTTCCGTTCATTATAGTAAGCCCTTTAGCCCTTACGTCCGTAAGCAAAACTGATCGAAGATTGACGAAACGAAACAATCCGCCATCTAGGGCCCAGTATATGAATTTCTTGCTCTCGCTCAGTTACGGACGGCTCCATCCGCGCGCGCCTGTCCGTTCATTGTTATTCTGCCTTTACATTTTCGGCTCTGAGGACATATCTGAACAGTGATAATTTCTGAGTACTGCTATGTGAGGCAAGAGGAGGGGGCTTTACGATTCTTGTGAAAGGTATGATTTAGGAAGATGCAGGGTGTAGGAAAAGGAAAAGTTGGTATAGGACGGGTTCGAATGTTAAGTTCCAAGGACGTGGCCTGCTAGCGGTGGTCTTGTTTACTTCGTTGGACGGAGGGGATCTTGTCCCTGAAACTCAACCTCGCAGAAAAAAGTAGGTTATGTTCTCTGATTTAATTAGGTTAGTTCGATGTAACCAGCTATGGGGCGCTCCGGTGCTAGTCACTGCCGTGAACGGAGTTGTCAAAAAACTGAAAAATTTCTCTGGGTTTCGTTTCACATCGAACGCATTTGAAGTGCTCTGCTTTTTTTCTCTTTCTTGTTAGAAACAGCTGATTTGAACAGCTCTGACATTCTCGCCCGAAAAACAATTGGGTCGAACAATCGTGTTCGAACATCGAACAAGGTGGAAATGCACCGGGGCCAAAAAAGAGCGACATCGAACAGCTCAGTGCGAAATCAGAGCGCCACAGAGCTATCCAGAGTGCACCGCACATCAAACAAACCCATTATGAAACATATTTCTATCAAATCACCAAAAATATAAATGAATGTTCGGTCATTTTATACCAAAATGGATGAAACTCTTACTGCTTTAACACAATGCAAAAATGGAAACGGAACAACTAATCCATTTGAACATTCGCGTCAAAAAAACCACAATGTGTCGTACGTTATTTTGTTTAAATTAAGTGTAATTTTTTTCTGATTTAAAAATACTTACAAATTCCAACTTGATGTTGGTAAAATTCCAACACTATCGCGCGAATCCAAATAAATTTTAGCTGTCATTTACGTTGCCGGGCGACAAGCGACGCATTCTGTTCAGCACTTAGTTTTGACATCTTGTACTCCGTTCAAACTGGAATTATTTAATTGGTTAAAACTTGAGCCAACATTACTTATCAAAACACATCCTGATACAAAAACCATTTATATGTATTTAATCATTTGTAAATATTTAATAATAAATAGATAATCCCTCATATAATTTTAATTTTCTTTATAATACCTTTGTATATGGAATTTATAGTATTTTCAGCCTCGAGAATTTTTAGTTGGAGAGTCGTCCCGTCTTGGCGCTGTCAGTTTTTCTATATACAAGATTTTAGTTCTGTATCGCGTTCCGGACGTCGCTGTCGTCGATTCACGAGGCTGCAACTACTATAAATTCCATATACAAAGATAATACTTCTATTAATTCTGTGCTGAATGCATTCATAGATCAATGCAATTCCGACCTTAAGTTTTAAACGTGTCCATTTTTTACTGCCCTTACTGTAAGTATTTGGTTTGTCAAACAAATGTCAACCGATTGAAAAATAAAAAATGCATTTGCCTCGAAACATGTAAATAGGCAGAAAAATGGATTTATAAATTCATTTATTTTAAAAATAACAAATAAAGAACAAAAATTACACAAAATGAAAGTAGAAAAACCTGTGAAAACCGAAATAACCCGCCCATTCAAATTATAAGTATATCCAACTCTCCTAAAAGACCAAGCTCTTACAAATTGTTTTGTTCCACCAATACAGCTCATCAAATTGTTAGCCTCACCGGAATAAGTTTTGAACGGAGGAGCATCATTGTAAGTACAATTCACCAAACAATTGAATAATTTTTATAAAATCTATTCAGGGTTTCGTGGAATTAACCATCGTTCCGGCGAAAGAGAACCTCCACATCATCCGATTGAATGCTCAACAATGTCGCATATACCGGGTTGTTCTAAACGATGTATGCGAGGCGAAATTTGTTTATTTCGATCCGTTTATGAATGTCTGCCAGGCTGATACAAAAACGTAAGTGTTAACACATATTGTGGGTAAAGAAAATTAAGAACATCTCGTTATCTAGTCGTTCGTTGGAGACGTTCTCGAAAAACCACCTTACCGCAGCCCAGAAAACTAATCCCGATCTCAATGCTGGAGAACTTATAATTGAAGTCCCCCCTGAGGGCTTCCACATGATCCAGGAGGGTCGAGGTCTCCGAATCGGGATTGAGTTTTCCATCGAGAACCCAAAGGGTGGCATACACTTTGTCATTCCACCTGAAATTGAAGGCGAGCCACCGGCGCCCAACTCCGCACACATGTTCACCTATGGCCATGAGAACTCAACTCGTTTGTGGTTTCCCTGTGTAGACAGTTTCGCCGATCCGTGCACCTGGAAGTTGGAATTCACTGTGGACAAGACCCTTACTGCAGTGTCTTGTGGTGAACTCGTTGAAGTAGTGATGACTCCAGATCTGAGACGGAAAACTTTTCACTATTCCCTGACAACACCCGTTAGTGCTCCAAACATCGCCCTAGCGATTGGACCTTTCGAAATCTACGTAGACCCTCACATGCACGAGGTAACGCACTTCTGCCTGCCGCAATTGATGCCGTTGCTGAAGAATTCCGTGCGCTACATGCATGAGGCATTCGAGTTCTTCGAAGAGACCCTCTCAACACGCTATCCCTTCTCGTGCTACAAACAAGTGTTTGTAGACGAAAGTGACGTTGACATCGCTGCCTACGCAACCTTAAGCATCGTCTCGACCCATTTACTGCACTCGATCGCTATCATCGATCAAACTTACGTCACCCGAACGGCCATGTCCAAGGCTATTGCCGAGCAGTTCTTTGGCTGCTTCATAACAACTCAGCGGTGTTCGGATACTTGGCTGGCCAAAGGTATTGCCGAGTACCTATGTGGACTGTATTCGAAGAAATGCTTCGGCAACAACGAATACCGTCAGTGGGTGCAGAAGGAAATGGCTGAAGTTGTGCGATACGAGGAGCAATATGGTGGCATTATTCTTGATTGCAGCCAGCCACCGGCTCCGTTGCCCGTCTCTACAACAAATCCCGGAAATGTGGCCAATAAATCACAAGAAGTTCCACATTACTTCCCTATTCAGAGTTTGCACACTGTTTCGCCTAAGTACATCGAAGCGATGCGACGCAAAGCACATTTGGTAATCCGAATGTTGGAGGATCGAATTGGCCAGGAACTTCTATTGCAGGTCTTCAACAAACAACTGGCTTTAGCCACAAATGCCGCCGGAACCAAGATCGGCAATGGACTCTGGCATCATTTGTTGATATCAACAAATATCTTCATCAAGGCAATCTTCACCGTCACGGGCAAGGATATGTCTGTATTCATGGATCAATGGGTTCGAACAGCTGGCCATGCCAAGTTCTCCCTCACATTGGTGTTCAATCGCAAGCGAAACACAATCGAACTGGAAGTTCGACAGGATTCGGTCAATCAGAAGGGCGTAAAGAAATACAATGGTCCGCTTCTGGTTCAGTTGCAAGAGCTCGATGGAACCTTCAAGCATATTCTGCAGATTGAGAACACAGTGGTGAGGTCAGACATCACCTGTCACTCGAAGAGTCGCCGCAACAAGAAGAAAAAAATTCCCCTATGCACTGGCGAGGAAGTTGATATGGATTTGTCGGCAATGGATGATTCGCCAGTTTTGTGGATCCGCCTTGATCCTGAGATGATCCTGTTGCGAGATTTGAATATCGAACAACCGGATTTTCAGTGGCAATTCCAGTTGCGGCACGAACGTGATGTCACAGCCCAATTTGAAGCGATCAACGCTCTGGAAAAGTATCCAACTTCAGCGACTCGACGAGCTCTCACCGACACCATCGAGAATGAAAGATGCTTCTTTAAAGTGCGATGCGAGGCAGCGCATTGTCTTACTAAGGTCGCCAATGCAATGGTCACTTCATGGAATGGCCCACCGGCAATGTTGAATATATTTCGAAAATTCTTCGGATCGTTCAGTGCACCCCACATAATAAAACAAAACAATTTCTCCAACTTTCAGCACTATTTCCTTCAGAAGACAATCCCAGTTGCGATGTCAGGTAAGATAGGAAAAACAAACGATGATTTCGGTTAATTGGAGAATTGTCATCGTAGGCCTCCGCACATCTCATGGAATCTGTCCGCCAGAAGTGATTCGCTTCCTATTGGACCTCTTCAAATACAATGACAACACTCGGAATCACTACTCCGACAACTACTATCGGGCCGCGTTGGTAGACGCTTTGGGCAACTCCATAACCCCGGTTGTGTCCGTGGTCCTTCAGGGAGCACCAATAAACTCTGAAAACCTATCAGCTGATGCTAAGTATGATTCCTAGGAAACAAATTTCTTATAACACGATAAATTGATGTGTTTCCTCATTCCATAGAGTCGTTTTGGAAGAAGTCACTCGCCTTCTGAACCTGGAGAAACATCTTCCCTCCTACAAGTACACAGTGTCTGTGTCATGCCTGAAAGTCATAAGAAAGCTTCAAAAATGTGGCCATCTGCCATCGCTGCCAAAAATCTATCGGTGCTACGCAGCCTATGGGCAATACATTGATGTTCGTATAGCTGCAATGGAATGCCTGGTAGACTTTGTCAAGGTCGATGGCCGATGGGAGGACTTGGATCATTTGATAACGCTTCTGGAAACCGATCCAGATCCTTCGGCCAGACATGCTCTGGCTCGGCTGCTCGTCGAAAATCCTCCCTTCACCAAAATGCAGCGAAGTCGCCTTGACAAACCGGAATTGGTCGAACGAATTTGGAAGAATATGAAGTGAGTATTGAGATTGATATTCCCCATGACTATATGCCAATGAATTCAATCAATTAGCAACAATCTTTCGCACGACACCAAACTCCGCTGTGACATGGTCGATTTGTATTACGCTCTGTATGGAATCAAGAAACCAATTTGCCTGCAATCTTCAGAGGTTTCAGGCATGTTCAAAGAGTTTGTCAAGGAATCAACTGCCCCAAAACCTCGTCCTATAAGTCAGGACATCAAACCATTCGAAAGCGAATCCACGCGAGATCCTCCGCCCGAAATTGAAGCTAGTCAAATAAAAAGAACAGCTTCCCAGGCATTTGACGAAACGCCCATCAAATTGGAAGAAGACGAGGTCAAAGTTGAGCAGTGTGAAGCTGAAGTTGAAGTTGATGGTGTCGTCAAACCGTCGTCGTCTACCACAGCCACAGACAGCATTGAAATAACTGGTGGCGAAGCCAAAAGACTTAAAACAGAATACTATTCAGATAATTCAACATCGCTGCCTGGTGCTCTGCCCACACCGGGAACAGTTGGTTTCGAGCCAGATATGTTCAAGCACGAGGATGATAGCAAATCAAAATCAGATAATTCGTCAAAGGTAATTGCAACTTCTACTCATGTTTGGTGTCTAATATTTTGTTGTCACTTGCATTTCAGACGAAGAAGAAAAAGAAGGACAAGAAGAAACACAAACACAAGCACAAACATAAGCATAACAAGGATAAAGATCGGGAGAAAAAGGAGAAGGAAAAGAAAGATCCAAGCTTTACACGCATCCAAGCTAAAGAGGAAACCCCAGAAACGTTGAGTTCTGGCGATAGTTCAAGCAACAGCAATCCACCACTCAGTTATACGTAGGAAGGTAATATGATTGTCGACGTTGTCTGAATTTACTCTAGGAGTTTTTTAATTGATTAAAAAATAAAGTAAGGAGGTGCTCTGCAATCAAGAGCAACATAGACAAACTGTTTTCATTAGGCCAAGGTAGGTATTTGAATCGGAAGATATGTTTCCAAGCTCCAAGGACAACAGCGAAAATACTGTTTGAGGACAGAAGGGCTTGATTACATCCCTCAATTGTGGTAACAAGCCTTTTCATTTAAGCTAGAAATACGAGTTGAGAAATAAATTTTACCTGACATCGTAAGCGGTTCTTGTTTTCAACACTTTCCTGGTCACCTTACAACCTTAATTTTCTCGTATAGTCTGTTCATCATCATCATCGTCGGCCTGGCCAAATTTCTACTTCAACGTAACCACAACCGGGATCCGATCCGGTCCTCTCCTTCAGCAAGTTATTCCATGTATTCCGATTGTTGGCCGACGCCGGAGGTAAAATCATGGACTTGGAAATTTAGAAAGGAAACATGTTTTCGAGTAATTCCCCAGTAAGTGAACGTTCTGACCTACCACCTTCTAGAGGTGCCTCTGAGGGGTTCTTGTCAATTAATTTGCAAGCATCTACGGACGTAGGCAGCTTTCGTTTATTGGAATGAGCGGATTGAAACAGTACGTATGATGACGATAAATGCGATCCAGAAAGGATGATGATATCCTCGGAAATTGTAAAAGCTGGAAATCGATTGACGAGGACCGAAAGTGGATATTCGTCTGGGAAGTTAGACAAATAGTTAGATATGTCCCTTGATTGGCTGGTCCGTCTCTTCGATCAATGTGGATATATCTTACAGAGGGTAGAGTTTCTCTCTACTGCCAGCTGGAAAAAGCTTAGAAAAATTAATAAAAAGCACAATATTATAAAGTATGTTTTAATTACCTCTGCATAATATCACAGAAAGTATAATAAGAGTATATAAAAGTGTTACCCTTACCCAGGTAGATAGGTACCGTGCTGCCCATAATCTCGTAAAGGCCCTAACTACATTTTTCATACTTCTGAGTTATAGGGGAAAACACTAAATCACTTACCGCAACCTGAATATAGAATTTTAAAAAATTCAAAAAATATTTGTTTTGAAGCTAAGTGTGTGCTTTATTTTTACCAATTACCTGATTTTAAAAATAAAGACGTATGTAGAAAATAGCGTAGTTAGGGCTTTTAGTATTTTAAAAGATACATTTAAAAAGCCCTATGTACACCGTGTCGCAAGAAATTTGTATTTAAATTCTTTTGTTTTGAAAAAAATGAATGAAAAAAAAAATCAAAAAACATTAGATTTTGTTAACAATCATTTATTTAGAAAAGAAAATGTTTTTTCACATTTTGTATTTATAACCAGAGTCTAACAACCTTGGTGACAGGAAAATTGTTCCAGAAAATGTTGCTATTTTCAGGAAAAATTGGAAGACATTTGTTTCAAAAAACATTTTTGGGATCGAACAAGATGATGATGGTTTAATAAAACCTGACTTTTTAAAAAGTTTAGTTAATCGATTCAGTAGTACAAATCAAATGAAAACACTCAACGGACATGAAAGAATGAAGTGGTTCATTGATTGAGGTGATAATTTGTAAGAATTGATTATTTTATCATAAAAACAAAATTTAATTTTTAAAACCGACTTGCAGAGAATCTTGCTATGTAAATCCGGAATTTAGCTGTTAATCCAAAAAAAAATTGTTATTAGTTGTTGTTCCATAAGTAAAGAAGAAAAAAGTATATTCTTAAGTCAACTTTAGATCAATTTTGATTGAATTTAGTCTTTTTTCTTGAGGATGATGTACAAAATTGACTGTAGTTGGTTAGTTTTTCGAAATCGTGGGTTCAAGTTCAAGCAGAGTTAAAAAAAAATCAAAATTGATTCGGACACTCATAATTTAATGAAACCAAAATCTCAATTTTCTCTAAACTTGACCTTAGCGGTTTTCCTCGTAACCACAGATATATTTTTGATATTATGTATTGTTACTTTTAAAGGAGAAATAACACAAGAAAATTCATAAAAAGCCCTAAGTGTCACATAGGGCTTTTCAAAAAAAATTCTTGGGTCTATTTTCTGCATGCAGTAGTTTATAAAAAGCCCTATGTGGTAATTAGGGCTTTTTAAAATTTTTGTCCTCATGATTTGTACTTAGGGCTTTTGAAAATTTGATTTTTCTGGCTTATTTTAAGATTCAGGCTCAAGAAATAAATATGAAAAAATCAGAGCAACTGCCCTTAGTCCAAATATGCAAAAAAATCAAAATCGAAAATTTTGTAGTTAGGGCCTTTACGAGATTATGGGCAGCGTGGGTAGTGAGGTTGAGCCACCTCCCACTATAGTGGGAAGGACCTTCGCGGAGGTTGTGGTTGTCTGAGGTTGGTCTCAGCTACTATTGGTGTGTATTCTGGTTAACGGCTCTTCTTTCGGTGACTGAAAATTGAATGCGGTTTTCCGTAGATATTACATGAGTAGTAGTAGTGGCATTAATCCGATTGGTATTGGTGTGATTCTTGACGCAGAGTACACTTGCTACTTTCTTTTCAGAAAGATGAGGTGTGCATTTCTGCACACAGGCTTAGTGTCCTCTCAAATATAACATAGTGACTAAGCTGACTTCGGTTGGAATTTGTCACGCCAACAGATTGAATATGGTCCAGTGTGAGATAAGCGTTAGTTAGCAGGTGCTCACATTAAAACTTTATGATTCTGTTGGCTGATGCCATCGGCAGTTCCACACCTAAACCCAAGGCTTTGGGCGTCTTGGTCCACGCCGCCCTTCCAGTGCAAATTTGGTTTGCCCTGTCCTACTAGAATTGTATCGCAAAGGACTTTCCTGGCCGGTCCGGTCCCTCTTCCCAATATGAGCTAGGTGTCCAGCGCACCGGAGTCTACCAAGCTTATTTTTTGTCATCAAGTCTTCTCCGCGGTAGATTTGATATAGCTCGTCGATTTAAATCGGAATAGTCCTTCCTCTCACAAATGGGGCAACTATTCACCGGAATAAGTTCTACATAAAGTTCTACTTTTGTATGGGGATTTTATGTAGAACTTAAGAATTCCGAAACGTCTTATACAAAAATGAAAACTTTATGTAGAACTTAAATTTATGATTCGATTGAGCAACTGGCCCTAAACTAGGTTCTGTTGGCATTAAGTAGCCGCCCTCGTATCTTCATATTGTTATCGGCTGCTACTACTGGCTCAATGTAAAGGATCGCACTATTTCGAATTCGTGCTCCTCCACTTTAAGAGTTGTTCTCCTACTATGATCATTGATCATTTCACCGGACAATAAATTAAGGAACTAAAGGGTCCGCCAAATAATTTTGAAAATCCTATAAAAAAAAAAACTACTGAGTATTTACTCAAAATTCTTTTTTTACTTGAAAGTACAATCCTTCCGGTTAATAATGGAAAACAATTTCATTCAAATGACTGCCTCGGCTAGCCATGCAGTAGCCTACACGATCGGTCCAATTTTTAAGCACATTATCGATCGTGTGCAGTTGTATTTCGCCACGAATATTGTCCTTTAAAGCGTCAATTGCCTCTGGCTTGTCAGCGTAACACTTATCTTTTACAGCACCCTACAAATAATTGTCAAAGGGGTCAAATCGCAGCTCCGAGGTGGCCAAACGATCTTCAAAAACAGTGCGCAAAACATCCAGTGTAGCTTCGGCTGTGTGGCACGTAGCGCTGTCCTTTTTAAATCAAATGTTGCCAATATCCTCCTCTTCAATTTTTGTGAACAAAAATTCGTTCAACATGGCCCGATAACGATCGCCATTGACTGTAACGGCCACTCCTTGCTCATTTTTGAAGAAAAATGGCCCAATTATGCGTCTGGACCAAAATCCGCACCAAACAGTGATTTATTTTGGGCGTATCGACTTTTCAATGTATACGTGCGGGTTTTCTGTGGCCCAAATGCGACAATTTTGCTTGTTTACATACCCCCCAAGATCAAAATGAGCTTCATCTGAAAAGATGATTTTTTGACAAAATCGGCATCTTCTCTAAGTCGATCGCAGACCCACTTAGCGAAGCGAAAACGGATTGGATGGTCAGTTGGCTTCAACTCCTAAACCAATTTGACTTTGTATGGCGTTATACCAAGGTCTTTATGCAAAAATCGTCTCAATGATGTCTCCGAAATGTTCAATTGTTGAAAACGACGGTGCATTGATGTTGATGGCGCTTCACGCACTCTTTCTGCCTCAGCAGCAATATTCTCTGGTGTACGCACTGTTTTTGGCTTTTCACGCTTTGGTTTGGTTAGATGGCGGACCGCGGACCCTTTATAAACCAAATCGCTTTTAACCAAAGTTTCTAAACGAAAGCATAATATAAAAAATGCTTTAAATTTTATTCAATTTATTTACATTATTCATTATAATAAGTGTATAAGTTCAATAATATAATAATAATAATATTTTCTTGTTGTCTTTGTTTATTTATTTTTTCTGTTATGCAATAGATACCCTCAAATGATAGTATTAGAACCAATACCTTACTATGAGTGTTTTTCTCTATCAATTATTTGTTTATGGTTTTTGTTTATTTATTGGAAAACGGCACTAAATATTTTTGTTTATGATCTGAGTTCTTATATGAAGCAAACACATTATGACATTTCTTGTAACATTCTAGGTTTTACTATTTGTTCGAAAGGAAAAGGAGAAAATTAAAACAACTATTACACAAGATTCCAACGATTCTAAACTACAGGGCATGCCAAACTCAGTAAATTAAAACTAGCAACACAATCAGAGCTTACAAAAGAGAAAAAAAAAATAAAAAAAAGAAGTCTTCCGTAAAACTACGAATTGTATTTACTTAATCCCGAAAACTCGTCTCACATTTCGCGAAAACTATAAATGTTCAGTGAGCGGTTGTAGATGACAAACAAAAAACAATCAAATTATTATCTAAGACAGCAGCAAATAAACATTTCGTTTAAATTAAAATATCTACCTAGGTGTACAAATGATAACAGAAATCGTATAACAAAAAAACATGCTCACTTTCTGTTTGTTTCATGGGCTTACACTTGTTATGCATTTTTGTTAATTTTAATTTTCAATGCCAACTTTTGAATCAACAACATTTTTGTTCCTTTTTTTTGGTAAAACATTTTTTCTAACATAAAGCCCCGTTTAGACGATCATTTCAGTCTCAGTTTCAGTTGAGTTTTCAGTTCAATCTTCATTTAAGCAATAATTACCGGTGAGTGAAGATTTAAAATTCGGAAAATGTCGAAACGAACGGACAATGTGGTTGAATTTCTGGAAATCTATCGCACTTGATCGTGTTTGTGGAAAAAAAGACGTTTTTTACCACAATTCGGTTAAAAGAGAAGCAGCATATGATATGTTGCTTCGAAAATTAAAAGAGGTAGATGCAGTAGCGACGAAGTCAAAGGTCCGGGGAAAGATAAATAGCACTCGTTCTGCGTATAACAAAGAACTGAAAAAACTCGAACTCTCAAGTAAGAGCGGAATAGGGACGAATGAAGTGTACGTCCCCAATCTTTGATATTTCGATTTGCTATTTTCTTTCTTCAGTGACCAACAACAGACTCGACCACACTAAATAGTTGTGACTGTGAAGAAGAAGAAGGTTTCTCAAGTGACCAAACTAGAGCTATTGCAATAAGACTCTCATCATTCACTAGATAAATGTTTTTGTTTTCTTCCGAATTTCGACTGCTCACAACTGACGTCTAAATACACAAACTTTTTAACTGAAGTGAAAGCTTAACTGATTGCTCAACTGAAACTGAGAACTGAACTGATCGTCCAAAAAGGGGCTTAAGTAGTAATTTTAACTTCTGTTTGTTTTGCTCTTTATTGTTTTTTTTTTCGGATTTGCTTTTGTGTGTAATATCAAAAAAGGAATGATAAAAAAATATGATTAAATATTTTACATGGGGCCGTCTATGGCACTAACTTTTAGGCGGAAATAGTAAACCGCCCGAGCGAAGAGAAATGCTGAGATTAGAAAAGCGCCAACATACGCCACAAACACACCTCCATGATCCTAAAAAGGAAACAATCACAAATCATTAATGAGATTATAAGCAAAAATCAAATAATTTACTTTGGCATATGAATATGTTCCAATTGTGGCACCGATAGCAATCAAGAGAAACACAAAGCCGAGCACTGAAAAGATTATTCCACGTCCGCGAGCAAACTTCGAGCCAACCGATGAGACTTTTCTGCAATGGGGGCAACGGGCCAATGCATTGGTGAATGTGTTGAACTAAATTAAAACAAAGGGATGTTTCTTACAAATTTAATCTCAGAAAATCGGAATTGCTTACCAAAAATGTGTCCGAACAATGGCCGCAAGTAACACGACACATGCCAGGCATTGCAGGCACAGGGGGTGTAACTGGACTGGGTGCAAGATTTATAATTCGCTTACAATTTGGTCGTGGGCATGCAATTCGTTGTGATGAACTTTTGCAAATCAACAAACAGTTGCATGGACAACGTACGTATTTTTTACCAGGTGGAGCATTACGAATTGGCTGCGAATTGGGGGTTTAAAATTGTTAAAATGTTGGGTATTCAGTTTTGGAATAAACTCACTGTTGCTTCATTACACTGTCCGCATTTGACAACATGCTGCTCTCGTTTGGTTGTTATGTCAATCATACTCTGACATACGCGACATGTGACCATTGGAACACCTCCACTAGCCGCCTGTTGATATGGCGGGGGTAATTCATCTGGTCCAATCGATGACACCACAGATGGAGCCACACCGACGCCTCCTTCAAGAAACAAAAAAATGTATGTTACTATTGGTCAAAAAGTGAAATTATTTAAAGAAGATAAGACGAAGGCCAAGAAGATATCTAGCGGTGGACGAGGGCAAGACCAAGTAAATGCTGTCAACAAGAAAGGACACCAACAAGGTAGTGAAGGACTTAAGGAAACAAACCTCCAGGGAACATCGTAGTGGAACCACAGTCAGTGCTGAGGATATGGAAAGTGCACTTTTCCAAGCGATGACGAGCAAAACTCCGCCAGCAATACAGAACCATTCAATTTGGGTGCAGAAGGCCAACAATTCCACCCACCCGACATTGACGAAGTGAAGATAGCGATATCTAAACTTAAGTCGAACAAAGCTGCTGGAGCGGACGGGCTAGCCGCCGAACTGTACAAAGCAGCTGGAGATGATTTAGTTAGGAGCATGCACCAGCTCATCTGCAAAATTTGGTCGGAGGAAAGCATGCCCGATCCTCAAGAAACGAGATCCCCTGAACTGCACCAACTACAGAGGTATAAGTCTCCTTAACATCGCCTACAAGATCTTGTCTGCGGTGCTGTGTGAACGTATGAAGCCCTTCGCCAATAGCCTGATGGGTCCTTATCAGTGCGGCGTCAGACCCGGAAAGTCCACCATCGATCAAATACTTACTCTACGACAGTTCTTGGAGAAGACTCAGGAACTCCAAATCGATACCCACCACCTTTTCATCGATTTCAAGGCCGCGTATGACAGCGTCTATAGAGACCAACTATATAGAGCAATGTCTAGTTTTGGCATCCCAGAAAAACTAGTCAGTCTGTGTAAGATGACAATGGAAAACTCATGCTGTTCCATCATGGTCGGAAAAAACCTAACGGACGCATTTGATGTCGAAAACGGTTTTACATAAAGCAATGCGGGGTCATGCGGTTTCTTCAAAATCATTCTTGAAAAAATTGTGCAAAACTCCAACGACAACACCATAGGCACAATCTTTCAAAAGTCAGTCGAGCTACTAGGGTACGCAGACGACATTGACATTGGAAGAACACAGCGTGATGTCAGTGGAGCGTTCGTAAGTCTTGAGACGGATGCCAGGAAGATGTGTCAAGTGGTTAACGAGGGCAAGACCAAGTTAATTCTGTCAACAAGCATCGACGTCTTGGAGCCAACGTCAACGTAGACAGAATTAACTTCGAGGTAGTTAAGGACTTTGTCTACCTGGGATCCGCTATCAACTCAGACAACAACACCAGCGCTGAAATCAATCAAAGAATCACTCTTGCCAATCGCTGCTTCTTTCAATTTATAAGGCAATTGCGTAGTAAAGTCCTCTCCCGAGCAACTAAAGTGACACTCTACAAAACCCCAATCATTGCAGTCCTCCTGTTTGGTGAAGAGTCATGGACCTTGACAACATCGGCTGAAAACGATTTGGGCGGCTTCGAGAGAAAAATTCTTCGATTGATTTTTGGTGCCGTCTGCATAAATGGAGTATGAAGATGAAGATTCAACCAAGAACTGTATGAGCTTGAAACGAGGCAATATGAGAGGAATGGGAAGGGTAGGATTGGGAGGGGAAGGAGTTGTAGGATAGGAAACGGGTTATAACGCGGAAAGGGGAAGGAATGTCTATCACGGCAGCTGCGGCATGCTCGCATCGCTCAGTCCAGCTCGTCGGATGTGGGGGGGGGGGGGGGGTCTTGCTACCATGACTGGACCTCGCCTCTTACAAAAACATTGATCATGCCATGCGATTGCTGAAAAAGAAATACACCACCACCACTCGCCCGCTTTCCTCGACAGCCGTTGATGTTGCTACGGCTCGGCCTAGACCCGCCCTACCTGGAATCCAATCGGCCCATATTCGGATTCCCCAAAAGTTCTAACTTTACTTTAACGTCGAGTTAATTAGCTATTCATCCCCCGTCTGACGTTTCGTCTGTTTCGTACCCCAGTATCCTCTTCCTAGCTTCCTTTCTCTCCGAAATCTGACTTGTCAGATTTTTCCCAAGGCTCCCCTCCTCTTGCCTCGCAACAAGCTGTTCAGCAACACTGACCTAGCCAGAAGGTCCAACGACGCAACCATCTAGGGTCATGTAGAGCGAATTAAAAATAATGCTCCGGCCCGTAGTCTTCAAATCGCACTCGGAAGGAAGTCGCAGCAAAGGAGCTGGTTGGATGACGCCCTGGTACGAGTAAGGTAGTAAATTCCTAGCTCCTAGGTTTATCAAACACTGGGAATCCGGATGACCCCAAGCATTCATTTCAGGCATTTCTTCTCTAAGCAAAAACAAAACGGACTATCTATCCAATGAGAGTTTCGCATTATCAGCTGCCAAACAATAAAATTAATTAATTGAGACCAAAGAGCGATAACATGATTCTAATATAGCTCCTTCAAAGCTTTCATAATTCGTTGATGTTTGAAATCTGTTGGCATGAATAAGCGACTTCACACACACTCTTGAAACAAGAAATGAAACACTCAGATGTGAGTAAGAAGTGAAGAAGCATAAAACAGCAAACCAGTTCACCCAAAAACCCTTTCTATCTCTTATCAGATAAGTTATCACTTCTCACGCAATTTGCAATTTGAATTCAAGACTGCGGCACAATGATAAAACAAGTGATGCTTCTTTTACCTTTTCTATGTTGTTGAGGTTGAGGTTTCAGATTAAGTCTAGAAAACTGTTATCGCCTACAAAGTGAAGATAACGGGCAGCATGCGGCCTCATTAAAGGCTGCTCAATGATCACCGAAATCTTACATTGCGTATTCTCGCTCATTTGCTATCAGATCTCAAGTCTGGAAAACATTCCGTTTGCTTAAAATTTCTATTTCAGTTAAAAGATGTCAAAATTTAAGAAACTTATCAACAAAAACCACCCAATTCGGAGCAAGTTCACACGACCTCTTCTTCTAATCACATCAATTCATTCCTCAAAGAAAAGAAGAACAAGACGATTCGCTGTCAAGGGGGTTTGGTTACTTGATAAAAAGCACCCAGACTTGGAAATAGAACCGAAGAATGTATCACCGCATTCTTATCAAAGAAAAAAAAAACAAACTAAGCATAAAAACCTTACAGCCGTAATCAAGCAGAAGAAACAACACCATAGACTGCCTCAGATCGTAGAACAGCAATGCAAATAATATTCACAAATCATTCTTCTAAAACGATTGCTTCTCAGCTGCTGGAGTGTTTAAGTTTATTTACAGACAATGAGCCGCATTGAGAGAGAAACAAATCAATGTACCAAGACGCGACAACGATGAGTCATGGCCATGAGTGCGATAGGCACAGTCGATAGTGTCGTTGTCGTTTATGGAAAAAAGAAAAACAATAAAATATAATATACACAGTTTGATATCGAATCTCAACGCCGATATCAAATATCGCTTCTGGTTTTATCGAGTTCGCTTTGTCAGTTGAAGCCATCATCTAAGAAGCTCCATCTAGAGAAAGTGGGTTTTGAATTTCATTGCAGTTTTGCAGAATTCTGCGGCTGTTTTGCCGTAACTGTATTTGCTAATTGACTAAAAAGGAAATTGAATTCGTTTAGACGCACTTTGTGGGATTCATAAAGTTCAATAACCAGTTGAATATCAATCGAATGAAATTATTTCCTTATCCATCGAAGATTCTATTTTGTCCAGATAATTAATGTATGGGAACACTTCTTACCTGTGCTAGGATTATCCGAACCTTCGCCGGTAGACGAATACATTTTGGCTTCATCGTAATCGCCGGGGAGAAGAGATTTGTTTTCATCGTCTGCCATCGTTCACAAGAATTAAAAATTCTTAGCTAGACTCGAGGTTTTTTTCTACCAATTCCACAAGAACGAAAAAGAGATTTTTCCTTTTTTTTAATGCAGTAACAATGGCGAAGTAGGGTTTTTCTTTTTTTTTCTTTCTTTTTTCTCTTTGTTGAAGTTTCCTCCCTATGATATTATGATGGATGGTGATCCAGAGAATGTGGAATGTAATTATATATTTTTTATTTGCCGCTGTTGATGCACGCTCTGCAATTGAAAAATTGTACTATTAGAAGACAATTAAACACTATTGACAGTAGTTGAATTGAGGGAAAACTATTCAAAATTATTGCATTTTTAGATGCATAGAAAATTGTTAAAGAAAATTAATCACCTTTAACACCAAAAATTGCTTGCGAAATAGGAGAACCACGGAAAACGTACTAACAAGAAAAGCAGGAACAAAACGAAATAAAGAAATGTCAAAAAAAATCAAGCGCCCCCTGGACGTGCGAAACACAAGCTGTCATATTTAAGGCAGTGTTCCCATTTTGATAAATTTTTTGTGAAAAGTGTGAGCGCTTTGTTTTCGAGGATGGATGATTGTGTAGAGTTTTCTTGTGCAATTTTTCCGAGTCAGGATTGTTCTCGCGTTCGCTTGCTGGAACTTCGAGTTAAACTAAACTTGAATCTGGTATATCTGGTATATTAAATAACAAACATTGGCTCTGCATAAATGTGATACGTTCTTTGGACGTTCAATCAATTTACACAACGTAGCTCCCTGTCAAAGAAATGGAATTTGAATGCAGTTGTTGCATAAAACATTTGATATCATTTACCTTTATAAGCGGTACTCCAGCGCTTTCGCGTTCTTCTAAAACAATAACATTTTCGGAAATGGCAAATTTGTATACCTATATCGACTGGGCAAACGCAGCGGATGTTTCTTTTCCAAAGCCAATAAAATGCTATCCAAAATACGATCTAACACAGATTTTTTATTAACCATTATAAGGTCGGCCATCCAATCGCTTTTGTGTTGAAATTTTTTTGAACAATGAATGTTTTTGTTTTTTGATTAATATTTTTATTTGAAAGAAATGTCAAAAATTTTAACGATTTCCACTGGAAATTCCAGTTCAATTAACGACGCAAATTTGAGTTAACGATTGTAGTTACAGAACACAAACTTTTCCAGGATCGTTAACGAGGGAACAATCTGTTCCATTTTTTAACGATTCGCTAAATTAACGACTGAGATACAGAACCGGGGCACTGTATTCAGAAAGTTGACTGTCTGAACGTGAATATTTCAAAGGTTTCTGTCTGCAATGACACGCAGTCTCCATTGGTCATAATCGATGGTCATCCTCAATCCAATCAACAATCGAGTAATTTTCTTTCGGTGGGCAAATTTTGTCAAGAGTTTCCCCATATCATTGAACGAAAATATATCTTTCATTTTTCCGCACGTACATGATGACAAGATTTTGATCCGCTCGAAAAATCCAGACAGCGATGACCGGATAACAGGCCGGCTCCACTGGGCATGAACGATGCCCTGTTCATGAACATGTCTTGAAAAAATCCAATGGAGGCAGAAAAATCCGTGTCCATACAGACATCTTGTCGAAGAATCTTGTTTTTGAACATGTGTTGTGTGTCTGGGGGATAGAATTCGGAAAGGATCGGGATAGGGTACTAGGATGACAAAGTTTGAACTACGGTTATGAAAATTAGTCCTAAGTGACTAATTTCGAAAAGGGACCAGAACGAAAAATGGGAATGTCCGTATACGGAGACTGGCACGCTGGCGAAGCACGGCTTAGCTCGCCGGATCGGGAGGGATCTTGTCTCGCACACGAACGTGACACCAACAAACATAATATAAACGTGCCATTACTTTTGAAACCGGAACAGGAACACTAACGAAAAAAAATCGACTTTAAAACTGCTTACGCTTACCTTCTGTCTTCCTAACGTTCTCACGACCCACTACTGCTGTTCTGTAGTGCTGCCCCTACCCATCCTTGAGCCCTCGTCAATTTAACGGACTCCCCGTTTTGTCGTGGTGGTTAGGCTTTCATACTTCCGTTTCCTCCTGGCCTAGTTCATTCCCTTAACCCCCACTGTCAAAAATTAGACCGTCATCGTCGAACGAAATTCAGTTCGAATGAAAAAAGATAATTGATGATGACATTCATACAATGCTTTTATTGAAGAAGTTCTCAAATTCGGATTTCATCCCAGAAAAGGACACAAAACGTAATTTACAACAAAAAAAAACAAGATTGAAAGAACAAAAAAAAACAATCATTAGCAAATAATTTTCGATTTCGATTTAACATCTCTTCAGACTTAACGTCAATGACTCAAAAAAAAAAACAAACGTTCAAGCTTTCAATGAAATTCATCACGTTCTCAAACGCGAAGAATCCTTCCGACCCACTTTGACCTCTTACAATGGGTCTCACTTTTCGGACCACTTCTAAAAAGTCCCTAACCTTATTCCCTGCCTATATAGAGCTCTGTATAGGAGTACTTTAGGCCTTCCAAATGTGACCTCGGTAGGAACACTTCACCGTCGCCAATGGGTAGGAGGGACCTGACCGTTCCAACGGGACGGACTCCAATGAAAAATTGCAAAATTGAAAATTTTCCTAAAAAATTATGGCTTACTAACTATTTGCTAACAATTTACAAAATGATAATAACGATTAAAAATTATAAGTATGAAATGATTATGCTTAAAAGGTGTACATTGAATCACCATGCAAAAATATGTTTATATATTATGAAAAAAACATAAGTTTTGGACGTTCACAAACAAGAAAAAACATGACCTTGAGTGTCGGCTTTCGATTTCAACTTTTAGAATTCGTGGCAGCGATGACGGGCTGACTCGGGTTTCGTGCTTGATGATTCGATTTTTGCTTTCCCTTCTCACCAATGGCCTTGGTTGCTCTTTTGGTAGTCACTTTGGTTTTGGTGACACTTAGACTAGCCCTTTTGCCATTCGCTCTGGGGCGCTCCTTAGGATGGAGGGACAGCCAAACGCAGTCCACTCGACAGAAATATTCGGCGGCCAAAACTCGTCGTTGGCCGCCAATGTACCTATCAAACACTCATGTTTAACGACATACCACCCACGAAAAATCAAATGCACATACCTTCTTCTTAACTATTTAAGTTTTTGATTTCCAACCGTAACGAACAATACGGACAGTCACCCTTCAAAATCCTTCCCACTTATTTTGCTCGAGTTTCCACGAATTCCTTAGCACTAGACACGAAATCACTCAACTACATAATAATTAGGAAAATCTAATTGAAACTTGAATTCTTAAAACAGAAAACCAAAGACTCGTTACCAATCTTACTGTAGCACGACACTTAACATTCGAGGCCTTGGGCAACTAATGTTCTTTCCTCAGAAATGGATTTCCCTAGCACCTAGCCCAGTAACCGAAAAAATGGTATATAACGATATCATCCGATATCGAACCATCCGCACACAATTATCCAACGAACGTTATATCAAAGGGCACGGTAGTGCCCAGCCAAGTTCTAGCACTACCCCCTTTTTACAGGATCGAACTCAAGCACATTTTAAACCCCCCATAACTTTTGAACCCATAGAGTTAGAAGCTTCAAATTTGAATTACGTATTAACTTCATGGGCACAAAGGCCCTGTAAAAAAAATAATTTTGTTGAACCACTACTTCCTGAGATATTGAACAACAAAAATTTCAAAAACCGTAATTGACTCACTGACTGACTCACTGACTGACTCACTGACTCACTGATCATCAAAATTATGAAGCACTTCTAACAATGGCAGAATCTTAAAATTTGGTACGGTGGTAGGTTTTCGGGTGCATACAAAGGAAAAAATCGAAAATTTCAATTTGCTCATTCAGGGGGCGTGGTATCCGCCCACTTTCTAAAACTGGTCGTAGGATCTTAAAATTCGGAATTATTACAGGGTTTCGGTTGAATATAAGGAAAAATATAAGGAAAATATTTTGGTTTCATTTAGGGGCGTGGTTTCCGCCCACTATCGTAAAACGGTCGTAGGATGTTGAAATTTGGAATTCTTGTAAGGTTTTGGTTGAAAAACATAAAAAAATGAGAAAAAAATCAATTTCCATTTAGGGGCGTGGTATCCGCCCACTTTGTTAAAATGTTCGAAAATGTTTAAATTCGAAATTCTGATAGGGTTTCGGGTGAGTATAAGAGAAAATATAAGTACAAAATTGCAGTTTCATTAAAGGGGCATGGCTGCCACCCACTTTCTTAAAATGGTCATAGGATGTTGAAAATTAGAATTATGGTTTGCTTAACTACATAAAAGTCCATGAGTTATGGGTTTCACAATGGACCCTTGACGTCTGAATGTGACATCTAGACAGCCAGTCGAACCTAACCTACATATTATTTATTTATTAATTGGCAGAGCAATTATATTGTTAAAGTTTGCATAATGCTTCCATAAAAAATAAAAAAACTTTGCAAAAAGATGTGAAATCAGAACAAAAACATAAAATGTAAAAAAAGAGCCAAGTTCTCTTATGTGCGAACAACACTGTGTAAACAGTTAGCCACCAAAAGTAATGAGATCTAAAAGAACGCCAAGTTCTGACATGTAAAAGTGTTATATTTAATATTTTAAATCATAGAAAATAATACAACAATATTAAAAGAAAATAGAAAATAGTTTGGATGAAAATTTACAAGTTCACTGTTCAAGTTTTAAAATGTTATTAATCACGCTTCAAACAAAAACTTGCCAAGTGAACTTGTAAATTTTCATCCGAACTACTTATTTTCTATTTTCTTTTAATATTGTTGTATTATTTTCTATGATTTAAAATATTAAATATAACACTTTTACATGTCAGGGGCCCTATTCTTGAAACCATGCGAAAATTTTCGTATACGATAATTATCGCATACTGAATCTCGCATACGAAAGCAGAGTGGTATTCTTGAACCAAATTGACTCGTATACGACTTTGTGCATGCGATGAATTTCGTATACGAGATGGCAACGCGTTGTCAAAATTAAGAGTCCATTTCTCTCCCTTCCACTTAAGGGCAAAAAGAAAGAAAACAATATTCCGTGTTGTCAATTCAGTTGACACCTTGAGCTTTGACATTAAGAATTATTTCAAGTTTGGTCTCGCTATTAAATTGTGTTTACATTTTACAAATTTAGAATTTTTCCTCTGCCAACGAAATAAAATATCTTTCGTTAGGAAAACAGACGAAGACCGATCGACGAAAGGACTTATTTTTCCAGGTATTCGAGGAGAAGAATGAACTATCGGCCTTGTCTTGGACATTCCAACTCAGCTGCTGTTCTAAATAAAAAAAAGGAAAAGTAAATTGAAACAAATTGAATTGTTGATATTCATTTTTTACAAATTTTTTGATGTTTTAGCAACACCGTCATTCTTTATGGTACATCAGATTTGGAAAACAAGTTTTATGCCCCATGGTGTGGTCACTGGAAGAAACTCACTCCAATCTACAATGAATTAGCCGAGATTTTGCAAGACGAAGATTCCATTGTAAAGATGGATGCGGCTGCTAGTGATATTCCACCAACAAACATGCAACAAAAGAACAAAAAGAAAAAGGCTACGATCGCAGTGGAAAAGCGAAGAAGACCGATTTGTGAGAACATGAGACTTGTTACAATTGAGTTACACCAACATTAAGTTCAAAGTATCGGGAGAATAATTTGGTAGAATATTGTCGGACATTGGATTTGTATATCCCGTTGTATTAAGCAGTCAAGTTCCCTTTCAATAGTAGTTTTTATACCATCGTTTCTCGTTAAATTAAAACTCGATTTCTGTAAATCAAAAATTGTGTTTTTATTAAAATTTCTACATGTATCAAGCAGATCATGCCGGTGGAACAATACTAGTTAAGTGGTAGAAGACCTCAATCAAAGTGAAGTGAACTGAGGACAGTAAGCAGCACCCGACAGTCTCCATTTCCTTATCACAGAAAAAAACATGGATTTGAAGTTGTTAAATTAATGGATTTGGTAATACCATTCCTTTTATTGTTTTCTGTACTTTCAATTGTTTTCTTTCTTAAAAGTCTTCAAATCTCTATTAAAAAATAAATTTATTCTCCCCCATGACAAGAAACTACACACACTTGCACTGAACACCCATCTTCTTCACGACTTTCAGATTTCGCATTAGAAAAAGTCCATGTCGTTGCAATCAATATCCAGTAAATGGTCCTCATAGCTGGGAGCTTCCTCGATAAAATTTTGCTAAACAAATTCACCCACAAACTAGGCAAAACCTTCCAAATTCAGTATCATCGCACAGTTCTCGTATACGAAATTCCATCTCGAGTGGGTCTGACCACTCGAGATGAAGCATTCGATAATTTTCGTATACGAGACGTTTGACAGCATTCGAATAGCGTTCAAGAATACTATTTTTGATCTCGCATACGATAATGTATGCGATATTTTATTTTTTTCAATTCAAGAATAGGGCCCCAGAACTTGGCGTTCTTTTAGATCTCATTACTTTTGGTGGCTAACTGTTTACACAGTGTTGTTCGCACATAAGAGAACTTGGCTCTTTTTTTACATTTTATGTTTTTGTTCTGATTTCACATCTTTTTGCAAAGTTTTTTTTATTTTTTATGGAAGCATTATGCAAACTTTAACAATATAATTGCTCTGCCAATTAATAAATAAATAATATGTAGGTTAGGTTCGACTGGCTGTCTAGATGTCACATTCAGACGTCAAGGGTCCATTGTGAAACCCATAACTCATGGACTTTTATGTAGTTAAGCAAACCATAATTCTAATTTTCAACATCCTATGACCATTTTAAGAAAGTGGGTGGCAGCCATGCCCCTTTAATGAAACTGCAATTTTGTACTTATATTTTCTCTTATACTCACCCGAAACCCTATCAGAATTTCGAATTTAAACATTTTCGAACATTTTAACAAAGTGGGCGGATACCACGCCCCTAAATGGAAATTGATTTTTTTCTCATTTTTTTATGTTTTTCAACCAAAACCTTACAAGAATTCCAAATTTCAACATCCTACGACCGTTTTACGATAGTGGGCGGAAACCACGCCCCTAAATGAAACCAAAATATTTTCCTTATATTTTTCCTTATATTCAACCGAAACCCTGTAATAATTCCGAATTTTAAGATCCTACGACCAGTTTTAGAAAGTGGGCGGATACCACGCCCCCTGAATGAGCAAATTGAAATTTTCGATTTTTTCCTTTGTATGCACCCGAAAACCTACCACCGTACCAAATTTTAAGATTCTGCCATTGTTAGAAGTGCTTCATAATTTTGATGATCAGTGAGTCAGTGAGTCAGTCAGTGAGTCAGTCAGTGAGTCAATTACGGTTTTTGAAATTTTTGTTGTTCAATATCTCAGGAAGTAGTGGTTCAACAAAATTAATTAATAAATTAAATAATAAATAAAAATAAAATTTTTACAGGGCCTTTGTGCCCATGAAGTTAATACGTAATTCAAATTTGAAGCTTCTAACTCTATGGGTTCAAAAGTTATGGGGGGTTAAAAATGTGCTTGAGTTCGATCCTGTAAAAAGGGGGTAGTGCTAGAACTTGGCTGGGCACTACCGTGCCCTTTGATTACTAACATACATTGCACGCATTATGCAAATATTATGCGTATTAATATCAATACAGTGCATCAATATTGTGTGTACCTAAGTACTAACGAATATTTACGCACCCAAAAAAAAATTCATGCGTGTGCTCAGACTATCGTCTTAGTGCAAAACATTATTATTGTGCGTAAGTATGTATTCAATTAATCACTATCATATTGTGGGTAATTACTACCACGAATATTGCGCGTATCAATATCGTGCGTGGGCGTAATCACAACACGATCCAAATGTGTGATCACAACACTATCCAATTGTGCGTAAGTATGATTCTACTTTGGTGCGTACATACAACTCAAAACTTTTTGCACATAGATGTCGTCAAGCCTAGATAGAAACCTTATCTAATACACGACCCCTTCCGAAAGTATTAAATTAAATCTCCCTGAATCAAACCTTTATTCGAACTTTTGAATTTCTTTTTGACCCAGATCTTACTCTCTGCCTAAGCAGACTTCTGCAACAACTCGCTGCCTAGAATCATAATTCTAAATACATTCTAAATACATTCTAAATATATTCACTATTGCATTATGCGTAAGGTTCTTGAAAACTCGTTCGGCTTACTCATCTAGCCGCTTATCTTCCGTAATAAATTATTTCTGTCAAAACTTGATTGCTTTGGACCCTCAATGGAACAAGTAAAGTCTGCTTCTGCCTTGCGCAGAAAGCTGAACGCACTCCACTTGTAATTTTGACAACCAAAAATACATTTGTTTATTTCATATTTGCAATTGGAGGTGAGTGGACGGAAAAAAACAAAAATGCTACGAAGGGTAAGTTATTTTTCTTATTTTGGTATATTTTATTGTAATATTCTCTTCTTGGTTCTTCACAGGTGTCCGTAACACATGACATGAGTGTGGTTCAAATCATTGTATTTCTATCTAGCTAGTACCCGCGACCTGGCAATCGATTGTAGTGCCATCTTGAGTTCTGGCGCAGCGCTAACTCCTTTTACATAGGTTTTGTATTGGGATTTTTTTTGTTTTTGGTTTCGATCTGGCGCAAAAAATCGAAAATCCCATTCTTGATTGTACTAGGTGGTTTCATATACAATGGTTCAAATCATGGGCATGAATTTTGACGTTTCGTGTACGTGTAAGGTTTTCATTTGAATGTAGATGTAAATCGAGTGATTTTAAATGTGTAAATGTAAATCGCGTATTTTCGTTTGATCTGTTTTTTTTTTTCAAATTCATTTTTTTTTTATTCAATTGATCTTAACTCTACTTACATGCTAGACAAAATGGGAAACTAGCCTAATTAATTCTACTTATATATAACTTACTGGCCCTAATCGGGCGCTCTAAGAAATTCATGATTCTTAAAATTAATGCCTTTCGGCCTACGAACTAAGTTTGTTTTTTTTTTTTTTCAATTTATGTTTTTTTTTTTTTAGAAAAGTTTAAAAACTAAAGGCGTTATCTTGTTTCGGGTTTTTTTCTTACAAACTAATGTCCTTAAAATAAAACTTAAAATTACCTAATCTACCTACAAACTACTTAAAACTAGAACAACCACAGCGGCAAAACAACTATGTCCATTTATATCCTCTTCTTATGGATTTTGTAATAGTCATTTTTTTCATATTTTCAGTATCTTGTTTTTTTGTTCTTTATAAAATTATTTGTTCTTCTTTTTTTTGTCTTTTTTTCATGTTTTTTCTTTGTTTTTGTTTTTTATGTATTTTATAAAATGCCACCATACCACCTACTCTACTTAAACCTAAAACCTAAGACTAAAACAAGTATGTAAGCCGGCCAAGGCAAAAATACCCCACCCCGGATTACCCATTGTCAGATGCAGTTTGAAGCCACCAAAACTGGTTCTCCTGCTTCACCCTATCAAAACGGTCCTTTTCGGACACAGCCCTACTGAACCGAAGCAGCTCCGCTCCATCACGAGCGAGGATGCCTCGTTCATACAGAAGCCGCCGGTCTACGTTTCTTCACCTGACGTGGTAGATAAGCGGTACTGCCAATCTATCTTGTATCATGCCGCACTGGTCTAGATAGAGGAATGCCTCTGGTGGGATGAAGCCGCTCAAGCGTGCATTGTCGAAGTAATTGTCGTTCGGATAGAACGGCCCGAAAATCAAATTGTTGGTCGAAGTCATAGCTCTCGCAATGTGGCCCCGAACAAGTTTTATCACGAAATTGTCAATTCTATTGATTCGAGCCCCGTTGTATTCTATTCTCGTTTGAATAATAATGCAGATAAGAAGATTCCGGTGTCCGATACCAACCGAGACAGCGCCGAAGACACTGCCTCTCGAACACCCGAAACTTCTCCATTTGGGAAGGGGCAATGTTGAACCACACTGGACAGCCATAAACGATCATCGGCCGTATGAGGGCCATGTAGCAAATTACCTTCACTCTGGGGTCAAGCCGACTGCTGTAAAACAGCCGTTTCGTCAGAGCGAAGGCTCCTCTGGCCTTAGTCAGAGCAGCATCTATATGTCTGTCGAAATACAGATACTGGTCCAACCAGATACCGAGGTACTTCACTACACTTTTGCTCGTCAATGCCTGTCCGTGAGGATCAACAATGACCATCTTGCGCCAATTCTTACACGTATCTCGCGAGGCTTTAGCCAACGGAGTCCGGAACAAAATTGTCTCCGACTTTTGGACATTTATTTTCAGTTTCCAATCGTCGCAGTATCGCTGAATCTTTTCGAAGTCACGCTGCAAGAGAATTCTAATAACTTCAACCTTTCGAGCCGTTCTGTACGCAATCAGGTCGTCGGCATACGCAATTGCGTTAGTTAAGCTACCTATCAGATCGCTGGTGTAAATGCTGAAGAGGATCGGCGAGTTCACCGCTCCCTGTTGAAGACCGTTTTTAATTTCAAAGGTGGTGGTAGAAGTTACATTGCCACTTTTGACAACAAACTTTCTACCGTTGAGCATATCATGAAGCATATACAACAATGGTTTACTGATGCCTAGTCTGGTGAGCTTTAGGTACAAACCTTCTTACCATACGGTGTCGAAGGCCTTCTCCAAATCCACCAGAACAGCACCCGTGCATTGTTTCTTGGACTTGTTCCATTGGATATCAGAAACGAGCTTAGACGCGGCATGAATGGTGTCATGTCCCGCCTTGAACCCGAACTGGTTATCCGGAATTATTTTGTTGTCCGCAGCCCACTCAGCCAGAGCCCTATTGATTACCTTTTCGAATACCTTGCTGATGCTTGGAAGAAGACTTATCGACCGGAGATTCGAAGGATTGGAGTTGTCCTTTCCCTTTTTCGGAAGAGGATGAACCACAGCTGTCTTCCAACGCACTGGATAATATGCATTATTCAGCGCGTTGTTGAACAGAGTGGTGTAGATGTCTATTGCCTCAATCGGTAAGTGTCTTAGTACAATGTTGGATATACCGTCGACACCTGCTGACTTCTTATTCTTTATTGAATCGAAGATGAGCTGGAGTTCTACCTTCGTGATGAGCAAGGGACTTGGGCCCGTTCGCTCGGTTCGTTTGATCTGTTTCGTTTGTTGTGTGACGTTTAATTTGGTGCTTTCTGCCACCGCGTTGTAAGATAAAATGAGACGACATGATATAATTTGCCCAGCGAAAAAAATGTTTTGTTTGTGGATGGGATTGCGGTTGTGCTTGTGATGTTGGGCAACTGTATGCTCAGTGGAGATGGAGACGCTATGTAATGGACTGGATGTTGGATTGTTGGCCTATATTGGATTATTTGATGACAGGCTGATAGTCCTGTCATCGGAAATGTTCAATGGAGACCCAAAATGAATTTAAAAAAATTTAAGTCAAATGTTCTGGTAAAAAAATCCAAAAACAGTCAAATTCATTCAAGTAAAAGTCGTTTTATGACGGTACTGTAACGATTTCCGATTGATATTTTTTTTTTTAAGAAAAGTAAATAACAGCCGCGTTTTATTATCCTCACTAACCCATATGGGTTACCCCATCATAATAAAACGATCTGGGTTAAAAAGGTAAAAGTTTAAGCTATTTTTTTTATCCGAGACGCAACCCCCAGTAAAATTTTATTTTGCTTTTCCAAAAACAACTTGTTTTTATTAATTAATTGGATTGACTCTTATCCTATGGCTTTATAAAACTGTGGCTAAGATTGGAATACGCGTAATTTGTCATGAATATGGCTGAAATTAATAAATCTTTCTACAATAAGTTCTTTTTTGTCTCACACTCGCCATCTATCCGCCATATTAAGAACATAGTTTTTGAGTTACAAAATAAACCCCGATAGCTATCGGGGTTTCAGATTGTTTTTGTTTTGTGTACAAAAAATAAACCCATATGGGTTAGTGAGGATAATAAAACGCGGCTAACTTCAACATTGATGTGAATGTGAACGTACCTTTCAAAGAAAGAAAAATCGATTCACTTCAGTGATACCAATCGCATTTATTTTGAAATTCTTTCACTCTGGCAACATCAATTTCATGGCATTTTATCCCAATTCCCAAACAACACACAAGAAATTTCTTTTTTTAACAGATTTTCTTACTTGAATTTTACATAAAAAACTTGTTTTATTCTTGAAAAGAAAACAAATACCAATTTTAACTAAATTTCGGTGGTAAGTTTTTATTAAAATAAACTTTAATTTCATAATCAATACTTGCTTATGCGTCGTGTTCCATGCGTTTTGCTTTAACACCGCAGTTTGAAGCAAACAGCAAAGGCAACAACTATTCTTGCTGGTGCTGCTCTGCTAGCAGCAGCACAAACTTCGATGATTTCATTTCTCCTTGGTTTTGTGATTTTCTCTATCTGTCAGTAAAAACACCAGACGAAAAAGAAAAAAAAATCAAAATTTCTTTTTTTTCAATCCAAAACCCTTGTTTTGATGATTAATTTCATCTGAAAATAGTTTTGGGACTGGCGTAGACCAAATCTCCATCCATCTAGTAAGCAACCCCTGCAACAAAAACATCAACACACAGCTCACAGAAAAAATGGACTCACCTCCAATGTTTAACAGTGTCGAAGACGAATGTAGATATTGGAAAGAACGGGCAAAGCTTTACCACAAAGAGTAAGACCCCATTCATTGATGGTTTTAAAGCCTTTGGCCACTTAATTGTCTTTCATTCCAGATGGACAGATGTAAAGCAAGAATTCGATGAATATGTCGAACAGTCCAGACAAATGGAAGCCGAAATGGATGCGACATTAGAACAAAAACAGAATGCCATCAAAGATCTCAGATTGAAAGTAGCCAGCTTAGAAAAAGAGAACGATTCTCTACGAGTAAGTAATATTGATGAAGTTGGCATTCTTTGATTGATATCTCTTTGATTGCATAATTACTTACCAACCTTTTGCTTTATCTGCTTTCATTTTTGTCATTTCAATCCAATCAAGATGAAACAAGATTCACATGTTATTGAATTTGCAAATGTTGAAAAACAATTGGAAACTGTGAAAAATGAACGAGATTCAATGAAGCAATACCTGCGTCAATTGGAACAGAAAAACGACGATCTCGAACGTGCTCATCGGATATTGAACGAGAGCATTGCCGATTTCGAAGCGATGCTTGACAAGGCATACGAAAAGAATGCCTTACTCGAAATGGAAGTCGATGAGAAGGAAATGCTGCAAGAGAAGCTACAAAGGCTGATGGATGAAACAAGAGGTGAGTTCATTTTTCTTAAGGTTTTTTGCTAGGAGCTAAACTGCCACGCCTTTTTATTAGGATCAAAGGCAAGGCAAGGTAGATAGGTAGGTTAGAGTGGCTGTTCTGGACAGCCTCTGTCCAGGAACACAATTACGCCGCTTTGATACCATAAACTCGGAAATTACCTAAAAAGAACAAATTATAAAAAGATACGCACAGTAGAGTGCATAAGAGAGATTTGCGAGTTCGCTAAACTCGCGTAGGAAGGGACCACCCAGAGCCAATGTTCCGGCATTTAGAAGGGCCGGGCACTCACACAAAAAGTGCAGGAGTATTTCTCTTTGCGCCGTATCCCTACACCTTCGACAAAATTCGTTGTGGGGAATACAAAGTTTCAAGGCATGTTGTCCGACTGGCCAGTGGCCAGTGCAAATGGCAACTATCCTGCCAATGTCTTCCTTGGTACGTTTCTGGTCGTAAGTGGGCCATATCTGTCTCGAGATATTGCAGTTGGTGAGAGGTTTTGAAGGTTGAAGGGAATCCTAACTTCCTCAGCTAGGGATATTTGAAGGTTTGACTCCGTCCTGGCCAGTTCAAGGGCAAGGCAAGAGTTGAAACATTTCAATGCTGTTTGGAAGCCGGCCTGTTTATTGAATGATAAAAACAAACGACGCATTTCTGGAGCGATTGTAGCTTCTGACGTCTGATATTTCTATTCTATTTGAACTGTTGTGAGTCGCATAGAAGTCGTTCAAGAGAATACTCTTGAGCCAGCCTTATCTGGCATTGTTGGCATTTAAGTCGTCAGCATACAACGAGCTTATACAACCATTACTTAATTAAATCACTTCAACACATTTGAATCTCCCTAAAACAATAAAAATCGGTTGTAGGCTGAACACTCACTCCAGTAAGGGTATCGATTTTTCGCCACAAAAATCATTTAACACTTTTCTATATGTGCACCTACACATATACCAACAGGGCAAACGTGTATAACCTCTAAACGATTGTTAAAACAGGTAATCGAATTTCACTATCTTCAATGTGTTCTGTTTGGGTTATTCGAAAGCACAAACCCAACAAAATCGAAAACCACAAGCAGGGTAAAATAAATGATGTTATCATAGGTTAGTTACACACATCGATCGACTCCATCATCTGTTTTGGGGTTGTTTGCCTTCTTTTGTTTATGAGAATTGGACACCAGTCTGTGTTCGGCTTTCCTCACTCGCTGTGTTCTATTTTGAGCCCTTCTAGTAAATTGTGGAATTTTAAGCTTTATACATTTTCATATTCCATTTTATTACTTTGTTGGGTGAGAAAAATTACCAAAACGAATTGGCTTCGTCATCGTTGTTAATAATAAATCGATAAACTTCGCATTAACATTCAAATTGTTAAGAACTCAATGGAAAAAAGTGAGCCCTGTGAACCGATAGCTTTACTCCCCCCAACCAAAGTTTCAAATCCTTTCTTTAATTTTCAAATTTTTCGTGAGCACAACATCCATTACTGTTTTCCTTATAGAAGCCCAAATTTGGACAGGGTTTCAACTTCTAACGAATTTGACTCACTGTCTGACTCCATCCAAAGAATTGTTTCCTTGTATCGTCACACTGAAATCGTCATTACGGGCGATTTCAATGTACACAATTCTTCCTGGCTTCTCCATTCGAGCAAAAAAACACCCGAAGGAGTGAGAGAGTTTAACCATCTTACTCAGCTGGTCAACGAGCCCACTCGAATACCGGACATTGACGGCCAAGCAGAAAACACTTGACTTATTCCTTACCTCTGACCCTAATAAATATACAATAAAGTGTATTATCGCCTCTAGGCCGATCTGACCATTGTGTCATATCCGCAAATTTCTCGTGTAAAAAATCCCAGTTAAAGAAAGAGCTCCTAAGAGAACCGCCTGGCAGTACGAGAAAGCCGACTGGGACGGTCTCAATAATTTTTTTTCAGGATCTTTAACTGGTCTCTATGCTTCCTCGATAGTGACGTAGAATTCAGAGCGGATATGCTCACAAGTTTAATTCTTCTGGGAATGAGAACTTTTATCCCGAATAGGGTTAAAAGCATTAGACCCAAAGAGAACGCATGCTTTGATAGAGCTGTAAAGAGGTTATCAGGGTTAAAGAGGTAAGTTTCCGTTGTTACAAAGCCAAGCCTACTGAGGAAAACGGGAATAAGTTTAAACAAGCCATAAAGGCCTGCAATGTCCATATTTGACGGGCCAAATTTTTACATGACCAAAAATAAAGGCAAAAAATACTGCAATGCCCCGAAGGCAGTAAGAATTTTTGGTCATTTGTGAAAAACATTAAGAATTCTTCTTCAACGCTCGTTGATGATGACACTCCAGTCGTTAGCTCTCTTGCGAAAACTAACCTTTTTGCTAGGCAGTTCGCCTCCAACTCTTCGCTGCCAGAGAGTGTCATGACTCCGCGAAAGGGACAAATCTTCTGTAGCGAGGGTCGTAAAAGATCTTAACATACACAAATCCGCTGGCCCGGATGGCATCCCCGCTATTGTTCTGAGAGTTGTTCTTCAGCGCTGGCAAAACCCTTGCGTAAGCTTTTCCATCTATCCTATTCTTCTGGGCTCGTCCCGAGCAGTTGGAAAACAGCATTTGTCCAACCAATCCCAAAAAAGGTGAATCTTCTTCTCCCTCGAATAAGCTCAAGAAATATCTCGAAGACCGAAAGCTTCTTAATGAGCGGCAGTACGGCTTTCGCAGCAACAGGTCCACTGGTGATTTGATGGCATATCTCACCGAACAGTGGAACAAATCCTTACATCATTTTGGAGAAAGTAAGATTGTTGCACTTGATATTTCAAAGGCATTTGATGGAGTTTAGCACCAGACTCTCTTATCGAAAATGCGTGCTTTCGGTATTGATGAGTCCCTCCTTCGTTGGATTAGAAACTTTCTTTCGAACCGTAGTATACAAGTTGTATTGGACGGGTTCAAGTCTGAAACCCACAAAATAATTGCTGGTGTGCCCCAGGGCTCCGTTTTGTCTCCGACCCTCATCCTCATTTTCATTAATGATCTCTTGTCTGTAACTTCTAATCACATAAATTGTTTTACTGACGATAGTACCCTTAGCTTTTCCTATTCGTTTCCAGACTCACAGCCCTCCTCTTCGGATGTGGAATTGGAACGGCAAAATATGATAAGCTCATTAAACTCTGACTTAAACAGCATTGTACAATGGGGAATTAAAAATCGCGTACAGTTTAATACTTCGAAAACTCAATGCTGTCTTGTATCGTTGAAACGAGATATACCCCCGTTGCCACTGTCCATGAGTGGCACTTGCATCAATGAGACCTAACATCTCGAGATTCTCGGTTTGTGCATCACTGACCACCTCTTGTCGCCAAAAATGCCGCAAGATGTTTGGGTTTCTTGAGACGGTGCAAGAAATTTTTCTCCCCGTCTGATCTGGCTATTATCTATAAAACCTATATTCGTCCAAAGCTTGAGTACAATTCCTATCTCTGGACTGGTTTCCCAGCTACTTACTTAAGCCTCTTGGATGGAATACAAAAAAGTGCCCTAAGAATGATTGATGACAGAGACATAACCAACTTATTCACCTCCTTAGACCACCGTGTTGTAACGTTTCGTGTCTCTCTCTGTTCTATCGTTACTTTTACGGTAAGTGCTCTAGTGAAATAGCCAGTTGCATTCCTCCCCTTAAACAATTCGCCCGTAATACTCGCGCTTCTAGGAATGCCCACCAGTTTACCCTCGAGTCCAACTTCGGACGTACTCTAAAGTATAGAGAATCATTTTTTAGCCGTACTACACGAATGTGGAACTCTTTTCCACACTCTGTCTTTCCCAGTCATTGCAATGTTCAAGAAGAAGAATTCAAGACCAATCACCGACGCCTCCTTTCCAACCCCTTCCCTTCTTCCTAATGCACTCACTGTGTCTTTGGAGTCTGGAATTAAAAGGGTATAACAAATCCCTTGAGTGGGTGCAAATTATAAAAAAATAAAAAAAATGGAAAAAAGTGAGCGATAGCTTTTCTCCCCGCAGCCAAAGTATACAAAAACGGTTTTGGATATCAATGAAATTCTTTATTCCTGTGAAAGTACGATGCCATTATGTATGGAACTTGATTTCTTTTGCATGGCCACCACGGGCACGCTTGCAGAAGTCCAGACGCTGAACCCAATTATCGACGGTTTTCAAGCATAAATCGACCAATACTGCTGCAATTTCGTTCGATATTCGAACGAAGTTCATCAATCTTGTTTTGGCATAGACCAAAGTCTTGACCTAGCCCCACAGGAAATAGTCTAATGGCGTCAAATAGCACGACCAAGGCGGCCAAGCGACTGGACCATTTCGTGAGATGACACGTTCTCCAAACTTGGTTTCCAATAAATTTATTGTGACATTCGCTGTGTGGCTTGTGGCGCCGTCCTGTTGGAACCACATGTCCTCCAAGCCCATATCATCCAATTGGGGCCAAAAATATTCGGTTATCATTGAACGGTAGCGATCCCCATTCACAGTAACGTGCCGGTCTTGTTCATCATGGAAGAAGTACGGCCCAATGACGCCGCCGGCTCATAAACCACACCAAACCGTAATTTTTTTCGGGATGCAATGATGACTCATGGAGTACGTGTGGATTGCTGCCTGACCAATACCGCATATTTTGCTTATTGACGAAGCCATTCAGCCAGAAATGAGTCTAATCGCTGAAGATGATTTTTCGATGAAAATCCGAATCATTTTCAAGTTGTTGCTCAGCCAGAGAACGACGTGTGAGAGACACATTTGGGCTTTCTGCAACTGAAGCCTCAGCGGCAGCAATATTCTCGACACTATGGGCACTTCTTTGTCTCGCTGGCACGGGAACATTTTGTACTGTGCCTGTGGATTCAACTTTTTCCACTAGACGCTCGATTGTTGATCTGCTAGGACGATTATGACGACCATAACTTGGACGTGGCGCTCTTAATGTTGAAGCCACTGACTCTGAATTTCGGTAGTAAATTTCAATAATTTCGACTCCTTGTTGGCTCGTTTATCTTTCCAGCATGAAATCGCAAACCTTACTGAAGAGAAATGTCAAAAGAGCGGCAAGATATATGGCATCGTTTGCTGTCCCTGTAGCTCTACTTTTGTAGCGTCCCTGTTGAAAACCCCTTTATTAATAGTTCTACAAAATTGTCTATTTTCTTCTTCAATTTCAGATTTAAAACAAGAACTGAATGTTAAAACACGATATCCAGCCACCACACCGAATGGCGTTGCTGAAAATTCCATCGTTCTATCAGAAAACCTAAGTAATCCAACAATCGCTGCAACCATACCAACTGGCAACAGCCAGTCCTCGTTGAATGAATATAATCAAAATTCTCTAAAAAGTAAGATAATTTCGTCATTTAAACAAACCAAGCGAGCCTTAAAGATCTCCAAGTCATGTCGCATGTGATCTAATTTTGTTTTAAAATTTTGTTTGAAATTTAACAAAAAATCTTCATCCATCCATCTCTCAATCCATCCATCGCATATTTATATTTTTTAAATTTTATTCATTTAAAAAAATCGATTTATAGCAAACGAAAAGCCTTGTAAATTATATTTATGCAAATGCAAACCACATACACTCGTATAAGAATTGAATGCATATACCGAAGCTAACAGAATAAAAAAATCATTTTTGCAAAAGTCGCTAAATATCTTGTTCATCTTGTAACGTAAATGTTGTGTTTTCATCTCTCTCTCTTCATCCATCAAAAAAAGAAAAAAAAACTCCCCGAGAGTTGTGCTTAAATCGAATGACGTTCTTGAGAAATCTCTTTCAGATCCAGACAATATGCTGAATGGAAACGCCGCCGCCATGACTGCAAGTTCCCGCACAACAGCGTTGAATATTGTTGCTGATATGTTGCGAAAGCTGAATGTGAGTACAAATAATTCTCTTCTCTTCTCCTTTGGTTTGGTATTTCCGGGAATTGTGTTGGCTTTTTAATCCTTTAACCAAAATTTGTTATAAACTATGTCCTGCACGTTATTTCCTTTTGATTGATTTTTATTTTTCTTCTTTTTTCCCCCAAAACAAAAAACAAAATTGCCTTTTTGAAATATTTTCTTTCAGTTGGATAAAACACTTTTATGTTCGCGTTGTAGTAGATTTCGTTGCATATGCAAAGAACAGAGCGCACTTCAAGATGATAATAGTACAAAAACAGATAATAGTTTGAATACTCAAGGCAGTAGCAGTCGAACGAGCATGTGTTTTGAATCGAGAAACACCAACCAATCTCTTGGTTCGACAAATATTTTTAAGCGATTTGCACAGCGATTTAGCGGCGATTTTCGATCGGTCTCACCATCACCTGTCACAAACTCCAATAGCTCAGCGCTCGATGATCAAAACAATGTAACAAATGTTTCTTTTTTTTCTTTTCTTTTTCTTTGCATTTTCATTTTTCTAAGTTTTGGTTGCATTTCTTCCTTTCCTTTCAAATTTTACATTCATTGGTATGTTCAGCGACACTGTTCTGCACACTTTGGAACAGTTTGGAACAGAAAAGTACAGGCGCCTGATTATGGGATTCGCGGCGGATCATTTTCAATTCGACCTTTCAAATTCGACTCGCGTCGTTTTTCCTTATTAACGAATTCGCGGCGGAGCGAAAATATTTCTTCCAATATTCCAGTGATTTGACACTTTTGGTTTGACTATTTCTTCCAATAATCCAGTTAATAATGATAAACACTCTTTCGCCTGTAGCCGAGACCACCATAGGTTACCAGCCACCCCCGAAAAAGAACCCGTGGTATGATGATGAGTGCGTGATATAGAAAAGAGAGACGGAAAATGCACGTGTGCAGATGCTGCAACGGAAAACAGGAGCAGCAAGGGATGAGTACCGCACGAAAAGGAGAAATGATAAAAAGACCCTGCGAAGGAAGAAAAGAGCATCTGCAGTTTCTCAGCTCAAAGATCTAGAGGAGTCTCGGGCCAAGAACAACACCCGACGTTTCTTTAAAAGGTCGAAGCAACTAGCTTCTGGTTTCAGAACCGGGACACAAGCTCTTCGGAACAGTGAAGGAAACCTAGTCACCGAAGCACAGGGAATTGTAGATGTTTTCAAGCAGCACTTCCAACAGCTGCTGAATGCGCAAAATGTCGAGCAAGATAATGACGAAAGAGAAGCAAGACCAGTCAATGAAGACCCAGTCCCAGCCCCCAGTAGAGAAGAGGTAGAAAGAGCCATCCAAAAGCTAAAAAATAACAAGTCCGTCGGGTCGGATGGCATACCCGCGGAACTCTTTCAACATGGATGAGGTGTTTTGATGAACCGCATGCACCAGGTCATCACCAAAGTGTGGGAGGAAGAATGCATGCCCACTGACTGGTCGATAAGCTCCATATGCCCCATCTACAAAAAAGGCGATCCGATGTTATGCAAAAACTACCGTGGCATAAATAAATAGAGTGGCGCGACAGCTCTTGAAGAGCCAAGGCCTAAGTGGCTTACTCTCATGGGACCTACAATTTAACGCCGATTCCGAACGGCAAAGTTGAGAAGCACTTTTTCATGACAGATTGATACTCTTGGAAGATTTTTCAGGTCTTCGCAAGAGGCAGTGCCCGTGAAAGATGAAATAAAAACTTGGCCTGAGTAGGACTCGAACCAACGACGTTCTGCTTAGCAGCCAACGCACTTACCAAATAAGCTACGGGCAACTGCAACTTAAACCTTTCTGCAACACAATAATCGGCACGTACCAGTGTGGCTTTAGGCCAGGCAGAACAACGATAGACCAAATATTCACACTGAGGCAGATCCTGGAAAAGACCAACAAATTTCAAGTCGAAACCCACCATCTTTTCATCGACTTTAAAGCTGCTTATGATAGCATCCACCGCCAAGAGCTTATGATGGCGATGTCTGAATTCGGGATCCCGAACAAACTGATCCAGCTGTGCCGCATGACGCTAAACAGTTTACAGTGCAGTGTGCAAATGGGTAACAGCTCATCCGATAGCAGCAATTTCGAGGTAGTTAAGGAGTTCACCTACCTTGGAACAAACATCAATCCCACGAACGACACCTTAGTGGAGATCCGAAGAAGAATTACCCTAGCGAACCGCTGCTGCTTCGGTTTGGCCAAACAACTGGGTTCAAAGCTCCTCACTCGAAAGACAAAGTGTCTGCTATACAAAACTTTGATTTTACCAGTCCTACTCTACCGCGCCGAGTGCTGGACGATAAGTAAAAAAGGGGAATTGATACTGGGCACTTTCGAAAGATAAATTCTTCGACGGATTTTTGGTCCCGTATGCGACGATGTCGAATGGAGAAGAAGATAAAACCGAGAACTGTATGAGCTGTACCAAGATGTGGATGTAGTCCAGAAGGCCAAGAAAAGACGACTACATTGGCTCGGCCACATTGAGCGAATGGACGACAAGAAAGTCTTCTCATCCCAGCCCCCAGGTTCAAGACGACAAGGAAGACCGAACCTACGGTACAAGGACCAAGTGACTGCGGATGCCAGAGCGCTTGGTCTCGGTGACTGGAGAGTGCATGCGAGGGATCGTTCACGATGGAAAACTGCAGTATCTCAGGCTGGGACCCTTCATGAATTGTGAACCGGATAACGTTAACTCTTTCGCCTGTGAATCCGCCAAAAAGAAGCTGTCGGATTTCAACTCGCCAGCAAACATTTATGACATTTCAAATTCGCCTTCGAATTCGTTAATTTGTCGAATTCAAAACGAAGAAGGCGAAAGTGAAAGCAATAACAAAAGCAAAACGATTCGCCGCGAATCCCATAATCAAGCCCCAGCATTTGGTGTTCATTGACACATTTGCTGTTCCAAACTGTTCTGATTTGGTGTTTCTGTTCAGAACAGTTTAGGACAGGATTTTCTGTTCCATCGTTTTAGGTAAACCACATTTTGTGTTCTAAACTGTTCCAAACTGTTCTGACATTTCTCATGAAGCTGTGCTGTACTGTGCTGTCTTTTTTCTCGCTGAACAAAGCTCATGTAACTTCCACCAGAATGACTTCCGTTTTTAAGTACTAACCTTAGAAATTAAAACGAGACTCAAGCGCTATGAATACTCAATGTTTTATCAAACTGAGACAAAATATTTGCTAAACTAAACCTCCCATCTTCTTCAACAAACTAACCAACCATTCAAATGCTTCTCTCTTGTGAGCTTGAATTAAACCCGTGTGCTTTCTTTTGTAGGCTATGGAAACAAAGCTGAAAGCTTACCGAGAACAGCCGCAAAGCATGCAGCCGCGGCAATGACAACTAGCCAGAGTACACCACCCTGTTGCGGATAATTGCGCTGCTTAAACCCACAAAAATTACCCACGACAACAGAGGTCTTGTACTGTGCGCAAACGATGTCCTTCCAACAAAGAGGATATTAACTGTTTTCATTTGTATTATAGGTACTGTTTCTTGATTGCTTTTGTCAATTTGATTTTGAAGATGATGAAGAAAAAAGTGAGTTTTTTTTTTATTCAGAGACTCCGATTCCATGATGGGAATTCCAACAAAACAAAACAGAAAAAAAGTGCTTTTGTGATTTATTTAATTTTGATACGACGACAACGCTTGGGGGGGGGGTGGGGGGACAACAAACAGAGAACAATATGTCAATGTTTTAAATTCATCAAACTGACAACATATTTCGTTTCACATTACAACAACAAACACTCTTGAGCATAGTTAAAAAAAACTCATTGAAAACGATCAGCAGAACTAACTAATACTGGTTGTTAGTTCTTAGTATCTGCTGGAAATATAGTAACACCACACTGGGTCCCGATACATTTAAGCAAGACAAACAAATTCAAATAGGACAACAAAACAAACAGACAGACGTGAGAGAGAAAACAGAAACACATAGGATATTATGACATAGAATAGGAGTAGTTTAAAGCAGGACTTAAATTAAGAAGACAGAAAGTATTTCCTAAGGATTTATGTAAGCCTACGAAATAGTTTTAACTTATAAATAAAATATCTCTATAAATATTGTATAATCCCAGCATAAACAAATATGGAAAAACAAATCAAAAGAATCCTTCCTATGTGTTTTAATTTGCCTTAGAAAAAGATGATAACAAATACAAAGAGTTATTTATGTGTTAATCATGATGTACATTTTTATTTACTCAGAAAAAAAAAACATACATGACCCCTTTGCAAATCTAAATTCTATTTAAAAAATAAATGTTGAAATAAATGACGTGTCTTGTTTTTGTTCCTTTATTGTGTGCACAGCTCAAAGGTATGCAATGATTTTAAATGCAGTCCGTAAGTACAGTTCATCCGACTACCGACTCATTTCCCTTTTTCCAACAAATGCGAACCCCTCCATGGGGTAAGCCTTGACGTAGCGGAGCGACTTACAGTGACTACTAAAGGGTTTTCCAATAAGAGCTGTTATTTTGAATAGCCCGGTAGCTGTCACTTTTGAAGCTGTCATTTTTTGACAAGTAGAAACTACGCCATTAATAAAAATGGAACGATACACGCTTCAACAACGCATTGAAACAACGTTTACTTTCAACAAGACGACACAACACAAGCAATGAAACCATCGATCTTTTACGGGAAAAGTTTCCGGACCGTGTTATCTCTCGAAGAGGTGATCACAATTGGCCACCGAGATCTTGTGATATAACACCTTGCGACTTCTTCCTTTGGGGCCACGTGAAAGATAAGGTCTACCCAACAACGGGCGGATACACTGATGAGTAATGACGCCCCGAGCAAAAGTTTTAAGGACAACGTAGTTCGGATATGCCCGTTAGGTCTCTTAATAGATCGCGTGCTGCCGAACAATTAGCGGAGACCCTTAATGACAATGGAGAACTCAAGCTGCGCTATCAAGATTGGAAACTAGCATACGGAATCTTTCGATGACAAAAAAGGATTCAGACAAGGCGATGCACTGTCATGCGATTGCTTTAACATCGTTCTTGAGAAGAAAGTGCAAAACTCCACCGTCAACACCAGAGGCACTATCTTCCAAAAGTCTGTTCAACTTCTCGCGTACGCCGATGATATTGACATAATGGGTAGAACACAGCGTCGTGTCAATTGCGCCTTTGTGAGAATTGAGACAGAAGCCGCAAAAATGGGTTAAGCGGTAAATGAGGGAAAAACAAAGTATACGCTATGTTCGAGGAAGGACATCCAAAACCGACGGCTCGGACAGAACGTCACAATAGACGCATACAACTTCGAGGTAGTAGAGGAGTTTGTCTACCTAGGCTCCGCTATTAACACGGGCAATAACACCAGCGCCAAGATCAGACGAAGAATAACTCTTGCTAATCGCTGTTTCTTTGGGCTAAGAAAGCAATTCAGTGGAAAAGACCTCTCTCGAGCATCTAAGGTAAAACCACAGATAATAAATTTATACAGATGTCTCATCCCTGCAGAAAAAGCTGAGACTCAGATGGCTCGGTCATTTAGAGCGAATAGACACCAACACTCCGGCCTGGAAAGCCTTCGACACTATTCCCGAGGGACGGAGAAGGAGAGGAAGACCGCGACTCAGGTGGCGCACACAAGTGGAAGAGGACCTCAATCAACTTGGATTACAAAACAGCTAGCTAAGGACTGAGCTGGCTGGCGGAGACTGTTGATTGTGGCCTAGGTCCACAACGGACTGTAGCGCCACCTTAAGCAAGTACGAAGTACACTTATTCTTACTGTGTCTATTGGGTAGAGGTAACGTCGAAAGTCTTCTGTAGTATCAGGGTTTAAACAAAATTGCAGAAAGTTGAGTGTGTGTACATAATTATAATAAATTATTTAATTCTAGCAGGTGAAACGCACTGGGATTTGAGAGCACCATTTAATTACAGTTTGTTCAAGCACTCAACTAGGTATCAGTTAGCTAAAGTGGTTCGCGAAATGTAGAAGTGTTCATTTGAAAAAGCGTATTTCTTGAAAGATTTCAACATGGAAGAACAAAGCAATAAGCAAAATTCAACTCAAAAACCAAGAACACGGACTGATACTTCATGGCTTTTCGTTTTCATAGTCTTCGGGATTCTAATGGTCACTAAGTTTTTGATTTTTGAAAATATTTTAAAAGCCTCCAAAAGAGCCACCGAATGGTGGTCCCTATTTTTTTCTAAATAGAACTTTCTTTTGCTTGCAGTTAATCTTTGCAATCTTCGGCATAATATACGGCAATAATTTCGCTTTGATCAAAGGCTACGATAGTTTCGGAAACGTTTGTGGAACTAAGCACAACAAACAATTTAAAAATATTTCACTGTCTGGATATGATACATCAGCCAAACCGTATGTTCTGTATTTTGGCACTAACCAAGAGAGACCATTGACGTCCTTGAAGATATGCGTTGAACAATGTCCCAAGGATACATTAGTCAGACCTTTAGTCTTTTTGAAACATTGGTTCATCACAAATATCAAATATTGCCGATACGATTTTGATATGACCAAGTTGTACTATTTGCGACGTTTCATTAGCTTTGCAACAAAATTCGGACCATGTCCGGAACCTCTGGATGCAAGGTGAGAATAAAGTGTTTGCTCCGAGACTTTGACAATGCTCATTTACCCATTTGCAGCGTTCCTGTAAGGTTTCGATGTATACCAGGAGACACCTTCGATGTTAAGGACTTTTACACGCTTTTAAACAGAATGTTCAGTACCTTTGCCATAGGACTTGTTAACGTTTATTTAACCTGGAATATCACTGTACTTCTTGTTGGATTCGCTTTCGGTATGCACCGCATTACCCTAACTGTTTTAAACCATAATTCAATACTTGATGACAGGCATATCACTTTTATTGGTGGTAATCCTAATCCTTCAACATAAACTCGGATCATGGTTGGTTTTTGGCCTGACAACTGTTGCAGGAGGATGCCTTTGTGCAATCCTTAAGCACGCTTTTGACAAGCATCAAACCTTAAAAACGGTAGAAACAATATTCTTTTCAGCTTTGAAAGATTTTTCAGCTAATGGAAGCATTCTCTATAACCTGATGGTCATAAGTTTGCTTTTAACAGTAAGTTAGAGCGCTTAAGTACCCTGCTCCATAAAGATAAGTGAGACTTTATTGCATATAGATTTTGACTGTATTCATCTGCATATTCCTTGCAAAGCGAGTCAAGGAATCGAATGTTTTATATGAGGAAACAAGGAATTGTTTGAAAGAAAATCCAACTCTTTTGACTGTCCCTTTGGTAGCTTTAATATTGCTCATCGGATATCTTTGGCTGTGGACGTACGTTTTGATTTGTGTTGCGACTGCTGCGACACCAGCAATCTTACAATTTAAAGGCTTTCCAATAAGAAAAGAGTTTACAACCTATGATGAACAATATTTCCGTTAGTGTTTTCTGTTTAACGATGAAGTGTCAATTGAGTATCGTTTATTTTATTTCAGTGTACAGCCATGTGGAGTACGTAGAAATCAAATCAATACGACGTCTGTTATGGCCATGTCTTTTCGGGTTTACCTGGACAATTCAATTTTTATTCGCATGCCAAGAGTTCTGTCTGGATGTCACTGTTGCTTTTTGGTATTTCAAAAGGAAAGAAGAATCGAATTTGAGAAATGTCGTCAAACTTTTGTTTTGCTATCACTTGGGGTCAGTTGTAAAAGGCACAATACTAACTGGAATTGCGAAAGTCCCACAAACCTTCCTGGCAACTTTAAATGCATTGTAACTTGCGAAATATGCACATCACATATGCAAATCATTTAAAGCCTTTTATCTCATTCGACAGATTGACACCATTCCGGAACAGTTTCACACAGAGATTGATCTTATACGAGAGAAATATAAGCAAGTGGAATCACACGGCGTACGCATTCGTTGCAATGGAATCGATTGGTTTTTCTTCTTCTGTGCAAAGTGTAAGACTTTCTTGCAAGAATCTGATCCAAAAGAATCAATCTCGGAACATTCTTGGATTGCAGGAAATATTAGCTGTGGCCCCTCGAATCGAATTTGTCAACAAAAACACAAAAATGGTAATTCTTCTAGCAAAACTCCTTGTCACAAGTCTAACTTGCATCGGTGGAGTGTTACTGTTGATGAACCAGACAGATGTGTTATTCTACACAGCACCGATTCTTTTCAATGCAATGATTGCATTTCTGTTGGCTCATGTTTTGTTTGCATTGCCTGAGGTTGGTTTGAAAATCTTGAAATATTTAAATCTAAAATAAGCAAATACTCTCCACAGAAAGTGATGGATACGATCATAGTTTGTGTACGTAAGGATAAGCAAAACATTACTGGAAAATGGGAACAAAACAAGTTGGCTGATCTTCTCAGGAGTGCTAACAACACTAACGCCACGTTCATTGTAGTCAGTCCAAGCGAGGACAACACTTCGGGAAATTAGAAATAAGTTTGATGTCACCTTACCTCCTTCTTGTTAGCTAAATCGCAAGATTACAAGTTGAGTTCTTTTATTGTTTTTTTATTAATATAAAAAGTTATTTCTCTTTCTGCCTACGCTGCAGTTGTCTTCGACGTTTTTTTCGCCATTTTTCCTTTGCCCTTTTTCTTCTCAATCACTTCTTGAACAAGCTTCAGTTGTTTCTCTTTAATTTTCTTTTCCAATTTCTCCTTGATGGGCTTCTTTGTTTTTGCCTTTTCACTTTGTTTTGCTGAAATAACCAAATCATAGGTATTAAGCGATTTAAGTTAAAAAACCTACTAGCTCGGCCAGTTCTTACCTGCTAAAGCTTTAGCTGTTTCAATTGCATCCTTGGTGGCAAACAAATCATCCAAATCATCGCCTTCGTAAGCATGCATTGGTCTTGTGGCTTCATGGCGCACCTTCTGCTCAACCCTGCTAACATATTTCTCACTGGAAGCTTTCTTTAGCAACTGCCTCTGCTTCGATGGACTAACATAATCCGGATTCTCCCAAATCGCATTGCCAGTAAACGAACCCTCGAATATTTTCACTGGATTCATGACAAAACGCGGTCCCACTTCGGCTAACCCACCATCTTCGGAAAGTATTTGAAAGTTCCTAAACCAAATTCGATTATCGAGGAATGTGAATGTGTAAACATGATCGATAAACGGTTGACTTTTTGGATGATGATTTGGAACTCCAAAGGTTTGAATGATCAGCTCCTTGAGCAGAGACAAATGTGGAGTCGTATCAAATTTCTGATCAAACGAGAGCAAAGGACGCGAACCACGCAGGCAATTGCCGGTCATCTTCAATTCCCCCATTGTGTGTATGTTTTCGATGAGGAATTTAGCCGATGGACCCTTTGGAATATTCGATAGCCACATGTAGAGGTCTCGTTTACGTCGACCTTCGAAGAGAATCGCTTTATTGCAATGCTTCATTTCACACATTTCATTGACAAGTGACAAGGTCTTGGATCGTTCCATTTTGGATTCAGGTCTATGGTGTGGCATTAGAGTTTTTAAGTCGGACATCAAGTGACGATCTCTGTGATTGATACCACGGGCAGCAAAAACTAAAACACGCTGTTTGTTGGTCCATTTTTCCTAAAATAATTGTTTTAAAAACAGCGATGATGTGAACATTAGAGAAATAAATAAACATTCGCATGCTCTTACCCTTTTGGGAATTGGATCATCCGATAGTCTCTTTGATGGAAGTGGTGGATTTTCGTCTTTGGGTATTTCCACTGGAGCCACTTTAGACTTTTTCTTTATGAATTTTCGGCCCATTTTCTTTACTTTTGTTCAAAATATATTCAAATATCAAATAAAACTAATCAACGCACGTGTTTTGCACAGCGAAAACAAAACGCAAGTGACAGGTTTTTTTTTGACAGAATGACTTTTTCAAATCGCGTTGCCGGGCTATGCTTTCTTAAATATTTAAGGTGGATACAAAATCTTAATTTACATTCCACAAAAAAAAATTGAAAAAAACTATTCACATGAGAACGAACAACGACGAACGAGTGGACCAATATTCTTCGATTTTGATATTTCTTTCACATAAAAGTTTTTAATTCATCTCGAATGCACAACCAAAACAAGAATTATTGAGGTAAAGTACGTGCGAACATTTTGTTCGTTGTGAGTGTGGATTGTATGGAACGCGAATAGAGTTGGGCTGGGCATTCGTATCAACTAGAATTGTTTTCGCGACGAATAAAAAGTAAAGTGCTGTTCATATGGAGATACGACCTGCGTCTGCGAACCGCGAATGGTTATTAATTTGATATTTCATTCGTATGAGTGGTATCAGAGAGCCGTGAACTGTCAAAAGAAACAACAAAGATATTTTAATGTTTGCAAATAATTTTACCCTTTTTTGGAGGAATCAATAATTTTATTTTATTTTTTTTTTATTCGTAGCTTTGTGGAATGCATTTTGTATTTGTGGACTGCGAGCATTTGAAAGTTGCTTACTTTAAGGTGGCGCTACAGTCCGTTGTGGACTTGGGCCTCAGTCAACAGTCTCCGCCAGCCAGCTCGCAGCTCGGTCCCTAGCTAGCTGTCTAGCGTTTTGCACTCCAAGTTGATTGAGGTCCTCTTCCACTTGTGTGCGCCACCTGAGTTACGGTCTTCCTCGCCTTCTACGTCCCTCAGGAATACTGTCGAACGCTTTCCGGGTCGGAGCATTGGTGTCCATCCACTCTAGATAACCAAGCCATCTGAGTCTCTGGACCTTGTCTCGTTTGGCAAGGTCAATATTGTTGTACAACCCGCAAAGTTCGTTGTTGTATCTTCTTCTCCATTCCCCATCAATGCAGACGGCCAAAGATGACACGAAGAACTTTCCTCTCGAAACAGCCCAAGGCACATTCATTCGATATTGTCAAGGTCCATGCTTTCATGGACCATACAGCAGGACTGGGATGATAAGGGTGTGATACAGTTTTACCACAGATAATAAAATTAATACAGATGTCTCACCCTTATGGCGAGAAATGAAATATGAAACTGATAGCTACCAAAAAAAGCTTTTTCCAAAAGCTTTAACACATTCACTAAATGCATTCAAAATCTATTTTCGCTCACCTCATTGCCTATAAATGAATATTTAGGCAAGGAAAAAAGCTTCCAAAAGCTTCTTGTCTGTTAAGGCTTTGTCGGTTAAGAGCAAAGAATGTTTCATTTTTTTTCTGCAGGGGTGAGACATCTGTATAAATTTATTATCTGTGGTTTTACCTTAGTTGCTCGAGAGAGGTCTTTTCCACTGAATTGCTTTCTTAGCCCAAAGAAACAGCGATTAGCAAGAGTTATTCTTCGTCCGATCTTGGCGCTGGTGTTATTGCCCGTGTTAATAGCGGAGCCTAGGTAGACAAACTCCTATACTACCTCGAAGTTGTATGCTTCCATTGTGACGTTCTGTCCGAGCCGTTGGTGTTGGGGGTCCTTCCTTGAAGACAGCATACTTGGTTTTTCCCTCATTTACCGCTTAACCCATTTTTGCCGCTTCTGTCTCAATTCTCACAAAGGCGCCATTGAAATCACGCTGTGTAGTGTGTTCTTCCCATTACATCAATATCATCGACGTACGCGAGAAGTTGAACAGAATTTTGGAAGATAGTGCATCTGGTGTTGATGGTGGAGTTTTCTTCTCAAGAACGATGTTAAAGAATTCGCACGACAGTCCATCGCGGGTATCGATTTGGGTTCATAGGTTTTTCCAGGATCTGCCGCAACGTGAAAATTTAGTCGATGGTTGATTTTCCTGGTCTGAAAACCACATTGGTAAGGACCGATCAGATTGTTGACGAAAGGCTTCAGACGTTCACATATCACGGTAGAGAGGATCTTGTAGGCTGATTCCTCTGCAATTGGCGCAGTTTAAAGGATCTCCCTTTTTCAGGATCGGGCAAACAATGCTGAGGTTCCATTCATCGGGCATGCATTCTTCCGACCATATCTTACAGATGATTTGGTGCATGCTCCTATCTAGATCGTGTTTTGAACAGCTCGGCAGCTAGGCCATCTGCTCCAGCGGCTTTGTTGGATTTCAGCCGTGATATTGCCATTTTCACTTCTTCAAGGTCGGGTTCACGGAATTGTTGGCTGTCATCGTGTCCGATGAAAGGCTCCTGCTGTAAGAATATTTGTGTAGAAATGATTGAAACGGTTTTAAAACCTCGCAGTTGGTCGGCGTACCGACGGATGAAAACATTTTGGTAGGTGGTTCACCGTCTCCCTAGACTATGAAGACAATCAAACAAAATATTGTTTATGTTAATAATAAATACAGTTATAATATTTTATTTGCAGGTATAAATAGTTATTAAAAATTTGTTCGAGAAAAATAGCCGTTATATGTAAATATATGAAGTATGTATGTATTTGTATTTCTTATATATTCGCACATGAAAGCTAATAGTACGTTTCGTTTCGTTTTTTTTGTGCTTAAACATCTAGATATTTTGTGTATAAATAAACAAAATCGTTAAAAAAATAATCAGTTAGATAAAATGGATGGACAACCAAGATCGAAACCGACAGTTATTTTGTGCGTTGCTTTTTGTTTCGCGCTTGTAAGTCATCTGTCGGACAAAACTGGGATGAACTCAACTCTAAACTTAAACATCTAATTCTCTCTATGAACTGGGAAGAGGCGTCATCGAGCTAAATGGCTGTTTGTTGATGGGCGTCATTTCAACAACTTGAATAGGAGCCTCTTCCGGACCGACGGGCTCTTCGCCCAATAGCTTTGCAAGGTTGCCCTGTGCCCAACGACCACCGCGGCCATTGATTGTTTTATCCTCACACACGCACAAGAACAAAGTGTCCACAACCATCTAGTGGAATAAATTGATATCGTAAATGACTTCCAAAGTGCACAGTTTCAAGGAAAACTTACTTCAAATAATGATAAAATGATGTGGGCAATGAAGAACGAGAATACAGCAATAATTATGACCGGTGCAATGTAGAAATTCAAGTCAGAGCGATCTTTGAGCAATAAAATTGAAACCAAAGCAGTTATAGCGGCTACAACTAATTTGCCCAAGAACAAGACAAAGTCTCCAACGCTATTGATGGTCGCAACTTGAACGACATTTGTCGCCATTGCATTCCATGCCTAAGACATTTTCAAATACATTAATGGATTCTCACACAAAAGAGGAATACTCTTACGATTCCAGCAGCGGGACAGAAGTTAATGGACTCGATAGCAACCACGGTGTAGGCATTGTGATTGAGGAACCGGATGAATTTCTCCAGCAAATAAAATCCACAAATGCAGCATTTCAAGCAGCAAGTAGCGCATTCGGATCCCTTGTCTTCAGCTTTCTTCATTCTGTAAATAATGCAATTGGATATAACTTTTTCGCAACGAAAAGAAAAATGTTCTCACTTTGCGTAAAGATAAGTCAAAATAAGTCTGGGAATCTTAAAGAGTGTGATGATAAATGATCCCTTAGCCACAGTTCCCAAGTGGTATTTGAGCAACTTTCCGATTGCATAGCATGTGGGCGACTCTGTGGGCTTTCGGAAGTACCAAAATGCCACGGCAGCAGCAAGGGCAAACTGTTGGCAGGCAAATATGAACTCCACAGTCCAAATAAGACCCACTAAATAGATCCAGAACATGCTGCGGATCCATTTGGCTTCAACGTACTCAACCTTCAGCAATGCTGGAAAGAGGTTTGTTTTTATAACAAAACTTACAAGCAACAAAAACTCACATTTATAGTCATCTTGCGAATTGCTCTTGCCCCCTTCCAACGTCGTGTTGTGATGAATAATATTCGCATCGGGATCGAGCATCGTGCTGTCGGGCGAATTGGCAGTCGCAATACACATCACAACATAAGTCCAAAACGCCAAGAAAGCAATTAGAACAACAAAAGCAATCAATGGAGCCACCATTAGGCCTGGCAATTCAAGCATACAAACGCCGGCTTCTTCGAAGAGGGCGGCCAAGCCGGATAGCTTGTTCTTCAAATAATAAACAATGATAATCAATATAACCATTGTTATGGTAGCAAGGATGGCAAGGACAAAAACAGCCTGCTCGTTTCTTATGAATTCCTCAAGCATTGAATAGTGAACTTTTATATCGACTTTGTGCTTGATGTTGTAGTAGGCATACCAGAGGACAGCACACAGGGCAGTACTTGCTATGACAACAAGGACACAAATCAACCAAGACACGATTCTGGTTAGCCAGTGCATCATGATAACGAGGACAATCGAAAGAACTGCAATGCAAACAAAAATGAGTGAATTGGATTTCTTAGGAAGCAGATTTGAGCTCACGTAGTGCGAATCCGCAGAAAATCGCTATGTAGTGCCATGTCGCGTAGATGTCACCAAGAAACTGTTGAGCAACATCCCAGGAATTCAGTAGCTTGTACAATTCTTTGGATTTTTCCACATTACCCTTTGGAACACATCTATGCAGGACTGGTGTGCTGGAAATAGAACCAAATATAACTCACTTCTTAACCATCAAAATCTACAATCAAAAACCTTTCGAAGACCGGAAGTGTTGGACATGGTCCAAGAATATTAAAGTAGTCCTTGTTGCTTTGTACATTATGACTCAGAATGCTCATATTGAAATCATAGCGACACAATTGCGTTTTCTCGTCCCTATAGTAGTTGTACAATTGACTGGTTGCGTTGATTCTTTGAGTGGGACAATGATTAACGCAAATTTTCAACGACTTGCGTAGTTCCCTGACGTCGAAGAAGAATAAATCTGGCTTGTCGGATGTATCCATTCCGGACAATGGGAAGTTTTTGTAGTGTTCGTTGTTCTTGAGACCGCATGTGTTTCCAAACGAATCATAGCCATTGATGATGCGTATCGGGTTTCCATAAACAAATGAGAATATTGCAATAACAATCTAGAAGGTGGGAGATCGAAGGGAAGTTAGTATAAAAGCAATGAAGCTAGAGACCAACACACTAGCTAGTTTCTGTGGGAATTGAGAATGAGATCATTTTCATAAAGAATTTTGCTGTATGGATATTTATGTATGTAGGCCAATGCTAAGGATGTTTAAGAATTTATGAAACAAAATTTGGGACACTGTTTAACGATTTATGATGATAACCATCGCTACATCAAATCGTGATTTTTTCCTTCGTTGATTCTCCATTTGTTAATGACCACAACTCACGCTTGGTTCACAGCTCTCAAAATTTATTCCAACATTTTTTCAAACAGGCGTCATAATCGAGTGCTAGTCATAAGTGGATTCTCACTCGACCTAATTAATGTTTCAACCCCTGCGATTAGTCAAAGTTGTACTTTTACTTTTTGTTCACGTCTCTCAAGTTAATTAACACAAAATAATAAGTTACTCCCTAGTGTGTGAGCAATGAACATCATCTTAAAGGTAGACGCAATCATAAACTTACCAGGAAAAGCCAGAAGACAATGAACAAACCAAGCCAAAATGTATCGGTACACACCCTGTACTTGGGACGGGTGTTTCCTTCACTGTCCCTACTCTCAGTGCATCCCATTGTTAAAACAAACTTACGCTTTTTCTTTCTTAAATTATTATTAATAAATTTTATTTGTTTGTATATCCGGGTAGAAAAAAAGTTAAAAAAATAAAAATGGACAAAAGAAAGCGGTCGAAGTTGTACAAATAGGAATGCGATACGCGAATGCCAATGAGCAAGATGCAAAGCCGAAAGCGTAGTATTCTAGTATTTAACAAAAACCAAGCCGAAAATAAAAACAAGTGCGAGGGAGTACAGTGTTTGGTATTTGATTCAGGGATGGCAACTATTTGCAAAATCCGTACTGAAACCAAAGCCCAAACAATAATTAAAAAAAAGTGAACGGGTATGAAATTTTCTGTGCTTGAAAGTAATCAAAATATTAAGTCTGCTCTTTTACTCCTTAATACTGCCAAAAACTCCCAAATTCTCTCACTTTTCCTTTCTTTTACTCCCGATTTTTGTAAGTTCTGTCACTTTCCCCTATCTGCAGATTTTAGCCAAAAAAATTTCTTGTGGCAGTTTTTTAAGTTCTGTCAAACCATGGTTGTGACTTGCGAAGTCCCCAAAATAATGGTTAAAGTTAAAATATCCGCGGATGTCTTTCCATTTCCATACAATGTATGTAGAATTTTATGTACCAGCCCTGGTATAGTAATCTTTCATGTAGTTTTCTTGTAACTCTGCTTAAGAAGATGTTAGAAAACTTGTTGCATGGGAGATTTCGTATTTGCTTTGTACAAAAGGGTGATATAGATTTCAACTGTGTTTTGTTTTATTTAATGGTTGAATACAATGGTGTAGCTGTAGCCGTAGTTTGTAGCGCTGTCAAAGTTGAAAGGTACAAAATAAATGAAATGCGATACAATGTGCAGCTGAAGCTGAAGCTTGTAGCTTGAAGTGTAGTACAAGTTGACCGAACTTCAACTTTTTGGGCTACAAATTTGACAGTTCATCAGATCTAGTGAACACAGTGCAATAAATGCAATTTCTTCTTCTTCATTCATCATTTTTAAAGTTTTTTTCAAGCATACACAAGCTAAATAGTTTCACAACACAGTTAAATTTTCAGTTTAGAATTTCATTTTTTTTTAATTCTAACAGCTACCTATTTTGTAGCGCTACGCATTGTATTCCACTGTTGCTACACAATAAGCGATTTTAATGACAGTTTTGGCGACAGCGATTTTTTTCGGCTACAGCTATATCTCATTGTATTCAGCCAGTTAATATTCTGTTTCCAATAACCTAAATAACGAGATTTAGCATAGTAGATTAAGAACAAATCACGACTTTTCTCGGATTTAGTAGTTGAAATGGTGGCCACGAGCAGTCTAGCTCGGTGACCCAATTAGCGCTGAGTTGCGCCGTTTTGATACCATAAAAAAAAAACTCGTTTGACCTATAGAGTTAAAAGAGGGATTATAAATAGTACTGAGATTTGAGTGCGCCTCAAATCCACTTTGTTGCGTTTAGAAAGGAGATCAAATCTTTGACCTCCAGTTCTGAGAGCTCATTGAGGTCATTGAAAAAGGATTTTCCCAATGTTTTGACTCTCGTTTTGGCTAGGGCAGGACACTTGCATAAGAAGTGAAGAACAGTTTCCTTTTCTCGCTGGTCCTCACAACTACGACAGAAAGTATTGTGGGGGATGCCCAGCTTAGATGCGTGTTCTCCAACAGGCCAGTGTCCGGTGCATGTAGCAACGACCCTGGCTATGTCTTGCCTGGGTCTGCAAATAAGATTATTAGTACGGGATTTGTTGTAGGTGGGCCATATCCTTCTAGATATGACACAGTTGGTTAGGCTGTTCCACCTGTCGTTTGATTCAGCGAGGAAAATTGAGAAGATCTTGCCCTTCATAGCACCAAGAGGAATGTTGACTCTTTCCGCGAGTGAGCTATGAAGGGCTGATCCTTGCCTAGCCAGCTCGTCAGCACGTTCATTGCCCTCATGACCTCTATGACCCGGAATCCAGATAAGAGTGACCTTGAGTCCAATGTTCATGCCCGCTAACTCACTTCGGCATTGTTGAACTAATTTGGAGGATGAAGTGGACGAGCCAATCGCTTGAATAGCCGCCTGACTGTCCGAAAAAATAGCTGTATTGCGGTTTTGATTTGGATCTAGTTTTAGTAACTTGCATGCTTCCTTGATCGCGAGTAGTTCAGCTTGAAAAACACTTGCAAAGTCAGGAAGTCGCAAAGACCTGGAAACATTTAAAGACTCGGAGAAAATTCCTGCACCGACCCCACACTCCATCTTCGAGCCGTCAGTGAAAATAGTTGTGTCGAAGCCTCTCGTCACTAAGTCCTCATCCCATTCATCTCGAGATGGAATGATTACTTTAAAATCCGCACTGAGGTCCACAGTAGGGGTGCAGTAGTCGGTTTCTGTCGAAAAAATGTCCGCTGGGATGAGGTTAGTAATATTACTATGACCATAGGGCCTAGAATACCAACTATTCGATTCCCTAAGTCTCAACGCGCTGCAAGATACTAAGTATTTGATATGCAGGTCTATTGGTAAGAGGTAGAGAAAAACGTTTAGGGCGTCCGATGGACATGAGCGCAAAGCTCCAGTGGAGCCAACACTAGCTGTTCTCTGAACCTTTTTTAGTTTAGTTATATTGTAGGCTTTACTAAGCGCGGGCCACCAAACAATCGAACCATAGGACAAGATTGGACGGACCACGGCTGTATACGTCCACAAGATTATCTTCGATTGCAAGCCCCACTTTTTGCCAAAGGTTTTACTGCAGGCATAGAAAGCTATGCTGGCCTTCTTGACCCTTTCTTCGATATTAAGTTTCCAGTTTAACTTTGGGTCAAGTATTACTCCCAAATATCTAGCGCTGGAGGACAAGGAAAGAGTTTCACCGTTGAGGCGGGGGAGGGTGAAGGGTGGTACTTTTGTTTTCGTAGTAAAGAGCATCAGTTCAGTTTTGCTTTTATTGACACCCAGGCTACAGCTTGTAGCCCAGCTGCTCACTTTTAGCAATGCCATCTCCGTGATTTCGCTAATCACGGAAGTGAACTTTCCTGATACCAGTATCACCAAATCATCTGCGTAAGCAACGGCCTTCACACCACAACTTTCGAGTTTAATAAGAATTTTGTTCATGACCAGAAGCCAAAGAAGGGGGGACAGAACACCCCCCTGAGGTGTTCCCCTGTTTACGCGTCTGGTTAAGTAGGTGTTACCTAAGGTAGCTTGAATTCTTCTATCACTGAGCATGGATACAATCCAGTTTCTGATGTAGTCCTCTACACCCTGATCGACTAGTGATTCTTGAATAGATTCTGTTAAGACGTTGTTGAAAGCTCCTTCTATGTCTAAGAAGGTAGCAAGAGTAAATTCTTTGTAATGTATGGTTTTTTCAACTGTACGCACTACCTCATGTAGGGCTGTCTCCGTAGACTTGCCCTTAAGATAAGCGTGTTGAGAACTCTCAAGAGGACATACATCTAAAATGCCTCTGATATGGTAATCGAGAATGCGCTCCATTGTCTTAAGCACGAAGGAAGTAAGGCTTATTGGTCTAAAATCCTTCGCGGATTCATGTCCTCGCCTGCCGACCTTCGGGATAAAAACTACTCTAACATGTCTCCAAGACTCGGGAACATGATTTAGACAGAGACATCCTTTAAAGATCATCTCCAGCCAAGGAATCGCCAGAAATTGCGTTTTCTGAAGCATGATCGGCATTATGCCGTCCAGGCCTGGAGACTTGTACGGGGAAAATGTGTTGATTGCCCAAGCAATATTTTCCTTGTTTATCAAGGTATCGATTTGTTCTATATCCGCCGTCGACGCGCCATTGGCATTAAGAGTTTGAGGGTTGTTATTCTCACAACCCGGAAAATGCGCCGCCAACAGCAGTTCTAGGGATTCTGCAGGAGAGGCTGCCCAGGAATCGCCAGACTTTTTAAGAAAGGAAGGACAACAATGGTCTTTCGATAGGATCTTACTAAGCCTGGCGGCAAACAGCAAAGCTGGAGAGATTACTGCCACAAAATAGAAAACATAAAAGAATCCGGATTCTCGGATTTAGTGTAGATGAAAACGTAGTGTTATACGAAACGTACTAATATTCTTCGTTTTGGTCTTCTAATTAGTAGCCAGATATGTCGAGATTTGTGCATAATATACTTCCATAAATCTTGTGATTATGGTCCATGGACACAGCATATTAGAAAGCACTTCAAGGATTCAAATTTCTTATAATATTTAAAATAAATATCATATAAAACAAATAATCGTATAAACTAATTTTCTTTAATTCACATTTACGATTTACGATATAAGCGTATTAACGAACACACCCTTCTCTCAGCTGTGTGACAGCTTCTGTCACTGTCATACTGAAAAAAACCATTTGATTCGGAAATTTTAGCTTAAAAATACAATTTAAAGTAAATTTGTTAATTTTTCACACAAAAACTCAACTTAAAACCCTATTTTATAATTTCACAATAGCTTTTCAATCATGCTTCGACGTCTCTCACAAACCTGCCTCACAACAATTCGATCACGAACCATAAATTATTCCACTCAACCTCAATCCAAAGAGAAATGGGATCTCTATGCTGGTGTGCTCGTCGAAAGAATACCAATTGTGTCCAAGTCTCTAACTTCCTTCGAAACCGAATTTCAGAAACTCCTCTGGCAAACTGAATTCGAAAACAGTTTAAAATCAGATCACGAATTGCAACATGAAAAAGATCTTATCCAAGCTGAACTTGTGAAAAAAGGGGAAGTTGAAATCGAATTCGACGATTCTGTTTCAAAACAAACTGCACAAGATCTGAAAGATTCTTATATTGAAGAGGCAAAGAAATTTACATTGGCTTCTAGGCAAACTCCTGATGATAAGACAAACAATGTTAAGTCAAACAGGAGACGTCTGGAAGATACCTTGTATCTTTTGGTGGAACAGAAAGTAGGGAACAACAGTATGTTCTTGCTTCCGCAGGGAATCCGGAAGGATGGTGAGACAATGCGCCAGGCCGCAGAGAGGGTACTTGCAGAACAATGTGGCGATCAGTTGAGTGTTCAATTTTATGGCAATGCACCATGTGGATTCTATAAGTACAAATATCCAAGTTCGGCGAGAGGTGAGAGCATAGGGGCCAAAGTATTTTTCTTCAGGACTTCATTGAAGGCAGGAAATGTTTCGGACGCTGCGAAGAAAAAGTTCGAATGGTTGGATCAGTTGGCATTGGAGAAGAAACTAAAAGTACCAGCGTATTCTGAAAGTGTGCAACGAATGCTTTTGTAGATGAATAAAGAATGAATAAGATTAGTTGGCGCATTATTTGAAAATGGGATAGAACGTATTGTTACATCATCACTCACTGTTTGATTTTTTTTTGCAATATATTTAGAGTGAAGCCACCTGGGTTTCTAGCCATCTTTGCCAGTTTCGCAAGCCCAAAAGGTTGTGGTCCTCAGCCAACCTTCTGTCACGGTCCCCTTCCCCTCCTGCTAGGTTCTTTAGTATTGACGAGATCCAAACGTGGTCGGACTATTCATTCTGGATGACCATCTATGTCGTTGGATGCCTGCCTCTTAAGTCTTAACCCTAAATAAGTAATGCCCTGCTTTAATCCATGCTATTAGCTTTGCTGTTAAGTGAAAATAAACCTCATTTGGTTTATACTTTATAGAAACGGGCAATTTGAGATCTTATATCGCTTTCCCTTATCAACGTCCGCGATGTCTTGAGACCTTAACGTTCTTCAAGTTAGTACTTGCTCCCTTCCATGAAGGATCTCAGCCTGAGACAATGCAGACTTCCATCGGGAACGGTCCCACGCATGTTCTCCAGTCGCCAAAACCAAGCGCTCTGGCATCCGCAGTCACTTGGTCCTTGTACCGTAGGTTCGGTCTTCTTTGTCATCTCGAACCTGGGGACTGCAAGTGGAAGGCTTTCTTGGTTGGAGCGTTGTCGTCCATTCGCTCGTTGCGGCCGAGTCAATTTAGTCGTCTTTTCTTGGCTTTCTAGACTACATCCACATCTTGGTTCAGCTCGTACAGTTCGTGGTTGAATCTCCATTCGCCATCGTCGCATACGGGACCGAAAATCCGTCGAAGAATTTTCCTTTCGAAAGTTGCCTGGTATCAATTCCCTTTTTTACTTATCGTCCAACACTCGGCGCCGCCCCGCCGTAGGGTAGGACTGGTAAAATCGGTCTTGTATACCAGACACTTGGTTTTTCGAGTGAGGAGTTTCGAACCCAGTTGTTTTGCCAAACCGAAGTAGTAGAGGTTCTCTACGGAAATTCTTCGTCGGATCTCCACTAAGGTGTCGTTTGTGGGATTGGTGTTTGTTCCAAGCCAGGGAAGGTGAACTCCTTGACTTGCTCGAAATTGCTGCTACCAACAGTGACGTTTTGTCCTAGCCCGTGCACTTCACTTCAAGACCAACGAGTTCCACCTGTTCGTCAATCACTGTGAAGGCCTCAAGCACACCTCTCTGGGACTGACGGGTAATGTGAATGCCGTCCGCATAGCCAAGGAGCTGGGTGGATTTGAATTCTTATATCGGCAATAATTTCTCCAAGAAAACATTAAACGAATCCAATCATTATTGATTAATCGTGTTAAGTTAGAAAAGGAAAAGGAGCAGTAATTAAAATTTACAAGACGACCGTTTTGTTTAGTTTACAAAACACGACTCAGCTCATATTCATATTTCCGGATCGAAACTCATTACAATCGATGACCCAATTAACCAACGAAGCAACTGGAGGGTGTTTCACTCTTGCCCTCATTACGATGTCGAAACATTCCCCTCGGTCATCAATGTCCGCGTTCTGTGTTGAGGCCTTCACCTAATTCAAGTTACGCAGTACTCTTATCAAATGCGATGTTCGGGAATTATCTTCCGTAATGTTTTATTATTCAGGGGGAAAAATATGTGCTCGGGATCGCACAAATTATTCTTTATTTAATGAAATTAGAATGGCACAAAAATAGTCTACACTATTCGACGATTAAAATTTAACTGCCCAGCCATGAATCGCCCCGAAGCCACCAAGTAGCCATCCAACCACGCTCCATAACTGCTGAGTCAGCAACACCAGAGTTCCCACAGATGCATCGAATCCAACAGTTGGTACCAGGCCCATGCCTGGTACATAAACAAAGTGCAGACTCAAGCGATAGCTGCAAAGAGTCGTGGGAGTGTGAGCTGCATTGTAAACTGCCCCTTTCAAGTGTTTCCAAGAAGTACATTTGAACCTCACCAAGACTGTTAGATAAATAAAGGGCAGCAACGACGAGTAGGCGACAATAAATATCTCATGGCACATTGTAGACGACATATGAGACTGTTGTTGACCACTACGAATCAATCATACACCATTGATCATATAGCACCCGCTATATTGGCTTCAATCGTGTGCGCTGTGTATCCATCTATCTGCTTTCAGCAATGATATCAGAGAAGCAGCGATCGGTTGGTGTGAGGTCAATGGAATGGCAGTGAAATGTGTCGCATTAGTCTGGTTGGAGGAATGTGCTGATTAAAGAAGTCGACAACGGTTGTTGATCGAACACTATGAAAACAAAGCCTTTCTGAAAACGAAATTTTGTTGGAACGTAAACCTTAATCTTGTTTTTAGGGAGACAATTAAAATTCACTTTTCTTACAAATTACAAAGTTTTATTTTCCAGAACAAATGATTTTTTACTTTAAAATTAATTACGTGTCTGTGTTTATAATATTAAACCAAACTCCACCTCAGAGTGTGTTTTTGTTTCGCTTTGAGGGGAACCAGGAATGCAAAATAACAACAAAAACATATCAAATGTGTTAAGACAGATTTTATTACACATTTGTTTCACTTTAGTATCGACCACTTGAGCTGATCTCTTGCAGACTGCAGAACCTAAAAGTAGCAAGTGAGTTATAACATGAACCTTGATCGTGTAGCAATTTATTTTACAAACAAATTTTAAGGAACTCTATTTCCACAAATTATAACTAAAATAATAATTCGATAGCCAAGTTAGATGCAGTAATGTACAGTGACAAAGTTTAAAATTAAAGGTGTATCATGAGTTTAAAATTAAAAGAAATATATAATGCTAGGAAGGCACAATACAGAGAGTGAACTACTTTAAGGCATTCACTTCCAATTTCTACCAAAACAGCTCATTTAGAACCTTGTTTACCTGGGCAACAGTTTGTTCGCCAATTGGAATGTCATCGTTCCTCAGATCGACACGTTTCACGACCGATGATGGGTCTGCGTCGAGAATTATTCTAAACAAATGAAAATGATTTTTTACGGATTTAGTTTATGGGATTCAGTTGTGTTACCCTCCGTCACAGATTTCATCAAACGCCAACATGATGATTTCCAAATTGTCCAGAACCAAACGTTTCTCAACATTCTTCTTCAAAATCAAACTAATGGAGTCATAGAGGCAATTGAGTACGGACAGGAGAATCAGTTCGTTTTCGTAAGTACTGCCCATAACGTAAAAGAATAAATCGACATTACTCTTGTAGACGCAGGTTAAACCGTCCAACATAATAATTTCTGTGTTGGAACGATGGGTTTTGTTGAAGAGGTTCTTCTCAAAGGTTTTTTGTTCCTTGACGGTTGGCAAAATGTTTTTGTCGTAGTATTTGGCAAGGATGCGATTTCCATCGTTATCCATGATGCACATTCCTTTGACAATGTTGAGAGTTGGTTCCTTAGTGTAAATAATTATGTTTTTTATATTATTTTTGATGAAATATAACGAAAATAAATAAATTTACCAGCATGAATCCGTCCATTTTCGGTTTAGATTTGTTTGACGTTGACGTGTAATTTTTTGACAAATGACTTTTCTTTGAGAAAAGGTGCATTCACAGTAGTTTCTTATGAAATTGTAATAGATGAACCAATTGAGCTAGTGATGAGTGCTTACTTCTAAAATCTTGTAGGTCCATTTGGAGCAAGTGTTTCATAAAGTCGTAAATCTTTTGCTGGCTTCTTAGAAAAATACATTTTACATTCTAACTAAAAAATAATGTGGAAAAATAGGCCCTTTTGAACTTTTGTTGCATTAAACCACGGTTTAGAAAGGTTTTTACAGCAGCTGAAAAGTACTAGATCTTCCCATCAACAGAATTTTGATTGCAATAGCAATCAAACAGACCCAAATCTTGATTTTGACATCTTTCAAAACAAAACATGAGATTTTGGCTTCACTGGTAATTAGAAAATTTTCACCATTTTGTAAAGTACTCTTTAAACATTCAAATGGGAAAGAACTCACGCTAAAGAAATTCCAATTTAATAAAATAAAATACACAATAAATTGTGCTAAAAAATTAAGGAATATATTAAAAAAGTGTAAGTTAATTAATAATAACCAAGTTTAAGTTAAGATCTATCGAATAGAATGTGTTTTTTGTATGTAAAAGCTCTGTTGAAAATTTTGGGTCATCTTCGTGTCGCCACACCCACAGCAAGTGAAAAAAAATTCCAAAGTGAAGCCTTGTAAAAGTTACAGTTTTTCCATTAAAAGTGGTAAACTAGAGTCGAAATTTTTAATTCCTACAATGCCATGAGTATTAAAAAATTGTGTCCCTTTCCGTATTCAGATTCCATTCGGAAGGAAATCAAAAATATTTAAAACGACGACGTCATCTCCACGGCAAAAGTGTGATTTTTTTTCTTGCTGTGGGCTTCTGTGTACATACATTCTTCACTCTCGTCTGTCCTCTCTGGCATACGGGACAAATCGATAAATAATGAAAATACATGAGTAATCTTAATATTTGTTTTTGAATTCATGCGATTGTTATAATAGTTTTATATTGTCTGTGGCCTAGATGAATAGAATGCATAATTGATAGTGTTTTCAATTCAATTGAGGAGGAAGCTAATAACTGTTTAGAAAAGGAACCTTCTTGGGGTCAACCGACACAGCCAGCTTGATTAGATTCATTCTCCCCTTTTTGTATGTTTTGAAATTCTGTTTTACGTATGTCGCCGTTGCGCTAAGTGTGTGATGTTATGTTCAACTCGTTTATAGCTTCTCTATTCTTGATTGTGCCTCAGTACCGGAGTCAGGTTGACTATTGAAAGAGGGCGGAATGGAAGAAAAGGGGAACGAATGAGAGAATTCTCGATTGGCTGTTTAATGTATTACGTCATCTTGCTATTTTGGAGCAAATTGACGAATTAAAATTATTTTTTCTCTTATCTGCCGTGGATTTTGGTATTTTTTGATGGAATAATAGCTGCTTTCTGCTTTTAAGTGTCAAAGATTAATTCGTTTAAGAAGCTAATGAATTCTTCCTATTGTTTCTACTTGTTATTCGAAGCTTGAATTTGACTCTCCAGTTAATTTGACCTTTTATGAGTAACAACAACAAACGAACTGGAAGGTTTGATGACTTTCCAAACCTAAGTTCATTTCCTTATCGATTTCTTGTTGTGATGAGAAAATACAGCAAATTTTCTTCACTCATTCTTGTTTCACACTTTGCCAATTGGGTCGTTTTATTCGTTCTGGTTTTACATACAGAATCTTTCTGGGTGCAGTTTTGCGTGCGTTAATGTCGTTTGTCTTTTACGTTCAAAAGCAATGATTTCATTTTGTCGGTTACGCTCATTTTCTGGAGTGTTAAACTTTGAATTAAAAAATAACACTAATAGGCATGCGGATTTTATTACAACTGAGATTTTATTGTTTATGTTTTCAAGTTATTTAATTAAAATCTGGATTGGATTGCAAATTTCTATGAAGTCAATTTGTGTAAGCCACAAATTCGTATAACTTGATGTGATTTCGTTTGAAACCGAATGCGAAGACTTTCCTTTTCAAAAAATAAATAAATTATTTTCAAAAAAAAAAAATTGTAATTTTTCTAAGAACTTTTTCTAATTGCTTCGAATTTGTTGCACATTTTTCTTGAGATGACATTCGCAGTAGATTTTATTAATTTCAGACAGAAAACAATTTCCTTATCAACAAAGGTGAAATATGACCCTAAAAAACAGATCTCGTCGTCTTCACACGGCAATACATACAAAATTTCTTCAATAAAATGGTGTACAACTATTTTTTACTAACGAAGCTTAATATCAACCTCGTATAACCAATTGGCTGTACACATCAGATATCCGACCAATACTCATGTACGGGGTCGCAGTATGGTGGACTGCATTAACAGTGATAAGCTTAGCACAGTCCAAGGCACGGCCTGTCTGCATAAGCGGGGTATTTAGAACTACCGCCTCAGCGGCGATAGACACTCTCCTCTACCTGACACCCTTCGATATCTTCAACAAACAGGTGATAGCTAGTTCAGGTGTAAGACACAATGCCTCCTCTCAATGGACAAAATATAATTTGGGTAATTCCATTATTCTGCACTTTTTCTATACCAAAGTACATAGACTACACTATTCCAAACCCCCAGTTTGGATAAAAACTTCCAGGACCCCATTCCCTCCAGAGCCAAGTGGGAAAATAAGAAATTCCGGCAAGACCAGAGTATTTATTTTTATACATATGGATCCAAAACAAATGATGTGTGTCTCGTTGCGCCTCCAAAATCGTTGTAGCGTCATCAAAGCGGAAATTTTAGCGATCAAATAAGGCTAAGAAAAAACGTAATATCAACTTCCGATATCTGAAATTCGGCAACAAGTCCAAGGTGGTATAATTTACCAACATGTGCAGCCACCAAGCTCATATGTTCGTCACTCAACCTAAAACGTTCCAAAGACTTGTTTTCTCAAAGCAGAGCTCATATTACATCCCTAATAGGCGTCCTCATAGGACAGTGTGTTACAGGCAGACACGCAATACAACTTAGTGTAGCCTCAAATGACTTCTACAGAAGCTGAATGAACGAAGAAGAGAGGGAAAAATCTCTCACCTTCTCTGTACAATGTACATGCCCTGCTCTTTCCCTAAGACGTAAACTTCACCTGGGAGAACCCCAGTGAACTAGCTAATAAAGACATTAAATGTCTTCGCTTTATAAAAAGCTAAAAATGGTTCGACTAGTGGGAAGTAATCGCTGGATTCATGTGTAGTCACAATGGTCCTTTTTGTGGCCTAAGTGTGTTGATACTGTATCCACAATCACTTTAACCTTACCAAAGGTGAAACACGACCTCGAACCTCTGTGCTTTGTTGATTTACAGAATCCAATCTGGGTTTGGTTAGGGGGCTGACAGTTGACGTCGTTACCGTTACACTTAGATCAATACAGATCCCTTAAGATACCCGTGAGTATTGCTACTCAAGCTAATCAAAACCTATGCGTTCACTTAATCAAGCCATTTGGATGCATTGACTAATTTCAAAATGTTAGTAGCTGCAGTACTAGAGAGTTCCCGAAGAAATAATTTCCGAGCAATTTCTTCCTTTCGTGGGAAAGTGCGGGGCAGTGACACAGAAAGTGTGAAGTGTCTTCATACACCTCCTCGTCACCGAATCCTCTGCATAGATCATCGGAACTGATTCTCATCTTTTTCTTGCGATATCCCAACAGATTATGTCAGTTGATTATGCTCACAATAGATCAAGGTGATCACTTGTGAAATTGCATAGTTCTTTCCGTTCTTTGTTCGTTAAAACAGGGCCAGATCTTGACTTACGTCAAGCGTTGATCCTAATCTTGCTAATTCATCGGCTTTCTCGTTGCCTGGTGTACCGCTGCGCAGCTGTTGTCACTGTCAGGACCTCCACTTGGAAGACACTACTGTGCTCTGGAAGCCAAAGCGAGTCGGTTAACTTGAGAGATTCAGAATAGAATAGAAAATCAAGTTCGGGTTTTTTATAGTCTGTCGTAGTACTATGACCCATTACTTTATGAAGGACCTGAGCATGTCCTATGAGGGTTGATCTCATTGCCCTTGTAATGCCTGTGCACGTTAGTCTTTGTGCTTTTGTCAAAGTTTTGAGGTTCGTGCTCTTTTCTATAGCATTATAACAAACCAGATTACCATAGGTTAGTATTGGTCAAATTATTGCTTAATACATCCGTCTGAAAATTTTAGGGGTTTCCCAGGTTTTCCCGAAAACTATTGCAGGAGTAAAAGGCGATCGACGCCTGTTTATATCTTTTTTTTGGTATTCAGACCCCAATTCAGTTTTTTATCTAAGATCACACCGAGATACTTTGCATGATCAGAGATTTTAAGAGGACAGCCTTCAATTGAAGGTACTTTAAAATCGGGTATTTTACGTTTGTTAGTAAATAGCACTAGTTCTGTTTTAGCTATATGTCAGCTCACAGTTCCTAGTCCATTTACTTATCAACGAGAGGGCATATTCGGTCTGTTCACTGATAGTGGGTAGGAACATGCTAGTGGCTAGTAATGCAAGATCATCCAATCAGGGTTGCTTTCGATGGTAATTCCAGAAGAAAATTATTTCGTGCTTGAGAAAATTCTGATTTACTTATCCAATATCGTTGGACATTTTCTGTCGTCTTTCAAATATGTGCTTAGTTTTTGCATCCAAAGTATTGCACAACCACTAAAAAAAAAAAGAATGACTAAATAATAAATGACTGTATGTGTCTAATTGATCAAGCATTTGAACAACACAAAATGACGTAGGTTTTGATGGTAGCTCAATCAAGCAATAAAGCAAACATGACAAATCCCGAGGGAATTATGTATAAAAATTAGGCTTCGGACTACTTGTGCTTGGTTCTGAAATAATCTCTTTTCATAACACTACATGTCTGAACTGAGAAAAAGTCAGCAATGTCCGCTAAAACTAAATAATAATCAACCTAAATAGAAACATGCACTTGAAACATTTATTTTCGTCTTGCCCTCAGAACTTGAATCTTCTAACCTCAAGTTATGTTTACTTTTTTTTCTATTTGTAAAAATAGCTGTTAAGGTGGCGCTACAGTCCGTTGTGGACTTGGGCCTCAATCAACAGTCTCCGCCAGCCAGCTCGGTCCCTAGCTAGCTGTCTCCAGTTTTGCACTCCAAGTTGATTGAGGTCCTCTTCCACTTGTGTGCGCCACCTGAGTCGCGGTCTTCCTCTCCTTCTGCGTCCCTCGGGAATAGTGTCGAAGACTTTCCGGGCCGGACCATTGGTGTCCATGCGCTCTATATGACCGAGCCATCTGAGTCTCTGGACCTTGACCCTTCTGGCTAAGTTCACGTCGTTGTACAACCCGTAAAGTTCGCTGTTGTATCTCCTTCTCCATTCCCCATCAATGCACACGGGGCCAAAGATGACCCGAAGAATTTTCCTCTCGAAACAGCCTAAGGCACATTCATCCGATTTTGTTAGGGTCCATGCTTCTGCACCATACAGCAGGACAGGGATGATGAGGGTGTTGTACAGTTTAACCTTAGTTGCTCGAGAGAGGGCTTTTCCACTCAGTTGCTTTCTTAGCCCAAAGAAACAGCGATTAGCAAGAGTAATTCTTCATCTTATCTCAGCGCTGGTGTTATTGTCCGTGTTGATAGCGGAGCCTAGGTAGACAAACTCCTTAACTACCTCGAAGTTGTATGCGTCTATTGTGACGTTCTGTCCGAGCCGTCGATGTTGGGTGTCCTTACTCGAAGACAGCATGTACTTCGTTTTTCCCTCATTTACCGCTAAACCCATTTTTGCCGCTTCTGTCTCAATCCTCACAAAGGCGCCATTGACATCACGCTGTGTTCTTCCCATTATATCAATATCGTCGGCGTACGCGAGAAGTTGAACAGATTTATAGAAGATAGTGCCTCTGGTGTTGACGGTGGAGTTTTGGACTATCTTCTCAAAAATAGCTGCTGCAGTAAAAACTTATTCTGTTGCATTTGATGTTATTTTTAGAAAATATCCATAAACAAAAATCGGGTTAAAATAAACAATGCTTGTGGTTTTGAAGTAAAACAAAACTCATTCTACATCCTCTGTTTCATAAAAAATAAACAAGGGTTAAACAAATACGTCACAAGAAAGTATTGAATATAATTTGGGTTTCGGGAGAAATTTCTTAATTTGAAAAAAGGTAATTAAGTGCTTAACACTTACCTGTGCCTTTCCCTGTAATCTTAATCAAGAAAGACTGTAAATTACTTGGATTTACTGTGTGATTGTGTGTGTGTGTGTGTGTATTTGTTTCCTTTTTTAATCCCTTCATCAGTATTTTGAATTATAAAAGACTTGGGATACCCAAAACAGCATAATAGTTTTAATCCTGCTTCAAAACGGTCAAAACAAATTTCGCTTACAAGTTTTTTTTCTGATTTAAAATTAAATAAATTTTCCCAAAAATAATTAAAAGAAAATTCGCTTAAAGAATCAATAAAACTTTTAACTGCAGGACAAAACGTTGATGTGTCCAATTTTCAATACGGCAAACTTTCTTCTTTCTTCTAAAAAATAAAAACATTTTTTAAAAATAAGACAAACCTGCAATTTCAATTGAACCTGACGTCATTCTGCTTTTTTCTGTTTTTCTACAGATCGTGGTCTCGTCGACACCATAGCGAATTTTCTTTTAATTTTTGGGATCCTCATTTAAAAACTAATGTTATAGTAACATTACAAATAAATTTGACTAAAAAATGAACTAAGTACTGAAAGAGTTATTAAATGCACAAACTGTCGGTAACATGGCTGACCAACTGCTAAATTTTATAATCACGACAAAAGAACCATTCGAGCCAGTTTTCTCTGAATGGTTCTTAAATCAAATCAAAAACAATTCCTCATGCACTCTCGAAGAATTCGGATTGTTCTTCTTACATTTTGTTCGCCGACAAACCGAAGTCTACACCAAAACACCTGGAACTCCAAAATGTGTAAGCAGTCCCATTGGCAAAATCAATAACAGTCTTCGAAGGGATACCAGTGCAACACCAACACGAGCTCCCAAGAGAATTGTTTTCACCAATAACTCACAGTTGACTCCAGACAATCGTTTGAAGAATGACGATTCCCTGCAATTGAGAAGCACCCCGATGAGGAACACATCTCTTCTGCTCAATGATAACCTCAATCATTCGAACTGTAAAAGTTTCACCTCGACTCCAAACAAGAGCTTCAACAAGTCGTCAGGCAATGCGAATACATCCAGCGATTTTAATCGAAGCGCTAACAACTCTGGATTCTGTCTGGGTGATTTTATTGTGTCCAATTCGAGAACGAGAAAGAAACAACAACAGCAGCAGCAGAAAGACACATCATCGGACGGAAATAATTCAGATCAAAAAGCTAAAACCAAGACTGAGAAGCCCAAGAAGAGGGTGGTACCCACGCAAGTTAGCAAAACAACAAGTGCTGGACATTCCTTCAGCAGTCCAACTCTCAGCAACGACAACAACATTCTGAAAATCTTCAACGATGCCGAGATCGCCGACAAAGACAAATGCTCGATCATGAAAGCCAGAAAATCCCTCAAAACAAACATTCTTGAAATCAGCAAGGAGCTGGAAGAAGAAAATCGTCCGAATATCATTAATCAGAGTCTGCGTGAGGCAGTCAGTCGAATGGAGAAACTGAATATGAATGGAGTCAGTGAAGAACCTAAAATCGATTTCGATAAACAACTAACACACCATCAAACCCTCGATTGCCTGGCTGAGATTTATTCATTTCTGATAGATGCCCACATCACTGCCAATATCCTGAGTGAACTCTCCTATCTGCTTGGAATTCTCAATGCCGAAAGCACCTCGTCGGATTCCACTCAGAGTCTGACTCCGCAAAATTCCATCGACCTTGATTTCCATTTAGACGAAAAATTGAATGTCATCAATCGCACAACGAACAACGAAGTTTATACTGCCTTGAGAAGTCTCACAAACTGCATCTATTTTGCCCTGGAAGTACTTAAGCGACAGAGCCACCTTCTGGCTCTGTTGGACGTGAAAACACTGAGAGTTGTTCTGAACAACGATCGCATTGGTGATCTTGCTCCTGATCTCAAGCAATTTCTCGACAAGATTATGCTGGAAAAGCAGCAATTGGAATCGAAAAAGTCCTCATACGAAGCATCCTTTCGCATTAGCAAAACGTTCAATAATGTTTTCTATCAGGAGGAGAACGACACTAAGAATAATTTCCCCACAGACAGGGAATTCAGCAACTTTAAATCGCAGCGCGACCAATTCTACATGATTTTCAAGTGTTGGGATGCGAACCATCTGAATCCGGTGTGGAATTTTCGCACGGAATTGCTGACAAAGATTCAAATACTCTTTCAGTACTGCGATCATCCCATAAATATGGCGCATTTGGCGAAGCTCTTCGTATCACAGCTGTTGGTTTCATCTACGTACAATGAGACTTCTCACACTGACATCAGAGTCGAATTGAAGGCTCATGTGGATTTGCAGAAATTCAGTAAACTCACCCAGCGACTAGTGGAGCCGAGTAATTTCAGCATCGACTTTCAGTTCCCAGCGAAACAGGCGTTTTTCAAGGATTTCCTACTGGCATCGAATTGTATTGCATTCAGCGAACAAGTGAAAATTGCCCTCCTGGCTGAGTTGGTTCAATTCAACAGTTCAACCTATGAAGTCATCAACCTGACAACTGATAATGACGCAACGAAGTGCAGCACAGACTATGTGATGGAATATGTTGTGCGACCAGAGGTCCTGTCTACGATGCAAGTGTTGGCCAAGTTCTTGGGATTACTGCACGCCCAACCATTCCTGTATCCTCCTTCCAGCGGTTGTTTGAGTATTGACAAGAAGCAAATCGAACTGAGAAACCTGGTTAAACCTGTATTCGATATCATGAGCTTATTGAAGATTGCCATTGCCGAACGGAAACTCCTCATATCGATTCCATGGATTGTCCAATACTTGGCTATGCTGGATCACATAACCTTGCAGTTGAACTACTATCGCGATGTGTTGCATTTACTCTATGAGCTGTACATCTATTTGGGAGGACGAGCAGAGATTCTGCAAATGCGACCGACATCGGTGTTTATCCTGCGAACCTGTTTGGGATGGTTCTTTGAAGGATCAAATGTCGCCGAGTCTTATTATGTCCACCGACAAAATCGTTCTTCCGTTCGATTTGATCAACTAATCGATATGAAAGAAATCTCATTGCTAGTACCAAATTCATTGGTATCGGAATTTGCACCACATTACGAAAACAAACCAATGGTTGTGAAGAGTGTCCAAAAGAAAGACGAAGAGAGTGTAGAACTGTCTCTTGAACCAAGCGGAAAAGCGTCAGACATAAATGGCAGTGAGTTTTCGGTGGAACGAACAATTGGCCAATTCGATCCGATGCTGGAGTCTATTTTGAATGTAGCATGTCCGTTTCTCTCCGAATTCCGAGTGACTATAATGCCGCCGAAGTATTCCAAATGTGTGTCTCGCAGTGGACGCTATCGTCATGTCACTCCACGAATTTCAGAAATAACAAACACCAGCAGCACCAGCCCAATCCCGAAAAGCCAACCGAAACAGGACAGTCAAAGCAAACTGATCGAAGCCTTCCTACACTCCCAGAACTTATCCGTCCGTCGAATTATCGAATTTGTAATTGAACGTACAACATCAGCAGTCATCAAGGATGCCCAAATAGAGATACTCCTTCCGTCGAAGGATGAAGCCAACCAGATGGTTCAAACAATAACTTCCACCGATGCTCTCATGGTTAAAAAAGAGGTTCTGGAAATCTATTCGCAGGCAAACGATGCCGCAATGTCGAGATGGGCCGATGAAATTCCAGGAATGGTCGAACACCGAGTACAAATTGCACTCGATGCTCTCCTGCCCCATGAAACTCCAGAAGCTGTCAAAAAGACCTGTCTATCTTTGATCCTTCAAAAATGTCAGCTAAAAATCTCCGACTGGCGAACGACAAATCTCAAGAACATTGACTTCTACATAAAGGGCATTGATGTGACTGTGGATAAGATCGTCAAGACGAATCTACTCCGACAGAAGCCATTGTCGACGAAGCTAGAACTAACCGTCGAAACACCTTGTCTATCCGACACTCTCGAGGATCTACAATTCTGGATGCATGCTTCCTCACTCCGACCGGAACTCGTTGAAGAGAATAAGATCAAGATGTTCCTTGCTAAATTGGAGAAAGTTTTCGTCAATATCCTGCCGCAATCATTTTACCGAATTATCGGCTCGTCGGTGGTCAGTTTAATTCAGAATCTAATCGAAAATCACAGCCACATGGTTTCCAAGGATCTACTTCGCATGCTTACAACCATTTGGACCATGGAAGGAATGCAAACTTTTACTCAATGGCATAATACTTCGACAAACAAGAAACACAAAATCAATTCAAAGCAGAACAGTGAAGAGGACGATGATACTTCTTCTGCGTCATCATTGGGAAAGCCAGACGAACCCATAACACCGAATTTATTCTCATCCCTCATAACGATCTCATTTGTTCGATCGCTCAAGACCGACGAATCATTTGACAAGCTAGAGTTGCTGCTCTTGGAACTGACCGAGAACAATGTCATAACCATCGATCATTTGAATGAACTCTTCGTGCGTATATTCAAAGTTGAATGGAATGAAAAAATTCTTAGTCGAATATCTGCCTTACTTCAAACGGTAGCAGGAAGGAGGAACAAGAAACGATTAGAAGACAATGGACGTTCGAACTTGTTTATGGAAGCTCTAGCTGATTTTTCCAGAGACATAGACTCTTTTTAGTTATTTGTAGTTAAGAAATAATGTTTGCCTTCGGTTACAATTATTGAAACTGTTTGTTAAAGAATTAAAGCTCGTTATACAAAAACTACTCAGAAAGCTATTTGTTTGTATGTTTGAAAGTTGATTAAATGTTGTTTTTCTTTTCTTGACAAAAAGTGTTTTTATTCGTTGAAGAGGACTTTGAAGCTTCAGTTTACAGTTCAATGAAATTGCTGTCCATGGAAGAAGGTGCCCACGAAACACAACTAGCGCTTGTTTGCGCCGTTTTGATGCCAAAAACCCGAGAGTACCTGAAAATGAATGATTAGTAAAAACTACACTGTTAGGGGCATAGTGGAGATATACTTACTTACTTAAGGTGGCGCTACAGTCCGTTGTGGACTTGGGCCTCAATCAACAGTCTCCGCCAGCCAGCTCGGTCCCTAGCTAGCTGTCTCCAGTTTTGCACTCCAAGTTGATTGAGGTCCTCTTCTACTTGTGTGCGCCACCTGAGTCGCGGTCTTCCTCTCCTTCTACGTCCCTCGGGAATAGTGTCGAAGGCTTTCGGACCGGAGCATTGGTGTCCATCTGCTCTAAATGACCGAGCCATCTGAGTCTCTGAACCTTGACCCTTCTGGCTAGGTCCTTGTCGTTGTACAACCCCTAAAGTTTGCTGTTGTATCTTCTTCTCCATTCCCCATCAATGCACACGGGGCCAAAGATGACCCGAAGAACTTTCTTCTCGAAACAGCCTAAGGCACATTCATGCGATTTTGTCAAGGTCCATGCTTCTGCACCATACAGCAGGACAGGAATGATTTATTCTTCGTCTGATCTCACGCGGGTGTTATTGCCCGTGTTAATAGCGGAGCCTAAGTAGACAAACTCCTCTACTACCTCGAAGTTGTATGCGTCTATTGTGACGTTCTGTCCGAGCCGTCGGTGTTGGGTGTCCTTCCTCGAAGACAGCATATACTTCGTTTGTCCCTCATTTACCGCTAAACCCATTTTTGCCGCTTCTGCCTCAATTTTCACAAAGGCGCCATTGACATCACGTTGTGTTCTTCCCATTATATCAATATCATCGGCGTAAGCGAGAAGTTGACCAGATTTTTGGCAGAAAGTGCCTCATGTGTTGACGGTGGAGTTTTGGACTATCTTCTCAAGAACGATGTTAAAGAAATCGCACGACAGGGCATCGCATTGTCCGAATCCTTTTTTGTCGTCGAATGATTCCGTAAGCTCGTTGCCAACCTTGATGGAGCAGCGTGAGTTCTCCATCGTCATTTTGCACAAGCGAACGAGCTTGGTAGGGATGCAAAGACTAGACATAGCTTTATTCAGGTCGTCTCTGTAGATGTTGTCATACGCGGCCTTAAAATCGATGAAAAGGTGCTGGGTATCGATTTGGAGTTCATAGGTTTCTTCCAGGATCTGCCGCAACGGGAAAATTTGGTCGATGGTTGACTTTCCTGGCCTGAAGCCACATTGATAAGGACCAATCTGATTGTTGACGAAAGGCTTCAGACGTTCACATACCACGGTAGAGAGGATCTTGTAGACGATGTTAAGTAGACTGATTCCTCTGTAGTTGGCGCAGTTCAGAGCATTTCCCTTCTTCCGGATCGGACAAACAATCCTGAGGTTCCATTCATCGGGCATGCTATCCTATCTAGATCGTCGCCTGATGCCGGGCTGGGCATTCGCACAAAAAATGCTGAAGTGTTTCCCTTCTGCTCCACATCTCTACAACTACGGCGAAACTAGTTGTAGGGAAGTCACATGGCATGTTGTCCGATTGGCCAGTGGCTTGTACAAATAACAACAATTCTACTAATGTCTGACCTAGGAAGTTCCTTGGTGCGTTTATAATCGTAAGGGGGCCATATCTGCCCATTTAAAGTTGAATTTAATGAGAAAGTGATTTTGAATGTATGTTTTTATGACTCCCAAAGGAATCCTGACTTCGCTGAGGAAGTCTGAGTTACTTGAAGGTTGGATCCCATCCTGGTCAATTCGTCAGCGATTTCATTTCCCAGAATATCACTGTGACTGGGTAGGGTACCCAAACAAGATTAATTTTGAAGATTGCGAGTTCTTGCTTACACTCTTTAACGATTTTGGATTTCGTCAGGCAGCTGTCTATAGCCTTGATGGCTGCTTGGCTGTCGGTAAAAACGACTATGTTTTTTTTGTAATGCTTTGGGTGTAGTCTACAACTACATGCCTGTCTAATCGCTAGTACTTCAGCCTGAAATATGCTGCTTCTATCGGGCAGTCGAACGGATTCTTTAATATACGCCAGCTCCATCTTGGAGCCGTCAGTATATAAGGTTATGTCGAAAACAGTTCAATATTTGGGAGGCCACAGAAAGGTTTTGTCTCACTAAAGCAGTCAAACGCACAGACGAATCGGTTAAAAAGGTAAGAAAAACAAAAAAGGAAGGTGGCAAGTCATCCAATTTTGTATTTTGAACCCAGCGACGTGTCCTTATCGTTTTTAATGTGAATAGGAATTTTATCATTCCCCCACTCCTATCCATAAACAGAAAAATACCCGTACTCTGAACAAAACCCCTCAATATTACCTGTGAAACGCGATAAGATAATGACTTAATTCCAATTGAAACAATATCAAAATTGTCACATCCACTTTCGGACTCGTACAAGAATTAAATAACTGACTGCGAAGATCACGTCATTCTTCTATGTTCTATGCCGATACTCAAGCAACCGTCTCACTCTCTCACTCTCAATTGTTTAATTAACATTTTTCAAGTATTACTGCACATTCTATTCGGTTTCGTTCGTTGATTATGTAAGCTGTCTGAATTAATGACTCAAATTTTAATTTATGATTCGTTTGCTTTCCGAATTAACAGGCTAAAAGGCAGCGTCAAGCACAAACAGTATTGAAGGGAAATCAAAAACGAAAGGAAGTTAAATATCTTGGTGAGTAACAGTTGAAAAAAAAGGAAGAGGAACCAACTTATTTCTAAAACTAAATTCCAGATTTACAAACATAAATCCCATTAAACACATCAAAAAGAGGAAACGAACGAACGAAGCAGTTGAGACAACCTTCTGATAGGACCAAAAACAACACAGCAATGGAGAGCTTTACTCCGAAGGAGGTGAAAATCCTCGAGACCGTAGAGGACATTCAAGAACGTCGTGAGCAGGTGCTGTCGCGTTACAATGATTTCAAAATCGAAACCCGACAGAAGCGTGAGAAGCTCGAAGATTCGCGTCGCTTTCAGTATTTTAAGCGTGACGCCGATGAATTGGAAAGCTGGATCAATGAAAAATTGCAAGCCGCCAGCGAGGAGAGCTATCGTGATCCGACAAATTTGCAAGCGAAAATCCAAAAACATCAGGCATTCGAAGCTGAAGTATCAGCCCATAGCAATGCGATTGTTTCATTGGACAACACTGGTCAGGAGATGATCAATCAGCAGCATTTTGCATCGGACACTATTCAGCGACGGCTCGATGAATTGCATCGCTTGTGGGAGTTGTTGTTGAGTCGTTTGGCCGAGAAGGGTCAAAAATTGCAGCAGGCTTTGGTGTTGGTGCAATTCTTGCGTCAATGCGAAGAAGTTATGTTCTGGATTAAGGACAAGGAAGCATTTGTGACTGCCGACGAATTCGGACAGGATTTGGAGCATGTCGAAGTATTGCAGCGGAAATTTGACGAATTCCAAAAGGATATGGCTTCGCAGGAATATCGCGTAACAGAGGTCAATCAATTGGCTGATAAGTTAATTCAGGATGGTCATCCTGAGAGAGACACCATAACCAAGAGGAAGGAAGAATTGAATGAAGCTTGGCAGAGGCTCAAGCAACTGGCCATTGTGAGGCAAGAAAAACTGTTTGGAGCTCACGAGATTCAGCGCTTCAATCGTGATGCCGACGAGACTGTTGCCTGGATTGCCGAGAAGGATGTTGTTTTGTCTTCTGACGACTATGGGCGTGATTTGGCCAGTGTTCAGACTCTGCAGAGAAAGCATGAGGGAGTGGAACGTGATTTGGCAGCTTTGGAAGATAAAGTGTCAACTCTTGGCGCCGAGGCTCAGCGTCTTTGCTCGATTCATTCGGATCACAGCGACCAGATTCGTGATAAGCAATCAGAGATCGCCGACTACTGGCAAAGTCTCACGGCCAAGGCTAGAGAGCGCAAGCAGAAACTCGATGAGTCGTACTACTTGCATCGTTTCTTGGCCGATTTCCGTGACTTGGTTTCCTGGATCAATGGCATGAAAGCAATTATCTCGGCGGATGAGTTGGCCAAGGATGTTGCCGGTGCCGAAGCACTGTTGGAACGCCATCAAGAGCACAAGGGAGAAATTGACGCACGTGAAGACAGCTTCAAGTTGACAACTGAGTCTGGACAGAAGTTGTTGGAACGCGAGCATTATGCCGCCGCTGAAATTCAAGAGAAATTGGCAGCATTAGAGAACGACAAGAGTTCATTGCTATCGCTGTGGGAGGATCGTCGTATTTTGTACGAGCAGTGCATGGACTTGCAGCTGTTCTATCGTGACACTGAACAAGCCGACACTTGGATGGCCAGGCAAGAGGCTTTCTTGGCCAACGAGGATCTTGGTGATTCCCTTGACTCGGTTGAAGCTTTGATTAAGAAGCATGAAGACTTCGAAAAGAGTCTCGCTGCTCAAGAGGAAAAAATCAAGGCTTTGGACATCTTTGCCACCAAACTTATCGATGGGCAACACTATGCCGCTGATGATGTTGCTCAGCGCCGTCAAATGCTGCTCAATCGCAGAGCTGCTCTTCAGGAGAAATCATCACGCAGGCGGCAATTGTTGGAGGATTCAAACCGCTACCAGCAATTCGAACGCGATTGTGATGAAACCAAGGGATGGATCAGTGAGAAGCTTAAATTCGCTACTGACGACAGTTACTTGGATCCGACAAACTTGAACGGAAAGATGCAAAAGCATCAGAACTTTGAGCATGAACTGAATGCCAACAAGTCTCGCATTGAAGACATCACAACCGTTGGAACCGAGCTGATCGAGAAGAAGCACTATGCTGCCGATCAGATCAATACTCGAATGCAAGAAGTTGTCGTTCTATGGGAGACTCTTGTGCAGGCATCCGATAAGAAGGGTTGCAAATTGCAAGAAGCTTGTCAGCAGCAACAATTCAATCGTACCATTGAAGACATCGAGTTGTGGCTTAGTGAGATTGAAGGGCAATTGTTGTCGGAAGATCATGGCAAGGATTTGACTTCAGTCCAAAATCTGCAAAAGAAGCACGCTCTGCTAGAAGCTGATGTGATGGCCCATCAAGATCGCATTGAGAGCATAAAGGTTGCTGCTAATAAGTTCATTGAATCTGGACATTTCGACGCCGACAACATCAGAAACAAGGAAGCAAACTTGACAGCTCGTTATTCGGCTTTGGCTGCTCCGATGGGTGAGCGTAAACAGCACTTGTTAGACTCGCTTCAAGTCCAGCAATTGTTCAGAGACTTAGAAGATGAAGCTGCTTGGATTCGTGAGAAGGAACCCATCGCCGCTTCCACCAATCGTGGCCGTGACTTGATCGGTGTGCAGAATCTTATCAAGAAACATCAAGCTGTCTTGGCTGAGGTCAACAACCATGACGCTCGTCTCGCCAATGTTATCAGTTCAGGTGAAAACCTTTTGAAGGATCAGCCATTTGCTAGTGAAGACATCCGCCAGAGGTTGGATATTTTGCAAGAACAATGGAACTCACTGAAGGAAAAGTCAAACCAACGCAAACAAGATCTGGAAGATTCTCTTCAGGCTCATCAATACTTTGCTGATGCCAACGAAGCTGAATCATGGATGCGTGAAAAGGAGCCAATTGCCACTGGCAGTGATTACGGCAAGGATGAAGACTCATCTGAGGCTCTCCTCAAGAAGCACGAAGCCTTAGTATCAGACTTAGAGGCTTTTGGCAACACTATCCAAGGATTGCAGGAACAAGCCAAGAATTGTCGCCAACAAGAAACACCAGTGGTCGACATCACCGGCAAGGAATGTGTTGTTGCCCTCTACGACTACTCCGAGAAGTCTCCTCGCGAAGTGTCCATGAAGAAGGGCGATGTCTTGACTCTGCTCAATTCCAACAACAAGGATTGGTGGAAGGTCGAAGTCAACGATCGTCAAGGTTTCGTTCCAGCTGCTTACATTAAGAAAATCGAAGCTGGACTCAGTGCCAGTCAGCAGAATCTCGTCGACAACCATTCGATTTCGAAGAGACAAAACCAAATCAACTCGCAATATGACAATTTACTGGCATTGGCTAGAGAACGTCAGAATAAACTTAACGAGACTACCAAAGCCTATGTTTTGGTTCGTGAAGCAGCCGATTTGGCAGCATGGATAAAGGACAAGGAGAACCATGCCCAGATTGCCGATGTCGTCGGAGAAGATCTCGAAGAAGTTGAAGTTTTGCAAAAGAAATTCGATGATTTCAACGACGATCTTAAGGCCAACGAAGTGCGTCTTGCAAATATGAATGAAATCGCTGTCCAGCTAACCTCACTTGGACAAACCGAAGCTGCTCTAAAGATCCAAACCCAAATGCAAGATTTGAATGACAAGTGGACTAACTTGCAACAATTGACCGCCGAGAAAGCCAGCCAATTGGGATCGGCCCATGAGGTGCAACGTTTCCATCGTGACATCGATGAGACCAAGGATTGGATTGCCGAAAAGGAGAATGCCCTCAACAATGATGACCTTGGAAAGGATTTGCGTAGTGTCCAGACCCTGCAAAGGAAACACGAGGGAGTTGAACGCGATTTGGCTGCTTTGCGTGACAAGATTCGTCAGCTCGACGAAACAGCCAATCGTTTGATGCAGTCTCATCCAGACACCGCAGATCAGACCTACACCAAGCAGAAGGAGATCAACGAGATGTGGGATCAAATCACAACCAAGGCAACCACTCGCAAGGAGAAATTGCTTGACTCCTATGACTTGCAGCGTTTCCTCAGCGACTACCGTGACTTGTTGGCCTGGATCAACTCAATGATGGGACTTGTGACATCCGATGAACTTGCCAATGATGTCACCGGTGCCGAAGCACTTATCGAACGCCACCAGGTAAGACATTTTATTGCCATTTCATTGCCGTTGACGTAATCTCTCTCGAACATATTGTTTTTCCATCCAAATGCTTTTGAAGTTTTACCCACGATCAATTGAATAATTTTTATAGAATCTGTTTCATTTGGACAATAGGGATTGAAATCGATCAACAAAAATCAAAACAAACAAAACAACTCATTGAAAAAAATGTATTTAATTTCTCTTTCCGTTTGTTTCGTTTATTTTTTATTGCTTTTTCGTTCGTTTGCTGGATAAAATCACACACGTCACATTGCAACCACCAATTTTCCCCGCAAAAAACAAAAACAAAAAACATAAATAAATTCAAACATTCAAAAATAAATCTAGGGTCATCGCGCCGAAATAGAATTCCTTTATGGAATCAATCTATTGCCAGAGGTAGTTGGATACAAATAGTTTTGTTTTTTTTTTTTCTAAATTAATATTTTTCTCTTTTTTCTCAACAAAATTGACACTCGAATTGTTTCTTTCCTTTTCCTTAAAGCAAAAATAATAATTGTGTTTTTAATTTGTTTGTAATCTCGGCTTTATACATATTTTGTATCATTTTTAAGTTTTTTTCTAATACTATTTGTGTAATTGTGTACATTTTGTCTTATTTGTTGTTTTAACAATTCGTTTTAATTTTGTTTAAGTTTTTTTGTAAAATAATACAACATACAAGCAGAGCTGTCAAAGTAACGTTTAAATGGGTACCCGTATGTATTCGTTACTTTTGGTATGAACACTCGTTACTAAAATATCGTTACTCTTACTAGTTACTTTCGTTACTTTGTTGTAACAGGTATTTAGGTACGTAAAAAACGTATGCAGTAGGTTAATTTTTGAGATGCACAAGACAAATGATACTTTCGTGTTTCAAATTTTGCAAAAATACAAAGAAAGTTTGTGTATGTGTTAATTTAAATACGTTAGAGCTGATAGCCCGGGAGCCGGTGACAGTAAAACTGCACCTAGAGGTATTCACAAATTTCGCATATGGATCAATACTATTTAATCATAGGTACAATATGGGCCTGGTGTGCCAACGTTTATCCTGTGAATCCGTGTAAGTGCAGTTTTACCGTCACAAGCTCCCCGTCTATGATCCTGATATTAATTTTCTCAAAATAGACAGAAAAACAAAAACAAATCTGAAATCTCACGCATTAAAACGACAAAGATAACACAATTTGTACTCCGCATTCTCTTTCCGCTCAATAACCTACACCAGACCAGATACAAACAAAGAAAAGAGACACTACAATGAAAAGGAAAACACACACTCACTTCTCATTCACATCACTCAACTATGACACAGTTCACAGAAAAACGAAACCAAAACTAACACAGTATACCGTTCGAATGACGCGTTATATACCAGTATAAGAAGTGGTATAGTATGAAATAACTACCTGAAAAAAGTAACTAGATCATACAAGGAACGATATTTATTTTGGAGTACCGAATCGTTACTCGGTACAAATTAAAATACCCGTTACTAAGTAACGAATACATACGGTTTGCTGCAGCTCTAATTACAAGACATTTTGGAAATTCAGATTTTCGCAGTTGACTAGGTTCTGAATACTAATCACTTGGCTAGGAGCTTGTGGGAGTTAAATAATTTGTGTTAAGTACCTGTTCGTCAAATAAAACCGTGTTGGATAGTTTTTAAAACTTGAAGTTAGGATGCCATTTCTCCCGTCAATTTAACTGAGTATTTACATAGCAACCGTAAACAGATTGTAGCGACAATCAGAGACAGAAGATAAAAAGCAAGGGCGTCAGACCCGACTTGAGAAGTTTTCAAAAACGCTTCTTTAAATAGTGTACAAATTGTCAAATATCAGCATTATGCTTTTTTATAGGAAACTAGCCGACAACCGGAGATTACTTTTGCCAATATCAAATTTTCCGGGAATGTTTTCTCAGTTACTCGTAGAGCATTCAAAAAAAGCATCTTGCCTTTGTTACTTAAGTATCATTCCATCCTGAAAAGAGTGGGATGATGACTTAGTGACGAGAGGCTTCGATACAACTATTTTCACTGACTGATCAAAGATGGAGTGTGGGGTTGGTGCAGGAGTTTTCTCTGAGTCTTTAAAATGTCTCCAGGTCTTTTCGGCTTCCTGACTTTGCTAGTGTCTTTTAGGCTGAACTACTCGCGATTAAGGAAGCATGCAAATTATTAAAACTTGATCCAAATCAAAACCGCAATACGGCTATCTTTTCGGACAGTCAGGTGGCTATTCAAGCGATCGCCTCGTCCACATCATCCTCCAAATTAGTTCAACAATGCCGAAGTGAGCTCGCGGGCATGAACATTGGACTCAATGTCACTCTTGTCTGGGAACCGAGTCATAGTGGCTTTGAGGTCAATGATCGGGCTGTCGAGCTGGCAAGGCAAGGATCAGCCCTGCATAGCTCACTCGCGGAAAGAGTCAACATTCCTCTTGGTGCTATGAGGGGCAAGATCTTCTCAATTTTTCTCGCTAAATCAAACCACAGGAGGAGTAGCCTAACCGACTGTATCATATCTAGAAGGATATGGCCCACCTCCACTAAATCCCGAACTAATAATCTTATTTGCAGACCCAGGCAAGGCATAGACAGGGTCGTTGTAAAATGCACCGGACACTGACTTGTTGGGTATCACGTATCTAAGCCGGGCATTCCCCACAATACTTTCTGTCGAAGTTGTGGGGAAGGAAACTGTTCTTCACTTCTTTTGTAAGTGTCCTGTCCTAGCCAAAACGAGAGCCAAATCATTGGGAAAGTCCTCCTTCAATGACCTAAATGAACTTTCCGAACTGAGAATCAAAGATTGATCTCCTTTCTATAACCAGTTATAACTTGATGACCATGTCGTTGTTGCTTCGTCTATGTGACAATATTTCCATCTGGAGAGTAAATAAACGGTTCTCATAAGAGGGGAAATTCAAAAAATCACTCCATAGAATACCTTTGAGGGCAAAATAAGTAAAATTTCGTTGAACAGATTCTAGCCTCTCAATATGAATATCGTAATGAGATGACCAAACCTGGGAACCGCGTACACATAACATCATTACAGCTTAATTAAAAAGGGGAGGTCCTAGATGGCTACCCTGAGGAACTGCCGAATTAACCAAAAATGACTTAGAGAATTTTACTCGAGACCTATTCTCGAGATATGAGGATATCCAAGTGATGAAAAGTGGAGGGAAACTATATGCATTTAGTTTGAATTTTATGATGGCGTGAGAAAGTTGGTCGAAAGCTTTCGAAAAATCTGTATAGACACAATCGACTTCCTGACCACGTTCCAAAGTGTTAACACATTGATGAATAAAAACAAGGAGATTTGTGACAGTAGAACGTTTCTGTATGAAACCATGCATGATGGTGACAGATGATGTTTCTGCAATGAAATGCCAGTGTCTCATATAACTTGTTCAAACACCTTAGGAATGCAGGAAAGCTTAGGTATGACAATAAAGTTATGAGACTGATTATATTGGCGCGATTGTAGTAACCCTGCGACCTTGAAATTCCCTTTCCCTTCTCCCGGCATCCTTCCCCTCTCCATTGACATATTTGCCATCGATCTAGCTTGTTTGTCGTGTTGAGTAAACGTGTGTTCGTGGTGCTCGTCACGAAAATGGAAAAACGAAATCAAGAGCAACGCGTCGCGATAAAATTTTGCGTCAAATTGGGCGAAACAGCTTCGGAAACGTAAGCTAAAATTGTAAAAGTGCATGGTAATAGTGCTCTTAGTCGTGCCCAGGTGTTTCGATTGCATAAAAAGTTTAAGGAGGGGCGTGAAAGCGTGGAAGACGAGGAGCGGAACGGGAGACCAGTCGAGGTGCGGGCTGACACGAATGCGCAGCGTGTGCGCGCCCTGATCGGTGAAGATCGGCGTTTAACAGTTCGAATGTTGGCGTCGGAACTGGGTATGAACCGTCAAACAGTCAGACAAATTTTAACCAACGATTTTGGAATGAGAAAGTTGTGCGCGAAGATGGTTCCAAGGAACCTTTCCGAGGAGCCCTCAGCGTGTCCCAGTATTTGGCGTCTAAAGGGATCGCCGTGTTGCAACAACCGCCTTATTCGCCCGATATGTCACCCTGTGACTTTTTTTGTTCCCTAGAACAAAATCGATGTTCAAAGGAACTCATTTTGAGTCGATTGAGGACATCCAGGCGGCCGTGACGAGGGTACTCGCGGACATCCCAGTCGAAGCGTTCCAGAAATGTTACGAAGCATGGATAACGCGCTGGAATCGTTGTATAGCTGCCCAAGGGGACCACTTTGAAGGGGATGGCAGAGTTGTAGAATAATTTTGAAATATACGGCTTTTATGGAATCAGTCTCATTACTTAATTGTCACACCTCGTAGGTCTATAATTGGCGATATTGGCCTTATCTGCTTTTTTAGACTGGAGGGCCACTCCGTAACTTGCTTCACGTAAGTTGATCGTCATCGTCTCGTTCATCGTTTTTTTGCCTATGCATTTTGAGAGACTCTCAAACTATTACGTGAAGCGAGTCGATCGTTGAAACGATATCGTTTGACGACAATCGAGATACGGAATGACCCTACGGTAAACTCTTTTCCAAATTGGAGAAACTCCATCTTTTAAGTTATTGTTTTGTATGTAGTAATTGTACTTCTTGAAGTGTGTTTTCGTGTCTTGATCTGTCCATTCTCCTCTTAAAAGATTTTGTTGTACTCCTGCTTGACGTCCTAGTAATTCTGAATAGAGTGGTCTACCCGTTTCTTGTGTTTATTGATCAACATCGACTGCTTTTCAGACAAATATTTTGTATTTAGAATTAAATGCTTATTGGTTTTTATAACACCCAAGATCAACATCATTTCATACTGACCTTCTAATCCCAACATCGAATCATCATATTGAAACGTTGCCAAATTGTCAAGAAATAAATCAAACTCCAGTTGGGAGCAGCAATCATTTGTGTATAATTTTGTGTCGCATTGTACAGATTATAAACAGTCCTGCCGCCTCTGCTTCCATTACCATTTCCACCGTTGTGGAAAGGTTCTATGTGTGTTTCTCCGTGATACCTTAACCAAAGACCTAAAGTGATTTTATTTGTTTTGCAATTCATTTTGTAATAAAACTTCACCATTTCACCGTCCATAAACAATCGTGTACCAAATTTGTCATTCATGATTTTTCATTGTTTTCTTATCAATGTTGTCAACCAAGCATTCATTATCACTCAAAAATGCCTTCTGTTTCTGTGGTTCTGGACTAAATTATTAAACTTTCAGCCCGAATTCTCGAATAGTGAAACTAATATTTTGTGTCTTTTTTTGCGAACCAATAGGAACACCGTACCGAGATCGATGCTCGTGCTGGCACATTTGCCGCATTCGAACAATTCGGATCTGAGTTGCTTCAAGCCAACCACTATGCTTCACCCGATATTAGGGAGAAAATTGACGATCTGGCTAAGACCCGTGAGAATTTGGAGAAGGCCTGGACCGAACGCCGCTTGCAATTGGAACAGAACCTTGATTTGCAGCTGTACATGCGCGATTGTGAACAAGCCGAGAACTGGATGTCTGCTCGTGAAGCATTCCTAAACGCCGAAGAGGTTGACTCGAAGGGCGACAATGTTGAGGCTTTGATTAAGAAGCACGAGGACTTCGATAAGGCTATCAACGGTCATGAGGAGAAAATCGCAGCATTGCAAGTGCTGGCTGATACGCTGATTGCTCAGAATCATTATGCTTCGAATTTGATCGATGATAAGCGCAAGCAAGTTTTGGAACGCTGGCGTCATCTGAAAGAGGGATTGATTGAGAAGCGTTCACGTTTGGGCGATGAGCAGACATTGCAGCAATTCTCACGCGATGCTGATGAGATTGAGAATTGGATCGCTGAGAAGTTGCAGTTGGCCAAGGAAGAGAGCTACAAGGATCCAGCTAATATACAATCCAAGCACCAGAAGCATCAAGCTTTCGAAGCCGAATTGGCTGCTAATGCTGATCGTATCCAAAGTGTGTTGGCTATGGGTGAGAATTTGATTGACAAGAAACAGTGCAGTGGCTCTGAAGATGCTGTCCAGAAGCGTTTGACCCAGATCGCCGACCAGTGGGAATACCTCACTCACAAGACAACTGAGAAGTCCTTGAAACTCAAGGAAGCAAACAAACAACGCACTTACATTGCTGCCGTTAAGGATTTAGATTTCTGGTTGGGTGAAGTCGAGAGTCTTCTGACAACCGAAGATGCTGGCAAGGATCTTGCTTCTGTTCAAAATCTCATGAAGAAACATCAACTTGTCGAGGCCGATATCCTCGCCCATGAAGACCGCATCAAGGATATGAACAACCAAGCTGATTCTTTGGTTGATAGTGGTCAATTCGATAGCGCTGGAATTCAAGAGAAACGCCAGAGCATCAATGAGCGTTACGAACGCATTTGCAATTTGGCAGCTCATCGTCAAGCTCGCTTGAATGAAGCCCTCACATTGCACCAATTCTTCCGTGACATTGCCGACGAAGAGAGTTGGATCAAGGAAAAGAAGCTGTTGGTCGGTTCTGATGACTACGGACGTGACTTGACCGGTGTGCAGAATTTGAAGAAGAAGCATAAGCGTCTCGAAGCTGAGCTGGCTTCTCACGAACCGGCAATTCAAGCTGTCCAAGAGGCTGGAGAAAAACTCATGGACGTTTCCAATTTGGGAGTACCCGAAATCGAGCAGAGATTGAAGGCCCTCAATCAAGCATGGGCAGAGCTTAAGAATTTGGCAGCTACTCGTGGACAAAAACTCGATGAATCCCTGACCTATCAACAGTTTTTGGCTCAAGTTGAAGAGGAAGAAGCTTGGATAACCGAAAAACAGCAATTGTTGTCTGTGGATGATTATGGTGACTCAATGGCTGCTGTTCAGGGGCTCCTCAAGAAACACGATGCTTTTGAAACCGATTTTGCTGCCCACAAAGATCGCTGCTCATTGATTTGCGAACAGGGTTCTGACTTGGTAGAGGCTAAGAATCACCATGGCGACTCGATTGCTCAAAGGTGTCAGCAACTTCGTTCCAAGCTTGAGAACTTGAATTCATTGGCTGCCAGACGCAAGGGCGCCTTGTTGGATAACTCAGCCTACTTGCAGTTCATGTGGAAGGCCGATGTTGTCGAGAGTTGGATTGCCGACAAGGAAAACTATGTTCGTTCCGATGAATACGGCCGTGACTTGTCTACTGTTCAAACGCTCTTGACAAAACAAGAGACATTCGATGCAGGTTAGTTATCAACCAACATAGATTCTCTTCAAGAGATTTCATAAGTGTTTTTTTTTCCTCAGGTCTCAATGCCTTTGAACAAGAAGGCATCCATAACATCACAGCCCTGAAAGATCAACTGATCAATGCAAATCACGCTCAATCGCCAGCTATTCTCAAGCGTCATGAGGATGTTATTTCGCGTTGGCAAAAATTACGCGATGCTTCCGAAACACGCAAACAGCGTCTTCTTGCCATGCAAGAGCAATTCCGTCAAATCGAGGAGTTGTACTTGACATTTGCCAAGAAGGCTTCGGCATTCAATTCTTGGTTCGAGAATGCCGAAGAGGATCTCACCGATCCGGTTCGTTGTAATTCGATCGAGGAAATTCGTGCTCTACGCGAGGCACATGCCCAATTCCAGGCATCGCTGTCGTCGGCCGAGGCTGATTTCAAGGCTCTCGCTGCCCTCGATCAGAAGATTAAGAGCTTCAATGTCGGACCGAATCCCTATACTTGGTTCACCATGGAGGCACTCGAGGAGACATGGCGTAATCTGCAGAAGATCATCGAAGAACGTGACGGTGAGTTGGCCAAGGAGGCTAAACGCCAAGAAGAAAACGACAAACTTAGGAAGGAGTTCGCCAAACACGCCAATCTATTCCATCAATGGTTAACTGAAACAAGGTGAGCTTTGGTCGAGGTTTGAATGATGAATATTTTGAATATTTGTTTTCTATTTCTTTGAAAATGAAACGAAAATCTTCTCAAATTCTTTTAGATATTATATGCTCGGTTATAACGGTCAAGGGTAAAATTTATTATAATTTCTTAAACAGTGTGGTTTTTCTGTGCAATCTAACAAGTGCTGTTGAGCAATGCTGAACATTTTTAGCTTCTATTAACTCAGCAAATTTGGAGTGTGTTTGAAAGGAGGAAATAACAAGAAGCTGTTTGGTTAGAAACTGCTAATTCTATATTTTTTGGTTTCGCAAGGTTTTCCTTAAGTGAAAATTGATAGCTAGGGAAATATAAAGGGTTTTTCAATAAGAGCGCTACTAAAGCCAATGAAATTCTTTATTCCTGTGAAAGTACGTTCAATGCCATTGTGTATGGAACTGGATTTCTTTTGCATGGCCACCACGCTGAACCCAATTTTCGACGGTTTTCAAGCATAAATCGGCCGATATTGCTGCAATTTTACGTTCGATATTCGTACGAAGTTCATCAATCGTCCCTGACTTGTTGGCATAGACCATAGACTTGACGTAGCCCGACAGGAAATAGTATAACGGCGTCAAATCGCACGACCAAGGCGGCCAAGCGACTGGACCATTTCGTGAGATGACACGTTCTCCAAACTTGGTTTCCAATAAATTGATTGTGATATTCGCTGTGTGGCTTGTGGCGCCGTCCTGTTGGAACTAGAGCTCTTGATACCCGGGTACCCGATCCATGGACCGGGTACCCGGGTACCCGATGATTTCGGGAATTACCCGGGTACCCGAGTACCCGGGTATTTGCATGGTTCGGGTACCCGGGTACCCGGGTATTTGAAACATAACGATCGTGTATCCGAGTACCCGGGTACCCGGGTACTCGGTACGCTTACGCGATGAAGCTAAAGTTGTTTGAACAAATGGATGGGTTTATGAAGGAAGTTTTTGATAATATTTTGTATTATTTGTTTTCGGTTAATAAAAATAATGATGGTGGTTAATTAATTGTCTATTTTATTTGCAAGGAATTGCAAGTTGGAGGTGGATTATTATGAATATGTAGTTTATTATTGTCATTAGATTAGATACTCTTAGGATGGATTTCGCTAGTCCTTATAGCAATAGTTTTTTGTGCTGTTTTTTTTTTTCATTCATTCGTTAAAAAATGTCATTGGATATGATTTTATTAGGGGTTGAAAAGATATAAAACCGATCTTGTGCGTCGTCGTCGTCGTCGTCGTAGTCGTAGTCGTAGGTAGTCGTAAATAAAGAAGAAAGTAAGCTGTTGGCAGTTGGCAAGTGTTTGTTGATTTATTGTTGTTGCAAGATCGTACGAAAAAGAAATGCAAGTTGTTTTTGGATAATGATAGTTGAAAGGGATGATTTTATTATGTTGGTTAACCACTGTCCTGGTATAATCTATGAGTGTAAGAACAGGTAGTTGGTGCGTTTGCTTTTTTTTTGTAATTCATAAAAAATGACATTTGGTAGAAAATATTAGATGGATTATAATTTTATTAGGGGTTGAAAATTGAGATAACCGATTTTGTGTGTTGTCGTCGTTCGTCTGTTTATGATTGGTCTTTTTCTTAGCCACAGGTCAATAAAGAAGACAAAAATCTGTTGGCAAGTGTTTGTGAGATTTCTGCGATAAAAGTAAAGACTGACCTCAGTTGCAGGATTTTTAATTTGGGTTTTTGCATGTCATAAAAATGTTTTAATGTTTGGGTTTCTCTACATGACCCACTCGTAGACACCAGAGCATTTTTAACAATTACGATGAATGGTAACGTACAATGTACTGGGACGGGATTTTATTGCATGTATTATTGTTTTTTAGAAATGGCAAAAAATGGAAACAAATAAAAAATTGCTATGATTGTTACCACCTGAAATTTAAAATATAATTGCGAATGGAAAATGAAAAGAACAATTATTTTTTTAAATAATTCTTTATTAAATTCTTCTTGGCATTCATCTTCCACCAATTTAAAATGTCGCGATAGTTATGGGATAGCTGTGGCTCATTCATATACATTTCATATTCGCTAAGTTGCTGACCATCTGCTTTTGCTTCCAACAAAAAATCCAAAGCACTACACGCCGAGACGTTCTTCATTGCTGCCCATTTCTAAAAAACAATAATACATGCAATAAAATCCCGTCCCAGTACATTGTGCGTTACCATTCATCGTAATTGTTAAAAATGCTCTGGTGTATACGAGTGGGTCATGTAGAGAAACCCAAACATTAAAACATTTTTATGACATGCAAAAACCCAAATTAAAAATCCTGCAACTGAGGTCAGTCTTTACTTTTATCGCAGAAATCTCACAAACACTTGCCAACAGATTTTTGTCTTCTTTATTGACCTGTGGCTAAGAAAAAGACCAATCATAAACAGACGAACGACGACAACACACAAAATCGGTTATCTCAATTTTCAACCCCTAATAAAATTATAATCCATCTAATATTTTCTACCAAATGTCATTTTTTATGAATTACAAAAAAAAAAGCAAACGCACCAACTACCTGTTCTTACACTCATAGATTATACCAGGACAGTGGTTAACCAACATAATAAAATCATCCCTTTCAACTATCATTATCCAAAAACAACTTGCATTTCTTTTTCGTACGATCTTGCAACAACAATAAATCAACAAACACTTGCCAACAGCTTACTTTCTTCTTTATTTACGACTACCTACGACTACGACGACGACGACGCACAAGATCGGTTTTATATCTTTTCAACCCCTAATAAAATCATATCCAATGACATTTTTTAACGAATGAATGAAAAAAAAAAACAGCACAAAAAACTATTGCTATAAGGACTAGCGAAATCCATCCTAAGAGTATCTAAACTAATGACAATAATAAACTACATATTCATAATAATCCACCTCCAACTTGCAATTCCTTGCAATTAAAATAGACAATTAATTAACCACCATCATTATTTTTATTAACCGAAAACAAATAATACAAAATGTTATTAAAAACTTCCTTCATAAACCCATCCATTTGTTCAAACAACTTAAGCTTCATCGCGTAAGCGTACCGAGTACCCGGGTACCCGGGTACTCGGATACACGATCGTTATGTTTCAAATACCCGGGTACCCGGGTACCCGAACCATGCAAATACCCGGGTACCCGGGTACCCGGGTAATATTGAATACCTCGGGTTCCCGGGTACCCGGATACCCGGGTATTATTTCGAGTACCCGGTCAGAGTCAAGAGCACTAGTTGGAACCACATGTCCTCCAAGTCTTTATCATCCAATTGGGGCCAAAAATATTCGGTTATCATTGAACGGTAGCGATCCCTATTCACAGTTGCGTGCCGGTCTTGATCATCACGGAAGAAGTACGGCCCAATGACGCCGCCGGCCCATAAACCACACCAAACCGCAAGTTTTTCGGGATGCAAAGATGACTCATGGAGTACGTGTGGATTGCTGCCTGACCAATACCGCATATTTTGTTTATTGACAAGGCCATTCAGCCAGAAATGAGCCTCATCGATGAAGATGATTTTTCGATGAAAATCCGAATCATTTTCAAGTTGTTGCTCAGCCCAATTCACGAACATACGACGCACGCTTCTGTCTGTCCAGCGGCTTCAGTTCTTGCGTCAATTTAATCTTGTTACGATGTAGGCCAAAATCTTTTCGCAAAATTCGCCACAACGACGTCACAGAGATTCCCAACGCTTGAGAACGATGTGTGAGAGACATTTGGGCTTTCTGCAAATGAAGTCTCAGCGGCAACAATATTCCCGACACTACGGGCATTTCTTTGTCTCACTGGCACGGGAACATTTTTTACTGTGCCTGTGGATTCGATTGTTGATCTGCTAGGATTATGACGACCATAAATTGGACGTAGCGCTCTTAACGTTGAGGCCACTGACTCTGAATTTCGGTGGTTAAATTTAATAGTTTCGACTCGGTGTTGGCTCGCATATTATCTTTCCATCATGAAATGGCAAACCTTACTGAAGAGAAATTTCGAAATTTCAAAAGAGCGGAAAGAAATATGGCGTCGTTTGCGGTCCCTGTGGCTCTACTTTGTAGCGTCCCTGTTGAACAACCCTTTACATAGAACGAAGAACAAGTGAAAATAATTGTTAATCCTTTTTTTATATTAAGGCCGGCTATAACATCAATGCTTAAAGCTCCCGCATAAGATCAGACAATTTTTTCAAATTTCTAATTAAAATTGAATTTCCCTCCCCGTCTAGAACATCTATGATGGAAGGATCTGGTTCTCTGGAACAACAACTGGAAGCCCTTCGTATCAAAGCCTCTGAAGTGCGTGCCCGTCGTGTCGATTTGAAGAAAATCGAAGAGCTCGGTGCCCTGCTTGAGGAACATTTAATTTTGGACAATCGCTACACCGAACACTCAACCGTCGGCTTGGCCCAACAATGGGATCAATTGGATCAGCTATCGATGAGAATGCAACACAATTTGGAACAACAAATTCAAGCCAGAAACCATTCGGGTGTATCAGAGGATTCACTCAAAGAATTCTCAATGATGTTCAAACACTTTGACAAAGACAAATCCGGCAAACTCAATCAACAAGAATTCAAATCGTGTCTGCGTGCTCTGGGCTATGACTTGCCAATGGTCGAAGAAGGCCAACCCGATCCCGAATTCGAAGCAATTCTCGATGTTGTCGATCCCAATCGGGATGGTTATGTATCGCTGCAAGAATACATTGCATTTATGATTTCCAAAGAAACCGAAAATGTTCAAAGTTATGAAGAAATCGAAAATGCTTTCCGCGCTATTACTGCCTCCGATCGTCCCTATGTTACAAAGGAAGAGCTTTATTGCGTAAGAATGGTCTATTTTTTGTGTGTGATTGATTTTAAATGAAAATGCATCTCTTTATTAGAACCTCACAAAGGACATGGCGGACTATTGTGTTCAGCGTATGAAACCCTACAGTGACACCCGCTCTGGCCAGTCGATTAAAGATGCCCTCGACTATGTCGATTTCACTCGAACATTATTCCAAAATTAAGCATCGCCCGACGGGATATGTCTTTGTTTAACCGTTTTTAAACGTCATAATTTTATTTTAGCAATTAAGTATTTTATGAAAGAGTCTTTATATTTATAAACAGAAAAAGTAAAAAATTGCAATATTGTCCTTGATGATTGAAGTCAAACTGCATTTCTTTAAGCAAACAAAAAGAAGCTATAATTTATTGTATGTGCTCCTGTTTTCCCCCTTCAAATGCATTTTTAAAATAACATTTTCTTAGTTTAGCTTTTCTTTCTAGAAGAAAACAAAATGTCATAGACGAAAACGATAAACTAGAGTTTCTACCAAACGAACCAGTGTTAGAATGTCCTTCCAAAAACCTAAATCAAATGAAAGTAACTTTAAAAATGTTGAATGTAGCTTGAACAAATATAATAACTAACAAACTAAAATTAACAAAATATAGTCAACAAACAAATAATACTACACTTGGTTATCAAACTTATAAACTTGATGTCTCTATTTAATCAAATATCAAACCTCCAACAGGCAGCAGAATAATATAAAGCCAGGCTTTTTTCAAATCATTTTTATTACGGAAAAAATTTATATAATTAAAATGTATTTACACTTATATAATAGTAAATTATATATTTAAATGAGCAAAACAATAAAAAATACAGATTCATGTCAATATACTAGGATCGTTTTATTTCGCGTGTTCGATCAACAACTGTTGTCGAATTCTTTAATCAGCACATTCTTCCAACCAGACCATTGTTGGGAGCCAGCATTCCACGGGGAAGTTCTTTGATACCTTGGAAGAAGGCAGCGGCACGCTTGTGGTCGCACGGACTAGCTCGTCGGATGGGGTAGGTTCTTGCCACTTCCAAAGGTATCTCCCGCTCGACTAAACAAAAAAAACCGTGCCAGGAGAAGAAAAAAATTAAATGGGAGAAGGATACGGAAATCTACGTTAAAAGGAGTGGAAAAGGTTAAGAAAAAAAGACGCAAACCAAGGTACGTGAGCATCATCTAAGGACAGGTAAGATCAGTGCTTCATTTGGTTAACAAAAAAAAAACTAACCTAATTCTAACCTAACTAACCTTCCTAACCCAACACCAAAATACCCTATACTAACCTACTAACTAAATCCATACACCATTTGAAATTTGTTTCACCTAAACTAAAGCACTTCACTTTTTTTGTCCCCAGGTGACGCTCTGCTAAAATCGCGAAACGCTCATCAGGTGTTGTCGATGATGGTCTGGCCGACCCACCCTTGTATCTGTCCGATACAACCAAATGATACCTTCGTGGCCGATGTTGTCGAAGGTAGCCCATAAAATGACCAACCAGCAACTTACCTATGAGTCCGAAATGACGTCATCCTGACGAACGATGACCAAAAACCAACCCTCTACATCGGACGGCTTTGCACAGCCTCACCACACCACAGCGACACATTTCACTGCCATCCCATTGACCTCACACCAACCGATCGCTGCTTCTCTGATATCATTGCTGATAGCAGATAGATGGATACACAGCGCAAACGATCGAAGCCAATAGGCGTGTTTTTTTGGCATCGCTATCTGCAGCCAAATTCGATTTCCCAAAAAAAAACGTATCCGCAGTTGCCCATACGCAGCTGTTTTATTTTATTTTTAAGTTGGTAGACTTGTCTAGCTGTCAGATGGGGTATGTTCGTAGAGTGTGAATTTTGATAAAAATCGAGATTCAGATTTTTGAATCTCGAATCCATTATTTTGAATCTCAAGTCTCAAATAGACTTTTTCCTCACTTCACCCACTCGTTTAGCTGCCAGATTCACAAATTTGGCTCGACTTTAAAGATATGACTACAACGTGCACTTCTTGTAAAAAGCCAAAAAGTGAAAAATTTCAAACTCATTTTGTGACAGTTTGACATAATTTAAAGTAAAGGGGCCGACCCATAGAATCCGAACAACACTAACGGACTGACGGATTCTATGGGTCGGCCCCTTAATGATGCAGAAAGATTGTTTTTTGATGTCAAAAACAATTTTTTTAGTTTTTTTTTCAAATTCAAATGGCGCTACAAAGAAACAAAAATTTTACTTTTTGTAAATTTCCCACTTTTTGCAAAAAGTGGCCGTTGTAGTTATAGACGCTGTTCACATTGGACTATTTCCGCCGACTTATTTTGAAGTAAGGCCAATCTGTCGTGTTCAAACACAAAAGTAGTGTGAACGCTCCAGACTCACTTTGACTTCTTATAGTTGTCATAAATTGACAATAGGCCAGTTCCACCTAACAACATTTCACTGATGTGGCTTTTCATAGAACAAAGAAGAATTGCTACTGAAATTCAATGTTTTTTGGCGTGTAAAAAATGTGCAAAAACGAATCAATCCCTTTTTTGAATTTCTTTGTTGTCTGGTCATGTTGAAATAGAATATACAATACCTATTTAATGTACATACACCCTAAGTTTCTAACTACTCAATGTTAACTAATAACGTAACGTAATAAATCACTCTCTAATTTGTTCTCATCCAAAGCGGACGTGTTTTATTCGATTAGTTTTTCTGGAAGTTTGTAGAATCTTTTCTGCGCACTTATTCAACAACAGGTTATGGGCCCAGAAGCTCCTAGATAGATTTATATTGTTATATTTTACAACAGACGAAATTTATAATAATGGCTAACAGCCTCCCATCTATTCAGAAACTCAAAGGGCGAGAAAACTACGACACGTGGCGCTTCGCAGTTCAGGCATATCTCGAGCTTGAGGATTTGTGGTCCTGCGTTGTGAGCGGTGAGGAAGAAGACATCAAGAAAATCACCATGGTGAGGTCGAGAATAATCCTTCTCTTGGAACCCATCAACTACGTCCATGTCCAGGACACAACAACTGCAAAGGAATGTTGGGATAGATTGCAGTCTGCTTTTGAAGACAACGGGCTGTCTCGGAGAGTGGGTTTGTTGCGCAAACTCATCAGCACAAAGCTGGAAGACTGTTCATCCGTGGAGGTGTACGTGAACGACATTATCTCGACAGCACACAAACTGAATGGCATCGGTCTAAAGGTTACGGAGGAATGGGTAGGAACTTTGTTATTGGCTGGATTAAGTGACAATTACAAGCCTATGATTATGGGCATTGAGAGCTGCGGCATGAAAATCACTGGCGATTCAGTCAAAACAAAGATACTTCAGGATGTGAAGATGGAAGAATCGGATGCAGTTGCGTTTTATGGTGGCAAACGTCGCTTTCAGAAGAAGAGATACAATGGTGCTGGTGGTGGTTCAGGTGGTCGTGGTGTTGTCTCTAGTGTTGGCAGTAGTACCGGCGGTGGTGGCGTTGGTGGTGGTGTTAGTGGTAGCAGTGGTCCTAGATGTTACCAATGCAACAATTTTGGACATTTGGCACGAAATTGTCCTTCGAAGCAATCCAACAAACAGGTAGTCAAACCGACGTCTTTATACACATCGTTTGCTGTTTCATCCGTGCAACCAGGTGCATGGTATGTTGATTCCGGTGCATCCGCACATATGTGCTCAGACCCAAGGCTTTTGTCGGATGTCAATCAAGGTGTGAAGGTGAACAGCGAGGTGGTAGTGGCTAACAATATGCGATTGAATGTAGAGAGTACTGGAAATGTGCATTTACCGATTGATGATTGCAAGGTCAAGGTGGAAAATGTGTTATGCATACCTGACCTCTGTGCTAACCTTCTTTCTGTGAGTCAGATCGTGCGCAAAGGAAATAAAGTGATTTTTGACTCTAAAGGTTGTAAAATCTATGATCCAGAGAATAATTTATTGGCCTCAGCTTCTCTTGATGGAGAGCTTTTCAAGCTGGACTGTACAGGTAAAGATTCTGCTTTTACAGCAAATCGTGTAGATCATGCTATAAATTTATGGCATAGAAGAATGGGCCATTTAAATTTTAGTAGCATTCGAAGCATGCTCAATGATTTTGGCTATCCAAATTTAGAAAGTATTCAGGAGAATGTAAACTGTGAGGTCTGTGCCAAGGGCAAACAGTGCCGTAGGCTTTTTAAGAAAACAGGTGCCAGGGCAAGTGATGTGTTGCAGTTAATACACTCCGACTTGTGTGGGCCGATCAATGTTGCGAGCATGGGTGGTGCACGTTATATTTTGACGTTTGTGGATGATTTCACAAGGAAAACGTTCGTGTATTTTTTGCGTGCGAAGTCAGAAACGTTGAATCGTTTTAAAGAATTCAAGGCCCGTGTGGAAAACGAATGCAACAAGAACATAAAGGCACTGAGAACAGACAATGGATCTGAATACTGTGGAAAAGAATTTCAGCGTTTACTTCGTCAGTCAGGAATTCAGCATCTTACAACAGCACCTTACACACCCGAACACAACGGTCTCATTGAAAGGATGAATAGAACTATCATCGAAAAGGCACGATGCATGCTCCTTGACGCTAATCTCCCAAAGCATTTTTGGGCAGAAGCAGTCTCTACAGCAGTGTTCCTTATCAATAGATCTCCGAGTAGTTCATCAACATGTAAAGTTCCTGAGGAAGCGTGGACTGGTGTTGCGCCTGATATGAATTTCTTGCGAACATTTGGTTGCAAGGCGATGGTGCACATACCGAAACAGAAAAGGAAGAAGTTGGATGCGAAGTCAGAGGCATGTGTATTCCTTGGATACTGTGATGGCACGAAAAATTATAGACTCTACAATCAAGACAAAGACAGGATAGTGATTAGCCGTGACGTTATATTTTTCGAAGATGAGCATCTATATCCAGTGGATGATGATTCAAGTTCCTATTTTTTCGAGATTGGTTCAGCTTCAGGTAAAGATGGTGAAGTTCCAGGCGTTGTCAGCGAGGTCTCCGAGTGTGATTCTGACGAATATTCTGATGCTGCAAGTGAGATCAACAACATCGAGGAGATATTTCCGGAAACCATTGATGAGCCAACCAATGAAAGAAGAAGTGAGAATAGTGAAATCGAATACATTCTACCGCATTCAGTTTCGAGCACGATAGAAGCACCAGACCAGATGAGGAGAAGCAATCGAATACCGAAACCGATAAAGAGAGACGACTACATATCGTATGCAGTAAAAACAGGTGAGTTGCATGACCCTTTTACCTTAAATGAAGCTCTTAGTAGAGCAGATTCGGAATGTTGGCGACAAGCAATGGCAGATGAGCTAGATTCATTGAAGAAGAATGATACTTGGGAGCTTGTCGATTTGCCATCTGATAAAAAACCTATAAACTGTAAATGGGTTTTCAAGACTAAACGCAATTCCGATGGTGCAATTTGTCGCTATAAAGCCCGCTTGGTAGTAAAAGGTTGTTCACAACGAAAAGGCATCGACTACGAGGAAACCTTTTCTCCGGTGGTGCGCTACAGTACAATACGTTTTTTGATTTCATTAGCCGCTCAGTATGATCTCGATATAGACCAGATGGATGCAGTGACTGCATTCTTGCAGGGAGATTTACCGGACTTGATTTATATGCTACAACCTGAAGGGTTTTCTGATAAAACTGGTAAAGTATGTCGCTTGAAGAAATCTCTATATGGTCTAAAGCAGGCTAGTAGGCTTTGGAATGAGAAGTTAGACACCGCACTTCTACAGTTTGGATTGGAGAAATCAAAAGTTGACCCGTGTGTATATTTTTCTCACAAGAATGCAAGTCCGATTATTGTAGCTGTATATGTCGATGACATTTTAATTTTCTCCAAAGATTTTGAAACAAAGAAAAAACTAAAATTGTATCTTCACAGTTCTTTCCATATGAAGGACATGGGAGAGGCCCGATTTGTTTTAGGAATTCAAATAAAACGAAATCGCGAGAAGGGGTCTATCAGCATCGACCAAGAACATTACATCAGAGAGATATTGGCACGTTTCGAAATGTCAGACTGCAATCCTGTGAACACGCCGATGGACTATAACCAGAAGCTTACAAAACTTATGTGTCCTCAATCTGAAGAAGAGAGAAATGAATTGTCCAATATTCCATACCAAGAGGCGGTTGGATGCATCATGTTTGCTGCGCAGGTGTCAAGGCCCGACGTAAGTTTTGCTGTCAGTAATGTATCTCGTTTCAGCAACAATTTTGGCAAGCCACACTGGACCGCTGTCAAAAGAATCCTACGCTACTTGAAGGGAACAGCTGATGCTAAGCTAGAGTTCTGTAAATCCAAGGATCGTCAAGTTATTGGATTTTGCGATGCAGATTGGGCGAACGATAGCGATGACCGTCGATCAACTACAGGCTACGTTTTCTATTCTGGAGAAGCGGCAGTTTCGTGGAATACGAAGAAACAACCGACTGTCGCCCTGTCATCAACGGAAGCTGAGTATATGGCAGTATCCTCAGCCGTGCAGGAAGCTATATGGCTCAAGAGTTTGGAAAAGGAACTTGTTCCATGTACTTCAACAACAACAACGATTAATTGTGACAACAAAGGTGCTATTTGTTTGGCGTTGACTACTGCTTATCACCCACGGACGAAGCACATAGACGTCAGGCACCACTTTGTACGAGACAAGATAAACGAAGGTGAAGTCAAGCTCAATTACATCAATACATCAGAGATGTCAGCCGATTTTCTGACGAAGGCAGTTAATCACCAAAAACATTTGTTTTGCTCTTCAGCTATTGGGCTTAAATTCAAATAGATTGTACATTCAGTGGGGGTGTTGAAATATAATATACAATACCTATTTAATGTACATACACCCTAAGTTTCTAACTACTCAATGTTAACTAATAACGTAACGTAATAAATCACTCTCTAATTTGTTCTCATCCAAAGCGGACGTGTTTTATTCGATTAGTTTTTCTGGAAGTTTGTAGAATCTTTTCTGCGCACTTATTCAACAACAGGTCAGCTGTTAAATCGTTTTGTACAGAAAACTCAGAAATGTCAAACACGTAGTATATATATGTAAAATATGTGTACAATCATGTGTAAATCCGTCTCCAAAAAGAGGTTCAAGAGAAATGAATCCTTCGAGAAAATAATTAAATTTCTTTGTGAAAGAAATGCGTTTAAGGGAAAAAAATTACCACTTTTACGTCACGGATCAATTCTTGGGTTGTAAGAAAAGGCACATGACCTCTCAATGTCATTTTGAGGCAAAATCATTTGGTGGAACATAATTCTCAATTATCATTGAGATAAAATGGTTACCTTACAAATTGTTGTTGTAAATATGTCAGTCACGTCGAAATAGCTGAGTGAGAAATCGAATCCAAAATATTTTCATCTCAGAGATCTCAGAAAAAAATCTCATTTCTCATTTGTGTTCCAGTTTTTAAATCTCTGAGATCTCAGTGAGATGTTGTTAGGTGGAACTGGCCTAATTAATTTGACGGCATATGCCAAATGTCAAAAAAATCCATACATTTTTAGTTTGGTTTGAAAATCCTGCCTCACTTTGTTGTCTTTTTCTTACTAGCAAGTGCGAAAGAGAAAAAACATATAGACGTCAAGATAAGTCGGAGGAAAGAATCCAATGTGAACATCGTCATACCTTAAATCTCACAAATAGAAAACGACATTACAGAAGAAAAATATTAAACACCATAGAGCAACTATGTGTGACTCGTTCCTTGATTTGGGCGTTCCAATTTTAATTCAAAATAAACTTAAATAAAAGAACGCACTTAAAGTGCGTTGCACTCTGCGAACACAGCCTTCGAGACTCTTTGAGTTATCCGAGTTACCAACCTAAGAAATTCAATTTTTCTCCGATCGAGTATCGATACTCGAAAAATGTCAATTTTTTATCCGCAGCCAGATTTAAGTTTAAGTTTTATCCGCAGCTGCGTGTTGTATTTGTAATACATGAAAGCTCCCACTGCAGATACGGATAGCTATGCCAAAAAACACGCCTAATATAGCGGGTGCTATATGATCAATGGCGTACGATTGATTCGTAGTAGAGTTGCGCAAAACAATTCCAAGACCGGAACGAACATGTAACGCTTCTTTTGTTAGTCGGAACTGTTAAGGTTCTGTAAATGCATAATAACATGAACATGGCAACATGAACTAATAATCGAAAGGAAGAGTTGGTTTCTTGGTTTTGGTTGGTTTTTTCAATCAGAGTATATCTAATAATGAGTATTGAAACTCAGCATAATTTCCTTATCAGTTCACATTTATTCTTACATAGATAGTAGAAATAGATGACAATAGGCGTGTTTTATTGGGAACTTAGCTCAGCTTAGCAATAGAAATTACATGTCAAACAACAACAACCGAAAGCTAAGTAAAAATAAGTTAGGAATTTTACCCGGCGGCCACACGAGCAAGTTCTGGCTAGCAAGTTGGCATACAACCAAATGTTTTACTCACACATTCAAACTTTTAGTACTTGCTTTAGTACTGGCTGGTCAACTGGCTAGGAAATTTTCCAGCCAGTTAAACGAGCAAGTAACTCGGCAAGTAATTTGACAGGTTTTGCCAAATATATCAAAATGAACAAAATTAAATTAGAAAATTAGTTGAAACGAGGATTTTTATTTCTATTTTTGATGGCGACATCTTGGAAATTCAAAATTGGATGTTAAAAGCAGGTAAGCTTGTGAAAAATATGTGAACTTGCTGGCAAGTTGACTAGCAAGTTTTTTGCCACCTACGTCACACCAAGTACACCGATAGAGATTTGACAAATAATATATGTACGCTACTTGCTGACCAGAACTTGCTCGTGTGGCCGCAGGGTAAGTTAGGAATTTCCTGAAGATAAGGTTTCAGCAATCCGACACTTGAGTTTTTCGTTGTGTTTTTCGTTTATCAAATGTCAAAACCTTTTGAAGAAAATAGTTTTCCACCATAGCAACTCAATGTAAAAAAAATTGTTTCAAATTTGAAAATAGTTTTTCACCATAGCAAACTCAATGTAAAAAAAATTGTTTCAGGTAGGTGTAAAGATGGCGTTTGGAATATTTCGATTTTTGACATTCTGGTGAACGAAACTTAATTCAAAGCTGACTATAGCGTTTTATTGGAATTCCTATTGCTAAGCTAAGCTAAGTTCCCAATAAAACACAGCTAATAAGAAACTTAAAGGAAGGAAAGAGAAAAGACATTACGCTCTTTTGCTTTTTTCTTTGTTCACAACTGATAACGATCATTGCTCATCGCCTTTGAAATTACACTACAATAGGTTCGTTCGTTTACCTCATAAAACTGCCCAAAACTGCCCGAAACTCCCACTTTTGCGTTCGTTTACTGCCACTAATCCTAAAATCTGTCACTTTTGAAGGAGAAAATATTTCCCCTACCTGCCGATTTTAGCTACAAAAATTTCTTGTGGCAGTTTGTGTAAGTTCTGTCAAACCATAAGAAGTACATTGAATTTTTTTGACGTTTGACATAATTTTGTGCATTGGGCAGATTTTGCATGTAAAGCGTTCGTTTACTTTTTGGGCAAATCATAAAAATTCATCCCCACTCCTCCATTTTTGACAGTTTTTACACAAACTGCCCAAAAAGTAAAAGAACGGACCTAATAATAAAAGCAACCCTCATACACAATCTCTGTTTGCGTTGCCAATATTGACGAAATCGCATCATATATTGCGTTGAAAAACATATAGCAGTTATAAAGAATCCATTCTGGCAACGCATGATATTATGTTGGAAGCAAAGATTAATTATGTAACAAGATGGGAAACTGACTTACGTTTCACTCCCTAGATCCCGCAATTTTCATATTCTTTCATTTTATTTTCTTTCCTTGTACATGAATAATACAAAAACAAAGAGATGAGGTGGGATTCTTATATTTTTGCAGTTCTCTTTTGTTTGTTTTCGGATTTTCAAATTTAACGTAGATAACTAGATTGAATTTTCAAATTGTTCAAACACGTTTTTCTTAAACCCACCACGAAAATACTTGAAGGATGCGTTCCGAAGCTTTAGGCTGAAAACTTAATAGTGCTTTACATTAAGATATGTTTAAAGGCAGAAGCACACTCAAATATTTAAATACATAATATACTGAATTAAGGAAATATCAGGCAATTTTCATGGTCAATTTGATTCTTGTTCTCGAAAAATAGGAAAAAGGGGCATAACGGCGAAGAGGGTTGCTGTTTTTGTTTTAACTTCAACAAAAAATTAAAATAGGTATGTATTTGTTATTTTTTATTGCATTCAATAAACAAATTCTTGTCTCACAACTCAAGAAGTGAAAAAACTTTACATTTGTAATTTGCAGCCAAAACAAACAAAAATGAACCGAAATATTATTCCGTGTTTTCATACTTCATTTTCCATCGTTTAATCTTTAGAACGTGTCATAAGTGGCCGAGAGACCGTTTCCAAAAACGCATACCTACAACAAAATTATTTCTCGTTATTAGTTTTTTTTTTTTGCAAGCATCTCTGTGTTAATAAAATATGTACTTAGCTTCATACAAAAAGTAAAAACAGAATATTTTAAAAGCCCTTCATCTTGATGCCTCAGTGTTGGAAAATAAAAATATTAAAACATTTTGATTGTTTGTATGAATGAAAACAAGAAAAATATTTCTTTTACCTTACCAGAATATACAGAATTTTTTTTGTTCTGTTCACAATTTCTATTACCGTCACTCTTTGAAAATGAAATTTCACGAACAATTTCTACGCCTGTACCCATGTTCTGTAACTTCTCACATCGAGAAAATCATACCGAAAACAGTATAAACGGAGCGTAACTAGTTTTTTTGTATGAAATTTGACACAATTTGTTTCGATTTTCTATGTTTCTCGACTCCGAAAGTTTTCGACCGAGTTACAGAACATGGACCTATTTAATAGCTTTTACTTACCTAATAATTTTACTCTATTTGTGAACATATCCATTAACTCACCTCTTTTTTCAAAAAAATTCAAATTTAACTGCCGAAATTATTCCCCTTTGGTGAATAGACGGATTGAAAGAATGTGTTAGTGAAAACACGCACACATCTTAGCAATCCGTAAATTTTAGCTTGCAGGCAACTGTCATTTTGACAGCTTTGTTTCCCATCTCCTTACCTTATATAATCTCTGGTTGGAAGGAAATGAAAAATGTTTCATTGCTCATCGCCTTTGAAAGTCATTGAGAGAAAAAAGGAAAGATGCAAGGGATGAAGGCATAGTCGAAACTTCTTGCACATAATGCACATACGGTTTTACATAAGGAATTGATTTGACTGTTTTCCCTCATGGAATTGTTGTTAGGTTTTTAATTGCAAATTTGTGATTGCAATAGTGACTACCACTTTTGCAAAAGAGTTTCCCTACTCATTGTTAGGTATACTCTGCTTTTAATCTTCAAACCACAAACAAAAACCAACAAAACAATAACAAACAATCAAAGATACACTACAAATGCTAAATTGCTAATACCAATACGAATACAATGCACATCATTTTTCATGTTCATCTTTCATGAACGAAATAAACTGGAATCCAAATCAGTTCTGTCTTTTAATGTTCATAGTTCCGCTTCCGACTCCGACCCAAAGGAACTACATTTATGTCATACGCGAGGAACTACGAACCTTCGGAACTATGACCTATCTATGAGTATTAACAGAGATATCAGACATCAGACCGTTCAATGTTCATTTCGTTCTAGATCATATTAACACTACAAACACGCTTGAACTACCTACACATGCTAATACATACAGTGGTTGTTGGTTGGTTTGGTATTTCATATTCATTCGTTCCATTTGTGTGTGTATAGTGTATACCTACAAGCACAAGAGCGCGAGTTTCACAAAAGGTGGCTTGTGTGTATTTTGTTACTTTTTACATGATACATGTGTTGTGTTCTTTTCTTTCCACTTTCATATCATACTTCATACACATATCCAGTGGGAAACTGGGAACTATGAACTGCTCAACATGTGTTTTGTTCTTTCTCTTTCTCTTTCCAACATGTTTAAGTTCAGGTTATGGAACGAAAGGAAATGTTTGCGGTAGAGGACATAGTTCCTGGAACTATACATGTCCGTAACGACCCATGTCTAATTCGTAGTGGTCAACAACAGTCTCATATGTCGTCTACAATGTGCCATGAGATATTTACTGTCGCATACTCGTCGTTGCTGCCCTTTATTTATCTTGGATAAATAAACAGTCTTGGTGAGGTTCAAGAGTTTACCCTCGAGCCCAACTTCGGACGTACTGTCAAGTATAGAGAATCATTATTTAGCCGTACTACGCGAATGTGGAACTCTCTTCCACACTCTGTCTTTCCCAATCATTACAATGTTCAAGAATTCAAGACCAATGTACACCGACACCTCCTTTCCAACCCCTTCCCTTCTTCCTAATGCACTCACTGTGTCTTTGGTATAAAAAGGGTATAAAAAATCCCTTGAGTGGGTGCAAATTATATATAAAAAAAAAGTGTACATCTTGGAAACACTTGAAAGGGACCGTTTACAATGCAGCTCACACTCCCACGACTCTTTGCAGCTATCGCTGGCGTCGGCACTTTGTTTATGGTGTGTCGTTGGATATCGAAGGCATGGGCCTGGTACCAACTGTTGGATTCGATGCATCTATGGGAACTCTGGTAATGCTGACTCAGCAGTTATGGAGCGTGGTTTGATGGCTACTTGGTGGCTTCGAGGCGATATGGCTGGGCAGTTGAATTTTAACCGTCGAATAGTGTAGACAATTTTTGTGCCTTTCTAATTTCATTAAATAAAGAATAATTTGTGTGACCACAACCTGTTGTATTTGTCTCGACTATTTGATCCTGAACATATATTTTCCCCCCTGAATAATAAAAGACCACGGAAGATAATTCCCGAACACATAGGAAAAAATTAACACCTGACACTTACACAAATAGGACGCTATCTATCCCAGATCGCTTAGACTGTACCACTCCCAAAATGGTATTTGATAATCACTTCCATATTTCCATCCCTTTATCCTTTTGGGAAGAAGGATGACCTCTGGAAGAAAACACGATACACTTGTATACTGATGATTCAAAGAACGACTAAGGCGTTTGAAGTGGTATCTACTCGAATCAACTGAATTGTTGCCGGCTCGGTTCCAGATGACATAAATGTCATCGGGGAATAACCCCAGCCATCCGTCTGGGTCCGTGGCACGCTAGCGACACGCGGCTTAGCTCGTCGGAAATGGGGGGATCTTGGTCCCAGACGGACAGGAACCGGCACACAAAAAAAACATATATCGTGCCAGAAGAAAAGGACAACACAAAACGAAACGAGGACATCACGTTACCTTCACTCTTACCGCGCTGATGTTGTTGCGGCGGCGCTTGCCCACCCTACCATGGAGTCCCAATTCCAAATATTCCGGGGACTCCCCGAACGCCATTACGGTGGCTGTTTCCGGTGCCTCGGGTCTTCTAAGACTTCATCCGCCGCTCATCATCCCCTGAAAAGAAAAAGCCTAGCACGCCATCTTCTGGCCCTCAGCTAAACGCATTAAAAACGAAACGCTCTAATGACGTGGCAGAACATTGGCTTTTATTGTTGAAAGAAAAAGATATCTTTATACAAACTCAAAATTTCAAATCTAGCAAAATAAATAAATAAATGAATTAACCAAAAAAACGAATAAATATATAATGGAATCAACAAAAAGCATAAATAAATAAATTAACAAAAAAACGAGTAAATGACTAAATGATCCAAAACAAAGCAAAATTAATAAATAACAAAAAAAGGTAATAAATAAATAAATCACAAAAAGGCAATAAATAAATAAATAAATAACAAAGAAAATTGAATGAACAAAAAAAAACGTAACGCAAATTGTTAAAAACTAAATAAGATAAAAGATTTAAACTTAATCCTAAAACTATTTAGCTAAATTTTAATGTTTTTTTTTTTGTATTTTTATGTTGTTTTTAATTTTTTTTTGTATTTTTGTAATTTTTTAAATTTTGTTTGTGTTTTTGGTATTTTTATAATTTTTTGGTATGATTTTTATGTTTTGTAAATGTGTTATTTGTTTTTGTATAGCTTGTAATATTTTTGTTTTAGATTTTTATGTCTTTGGCAAAAAATCAATAAATGAAAAAAATTCATAAAAACTTAAGTGTTCCCAAGGAAAATGAGGCCAACTTCACGTTCCGAATTCCCAGAAATGGATTTTAGTACGCCTTAATTTTCTGCTCACAAAAAAAATGTTCTACAAAAAAAAAACGCGGATGGTAACCCTATTTCCCTAGAGCTCTAAGCAAATGAAGATTGCGCACCCGATTTTCCCACAAAGAAAGGGCCTGCGGTTCGGAAACAAGAACGCCCAGAAGTCACCCACTTCCCCTTTTGATTCAAAACAATTTAACCAAATAAATGTATATAATATATAAAACAAAATAAAAAACTTGTAAAGAAAAGGATAAAAAAAAATAATAAAAAAAAGCAAACTTAAATTTAAAAATGCATGCACAATAAAAATTTAAAAAAAATGCCACGCCAAAAAATTTCACTTTTAGTTGTTGTTGTTGTTGTTGTGATTTTGTTGTTTAAGGTTCGGCTCCGGCCCGGAACTCGAAAATTTCCCAAAAAAATTGCAATCAAAAATTTGGCATTGCCAAAAAAAAATTGGTATGGTCACCCTAACCACTTCGAATGCAATGCAAATTTTATGTTGCTGCACTTGGCCGTTATTGGCCGTTCGGCTTGAATATGCTAGGCTCTTTGTTTCTTATTATTGGCCTTATTTTTGTTGTTGGCCTTATGGACTTAGCGGTCACAATTTGTTCCACAAACAACCAAGGAGTTGGCGGCCTGACCTTTGGTTGACCGCCAAATAACGAACACTTTTTCTTGTCTTTGAATTCTGGATTGAATGTTGTGAACTTATTTGTTGGCGGTTTCTGGCCCTTGGCTTGAATTTTCTTCAGTGGCAAGTCAAATTACGGCAAAACCACAAAAACAAGAATAACATGAAAAATATTCAGAATTGGCTACGGGAACCACCACTGCACAACTTAAAAACTTTACTTTTGGATTTAAACTCAGTCGTCGCGTCGGTCGCCTTGAAATTTCTTACAACCAGCAAGAACTGATTTAAAGCTTAAAGTTTCTTCCCAAACCTTTCCAATTCTCTAACATTGGCAGAAACTTACTCTCTAAAAAAAATAACATAAATAAGCTTATTACTATTATTACGTCATACCCAAAAATTGCACCGAACCCAAAACCCCGAAACATAGGCAATCCCTGTTTCAAAAATTCAAAATTTATTGCACTAATCCTAACGTAATATCCTAATCCTAACTTTGACTAGCCGCCATCTGTCGGCTAAACACATTTGGGTGCACCTTAATACCATCCACTCTCATTCCACATTCATACAACAAATAAACTACAACCACCTTCATTCATAAAAAGAAACTACAAAAATTCTTTGTATATGCAAAAATTATCCCAAATACACTAACAAAAACAAACAAACCCAAATTCATGATGGCCGACTTCGTCAATGTAAGTATTTTTGTCTTTCATGTTTTTGTTATTTTGTCATAAATAAATGTTTTCTGTGTCTAGTTTTTGTGTCGTTTTGTCCAGTAAAGTTTGAAATGTAGTTAGGTATAAAAGATATTGATAAAATAGTGGTATTTGTAAGAATATTTAATGTTTCTAAATTCTTGGCAGATTAACTCCCTTTCCTGAAACACAGGGCTGCCGACCGAGAACACAGGTTAGTGCATTTTTCAGAATAGTATTTTTTATAACTTTTTCTTGCAAAATACTGATGTTTACTTCTATTTTCAGATACGATCGCAACAGAATCTCAGTCCATCATATAGACTTCCCAATCAATGTAGCAGAGGTTATTACGATTAAAGAGGCATTATTATCCTTTATTTATTCAATTCGTTAAATACTAACGTGAGACATGCTTATAAAACAAATAAGTACTTAAATGCTAACTTAAATCTAAATTTAATTTAAACTGTTATAAAACAATGTTATAAATTTAAGGCTTTTTAAATTATCATTTGGTGAGTCAATAAGAAAATGAAATTTATTATATAAGTCAATTAGTTGATTTAGAGGGCTATGTGCACCATAGTTCGATCTGCTAAAAATTTGGTTAATGGGTCTTTGTAGTCGAATGCTTGACCGACTGAAACTGAAATTAATATGAAGAAGAACCGATGGCGATGATATAGCTCCATTTATTATTTTCACGATAAAACAAAATTGTAGATATTTTCTATGGTTTGACAAAGAAGGCAGGTTAATGAAAGAAAGTCTTTGAGAATACGGGGGCAGAGTAGTTCCACGAAACCAAGGAAGAGAACGGAGACAAAAACGCAAGAATCTTCTCTGAATCGCTTCAATTCTAACTATATGTACAGAATAATAAGGCGCCCACACTACACAAGCGTATTCGAGAGTTGGTCTCACGAAAGGAACAAAAAGTAATTTTAGAACGTATGGGCACGGAAATCACGACCAAACCTCTTAATGAACCCAAGGACTCTATTTGCTTTTTTAACTACAAAATTAATATGTTCAGTAAATGTAAGTTTGGAATCTAAAACTACTCCCAAGTCAGAAAAAATAGATACCCTACTTAGAGGACAAGAATCAAACATATAATCAAAAATAATTGGATTTTTCATGCGTGTAAAACTCATGGTTTTACATTTGTCAACATTTAAAACAAGACGATTTCTATTGCACCATTCCCTAAATAATATTAAATCTTCCTGCAGAAGTAGAAAGTCAGATGTAGAATTTATACTTTTGAAAAGTTTAATGTCATCAGCATATATTAGGACAGACGAGTTTTTTATGATCGCAACAAGGTCATTTATAAATAAAATAAATAAAATCGGGCCTAAGTGGCTGCCCTGGGGGACACCAGAATTTACAACAAATGGACTCGAACACTCATTACGAAATATTACACTATATTGTCTATTTTCTAAATACGATGAAATCCAATTTAAGAAATTGTCGTTAAACCTTGTTGAGATAGTTTTAGAATAAGTGTTTTATGACACAACTTGTCGAACGCTTTACTAAAATCAGTAAATACACAATCTACCTGCTTACGCTTTTCAAAAACATCTTAGGACGTAAAGTTAAACAGATTAGTAACAGTAGACTTTTTCTTGACAAAACCATGCTGGTTATCACAGATAATAGAACTACAATGAAAGGAAAGGACACTACATACGATAGACTCAAACAGTTTAGGTATCACAGATAGTTAGCAATAGGTCGGTAGTTCATAATTTCATTTCTAGGACCTTTCTTGTGCACTGGGGTAATAAATAAGCTTTTCCAGATAGATGGAAAAGTTGAATTTCTCAAAGACATGTTGAAGAGAACACATAACGGGTATGACAAATAATGAACACATTTTTTTAAGATAGAAGATGGTACACCATCAGGGCCAGGACTAAAGCTTTCGTCTAATTTCAATATGTAATATGAAACGGTATGTTCACTAGGGCGGAGCGATTTTTTTTTTTTTAGAAATTCAAAAACATACTGCCCGCAAAAGTTGCATATGGTTCAGAAATGCATTTTAAGATTTTTTGTAAATTTTTATTTTCACCTCTAGGGGTCGCGCAATGCGTGGAAATTTTTTTTTTTTTGTTTAATTTTTTTTTTGAATTTTTTTTCAGTGTATGTGTTGACTTAAAACTTAGATATGAATTATGAACATTAACAAGTTTAAGAAGGCTCTACTTATAAAGAAGGTAGCTTCCCTAGGTTTTCTTAACAGCCGGTGTTTTGAAACATTTGGGTCCTATCATTCTATTAGGTCTTATACAAACAATTTTAAAGAGACATTTTTAGTAGTATTTTTGTTATATTTTTGAACGCTCCATTGTTTGGCGTTTTCAATTTAATTTATTTCTGTCAGTTCAGTAAATTCAGAAATGTTTGAATTAAAAACATATTTGTTTTAAATAATAAATACAATAATAATAAATATCTATATAAAAAATATTAAAAAAGAATAAATCAATCGTATCGTAGTTCATAAAGGTAATGTTATTGAAGAACACATTGTATTAATTAGAGAACCTGGCAACCAATACCTAGGACATTATTACAACACCTAATGGAAAAGCAGAAACAATCTGCTACAATAGTATCTTAATAAGTAGTCTCAAAGATATTGGTTGCGACACAGTACCAATGTTAATACCGGGCTCAGAGGTATTGAAACAAATTGAAACAAAAATACGCTGACCTTTGCAATGGTCTATTTGCTTGCTGCATGCCAATGAGTTGCCTCTAAGGCACTTGTTTGAGAAACTTTACGGCAAAACATCAGGGCCGAATGCATACGCCGGAGATATATTTGAAAAGACCTCAAGAACTGTCAAGACTTATCCGTCGTTCCATACAAGGCAGTTCAAATAATTTTACCCGATATACAATTTTCTAGTCTGAGCCCGGACCAAAAGTATTTTTATGAAATATGCAAAGCATAGCAATAAGCATTAAGCAATGGTATCCGAGAAGGACCAATTTTCGAAAACAATCCTGGAACAATGGTGCATTCGATATGTCTTACTTCAGCTAACCGCATCTTTCGGGTATAGATGTGTCAAAAGAATCCCCAGATGAGCCATTGAAGCAGATAGTTGAGTACATTGCCAAAGTGTACGCTGATATGTGGTTTGAGATTAAATCGAAGCCTTCTTTTGTCTATGGTGCGAAATACTTTTTTAATACTATAAAGATGACACGTTATCTGCTGTTTTCGCTGGAAATAGATATTTCGGAAACGGCGAAAACATTTTGGTAGCTATGTTGTTCGATGACCGCCAAAATTGTACATATCTGGGGCTTCGCCGGAGCTTAAAAGCAAGAGTAGCAGTCAATAGCAACACCAGTAGCGAAGTTGGCCGAAAGTTTGAGCTCCCAAAATTGAATTTCGAAGCTTGTGAATACTTCGAATTGTAAGATTGGTGGCGAATTGAAAATAACCGTTTGATTGAGCCTACAATTCTCAAAGATTATACTGAGGAGGTAGACCTTTGTGAAATAGTGCAACAAAAACAATCGACTAGATCAAACGTCTTTAAATAGCTTCCATCACACAGCCAAGTAGTTAGAAAGAGCTGTTAAGTTGGTGACCGAAGCCTCCCAGACTGTTTGTGGTTTTATAAACAGATATGGTATTATATCAAATACTTTGATTCCTCGAAGAGAATTACCAAATGTGGAAACCAAAAAAGTTATTTGAAATAAAACTTTATAAAAACTTTTTACCTTTCCCTTGGTATATATTATTTTTAAAACAGCCATAAAATATAAAACGTTTAGTTACGTTAGCTATCAGTCATCGATAAAATTAACACAAATAAATTAAAGAATTCGGTCATACTGAATTTATTAAAAAACACCGTATGTAAGACCAAACCCAATTTCACAATTTTAAGGAAATTTAAGCTGCGTCTTCTAACTCAAGCCCACACCCTCCAACCACAACCCCCTCCCTCGACGAAGTGGCGTACTGAGGGAAAAGCTTGAGCCTCCCACGTCCCCAAGATTCCTTTCGTATTTAGGTGCACTTATGTATCTGACTGAAACTTTTTCACATATCGTAGATTTTTATTTTCAGGTGACCGCTCCCCCCCCCCCCCCCAACAAAAAAAATTTGATACGCACTCAAACCTAGGGCTGTTTCTTTAATCAAACAAAGTGATTTGCAATTAAATGCCAAATCTAGTGAGTATCTGCTATGGATCAGTGTTATTTTATTTATTTCAATTTTCAATGCGAGTGCGCGACCCCTAGCGGCCATTTTAAAAATTTAAAAAAAATATTTAAATTCGTTTTAGGAACCAACACAACTTTTGCGGGGGGTATGTTTTTAATTTTAACAACTTTATTTTTTTCCCTACAACAGCGCTCCGCCCTAATGTTCACTTATATTAAAATTGATGTCATTTAAATGTGGATAGTTCAATACAGAAGAAGAAGAATCAGAAAAGTGTTCAGTACTAGGTTCATCAAACGCTTCTTTAAAATGGCTTGCAAACATGTTTGCAATAACTTTAGGTTCATGGCTAGATGACGATAAATTAGACATAGAGTTAGGGTACACACAAGTTTTTCTCTTAGAGTTGACAAAATTCCAGAAATTATCCGGATTAGATTTAAGATTACGTTCAATTTTATCAATGTATTCTTCATATAACGAGTTTGAATAATCATTAAATAATTGCTTAAGAATAAGGAACGTTCTATAATCATCATCAGTTCTAGTCCTATTATATTGTATCCAAGCTTTGTTTCTTTTATTTTTCAAGTTTTTGATATGAGAATCGAACCATGGTGGAACATGCGACATCTTATGAGGTTTTTTGAATGGAAAACTTTTACTGAAACATTCAAAGAGTGTTTTGTAGAAGACATTACACATGTTATCAACATTTAAGTTTAAAAATGATTGGTTCCAGTCAATGGTACATAATGAATCAAATAAATTGACATAATCACACTTATTAAAGTTAAATTCAAGTCCATTGTTATCAAAATTATTATTTGGAGAAGACATATTTAATTTAAGTGCAATATCTAATGCAGGATGAAATCGATCTTCTACAATAAGTTTAACAGCCGAAGCTATCACCGCAGTTTCAGTACACATGGTATCGGAGAAAAAAACTAAGTCGAGAGCTCTATCCATATGATTTTTCACTCCATTGAACTGGCTAAGACCACAGGACGACATACCATCGATAATTGTAAGCTCATTTGAGCTAGATGCATTTATCGGAATAAAAAAGTTGTCGCCATCCATTTGTATCCAGTTGAGATTTGGCAGATTGAAGTCTCCTATGATCAAAATTTCATCTTTTGGCTCCAAGAGGTTATATAGGCTTTCTATGCAATCATTAAATTGTTCGTAGATATTGTTTTTTACTATTTGGAGGAATGTAAGTCGATTCTATAAATAAATGTCCGGACTCCAATTTAAGTTTAATACATAGTAAATCGATTTGTAAGGATCGAAAGTCGTTAACCAGGTGGCAAGTATGATAGTTCTTAATAGCAAAGAGAAGTCCTCCTCCTACAGTGTCGGAATTATCGTTGATCGATCGATCGCGTCTGAAGATTTGATAGGAAGCATCAAAAAGCTCGGAGTCAAGAATAGAAGAATTCAGCCAAGTTTCTGTTAGAACAATGACATCGTGAGGAAGATTGTTTATATTTTTGTAAACCATATTGGTCTTAGTCCGAAGTCCATTCACATTTTGGTAGTAAATCAATAATTCCTTAAGCTGCGACGTCGATCCCGCGTTGTCTGATTTTGGCGAAAAGGGTATTGAATTAAATTCCGGTTGTTTGATTTATATTCAAACTCGTGTACTATAACACCATTTGGCCAGAATAGCGATGAGTTTAAAACATGAAAAACTGAGTCTGGTACACGTATTTTGAAAGATGAATATTTGGTGTAGTTCCGATGAATAATTTTTTCCACGTTCAAAATTAAAGAAGTATCAAGTTTATCCGCTATATATTTTTTTATGTCAAGGGCATTCGTTGACGGAACAAGTTTGGATAAAAAGAGAACTTTATGTCCTTCAACTGTTTTAAGTCCTGATACGATAGGTGATGTGGTACAAATTTGTGCAGGTTGCGGTGGATCCAAAGATGAGCTTTTCGTCAAGTTCGTCGATAAATTTGCAACTTTCAAAGGTATTATTGCTGCTGCTGTTGAGGCTTCAGAACCATTCCTTAAAGATGTAGAAACATCAGCAATAGGAGCTGATGACGTTGGCAACGAGGAAGCAGTGGCGGATGTAGCTTCTTTACAGAGATTGAGGCCGGGAACGGGTCGAGAAAGAGAGTAGTTGTCAAAAATTGAAATAGTCGCTTTTTTTGAAAGTTGGCTAGCATCAGAAAAATCATCGTCTAGTTCATCACTTCTTCGTTTAGGTAGAGGAACAGCGTTTGTATGTGAAGTAGACTGTGTTTTTACAGTGTTGTCATCAAAAGAAGTATTGTCATTAACGGAAGTTAAATTTTCCACCTTGTTAGAAAGAGATTGTAACACTTTTTCGAGCTTTTCTAACTGTCTTGTGTTCCGTAGGACATCACGAGCTATATTTTTCTCAGCAAACGGGTCGCATTCGTCACAAAAATAGTAAAATGATTTCCTATTTTTAAATAATTTGGTGCAGCTAACATGGCTCAAAGAAAACTATATATTTTTCTCGGCGCTCAAATCTCTCGCGTCTGTCTTCACAAACTATCACAGTCCACGACTGTCGACTATCTCTGAATGAGATGGCAGAACAGTTTAACATTCACCTCATTTGGGTGCCGGGTCACAGAGACATTCCGGGAAACTGCAAAGCTGATGAGCGCGGCAAAAATTGTACACTTCTGCCCAATGTCAAACAGAGACACAATTTGGGAACACCACTTGCTATATGCAAACATCTTCTCAAACAATATGCTCTAGAATAAACAAATGATAGATGGTCACAAGGTACCAACTGCCTAGCAACCAAACGAGTATGGCTAAGAATTGACCTGAAGTGGTCAAAAGGCATAAATTCTCTGAATTCTCTAAGCAGACAAAGCATAACTAAGGTGACATTCAAAACATATCCCCTGAAGAAGTAAGGAATTCTTACGAAACGTTGGGAGAAAGAAGAAATAAAGTTTTTTATTTGCATTCAAAAACCAAAAAGAACAAAATAGCATATTTTCTACATTATCAATAAAATAAAGTGACATTCTACAAAACCCTCATCATCCCGGTCCTAATGTATGGGATAGAGACATGGACCATGACAATGACAACATCCGATGATGATTTGGGCTGCTTCGAGAGAAAAATTCTTCGAGTGATTTTTGGTCCTGTCTGCATGAATGGAGAATGGAGACGAAGATTCAATCAAGAACTGTACGAGCTGTTCGGCGACACTGACCTAGCTTGTTAAAATAAAACCACAGCCTTAAGATATCTATCAACATGTTAACTACGATGTAAGAAAATCATTATCAATGTATTTGCTTTTGATTATGTTCTATAGAAAGGAAATGTATGTTACTTCTTCTGTTCGAAATTCGAATCATTCTTTTATAAAAATGTCGATGTAAGCGAAAATGTTGAGGAATATGTCAGCAAAATTGTTTCGACGGCGCACAAGCTCAAAGAAATCGACATGCCGGAACACTGCTACTTGCTGGTTTGCTCGATGATTATGCCCAGATGATCATCGGCATAGAGAGTTCTGGAATGCGATCAAAACAAAAATCTAACAGGATGTGCGAAAAACCGACGTGCAGGACAGAGTGCACTTTTTTCTAGAAACAACAGAGGTATAAGGTGCTTTAACTGCAATCTTTACGGTCATCGAGCAGCCAAGTGTAAAGTCAAGAAAAAGATTAATCGAAAGCAGAGTGAAATTGGTCTATGTTCCGGATTTGTTGCAACGACTACGACACTCAACGAAAATGATTGGTTTGTTGATTCCGGGGCTAGCATACACATGAGCATAGGTTAGGTTAGGTTGTAGTGGCTGTCTAGTTGTTGTTGACTCACTTAGACCTCAAGGATCCATTGTGATACCACAAAAATACTCATGGGAGAGCAATGAACTTAAACAAACCAATTCGTGCTTTTAATGAAGTTAGAGAGACATTTTGTGTCGATCGTTGCCAGTTCACTGGTATTATCGAAGAAGGGATTACCGAGAAAGTTGTTCCTTCTAATGGAGATTGCTGGACATGTACATAGAAGGTGTTGGACTGTTTCCTCTTCCTCCTCGTCCATGCAGCTTCTACAGAAGTCATTTGTGTAGACCCCTAGCCTCAGAGCATGTCTACCTATGAGGCAGTGTCCTGTTATTACTCCAATTGCAGAGCTTATATTTTGTCTGCTCAGGGATATCAAGCCTTTTGACCGTTTTATGTCTATGCTTGGCCATATTTGCTTGGTTGCTAGGCACGTGGTACCCTGTGACCATCTAGCATTGGTTGATTCTAGAGCATATTGTTTGAGAAGATATTTGCATGTAGCAAGTGGTGTTCCTATGTTATGTTTTTGTTTAACATTGGGCAGAAGTGTTCCGTTTTTGGCGAGCTCGTCGGCTTTGCAATTTTCCGGAATGTCTCTGTGGCCCGGCACCCAAATGAGGTGAATATTAAACTGTTCCGTCATCTCATTCAGAGATGATCGACAATCGTGGACTATTTGAGAGTTTGTGGAGACAGACGCGAGAGATTTGAGAGCGGCTTGGCTGTCCGAGAAGATTCGTATATCCTTGCAAGATATAACGTTTTCTTTGAGCCAGGATAGTGCCTCTTTAATCGCCATTACTTCTGCCTGGAATACACTACATTGATTGGGAAGTCTGTATGATAGACTGAGATTCAGTTGTTCCGAATAGATACCACTTCCAACTCCGTAATCGGTCTTTGAACCGTCTGTATACAAGTGTACCGCATTGTCTTCCAGGGGTCTCTCTTCTTTCCAGGAGGATCTTGAAGGAATGGAAACATGGAAGCTTTTACCGAATACCATTTTTGGGGTGGTATAGTCTAAGCGATCTGGGATAGATCTGAAATTGTCTAGAATAGTAGTATGACCAGTATTGTTACTGTTCCATTGAGAGGTGGCTCTAAGCCTCACACATGAGTTGGCTGCCACCATTTTGGAGAAGATGTCGAGAGGTGTTAGGTTTAAAAGCACTTCCAGGGCTGCGGTTGGTGTTGAGCGAAGTGCTCCTGTGATGCACATACCTGCTGACCGCTTAACTTTGATGAGCTTATTTAGATTTACCATCTTGTCCAGTGCGGTCCACCATACGACAACTCCATAAATGAGTATCGGCCTTATTACCGAAGTGTATAGCCAGTGGGTTATTTTTGGGGAGAAGCCCCATTTTGATCCTATGGCCTTTTTACATGTAAAAAGCGCTACGGTAGCCTTTTTTACTCTTTCATCAATATTTGCCTTCCAATTTAGTTTTTTGTCTAAAATGAGGCCTAAATATTTGGCTTGGTCGGAAAAGCTTAATGGTATTCCTTTAATCTTTGGTGGGTTAATCTGAGGAATTTTGTACCTTCTCGTGAAGAGTAGTAGTTCTGTTTTATGTGGATTGACGTCCAAGCCACATTGCTTAGCCCAATTTGTTAGCCTATTTAAGGCATTTTGTAGGAGTTCCGAGAGAACTTGGGGATGTTTCCCAGATACAGATATTGCAACGTCGTCAGCATAGGCAATCACCCCGAAACCCTCAGCTTCCAATGATGTTAGTAGGTCGTTTACTACCATATTCCATAAAAGAGGTGAAAGGACCCCACCTTGGGGGGTACCTCGATTTACCGATCTGGTGGTAGTAAAACTTCTCATGCTGGAAGTTATTGTCCTGCTTTTGAGCATGTGACTTATGAGATCACTGAGTGATTTCTCTAATTTCAGCTTGTCCATTGCTGTTGTGATCGCCTGGTAACTGACGTTATTGAAAGCTCCTTCAATATCTAGGAAAGCTACAAGATTATATTCTTTGTATTTGAGGGAATATTCAATACTACGTACCAGCGTATGAAGTGCTGTTTCTACTGATTTTCCCTTAGAGTACGCATGTTGAGCTGTGGAAATGAGACATGGTTTTAAGCTATGTCTAATGTAAATTTCAATCAGTCTTTCCAAAGTTTTAAGAAGGAAGGATGATAGGCTAATTGGTCGAAGATCTTTAGGGTTAACGTGGGAGGGTTTCCCTGCTTTAGGAATGAAGACTACTTTTGCCATTCTCCAGGCCTTGGGAATATATTTCAACCTTACACAGCCTGTCAGAATGATTTCCAATGGTGGAATGATCATGTCTGAGCATTTTTGTAGTTCAGCCGGAATAATTCCGTCTGGTCCTGCCGTCCTGGAGATTTGTATGGATCAAAGCTGTCTATCGCCCATTGCAGTTTTTCCCGTGTTATTAGATCAACTAAATCGCTTGTAGAAGCTTGCGACTCTGATGGTAAGTCGTTAAGTATGCTAGAGCTACCTGGAAAGTGGGTGTCTAATAGCAGATTAAGAGATTCTTCATCTGTGGTAGTCCACGTGTCTGCTTCTGTCTTCAAAGCACTAGGTATTGTTGGACTTTTTGAGAGAATTTTCCTGAGTCTTGAGGCTTCTGAAGTATTTTCTATTTTACCACAGAAGTTTCTCCAAGAAGACCTCTTACGCTTCCTTAATTCTTTCTTATAAAGCTTTAGAGCTTGTTTGTATAAGTCCCAGTCAGAAGCAGATCTTGTGTATTTAGATCTGTTGAAGAGTTTGCGACAACTCTTCCTGAATGGTTCTAGTTCTTTGTGCCACCAATGAGGTTTCTTTTTACCCTTAAAAATGGTTACAGGGCACGAAGTTCTCATTGATTCGTTGAAGGCTTCGGTGAGATGGTTTACAGAAAGGTCTAGTTCATCTTTAGTGGAGGAACTTTTAAGGAGGTTGTGGTCAAGCAGTTGTGCTAGAACTTCTCTATATCGTTCCCAGTTTGTATTGCGATAATTGCGAAAACCTGTAGGTATATATGTCGCATCAATGAGCTCAAACTGAATATATCTGTGGTCAGAGAAAGAATTCTCCTTTGAGACATGCCAGTTTGAAATCAGATTCTGGATAAAGTCGGAGGTTAGTGTAATATCGAGTACCTCTTTCCTATTCTTGGTAACAAAAGTGGGTTCATTACAAATATTACTTATGAGTAGGTTAGTGCTTAAAAGGTAATCAAATAAGGACTCACCTCTCTCATTAATATCAGAGCTACCCCATACCGTGTGATGGGCGTTAGCGTCCGATCCAATTATTAGGCCAACTTTCCTCGTTTGCGCGTCTGCAATTGCCTTCCTCAAGGTGTCTACCGGAGCAGGGCTGTCGTGGCCAAGATACGAGGATATAAGCCAATAGGTGGCTTTATCCGTTGTTAGAACAGCTGTTGTGGTGTCTTTGTCGCTGTAATTGGGGAGTAAAAATACATTTAAGTTATTTTTTACTAACATGCATGACCTTGGTTCACCTTTCTCCGATGCATACAATAGTTTATATCCAGGAGTCTTGAGGCCTTTGATGATGGAGTTAGAGACCCACGGCTCCTGTATCAAGACGATGTCTTCCTTGTTTCTATGCAGTCGGATTAACAGGTTGTCTGCGGCCATGATGGCGTGATGGAGATTAATCTGAACTAATCGCAGCATTGCTACTTTTAGTCAGATCGACCTCCACCACTGTTTTGTCGGCGTTATCATCGTCTGAGGAGGAATGGAGTAGGTCTTCCTCGCTCAGAGTGCTGCCTAAGATGGCGTCTTCAGTTTCCATGTCGGAAATACTGTCGACTATCGGGTGAGCCTCCACGTCGGATGGCTTGTTTGGGGCTGTGGAGGTCGATGGTTCCACTTGTGGTGTTGCATCGACATCCATTTTGAGGGGAAGTGAAGCGTTTCCTTCCGCTGAAGGGGCTTCTATGGGGGGCGCGTTTAGCGCGTCTTCGTCTTTTTTGTATATGCGGACTGTTATTTCGTCAAAACCATACCTAATCACGCCTTCGGTCGCGGCCAGTGGAGCCAGTGATTCTCTATTGATCACCAAGAGAGCTGATCTATAGCGACCCACTGTCTCCTTCTCAACCTTGAGCATGCAAAAGAATTTGTTCGTTGTTGTGATATTCAATTCGAATGCCGCCGATCAAAGAAATTTATGTAGCCAACATAGCCAGAAAAGTTAAGGTCCAACGACTTAGATGGTTGGGTCATGCAGAGCGAATGGAAAATATTGCTCCGGCTCGTAGAGTCTTCGAATCCAACCCGGAAAACGTCGCAGAAGAAGAGAGGAAGACTGCGACTCAGGTGGAGCACACAGGTGGTAGAGGACCTGAACCAAATTGGCGTGGGAAACTAGAGAAAGCTAGCTAGGGACCGAGGTGGCTGGAGACGTTTGTTGGATGAGGGCCTGGCCCGACCTGGCCCGACCTGTAGCGCCACCATAAGTAAGTAAGTAAGACAAAACATAAGTTCCACAATTGGAGTCATAACAAGGCACTGCATCATAGGTAGACATGCTATGCGGCTGGGGATCTACACACATGATATCTGAAGAAGCTGCTTGGACAAGGAGGAAGATGAAACAGTTCAACACCATCTATTTCTATGTACATGTCCAGCACTCCCCAATAGAAGGCATACCTACCTCGGTAGCCCCCCCTTCGATAATACCAGTGAAATGCAACGATCGACACAAGATGTCTCTCAAGCTTCATTAATTTAGTGATATCACAATGGATCCTTCAGGTCTAAGTGGGTCAACAGCATCTAGATAGCCAATTTAACAACAACATTTTTACACAATTCACGAGCTACGTTTTGGTATACAAAAGTTACATCTGTTGTCTTATCCATTCGCAATCATAAAAAAGACTACTGATGGACTTAACTGTAACGTATAATTGGCCCTGACCCCGATTGGGTTAGTGCTTTAGATTTTGACTATTCGACAGCATCCTTAACTTGTATTTTCTTATCAAATTCTATTTGCAAACAGACAAATCTATAAAAATCGTATTAAACTTACAATGTAGGAACGATTTCTCATCACAAATATCTACCGCATTCCTCATGATTATCAATATTTCCTGTCCTTATTTTGCTATCTTGATGAACGAAAAATAATCCAGAAAAATTATAACAATTCAGCATAAACGGAGAACGAACGCCCAGAAAATGCTGACTTCTAGTTTTAACCCACTCATTCTGGGTATTTCACAGAATGCTTACAAAAACAAGAACAATAAATAACTGAGGGGTAAAAAATGCCTAGACAATTAATATTTTTCGAAAGATATAGCAATAGAGATAACTTTGAAACTCAACACTTAAAACATGTCTGTATTGAGATTTTCATTAAGATTCCTAACACCTCGTAGACAAAATTTCTTTGATAACAAAAATTTGGCCATTTGTTATGCTCGTGAAACAGAGACTTTTAGCAGGGTTTGGAGAGAAGTTGTTGACGGTACCATCAATCAAAACATCAAACAATTCTTACATTCTGAAAGCTATGTCACATACTAGTTCTCTTACCGTTTATAATACTAGCTGTAACCCGCTAACTTTGCCCGCGTGTTTAAGGTATCATTTAGACAGATTCCTGGGTAAAGAATACAAGAGTTAGTTGGTAAAAATTCCACAATCAAAACAAACAAAGAGGAACAAAAGGTACCGCTTGCAAAACAAAGAACAAATATTCAAAATCAAAAACAGATGAATCAACAAGTATAGGAAGTATTGTACATTTTAACGGAAATGGAAGAATAAGCACAATTAATAACGCCTAAGGATAGGCAACCAATAAAAAGGAGTGTCTGTCACTCGCTCAAAAACAGGAAGCGCCTTAAGGCCCAGCTATAATAGACGGACGGGAACGGAAGCTAGCGTCAAAACTGAACGAACCGTTTCTTTCCGACTGTCAATTGCATCCGCTTACCCATAATTGAACGGAAAGCTTTCTGTCATTATTCTGTGTTGGCCAAATTATTTTAAGCGCGCGAAAGCCATTTTATATTCTTGTTGGGAACAAAAAAAAAAAACAAAATTTCTAAAAAATGTTTGGTTAACCACAAACCACGCTTTTAACTTTTCTTGGACACTTTTTTTTTTTTTTAGAGAAATGTCAAATTTCCGCTCGTAAATTGAGAAAGAAAAGTGAGTTTACGTCCGAAAACAAAACTGAACGAAACCGAGCAATCCACTATTATGGCTGTGACATCTGATTTGCATGTATTTGTGAATTTTTGTACGTCAACGTACGCACCCTTCCGACTATTATAGTTGGGCCTTTATAGTAACAAAAAAAATTGTCTAAGTATAGTAGTTACAGGCGCGTGGCGTCTCTGTTCGAATGAGCTGGCAGTCCCCACGTTAACTGTCCCCACGCAAAAAATTATGTCATAATATTGCTCCGTTGCGACGTGAAAGATGGCCAAAACAACAAACTGACTTTCCCATTTATAATATTGGTATCATCATCATCATCATCGTATCGGCCTGGCCAATGAATTTTCTCACTTTATCTGCGCCACAACCGGGATCCGCCCGGGCCTTCTTCAGCAAGATTTTCAATGTATTCCAATTGTTGGCCGACGCCATCCAGTTCAGCACCCTAAAACTTTGGACGTCCTGGTCTACGCCATCCTTTCAGCGCAAATTTGGTCTGCCGCACGAATTGTACCGCAAAAGAATTTACGGCCCGGTTATCCTCTTCGCTCATACGAGCTAGATGTCCAGCCCAGTGGAGTCTACCAAGCTTAATTTTTGTCACCAAATCTGCTTCGCGTTAGATTTGATATAGCTCGCGGTTATATCGTCTCCGGAATCGTCCTTCCTCACAAATGGGGCCAACTGTTCTCAGTAAGATTTTTCTCTCGAATAGAATATTCATGCCTATCACAAGATCCCTTCGGAGAAATCCCCGAATGAACAATTCCGCTACGAATCACGAAACAAAACAATCACAAGATCCGAAGGGATTTGAAAAAAGCATTGCCTGATTCAAGAAAATTAGCGTCCATTTTTGAAATCAGCTGTTGTATGTCGAAATAAGTAATCAACACACCAAAAACGAAAATCCCTAAAGTTAAAAAAAAATCCCTTATTGTTCCCCAAAAATATTTTTTACCTTTTTTTATTTTGGAAAAAATTGAGTTTTACGCACTTTTTGCGACTAGAGTAGAATCTTATTAACTTGTAATTTTGATTTGATCCAGAATATTATATGAAATTACCAATTTTACTACAGAATAAAACTCAAACATTTTCGTCTTCAAATGAAAAATTCCCAAATGAGTATTTTTATTAATGGTCTGGCGTTACTGTCTGTTGATTCATTTAATCAAATTCATAATTGTGTTTTGTTTGTTAAGCTAAATTTGAATTTTGAATTTTTAAAGTTGTTTTTATAAATGGATACCATTGGGATTGCAACTGATGAAGAGGCAGAGTGCAGCAACAGGAGATGAAAATACGCAGAAGGCGACTTAGGGACTCATGCTCATGCAATTCCTTTGATATGGATGCAACTTTGTAAGTATTCAACTCCAATTACTTTAATTTTTCCATTTCCTTGATACCTGTTGCAGATTTGGAAAGATCTTCAGGCTTAACAAGGAAGCCTTCAAATACGTGTTGGAAGAAATTCTTCCCAAAACAAATTCACTTTTTCTTTTTGTGTATCCTTTGGCAATGTCTGGTTTCCGGGACAGTGCTTCATAAAGTCTATTGTATTGGTGTTTATTTGTTGTTTTCGACCCTTAAAATCGTAAATAAATAAAATTATAAACAAAAATTCACTAGACCAAGTTGAAAGAACTCACATTTTTTCAAATAAGGTCGCGTGCGAATTCAGTTAAAAATGGGTTAAAATTTGACGTTTGGTTAAATTTTGACACTTCGCATTGAATGAAATTATTTGGCTAGCTACGGAGCAGGTTAAAATATGACAGTAGTGGTTAAAAATTCATCCATTTTTATTTTTTAGGCCGTGTGCGAATTGGATGAATTGTGGTTAAAAAATAAAAATGGATGAATTTTTAACCACTACTGTCATTTTTTAACCTGCTCAGCAGCTAGTCAAATAATGTGAAGTGTCAAAATTTAACCAAACGTCAAGTTTTAACCCATTTTTAATTGAATTCGCACACGGCCTTAGGCCGTGTGCGAATTGGATGAATTGTGGTTAAAAAATAAAAATGGATGAATTTTTAACCACTACTGTCATTTTTTAACCTGCTCAGCAGCTAGTCAAATTATGCGAAGTGTCAAAATTTAACCAAACGTCAAGTTTTAACCCATTTTTAACTGAATTCGCACACGGCCTTAGGCCGTGTGCGAATTGGATGAATTGTGGTTAAAAAATAAAAATGGATGAATTTTTAACCACTACTGTCATATTTTAACCTGCTCAGCAGCTAGTCAAATAATGCGAAGTGTCAAAATTTAACCAAACGTCAAATTTTAACACATTTTTAACTGAATTCGCACACGGCCTAGGCCGTGTGCGAATTGGATGAATTGTGGTTAAAAAATAAAAATGGATGAATTTTTAACCACTACTGTCATATTTTAACCTGCTCAGCAGCTAGGTAAATAATGCGAAGTGTCAAAATTTAACCAAACGTCAATTTTTAACCCATTTTTAACTGAATTCGCACACGGCCTAAGTAATAAATTTTGTAAGTCTACGAAAGAAAAAACCTGTCGTAGAAAAGGACAACATATTTCAAGTTTTTTCGGGGCTGGTGATACCAAATTCTACGAATTTCGAATTTCGTACCAGATTTTCCACTACTAAGGGAACTTGTAATAGATTTTTCGGGGTTCGTAGTCTTTTTTCTATTACGACACGTAGCTCGTCATAGGCATGATTAATTAATGTATGATTTATAGCTCCTTTCTCCCGTATTTGCAGATGATTAAACTAACATATTTTTGTCTATAATCTATATCTATTTTCATGCCAAAATTGATTTGATCTTATAACTGGCTAAAGTTCTGGGTTTCTAGACTCGTCCTCACGTACTCCCCATATCATTATAATTATACATACTTCATATTTCTGAAGTATTTTTTTTTTTAACTTGATAAAATCTTAATGAAAAGAACTCTGCGATCCTACTGGGATAAAAAAATCTTCATAGAATTCTCTAAGATTAGAGAATTCATTTTATAAAAAGCTTTCCGTACTTAATAGTCCAGCCAAAACAGTTTTTCATACAAAGACAATTGTTTGTTGAATCTTGACGTTTTGAAACTTATAGCGTTTATTTTTGTAATCCGGAATTGGTACACAGAACTGTCCGATTCCAGATCAGATACCAAACGAACATGCAAACACATTTTGTTGCTTCTAAGGGTTGAATGGTTATGTATTTGTGAAACCTCATATGCAGAATTGCAGATGACATGACATTGTTTTTATTTTCTTTATTTGTAAACATGGTGGCGAGTACGTATGTGCGAGTGTGTGCATGTATGCGTAATTCTGTTTTTGATTCCGATTTCAAATTCGGAATCGTTTTTCTGTTCTATTCAGAACAGGAACTGTCATCTTGTGCCAAGTGGACGAATCAGAATCGTTCGGAACTAAATCGGGTGATAATTAAAATATAGGTTAATTTTTTACTAACCATCAAGGAAGCAGACCAAAGAGATAATGGGCCGCCGAACAAAAAAGAAATAAGAACTTCCTGTTACTTGTAGCACAATGTGTTGACCATCTTACAAAGAAAAGATCTACGAATTGAGTCGTATTTTCTTATATTCATTCATTTTCTTGAGTAAAGTTTTTTTTTTATTTATTGTTTTAAGTTACAAGACTTTCTGATATAACACAGGTTGCCTTTTCTAACCCCCAAATAGTAATTATTCTATTTTATTGACTGCCGCTCATCTGAATAGGTTCACTTTTTTCGCACTTTACTATCTTTATAACGGGTGATTTTTTAAGAGGTTTAGAACTTAAAAAAAAAAACACAAAAAATTCGAAAAAATGAATGAAATATTTATTTGAATCGATAGTTTGAACCTTGCAATTTAATGTTTAAAGATAATTTCATGTAAATGTTGACCGCGGCTGCGTCTCAGGTAGTCCATCCGCTGCGTCCAATTTTGGCATACTCTTTCACACATATCGGCCGGTATCTCACGAATGAATGCATGGATGTTGGCTTCCAGTGCGTCAATCGAAGCGGGCTTGTCCCTATAGACATTAGCCTTGACATACCCCCACAAAAAATAGTCTAATGGTGTCAAATCGCACGATCTAGGCGGCCAATTGACCGGCCCGAAACGTGAAATTAACTGTTCACCAAACTCGCCTCGCAATTGCGCCATTGTTTCGCGTGCTGTGTGGCATGTGGCACCGTCTTGTTGAAATCACATATCATGCAAGTCAAGAACTTCCATTTCGGGCAAAAAAAAGTTTGTTATCATCGCTCGGTAGCGTTCACCATTGACAGTAACGCTGCGATTCGCATCATCTTTGAAGAAATATGGCCCAATAATGCCGCCGGCCCATAAACCGCACCAAACAGTGGGTTTTTCGGGATGCATTGGTAGCTGTTGCAATGCTTCTGGCCGATCTTCACTCCAAATGCGGCAATTTTGCTTATTTACGTACCCATTCAACCAAAAATGAGCCTCATCGCTGAACACAATTTTTCGATAAAAAAGCGAATCCTCGGCCAGCTTTCCAAGAGCCCATTCACCAAAAATTCGGCGTTGTGGTAGGTCGGCTGGCTTTAGTTCTTGCACCAGCTGTATCTTAAAAGGCTTTACGCCCAAATCCTTCCGCAAAATTTTCCACGTAGTGCTGTAACAAAGGCCTAACTGCTGGGAACGGCGCCGAATCGACATTTCGCGGTCTTCTGTCACACTAGCTGATACGGCCGCAATATTTTCTTCACTACGCACAGTACGTAAACGTGTTGGTGGTTTAATGTCCAACAAAGTAAATTTGGTGCGAAATTTGGTCACAATCTTCCGAATAGACTGCTCAGAAGGTCGAGAATGCCGATCATAAAATGGAAGCAGCGCGCGATGAACATTTCGAACCGAGCACGAATTTTGATAGTAAAATTCAATAATTTGCAAGCGTTGTTCATTTGTAAGACGATCCATGGTTAAATTGCAAAACCAACTGAAGCTGTTTGACAGTGACACAAGGTACTAAACACAGGTCAGCTGTCAAAACCAGTGTTGCCAAAACCAAACCAGCTAAAAAATCACCCGTTATATTTTGTAATGACACTGTGCTATAGCCATACCAATGCCCTCAAATTTATGCTCTCAATCCACTGTTTTACAATTCTCGCTGTATGGATTGGGGCATTATCGTGTTGGAATGACCATTACATTGGTCCTAAGAGGTCGGAAATTTGTGGGAAAGCCTGTGCCAGCACACGTTTATAAGTATCTGCAATCATTTTTGATGTGAGAAATTGGAGTTCAAGTGTTCCGTAGTATGAAATTGCTCCCAACACCATGACACTTCACAGCTACACAGACGGCTTAAACATTGATCAAAGGTCGTAAAAATAATACTTGGAGCCGTCAGGAACCTCTGATTTTTTTTTTCAATAAATATTACCACTTGATGCAAAATTCGAGCCGATTTTTCTTTCTGTTTCATTCAAAGGCGATTCTTTCTTAATTCTTATTACTTTTAATTCCACGTTTCTCTGTCGCCAAACTGCACTTTACACTCGTTTTTCATTTAATTTTTGACGCGGAATCACAAGAACTAGATGCGCCTGTAATGATTGATCGGCTTTTAGTTTAGCCATATAAGTTCCGCCTTTCATAGTATTCCCGTAGTCTATGATATTCCGCAAATAATTGTTCACTAAGTTTTGGGCTTTTGGCATCTTTAAATTTTGTTTGCAAGTTTTCGCTGGCGTAGCCCTAATTCAGGAAATACTTTGATTTTGCCTTTTTCTTAATCACTTAAAGCTTTCCGCGATCCCTTGTTTTCAGGGGCGGCAGAAGGTATGGGGTGGGTGGGGTATGGACCCCACCTAAAATTTCTGAGCATGGGGTGCACCCCACCTTCTGGCTTTGGAAATATACCAATGTTTTTTAAGTTAAATTGAGGAAAAAAAAATGTTTTGAAATTATTCGATTGATTGACTGAGACTGACCAAGTGATTTGATTTATTTATCCATCGGTCTAAGGCTCAACATCATGAATTATTTTTTATCTTTTTTTTCTGCTTGATTTTAGTTAGTGTCCGACCCAACCTTCGGCTTCGGCTTCGGTATATACTAGAATAAAACTAAAATAAAACTACCATACACACCACGTTTTATTCTACTATGCACCCCACCTAAACAAAAAGTGTTCTGCCGCCCCTGCTTGTTTTTTTTTTCAAAAAATTTGAACTATGCAAAAATACAATTGTCACAGCTTATGACCACGCTAATCAGCGCAAAATAATCTGTTTTACTGGCGAACCTATTCAGATGAGCCGAAAAGTATTTTAGTTAAGCTACCGTGTAATAATAACGGTAAGCCTCAAAAGAAGAGAAAAGTTCTTCCACCAAACTGAGCGTATTAAAATGCTCTTTCATTACATTTTAGCTTTGTTCAGCGAGAAAAAAGACAGCACCGTACAGCACAGCACAGCACAGTACAGCAAAGCTTCATGAGAAATGTCAGAACAGTTTGGAACAGTTCAGAACACAAAATGTGTTCTACCTAAAAAGATGGAACAGAAAATCTTGTCCTAAAATGTTCCAAACTGTTCTAGACAGACTCAATGAACACGAAAGCAGAACAGTTTGGAACAGCAAATGTGTCAATGAACACCAAAAAGCTGTACTTTTCTGTTCCAAACTGTGCCAAAGTGTGCAAAACAGTGTCGCTGAACATACCTTTACTCAATCGCAGAATAGGGGGAGATAATACATACGCCAAACAACCATCAATCACTGCATGGTTGATATCACTCACGAATAATTAGAAGTGGAAATACTGACACAATCACTTCCGTTAATTTCGAATTGCTCTAGCAAATGGTAAAAACAAAATTAAATTACCTACATCCCAAAATGCAAGAATTTACTGTTAATTAACATTCTCCTGTAACAGCTATTCAAGCAGTTTACTTGGAAAAGATTGAAGTACCAAAACAAAAACAATTCGCTGAAAATCATCTTTATCAAATAAAATCAATAATAAACAATTATTTGAATCATCAAACAGAACAAACCGATTGTCGATGTTCTACTTCCTATGATGTTCAACTTTTTGAGCATTTTGCTTTGTTGGAGTTTCAGTAGAAAAATTAGAAGCGATATTGGCTAATCTTAATATGTTGACTAATACAATTTGTTATAATCTCTGTCCTAATATCTCCGCTTAGTCAAGAAGCATGAAAGTTTGTCAATGACAGGCTTGTTTTGACGTTCCGATAGGAAAACTTAAATGATGCAATATTTTGGGCGGGTAGTAAAAATGATTTTGCATAAAATTTAATAATTGATAAGACTTTGTTCGTTTTGCTGAAAAAATTAACATTTGGCTTATGAAGGGTTTTTTAATTGGCGCGGTTTGATTTTGGCTCCCCGTGGTGGCCAATTTGTTTGGGTGACATCTGTCAAATCTTTTGTTTATTATTCAATTGTTTATGTCAAATCAACATGGCAAGAGCACGTTCAAATGATAAAACTTTATTATCAAAATGAGTGTTCGTTAACGCAAACGTTGCGCGCATTGCGCCCATTTTACGCGTGGTGGCCCTTCACAGTCGACTCTTCAACGTTTGGTGGCCAAATTTGAGACAACCGCTTCAGTAAACAATCAAAAGCCAGCACCCGTACATTCAAGAAACGCAAGATCGGTCGAGAACATCGCCGCGGTCCGTGAAAGTGTACCTACAGCATAACCCGAGGCAGTCTATTCCTCGCCGTACGCAAGAACTCGGCCTTTCGCAGACTTCAACTTGGCGAATTTTGCGTCGGAACTTAGGCCTACACCCACCCGTACAAGATCCATCTGACCCAGGATCTCAAAGTTTATGACCATACACAACGCCGTTTGTACGCTGACTTGACTGGGCTTCCGGCTTCGAATCATATCTACCCGCCCTTATTGAAAAACCCTTTATTAAAATTAATTCCTCCAGAATTGACAATCAAATAAACTTTACATGGGTATCCGAGAAAACGCATACTCGAAGTGATTCGTGATTAATGGAGCATCCTTAATTACATTTGAGACATTTTGTCATCAATGGCACACGTTTCAATTCAATAACATTTGAATTGAGTTATATTTTCTGGAAATAATATTTATGGCTCGAAATAATTTTTTATCTTTATCGTTCGGCTATTTTTAACTAACATTCAATATTTGAGTGTGCATAATAAATAAATCGCATTAACAGAAAGAACACGATAAAGGCCGCTTAAATGCACTGACAACTTTCCTACACCTACATGACCAAAAATTGTAGTAGAGTATAGAATACCAATTTCGGATAATGACATTTAAAAGAGGAATGCATCGCAATTCGCCCGACGACGAAAATGACAGCTGTAATTTGTATGGAAAAGTCAAACTCGTCGCGTGACAAAGTTGAACTTTGTCGCTCGAATCAGTACAAATTTCAACTGTCATTTTCGTCGTTGGGCGACGGGCGATTTATTCTGTTCAGCTCTTAAGGCATTCTTCATTCATATTCAACCAAATTCAGATTTGGTCAATCGGTTTTGGTTAGTTTTATTGTTCAACCTATCCCGTCAGAATTCCCTTGAAAGATATTGCAATCATAAAATAATAACAAATAAAACGAAAAGTGAATAACGTTTTTACGAACATCTGTTGACACATCAACTAGGAGCCCAACCACGAATGTTTTGAATGAACTAAACTACGTTCTAACATTTTGTCCTTGTCACTGTTTCTCCGGAACCAATATGAAACCCCCATAAGTCTGTACACCTAATTTTGATTATATTTTTATCCTCAGCCAATTTGTTTTGTTTTTGGAAATCATAACAAACAAAAACAAAAGTCAATCAAAACCTACGCAAAACACGAATTTCTGCAGAAAAAATCAGCAGTTTTTATCACTGTCATAAAATGCCGTAGGTGTGTTAAATCTGCCAAAAAGTGTTGATACGGAAAAAAATGACACATTCATCTAGTAATTATGCTTGTTGACATTTCAATCATAACAATCATCTTTCTACATACACACATAAGTACATACTTGACATACACGTACATTATTATTGTAGTTTTCTAAGAATTATTGAAAAGCACTTTTCAATTCTTGTAGTTTTTAGTTCGTTCGTGTTTGCTGTCAGAATCAGAAAACGCGATAAGTTGACAGATATGGTTTTGTCTTTATTTATTTGAGGTAGCTATCTGTCCTGAATAACATAAAAAAGGAAGTTGAATTGAAGCCCTATTGGAATGTTTCAACGTGGAATTCCTTATGACAACTGTCACTTTCACTTATCTTTCCTGATTATGGCATGCGACTATTTAATTTGTTATTCAAGTGACTCACTATTAAGACAGTTGGATATCTTGAAAAATAAATAAATAAAATAAAACGCAATGACCTTGCCGTTCTAAATAACATTCAGCTTAATGAACGCCTTCAACGGTTTCCTATAATTCCCTCACATGATTTAAGGTATTTTTATTTGTATGATTATCGGACGTAATAAATTCCTAAGGTTGTTCTGTTATTGTTAGATGGATAAATTTGATATTGCCTTATAAAGCATGCAATCTGTCATTTGCCACAGGCCCACAGTATTGCCACGAAAATGAAAATTGTATTTTTAAATATGTACAGCTTACCTGTTCTGCAAAGTGCATTTTTGAGGTCAGTAGGTACAGAAGGAAATATTTTCCTGTTGAGATACGGTGACGTATACGTACTTTTTACTTGTCCCTCATTTAACGACGATTGAACAGATCCTTGAATATGTTGTAGTTCAACAAGGTATATATACATATTTTATTGACATTTCAACAACTCGAAGGAATATCTTAATAATTTTGAAAGACCGCAATATGACAACTGCAAACATAAACAAACAAAAATAAAATAAAAGTCTGTTTTACACACGTTCATACTGTCCTCGTAAGATTGATTGTTATTGCCTTAACTGACAGTATGATAAACTTAGATATGGGTCAAGAAACTTCGAAGGTAACAGAAAGTCATTCTCTGGCTTGATTTACTCAAACTGATAAAAAGTGTCTGTAAAATGAAAGGTTTGACAGTTTCTGGTTAAGTTGAGGGAGTATTAAATTTATATAAAAATTTGAAATGTGAAATGAAAACTTTGAAAGATTAATAAATGTTGATGCAGTAAGAATTAGTCATGACTATGATTGCTATATATATAAAAATGGATGTATGTTTGTTTGTTTGTATGTATGTCCGCTATGGACTCCTAAACTTCCCAACAGATATTTATGAAATTTGGCTACTGAAATGGCGTAGTGGTAAGGTGCGTTGGCTGCTAAGCCGAACTTCGTGGGTTCGAGTTCTACTCGTGACCATAGTTTTTATTTCATCTTTCACGGACACTGCCTCTTGCGAAGAACTGACAAAACTTCCAAGAGTATCAATCTGGCATGAAAAAAGTGCTTCTCAACTTTGCCGTTCGGAATAGGCGTAAAATTGTAAGTCCCCTCAACCCTTCACACGCACCCAGAGAATTGTTGATGAGAGCAAGCCACATTAGCCTTGGCTCTTCAAGAGTTGTCGCGCCACTCTATTTATTTATTTATTTTAATGGTAATAAATTAAACATAATTCGAAAACTTAATATTTGCGTAGAATTTTTGGTTCCAGAATGGCTTACATCATTCATGAGGTAAAACTCGGAAAATTCAATGTAAAAAATGCATGCAATTGTAAGTGCAGGTTTTCAAAACAAAAAAAAATGGAAAATTCTGGATTGAAAACTCTAGAGAAGCAAGTAAAATTTTAAAACAGGAATCAATTATACTTTCATGAAGTTTTAGGTGGTATTGGTTTTCAATTGTATGGAAAAATTTTGATGGAAAACTTAGAAACTCTTGAAGAGCACGAAGAATTTCAAGACCTAAAATTATTTTTTTGTATAGAAATCTGGATACAGAAATGACTTGTCGAACGGAACAAATTCTTGACTGAAAACTTCGGAAAACTCCGGATAAACGAGAATTTTTTTCAACGAAATTTTGTATTTTATCACATGATTTAATGATGTTGAAACTTGGAAAAATTCATATCGTTCTCTATTTCAATTGGATTTAAGTGAATTACAATGCATTTTGACAAAAATAAATAAATAAATAGAGTGGCGCGACAGCTCTTGAAGAGCCAATGCCTAAGTGGCTTACTCTCATCAACAATTCTCTGAGTGCAAAAACATGTGTAAAATTATTATTCTGGAGTTGATCTGAAGGCTAGCGAGACAAGGTTCGCGGGGTCGGCTAGTCCCGTTTCCCATATAAAGAATATCTTCTAATACAAACATCTAGGCAACCAGGGTTTGGAATTGAGTTAGGCTTTTAGTGGTAGGCTCAGAATGATGCGAACAATAAAATATGTTAAATTTAAATCGATTTCCAAAAAATATCATGGGTTTAACCCCTTACCAAAATTTCGGACAGAAAAAAAAGAAACGCGTAGCGTTTCGCGCGCGATCCGATGGGTAATAAGTTTTTTGAAGGCCTAGTAGCCGAGATATTGGCAAAAATGTAAATTATTCGCAAACATTTTCCCCCCAAATTCGAATCGATATTCCTCACAATTTTCCTGGATAACCGTTATACAGGGTTATCCAGTTTGCGGTTTCAAAAGTATAGGGCTGGAACATTGAATAAGAAGTACAGGAAGCGGTGTAAGCTACACGCACAGTGTACGTGAGTGAAGCAACAAAAATTTCTGATGATGTAATATAGGGGGAACTCATCTGTCAAAATAGGGGGAACTCATCTGTCAAACTGGGAATGTGCTGTCATTTTGCTGAGCTGTAATTGGTCAAATGTTGTTTTGTATAGGGCTTTTTCCCTTTTGACTGCGCATAAATTTCGATCAATTTCAACTGTCAAATATTAGGTCGTGGAGGGCAAACAATGGCGGGATTTCATACAATTTGAAATTTTTTTTGTTATTTTTCTAAATATTTCAATAATTAATGTAGCTAAAAAAGATTTTTTATTCAGGAAATGAAGATTTAAGTATACGCAAGGGATTGGATGCAAAAAGAAGGAAGTTGGACACCAAAAACCAAAAACACAGCACTAAGGAGGCAATTTTTTGTACATTTTAACAGAAACAACAAACAAAGAAGATAAAATAGTAAACTTTCAACTTAAATAAATGATAAATTTTCATTAATTTTACAGTAAAAGGTATGTTTTATGTTCCTTGTTTCATCAATTTCGACCCAATTGAAGTTGTGTGCCCTCCACGACGACAAGACGTCATCTCGTTTGACGTTTCCCGCCGGTACTCTATTTTCATCTGTCAAAAAAACAAAAACTCGAGTTCAGGGGCGCATTTATTTTTGTTGGTGATCGTTAGGCGCTACACAATTTCTTGTGCTTTTTAACACTTGATCAGTTTGTTCATAGAATGCGCTCTCTAAAACGAACTGAAGAAGGACAATAAATATGACGAATTAAGGATGAAAAATGAAGAAAATGTAACGAAAATAAAAAATAATAATAATAAAACTCGTGCATGTACACCTTGAACGTTAAAACACCATGTAGTCAAAAAAAAGAATTGAAATTGAAAAATAAAATTGATGCACAATCGATATAATCTTGATTCAATCATATTTCGGTTGGCGCCCCTGAGATTAACCATTCAACTGCCGACCAGCCCTGTTGTAATGCGTTTGTGTTTGTGAAACTCACACTACTTAGAAAAATGCTTCACTTCTTTTTCATAAGACCCCTTCCTGTACTTCTTATTCAATGGGCTGGAATTCGTTATCTGTCAAACTAAGTTGTTAAACCAATATTTTTGTTCAGGTGAAAGTCTGACATGTAAAAAAATTGTTAAAACCTACTACAAAAATTGTAATTCTGTCACAGTCACATATCGTGCTTTATTATGGTTTACATAATCGTCAAACTACGCAAGATTGGTTACAGATATTATAAGGCCTGTGCATCATATCATAGTTTCGCTCATACCAATGAAAATATCGCTGCTGTAAGTGAAAGTGTTGCCGTAGACCCGAATGTGTCGATTCCTCGTCGTTCTCAGGAATTAGGACTGTCTTACGGCACATTATGGCGTATTTTGCATTTGGATCTACACCTACATCCATAAAAAGTCCAGTTCACACAACAAATGAAGCCAGCTGAGGCTGACCATTCACAACGTCCGTCGTAGATACGTCGAAAAGATGCTTGAACAATAGGCGGTGAACGGCGATTTTTCGACTGGTCACCAAGATTATGCAATTTGACACATTTGGACTTTTTTTTGTGGGGCTACGTGAAAGACCGTGTTTATGCAGATAAACCTTTAACTCTTGAGCACTTAAAAACAAACATTCTTCAAGTAATGGCTGAGATACCACTCAATTTGTGTCAAAAAGTTGTCGAAAATTACCTCAAAAGAATCGATGTTTGCAACAATTCGCGGGGTGGTCATTAAAATGATGTAGTGTTTCACACATAATGTCAAACTTTATAATAAAAAAGAAATATCATGAAAAAATATTTTATATTTGTTTTATTTACGTTTACCTTTGAAACCACAAAATGGATAACCCAAACCCGTTATAGTTTTGCATCGATATAAGGGCCTACGCCCTACAGGTATTCTATCAGCCATTGAAAACGATTTTTTTTAGCACTCGGTTAAAGACTATTAATCCGAAAATAACTTCTTTCGATTTCTGCCTTCAGAACAACCATCAACAACTATCTGTATGTTCTGGTTCCCGAGTTTTGATCCCAATAACGTAAGATGAAAAAACGTTTTTCGGGTCGGCTAGTAATAAAGAAATGAACATTTTAGCAAAAAATTTACCGTAAAATAGCTAGTTAGATTTTTTCGTAAGTTGTTTTTACAATGTTTTGGTTTGATTCTAGATTATTTGTTGAACGCCACACTTTCTGTATGATTATGAGGGATCATAATTCAGATAAGCATATTTTTCAAAAATGGTCAACAATTTAGTGAATTTTTACTCAGCTCAGCAACGCCACATTTATTGAAACGGCACTCTATTGTTTTATCAACGAATATTTATTATACCCGGGAGTTGAAATAATACAAAACATCGTGCCAATACCTATAAATGTTATGTGTACCTAACCTAATTTTTTCTTGTCTGCTATGGCAGTATAACAATTTGCTTTGTAAAATTAGAATATTTCACATAAAATGTAATCACCATATACAACTATGTAGATAGTAAAATTATATGATCAAAACAGCAATAAATGCAGCAATAAATAAGGTGGGGTTTATGGATGGCTTATAATAAGCATGTAGTTTAATCTGTTCAAGCGCCCCCTATTTTATTAAAATGAACTCATAGTCCTTGAAAGTAAAACTACATATTCATTTAAACAAAGGTGAAATTCTAGAGGAAATTTAATTTTCTTTATTTTGTCAGGGCTTTCAATGGATCTTTGATTTACTCGCACCCTAAAATTCAGTTGGGAAATGTCTGATTTCTCTTATATCGAAGAGAAGCACTAGTTCCAAGAAAAGTAAGTGCTTAAAGTTGCCTACCTCCCCTTATAAGAATCTATCAACTCAGAAACCAACACCAAGTCTTATATGCTGATTCCACTGACGCTAATCACGAGATTTAGCGAAGTAGATTAAGAACAAATCTCGACTTTTCTGGGATTCAGGGTAGATAAAACGTACTATACTAAACGTTCTATTATTCTACGCTTTGAACTACGAATATGTACCCTTAATCCTATAAAACGCGTGATTTGTTCTTAATCTACTTCGCTAAATCTCGTGATTATCATCAGTGGAATCAGCATATTAGAAACAGTCACACAATTCAAGAACTAGGTCTGGAAGAGAAAGCTAGTTCTTCCAGAAACAGATCATGTAATCCACACACCATGTGTTTGCCTTTAAGGAAATAATACTCCAAATACATGCTAAGCAAATTCAAAAACAATTTCATTTTAGAGGAATGTTTGATAATAATCTGTCGGAAACATTAGACCACGTCCTACCTTTCCAAAGGACGCAGAGGGAAATCAAGTCATAGATCCAAAGAAATTGTTGTTGATGTGTCGCCATTTATCCAGATGAAACAGACTTCAAAATACCATGGGCTTCATTTAAATTAAGGAAAACCTTGTAGGTGGCATTGTTGGAAGACAACAATCCTTCAAGCCTTGTGGTTTTTGCACGAAGCGGTGAAATAAAGTTCATATCACGGAAAAATAGAACGTGCCAAAGTGTTTTTCGATAATAAAGGGTTTTCCAATAAGAGGTGTTATTTTGAATAGCCCGCTATTTCGGTAGCTGTCACTTTTGAAGCTGTCATTTTTTGACACAAAATGGAACGATACACACTTCAACAACGCATTGAAATTATTAAAATTCACTATAAAAATGGTGAAAATTTGGCAGAGACGGTTCGTAAAACTAAAACAATTTTGTGGTCGTCGTGAAGCACCTTGTCGGACTGCAATACAGAAATTGGTGGACAAATTCGAGCTGTTGGTACAAACTAGTGATGTGAGGAATAAAACTCGTGCACGTCGGTCAAGAACAACTGAGAATATTGCTTTTGTAGCCCAAAGTGTTGAAGAAAACCCAGGTTTGTCCATTCCTCGTCGTTCTTTCTTCCACAAACGCTATTACACCGTATTTCATAAAGACCTGGGTCTTAAGGCTTATAAAGTTCAGTTAACACAAGATCTCAAGCCGGCTGATCATCAACAACGTCGTGTCTTTGCTGATTGGGTCCTTGAAATGCATGAAAATGATTCGAAATATCATCGAAAAATCATCTTGACTGATGAGGCCCATTTCCACCTCGGAGGCTACGTCAACAAGCAAAACTGTCGCATCTGGGGCTCGGAAAAACCCAAGAGTTATTGTTGAAAAGCCTCTCCATCCTCAACGCGTGACTGTTTGGTGCAGTTTATGGTCCAGCGGGGTCATTGGACCTTACTTTTTCGAAAATGAGGCTGGAGCAACAGTTACGGTCAATGGATTGCGCTATCGAGAGATGATTAATGATTTTTTATGGCCGGAATCAGATAGTAGGTACTGATCTGGACAACGTTTACTTTCAACAAGACGGCGCTACGTGGCACACAAGCAATGAAACCATCGATCTTTTACGGGAAAAGTTTCCGGACCGTGTTTTCTCTCGAAGAGGTGATCACAAAGATCAAAGATGGAATTCGTGAGGCTATCGAGGGGAGCCACTTTCCATGAAAAGGATATGGTCCTGTGAGCGTGGTCATGGCGGCTATTTGACTGATTAACGGCATACCTTCCTCTTTATAATGAAATAAACATCCGATCATTTATCTCAAAAAATGCCATTTTTTTTAATATCAAAAATACACCTCTTTTTGGAAAACCCTTTAGATGCTACTAGACAGCGGGTTAACTCCAATTTACCCTGGAAGGACGACGTTCATGCAAAACCCACGGAAACTTGTTGCAACTATGGACCAGACCCTGATTAAAGAAATAAATGAAGCAAACTTCTAGGGGTAAGTTCATATGAGTTTTAACCTTTGTATTTTGAAAAAAAAAATGAAGTCAATAAGTCTTTAAGTCAATAAGCTTTTGTTTTTATAACTGCATGCAATTTAAATAGTAAAAAAGTAGAAAAACCACACCCACAAAACAGAAGTGTCATTCACTTTTTACGTCACGCTCCTAGCTACTTATCAAAAAATGTCCGACTTACCAATTACTATGTATATGTTAATTATTTTGTTTTTATATTTAATCATTTATCTTTTAGTGCTTAAACGTTTCCATATATAAAATCCATTTCCATTTACTGTCTTTATCCCAATGGCACTCAATTTAATATGGCATGCTGTCTCCGACTCCTACACGCGTAACTTGTAATTATTCAATTAGTGCTACATTAATATAATTATACTGATAAAATCGCAGCCGTAATTAATCGATGAGTTACTTTATCATCATTGCTAATCTCAAAAGGTAGGACATTATGACTTTCCAGTTCATTGTTCGGCCTTACAGAAAACTGGGGGGCTCACCGATACAGTTACATGACAAACTTGGGTATTTTTCTGAGCAACAATTTTTTTTTTTAAACTAGCAGCCCACCTACATGACGGTGTAACATAAAACTTTTATGTGTAATACACATCAGGTGCCACATCCAAAACCAAATTATTATTTTGTTCCTCTATTTATTTATTTGTTGTTCAAACTTGTTCCCATGCCTAACAGCGTGATATTATTAGTCTTGATAAAACGAGGCACCTTAATCTTATCTAAGTGTAGATGTCGCTTGTTTCACGATATCAGTAGAACGATAATTGTTATTTAAGCAAACATACTGCCGCAAAAACTTTTTAGTATTACAAGTCATTGGTTTCAGTTCGCATTGAATTCAAATATACCTACCCTACCTAAAATTTTCCGAGTTTTGTGATTTTGAAATCTTGAATGGTTCTTTCAAAACCTCGAGTTTATACGGAAATGAACACTTTCAATAAAACATTGCAATTTTTGTGACCTTGTGCCAATGGCGGTATATTTCAAAAGTTTTGTATTCATTTAATTGCGTCTTAAATCTTAATAAAAAGTTCCTGAACAATTCAAAAAAATTAAAACCTTAACTGAGATTAAAGTTTCAAATTAAAATAAACAGTATAACAGTTATATCTTTGTGTAAGTTCAACCATCAGTGACAGTATAACAATTTAAAGTGTTAATTAAAAATCAGAACATCTTGGAATAATGAAAATGAGGTACGGAACTCAAATATTTATCTATTTCTTTGAGTAAACATGGGGCGGTATACGGTATTTGGCAGGAAGCAGACATTTTATGACAATCTTGAAAAATTGAAATTAATTGCTTAATCCGTAGTATTTGCGTTATTTGGATAAATATTTTGACAGGAATTCCCAGCAGTGTTGCTAATTACTTCCCAGCAAATAAAAATCATTGCCAGATTTAAATTTTCTCAAAATAAAAAAATATGATTCAATTTTTAGGAATATACAGTAAGACCAAATTTTGGCTTGTGGACACGCCCACTCGCTTTGTCTTTTCATTGGACTGACTGTAGACACAAGTTTTAAATGAATTTAAGCATTCTGATGACAAATTTCACAACAACAAAAAAACCACAAATATGAACCCTTTATGTATCCAAAATGAAACTGTAGCAATGTCTTATTGCAAATATTACGATAAAATTTATCTTTATTTGCTCCTATAAAATTTAACACGTAAATGCTAAAAATCATTCAAATTTTGATAAAATTTGTGTAAAATAAGACAAAAGTTCCTTAACTCCAAACGTTAATGACTGAACCTAGAGTTATTTTGTTTGATTTCGAAAGCTTTGCTGGGGTTTCTAAAATCAGAAAAATCATGGAAACATTCGTTATCCGACAGTTTAAATCAACTTGTCACGTTAAGTATTAATTTATAAATTAATTATGCTAAAAATGCTAAGTAAATGCAACTTTTCGCCTTTAGAAATTTAAGTTCCGATCGAAGATCGAACAAATATTTTTGTGAAGGTCCTCGAATTCTCCATTCGAAAACAAGCGGAGATTTCTATGCGACAAAAAATAGATAGAGGTTTGATACGTGCTTGTTAAAATGTTTTGGCGAAATATTTTCGATTAGTCTGTATCATGCTGAAGGAATCGAAATGTCTTTGAAAATAGCACTATCAATCAAATTTCAGTAAACTCATTTGCTGATTTGGAAGCATTCCTACTTTGTATTGGTATTCGGTATTGATAATCATTTTCACATATTTTTTCCGTTACAGTCTGTCTTGCCAATTATGGTACAAATATTTAGACCTAGTTCTAATTTTTGGTTTCATATCAGAATTTCTAAATTACTACCCCTAGTAATAAGATAAGTTTATGAGAAGTGTGAAACCTTTTTTCTCGTTTTATTAATCTTTTCAATTTTGACTTTAATTTGACAGCTTCAAAATGATAATTGATAAAAAAAAACAACTTCTAAATGAAAATAATTTCTCACGTGGCTTTAGTTTTATTTTAGGGCGAATTGACTCATATCAATCTGTCAAAAATGTTAGTATTTTTCCTCTCTATTAGATTTTTGATACAAGCGAGTGTTGCTTTACGAAAATAAACAAACAAAAATATCTTTTCTTTTGTTGTGATAAAGAAATAACAAACAAAAGACCTTGTTTATCAACTGTCAAAATTAATCATGAAAAATGCATTCGAAATCGCTGCCATTTTGTATAGTTTATTTTTATCCTCCAATCGATCATAAGTTTAAATGTCTCGACTTTCAATTTCAGTACGTTGTACTGATTTTAAACCAGTTGAATTGTTAATTTTAAAAGTTTGTTGATAAAATAAAATTGATCATCTTGATGAAAAGCTTGGGACCATAACAAAGCAATTAGGAGCGGAAATGATAACTCAAAAAAAGCAATGATAATTTACAATATAAGTCAAAACAAAAACTGATAAATTGTCAAGCCTAATCGCAGTTGATTTGGCGCCAGTTTGAAGTGTGGCAGTCTCAGCGAATCAATCGATATTTCGAACGACCTTCTAAAAGGACCATGGACATATGTTAATTTTATTTTTCGCAGTGTATCTACACTGCTGAGAGCATAAGATAATAATCATTTTAACAAGTGTTTATTTGAAGTTGTATAAAGTTCAATTCGATAAACGATGATAGTAGACTGGGGTAAGAGAACGAAAGATAATGACAGATAACGGGTTTGATTCTCGTTCACTTTTGCAAGGTTGTTAAATGAAATGTAAGAGTTTACAAAAAAAAAAAAACAACTATCATTGTTTATAAACTGTCTGATTTCCAATTACATATTTATGTGATATTTAAAAACACGTATACGCCGTAGTGTACCTTATACGCTTCCCAGTGCTAGTTGGTTCAAATAATAGGCGAAAGCATTTGTCATTGTAAGAATAGGCACTTTGTATTTTTAAGGGCTTTAAAAAGGTTTTTAGTTCTTAAACAAAAGCTTAAGTGTTAGATAAATGTAACCAATACACTATCATAACGTTAACTGAGCTTATCTTTTATTAAGTAAGTTAATTTTATTTGACTTCTTTGTTTACATTTTCTTAAAGAACGAACAGACTCTTGAAAAGGTTCTCAGTCTCCAAAGTCACGTTCTTAAGTACTTTTGCCTATGTTCGAATGAATGTATAAATTGAGGGTTAACCCACGGATCAGCTGAACTCAACTTTGAATGGGTTGTACAGTTGTGGATCAAAAGAGAGTCAGCTGAACCGCAGTTCAGGTCTATTTACATGAAAATTTAAGTATATATATACCTAATGTCACCGTCAGTTGTCAAATCAAATAGAATAAAGAATCACTTTTGACATTAAGTTGTATGGTGATCATTGAGTGAAGACGTTTCTCACACATTTTGCAATTATTAATATAAATTTTCAAACTTATTAAAAATGAACCATAAAAAGATTAGTGTAGCGGGGCCAATCCAAAGTCAGCAATTTTAATAATAATAAATTGAATAGTGTAAAAAAATTATCTTTTGGTACTTAGCGTAATTGTAGAAGAGCTCGCTAACTCCGTACGTGTTGTAAAGCAGATTTTACTCCATGAAAATTTATGACTCACCTCCAAAAAGGTTCGCGGGTTGACAGACAGACTTCAGCATGTCTTTCATTTTTATAAAAAACCAAGCTGACCCCGCGAACTTCGTGTCGCCGCCCTTCAGAGCAACTCCAATAACAATTTTCCCTTGGAAAACCAATAAGTTGTCCGAGTTTTTCATCAAGAACTTTCTATTTTCCCTTCGAAAACCCACTTTGAAATTTTCCTGTTTTCCATTTGCAAACCAATGCACCAGCAATAATATGCAATTTTCCCTTTGAAAACCAATGAGTTTTCAGAGATTTTCATCAAGAACTTTCTATTTTCCATTCGAAACCCCATTTTGAAATTTTCCAGTTTTCCATTTGAAAACCAATGCACCTGCAATAATTTAAAAAAAAAATCCCTAAGAACCATCTACAGACTAACACGAATAAAATAAAAAAAAATTAGCCAAATCCGTCCAGCCGTTTATGAGTTATTCGATCATACACGAACAGGATTTCATTTTTATATATATAGAAGATCTATTTCATAAAAGCTTATTTATTATTTCTTTAATTTTAATTTCCACCAGCTTTTAGCTGAACTGTCAAAAATTTTCAGAATAAAGTGAGATAGCAACATTTTTCGCACTAAAAATTACCTGATCCATGGCTGAACCACAGCTAACCCCCCAAAATCGATGGGTAATTTCTGATCGTGGTTCAACAGTGGGTTAAGACCTGAACCTCGATTGTACAACAGTCATTTTGAGTTGAACCGAGTTCAAACGTTGATCCGAGGATGAACGACGTTTGTACAACTGGCCCTAAGGATTTCTACTAATGAACTAAGAAGTAACTTGAATACGAACGAATGTTAAGAAAAAAATCAGTTACTGGCATTTTATAACAGTAATAAGGTTTCGATTAACTGTTGCTTAAGCTGTTTAATCTGCATTGGGCAATAAATAAATGTTTGAAATTAATGTAAAGAAAGATAACTTTTACAATTTTCCTCGTGGTTCAATTAAATATCAATGCCACTGAAGCGCCTTTCCTAACAGTAACGTTTCATGGTTTTTTTTATTCGTCATACTAAAAATATTTAGCGAGTGATTAATTGATTTCTTAATTGCGACGTGTAGATTGAAAGATATCCAAGTGAAATTTTGACAGAAAAGTTAGGAAACTAAACGACAAATTCATTAACCAAGACACGATTTTGACAGAAGCCTAACTATTCTTATCTTCTTCTTCCAGAATGATGCGATTCTTACGTCCCCGGGCTGTGGAGACGATACGATCCAATCAGCTTGACAGGCAAATAACAAAAGATCATAAGCTTTTCGAAAGTGCAGTAAAAATTCTTCTCCTCGGAACCGCTGAGTCGGGGAAAACCACCATTATCAAACAAATGCGAATATTACACATAAACGGTTACACGGATGAGTAAGTGTTTTTTTCCTTGCGAAGCCTTTATTGAATCATGTCATTTAATCGACCTTATCACTGTGTTTCCATCTGCGGCATTAGGTTCTAATTTGTAGAAGATAAACATTGACATACGACAAGACAACATCAATTAAAAATTGACATTCAGCAAATAACCTTTCTTCAAGGGTAATCAAGATAATTGGTATTATTTCACGTGCCACTAAGAAAACACAAGTAACGTTTGTTTACATCGTTCTCAAAGATCTCCAAAAATTATAATTATAGGAAGTCATAAATTGCATCGTGTAGAAGCGAAAGCGCGTGTGTGGGGTTATGTTTATTGCATGTCAAACAATACCGGCACTTCATATAACTGTCATACAAATGACAGCGACTAATCAACTTTGCTATTCAAAGCAAACCACCCTGTTTGCCTTCCTATCTTTTAACAACATTTAATCAACCTCGTGATGTTCGAGAAATATAGAAACCTATGTCACCCCTTGCCACATTCAGCTCTTGCCTAGATTCTCAAATGACGTTTACAGAAAATGATAAACACATGCCAACGTTGTGATTTAAAGTAATCAATGCTGACACTTCAGTTTAAAGTGTTCTGCTATTTATTCACAAATCTTCCTATAATAATGTGATTCATTAATATTTTATCTGATTGGAATTTTTTGCTCAATTAACTGAAATCATTTGCTTACGACAAATGAGTTGTTGTTTCAAAAATGCATAATTGAGTCCAATTCTTAAGAGTAAACTCCATCAATAGATAAAATCACATTCACTTTATTTTTGCTGATTCGAAATTAAAGTTCTGTTTGTACTAGAATTGTGATCTACTGAAACTCAACACGAGACATTTGTTTTGTAAAAAATACTGACATTTAAATGACATTTAATCAATCAAAGTTTAAGTTACCATAAAATGTATCGTATATGCTATAATTTCCTTTTCTTATGTCATTTTTTAGAGAACGCCGAGAAAAGATATCTGAAATCTATCAAAACATCCACGAGTCCATGCATCAATTAGCAAAGCAAATGACAATTTTAGGATTAGAATTCAGCAGTGCAGTTAGTAAAAAGAGCGCTGAATTCATTCTATCCATGGGCGATTGTGCGCCGGAAACAATGAATGAGGTCAGTATTTAATATTAAATTTTAACCACCTACAATTTATGAAAACAATAATTGTTTATTTATCAAAACGCTTTATCCGATAAGTAAGAATATTTGTGTATAAAAATCATACACTTGGCTGTATAACTTTTATCTTAGGGCCGTACTTTTGTTCATTAATTTGTTTATTGGTGTCTAATGACTTGCTATAAATTAATCAGAAATCAATCAACTAGACTTTGAAGAAAGTTCTGTGTAGTTCTTTTTGCTTAATATTGACTTTTGGACATTGTCTGGCTCCATTTAATAGTTCTTGTGTCTAGTTTTATTATTTGCTACAAGATCTTACCATAAAGTTTTAATAGTTTTTGTTTTTTTTTTCATTCCAGGAATATCGGGATCACATTATGACACTTTGGAACGATATCGGTATAAGAGCTTGCTATAACCGTTCTAATGAATTCCCCCTGCTCGATAGTACAAAATAGTATGTCAAACTATAAAAAAAAATATGGCAACCATATGCTAATTTGACATTTCAATTACAGTTTCTTAGATAACTTTGACAGAATATCTGATTACAACTACATTCCAACAACTGATGACATTCTGCATAGCCGTAAAGTCACCACTGGCATTCACCAAATTTCGTTTACAGTTCAGGTATGGTGAACTCGAAAATGACAGCTAATGTCAGAAGTTCTAATGACATTTTTTTCCATTAGATTCCGAAATCATTAGGCGGTGGTGAGCAAGAGTTTCGAATGTTTGACGTTGGTGGTCAGAGAGATCAACGTAACAAGTGGATACAGGTCTTCGAAGGCATACAAGCAGTTCTATTTCTAATCTCATGTGGTGATTTTGACCAGACTCTAAGGGAAGACAACAAGCAAAATCGTTTAACGGAAGCCCTAAATTTATTCCGTGGTGTTTGGCAAAACAGATTTCTCTCGTCGGCTGGCATAATAGTGTTTCTAAATAAAATCGACATTATGGAGCGGAAAATCCGTGCAGGAAAGCGTATTGGTGATTATTTCCCCGAATATGAGGACTACAGAAGGTCACCCAAAATGGGAAATTATTTCTATGAAGTTGATTGGACAAAGAATTTCATCAAACAAAAATTAGTTGTAAGTTCAACAAAACACGATTTTCCAAAGAACTAGTTTTGATTTTGTTTAATCTTTTGCAGGATATAACCCAAGAGCCAATCAAACGACCATCTAGAATGGCGATTGACAATCTACCACGTGAATGCTATTACCATTTCACCATTGCGACTGATACGAAAAATATCGAAAAAGTATTCAAAGATGTGCACAAAATGATATTGACAGAAAATCTATCAGCCGTCGGACTGTTATAGGAATTCACCACGCTGTCATTACTGTCAGATTTGAACTTTTGACATATGATATATATAAACCTGCATTTTTAATCTTTTTTTATGTATTAAACCAAAAAAAGATTGAAATCTCCTTTGACTGTGATTATTGTTGTACGTTAAAATAATGATGTAAGAAAAATTAATTAAGTTCATAAGAAGTAATATTTATAAAACATTAACATGGATGAAATTCATCTTAAATATAATAATAAATAGTAAGAATTTAAAGACAGACATTTTCTTATGTGTGTGCGTATTTGAGAACATGCGATCTTTTTTATAAGTCTCTGTTAATTTCCACTAATTCAATTTAAAATGGGCGTAAAAATTCTTCTTGATTTTATTGGGCCAATATAAATTTGGGGGTTATCTCAATATACAGTTGTATTCAGTGTTGTGAAGTGCAAACGAAATGGTGGCGCAATAATATAGATTCATATCAAAGTAGGTATTGAAAAATAAATGGGGGGAATCTATGTTCATTAATGAAATTCATAGTGTTATTGATAAGGTGTCATAACTCTTTGTTCTGGTTTTTTATATATCGACGTTGATTAAAATTGTATTAAGCAGATTTTGATCAAGTTATTTGGAAAGATTAATTAAAATTTCAGTGAATTTGAAATAAGTTAATCTATCAAAATCATATAGACATCATAGATATTGCACTACAGTTTTAACGACCGTTTCAACATAAGTGTCAATGATGTATTTGAAGTTAATAAAATGTAGTGAGATCTTTTTTGACGTAAACGCAATTTAAAATGTCCAGCATCATTTGCTATTTTAAATCTATTTCAAATGGTGGCTCAAAATATAGGATGGATTTAATGGCTAAAACACAAACAAGCTTCAGCTTCCTTTTCGTCTGCGTTACGTTGAACCCGCTTTGAGTTTGCTTTAAATGACAGTTCTCTCTCCATCATCCTAATCCCTCCGAAAAAAAAAATGAATTTTGTTTGTGTACTTTTTTTAAACAGCTGTTAAGCTGCCAGATAAAGCCAGTTTTCAGCATATTTGAACTAGAACTTCCGTTTGGAATCACGTTACGTAATATTACGTAAACAACGTAAGGTCGAAGCTTCATTGTGATAGCATGCGTTGAAGCCCTATGGCTGAACTCGTAAACGTCAGGTGAATTCGGATCTAAAGTGAAAGTGCGTTTGTGTTTCAGCCTTAAAACGCTAAAAGCCAAACAAATCCTTAAGATCAGTCTATCGGTTTGTGTTCCAGTTGTAGGGGCTTTGAACCGCGGATCTACGAAAGAACAATTCTATAATAACAAAGATTTCTTCAGTTCCGTAGTGATATAATTGTTGTCTGGCCATACACTTACTTACAAAAGTCTCCGTACACCTTTTTATTCACAAATCTTTTTAAAAATATGTACATCAGATTACTTGCAAAGAAACAGTTATGCATGCAAGTTTTTCTCTATGTATCGAGCTTTAAGTCGTATATTTAACCGTTAACTAATTGATTGAAGTCTAAATTGTACATGATGACAAAACTCTACTCACTGAAGTTAACCAGTACGCCACAATACTGTAATCAATCAATCGATCAATGGTTGATTATATATGCTTCCAAAGACAGCAACTTATCCAATAATTTTCTTAAAAGTGTTATGTGAATGAGAACTCGCCCTTATTAGTATTATTTTATATACCTGGCAACGCTTTAATAAATCTTGTCAAAAAATATTGTCGATTCCCAACACTTGTTTCAATTTGGCGCTGTATACGCTTGAAAGTCCCCCTTTCGCCAAATAGGCGACGTCGTGAGTTATTCGTCCCAAGACAACACGTTTATTTTTATTAAAAAAGCCGTAAAATCGCTAAAATTATTATAAAAATATATAAAAAACAATCATGGCGCAGTTCGATTTAACAACTAAAAATTGCCAATTCCTGGATAGGCATTTAACTTTCCCGCTATTGGAATTTTTGTGTGGCAAAGAGGTTAGAACAAGCAAAAAATGACGATAGCATCCTCCCTTCCATATAGAGTGGGAGAAACACCGACTTGCTGCATTTTCTGTTTCCACAAAATGAGCAAAAATATTTTACAATTTCATTCTTTTTTTAGATTTACAATCAACAAGATTTACTGGAATACATTTTGGTCACGGTAAACAAAACAAACATGATTGATTACACCATGGACACAAGGAAGCGCCTGAATTTGAGCAAAGAAATGCCCGAAGAATTGGTACAGCGTAAGGCAGAGGTATTGGCCACGCTCAAGCAATTGCAGAGTGAAGTTGCGCCTATAATGAAGGCTACCGATATCCTCAAGAACGGTGAGAGCATGAAGGATTCGAAGACGTTCGTGAATGCCTTGCAGAAGGATTACAACTTTAAGATTGAACATTTGGAAAGTGCCTACAAGTTGGCCAAGTACCTGTACGAGTGCGGTAACTACCAGGAATCGACCTCGTATTTGTACTTTTGCTTGATTGTTATGTCGCCCAATGACAAGGTATGTTTTTTTCATGTTTAAATTTTTAAGTCTCACCTTTGACAATTGATTTCCTTAACTAAAATCTTTGCATTTTCGATTTAAACAAAAGAACTACCTCAATGTGTTGTGGGGTAAGTTGGCCGCCGAGATTCTTACTCTCAACTGGAATACCGCTTTGGAGGATTTGAATCGTCTACGCGACTATATCGACAACAGCAACTACACCAACATCCAAGCTTTGCAGCAACGCACTTGGCTCATTCACTGGGGTGTTCTGGTCTTCTTCAATCACCCGAAAGGACGTGATCTCATCATCGAGATGTTCCTCTACAAGCCACTCTACTTGAACGCCATTCAGACAATGTGCCCGCACATCCTTCGTTACCTGGCAACCGCCGTCATCATCAACCGCACTCGTCGTAACGCCCTCAAGGATCTGATCAAAGTCATTCAACAAGAATCATACACCTACCGTGACCCCATTACCGAATTCCTCGAATGCCTATACGTCAATTTCGACTTCGAGGGTGCCCGAATGAAGTTGCACGAATGTCAAACTGTTATTCTCAACGATTTCTTTATTGTGGCCTGTTTGGATGAATTCGTTGAAGATGCCCGTTTGATGATCTTCGAAACATTCTGTCGCATTCATCAGTGCATCACGATCAGTATGTTGGCCGACAAGCTGAACATGAAGGCCAGCGAAGCTGAATGCTGGATTGTCAATCTGATTCGTAATGCACGTTTGAATGCTAAAATCGATTCGAAATTGGGACACGTTGTTATGGGAACTCAACCGCTTAGTCCGTATCAGCAGTTGGTTGAGAAAATCGACTCATTGTCGGTGAGGTCGGAGCATTTGACTGGTTTGGTGGAACGTAAAAATAAACAAAAGAATCAAGAAGACTCCTGGAAGTATTTCTAAACAGCAGAAGAATATATTTGTCTCAAGCAAAAACCCTTAAGAATAATCAAAGCCGAAAAGAGTATTTGAACGTTTGCTTATTCTCTAAGAACAAATTATTTCCCTACCATCATTTGTAATAATAAAAAAAAATAATATCGAGTGTCCCATTGACTGGAGTTCCATGGATTTTTGTAATAAACTACTCTGGAATAAAACATCTGTTCAAAAGAGTAAATTGAATTGTTTCATTTTTAGAGGGGGCAACCCTGAAGCCATAAAGACTGTTTTGTTTGTTACTTTTGCAAGCAATCGTTAGGAGATCGCCACTTTGGAAGAATTGCTTATCTTTATCTTGCAGTTGAAGTAATGTCGTTTTCCATTGGTCGTCCAGGAGCATTCGGAAGAGTCCAGAAGTCTTCTGAAACCATTCCATTGGACTGACTTTGACAGACGGAATGCTTTTGAGAAGAGCAGAACTCTTCCGTTTTCGAAACAGAATCGTCCGCAGAATGACACATACATCATAGCCCGTTCCATTGGAGGTAGAAGAAGAAACGTCAAAAAAAGACCAATGGAAAACGACATAAGCTTGCTGAAAGGACTTCCCGTTAACAGAATAGTCTGCCCCAAGCCTATTACCGTACCCGATTGGAGCAAATGATCGATCGGAAGTTTTAGTTCCTTCTTTACCGTAACCGAAGCGTACATAAAATAAAGACGCGTACCAGCGTTGCCGCGAAGAAAAAATTTTAAAGACCATTTCCAAAATGTGCGGGCCACGATCTCAAGAAAGGACACTCCATCCGGAGAGGCAAAATATACGACACGTGGAAATGACTCGCCGAATGAGGGGTTTCCCCAACTGGTGTCGGTAGCAATTAACTCTGGAGGTGGATCCAAAACTGTGTCACACGGACACGTACGGCTAGAAAGAGGTCCACGAAGGTAAACGCCATCGAGATCAGCATAATGCTAACCGAATTCTGGCCGCAGTCAGTATCTTACCAGCGGCGGAAAAAACCCCGGAGCAAATGCTAAAACTCGAGTGGGCCAATGGCATCCTCAGCAGAACCACCAAACCAAACTGAAGCGACTCAACGTCAAAGCGTAAGAGGTCTCTTGAGGACGACAAGCCTGAATCGAAAAGGCAGAAGGTTCATTCCAGCAGCACAACAGCCTTCAATAAAGATCTTTCCTTTATCGTAGCACTCAAAGGCAAGATCATAGCCACGGTCATTGACAGGGGTCATGTGGATGGTAACATGATCAATAGGCAGACGTCAAGGCTCATAACGGTTTCAGATTTTTATCAGTCATCGAGGAGAATCCGGGACTTCTCCCAGACACAGCCGATGCAGGATGGTATCAAACTCATCGCCTGTGGAGATAAGAGATCTTTTAATCTGTACAGGGCTGTTGTCAATGGCTTGCCAGAAGTCTGGCCGGTTGGCAAGCTCGAGGTTGTTACAAGGGAGAATATTTATTCCCGACCAAAAGAACGCATTATGGTCCCGGCTCTACACAACTGCCCAAATATAATAAAATGAGTATGTAATCCAAACCAGCCTACTCACGACTGAAAAGTCCCAAAGGCTGAGAAGGAGACAGTGGGTCCCTATAGATCAATTGGGAATCACTTACAAGAAAGACGAAGACGTTTCAGCGGAAGAAAGTGCTTCAAAGAACACCACACGTGGAACCATCGACCTCTTCAGCCTCTAACAAGCCATCCGACGTGAAAGCTGATCTCGCAGTCGACAGTAATTCCGACATGGAAACCGAAGACTCTACTCTAGGCATCAATCTAAGCGAGGAGTTCCTATTTCATTCCTTCTCAGACGATGAAAACACCGATAAGACAGTGGTGTGGAGGTTGATCTGGCTAAAAGTAGCAGTGCTGCGATTAGTTCAGATTAATCTGCATCACGCCATCGTTGCCTCTACTAACCTTTTACTCCGGCTGCATAAAACCAGAAAGGATATCATCATGACATGTGGGCCATTTCATGTTGGCCCCGGGCCACGCGCCAAAATAAAAAACTAAGGGCCAAATGGCCCGAACGGGCACATTTTGGCAACGCTGACGCGTACAGACGCACTTCTTTTTTGCCTTGTGAGTGAATTGACTTATAATAGCCATAGGCCAGTGTTGGTGTAGTTGGTGCACAAAGCACTGTTTTCGCTAGGCCTGCGGACTGGCATGCTTGCGGTACTCGGCTTGAGCTCTCCGGAGTCGTTGAAGTTGTGCTGCATTACCGTGCATATTTAGATAACAAAAAAGCAATTAAACTAATCGCCACAATGCATCCGCTGATCCGCATGAAATCACTCACATTTTGAAATTCCGACGCAAATTTCAAATTTTTTCCTAGGTGTCTACGATCGACCTGTTGAAAAGGATACGGTAGTAACAAAATTGGGCGAATCGGAGAGGTTTTTGTTCCGATCGGGTCCGGTAATAGATGTATACATCGTGTTCTACAGTCTAATAACCTTAGGAGCTAACTAACCTTGTTCTTGTCCTTAGGATCTTTTGCAGATGTGTCTCCAACCAGGGGCTGATCAAGGGTTTTCACCGCCCTAGGCTAATTCTCTGGACGCGCCCCTCCAGGTCTAAGAATAAATAAATTGTTTATGACTTCGTCAGCTTTCAATATTTAAAAAAAAAGTCTCCAACCGATCGGTATATATAGTATAATATTATCTAATAAGAACAAAAAATCTTTTCAAAAAAGCAGTTTAAAATATACATTCATACATATTTGTTATGAAAACTTATAATTTATTAAAAAATATAAAATTAATTATTGCTAAAATAGTTATTTATAGGTATAGGTAATACTAATAAGAAAAAACTTAAAATGCATTCAAAAAAGTATCACAAAAGAAGGAAGATATAAATTATTAATGAATATAATATAAATAAATAAAAATAAATCAATCAAAAAAAAGAAAAATAAGAGATGGTTAAGAAATAATAATTTACTTATTGCAAAAAATAGTTATAAATTATTAATTAAAAGATAAGAATTCACTCAAAAAATAATTATTTATTTGTTATTTTTTTCTTTATTTTATTTTCCAAAAAATAGACATCTATATCTTTTATTTACAAAAAATAAAAATTTGTCCAAAAAATTATCATTTATTTATTGCAAAACAATTGTATCAAATATAAATGAAGAAATAACGATTTATTTAAAAAATAATAATTTTTTTCTTACAAAAAATTGGTAGATACAAATTATTCATAAAAAAAAATATCAATTCATTTAAAAAAAAAAAAAATTGTAATATTTTTTTTTCTAAAACAAACGGAAATAATTGTTTGTTGTTTGCCCGATCCTGAAAAAGGATCTCCCTAAACTGCGCCAAGTACAGAGGAATCAGTCTGCTTAACATCGCCTATAAGATAATCTCTGCCGTAATATGTGAACGTCTGAAGCCTTTCGTCAACAATCTGATTGATCCTTATCAATGTGGCTTCAGGCCAGCAAAGTCTACCATCGACCAAATTTTCACGTTTCAGCAGATCCTGGAAAAACCTATGAACTCCAAATCGATACCCACCACCTCTTCATCGATTTTAAGGCCGCGTATGACAGCATCTACAGAGACGAACTGTATAAAGCTATGTCTAGCTTTGGCATCCCCGCCAAGCTCGTTCGCTTGTGCAAAATGACGATGGAGAACTCACGCTGCTCTATCAAGCTTGGCAATGAGCTTACGGAATCTTGCGACGTCAAAAAAGGATTCAGAAAAGGTGATGCACTGACCTGCGATTTCTTTAACATCGTTCTTATGAAGATAGTCCAAAACTCCACCGTCAACACCAGAGGCACTATCTTCCATAAATCTGTTCAACTTCTCGCGTACGCCGACGATATTAGCCGCGTTTTATTATCCTCACTAATAGGGCCCATACACTACACATGCATGCATGCACAAACAAAAATTAGCACAGTCACGTTTCAACCATACACTACTCATGCAAACTGCACATTCTTTAGTCGTGTGTACATCGCTGAGTAGAGAACATCTTCAAAATGTCAGATTCAAAGTCCACTGCAAAAGCTATTTTGATTGCATTGGCAATACAAAAAATAATAATAATACTAATGTCGATAAAGTTCCAAGAATTAAGTCGAAATTTTTTTATTTCCAGCTGATATTTTCAAAATTAGATTTCTCTTGATGTTTACTTATTGAAATCCACCGCTTGAATGAGCAAATTAGCCCACACACTACACATGCATGCATGTACAAACAAGAAAATATCAAAAATTTTTGAAATCACTCATGCCGCATGCACAACCACACATGCTTCACCATACACTCGCAGTTTGCATGCACAGTCACTGGAATGTGCATGCATGCATGTGTAGTGTATGGGCCCTATAACCCATATGGGTTTATATTTTGTACACAAACCAACAACAACCTGGGACCCCGATAGCTATCGGGGTTTATTTTGTAACTCAAAAACTATGTTCTAAATATGGCGGATAGATGGCGAGTGTGAGACAAAAAAGAAGTTATTGTAGAAAGATTTAGTATTATCAGCCGTATTAATAAAAAATAACGCGTATTCCACTCTTACCCACAGTTTTATAAAGCCATAGGACAAGAGTCAATCCAATTAATTAATAAAAACAAGTTGTTTGTGGAAAAGCAAAATAAAATTTAGCTGAGGGTTGCGTCTCGGATAAAAACATAGCTTAAACTTCTACCTTTTTAACCCAGATCGTTTTATTATCACGGGGTAACCCATATGGATTAGTGAGGATAATAAAACGAGGCTATTGATATAATGGGAAGAACATAGCGTGATGTCAATGGCGCCTTTGTGAGAATTGAGACATGAGCGGCAAAAATGGGTTTAGCGGTAAATGAGGGAAAAACGAAGTATATGGTGTCTTCGAGAAAGGACACCCAACACCGACGGCTCGGACAGAACGTCACAACAGACGCATACAACTTCGAGGTATTAGAGGAGTTTGTCTACCTAGGCTCCGCTATTAACACGGGCAATAACACCAGCGCCAAGATAAGACGAAGAATTACTCTTGCTAATCGCTGTTTCTTTGGGCTAAGGAAGCAATTGAGTGGAAAAGCCCTCTCTCGAGCAACTAAGGTAAAACTGTACAACACCCTCATCATCCCTGTCCTGCTATATGGTGCAGAAGCATGGACCCTGACAAAATCGGATGAATGTGCCTTAGGCTGTTTCGAGAGGAAAGTTCTTCGGGTCATCTTTGGCCCCGTTTGCATTGATGGGGAATGGAGAAGGAGATACAACAGCGAACTTTACGGGTTGTACAACGACGTGGACCTAGCCAGAAAGGTCAAGGTCCAGAGACTCAGATGGCTTGGTCATTTAGAATGCATGGACACCAATGCTCCGGCCCGGAAAGCCTTCGGCACTATTCCCGAGAAGGAGAGGAAGACCGCGACTCAGGTGGCGCACACGAGTGGAAGAGGACCTCAATCAACTTGGAGTGCAAAACTGGACACAGCTAGCTAGGGACCGAGCTGGCTGGCGGAGACTGTTGGTTGAGGCCCAAGTCCACACCGGACTGTAGCGCCACCTTAAGTAAGTAAGTAAATGGAAATAATACATATTTCACACATTATTAAAAAAAAATTACAATTAATTCAAAAAATAATAATAATAATAATACAACAGCGTCATTTGGTGAGAAAATCCAGTCGTTGCGCAAAAAACATCATGGGATAAATATTCAATGCCACAATCTGTGTTTGTGTGTTGAAAAAAGAAAAACTGATACAGACTGAGTGCGTTCACTTTCTCAATGCATTGGCTATCCCAGATAACAAGGAAAACATACATTTTGTTCTAAATGAACGAAAATCTCGAATTAATTATAATATAAACTTCACTTTGTAGTCAGTTGTGTCGTTATTTAAAAAAAACTTGTATGTAGTTGAAATAAGTATGTATGATGACAGTGAATATACGATTCCCCGCCAGCGCCCTCGAAATCCTCACGCCCTAGGCTGCAGCCTAATTAGCCTATGGGCTAATCAGCCCCTGTCTCCAACTGTAATTGTAGCACCGAAATTCACTGATTCACCCTAGATTTTTATCAGAAATCGATTATCGTTCTATCGTTTGACAATCGATAAACTACTTTTGCGACCCAGTAGTTAGAAGTTACACTTGTTTCCTTGAAATGTGGTCAGCAATAAGATTAAAGTGCTTTTTCATAAAAATGATTGTATTTTTGCAAATTCAACGATAAAAATAAGTATGTGAGCGTCATGCATTTGGATTATATTCAAATCAATTTACATAAATGTCAACGGGGCTTAAGACATCTCATCATTGGCAAATTATTATCAAAGATAGATGTCACTGCAATCAGTAGAGTGACTCTGCCATTTGTTGTTGTTTTCTTGCTGGCAGGTGTTTTCAAGGTAAATGTCACTTTTGATGTGGCCGCTTTTCTAATAAGATATTTGTGTCGTGTTGGTTCTCTCTCGTACACGGTTTTTAATTTAGATTTTTTGTATGAAATCAAAAAATATTCAAAAGTTCCAAAACACAAAAACAATCCCACCTATTTTCTTCAGTATAAATGTTTACCGAAAACTTTTAATTTAAATCATTACCACCAGAATTCAACAAGTAAAAAAAGTGCTTTGAACTTCTGACGTGTCTTTAACATCACAGCAGTAAACGAACGAACCGTGGCGCTCTTCAAACTACTCAAACCCGATAAGAATCCTAAAATTCATGCTTACACACGGTGATCATCAGCAAAAATGAGTTTACGTAGAAGACCAGACGCCAGTGGACCTGAATCCATTAAAAAATCATTAAATTCATCAAATCATGTCGAAGTGCATGAAAAAACTGATCTGCGTGGCGATAAAGGAAACATTGCAATCCTTCTCTTCCTATACATCCTGCAAGGCATCCCGCTGGGACTGATCGGTGCTATTCCAATGTTGCTGCAGAATCGTGGAGCCAGTTACAAGCAACAAGCCGAATTTAGTTTTGCCATTTGGCCGTTTAGTTTAAAATTGTTGTGGGCCCCGATTGTAGACTCTATGTATGTGGCACGGTTTGGAAGGCGGAAATCTTGGCTAATTCCGACGCAGTATCTCATTGGGCTGTTCATGTTGTTGTTGTCGGTAAAGGTGGACACTTGGTTGGGTGGCAATGGCGTCGATCCCAATGTGCCCGTCCTCACTGCCATGTTCTTCGGTTTGAATTTTCTTGCTGCAACTCAGGACATTGCCGTAGATGGCTGGGCACTGACAATGCTCAAGCGATGCAATGTCGGCTATGCATCGACTTGCAATAGTGTTGGACAGACAGCTGGGTACTTTCTTGGCTATGTTGCGTTCATTGCCATGGAATCGAAAGACTTCTGCAATACTTATTTGCGAAGTGAACCAAAAGACGAGGGAATGGTCACCCTGCCCGACTTCCTATGGTTCTGGGGCCTTTGCTTCCTGGCTGCCACAACTTTGGTGGCGATATTCAAGCATGAGAACAGCGAAGACTCTGCACAGAGGTACACCGATCATCCACAGCTCGATATCAAAGAAAGCTATAAGATTCTATTCGACATTGTTCGCATGAGACCGATTCAGATTCTAGTGGTGATTTTGCTTACGGTTAAGGTTACATTTGCAGCTTGTGATGCTGTTACTTCGTTGAAACTTATCGACGCCGGAGTTCCCAAGGAAAAACTGGCTCTTCTCGCTATTCCTATGATTCCATTGCAAATTATTCTTCCGATAGTTGTGAGTCGGTACACCAACGGACCGAAACCGATGGACGTTTATGTAAAGGCGATACCCTACCGAATGGTGTTTGCGGCCACGGCTACATTGATTGCCTTCTTCTGTCCCATGATGATCAAAAACGGGGAAGTTCCTGTGTACTTCTATGTCCTTTTGGTCGTCAATTACGGAATCTACCAGATTTTCTTGTACTGCATGTTTGTGGCTGTTATGGCTTTCTTTGCCAAAATCTCCGATCCGGGGGTTGGTGGTACTTACATGACTTTGTTGAATACAGTTTGTAACTTGGGAGGAAATTGGCCAACAACTGTGGTTCTCTGGCTGGTCGATGTGCTCACGTGGAAGGAATGCAGCGGGGACTTCGAGGGTGCTTCTTCAAACCTCTGCCTCGATAAAGAACAAACTGATGTAAGTCTTGTTTGTTATAAAACAAAAAACACATGCAATGTTTTCTTTCTTTTAGAAATGTACATCTTCGGGTGGCCGTTGTGAGATCGTCTTCGACGGATTTTATATCGAATCCTGCATCTGCATGCTCTACGGTGTGGTGTGGTGGTATTTCGGAAGCAAGTGGATTAAATACCTACAAAATCTTCCCACTCGGCAATGGATTGTGGTAAACGAATCGAATTCTGGCAAGAAATCGAAGAAGAGATAGCAATTCGTCGTGTAAAACTTGAGATCAGTTGTTTTTCGAAAGTGATTCTTAAGTTTAACGAGTAGTAGTTCAAAAATCAGTTTGCCGTGTAGTTTTTGTTGTTTATTTATTGTTTAGACGTCACGCTTTTGGATGAGAAAAGCAGTGTGCGAAGGGCAGGTGTAAGTTAAATATTTGGTTGCATTTTCCGTTATTAATTTAAAATAAAAAAAAAATTCAAAAGATTGTTTGTCAACAAAATTCCCCGAAAGACACGTTTAGTATTTTATTGTGATTGGACATACTTACGTACATCATCATAGTTTAGGATTAACGCCACTATAGTTATGTTTACATATAGCAATGGTTTACTTATATAATTTGTTTCTTTTTTATATCAAAATAATATAAGTTATCTGAAGAAAGAAATTACAATCCTGGTTGTTTTATTACTATTTCCTTGGTTTAAACAATTTATTCTTTTAAACAATTTATTCTTTTAAACAATTTATTAAGTTCGATTTATTACACATTCAGTCCAGTTTATTTATTAAAACAACAATTGAATCAGATTATTTCACGCTTTCAAAATAATGTCGGCACTGGTTCGAAGTCAGATATTGAATGACGTTGGCAGAGACCTTACACAGATTTAGCGTTGCCATCTGGCGTTACATTGGTGAATGTATAATGGCTTGAATCATCATCGTTGGGCCAATAGGTCACTGAAAATATTAAGTGGTGCGTTTAACGGACAAGAAGAGCTAAGAAAGGCCAAGCTCTCAACATTCATCATCCCTGCTTTGTTATAGAGGCAAGGACCTTGTCACCTTGTTGAAAAGAAATTTATTTGCGGGACTGATACGTTAGCATAAATGAAGAATGGAAGGCAACGTAGGTATACGTTTTTTTTTCATTCATTAATTTTTTTTTTTTTTTAGAATCTTAATGCAAGTTGCCAAAAAATGGTAACACTGACGTTGATAAACAGCAGAAAGAAAAAATAGGTACTACCAAGTACCATGCAGCTTTACCACTTGAAAAGAAAGGAAGCGAAGTAGATTGAGAAAAAGGGGAGTGTTTTTTTCTGAAATCGAAAGGTGTAATTTTTTTTGTTAAAAACCTTATAACCGGAAAATGACCCCCTCTATTTGTAACCAGACCCGGAACGACAACGGACTATGCATTAAGAGTTTGTATCTGGAATGTAAGAACACTCTACACTCCAGGTGCAACTCAAAAACTTGAATCTGTCCTCACGCAGTATTAGGCAGACATTACTGCGATTCCACGAAATACGACGGATAGGATCAGGGACTGAAAAGTTAAAATTGCTACATTACGGCTGTCATCAAAGAATGCACATATTTGGATGCGGATTCGTCGTGGGAAATCGGCTTAGATCGAAAGTCATAGATTTCAAGCCAATTAGTGATCGCCTGGCTGTAATCCGCATCAAGGCCACACTACAAAACATCAGTATGTGCACACGCCCCTACCGATGATGCTGAGGAGTCTAGCAAGGAGGATTTCTACGACCTCCTGGATAGAGCCTACGGAGCTTGTCTAGAGTACAACGTCAAAATCGTACTAGGAGATTTCAATGCAAAAATCGGGAAGGAAGACATCTTTGGCGTATTAGTTGGAAAGCAAAGCCTCCACGAAGTTACAACAGATAACGGCTTCCGACTAATCGGCTTTGCTGCAGCTCGTAATACGGTGATAAGTAGCACTTGGTAGCGGATGGTCGAATCACCAACCAAATCGACCATGTGCTAATCGTGTGCGCTTTCCGAGGAGCAAATGACGACTCTGACCACTTTCTGGTAGTGGCTAAGTTTATAGCTAGAATATCAAACGACAAAAAAACACGTGCAGCCCAAAGAAAGAAGTTCAAAATCGGTTGCCTTAGCACTCCGGGTCCGGATAGTGCTAGAGACTACAGTGAGCGCCTGAAGAATGAGCGACTCTCCGCCGTCCTCCCAAATACCACAGATGTCAACACCTTGTGGAACCAATATTGCGAAATAATAAAAAATGTAGCCGAGACCACCATAGGGTACCAGCCACCCCCGAAAAAGAACACGTGGTATGATGATGAGTGCGCGTTATTGAAAAGAGAGACGGAAAATGCACGTTTGCAGATGCTGCAACGGAAAACAAGAGCAGCAAGAGAAGAGTACCGAACAAAAAGGAGAAATGAGAAAAAGACCCTGCGAAGAAAGAAAAGAGCATTCGCAGTTTCTCAGCTCAAAGATCTAGAAGAGTCTCGGGCCAAGAACAACACTAGGCGTTTCTTTAAAAGGTCGAAGCAATTATGTATCCAGTCCAGGGTCAGTATGAAATAAACAATTCTACTTCCCTTTTCCTCAATCTACTTCGCTTTTCTCCCAAATCTACTTCGGTTCCTTTTTTTTAGTGGTAACGCTGCTTGGTAGTACCTATTTTTTCTTTCTCCTGTTTATCAACGTCAGTGTTACCATCATGTTACCATTTGGCAACTTGCAGTTACTTACTTACTTACTTATCCGGCTCAGTCTGAGATACGGTCCCTTGCATGCACTCTCCAGTCGCCGAAACCAAACGCTCTGGCATCCGCAGTAACTTGGTCCTTGTACCGTAGGTTTGGTTTTCCTTGTCGTCTAGAACTTGAAGGCTGCGATGAGAAGACTTTCTTGGCTGGAGCGTTTTCATACATTCGCTCGATGTGGCCGAGCCAATGTAGTCGTCTTTTCTTGGCCTTCTGGACTACATCCACATCTTGGTACAGTTCTCGTACAGTTCGCCGTAGAACCTTCTTCTCCATTCACCATCGTCGCATACGGGATCGAAAATCCGTCGAAGAATTTTTCTCTCAAAGCAGCCCAAAGCGTTTTCATCCGATGTTGTCATGGTCCATGTCTCTGCACCATACATTAGGACCGGGATGATAAGGGTTTTGTGGAGTGTCACTTTCGTTTCTCGGGAGAGCACTTAACTACTCAATTGCCTTCTAAGTCCAAAGAAGCAGCGATTGGCAAGAGTTAGTCTTCGTTTGATTTCACCGCTGGTGTTGTTGTCTGAGTTCATAGCGGATCCTAGGTAGACAAAATCCTTAACGACCTCGAAGTTAAATCTGTCTATGTTGACGTTTGCTCCAAGACGTCGATGTTGGTTGTCCTTTCTTGTTGACAGCATTAACTTGGTCTTGCCCTCGTTAGCCACTAGACCCATCTTCCTGGCCTCCGTCTAAAGACTCACAAAGGCTCCACTGACATCACGCTGTGTTCTTCCAATTATGTCAATGTCGTTTGCGTATCCTAGTAGCTGGACGGACTTTTGAAAGATTGTGCCTCTGGTGTTGACGTTGGAGCTTTGCACAATCTTTTCAAGAATGATGTTGAAGAAATCACATGACAACGCATCGCATTGTCTAAAACCTTTTTTGACATCAAATGCGGCTTCCGTTAGGTTTTTTCCGACCATTATGGAACAGCGTGAGTTTTCCATTGTCATCTTACACAGACGGACGAGTTTCTCTGAAATGCCAAAACTAGACTATAGACGCTGTCATACGCGGCCTTGAAATCGATGAAAAGGTGGTAGGTATCGATTCGAAGTTACTGGGTCTTCTCCAAGATCTTCCGTAGAGTGAATATTTGATCGATGGTGAACTTTCCGGGTCTGAAGCCACACTGATAAGGACTGTTGTTGTAGTTAGTTGTTTACGTCAAAAACCTGTTTTGTTCTACAAAAGAAAAAGCAAAATTTAAAACAATTCCAAATGCCTCCTAATGATTCTTCTTAGGCTCTATCGTTTTTTTCATAATTTTAATTCGTTTATTCTTTTTAAGTTAACATTTTCAGTAAAGAGGTTTCTTATGGACCCCATTTAGCAATTAACATTCTATGAGTAACAAAAACTTAGAATTGTAAAGTCCTTAAAGTAGACCTATGCTAAAGGTGTTTGCGGCTAAGGAAAAAAAAGATCCCGGAGCAAATGAAAGGAAAAACACAAAACAAACAAAAAATTATTTAAATTACCATTTTATTGATTAAAATTACTTTTTTCGGTTATAAAAAAATTGAATTGAAGGGAATACAAAACGCTTTTTCTACTCAAACCGAAAGGAAAAGGAAATAACAAAAAAAAAACGAAGATGCCACACCGATACCGGACGAAATTTTAAGAAGACATGAAAGTAATCTTGAGAGGAGTTTGCTTTTTTGCTGAACAACTATCAACTAATTATTAATATTTAAGTAAAAGTAATGAGCTTTTCCCATTTTGTAAGAAAAAACTCTGAATAATTGTCAAAAATATTTAGTTTTCGTTTCCGATTTGCGCGCTTGATTTTTTAAATATTTTAAACCTTACTATAAAAAATACTACATTCAGCTGTATAACCTCATAAGCAACTGGTGTTTGTGTGTATAAGTAATATTGGAAGACCCAACGGAGGGTCATTAAGTGAATTGTTTGTTCTTCAAAAATGTCTTTCGAGTAGTTTCAACAAAACTTGGCTTTATTTGTCGGCGGATTCGTGACAACTTTGGAAAGGTTCTTCCCATTTGTGGTGGACTTCTGGTGTGAGATTGATTATCTGGCAATGAACGGCTTGATGTTTCTCGTATTTCGGTGGAATGGCACACAGACGGTATTTGACCTCATCGCCCGGCAGTGGAACATACTCGCCCTCGATACTGTGTAGACAAAAACATGAGACAACAATGACAAATTTCTTAATCGCTATTACTCACTCGGAGATATGAACAAAAATATCTTCGCCACCGGTATGTGGAATAAGAAATCCATGACCTTTTGATCGACTGAATGATTTAACAATTCCAGTTTCGACTGGATTCTCGAGAGCTCGAGCAGATCTTTAATAAATCGACAAGAGAAAGAAAAAGAATGAAAAATCAATCGACCTAATTTTTTTTATTTGGAATAATGCCCAATGACAAAATTATGGACATGAGGTAGAGGTAGGCACTCAAGTTGAGATTGTGTGTGCTTGAACTCACGTTGAGGCAGTTCTTGTGCGTTTCGTAATAATTGGACTTGGCAATTGAAGACTTGCATTAGCATGGCTAGGACTATGGCTAGACGAACGTGGACAGATGGGTGGTTTGCCGACAGCGGCAGCCGCGGCGGTGCTAAGGGTTTTCTCTGGAGTGCTTTGCAAAGACATTTCGGTGTGTTTATTTCGTTTTGTATTAATTAAAACCAAAAGAACCAACAAAAGAATGTACTACGTCTCAAAGAATCACTTTCACTCTCGTGTTTTTTTGTTCCGAATTGGCAATTATCTCGAGAACTTTTTCTATTTCGTTTTTCTTGTTCAATTTTCGATAAATCACAACAGTTATTTACTGGGCAACGGAGACAAAATGGGTTGAATAAAAAAAAAAATGTTCTTAAATTCCAGTTGTATCGTCTGAATAATTGAAATCAATTGGGAGAAATAAAAGATGAGAGAGCAAAACTTTTTGTGAAAATTTTGGCTGCCAAATTTTTAGATGGTCGTCTTTTTTCTTGTCTTGTGGGGTTTTTGACAGAAATGTCTTTCAAATTTATTGGTGGGGACGCTAAATACAGTTAATGGGGGTTTTATCTTTGGGGCCAAAAAAGCCGGCTGGGAAATTTGTTATCGACTTCTGACCGACCCAAGCGACATCTGGCAATTGAAACCAATATGTGCTACAGTTCAGGCCAACGAGCATATACAATAAGCAAATGATGAAGTGGTTAACTAACAGAATCCATCGCCCGCCTGTCGCCCGACAGCTGAGATTCACGCGATGAAGTTAAACTTTTTTTTCAACATTTTCGCGCTACGAGTTTGACATTTCCATAGAAATTTCAGTCGTTGGGCGACGGGCGATACATTCTGTTGATGTGATCCAGAAAAAGAAGAAAGTTCTTAGATCAGTAAAATGGAAAGAGATAACTATACCCAGGAATTTTGAGAAAGCACAAAACTTTGTTAATATTCAGATATTTTGGAAATAATAAAATTAAAAATATTTTTCAACTATGGTAAAATTTGGCTACCTCTACTGTTTTCTTCTTAACTCCAAAAGCGACATCTGCTTAAGCAAATTGTTATCAAATTACTGTCACTCAAAAAAGTGCGTAATCAAAAGTCAAACATTTGATTTCACAAATCACAATAACGAATTTGTTAACTTTCCCTTTCGTTGACTATAAATGTTGTAAATGTTTCAAATAATTATAAAAAACTTAAAAAAAGTTAACAAACACGTTCCCAAAATCCACATGATATGTAAACTATAAAACAATCCTCGCATGTGAGTCAGTAGACCTCACAAACCTTGAGCATTTCTTGGAACACCTTTATTTATATTACAGCCCAATGATAAGCCCACAGTTATTACACGATAGTGATAGCGAAGACGATGATGTGCCATTGCTAAATAGATTACCCAGACCGGCAAACAATGTTCAAAATAACGCCGAAATCATTAACCTAAATGAAGAACATCAACAACCACCAGTTGTCCTTGTTGAGCAGAATCCTACAGCTGATCCACAGCCCATAGATGTGCCTCCTATTCCACCGCCAATTCCTGATGGCCCACCGCCACTGCCACCTCCGTTACCAGGAGTCGAACCACAACTACCTCAAGATGGTGAGTCAATTCAAACATTTCTTTTTATTTTTATACCAAATTTTGTGTTGCAGAACAAAATATAGTAAATGTTCCACCACCACCAACAACTGCAAACGAAAGTCCTCCAACCCCATCGCCGGCGAAAAAACGAAAGCGAACGTCACCTAAACAAACGCCCAAAATGAAAAGCGGTAACGACCTGGACGACAACGAAGACGATGGCCTTACCTGCCCCATCTGCTTGGACAGCTGGGAAATGTCCGGCGAGCACAGGCTCGTCTCTCTAAAATGTGGCCACCTCTTTGGTGATTCGTGTATTCGTCGGTGGCTGCTTGAATCTGGCCGCAATGGAGTGAAATGCTGTCCGCAATGCAAGACGCGTGCTGTTAACAGAGACATTCGATGTTTGTACGCACGCCGGATACGTGCCTTAGACCGCAGCGAAGAGCATCGTCTGCGGGAGCAACTTGACGAAGAAAAAGCTAAAGTATGCAAAACCCAAACAGAATTGGCCACGCTCAAAATGAGCTACACAATGATTTTGCAAGAAGTTCAGAAGCTTGCCGGAGATAATGAACGCTTGAAAAACACTCTCCGACAAGGCGGAGGTAGTCTCAGTACGACCATGGGTTCATCTCAGGACAGCGTAACGTGGTTGCGCTCGTACAAACTCTTTATGGAGAAGAATATCGAGATCTCCAAAGAACCTGGCTGCCGGGTGATGATGTATTCGCAGAACTTCCAAACCATGGTCGTTTCACAGAAATCCTCGCAAAGTCTCTTCCCCGGCTACGGACTGCGGTTTATTGATACTCCGGTTTTTCGTCCAATGACATTCCTTCACACATCAGCTAAAGCAGTGCGGGATGTTTGTTTCAGTGCTGATCAAAGACTCCTCGTCGTGGCATCTATGGAGTCCAAGGTAAAAATATTCGACACCAATTCAAAGGCGGCCGTGTCAGTGTTCAATCCCACCGATAAGCCGTTGTGGGCTTGTTCGCTCGACAAAGCTGATCGGGAGAATACGATGTATGTTGGCGCCCAGCATGGAAGCACGTATTCCTACGACATTCGATTCCCCGAGACAGTTGTCGAAGAGTTCAAAACCGAGGGCGACCTTAGTCCAGTTATCAATATTGCTCCTGTGCCAGTTACCAGCCACTTCCCTCACGGTGGCTTCCTAGTCTGCAAGTTGCAATCACTCTGGTTCTATGAATACACTGACGCCGGCCAGGAAGTCCGGGCAACCAAAATTGGTGTCGAAGGACCGTTCATCTCGATGACATACGAAGCATCCAGCCAAAATCTTCTGGTCTTTACTAGGAACAGCACACGCTATCCACAATCGCGGTATATTCTTGGAACTCTGGAGAAAATCGACGATTTGGCAATATTTAACGTACGAGTTTCGTTCTTCGGCTCGAAAGCCACCCCAGTGATGACTCGCTGCTCACAGATTCTAGTCGAAAACAATACCCTGGTGGCTGGTTATATTCAAGATGTCAAAATGCTCTCATTGTTCGACATGAAACGCGAATTACGCTTGCAGTCGATGCCTGTGCAAGAGGTTGTCTATGACACCTGTCCGGTGTATGTTCCCAATGGCACGTTCTTGGGTGCTTTAACCGAGACCAAGTGTCGTATTTATAAGGTCATAACAACAGATCGATAACATTTGTTTTATTTACAAAGAATTCCGATAGTTTTGTTTTTGACAGAGTTAATACCTATTTTTGCATTTATAAATTTTGAGGTTAAGTTCCATTTTTTGTTTGTGTATCGTCTCGACATTCAAGACTGGATTATGATCAGAGAAACTAACAAGTTGTAGTATTTTGTCTTCTTTATAGTCCTATCATTCTCGAAATAAAGAATCTTAAAAAAAATACCTCTAATAATTCAAAAATGTTTGCTTGGTTTTAACCGAGGACCACTCTTTGGCAATCTCAAACCATCCATGGTTTCAAATTACTACTGACATGCAAGGACGACAATACCCTCGCTGGTGACAAAAACAATATTTGTAATTGTAGACCCTTCGCAACACCTTCCTTAACATCCGCCCACAAGTTTTTGATGGGGTTTACGTCCGGCGATTGCGCAGGCCACTCAAGCACATCAATTTTGTTAGTCGCAAACCAATTTTTTGCTAACCTGCTGGTGTGTTTGGGGTTATTATCCTGCTGAAACGTCCAAGTTATTGGCATGTTCCATTTTATAAGGAAGCATGATATCCTTTATCCAAAAGATAGGCAAATTTTATTTTTCCGTTACCTCGTGTATGTGAATAAATTGGAAAAAACAGCAACAAAAATGAGGTGGTATGCTCAAGTTTACTGAGATAGTATTGGTAAAAACACGCATACTCTTGCAGTAAACTTGAACCATAGCTTGTAAGCATTGTCATTTTGACAGCTTGGTTTCCCATCTCCCTTTTAAAAACTCATCTGTGCCCCAAACAAAGATTAAATAAGTAACAAGATGGGAAACTGACTTACGTTTCACTCCCTAGATCCCGCAATTTTCATTTTCTGTCATTTTATTTTCTTTCCTTGTACATCAATAATATACAAACAAAAACAATATGGTAGGACCATATTTACTGTGTAAAAACACGCATACTTTCACAAAAACTATGGTCCAAACTGTGATAGTATTGGTAAAAACACGCATACTTTCACAGAAACTATGGTCCAAACTGTGATAGTATTGGTAAAAACGCTTGTAGGCATCTGTCATTTTGACAGCTTTGTTTATCATCTCTGGCCCCAAACCAGAGACAAATGGAAATCGGAAACTGACTTACTTTTACCCTTCGGATACCACAAATTTGATTTAACCGTTACCTCGTGTATGTGAATAAATGAGAAAAAAAGCAACAAAAATCAGGTGGTATGTCGAAGTTTACTGAGATAGTATTGGTAAAAACACGCATACTCTTGCAGTAAACTTGGACCGCAGCTTGTAGACATTGTCACTTTGACAGCTTGGTTTCCCATCTCCCTTTTAACTCATCTGTGCCCAAATTAATTTTAGCTTCGCCATGTTTGAATAACGGTTTTTTCAATGAAAACCAACGCCGATTAATCTGCAAGCTTTAATGGCGTTTTTAATTGGAAATCTGGAATCTAAAAAGAAGCATTCTGTTTTTGAAATCAGAAGGGAAATTCTCTTCTTTTCAGAATCAGAACTGTCACTTTCAAGGTTTTCAGTGGATTGATCTCCTAAATGTCCCTCCGTACGAAAACCGTTTGCCAATCCTTAAGATACAAACACTTGGAATCTGTGCAACGGAATTTCACTCGTTTTTTGTTCAAAGGTTTTCAGTGGATTGATCCCCTAAATGTCCCTCCGTACGAAAACCGTTTGTTTTAAGTTTAGTTTAGTTTATTTATTGTTATAATTACTCAGTAAGATACAATGGGCCTTACTAATAATCAAATTTAGTGTTAAGGTTAAAAGAAAATCTCCAGACTTTAGAAAATTGACATACCAATAACGAATTTAATCTCCAGTTTAGTCGTTAGCAAAACGTCAAAGTTTAATACACGGAAATCCATGTTTAAAGTCGAGCATTAAAAAAAGTGTTGCCTAAGTGCTGTTTTATGGTACGTAAATTTGTTTTTAATACTTAAATCTAATCTCAAGTTATCTGGTCGATTGCCATTGGCAAAGGTATATTTGAGGCTGTGAGTGCAAAAGTGGGGTATCCACTTTTTGTAATTGGGTTTGAATCGACTAAAACAAGCACATAAGCTTTGAAAATAGTAAAGTTATATATTTTTTTGCAAAAATTAGATATTCAAGAATATAAAACTATGTTTAAAATAATGTATTTCCCTAAGACAAAAATATGAGAGACAAAATAAGCCAATTTTTCAAAATAAGGTTATGCCACTTTCAGATTTTTGTTCTAAAGCCTAGTACGCAGATCACGCTAAATTATAGCTTTCATACAAAATTATCTCAAAAATGTAGGTCAAGAATTTTGTATGGGAGCTAAAATTTAGCACGATCTGCGTTCTAGACTTAAAGTAAAAATGAAGAACTTAATTTAGAAGTACTTTATTTATTAGGAGTATTCACGATTCGATGCAATTATTCGTGTATCATTGCAAACGTGTAACGTTGAAACATTTTCTTCTAAACTGACAACGAAACCAGACAAATTTTATACTCCATCTTGCGAATCGAAAAGAAGCTCTCGGGACAGTCAAAAGGAGAAGTTACCCATGTTGTATACTCTTTTTTTTCATTCCTACTGAAACTGAACAAAAAGCAACGAAACGCAATTATAAACGCATCATTTGACTTAATTGTATTGGCTTATTTTCGTATTTGGGGCTTTACACTGCAGTATGTAATTTATATATTTCAAATGATCGAATATGATACTAAAAAAGGGCTATGGAGAGATTATTTAATATATAAATATTTAGTGCGTTATAATATTACGTTCGTTGATTTTACTTTAAATACGTGGTTAATTTGTTGATTCCGTTTTATATATTTAAGAAATATATTTCCTTGTGAAAAAGATTGTGTTATAAATTAAAATTCAATTTAAAAGTCACTCCGACACTTCAAATCAACTGTCGTACTAGAATATAATACCTTCAAGTACTAAAATACTTGATGTTAAAAAGAACACGGCAATACTTAACTTTGACAGTTTCTACTTTTTTTTGTTTTGTATTTTGTGCGTGTAGTTAGCAATTTTTGTTCTTATTTGTAGTAGATTTTGTAATAGATTCAAGGAAAATCTTGAGACTAGTTAGTGAGAGGGTTAAATTGTTTATTGGTAGCAATTTATTAAAACTCAGCACTTTGTTTTAACTTTCCAGTTAACTAATAGTCGACATTAGCGTTTGATTATTAGTAAGGCCCAAATATCTTTTAAGTTAGAGCAAATATCAGTACGTAGTACTTTCCTAAAAAATATATTATAATATTGCAAAAATTGACATTTCATTTAATTTTGGGCAAATAATAAAATAATAATAATAATTCAAGATGTGAGTAATAGCCTATTCCCACCAACGTGATTTAGCTGAAACAACTTGATTTAGCTAAAACACATTGTCTATGAATTTTGTAAATTCGTGGAGTTTGTTGAATAAAAAACCAATAAGACAAATATTCATTCAATCAATATTACAATGGGTTTATTCTGTTTCTTACTTATGAACTGTCCTGGTTGCCGATCGAATCCAAAAAGAACGATTTGCACCAAGTTCACTGTTATGCATGTTAGAAATTCATAATACAAAAAGAACTCGAAGAGACGAAGAGAGTACAATAATTAGGAGTTAACTGTATGATCTTTGATATAGATAAGGGAGTAAAATTATATGTATAACTGTGTAATGTTAAATTTAAATGAACATTCTTAAATTGAGTAGTTGAGTGAGTTTTTCTTACGATATTACAATATGTATAGGGTAAACAGTGACTATTAGGCAATTATCAACACTTTAAAATGTTTGAATTTAAGATTCCAAAACATCCCGCCCCCCCTGGAACGAGTTTTCAGTACTTTGGTAATGGTGCCAGTTTTGTTATTGAACGAAGGTAAGTTCCGGTTGAGGTTCTCACTGTTGCTACCCGAATGACCTTATCAGGGCCTGGATGAGTAGCTTCCACTCTTCCCAGTTTCCAATTTGTAGGCGGTTGATTAGGCTCTTTGATGATGACTAGATCTCCAACTCGTAGCGGTTCTTCCCTTCTTTGCCATTTGGGTCTTTCTTGGAGCGACGTAATGTATTCGGACTGCCATCGTTTCCAGAAGCCTTGTACCATGGCTTGAAGATGTTGCCAGTGAGACAGCCGATTTAGAGGTACGTGACTGTAACTAGGCTCCGGAACAGCAGTTAGGGGTTCACCAATGAGGAAATGTCCGGGTGTTAATGGATTTAGATCATCATCTGAAATGTCACAAATAGGGCGAGAGTTCAAAATAGATTCTATTTGAGTTAACACTGTATAAAGTTCTTCAAATGTTAATGTAGACGACCCAACAACTCTTCGTAGATGCAGCTTTACTGACTTAACACCTGCCTCCCACAACCCACCAAAGTGAGGGGCTGAAGGAGGGATGAAATGCCAGGCGGTCCCATCCATAGCTAGTTTAGTGGCAATTTCGTCGTTGTAGGCTTGTGAAACAACTAGTTTTTGCATTTCGTTCAGGCAGCGGCGTGCGCCTTGAAAATTTGTTCCGTTGTCGCTGTAAACGTTTGAACATTTTCCTCGGCGAGCAACAAAACGCTTAAAGGCAGCTAAAAATGCATCGGTTGTAAGGTCACTTACCAATTCTAAATGGATAGCTTTAGTTGACATGCACACAAAAATCGCAAAATATGCCTTTGAGAGTTTTGGTTTCCGACCTTTAGATAGTTTAATTAGAAACGGACCAGCATAGTCACAACCAGTATTAGCGAATGCCCGGGCAGGATGAACACGATGCGCTGGTAGATCACCCATAAGCTGGCTAGAGGTGGTTTTTCGTTGTTTGAAACAAGTTTTACATCTTGAGACTATGTTTCGAATGAGGATACGGCTACCAAGTATCCAATACCTTTGACGCACTATAGCAAATGTTTGTGATAATCCAGGATGAAGGTGATTGTCATGAATGTCTCGGGCTATAAGGAAGGAAACTTTATTATTAGGCAAAATAATTGGGTGTTTTAAATTAAATGAGACATCAGCATGGGCTAAACGTCCTCCCACCCGCAAAAGGCCTTCACTGTCAATAAAGGGAGAGTATCTTAGCAATTTTGATTTCGAGGGGAGTTCACGATTTTTTGATAAGTAGCGCATTTCACTGCCGAAGAATTCATTTTGGACATTTTTTAGAACACATATTCGGGCACACTGAATTTCATTAAACGAAAGACTGTCGAATCTCCGTACGAATTTTTTAGGTTGTAGATTTCTTGTATATCGAATTAAGGTCGCAAAAACTCGGATCAGGCGATTCCACGATGATACTCGTTCGGCCAGCAAGATGAAACGTTGAAATATGTTAGAGCTTATGCTAGATGAAAGAGCCAAAATCTTCGATGAAGGTTTCTCCTCAGCAGAGATATCTTTGGTTGGCAGCTGATCACGGCATTCTGATGTGGGCCAATGTTCCTGTGGCAGCGGTAACCAAGTTGGACCACTCCACCAAAGTGGATGATCTTTCAGAGCTGCTGGTAGGACTCCACGCGAGGCACAATCTGCAGGGTTCGATTCAGATGCGATATAATTCCAAGAACGACGCGGGATTGTGTCAAGTATTGTAGCTGTCCGATTCGCAACGAATGTAGTCCACCGACGTGGCGGAGAGGAAAGCCAATGGAGGACAATCTGCGAGTCACACCAGGCAAACATTTTACACTCAGTGGAAATAGAGGATTGTATCATTTTCATCAACCGCGAAAGAAGCAGCGCGGCGCAGAGTTCGAGTCGAGGGATGGAGACGGGTTTGAGGGGTGCTACTTTGGTTTTAGACGCAACGAAAACAGTTTGAAATTCATTTTCAGAAACCTTACAGCGCGCGTACACAACAGCAGAATATGCTACCGATGATGCATCAGAAAATCCATGATATTCTACGTCTTCAAATGATGGGAAGATGTTTCTCGGAATACGTAGATCTGCGAAGAAATGAAGTTCGTTTTGGTAGGTTATCCATTTGTTGGCCAAGGTGGCTGGGAGGGGATCATCCCACTGTAGCTTAAGTTCAGATGACCATAATTCCTGGAATAATATTTTGAATAAAATAACCGATGGAGCTAGGAATCCTAAAGGGTCAAAAATGCTTGAGATTGCAGATAACAGGGACCGTCTTGTCGGAGGGTCATCGATTTGAGGTTTAGAAAACTGAAACGAAAATTCATCTGATGTAGGGCTCCAATGCAATCCCAAAACCTTTATCATCGTTTTAGAGCGATCCGCATCAAACCATGAGAACTCGCAATCATCCTTCGGTAACCTAGCAAGAAGTGGCCAGCAATTCGAATTCCATTTCCTTAATTTAAGCTGAGCGTTGGATAGCAGAGACACCAGTTCTGACTGCAAATCTATCAGCTCCTCAATTGAATTAGCCCCAGTCATGATGTCGTCTACGTAGACGTCTCTTGTGAGAATACGAGCTGCATTTGGATAAACCGATTGATAATCATTAGCTATCTGCTTTAAAACGCGAACGGAGAGAAAAGGAGCCGATGCCGTGCCATACGTCACTGTTCGAAGTCGAAAATGTCCTATCTCTTCATTAGGATTACTCCTCCAAACGATGCGTTGGAAATCCGTGTGCTCGTCGTCTACCCAGATCTGACGAAACATCTTAACGACGTCCGCCGTAAAAACGAATTTGTGCTGCCGAAAACGTAGACACACTCCAAACAAATCCCTCTGAATAGGAGGACCAATAAGCAATTGGCTGTTTAGTGAAACTCCGAACGAATCCCGAGCTGACCCATCGAACACGACTCTTAATTTGGTTGTGGAGCTATCAGGTTTAAGAACCGCGTGGTGAGGTAGATAAAAATGATTTCCTTGAACTTGGGAAATCTCATCTGGACTAATACGGGTCATATGACCAAGATCGAGATATTCTTGCATAAAGTTGCAATATGACTTATACAGAGCATTGTCTCGTTGAAATCTTCTTTCCATAGAATATAACCGATTTAACGCGAGCTTCAAAGACTCACCGAACACGGGAAAGGGAGATTTAAACGGGAGCTGTACGGAATATTTTCCGTCGATTGATCTGGAGAACGTTTTACGAAAATGTAATTCAGCTTCATCTTCATCACAGTAGTCATTTTTGGTAAGGTTAACTTCATCAAGTTCCCAAAATCGTTGCAGAAGTATATCGACATCGAGTGAAGCGTGGAGAGATGAGATATGAGGCTGAGTAACTGGTGGCGATGAATCGAATAACTCTCCTGTAACAACCCAACCAAACGATGTATGCTGGGCTATGGGAACACCTTCTGGCCCTTGAACTTGACCCCCCTTAAGAATTAACCATAGCTTATCTGCTCCAAGAAGTATGTCAATGGAACTGGGTACATTGAACGATGGATCCGCTAGTTCTAAGCCATGAATATGAATCAACCGCGATGGATCGAACACTTGAGAAGGTAACTTCGAAGTTAATTTAGGCATGATATATGCATCAACAACAAGAGGATTTTTATCAAATCGAGAAACTATTTTAATTGACACACAGCCCTTTGTATACCCGGCATCTGTAGAAGACACCCCAGTTATGGGAATCCGAGCATGTTTGCGAGGAAGTCCTAATCTCCGAACGAAAGAGTCAAGCACGAACGAAACTTGAGATCCCGAATCTAGTAAAATCCGACAACTCTGCATATTTCCTTGAGAATCCTCTACCTGTGCCAATATTGTTGGAAGAATGGTTTGCCTACTGAGTCCTACATCAAGCGAGTGATTGTTAATAATTGGTGTGACCGACGATGGCAATGAAGATGACCCACGAGATTGATTAGACGACGACGTTGATGGCTGCGATGAAACGGGAGTGTTAGTTTGTGATGATGATGACATATGAACAAGTGAATGGTGACGCGACCGACATTCACGACAACGAAATGAGGAGTTGCAACGAGATACTCCATGCCCAGGTCGAAGGCAGTTAAAGCACAAGGAGTTCGATTTTACAAATGACCGACGGGATTCAACATCAAGAGCCACGAACTGCGGACATTGTTGCAATTTATGTTCTTCTTTGCATTTAGGGCACTTGATTAAAGGTTTGGGTTGGGACGATTCTACAAAATGTGAACGTACTTGGGTTTGTTGTTTATTTCGCGAAACACTTGGTCGTGATACTACCGATTGGCATGATTCTAAGGCATTACACCGCGATTCTAAAAATGTCAAAAGTTCGCCAATGCTAGCATCGTCACGTGTACCGATTTTCTCTGCCCAACTTTGTTTCGTTTCAATGTCTAATTTGTTCAAAAGAATATGAATTAACCATGGATCGCGATTGTTAGAGTTAATGGCATTAAGGCCACGTATAACTTCATCAGCCGTATCTGTAACTTGCCTAAGTGCCTTAACGTTACCCACAATTACATTAGGAAGAGAAAGATATGTTTCGATAAACGATTGAATAATTAGCTGAGACCGATCATATCTGTTTTCTAAACGCTCCCATGCCTCGAAATAATTTGCTTCTGTTAATGGTATATGTTTTATAAGATCAAGAGCACGATCACGGAGAAAAGATTTCAAATAATGAAACTTTTGGATAGGCGAAAGATTTTCTTGTTGATCTACCGATCCCGTAAACGAGTCCCGAAACGACGGCCAATCCTTGTAATCTCCCGAAAACGGAGGAACAATTAACTTTGGAAGCTGAACTGAGCAGCGTTCTGATGACGTGTTAAGTTTCTCGAGCAGCGTGGTTTGCTGTTTAGCAAGCTTCTCAACAGCTGTGTCATCATCGTGCGATTTTGAACCACATTGTTTTTGACGAATGGCTGCCAATAAAATAGCATGAGCTTCGAAAAACCGCGTTTCATAACTCGAATACTCGGCTTCAAACGATTCTAATTCATCGTTTTCCGAAGTTTCAAGGAGAGCATTATAAAATTCTCCAAATTCCGACCACGCTTGGTTAAGACTTTTGAACCGAATTTCTAACATTTCAAGAGCCATGGAAACTGTGATGGTGTTCACAAATTCACGTGCACGAGTTACACGTCCCTTAGCGTTCCCGTACTTTTGCTTAATAGAACTCATCGTAAGAAAAACAACGAACCGGAATAATTGTCTTTTATATGAAGCAAATCAGTTAATGCAACGTTGATTTATTAAGTCTTTGAATTAATTAATTCAATGTAATGTTCGACCACGTGATTCTAAAACCGAGTGTGTGTCTACGACTTAGGCATTCATAGAAATCTAGCAGAACACACAGAATCACTTTATTGAATTTAATTTAATTGAACTAATTTCGTTCTTTATCTTTCAGCGGACTGTATTTTATATTTTTTAATCAAAATTGCTCAGAAATATCCGACGCAGAAGGACCATTAATTATGTCTATGAATTTTGTAAATTCGTGGAGTTTGTTGAATAAAAAACCAATAAGACAAATATTCATTCAATCAATATTACAATGGGTTTATTCTGTTTCTTACTTATGAACTGTCCTGGTTGCCGATCGAATCCAAAAAGAACGATTTGCACCAAGTTCACTGTTATGCATGTTAGAAATTCATAATACAAAAAGAACTCGAAGAGAGTACAATAATTAGGAGTTAACTGTATGATCTTTGATATAGATAAGGGAGTAAAATTATATGTATAACTGTGTAATGTTAAATTTAAATGAACATTCTTAAATTGAGTAGTTGAGTGAGTTTTTCTTACGATATTACAATATAGGGTAAACAGTGACTATTAGGCAATTATCAACACTTTAAAATGTTTGAATTTAAGATTCCAAAACACACATAATTTATTTCATGATTTGCCATACATTTTCAATCATTTGAAATTACCTGGGGTGGAATCGTGTAAGGTGATTTGTGACTATCACCTTTGTGACTATAAAATGTGATCACATTTTATTTTCCTTCTGTGTAAGGTGATCACCAAAAATATTTCGAACATATTATGACTAGTACAATCACTCTGGCAACCGATTGTAGCGCCACTATTTGCAAGCATTTTATTACATGAGTTGATATTGAAAAAGAAACGGCGGGGCAGAGAATTAGGAAAACAGAAAATTAGGAAACGAAAAAGTTTCTTTTTTGAAATTGAAATTGAAATTTGATGTTCGAATATATTTATTCTATTTGACTGTTCAAGTATCAATAAACGAAAAATTTTATTCAATGTGATAGCAAAATAGTTGTCACAAGTAAAAGTAGCAAATTGGTGATTATCACTTGTGACTATCACCTTACACAGACAAAATTTGTGATTTGTGATTATCACCGATCACAAATCACCTTACACGATTCCACCCCTGATTTAGGTTGTTTATTTTTTAATTAGGTATAAATCACCTCGATGATTCCAGGCTGAATGATTTCATGCTGAAGTAATGAATAAAATTCATTTTTAATTCATTTTTTTTGCTTTTTGACAGTCAAAATTCAAATTTTGTGTCATATATTGATATATTTTATTGAAAAATTCAAAAAATGTCAAGATTGTGATAAATGCCAAGCTAAATTAAGTAAAAAGTCCAGTGGGAACGCCTTTCTTGATTTATAAATCAAATAAGCTTAATCATGTCAGTGGGAATAGGCTATAAGAAAATGTGAATATTATGCTTAGAAAGGATTTCAAAAACAAAGATTATGAAAAAAAGCAAAATTACAAAATTTCAAGATTAAAGAGAAAAATAAAAGTGATACGCATCACCACCATCATCACCATCACCATCATCACCACCATAACCTTCACATATACCTAGCGCTTAAACAACGCATCAAATCGCTTTATAGAATTCCTTCAACATTTTATTAAATTGCGTTGTACAGGTTATTATTTTTAAATACGTAGGGAGTGAGTTCCATAGTCGAACAGCATTAACATAAAACTGTCGCTCAGATACAAGATATGAGAAACGAAGAGGAATAAGGTTGCCAGACCTATTAGATCGAGGGAAATTAATTCTGTTGAAAAGATATTCAGGTTGGCGAAGTTGTATGATATTATACAGCAGGGTTAATGTTTTGCATTTGAAAAGATCGTCAAGCGTCATACCATACATAGACTTCGAATAATTTGATATATGATCACCCCTTCTTTTTCCGAAGACATACCGTGCTATACTGTTGAAAGCTACATTAAGTTTATTTATTATTTATTATTATTATTATTATTATTTTATTATTAAGTTTGTCAATCCTTAAGATGCAAACACTTCAACAAAGAAGAAATAATAATGACATTGGCGCAAAATTATAGTCCGCTAATGAACAATTTTAGTGTGATACTTAAAATGACGTTTGAGTCATGTCTGAAACGTCATTTTAAGCTAGTATCACACTAAAATCGTTCATTAGCGGACTATAATTTTGCGCTATTGTCTTTTTCCATCAAATTATTAGGTACTGGAGTCACTGTCACTGATGCTCCTGACCTTCTTTGTAAAATTCTGTTTTGCTATCGAGGGGGAGGTTATAATCTCCGTAGTCAGGATCTGATGAAGATCCCTATTCACCGAACAAATTATGGAATGCATATGAGCCTTTGACACATATGTGTGCTGTGTTATTTGTTATAATTTCGTTATGTGCCTACTAAACTAACAACTAACACCACACTAAACGATGAGCCGGTGCGTGGTATAACACAGTTCCTGTGTACTGTGTTGGCAAACTATTGGTCGAAAAATGGTGCTTGCTTCTGATAGTGTTAAAAACTCTCATCTCGATCGTTTTTTTAACAGATTACAATTAGCTGAGGACAAAAAGTTTTTGGGTTCATTACTTGGCAATCAGACCTCGTAGACAGACTTTTTCAGTGACTGATAGAAAGCAAAAAAAAAACTTTGTTTTCGTGTATCATCTGATATAGGCTACCTCGGAAACTTGACAGACCTAGCGAATTGACATCGTGGGAAATTTTCTGAAGGCAGAAATCCAAGAGTTATTTCGTTAAAAATTAATTTCTGATGGCCAGTTGCACCAAAATCCACTAAAACCAGTTTTTATTAAAATACTTATAAAATTTATTGGCCTGATAAATTTACTGGGCTGCACCAATGTCTCACTGATTTTTTAACTAAAATGCTGTTTTTAAACCATCCCTGCTTTTTGTCTGCTGATTTTTAAACTGAACGAAAAAGGAGATGTCAAAACTATTATTTTATTTGTTTGTTACGTTCCTATTTTTGTATTCGTGTTTTTTTTTTTTATAATTAACGCGCACTCAAGGGGTTTTTTCATTACCCTTTATATGCCAAGAGCACAGTGCGAGCATTAGGGAAAGGATAGGGGATGTAAAAGGAGGTGCCGGTGAACATTGGTTTTGAATTTTTGAACATTACAATGACTGGGGAAGACAGAGTGTGGAAGAGAGTTCCACATTCGCGTAGTACGGCTAAAGAATGATTCTCTGTACTTCACAGTACGTCCGAAGTTGGGCTCAAGGGTGAACTGATGGGCATTCCTGGAGGCGCGGGTATTACGGTTGAATGTCACTAGACATATACCGTTGAAGTATCGGTAAAACAGGGTGAGACATGAGACATTACGACGATGTTCTAGAGATGTAAATGACTCAACGATGGTATTGTCACCAATCATTTTGAATGCTCTTTTTTGGATACTGCCCAGAAGACTTAAGTGCGTCACTGGAGCACCAGCCCAGACGTGAGAATTATACTCAAGCTTAGGACGTATGTAGGTTTTGTAGATAGTAGCCAGATCAGAAGGGGAAAAAAATTTCTTGCATCGCCTTAAGAAACCTAAACATTTTGCGGCATTTTTGGCGACATCGCATATGTGCTCGTTCCACAGAAGGTGGTCAGTGATGCACATACCGAGAATCTCGAGATGTTCGGTCTCATTGATGCAAGTGCCACTCATGGATAGTGGCAAGGGGGGTATATCTCGCTTCGACGATACAAGACAGCATTGAGTTTTCGAAGCATTAAACTCTACTCGATTTTGTATTCCCCATTGTACAATGCTGTTTAAGTCAGAGTTTAATGAGCTTATCATATTTTGCCGTTGCAGTTCCACATCCAAAGAGGAAGGATGTGAGTCTGGAAACGAATATGAAAAGCTAAGGGTACTATCGTCAGCGAAACAATTAATTGGATTAGAAGTAACAGACAAGAGATCATTAATGAAAATGAGGAAGAGGGTCGGAGACAAAACGGAGCCCTGGGGCACACCAGCATTTATATTGTGGGTTTCAGACTTGAAACCGTCCAATACGACTTGTATAGAACGGTTCGAAAGAAAGTTTCTAATCCAACGAAGAAGGGGTTCATCGATACCGAAAGCACGCATTTTCGATAAAAGAGCAAGATGCCAGACTTTATCAAATGCCTTAGAAATATCAAGTGCAACAATCTTGCTTTCTCCAAAACGATGTAAAGATTTGTTCCACTGTTCGGTGAAATAAACCATCAGATCACCAGTGGACCTGTTGCTGCGAAAGCCGTACTGCCGGTCATTAAGAAGCTTTCGGTCTTCGAGATATTTCTTGAGCTGATAGTTTATCAGCGTTTCCATGACCTTAGAAAGAAGGGACGTAAGTGCAATCGGTCGATAGTTGGAGGGAGAAGAAGATTCGCCTTTTTTTGGGATTGGCTGGACAAATGCTGTTTTCCAACTGCTCGGAACGAGCCCAGAAGAATAGGATAGATGGAAAAGATTACGCAAGGGTTTTGCCAGCGTGGAAGAACACCTCTTCAGAATAATGGCGGGGATACCATCCGGACCCGCGGATTTATGTATGTTGAGATCCTTTAGGACTCTCGCCACAGCACGAGTGCGGAAGAAGATCTGCCCCATGGAATCATTGACGCGCTCAAGAGCTGGGGGAGTCATGACACTCTCTGGCAGCGAAGAGTTGGAGGCGAACTGCCTAGCAAAAAGGTTAGCTTTCGCGAGAGAGCTTACAACTGGAGTGTCATTGTCAACGAGTGTAGGGACCGAGGAAGAAGAAGAATTCTTCATATTTTTTACAAATGACCAAAAATTTTTACTGCCTTTGGGACATTGCAGAATTTTTTGCCTTAATTTTTGGTCATGCAAAAACTTGGTCCGTCGAATATGGGCATTGCAGGCCTTCCTGGCTTGTTTAAACTTGTTCCGGTTTTCCTCAGTTGGGTTGGATCTAAAACACCGGAACTTTACTTCTTTTTCCCTGATAACCTCTTTACAGCTTGAATCGAACCATGATTTTTCTTTGGGTTTGATGCTTTTAACCCTATTCGGGATAAAAGTTTTCATTCCCAGGATAATCATATTAGTAATCATATCAGCGCTGGAGTCTACGTCACTATCGAGGAAGCATAGTGACCAGTTAAAGATCCGGAAAAAATTATTGAGACCGTCCCAGTTGGCTTTCTCGTATTGCCATACGGTTCTCTTCGGAGCTCTTTCTCTAACTGGATTAGTTTGACACGAGAAATTTGCAGATATAATACTATGGTCTGATCTGCCTAGAGGCGTTAATACACAAATAGTGTATTTATCAGGGTCGGACGTAAGGAACAAGTCAAGAGTATTTTCCGCTTGGCCATCAATGTCCGATATACGAGTAGGCTCAGTTACAAGCTGAGTAAGGTGGTTAAACTCAGCAAAGATCTCCGCACACATTCCTTATGGTGTTGTCGGGCCCGAATGGAGAAGCCACGAAGAATTGTGTACATTGAAATCGCCCGTAATAACGATTTCAGTGTGAGGATACAAGGATACAATTCTTTGTATGGAGTCAGACAGAGCGTCAAATTCACGAGAAGTTGAAGCTCTGTCCAGGTTTGGGCTTCGATAGAGAAAACAGTAGTGAATGATGTGCTTATTGACGGAGAATTTAAACCATATAAAATTGAAAAAAGAGTTGGAACAACGTCCATATTGCGGCAAGAATTGATAAGCTACATCATCCCTAATGTAAACGGCGAGACCATGGTGGGGAAAGAATAATGGCACTAAGCTATACCCATGAATGAGAAATTCAGTAGGATCGGAATTCTCACCTACTTGGGTCTCGCTTAGCGCCAAAACAGCTGGCCTGTGGGATACAGTGTGGATGTATGCAGCCAGAAAATTGATTCGAAGCCCGCGAATATTACAATAATCGACTCTGAAGTCTTCAATCATTGCAATATAAAAAAAATAAAAACCAAAACAGACGGAACTCTAAGAAAAACTACACAATGAAACAAGGTATCTTTTCGAAGCAACGCCCCCGTTAGTGTTATGCCTTAACGGTGGCGTGAATCGATCCGACCCTGGAATTCAAATTGTAATTTCTCTATTCATCTGTTATTGCCGACCTAGCATATACATACACACACTGCGTGAGCAAAAAAAAAACTCATTGCAATGTGATGCATATGCTAAGTCATGCAACTGTTATAGATGGGTGGAGGAAAAGAAGAAGAGGAAGGTACTCACAGTGCTGCGTTTGGCTATTTTTGTTTTTGTTTTTTATGTAGATTTTAGTTGAGTGCTGCGTTGTTTTTTTTTCTTATTGCAATTTTTTTTTCTATTGGTTTGTGGGTGATTTTATGTGTTGCTTTTTTAATATTTTAACTGTTGTTTTGATTATTTTCTTGCGGCTATTTTTTTTTTGTATTTTGTGTGGTTTTGATTTTTATTGTTGGTTTTGGGTTAGTTGATTTTTTTTGTTATTAATATTGGGTTTTTGGTTTGTTTAAATAAATGTTTCTTTTTGTTGATATTTTTTTTTTTGGTGTATGGACAGACAACGACGCGACGAAACTTAGACAAGACGCCACGGAATGCAAAACACGACGGACATGGACGACACACAGCACAGGGGGACCTTCCCCAACGGAATCACACAGACAAAATAAATAAATTAAAAAAAAAAGAAAAAATGGATGCAAAGAAAAAAAGGGAAAGAGGCAAAAATTATGTGAGGAGGAGAAAAATGCTCTTATCGGTTTTGCAAGAAAATATAGCCACACTATTGAAAACCGAGCTACGGATGGAGTGACTCTGGCCGAAAAAAAAATGAAGTGTGGGCGAAAATAGTCTCAAGATACAACAGCTCTGTGGCAAAAACTTTTTTTTTGAATTGTATTTTGTAACTTTGAAAAGTCCTGTCAAAAGTGAAGTATTTTTTTGTGTAGATATTTCCATTAAAATTCGCTTTTAAAATTTTAGTTTATAGGCCTTTTAAACCTAAACTTGGTTTGTGCAACCGATAAATGCCATTTTAAAATTTAACGAAGCGATAAATATTTAAAAGGGTTTGGTGCAACTGGCAATGAGTGAAGTAGATTTCAAGAAATTAAGGATAGTGCGAAAGTTGATTTTTAATTTTTTTCAAAAATCGAAGTAGATCTACTTCGAAAGGAGTAAAGTGGTAACTCTGGTCCGTTCCGCTTGTTTTTACGTGAATATGTAGTGCCCGTGGCGTAGTGGTTATGTGCGTTGGCTTTACGCGGAACGCGTGGGTTCGAATCCTGCATGTGCCCATAAAGTTTTTATTTCATCTTTCTCTGACTGACAACACTTCCAAGCTGGTATATGGAACAGCCAGTACTATCAACCAACTCTGCTTGGTTTGACAGAAGATCTGTCAAACCAAGCAGAGAACATACTATACAAACTTATGTAAAAAAAACTGCTTCTTATACAGGGTGATTCACGAGCGTTGTGCCAAAAAGCTAGAGCGTGTAGGTTGAGTTGAGACAAGAAAAAAATCGTATGGGAGGGGGGGGGGTCTATTCCCCCCCGTTTAGCCGGGAGGGGCAATTTTCTGAAAAATTGACTTATTTTGTAAAAAAAAATATTAAAAATCAACGGCTTCGTTTACAACACCTTGCTATACCTTTCTGAAAAGCCAAAAACTTCTACTTTCATTTTGTTTTTAAAATAAATTTTTTTAACGAATAGTTTTAAAAAAATAAATTTTCAAACTCAAAATTTTCAAAAAATAAGCAAAAAAAACATTTTTGAACTAATTTTTTTCAAAATTTTATGTAATTAAGTACTGATTTTGTTTGAAAAATTCAATGTGTTTTTTAATTTTTAGTCGAAAACAGAAAACCGGATGCAAAAATGTCTTTTAGTTTTTGAGAAATTAAGAAAAAACCAAAACCACTTTATTCTAAGAAAAATCTTTGTTTTTATTTTAACCTATCTGGACTTTTAGTTTAATTTTTTGGTTTATTTTATAAATTTAATTTTTTGTAATTGGAATTTTATGAGGACTCAATAAAGTAGAAAAGTATTACATTATCCCTGGATTAACATTTTGTTCATTGAAAACGTCTGAAAACTGACCTGCAATTTTTTCTTACTATACCTAGGGCCGCGGCCACTCGCCGGCGAAGGGTTCTACCTGCTAGGGGCTTAAGATTAATTAAACCGCAATTTTTATTGAATGAAAAAACAATAACTAACTAAAGGTAAATAAAAGGCATCGCATATTTACTAAACAGCCATTTACAATTAAAATATTAACTCATCAACACATAACAATATAACAAACTCATACGCTCGAGAAGAGTTAGCGGACAGGAACTTCTGCTACGGTTTAACTTGTTGTCGAGATCGGGAAGCCGAAAGACTCTACGCTGAAAGATATCCCAATAGATGGCGCTCAAGTCGTAGCATGTTTTCAAGAATCCGCCGACGAGAGCACGGAGAGCTAGGAGTGAAAAGTCAATGGCAGACGTATCAATGAACAAAATGATTAATCCAGGGAAAATCCAATATTTTTCTAATTTATTGAGTCGTTATAAGACTACAATAATAAAAAATTAAATTTATAAATTAAACTAATAAATTAAACTAAAAGTCCAGATAGGTAAAAATAAAAACAAAGATTTTCTTAGAAAAAAGTAGTTTTGGTTTTTTTTTTATTTCTCAGAAACGAAAAGACATTTTTGCATCCGGTTTTCTGTTTTCGACTAAAAATTAGCAAAGACATTGAATTTTTAAAACAAAATTAGTACTTAATTACATAAAATTTTGAGAAAAATTAGTTCAAAAATGTTTTTTTTTGCTTTTTTTTGAAAATTTTGAGTTTGAAAATTTATTTTTTTAAAACTATTTGTTAAAACAATTTAATTTAGAAACTAAATGAAAGAAGAAGTTTTTGGCTTTCCAGAAAGGTATAGCACGGTGTTGTAAACGAAGCCGTTGATTTTTAATAATTTTTTTTATAAAATAAGTAAATTTTTCAGAAAATTGCCCCTCCTGGCTAAACGGGGGGAAATAGACCCCCCTCCCATACGATTTTTTTCTTGTCTCAACTCAACCTACACGCTCTAGCTTTTTGGCACAACGCTCGTGAATCACCCTGTATATATACACAAATATACTCATCTGTGTCCAAGAGTATCATCTGTCATGAAAAAGTGCTTCTCAACTTTGTCGTACGGAATCGGCGTTAAAATGTAGGCCCCTTCAATTCTTCACACGCACTCAGTGAATTGTTGATGAGTGTAAGCCACTTAGGCCTTGTCGCTTCAAGAGCTGTCTCGCCACTCTATTTACTTAGTTTAACGACCATGAAATGAAGTGAAATATTGTATATATTAGGCCAGTTCCACCTAACAACATCTCACTGAGATCTCATAGATCTCAGAGATTTAGGTGGAACAAAAAATCTCAGCTGAGAATTGAGATTTTTTTCTGAGATCTCTGAGATGAAAATATTTTGGATTCGATTTCTCACTCAGCTATTTTGACGTGACTGACATATGTACAACAACAATTTGTAAGGTAACCATTTTATCTCAATGAGAACTGAGAATTATGTTCCACCAAATGATTTTGCCTCAGTCAAAGTGACATTGAGATCTCAGTGAGATGTTGTTAGGTGGAACTGGCCTATTGAAACTAAAGGCCCAACTATAATAGACGGACGGGAACGGAAGCTAGCGTCAAAACTGAACGAACCGTTTCTTTCCGACTGTCAATTACATCCGCTTACCCATAATTGAACGGAAGGCTTTCTGTCATTATTCTGTGTTTTTAGAGAAATGTCAAATTTCCGTCCGTAAATTGAGAAAGGAAAGTGAGTTTACGTCCGAAAACAAAAGTGAACGAAACCGAGCAATCCGCTATTATGGCTGTGACATCTGATTTGCATGTATTCGGGAATTTTCGTACGTCAACGTACGCACCCTTCCGACTATTATAGTTGGGCCTTAACGTTTCAGTGACCGCTGCTGTTCAAGTGTTATGACGTTTTTAATTGGCAATCTGGAATCTGAAAAAAAGCATTCTGTTTTTGAAATCAGGGGCTAGATTCCGCAAGAGTGAATTTTTTACCCGTGTACACAGTTTTCAAAACTCACATTCACGGGCAGTGTACACAGCTACTAATTCACGCGCGTCCGCAAGTTGCTGTGAGTTTGAATGTGCTGAGTGAATTTTTTTTGTAAGCCCAGTGAGCTGAATTGAATTTTGAAATTTGACCTTTGTATATGGAATTTATAGTAGTTGCAGCCTAGTGATTCTTTGGTTGGAAAGTCGTCCCGTTTTGGCGCTGGCAGTTTTTCTATATAAAGGTTTTTCCAATAAGAGATGTTATTTTGAAATTCAAAGAAAAATGGCATTTTTTGAGATAAATGATCGGATGTTTATTTCATTATAAAGAGGAAGGTATGCCGTTAATAATGGAACACAACATCAGCCAAATGGCTACCACGACCACGCTTTAAAAGTGACAGCTACCGAAATAGCGGGCTATTCAAAATAACACCTCTAATTGGAAAACCCTTTACAAATAATTTAGTTCTGTATCATTCCAGACTTCGCTGTCGTCGATTTCCGGTGCTGCAACTAATAAATTCCATATACAGTTGACTCCCTCTAAGTCGAACTCCCTCTAACTCGAATTTCCCTCTAACTCGAATTTTTTTGCGATATTATTTGCATTCCCCTCAATTTTCCATACAAAAACCATCCTCTAAGTCGAAATCCCTCTAAGTCGAAATTCCCTCTAACTCGAATAAATTCTGTTGATTCTTGGACTACTTCCAATCCCTTTAAGTCGAAATTGCATACATTAGATCTACTTGCCACGAAGATTCGTTTGATTGAAGAATTGAGAAGGGACATCAAAAGAAAATTGCTGAAGATTTTGCCATTCCCAACAGTACACTATCATCCAACTTAAGGGTTCGGCATGGTTGTGCTAATATCAAGGTTCAGGTTAAGCGGCTCAATGTTTGTGAGTATAAAAGTTTTGACAAAGCTGTTTTCAAATGCTTCGAAAGTGTGCGTGGCAATTCATTACCAGTTAGCGGTCCAATCTTAAAAAAACAAGCGCTGGAATTTGCAGGCAGCTTTTTCTAATTTCAAGGCAAGCGATAGTTGGCTGACCAGATTTAAAAGCAGACATAGTATCCTTGGGAAAGTTTGGTCTGCTGAAAGTGCTTCTATTGATAAGACTAAGGCTGATGAATGGAAACAACAGATCCCAGAGGATTCCAGAGGATTCAAACCGGATGACAATTTTGATGATGATGAAACAAGATTGTTTTTTAAATGTTTGCCGACACGTACCTCGGCTTTTAAAGGAGAAAAATGTTTTGGAGGGAAGCACAGTAAAGAAAGAGTGGCATGCCTTGTGGGATCCAACATGACTGGCTCGGAAAAGCTAAAGCTTTTAATAATCGGAAAGAGCAAAAATCCTCGCTGTTTTAATAAAATTAAGTCTTTGCCGGTTGATTATGTAGTCACCCAACGTTCTTGGATGATGATAGATCTTTTAACGAAATGGCTTTTGAAGCTAGATGCAAAGTTTGGAAGACTAAAGCGCAAGGTATTGTTTATCATCGATAACTGCCCGGCTCACCCAAAACAAGTTAAAAAAAAAAATAGAGTGGTACGACAGCTCTTGAAGAGCCAAGGCCTAAGTGGCTTACTCTCATCAACAATTCTCTGAGTGCGTGTGAAGAATTGAGGGAACCTACAATTAAGCGCCGATCCCGAACGGCAAAGTTGAGAAGCACTTTTTCATGACAGATTGATACTCTTGGAAGATATGTCAGGTCTTCGCAAGAGGCAGTACCCGTGAAAGATGAAATAAAAACTTGGCCTGAGTAGGACTTGAACCAACGACGCGACGTTCTGCTTAGCAGTCAACGCACTTACTAACTAAGCTACGAGCAACTGCCAAAACAAGTTAAGGGTAAATTAAAATTTAGGTATAAAACTTGAGTATTTTCCGCCTAACATAACCTCAATAGTGCAACCGATGGACATGGGTATAATCCAAAATTTAAAAGTTCACTATAAACGCCGTCTTTTAACCACCATCTTAAAGGTTTGGGAAACTAAAAAAGAGGACTATAAAATAACTCTGCTGGATTGTGTACGGCGTAGATACCAGGATGTAACTCCGTTGACAATAGGGAATTGTTTCAAAAAATCCGGATTCAAGGACGATACATGGAATGATGTTCCACTTAACCAACTCATATGGTAACCGACGACAGAAATGAAATCGAGAGAATCTGGAACAGGCTAACTGAAACTGATTACAATATTGAGGGCTTGAATTGCAGGGATTATGTGGAAGTCGATGACGGTATTGTGGCCACAGAAATACCTGAACGCGAATCAATTTTGGAATCAAAAATCATAAATTATGCTGCTGATGCTAACGATGATGATAGTGGAGCTAAAGATGAAGAAGTCGAAGTCGAAACAATAAATATTGAAGTGCCAGAAAAAAATGAAATCGAAAATGCAACTGGAATATTGCAATCTGCGATTGAAATGACAGAAAATTTCTCGGATAAGGTTCAACACTTTTCAAAATAGAGTCATTTTTTAAACGAGTTATCACTCCAGCCACTTTGATGCATCAATCAAAAATTACAAATTTTTTGTATTAATTTTGTTGAAACAGTAATTTCACAAGGTATAAGAATGAATTAATGTGCCATAAAATCTAGAAGCTTCTGTTTATTTTTTCAATTTATGTATGTATTTTGTGTTATCTTTTTTATATTCAATAAATGCTTTTAAGCAAAAAAAATTTTAATCTCTGTAACTCGAATTTTTCAAAAACTCCCTCTAACTCGAACTAATTTTGACATCCCGTGAAAATTCGACTTAGAGGGAGTCAACTGTACAAAGATTTGACTTGAACTTGGAAACAAAAAACAAATTTACATAGAAATTATAAGAGCTTTGCTTAAAACTATACACCCCATGTAACTTTTTTTTCAATATCCGAAAAGTAACGGATCGACTTGGATCAACAACTTCCTCACCTACTTCGTTATCTTCAATAAAGTTCACTATAATTTTTGAAAAAAAAAAACCTGAAAAATAGCGTGAATAAATTTATAGAATTGTGTACACGGCTTCTGTCAAAAAAACTCACCTTCACCCTTGCGGAATCGAAATTAGAGAGTGTACACATTTTTTCGTGTACACATTAAAACTCACTCTTGCGGAATCTAGCCCCAGAAGGGAATTCTCTTCTTTTCAGAATCAAAACTGTCACTTTTGTCCAATTGAACGCATTCAGAATGCTTTTAGTCACTTCCAGATTGCCAATTAAAAACGCCATTTATTTTCCTTTTTGGCTATGAATTTATGAACCTCGAAATTTTTTTATTTTGAAATGTTTATTTGGAAGAGTTTTCAAACAATCGTCAACAACTGTTACAACAATGCAGTTAAATATGTAGGACTAATCTTGACTAGTTAATCTTTCATAACGATTCCCACTTCTTCTTCGCATAGGCTAAAGAAAACAGAATTGATTTAATTTAAAATTACAAAAAGGGGAATTGTTTTCCGAGGAAATGTGTTTAAAACGAAAAAAAGAAAAACCTTACCGTTGCTGATCGAGATCGAGATTTCGAGCCAGATCGAGATTGCTCCTTAAATAAATAAAAATCAATACACGTTAAGATGATAGGTTAAAGGTTTCTTACGTATCTATAGTCGAAGTGAGGGTTCAACAGGATGTACCAAATCGTCATACCATAGAAAAATACAAAAATAGAAGCAAAATTGTAAATTACATCGTTTTCGAGAATTAAATCTCTTAAAAGGAAAACAAACAATAAATAGTTAAAGCAGGATGTTAAAACTTTTATGACTTGTTTACTTTGAAATCCGATGACACAGCAAAATCCCATCTGCTATACAAATAAAAAGTATTATTGCTCCAAAAAAAGCGTGCATTCCCAAATTCTGAGCCTTTTCGCGAAGAGTATCCCCATATTTAGTCACTACCAAATAAATAGTGCTCATAAACTGCAAAATCATATCATGTGATTGTTGAACTTCACATCTCCTAGACAAATTGCTTACCTGAATAACGTAAGTCGATATCGAAAGCCAGCTTATAGCAAACAAATTATAACTTTTTGTGTATTCTCCTTCCCAACATAGTTGAAATACCTCTCGATGGCTAATTATCATACATAACAGAGTTGCTGAATGAATGAAAGCATGACATTTATCTTTCCTTGCTCGAGTTAGTCTGTACCAAATGCAACCTTTAATGGTGTTAAAATAAATAAATAAATGTATGTATATCGATGCTTCAGCAATTACCAAATCCTGTTCCATAAGTTGTTGCTATCAGATAAGGCAAGGACGTCGTGAAATCGTGCATCTTTGTATCCGAATGATGGAAAATAGCGAAACTAATCAGTCCGATGGTTATGCCTGCAAATATTAGCGACAGCAAAATCAGGAGAGTTAAAACTCTTGTGGTTTTTACTCTGGTCCAGGCCATTTTAAAGATTCTTTTGTTCGAATGTCAAAAATAGTTTTGAATTGAAACTCGTATGAAAATTGAAAGAAAATTAAAAGCAATTCCGAAAGATAAAAAAACACTTCTGATTAGCCCTCAGTTATAGGTTAGGTTAGGTTGAGGGGCTGATAGTTGATATCGTTACCGTCACACTTATGTCGTTTTCCATTGGTTGTCCAGAAGCATTCGGAAGAGTCCAGAAGTCTTCTGAAACCATTCCATTGGACTGACTTTGATAGACGGAATGCTTCTGAGAAGAGCAGAACCCTTCGGAATCGTCCGAAGAATGACGCATACATCATAACCCGTTCCATTGGAGGTAGGCTGACCAGGCGTCCTCTTTTTAACCTAAAAAACTTTTGTCCGCTGACTTTTTTCTTAAAAAGCGATTTGTCTTTTTCGATGTCCTCTCAGTTTCTCGATTTATATTAAAAAATAATTTTCGTGTGCAGAACTGAAGACGGCCTTAACAGAATCTTCATCACAAAATGTTGACTTGAACTCACCCATTCCAGAACCCATTCAGAACGCCATCTGTTCTTTTCTACTTTTTAATAATCGAAGCTGTAAAATGGTGATGACGAGCAAAACCCCGCCAGCAATACAGAACCATTCAATTTGGGGGCAGAAGGCCAACAATTCCACCCACCTGACATTGACGAAGTGGAGATAGCGATATCTAAACTTAAGCCGTTGAACTGTACAAAGCCAGTTGGAAATGATTTGGTTAGGAGTATGCACCACCTCATCTACAAAATTTGGTCGGAGGAAAACATGCCCGAAAAATGGAACCTCAGCATCGTATACCCGATCCTCAAGAAAGGAGATCCCCTGAACTGCAACAACTACAGAGGTATAAGTCCCCTCAACATCGCCTACAAGATCTTGTCTGACGTGCGGTTTGAAGCCTTTTGATTAACCTCTATTTCAAATCATTTATCATTCAATGTGGATTTTAAAATGGCCAAAAACAAAATTAAATGTCAGAAAAAGTAAGTTGGGAAGTGATAATAATAAAAATTGCTGTATCGCCTTTGAGATTTTCTAAGTTATAAACTTCAAAAGCCAGAAACTGGAAAAAGGGAACCAAAGACTTAAACTGAAAACAGGAAAAAAAAGCTGTTTGCAAATTGCAGCTAAAACTTTAACTTGCAGGTTGTTTTTGCAAAAAGCTGACCAATTCAGAGGACAATAATATGCTTTTTGAAATTTTATGTGTATTTTCAGAATACTTAATACAATGCTAAGTCACTAGAAATTTCACATACGGTACGCTTAAATCTTTCTGAAATTAGTTTGATTCAAAATAAAAATTATGACAAAAAGAGCTCGTGTGTTGCTTGGAACAATGAGTTGGGAGACACCCCTTTCTTAAAAAAAAAAAATGAGTGCGACCCATGTAGTCCACACGAACTTCCCAGAGTAGAAAAATACGTTAGTTGTTTTGCAAAATTTTCAGCCGATGCATCCCGTTGTAGTTGTACGCGCACGTTGGCTTTTAATGTCAAATTCCATAAAACTGATGATTTGAGGACATACATTAAGTTAATTGAATAACAGTGGTACCTTCTGTCAAAAGTTGGTCGTACCAACTCGTGGACTCATGCAATACTTTGCACAGTAAAATACAGCCTGTATTACTTCTGTATATTTTCACATTAGTGTTTTCGAAGATTAACGTTTATATGGCAAAACAGTGTTTGGTGGGTCAGCTAGTAATAAAATATAGTAAATGATACTCCTGAGTATTGTTTTTTTTTCACACACTTAGGAGTCCATACCGGACATTGAGGAGCTTGTAAAAATGCGCCTATGTTCATTGCAATTGATAAACAATAAAAAGTCTACAATGGGAAACCAAAAATCAGTGGAGTTGTTAGCGCAATGCGTAGTGCATTGGCTTCACAACTAGCAGGTCCTAGGTTCAAATCCCAAAGTGAACTAAAAAGTTTTTCGATTAATATGAAAAATAACTAGGCAGCACCACTAACAAAGGAGTCTGATGATCGGCTTGGCACCCGTGAAATAGCTATAACTCCAGCCAAACAAAGAAATTGACGGAAAAAGCCATTGGTGGAAGCACCTCTAAGTTGCTATCGTTGTTCAAACAACAAAAATGGAAATAACGGACGCAGCCTAACTGCAGTGTTAAATAACACAAAAACAAAAACTATAACAAATAAACTGACTAGTGTCAAAACTTTCAATAATCTGACCCTTGGTGTACACAACGAATTGTTGTGACACAAAGATAGGAAATCAGGAAAAAATGAAAGCGGAACAAGATAGCATTACTTTGAGGAGCTTGTAAAAATGCGCCTATGTTCATTGCAATTGATAAACAATAAAAAGTCTACAATGGGAAACCAAAAATCAGTGGAGTTGTTAGTGCAATGCGTAGTAGGCTTCACAACTAGCAGGTCCTAGGTTCAAATCCCAAAGTGAACTAAAAAGTTTTTCGATTAATATGAAAAATAACTAGGCAGCACCACTAACAAAGGAGTCTGATGATCGGCTTGGCACCCGTGAAATAGCTATAACTCCAGCCAAATAAAAAAATTGACGGAAAAAGCGATTGGTGGTAGCACCTCTAAGTTGCTATCGTTGTTCAAACAACAAAAATGGAAATAACGGACGCAGCCTAACTGCAGTGTTAAATAACACAAAAACAAAAACTATAACAAATAAACTGACTAGTGTCAAAACTTTCAATAATCTGACCCTTGGTGTACACAACGAATTGTTGTGACACAAAGATAGGAAATCAGGAAAAAATGAAAGCGGGACAAGATAGCATTACTTTGAGGAGCTTGTAAAAATGCGCCTATGTTCATTGCAATTGATAAACAATAAAAAGTCTACAATGGGAAACCAAAAATCAGTGGAGTTGTTAGCGCAATGCGTAGTGCATTGGCTTCACAACTAGCAGGTCCTAGGTTCAAATCCCAAAGTGAACTAAAAAGTTTTTCGATTAATATGAAAAATAACTAGGCAGCACCACTAACAAAGGAGTCTGATGATCGGCTTGGCACCCGTGAAATAGCTATAACTCCAGCCAAACAAAGAAATTGACGGAAAAAGCCATTGGTGGAAGCACCTCTAAGTTGCTATCGTTGTTCAAACAACAAAAAACAAACATGAATCCATTTTTATAAAAGAGAGATTTAAGCTCACAAGACTTAAATTTTCAATCGCTTATAGCTATAAAAAATTATTAACAAATAATATATTTTATTACATTGATAAATAAGATTTTTTTTTTTATTTTTTTTTTTTACACTATCAGAATTGGTCGAAGAGAGCTTAAGCTTATAGCAAGCTCTGTCTAGCGACCAATGGTTTGCCAACACAGAATCTGTGTTATACCACCGGCTCATCACTTAGTGCAGTGTTAGTTGTTACTGTTGTTAGTAGGCAAACACTAAGACAAACAAACACAAACACAAACACCAGCGAAACAACAAGATAAAAATAAGATAACGACATAAAAATACAAAAACAAAAATAAAACACTTAAGCGCGTGGAACACTGGCTTTCAATAAGGATTTTAAATGATTTTTAGTTAAGTTAAAATCAAATAAATTTGAGTTGCAGTTAGATAGTCTGCTCATTTGTGTCAAGGGCTCATGCATACCATAATTTGTTCGATGCCTAGGTTCTTTAATCATGTCCCTACCACGAAGGTTATAACCTCCTCCTCTATCGTTAAATGAAATAAGGCCTAACAAATCCGGAGCGTCAGTTATACCCATAATAATCTAATGGAAAAATACAATGTCGTTGTTGGTTCTTCTTAGTAAAACCTAGTAAAATTCCGTTGAACGGATTCTAACCTCTCAATATGAGTATCATAAAAAGGTGTCCCAACCTGGGAAGCATACTCAAGATGAGGACGAACAAAACAATTATATAGAGAACGAGTGACAGCCGGATCACGGAATTCCTTTGACCAACGCTTTATAAATCCCAACATTGAATTGGCTTTATTTACAATGCTATTAATATGTTCAGAAAAGTCTAAGCTAGATGTGAATAAAACACCAAGATCTTTGACAGTGACAGGACGAGACAAAATGTGCTGTGAGATTGTATAGTCATAAGAAGTCGGTACTCGCTTCTTAGATAAAGTCATTGTTTGACATTTACTGGGATTCAATTTTAAACTATTTTTCTCACACCACAGTGAAAACCTGCTTAGGTCATTTTGCAAAAGAATTCTATCATTCATTGAAGATATGTTTTTGAACAACTTCATATCATCTGCAAAGATGTGAGTTTCTCTGTTCTGAACACATAACGCGGCATCGTTAATAGCCAATATAAAAGGTAGGGGTCCTAAGTGACTGCCTTGAGGGACGCCGGATTTAGCAATAAATGATTTAGAGACATGATGTCTGAATTTTACCTGATAGGACCTTTCTTCCAGATATGTAGATATCCATTTTATGAAAAAAGGGGGAAACCCATATGCGTTCAACTTAAAAGTTATAATCGTGTGGGATAACTGGTCGAAAGCTTTCGAAAAGTCAGTATAGACACAGTCTACTTCCTGACCACACTCCAAAAAGTTTAAGCATTTGTTCACAAAGACAAGAAGGTTTGTGACCGTAGAACGTTTCTGCATGAATCCGTGTTGTTGGCTACAGATAATATTTTTACAATTAAATGCTAACGTATCACATACAACTTGTTCAAACAGCTTAGGAATCCATGACAGTTAGGATATATAGGTCTATAATTTATGATATAAGTTTTATCTCCCTTCTTAAATACTGGAGTTAAAAATGCATTCTTCCAAAATGAAGGAAATATTCCTGTTTTCAGGGACAACTCAAATATATTCCTTAAAGGAAGAGCTAAAACAGATTTGCATTTTTTTAAAACAATAGGTGGAATGCCATCAGGTCCACATGAGTAATCTTCTTTAAGAAGTGAAAGAAATTCAAATATTCTGTTACTCTCTATTGAAATGCTACTAAACAAAACTTGAGGACAGTTATTTAAATATTTAATGTAGAGTTTGTCGACTGCATTTTGAGAATCAGCAAAAGATTTACTGAAATAATTTGCAAAACCTTCGCAGATTTCAGGGGTTGTGGTAAGGCTTACATTATTATAAATAAAGTTAACTGGATAAACATCACATTTCTTTTTCCAATTAACGTATTTCCAGAAAGTTTTTGGGTCAGATTTCAGAGAGCTTCCCATAGTGAGCAGATATTCGCTATAAAGTTCGTAAGAAACTTTCTTGAACTCTTCAAAAAGAGAAAGGGTTGGTGACGTTTTCCCCAAGCCAAAATCCCCAAACGAAAATCCCCAAACCCAAAATCCCCAAACTGAAATCTCCAGCAGCGAAATCTCCAAAGAGAGAATCCCCATGGACAAAATCTCCATGCCAAAATCTCCAAAACAAATATGTTCAAGTAGTGAATCATGCGATTAAATCGCGCGATTTAATCGCATGATTCACTACTTGAACATATTTGTTTTGGAGATATTATTGTATTCAGTTAAGGTTGTTTAAGAAATAAATATTTAGTTCATTTTAAATGTAATTCATTTCGTTCAAAATAAATAAAAAAATCAATTCAAAAGAACTTTGTTTAGTGTTTAAACAAATAAAGAATGAATATAAAACAAAACACAGAGCTGAAAGCCTTAGCAGCTAGGCTCTTTTTTTCTGTGTATATTTATTTATAATTTCAATTATATGTAAATAAATTATAATAATAATTATATAAAACAAAACATGTCGTGAGAGGAACGGTGTAAGTAGACGTACCTGAATATTGGAGTTTTGGAGATTTCAAGGAGATTTTGGCAAAAAGTATTTTTTCTTTGGGGATTTTTTCCGTGGGGATTTTGTCGTGGAGATATTGGCAAGTTGGATTTTTTTTTTTGAGATTTTGTCCCCATGGTGATTTTGTCTTTTGGGGATTTCGTACTACTCCCAAGAGAAATGTATACCACTTGGTCTTCTAAGGTCATGGATTTGATATACTTTTTCCAAGCCTTATTTCTTTTATTGCGAAGAGCTTTAAGCTCTTTCGAGTACCAAGGATACAATTTACTTAACCAAGAAATTTTGAAAGTGGCAAATCTTGAGAACGTCGCGAACTTCATTGCAGGCAACGGAGTAAACAGCGTTGCCTGCCAACCCCGAGCGTTAGCCATCGATTGTGATACAATCGGCAGCCATGCATCGGGAGTTCGGCGTAACATTCCCAATAAATCTACCAGAGAATTACTGGGCGAACAGGAGTGTGACGGGTGCCACTGAGCAGGGGTGGCATCGTGTAAGGTGATTTGTGATCGGTGATAGTCACAAATCACAAATTTTGTCTGTGTAAGGTGATTTGTGATCGGTGATAGTCATAAATCACAAATTTTGTCTTTGTAAGGTGATAGTCACAAGTGATAATCACCAATTTGCTACTTCTTCTACTTCAGCTATTTTGCTATCACATTGATATAAAATTTTGCGTCCTTTCATTTGTTTTGAATACTTTGTCAACTTTTCGTACACAATTATTTTAAAACAAAATGAAGATAATGGAAACAGAGAAATTACCTACAAAGGTTCGTTTATTGATATTTGAACAGCCAAATAGAATAAATCACCCTTCGTTTATCGAGTCGTAACGCCTTACTCTGAGTGGAACGTAAGTTTTTGTATGAGAAATTCAGTAATGGCGAAATTGGAATTGAAATTGGAATTTAACATAAAAATAACTAACCCAGAGCAAATGAAGCGCCTGGTCGAGCTGATGGAGCGGAGTCCATCGCAAGCGAATCAAAGAGGATTCTGGAGAAAAAAAATTTAAGGGACGAGTTGTTGCTGAAAAAACAATTAAATGGCAAACGGGAGTCCATGGCCAATACGGGTTGGAAAAGAGTGGCTATAAAGGTTATTAACCTCTATGTATTTTATCAAATTATAACGGATTTCACGTTTCCCTCCTCCTCGTAAACCACACTAACAATTCATACCTACAGCCGTATGAGGCTGGTCCGGGCAGCAGGAGATAAATGGATGTCCAGACTCCAGCCCCTTTTTAGCTCCTGAGTAGGGAGCCGAAGGCTGGACGGCCGCTACATTTTCAATGCCAATTCAATAGCAAAAACAACAAATGTCGCGAAACTGCTTTTCAGAAAACAAGGTTAGGACACTCCACAGTTCCACCAGCCCGTCCGTCGTAGTGCCATCTCTCAACTGACATCGACTGGCATCACACTGAAATAGAAAAGGACACTCTCAAATTAAACTTGATGGACTTGCAAAGGAAGGGGACATCGGCAGAGAATCCTCTTACGTGGAAAAACACAACCCCTCCCCTATATCCTCGACACTTGGCAAACGTGTCGAAGAGCATCTCACGGTTCCGAAGGAATTGCTTTTTCGAGAAAAAAACAGGAGAAGCAAATCAACTTTCTCCCCAGTCAACAACACCACCGTTCCAGTCTTTGAAAACAAACGATATCTCCCGCCGTCCGCATTTATGAAGAATATACCACGTCCAGAACACAGAAAAACCCTGACCTTCAAAAAACCAGAGCGCTGCAGCTCTTTGTCCCTGCTAGGAGGCCAGGAAGCGGATTTTGGTGAATCAAATCAGAATTGATGTGGAAAAGCTCATGAAACTGAGAAAAGGTTCCAAGAGAAGAAGAAATCCTACAAAACTGAAAATTATTTTGAAAACAAATGACGTTTGAATTTAAAATTATATTTGTCGAATTTTAGTCATAATATGTCATATGTTTTTTTGGGAAATGATGCCAAGCTTCGAAATATTTTTGGTGATCACCTTACACAGAAGGAAAATAAAATGTGATCACATTTTATAGTCACAAAGGTGATAATCACAAATCACCTTACACGATTCCACCCCAGATCTGCAAACACTGAAAAACGGTTCAAGCGATCAATGTTCAGCTACGTGCCATCACAAACAGAGGACACACATATCCATTTTTTGAACTATTGTTGAAATTTTTGCAGAAATTATCATAATTTTCATTATATAAGCGGTTGTCTTAGTTTTTTTTTATTGTCATTAAAAAACCGCTTAGCGGATTTCGCTACAAACCTAATCAGCTCTTAACAAGACAATTCCGCGTCGAATGAGACTAATTTCATGAAAATACGATGAGTGGTTCGCGATAATCGAGCCGAAAAATGGTAACGCACACGCACATACATACGTACATAATACACACACAGACATCATCATAAAAAGGGTAGATTCGTATTCTAGTGACCTCGAAACATGGAGATATGCAAAAACTGGAGATTCACAAAATCGGCCCCATTACAATAACTTCCTCTGGGAAGTTAAAAATGTTTGCCTGGTTATAACTGAGGGCTGATCAGAGGTGTTTTTTTTTTATCTTTTGGAATTGCTTTTAATTTTCTTTCAATTTTCATACGAATTTGAATTCAAAGCTATTTTTGACATACGAGTAATAGAATCTTTAAAATGGGCTGGTCCAGAAAAAAAACCCTAAGATATTTAAAAGGGCTGGTTTTTCTGTCAATAATATTGGCAACCATAAGCATCGGACTGATTAGTTTCGCTATTTTCCAGCATTCGGAGGACATGGTGAAGCAATTCACGACGTCCGTGGTTTATCTCATAGCAACAACGTATGGAACAGGATATGGTAATTGCTCAAGCATCAACATATGCACATTTATTAATTTATTTTAACATCATTAAAGGTTGCATTTGGTTCAGAATAACTCGAGGAAAGTGTTATAAATTTCATTCTTACATTCATTCAGCAACATTATTATTGATGATAATTGGCCATCGGGAAATATTTCAACTTTGTTGGCATGGAGAATTCGTCAAAAGTTATAATTTGTTTCCTATAAGCATACTTACGATTTCAACTTACCTTATTCAGGTAAACAATTTGTCTAGGAGATGTGAAGTTCAACAATCATTATGACATGTTTTTTGCAGTTTCTGTTCACTATTTATTTAGAAGCGACTAAATATGGGGAAACTCCTCGCGAACAGGCTCAGAACGAGGGAATGCATGCTTTTCTTGGAGCTATAATACTTTTCATTTGTGTAGTAGATGGGCTTTTGCTGTGTCATCGGGTTTCAAGGTAAACAAACCACAAAAGTCAACATCCTTTCCTAACTATTTATTGTTTGTTTTTTTCTTTTAAGAGATTTAAGTCTCGAAACCGAAATACCTATACATTTTGCTTCTATTTGTGTATTTTTCTATGGTATGACGATTTGGTATATCATGTTGAACCCCCACTTCGACTATAGGAGATAGGTAAGAAACTCATAACCTGTCATCTTAACGTGTATCTCATGGGACAAAGAAGCAGTTAGGATGGATGCCTCTGTCCTACATATTTAATTGCATTGTTGTATAACAGTTATTGACAATTGTTTGAAAACTATTCCAAATAAACATTTCAAAATACAAATTTTTCGATGTTCATAAATTCATAGCCAAAAAGGAAAATTAACAGCAGCGGTCAAGTGAACGTCAGTTTCAGTAATTTCAAAGTTTTCACTTCATCCCATAGTCGAAATTCACGTGAAAAACAAGTAGAACAGACCAGTGTTCTACGACTTTTCTAGTAGATCTACTTCGATTTTTGAAAAATTTTGAAAATCAACTTCCTGCTTCGCACCATCGCATCCCTAATTTCTCCAAATCTTCTTCACTCAGAAAAAACTTGATTCGATTTCTCTACAAATATAAAAGCGGATTTATGTTTGTATGTCCGGTATGGACTCCTAAGCCGCAAAACAGATATTTATGAGATTTCCATGGTAGGAAATACTGTTGTATTCAGGGATGATAACTGTGAAAAAAAAATTGGAAACTGGAGAAGAAATAACACATCGAAAACTTAATTTTTTGCGTAGAATGATTTGTTCCAGAATGGCTTGTATCGCGGGGCACGGTAGTGCCTCTGCCAAGTCGAGCGCGAAGCAAACACTGCCGTACCATCCTTTATTGGAACCATTTCGCCGCATTTTCTGGCCCCTATTTAAGAACCTTTGGATAAGACCATCCAGTAAGCTAACTTAAAATACTAAAATTTCAAGTCTGTATAGGACGTTTAGTTCCAAAGTTAAGCGAAAGCAAAATTTCGCATTTTAGACACTCACTTATGATCATCAAAATAGAACTAGTACTTCCCATAAACTCAGAAAGTTGGTTCAGAGTTAGGGTTTAATTGTCACATAATAATACCAATTTATCTAACTTTCAGTAATTGGAAAGCTGAATTTGAAGCTTTGCAAAACTTTTTATTGAACCAAACAAATGAAAATATTTTAATAATTGGTGACTTGAACAGTCGGATTCCAAAATTCTTCTTTCCTCAATTTCGAACAATTCGCACTCAAAAGAGCATCTGTAGATAAATGCACAAACTCTAATGGGAACTTTTTGACTGAGCTGGTTGAGGATTTCGGTTTCTTTATTCTAAATGGGACATCCAGAAGTGATCCCACTACTGCTTAGCCAAAGGTGATTGGCTCGAAATTGTAAGAGATTTCGAGGTGATTACTGCTACATATTCATCGCATCTTCCCATAGGTGTTTCCTGCGAATTAAGGACCCAAAAACACGATTTCCGACAGCAAACTGAAAATGGATACCAAAAGCTTCGTTGGATTGATAAGAAATCCGATGTTTATAGAAGAACCCAATTAATCTTCCAAGCCTGGTCTCAAGTACAGTAGACGACTTAACGGACTTAATATTTGATACCATCAGAATATCGGCCGTCAGAAGCTCACAAAATAATGGACTTAACTACAAATCATATTGGTATGACGAAGAATGTAGAAGAAGTAGGAACAAATCGTTTGCGCTGCTTAAAACCTTTAGAAAAACAAATAATTTGGCTTCTAAATCCCTGTATCTTCAAGCAAATAATTCATATAAAAAACTGTGCAGTTTCAAAAAACAACAGTATTTGAAAAAAATGGCGATGAATCTCATTCATTGTAATGATCCTAGATCATTTTGGTCAAACGTACGCATTCTAGCTGGCCGAAGTAATAAGTCGATGGTCTCTGCTATTGATGTCGATACATTGGCTACTTATTTCGTAACACTTTTCATAGCAGACCCTGCTCACACGAACATTAGCTTTGCGTTACCATTTACTTATATTGATGAGTTAGACTCCCAGTTTTCAATGTTAGAACTTCAAGTTGCGTTGAAAAAAATGAAGGATAAAAAGGCTCCGGGTTCAGATGGCATCCCAGCCGAGTTCTACTAAAATGCCAGCTCACAATTTCAAGAACAAATTTTATTTTTACTTAACAAGTTTTTTTTGAGGAGATAGTTTCCGGTCTTCGTATATTTCTGCTATTTTCAAAAAGGGAGACACTAACCTTCCAGAAAATTACAGGGGAATCTCTGTTCTTAGTTCTCTGTGGAAAATTTTTACGCAAGTATTATACCTAAGGCTTGTTACTTGGGTTGAAAGAAATAAGTTGCTTTCAGGCTGGGTTCCGAGCGAATCTTTCCACAGTAGACCAAATTTGTACTCTAACGAGTGTGGCTAGACGTTTTCTTGATAAGAAAAAGAATCTGTATGCATTCTTTGTTGATTTCAAAGCAGCTTTTGACACTATAAACAGAAATTTACTGCTATTCAAACTTTCAGGTATCGGCTTGTCTACAAAGTTTATAAGAATATATGAAAAACTACTGTCAAATACAAGTTCGGTAGTTAAAATTGGCGGAAGAACATCAAACAAATTCAAATCTGAAACGGGAGTTCCGCAGGGTTGTATTTTAAGTCCTACGATTTTCTCTCTCTTCATTAATGATATAGAAGATAAAATTCCAGGCGGTGTTATGTTTGGAGATGTTCTTATCAAAGTACTTTTATATGCAGATGACCTAGTAATTCTAACCGACAATGCTGAGACCTTGCAGCTCCAAATTAATAAACTGAAACAATATTGCGACACTTGGGACCTTAAAATTAATACCTCGAAGTCAAAGATAATGGTTTTTAGACCCCAAAATCGTAGTAACAGGACTGATCGCCACTGGCACTAAATCACTAACCCGGGCAAGAGAGTCTGTTACAAGAACAGTTTACTCTAAACTCAACCTATGCTTGGGGTATAACAACTGTTTTGGAACGATCTCTCTGTCGATGAGATAAGCGTAGTCTTTAAAATGCGCGTTGAAATGCTTGAGCTTAACTATAGATCTCATAGAAATGATTTGAATGCAAATTGTTCTCTATGCAACCTCAATCAGGTTGAAAATATTTCTCACTTCTTAGCTTTTGCCCAATCATACAAGAAATCCGAAGATTACATTTTAACAAAAGCTTTTTTACAATTGAAGAATGTTTTGCAATTTTAAATGTAGAAAGTGGTTGGAAAGCTCTTATTCGATTTGTTTCAGAGGCCCTAACGTATAGAAATATGTACATTAATTTTTAATACATGCGGTTAAATTAAATTTTTTGTTTTAGCTAAACTAAAAGCCCATTTCGTGTATCAAAACACTTTAACCCTTTTGTTTTTTGTTTCTTTTGTATTTTACTTTTCCGTTCTCGACTTAACTTTTAATTGTACTTATGTAATTTAATAAATTGTCATTTACCTTATTGTATTTATTTAATTCATGTAATTATGTATTTTCGGCAGACGGCTTATAAGCCATGCATGTATATCTTTCAAATAATTTTGTTAAATATCTTATATGAAAAAATAAAGATGATAATAATAATAATAACAATTGTCACATAAAGGGAAAACTATAAAAACTAGGATAATCGAAGATCAGGAGTACCTGGTGACTATTAGAGATCGACATACCGTGTACATTATTACCTCCATGTTTTCTTGCGGCCAAGCCTACGTAGCGCTTTCACGTTAGCCATTGATGGTTACCCAAGCGTACAAAACCAGGTGTTCCATGACACCATTGCACCAATCTGTCGCCAGAATTGCTTGTAGGCTTGATAAAGCTGCGTATTTCAATAATACTTATGTACAGGCAAGGCGAGCCTGAAACAAACAGTATAATAGAAAACGGTCTAGTTACCGAGTTATGATCACAAAACGATTTTTCCTTGTTTTCGTATCCACCCAATTCTTATGCCATTAAAAGAATATCTTTAAATGAAAATAATCTCGGCAACCAGGGTTCAGAAACGAGTTTGGCTTTCAGTGGTAGGCTCAGGATAACGTGATAATTATGTGCTAATTATTTGTAAAGTTCGCGATTTATATATATTGAGAGATTTCGTATATTACTACGAATGCAATGAAAATGTACACTCGGGCGTATACGTGTTTTTATAGATTTCTTTTTTTATTTTAAACACTTCTTTTTATTTTTTGTTTGCAATGTTTCGTGTCAATTGTTATCTTGTTATTTTTAACAATCTCAAAAAGTAGAGTTTTTGTTAATGACGACGATGAGTAAGCCGAGTTAATGACTCAAACAACCGTCCGAGTGACTCCTTGACGGTATTCGTTTGCATTTGTACTAAAAGCTGAAAAGGAAACTCTACTGTTATTTTTAAAAAGACTGTCTGATTGCATATTTAATAAAAGATTATTGCACATAATTATCGTAAAGGTCCCAATCGTTTGTGCTCAAATTCTCACAAGTTTCAGGACAATAGTTCCCTGTAATGTTTGTCAAATTGAAGTCTCCCACGCAAATTATCTCGTCATAATAGCCCATTAGCTCCGAGGCAGAAAACGAAAGACATTCTTATAAGTGTCAACTGCGCTTCCAGGTTTTTCTTTGGAAAAATCAACTTACTCATACAAATTCTTCGTTTTAAGCAACCGGGACATTAATAATTAAAGATGACACACAGGGCGGCCTTATAGCTATCTTGGCGCCCCAGGCCAGTCAAATATTTGGCGCCCTTTTTTTTAATTACAAACCATATAACCTCCTTCTCCAGAATTGAAATTGATGAAATTTGTATCTCACTTATTAAATTGCAAGTTGATGTAAAAGTAGAATTAATGCTTTAAAGAATAACTGTGTATAATTCTACTACGCAAATATTATAAACATTTCAAGTCACTATGTTACACACAATTTAGTTATAATAATTAATTTTATCCTGTTAATATTAATTTCTTTTGAATTTGAAAATGTCAAACTAAAATTATGTACACTTACGCCTAGTTTCTTGACAAAGTTCTTGCCCTTAAAACTCGTTTAACTGAAATTTTAGAATTCATTTGAGTTCTAAGTCAATTCTTCACCAAGTTCTAATGCGTTAGAACTTCGATTTAGAACTTTTTTATAGCTATAACTTCGATAAAATTACTCCCAATTTCCTCACCAAGTTCTAAATTCCCTTTAAAACCCGACCTAGTGAATCTCGGTCTTACGTTAGAATTTACTTACTTACTTAAGGTGGCGCTACAGTCCGTTGTGGACTTGGGCCTCAATCAACAGTCTCCGCCAGTCAGCTCGGTCCCTAGCTAGCTGTCTCCAGTTTTGCACTCCAAGTTGATTGAGGTCCTCTTCCACTTGTGTGCGCCACCTGAGTCGCGGTCTTCCTCTCCTTCTGCGTCCCTCGGGAATAGTGTCGGAGACTTTCCGGGCCGGAGCATTGGTGTCCATGCGCTCTAAATGACCGAGCCATCTGAGTCTCTGGACCTTGACCCTTCTGGCTAAGTTCACGTCGTTGTACAACCCGTAAAGTTCGCTGTTGTATCTCCTTCTCCATTCCCCATCAATGCACACGGGGCCAAAGATGACCCGAAGAATTTTCCTCTCGAAACAGCCTAAGGCACATTCATCCGATTTTGTTAGGGTCCATGCTTCTGCACCATACAGCAGGACAGGGATGATGAGGGTGTTGTACAGTTTAACCTTAGTTGCTCGAGAGAGGGCTTTTCCACTCAGTTGCTTTCTTAGCCCAAAGAAACAGCGATTAGCAAGAGAAATTCTTAGTCTTATCTCAGCGCTGGTGTTATTGTCCGTGTTGATAGCGGAGCCTAGGTAGACAAACTCCTTAACTACCTCGAAGTTGTATGCGTCTATTGTGACGTTCTGTCCGAGCCGTCGATGTTGGGTGTCCTTACTCGAAGACAGCATGTACTTCGTTTTCCCCTCATTTACCGCTAAACCCATTTTAGCCGCTTCTGTCTCAATCCTCACAAAGGCGCCATTGACATCACGCTGTGTTCTTCCCATTATATCAATATCGTCGGCGTACGCGAGAAGTTGAACAGATTTATAGAAGATAGTGCCTCTGGTGTTGACGGTGGAGTTTTGGACTATCTTCTCAAGAACGATGTTAAAGAAACCGCACGACAGTGCATCGCCTTGTCTGAATCCTTTTTTGACGTCGAATGATTCCGTAAGCTCATTGCCAACCTTGATAGAGCAGCGTGAGTTCTCCATCGTCATTTTGCACAAGCGAACGAGCTTGGCAGGGATGCCAAAGCTAGACATAGCTTTATACAGTTCGTCTCTGTAGATGCTGTCATACGCGGCCTTAAAATCAATGAAGAGGTGGTGGGTATCGATTTGCATTTCATAGGTTTTTTCCACGATCTGCCGCAACGTGAATATTTGGTCGATGGTAGACTTTCCTGGCCTGAAGCCACATTGATAAGGACCAATCAGATTGTTGACGAAAGGCTTCAGACGTTCACATAATACGGCAGAGAGGATCTTGTAGGCGATGTTAAGCAGGCTGATTCCTCTGTAGTTGGCGCAGTTTAGAGGATCTCCCTTTTTCAGGATCGGGCAAACAATGCTGAGGTTCCATTCACCGGGCATGCATTCCTCCGACCATATCTTACAGATGATTTGGTGCATGCTCCTATCTAGCTCGTCGCCTGCGGCTTTGAACAGCTCGGCAGCTAGACCATCTGCTCCAGCGGCTTTGTTGGATTTCAGCCGTGATATTGCTGTTTTCACTTCTTCTAGGTCGGGTTCACGGAATTGTTGGCTGTCATCGCGTATGATAAAAGGCTCCTGTCTGACGGCGGGATTTTGTTCGTCGTCGCCGTTATACAGTCTACAGAAGTGGTCTTTCCAAATCCCCAGCACTGACTGCGGCTCTACTATGATGTTCCCTTGATGATCTCTGCAGGCTTCGGTTCTTGCTCGATGACCTTGAGCCAGGTGTTTTACCTTCCGATAAAACCTCCGAACTTCATTCCTGCTGTTAGCTCTCTCAACATCTTCGATCTGACGCTTCTCATGCTCTCTCTTTTTTCTCCTGAGAAGCCGGCGTTCTTCTCTCCTCTTTTGCTCGTAGAGCTGACGAGCAGCTCTTGTCTTTCTTTGCAGCGCCGCTTTGTATGCCTCCTGCTTGGCTGCATGGGCCTGCCTGCATTCTTCGTCAAACCAGGGGTTTCGTTTTGGTGGCTGTGTGAAACCCAGCACATTAGAGGCGGCATCTCTAACTGCATTCTGGCAATGTTGCCACTGGTCTTCGATACTTGATGTTGGCGGCATAGGACTCCTTAAGAGGTTACTTGTCACTCGATCAGAGAAGGATCTGGCGATCTCTTGCGATTGTAGCCGTCCGACGTCGAATTTTCTTGCAGCATTTCTTTGTTTTGGCCGTTGTCGAGATATTCGTAGTACTGCCTTGGCTACGACGAGGTAGTGGTCCGAGTCGATGTTGGCTCCTCGGAAAGTTCGAACATCTTGAATGCTGGAAAAGTGCCTCCCGTCGATCGCAATGTGATCAATCTGGTTGACGGTTGATTGATCAGGAGATCTCCATGTACCTTTATGGATGTTGAGATGTGGGAACCAGGTGCTTGCTACCACAACGTTTCGCCCCGCAGCAAAATCGATCAGCCTGAATCCGTTGTCGGAAGTGGTGTCGTGCAGGCTGTGCTTTCCGACTGTTCTTCCAAAGATGCCTTCTTTTCCCAGCTTTGCGTTAAAATCGCCGAGGACAATTTTCATGTCATAGCTAGGACATTGCTCATATGTTTTGTCGAGGAGCTCGTAGAATTCGTCTTTGGTGTCGTCCTTTTTCTCTTCTGTGGGGGCATGCGCGCATATTAAGCTAATGTTGCCGAGATTAGCCTTGATTCGGATCGTCGTGATGCGTTCGCTTACGCATTTGAAGCTCAAGACTTTTTGCCTGAGTCTGCTTCCCACGACGAATCCGCATCCAAAGAGTCGCTGGTCCCGGTAGCAATCCCCATAGTAGATGTCGCAGTTTTCCATCTTCATTTCGCCCGGTCCATCCAATCGCATTTCCTGGATAGCGGTAATATCTGCTTTGTAGCAGTTGAGGGTCTCCGCTAGTTGTTCGGCAGCACGCAGTCCATTAAGGGACCTAACATTCCACGTGCATATCCGAAATTCGTTGTCCTTTATACGTTTGCTTGGGTCGTCATCAGTGTATCCGTCCGTTTCCGAGGCCTGTTGTCGCTTCGCAACTAACGTAACGTTAGAATTTAGTTTTTAAAATATTTGGAACTTGACATTTCTTCACTTCTCAAGAACTCGATCTAAGACCATCATTGAGTTCTAAGCGCTAAGAACTTGTTATTTTTGAAAAATAGTTCAAGCATGTTTTGGAAACTTTTTAGTCACCCGGCAGTATTTTTTGACAGACATTTCCTTCAATTTTATTTTTGTGATGCCCGTGGTGTGGTATTTATGTACGTTGACTGTTACGTAGAATGTGGGATTCGAAAAACTGTCAAGAAAAAAAAGTGCATAGTAAATTCATTCCAGTTTTTACCGTGGTTGTGGATGTTGAAGGTCTTCTGCCACCAGTTAAAGAACTGCTAAAAACGTTTGCTTTGTCAAACGGAAGCGCCGAAAAAAATCAGTGTCGTCCTATGTACCTATCAATAGTGGCACGGATTGTATTCGATAAATACGCTGTTCTTCCAGGATAACGTTCGCATCGTTCTCAAAGTCAATGTCCATAAATAGGAAATCATCGAAAGTTTACATTCATCCATTTTCTATATCTCCCTCCACCTATTATTCTCTGTTGCTTTAAATGTTGAAAAAAAACGAGATAATAAATACATTATCCTGCTTAAGGATGAAACCTTCCGCAGATCTTTGAGAAAATGGAATGATATACGGTCTGACAATCCGTTTGATGAAACTTTGAGAATTCACAGTGCCCTCATTAAGAAAAACAAGGTCAGTTTTAACTTGTAAGCTGATGCCGGCCCAGACCATAACATTGGGACCACCAAATTTGTCACTTTCGCGAATGCAAGGATCAGAAAACCTTTCTCGAAACTTTACTTTACATTCATTCGTGAAAAGCAGTCTCCTGGTAACGGCTCCAAAGGTTTTAGATAGCCCGTCTTGAAAATTCCAATTGTTATGCTACGGAACGTTGGGACTGACCAGCTTCAAGCTTCGTTATGGCCCTGGCAGCAGATAAAGTGTCCCATATGACGTCGGTTTCTTGGCATTTTACACAAATGATTAAATTACTCGTTACACTTGAAATAAAAACAACCGGAGCAGTCGGGAGAATTGGCTAAAACTAGTCCCGAATCAATTACAAAAACTCACCTTTTCACAATTTGGGAGGCAAACTTCACAATTTTTGAAGCAAACAATTTTATACTGTTCGTGGAGCAGTGCCTGCCGGATGACCGCAATAGAAATGATCGCATGTCATAAGACCGCAAAATTTTTACTTGCGAGATTGACTACTATTTTGAAGAGGAAATAGTACTATTGTTTTGCGGGAACTAGCACTATTTTGGAAATGTATGATATGCAAATTGTTGTTTTTTTATTTTGTTTTTTGATTTTAGGTTGAGGTTAATAATTTTTTAAAGATTTGTTTATGCTTTGAGGTACACTTTTTTAAAGGAAAAAAAATTTTGGTTTTTCGACATTTTTTGTGTTTTTTTTTTTTTTTTTTTGTTAAAATTTGTATTTTCGTATGAAAAAATTAAAAATACACATGCATGATATTGGGGAAAAATGTTTGGGATTTTGTTGTTAACAAAATCCTAGAACATTGTATACAGCTAAAACAACAATTGGATGACGTAGGCCGCGAAAACTGACGTCATATCAAACAACAATACCGGATCAAGTATCACAGACACTTGTTTCAATATGGAACAATTATTATTAACAATTTAAGGTCATATCTCTTTTAGAATTAGTTTTCGTTCTATAAAGGACGTTTTTTTTCACTTACAGGAAGAGAAGACATATCGTTTATGAACAATTAAATACAATACAAAATTATTGTTTATCATTCGCGTCAATTTGAAACTATAACTTTGTATTTTATTTAATTACTAGCTGGTACCCGCGGCTTTGCCCGCGTGGTTAAGAAAAATCAACGATGAGCTGTGCAGGTATTCACAATAAAAAATATAGATTTTTGTTGCTAAAATGGTTGTTGTTATTTACCCCAAACATAAATAAATGCAAAAAAGGTGTTCCTTAAATTATATATGTACATATTTATTAAAGTAAAATAAGGTACTATTTTAATATGGTGTTTTACACGATATAAAATGTTTTTTTTTTTTTATTTAAGTGAGAGAATGAAAAGATTCACCCGGGAACACGCAGCGCATACAGCAGTTCATGGGAGAAGCAAGGCTTTTCTAGGTTCTTCCCCGCTACGGCCTCAGTTATAGCTATCAGTAAAATCCATCAGTAAAAATTGAAATATCTGGAATCTGAAATTTTTTACTGATGATTGTTTATAACTATCAGTTAATTTACACCTTCGCGCCGCAAAACAATTTCGTTTTTACTGTTCATCTAATCAGTAATTTTTTTAATGATGGCACCGGAACAGTAAAAAAATGAAACGCCATCAGTAAAACGAAATGGATTGTTTTTTGACATTTGGCAGTCAGTTGTTCAGTAAAATGAAATTTCATCAGTATAATTTATAAAATGGATTTGTTAATAATATTTAACACTAAATGTATTCTTTTTTTTTGGAAAAATTAGACGAAATGTATTTTCAACTTATTTCATCAAAATTTTCCTCAAAATATAAAATTAAAGTTTTCAAAATAGCAAAACAAAATTTTTACTGATGGATTTTACTGATAGCTATAACTAAGGCCTACTTTAAGTGTTTACCTTTCTCTGTCACAAATTGTCATAGCGAAACTAACTTTAATGGGGAACAGCACCCTTTTGAATTTGAATGATTAATCTAAAAAAATGGAATGGTTATATATTCACCAATTTCTACAATTCTATTGCAGCCCTAATAATGTTTCGCCCAAGCTGTATGACACGAAGTCTTGTACCGTTACCTAATCGATGGGCATCTAAATTTTGACTATATTGCGCCGGCTAATTTCAATTGCAGCTTATGTGAGGGCACCTCCCCCTCTCTTTTCCTCTAACAACCCTCTTACCACTTCCCTTAAACACCCTTTTTTGCCTTATGACTCTCCAAAAGCAAAAACTATGGGCGTGTGGGCGATGTACAGTATTTTAAACATTCATGTCCTTCTTATTCGTCGTGGACGGACTGCTATTTTTATCAAATATATATTCTAATAATCTTCATAAGTACTGTCTTTTACTACATAAGAAACCTCCTCACTTGGTGGCAGAAATGCGAAATCCCCCACGACCCACTGTTATTCCCTCAGGGCAATCTAATTGGCTATCCGACCGAGAGGCATACATATGTGAGATATATGCCGCGATAGTTATAAAAAAGATAAGAACCAAAGGCGGCCGGCCGTTCGGTTTCTATTTCATCTTAAATCCTGCTCTGATTGTCTATGATTTGGATTCAATCCGAGAGTTCTTCATCAAAGATTTCAAAAACTTCACCGGTCGAGGCATATTTCACAATAAAAGAGATGATCCGCTATCTAGGAACCAAGTCGCTCTAGAAGGACCTAAATGGAAGGAAATGAGATCGAACATTTCGCCCACTTTTACTTCGGGAAAGATGAAATATAGGAATGTTTCTGACGATCTTGGCAGTGACTGAGCGTTTGATCGATACCTTCGATGGAATCGTCGAAAAGTTTTTGAAGTAAAGGGTATTGTAGGATGCTTCACGCTTCACGTTCAATGTGAGTTCCGCCAATGAGAGAGAAACTGGAACGTTATGAGTTTTTTCTGTCAATGTTTTTGTTAGCTTTTCCAGATTGGATCCAAAAACTTCGCATGAAAGAGACTCCTGAACTTGTGGAAGCATTTATCATGTGATTTGTCAGAGAAACTGGTAGTATCTAGGGAAGAACAATAATAATTTTATGAATTTGCTGTTGGAGCTCCAAAACTTCGAAGCGAGTTTTTAAATTGAAGAGATCGCTGCCGCGCCACCGCCGCCACCAAGTCGTTTATCTTTTTCTTGGCCAGATTGGAACAACAATGGGCTATGCATTGTATGAATTTGCAAACAATCAAGAATGAGGTAGTCTGTAGTGATTAAATGTCTTAAATAAGAAACCTTAAATACCTTGTCTTTCAAATTTGAAGCAACGACGTTCAATAAATAAACGATAACTCAACCTCGAATCAGAAATTTTTGATTCCAATGAACTCCGCATGGATGTGATTCTAATTTATGCTATTCATTACGATTTTGAAAACCATCCAGATCCAGCAAATTTTGATCTTGGACGGTTTAGTCCCGAGGAAATACAAAAATGCCATCCATTCAGATGGCTGTCTTTTGGTGGAGGGCCAAGGTATTGTTTTCGAATAAGATTTAACAGACTTCCTTGGTGCTTGCTATTCTTGAAAGGAGTTTGGATGTCTACGATATCTGTAATTCGTAATTCTTCTCATAATGCGAAGCAGCCACCGGCACCGCCTTTGGTCCCCTTTAAGAAAGAATATTTCATTCATGTACTATATAAAAGACTTATTTACTGTGTCATTTCTATTCTACATACCCTGACTACGTCATTAACAATACTGAATTGAATGACATCATTTTTTTGTATTATAATTTTGGAATTGAATTGAATTCTGTCATTTACAAATCATCGACAAAAAATGTCAAGTATAAGACTTTGTTTTTGTTTCGATAAAAAAAAAAATATTTGACGAAAATATTTGAAATAATTTTCATATAAAATTGAGTATTCGTATATTGATATATTTTACTGAAGTGAGAAAAGCATTATTTCTTAACATTTGAACCATTTGTGATTTAAACAACATAGTTTTTTTTTGTTATTAACCTTCTTAAGTTATTTCTCTTTAGTTTAAACCAAAAATTTAGAAAATCGGTCAACCGGTTGTCAATTTGAAAAGATAACATAAATTTAACGAATTAGTCTTTTATATATATAGATTTATAACCACAAAAAAAAACATCCGCGCATCTTCTCCCTAGCATGTGATATCTGGAACTGACTGATTTCCCAAAAAAGCAACTGCTTATATAGAAATATTTGAACGAAAAATTCAAATGCTTCGTTCTCCATGATTCTCAGCATTTGATGTCTCATAAAATTTCTGTTTTTGAAAAAGGGTGTGGCCTAATACAGGGTTGTTAGAAAAATCGAAAAAGGTACCAGATTTCGATCTCCTTAATTCTCATAACTTTGAGTGACGAAAAGGAGTAGTCTGTAATGAAAAGGGTCAAAAGGAGTGCGGGAAAGTAGTTTGCGGTCATATGGCTTGCGGTCTTTGCGGACTAACAGCTAAAACTTTATGAAAACTTAATACTGAAGAACAAATTGGCATTCATAAAATTGTTTTATCCGGTTAAAGAAATACTGCAGAATCAAAAATATTCTCGTGGTCCTTATTTGTTTTGAGTACTAAAGTTCATTCAAGAAAAAATGTCACTGAAGGCCTTATGGGAGAGCTTTTTTTTTAAGCAGAGCTGGCTGCTTAACACTCACTACATAGAAATGAAACAAATTTGCTCCCAAATTACAAGCGCGCCGGCACTGATTTATACACACGAATTCATTTATTTTCCCTTAAACGTTGTACATCCCTCCATGACCATTCATGTTGAAATTACTGATCATATTCTTTTTTCTTCTCTCAATTAGTGAAATGACAGCGTTGCCATTACCCTTTGGAAGCAAACCTCATAAGCTTTTTCAAAGGATTTTGTGTAAGAGCTTTCTGTTTTAAAGCTTTTGAGAACAACATTTTTATTGAGGTGAGAAGGTTAGGTGTTACCGCCTCAATTTTAATATTTTTGTTTACTTGCTTGTCTGAAAACGGTTGACAGCGAAAAATGGGATCGGTGTGTCCAACTGTCCAACATGTTGAACGGGTTGTTGAACCTAAAATGTGGGAGATGGACATATTTGCTGAGGAAGATTTAAATGACGAAAGTAGCAGCAGCGACTATTCGACAGATTAGTGATAATTTTTGTGCAAATACTATGAGACTGAATTTTTGATAATGTTTATTTTTGTTTTTTGTAAATACTTTTTGGTTAAGTAATGAATTTATTGGCGCAAATTTTAAGTCAGCCCTCGTTTAAGCAATAAAGTCTACTCTACTTAAAGCACTTCTAACTTTTTCTTATTTTTAAACACTTCAAACGAGTCTTCTAATTAGATTGGACTTTAAACATACCGTTATGTGAACTCGCCTAAATGTGACACATCGATAGGTTAATTGAATTAGTAAACTGTCATTTTACGCTTGCAGTTTTTATCAGTTTTTATTACATTTATCTCCCCAAAACAGGAAAAAAAGTGATTATTTAGTGTTTGTATATTTAGTTCTAATAAATGTTGTTTTTCTTTGTGAAAACGTGTTTAAATAAATATCCAAATAATGTTCCAATTTGTTTTGTTTCTATTTGTGATTGTGAAGGTGGAATAGTGTGCTCTGAAATGGGTTAAAAATATTCCTTAAAAACAGAATAAATTTCCCTACAAGTGTAATTTGTTTATAAGAACTCTCAAAAAAGGCACATAGGTAATAAAATTAAAAGCAAACAACGTACACACACAACTGCAAGAAGTGTCAAAAAAACAAGCAGCAAATCCAGCTTGGTAGTCCCGTGGTTCATATTTTTTTTTCTTTTACAAAAATGATAAATGAATATTTGAATTTAAATAAGAGCATGCACGAATTTGATAAACTCTTTGCTTTCTTATATATTCAAAATCTTCGAAAATCTCAAAATCTGCTTCCTCAAAACTACACTTTAAAGAGTTAAACGAATGATTTCTCCCTTTTAAAGTAAGACGACCACTTTAACGATAAAGTATACTTTAAGTCGTTCAAAAATTAGATAAAGTCGACCCTGAATCTAAAATTTGTTTTTAGAGTCGACTCCTATTTTAAAGTGGATTTAAAGTAAACTTTAAATGTTTCAAAATTTGCGCCATTATGTTTATTTATTTTATTTTTTTTTTTTAATCAAAGAAATATTTGTTTTTGCTTTGCTTTTTATTTTTTTTTTGTTTTCCAAAGAATCTATGTTTTTGAAAACAAGCAAAAGGGATAAGGCCTACTGGGGATACCCTTAAAAAAAACGCACCTTTTATCTTACCTCTTGGTGGTGTGGAAAAAGATAAACATTTTTTTATTAAATTAGTTTAAATCGCCAGCAATTGGTAACCATACATACACTACTCTTTGAATTCCGGTGATTTTATTTACAAAGTATGGCAATCACGTCAGAGCTTTTGCTTGAAATAGACATATGGAAGCTATTGCTACCAATGAGAGGCGAATGCCCTATCTTTCCTTCAGTGACATTTTTTCTTGAATGAACTATATATTTGGATCGGAGTGCCGATCTCGTCTGTAGACATGAAACGAAGAATCGAATAATTCTGTCCTTTATAAGAACTAGAACAGTTTGATTACCTTTGCAGAAAGTATTCCAGTAATCTGTAAAAATATCGTTTCATATATTTTTGATTTATTTAGAATTTATATTTCCGATTTAGTTATTTTCTTTTTGTTTGTAGTTTATTTAAATTTATTTAAAATATTTCGTATATATATATATTTTTTTAATAATTTTAAAATTTGCAATTGTTTAAATTTTTTCGTAGATATAAAAATATAATCGTAACTTTTCGTTTGATTTGGTAAAGAGTTTTGTTATTTTCTTTAAGGAGCTTTACATAATAATAATTTTATATAAACTTGTATTTATTTAACAATTTCAAATATACCTATTTTTTGTTTAATTCATAAAAGATTTCTTGATTTATCTTTTTTATAAGGACACGAATATAGTAACAAAATTTTCCAAGCAGAAAATAAAAAATATCTGTAGAACTTTTCTTTTTTTTTTCTTCGACGAAGCTTAACAGGTTCTTATTTTTATTTTTAATTGATTTCTTCTTTTCTTAAATTTGTAGTAAAGTGTAAGCAAAAAATAATATAAATATTCATTTTGAAAAGATAAAATAAAAAATAAATAATAATTAATTTTAGTTGTAGTGAACTAGAGTTTCCTTTTATTTTAAAAACGCACACGTGGTTTTCGATATACATTTTTTTTAATATTTTGTGTAAGAAACCTATATGAAAGAAGTTTTAGACTTTTTTAATTAAAAATTTAAATAATTATATACAAGTGTTGTAGGGTCTTTATATATATTTTCTCTTTTGTTTAATTAAATATCTTAACAAATAATTGAATTATTTTAGCTAGTTTCCTTCTTTCTGCAGCAAGTAGTTGCGTTTTTAAATAAATATTTATTTAGAATTCTTTTGATTTTTTAAACCACTGAAAATCAATTTAACAAAAGAAAAAGACAATTTTGAGTTTTGCGTTTTCCGAAGGAAAGAACTTCCAGTGATGAATTATTTTTATGTTTTTTTTTTTTGGAATAGAAAAATACATTTTGTTATGTTTTATTAAAAGAATTAACATTGGCTCGTTGTCCGTGAACGAGGCAATAATATATGACTTCTGCACTAATTTTTGTCAATGTGGAATGTTTTTTTTTATGCATGTTTGCTTATAATCTTCAAGGAATTAAATTTACATTTAAAATTTAAATTTTTAATTTTTCAAGTATGAAAATTTCATAAAAAATAGTGCTTCTAGGATAAGTACAAGATTGTATGGACTTATGTTTAACAAAATATGTATTAAAAGTAAAAAAAATAAATTTAATCGACCCCAGCGAAACCTTGACTGCCTTCGATTGCTTTTATGAGTTTATCCTTGAGTTGCAGATAACCTTCATATGGCGGCAAATCCAACCGATTGAAGCTAAAAACATAAACGCAACAAAATTAATTAATTAATATTACGCAGTCGACAGCACTGGATGAAGAACAGAGAGAAAAGAAATAGGGTTGAGGAGGAAGTAAAAAAAGGCATTCGTTGCCGAGAAGTCATAAGCTACGGTTGTAAAGATTTTTGTTAACAAATAAAGGGTTGAGACTTAAATTTCATTAATATTGGCTTTTAACTTTATTTAATCGGATTTGATTAATTAATCTTTAACAAAATATCTGGGTCTTATTTTAGACAGAAAACTAAACTGGAAGAGCAACATACACGAAAGAATAAGAAAATCTACGGTAGCTCTTTTCACCTGCAAGAAAGCCATGGGGTCTACAACGCAAAATCACTCACTGGCTATACACATCGGTAATCAGACCGATTCTTCTTTATGGCGTGACAGTATGGTGGACATACCCCAGCTTCAGCAGCATTCTTTTTCTACAAAAATCGCCAGCTTATCTGAGGCCACCTGTGCGATAACATGAGACAATACAAATCAAAGTCTCCTCCTCTGAGCCACGTAGGTTTCTGTTATGTGTGCTTTCTTTCTATGTGTCTATCTGTCTCTCTCTGTTGTATGTCTTGTTCTGTTCCAGCCGATGGTCTCAGTCACCAGGGCTGCTATGTGTCTGTAGTTCGTTACATTTATGTGCGAAGTACTGGGAAACGTAATGTAATGTATTGTGGACATGCCTAAGTAACGAGTGTTTTTTTTATGGAGGTATAGAATTTTAAGTTGGCATTACTTTTCAAGATGGCGACCGATTTAACAACTGTCAAGTCAAGTGATTTATTCTCAGTTTGGTTTGGCAATTCATCATGAATAGACTCACGCCTGAACAACGCTTGCAAATTGTTCAATTTTATTTCGAAAATAATGGTTCTGTGCGGAATACGTATCGCGCACCGCGTCCATTTTATCGTCGACAAAATCGTCCATCAGAGCAGTTAATTCGATTAACCATGGAACGTTTTCGCACCACGTTTACTCTAATTGATAACTCGCATCCCCAGAGACGCCCCGTACGGTGCGTACAGAAGAAGCTTTTGCTACTGTAGAGCGTAGCATTTGGAGTGAAGCTAATCCTCAAGTGTATGTCGAAAAACCGTTACATCCAGAAAAACTGACTGCTTGGTGCGCTTTATGGGCTGGTGGAATCATTGGTCCGTACTTCAAAAAACGATGATGGCCACAACGTTACAGTCAATGGTGATCGGTATAGAGCCATGATTACTAACTTTTTCATTCCTGAATTGAACAATCATGATGTCCACGAGCTGTGGTTCCAACAAGACGGCGCAACATGTCACACAGATCGTGCCACAATCGATTTATTGAAAGACACGTTTGGTGAACGCCTAAATTCACCTTTTGGACCTGTGAATTGGCCTCCAAGATCTTGTGATTTAACACCGCTAGACTATTTTCTGTGGGGTTATGTAAAGTCATTGTTCTATGCGGATAAGCCAGAAACGCTTGACCATTTGGAAGACAACATTCGACGTGTTATTGCCGATATACGGCCACAAATGTTGGAAAAAGTCATCGAAAATTGGACGTTCAGATTGGACTACATCCGAGCCAGCCGTGGCAGTCATATGCCAGAAATCATATATAAAATGTAATGCCACAAGATTATCTTTCGAATAAATAAAATAAAATCATGTCAATCGAATATTCTATCGTTGTTTTATTGCAATTTAAAGTTCGATACCTTTGAAAAAACCACCCTTTATAATGATCTAAACGATCTCAAACACATTATTATAATTAATCTTTTACGTTTCGTAAGGAACTCTAACTGATTTCATTGAGCTTTCGAAGAAAGCCTTTCAGATTCATGTGGTATCACAATGAGCCTTCAATTGGCCTAAGTGTGTCTTTTTACATCCCTGACAGCCACTTTAACCTAACCTAACCTAACCTAACCTAGGAACAATGCTGGCAATATGGTTTATCCATCAGCTTATTAATGGCCTTATTGACTGTCCAGATATAATGTCAAAAATGTCATTTTATACCAACCCACGACGACTTAGATCTAATCCCTTATTTAGAATCCCCTACCACCGAACTGACTGGCCAAAACGAACCAATCACAAGAATGACTGTAAAAGTTAACAACACCAGCTCTTTCGATCTTAACCTCTCAAAATTTTACCAGAAAAAATTCTCACCTTACCATCTGTAAATGAAATGCTGACAATTTTTAACTTTTTCTTAAATAATTCTATTAAAACTCGCTTTTAAAATTTATCTGGAGAAAAATAGTATTTTGGGTATTTTAGTTTATCGGCTTATTTATCGGCTTATTTATCGGCTTATTTATCGGCCTTTTAAACCTTAAACTGGTTGGTGCAACCGATAAATGCCATTTTAAAATTTAACGAAGCGATAAATATTTAAAAGGGTTTGGTGCAACTGGCAATGAGTGAAGTAGATTTCAAGAAATTAAGGATAGTGCGAAAGTTGATTTTTATTTTTTTTCAAAAATCGAAGTAGATCTACTTCGAAAGGAGTATAGTGGTAACTCTGGTCTATTCCGGTTGTTTTTTACGTGAATATGTAGTGCCCGTGGCGTAGTGGAAATGTGCGTTGGCTTTACGCGAAACGCGTGGGTTCGAATCCTGCTTGTGCCCATAAAGTTTTTATTTCATCTGTCTCTGTAAAACACTGACTGACAACACTTCCAAGCTTTAGATATGGAACAACCAGTACTAAAGGGTTTTCCAATAAGAGGTGTTATTTTGATATTCAAAGAAAAATTGCATTTTTTGAGATAAATGATCGAATGTTTATTTCATTATAAAGAGGAAGGTATGCCGTTAACGGAACACAACATCAGCCAAATGGCCGCCACGACCACGCTTACAGGACCATAACCTTAAGGTCTTAAGATGGCGCCACCATCGTTTGCCATATTGAGACTACTCTTCAAATCAGTGGCGTACTAGGCAAACTAGGCACGTGCCTAGGGGCGTGGCAACAAAGGGGCACGCGGGCGTATTAATTCTTACAAGTGGCAAATAATGCGAGTTCATACGTGCTTGTTAAGGTAACAAACTTGTGAACTCGAATTGCACTTGCATCTTTTGTTAAAATAAAAATCAATCCTGAGCAATTGTTCTTACAGTACAGAGTCAAAACTCGGTTCGCCAACTCGGAAATCGACTTAGCTTTCTTCTAATTTTGTAAGCGTTTTTGAATAGGTATTGATTTTAATTATTGAAGGGGCAAATAACCTAAAGGTCGATGTTCATCAGCGGATGGCATAGATTTCGACAGATTTAAAACCTAATTTTTCTTCTTTTTAAGTTCTTTCTAGATTCATTTTCGGGGCAATCCAATTTTATAACCGAGTTGCCACTCGGTTTGCATAAAAACCAACTCGAGTTAACTTGGTTAGCAAAATTTACGTTTCGATAGACCATTAATTAACCAAATTCGTAAGATCTTTTGGACAATACTAATAGATCTCATGTTAACTAAGTCTCTTTTTCCTTAGCCCCTATTTCAACGCATTTTCTTTAGGCGCGGTGCAGCGATTTCGGTCAAACTATAGCACGAGATATTTCTATATAGGGGTGCCAGTGAGATGCTTGCCTATGGCGCCCTCAACCTTTAATCCGCCACTGCTCCAAATATATATACAAAACATCCAAGAGTATCATCTGTCATGAAAAAGTGCTTCTCAACTTTGCCGTACGGAATCGACGTTAAAATGTAGGCCCCTTCAATTCTTCACACGCACTCAGTGAATTGTTGATGAGTGTAAGCCACTTAGGCCTTGTCGCTTCAAGAGCTGTCTCGCCACTCTATTTAACGGGTGATTTTTTAGCTGGTTTGGTTTTTGCAACACTGGTTTTGACAGCTGACGTGTGTTTAGTACCTTGTGTCACTGTCAAACAGCTTCAGTTTGGTTTGCAATTTAACCATGGATCGTCTTACAAATGAACAACGCTTGCAAATTATTGAATTTTACTATCAAAATTCGTGCTCGGTTCGAAATGTTCATCGGTGACGTGAAATAACGCCCAACGAAATAAAACCGAATTTGAAATTCGGCCTTATTTCCATTTCAAAAATGAAACTACCCAATTTGGCTTTAATTCTTAGGTCAGTTGGAAATTGTGCCAAAAAAAATTTGGAAATAAGGCCAAAATTTTTAAAACAAGTTTTTCAGCTTTTTTGCGATCTTAAAAAAGAATTCAAGCCGAATAATTCTTTGAAAAAACAGCTGAATTCTTTTAAACATATTTTGTACACCCAAGGACATACGGCCAAATGACACCTTCAAATCATTTTTTTTTTCCTAAAAAAAAAAGAATATCTTTTTTAAGTGAAAAAATATTCCTATATAACGAAGAAATGATAGTTAAAAAAAGAGTTTAAACTAAACAAACGTTCATGTAATCAACATTAATGAAGTAAATATAAGTAGGTACATTAGCATGTATTTCAACTTTAAACACATTTGATATTTTATACAATTCCTCTGCAAATTTTGCAGAGAATTGCGTTGTTATTTTTACATGATTTTATCTATTGAAAAAATTATGAATTCCAAAGAAAGATTTTAAATTATTTACTTGATATAAAATTTAAATTAAGAGAAAAATAAAAGTCATTCGCGCAGCGGAAAATTTTTTTTTGCCCCAAAGAGAATCAATTTGGGGTGTGAAAATAAAAAATTCGCGCGATTTTTTTATTTTCACACACAAAATTGATTCTCTCTGGGGCAAAACAATTTTTCCGCTGCGCGAATTTTTTTTTCACACCCCATATTGATTCTGTCTAGGGCAAAACATTTTTTTCCGCTCGGTACGTCTTGCGCGAGTGACAATTATCTTTCTCTCAATTCAAATTTTTCCTTAATAAATTAAAGTCTATTCTTGTAAATTCAAAATGTTTTCTATATTGACCATTTATTACAAAAAGTAGCAAGTAAATATGGCCACCTGACTCTTACAATGTTAATTATTGCCATCAAATGGTAGATTGACACTTTAGAAAAGTTAAAAATGGCCTTATATATGGAAATATGACTGTTTCACATATGACACGGTACCTATTAAACACATTAGTAAACAAGGTTTTTCAACTTACATACATTGCATATGAAACAAAACTTTGCAAGCTTCCGATCAGATGTCAAGGGGAAAAAAGCTACCAAGCTAAAGGGGAAAATTTGGCGAATCAGAAAATTCGCGCGAATTCTTCTATAAGCAAAAAAAGTTTAAGTGTTGACAAATATTTTAACAGGAGTTTATATAAATTTAAAAACGAAATAAGACCAAAATGGCCTAGTTTCGTTTTAGCAAATGAAATAAGGCCAAATTTCAAATTTGGTTTTATTTCGTTTTCGAAAACGAAATAAGACCAAATTTTCAAATTTTGGTCTTATTTCGTTGGGCGTTATTTCACGTCACCATGTTCATCGCGCGCTGCTTCCATTTTATGGTTGGCATTCTCGACCTTCTGAGCAGTCTATTCGGAAGATTGTGACCAAATTTCGCACCAAATTTACTTTGTTGGACATTAAACCGCCAACACGTTTACGTACTGTGCGTAGTGAAGAAAATATTGCGGCCGTATCAGCTAGTGTGACAGAAGACCGCGAAATGTCGATTCGGCGCCGTTCCCAGCAGTTAGGCCTTTGTTACAGCACTACGTGGAAAATTTTGCGGAAGGATTTGGGCGTAAAGCCTTTTAAGATACAGCTGGTGCAAGAACTAAAGCCAGCCGACCTACCACAACGCCGAATTTTTGGTGAATGGGCTCTTGGAAAGCTGGCCGAGGATCCGCTCGGTCAATTGGCCGCCTAGATCGTGCGATTTGACACCATTAGACTATTTTTTGTGGGGGTATGTCAAGGCTAATGTCTATAGGGACAAGCCCGCTTCGATTGACGCACTGGAAGCCAACATCCATGCATTCATTCGTGAGATACCGGCCGATATGTGTGAAAGAGTATGCCAAAATTGGACTCAGCGGATGGGCTACCTGAGACGCAGCCGCGGTCAACATTTGCATGAAATTATCTTTAAACATTAAATTGCAAGGTTCAAACTATCGATTCAAATAAATATTTCATTCATTTTTTCGAATTTTTTGTGTTAAAAAAAAAAGTTCTAAACCTCTTAAAAAATCACTCGTTACTTAGTTTAACGACCATGAAATGAAGTGAAATATTGTATATATTGAAACTAACGTTTCAGTGACCGCTGCTGTTCAAGTGTTATGGCGTTTTTAGTTGGCAATCTGGAATCTGAAAAAAGCATTCTGGTTTTAAAATCAGAAGGGAATTCTCTTCTTTTCAGAATCAAAACTGTCACTTTTGTCCAATTGAACGCATTCAGAATGCTTTTAGTCACTTCCAGATTGCCAATTAAAAACGCCATTAATTTTCCTTTTTGGCTATGAATTTATGAACCTCGAAATTTTTTTATTTTGAAATGTTTATTTGGAATAGTTTTCAAACAATTGTCAATAACTGTTATACAACAATGCAATTAAATATGTAGGACTTATCTTGACATTACTTCATTTTACAGAGGCATCCATCCTAACTGCTTCTTTTTCCCATGAGATACACGTTAAGATGACAGGTTATGAGTTTCTTACCTATCTCCTATAGTCGAAGAAGGGAATCAACATGATATACCAAATCGTCATACCATAGAAAAATACACAAATAGAAGCAAAATTGTAAATAACTTCGTTTTCGAGAATAAAATCTCTTAAAAGGAAAACAAACAATAAATAGTTAAAGCAGGATGTTAAAACTTTTATGACTTGTTTACTTTGAAATCCGATGACACAGCAAAATCCCATCTGCTATACAAATAAAAAGTATTATTGCTCCAAAAAAAGCGTGCATTTCCAAATTCTGAGCCTTTTCGCGAAGAGTATCCCCATATTTAGTCACTACCAAATAAATAGTGCTCATAAACTGCAAAATCATATCATGTGATTGTTGAACTTCACATCTCCTAGACAAATTGCTTACCTGGGGTGGAATCGGCTAAATTCAAAAATGACTATCACATTTGTGATAGTCACAAGTGATCAAATGAGATTTTCCATCTGCGTAAAATTATCACAAAAATAATTATTATTTTTGGTATCACTTGGCCAAACTGACGTTTGTAATTGTTGACAGTTTTTTTTTTATTTCAACTCGCCAGTCTCAGTTTGTAAAATTAATACAAACGTGAAGAATTATTTAAAACAAAATTCTGCACATATTATGTTGAGCAGACCTAATTTAATTGATTCTTAAAAGGTAATTCATTCGCCAACTTAAACATTTTTGGAAAAATATCAAAATTTTAAGATGAAGGCCGAAAAAATGTACGTTTTCAAGTGGAATGGCCGCAAAGAAAGAAAGAAGAAATCCATCTATAACAAAATCATCCCGCTTCCAAAAGCTATAGGTACTACCCCTTGAACATGGATTTCGTTGATCTGTAGCAATTACCTTCAATGTACATAACTCTATGCTGGAGTAACAACCAAGGAGCTGGATAATATGTAAAACGCCCAGGAGCATTCGCCATCTATCTAGAACCCTGGCATTCGGATGTTTTTGAGTTCCTCGACTTGAAGAAGAACACCAGAAAGGGGAAAACTCGCGCACGTGATCTCTTCTATGCTCTGTGGATTTTTGATTTGTTTGTTAAACGTCGAGGCCGACTGAGATTGGTCGCTCTTGTGTCCTCCAGGGAGGAGAGTTGGGCCAATCAAACAATCAAAGCTCAAGCTCTCTGGTTTGCCATTATCAAATCTCAGGTCGAGACCGGAACAGCCTACATGCTCTACAAGGACGCCTGCAGTCGCAAATCAAATCAACAAAATAACGGAACAATCAAATGCAGTTATCTGTGCACAGAAATTGTCGAGTATTCAGCTCCAAATGAAATAGCTGTCTGCAATTTGGGGTCGATCGCTTTGAATTCAAGCGAATCTTGCAATACGAAATGTGGAATAAGACTCCAACCGACCGCTGCGATTGGGCCGCTCTGCAGGAGAACCTACCGAAACTAGCAATTAAATGCAAATATAAACATTGTGGTGGGGAATATACTTATGCTTTTTATTAAATAAAGAGAATATTATTTTATAAAGTTGATAGGTCTTGTTTTTTTTCCTTTCGGTACCAAAATTAATAACAATTTGGTTTTTGGCGGGTTCCTTAAGAACAATATGGATTCCAGTGATGTATTTTCGCTTTCGACATTGCAATAAGCAAAACGTTTTTAATCAACAATATTTTGGTCGTATACGGTCGGATGGTTAACCAACATGTAATATGGCTAGCGTTGCAGCAGAAACTGTTGATAAAAATGATTAAATCCCTTTGCATCAAATGTTAAGTAGTTCCTACTGCGAGGGTAGTCATATAACGTGTTGGTTAACCATCCGACACCAAAAATATTGTTTATCATATCAAAACGCATTGCTTATTGCAATAAAAACTTAAAAAAAAACACAAAAAATAAACATTCATATGAGCAAACAAAAAATATTCATTTTTTTTCTTGTTTTCAAGAAAACATTGTAACAAATTTTGTATGAAAGTGACTACTAAAATCCGATCACAGAAAAAAATCACAAAAATATGACTGTCACATGTGATAATCACCTTACAAAGACATAATTTGTGATATGTGATTATCATTTATCACAAATCACCTTAGCCGATTCCACCCCTGAATAACGTAAGTCGATATCGAAAGCCAGCTTATAGCAAACAAATTATAACTTTTTGTGTATTCTCCTTCCCAACATAGTTGAAATACCTCTCGATGGCTAATTATCATACATAACAGAGTTGCTGAATGAATGAAAGCATGACATTTATCTTTCCTTGCTCGAGTTAGTCTGTACCAAATGCAACCTTTAATGGTGTTAAAATAAATAAATAAATGTATATCGACGCTTCAGCAATTACCAAATCCTGTTCCATAAGTTGTTGCTATCAGATAAGACAAGGACGTCGTGAAATCGTGCATCTTTGTATCCGAATGATGGAAAATAGCGAAACTAATCAGTCCGATGGTTATGCCTGCAAATATTAGCGACAGCAAAATCAGGAGAGTTAAAACTCTTATGGTTTTTACTCTGGTCCAGGCCATTTTAAAGATTCTTTTGTTCGAATGTCAAAAATAGTTTTGAATTGAAACTCGTATGAAAATTGAAAGAAAATTAAAAGCAATTCCGAAAGATAAAAAAACACTTCTGGGGTGGAATCGGCTAAATTCAAAAATGACTATCACATTTGTGATAGTCACATGTGATGAAATGAAATTTTCCGTCTGCGTAAAGTTATCACAAAAAAAATTATTAGTTTTGGAATCACTTAGCCAAACTGACGTTTGTAATTTTTTGTTTTTATTAATTACTCCGTTTGATTTCTGTTTGTTTTTGCTTATTAAAAGCAAAAGAGAATAAACATAAATATATAACAACAGGCGATGAGGCGACGAAGGCAATGGTGGTCATATAATCTTTGAACGATGTCAAAAACTGCAACCATTTGATGAGTATAATCAAAGCTGATGGAGTGTCGGGGTCTACAAACCAATGTCACGGCAAGAACGCAAAACACACCGTCATCAATGTTCCAGTGGGAACTATCATTGAGATTCTTGGATAAGGAAAAAGTGATGTTCGAGGCAGCGCGTGGAGGTATTGGTGGCGAGGTTAATGAGTTCTTCGCGTCAGCGCTAAACCAAACACCAAGAATATGCAAGTACGGAGCTGAGGGTAAGGACTTGGGCTATTCTCTTGAGTTTCGAAGTTTGGCTGATTATAAATAAAATTCTTTGAAATTCTTGTTGTCTTTAGAACTATTTTTATTGTAATAAAAATAATTATACAAAATTGTTGTTTTTTCGTCCCGCCTTTACAATCCTTCTTCAGATTGCAAACACTCCACCGGGCCCGGATGATCGCCGTGAAGAACACACACCTTATAACCCTTGTCGGCATTCAAAACATCCACTCGGCCATCGGTAGGTACTACAAGAGAATGTAAACTGCGAGACTGATGAAGATGAACCCATTTGTGCTTATGAGAATTGTTTTGCTGTCGCGCGAAAACTTTAGTCCTGTCCAGTCGCATTCTTTCTCTTGATTCAGTTTGAATGTGACAAATGGACCTTTATCGAAAGACCGCAGATCGTACAATTTTATGGATTCCGAATTCACTCCTGCGGCGAATATAAGCATTTCAGGGTCGGAATTTGTTGTGTGAGGAAAAGTCACGACAATTCTCTGAAAGATAGAAATGTTAATTTTGTTTGTTTCCTTTATTTTTACTGCATTTACCCATCTCCATTATGTTGAGTGAGATTTCTTGCAGCGATGGTGGAGGAGAAATTGCAGCTCCATTATTTCTACCGCCTCCACCAGTTGCGGGTGGTGACCTAATGTAGGAGTCCTCTTTCGTTTTGGTGATTGGCAAAACTTGCATACTTGATATCATGAAAATATTGAAGCAAATTTTGTATGAAAATGACTACTTAAAGTCTGTCACAGAAAAAAATCACAAAAATGTGAGTGTCACAAGTGATAATCACCTTACACAGACAAAATTTGTGATATATGATTGTCATTTATCACAAATCACCTTAGCCGATTCCACCCCTGCTTCTTTGAAAAGGTCTTAAGATGGCGCCACCATCGTTTGCCATATTGAGACTACTCCCCAAATATATGTATATACAAAGCATCCAAGAGTATCATCTGTCATGAAAAAGTTCTTCTCAACTTTGCCGTTCGGAATCGGCGTTAAAATGTAGGCCCCTTCAATTCTTCACACGCACTCAGTGAATTGTTGATGAGTGTAAGCCACTTAGGCCTTGTCGTTTCAAGAGCTGTCTCGCCACTCTATTTACTTAGTTTAACGACCATGAAATGAAGTGAAATATTGTATATATTGAAACTAAAGGCCGAATCACAAAGGCGCTTCAGCTTCAGCTTCGCCTACGTTACGATGCAAACGCTTCATGTTTGCTTTGAATGACAGTTCTCCCTCCATCATCATCATACCTTCAAAAACAGCTTTGCCACTTTACTCCTTTCGAAGTAGATCTACTTCGCATCATCAAGAATTTCTTGAAAACTACTTCATGACATGCCTTCTTTATTTTCATCAGGAAAATAGATAAGGGACATCTGCAATAAAGTTTCTATCCTTATACAAGAACAATAAGCGGATAGTTTACAAATACGAAATGTCAACCTATACAAATACGCAAAGTATGAGTTACGTGCTTCTGTGCTTGTATCGAAATGTTTAATATTTTGGGGCGTGTGCGTCTTGCGTTTAAATGTTGGAAAAATTTAAACACTAGTGTCATATCTTAGCTTGCTAGTTAAATTTTAGTACATTTTATCCACCAGATAGTGTCAAAATTAAATCAAAAGTCAAGTTTGTATACATATTTAAACACAATTTACAAACAGCCCTAATTGTAGATCTGTCTATGTATCCATGTCAATATAAAATACACGATTTTAAAATCTACTTCGCTTTTTCTCAATCTGCTTCGCTTTATTCCCAAATCTACTTCGCTTCCTTTTTTTTCAAGTGGTAACGCTGCTTCAAACAACAAATGAACAAACAGCTGTTGAGCTGTCAGACAAGGCAAAAGTTCAGCAAATTTGAACTAGAGCTTCCGTTACGTACGAAACGTGAGGTCGAAGCGTCATTGTGATCTTTGTATATGGATTTACCAGGTAATATCAAGAATGGTTTTCTGCTTGGTTTGACAGTTTTTTACATTAGTTTGTAATGTGTGTTCTCTGCTTGCTTGCTTGAAAACCATTCTTGATAGTACTATAGGTAAATCCATATACAAAGATTGTGATAGCAAGCATTGAGGCCCAACTATAATAGACGGACGGGAACGGAAGCTAGCGTCAAAACTGAACGAACCGTTTCTTTCCGGCTGTCAATTACATCCGCTTACCCATAATTGAACGGAAGGCTTTCTGTCATTATTCTGTGTTTTTAGAGAAATGTCAAATTTCCGTCCGTAAATTGAGAAAGGAAAGTGAGTTTACGTCCGAAAACAAAAGTGAACGAAACCGAGCAATCCGCTATTATGGCTGTGACATCTGATTTGCATGTATTCGGGAATTTTCGTACGTCAACGTACGCACCCTTCCGACTATTATAGTTGGGCCTCCTATATCTGAACTCGTAAACGTCAGGCGAAGCCGAAGCTGAAGCGCCTTTGTGGTTTAGCCTTAACGTTTCAGTGACCGCTGCTGTTCAAGTGTTATGACGTTTTTAATTGGCAATCTGGAATCTGAAAAAAAGCATTCTGGTTTTAAAATCAGAAGGGAATTCTAAAACTGTCACTTTTGTCCAATTGAACGCATTCAGAATGCTTTTAGTCACTTCCAGATTGCCAATTAAAAACGCCATTTATTTTCCTTTTTGGCTATGAATTTATGAACCTCGAAATTTTTTTTATTTTGAAATGTTTATTTGGAAGAGTTTTCAAACAATCGTCAACAACTGTTACAACAATGCAGTTAAATATGTAGGACTAATCTTGACTAGTTTATCTTTCATAACAATTCCCACTTCTTCTTCGCATAGGCTAAAGAAAACAGAATTGATTTAATTTAAAATTACAAAAAGGGGAATTGTTTTCCGAGGAAATGTGTTTAAAACGAAAAAAGAAAAACCTTACCGTTACTGATCGAGATCGAGATTTCGAGCCACATCGACATTGCTCCTTAAATAAATAAAAATCAATACACGTTAAGATGACAGGTTAAAGGTTTCTTACGTATCTTGTATAGTCGAAGTGAGGGTTCAACAGGATGTACCAAATCGTCATACCATAGAAAAATACAAAAATAGAAGCAAAATTGTAAATTACTTCGTTTTTGAGAATTAAATGTAAATCTCTTAAAAGGAAAACAAACAATAAATAGTTAAAGCAGGATGTTAAAACTTTTATGACTTGTTTACTTTGAAATCTGATGACACAGCAAAAGCCCATCTACTATACAAATAAAAAGTATTATTGTTCCAAAAAAAGCGTGCATTTCCAAATTCTGAGCCTTTTCGCGAAGAGTATCCCCATATTTAGTCACTACCAAATAAATAGTGCTCATAAACTGCAAAATCATATCATGTGATTGTTGAACTTCACATCTCCTAGACAAATTGCTTACCTGAATAACGTAAGTCGATATCGAAAGCCAGCTTATAGCAAACAAATTATAACTTTTTGTGTATTCTCCTTCCCAACATAGTAGAAATGCCTCTCGATGGCTAATTATCATACATAACAGAGTTGCTGAATGAATGAAAGCATGACATTTATCTTTCCTTGCTCGAGTTAGTCTGTACCAAATGCAACCTTTAATGGTGTTAAAATAAATAAATAAATGTATATCGGTGCTTCAGCAATTACCAAATCCTGTTCCATAAGTTGTTGCTATCAGATAAGGCAAGGACGTCGTGAAATCGTGCATCTTTGTATCCGAATGATGGAAAATAGCGAAACTAATCAGTCCGATGGTTATGCCTGCAAATATTAGCGACAGCAAAATCAGGATTTTTAAAACTCTTATGGTTTTTACTCTGGTCCAGGCCATTTTAAAGATTCTTTTGCTCGAATGTCAAAAATAGTTTTGAATTGAAACTCGTATGAAAATTGAAAGAAAATTAAAAGCAATTCCGAAAGATAAAAAAACACTTCTGAGTTAGGTTAGGTTGAGGGGCTGATAGTTGATATCGTTACCGTCACACTTATGTCGTTTTCCATTGGTTGTCCAGAAGCATTCGGAAGAGTCCAGAAGTCTTCTGAAACCATTCCATTGGACTGACTTTGATAGACGGAATGCTTCTGAGAAGAGCAGAACCCTTCGGAATCGTCCGAAGAATGACGCATACTGCATACATCATAACCCGTTCCATTGGAGGTAGGCTGACCAGGCGTCCTCTTTTTAACCTAAAAAACTTTTGTCCGCTGACTTTTTTCTTAAAAAGCGATTTGTTTTTTTCGATGTCCTCTCAGTTTCTCGATTTATATTAAAAAATAATTTTCGTGTGCAGAACTGAAGACGGCCTTAACAGAATCTTCATCACAAAATGTTGACTTGAACTCACCCATTCCAGAACCCATTCAGAACGCCATCTGTTCTTTTCTACTTTTTAATAATCGAAGCTGTAAAATGGTGATGACGAGCAAAACCCCGCCAGCAATACAGAACCATTCAATTTGGGGGCAGAAGGCCAACAATTCCACCCACCTGACATTGACGAAGTGGAGATAGCGATATCTAAACTTAAGCCGCTGAACTGTACAAAGCCAGTTGGAAATGATTTGGTTAGGAGTATGCACCACCTCATTTACAAAATTTGGTCGGAGGAAAACATGCCCGAAAAATGGAACCTCAGCATCGTATACCCGATCCTCAAGAAAGGAGATCCCCTGAACTGCAACAACTACAGAGGTATAAGTCCCCTCAACATCGCCTACAAGATCTTGTCTGACGTGCGGTTTGAAGCCTTTTGATTAACCTCTATTTCAAATCATTTATCATTCAATGTGGATTTTAAAATGGCCAAAAACAAAATTAAATGTCAGAAAAAGTAAGTTGGGAAGTGATAATAGTAAAAATTGCTGTATCGCCGACTTTGAGATTTTCTAAGTTGCCAGAAACTGGAAAAAGGGAACCAAAGCAGAGAACCAAAGACTTAAACTGAAAACAGGAAAAATAAGCTGTTTGCAAATTGCAGCTAAAACTTTAACTTGCAGGTTGTTTTTGCAAGTAGCTGACCAATTCAGAGGACAATATGCTTTTTGAAATTTTATGAGTATTCTCAGAATACTTAATGCAATGCTAAGTCACTAGAAATTTCACATACTCTCTTGCTCAACGAATAGAAGTAGGTACCCATCTCTTTAATAGAATTTGAGGCGTGCCTTAGCAAAACCAAAGGTAAAACACCCGGCAGAGACAGAGTTAGTTACCCGATGATGCTCAAAAACTTACCACTGGACTTGAAACAGAGGCTTGTCACACTCTACAACACCATCCTAGAGACCGCGGTTATACCACAAAGTTGGAAAACTGCTACGCTTCTCCCCATATCTACATAAACCTAACAGAGATAAAAGTTCAATCGACGGCTATCGACCAATTTCCTTCTTACCTTGTTCATCGAAGATTTTAGAAAAAATCGTCGCCAAACGATTAATGTGGCTCATCGAAACCAAAAAAATTAATATCCCCCAATCAAGTTGCTTTTAGAGCTAACAGAGGATGTGTTGACGCACATCTTCATTTAGATTATTATATATCCAAGGCGATTTCCTCAAAAAATCATGTGACAGTGCTTTCGTTGGACTTCGAAAAAGCCTTTGACCGGATCGGTTTGCACATAGTGCTTAACAAGCTTAAAATCTGGGGTGTGGGAAAGAAAATGTTTGGCTATGTCAGATCATTTTTAAGTAATCGAAAATTCTTTACAAGAGCCAACAATTCTTTCTCAAATGCCTACCCTTTAGATAACGGTATCCCACAAGGATCTCCGTTATCGGTGGTTTTATTTATTATAGCTTTCGATGAAATTTCAATTATATTACCTAAATAACTACAAATTTTTAGATAGTTGTTTTTATGCAGATGATATTTATATATTAAGCAAAACAAATGATTTAAACACTTGTAGGACACAATTCAACAACGTTGTAAACGATATTTTAGAATGGTCCTTTGCTTCAGGAGCAAGACTTTCATTACAAAAATGTAAAACTCTCCATATTTGCCCTGAACTTATTCTAACTATAAATAATGTACAAATTGAAAATGTAAATTAACTTGGAAAGAACATTGTATTAGTCTTAAAAAGTCCCTTGCTGCGAGACTCACTATAATTAAGTATTTAGCAAGCAAAAAAGTCATGTACATATAAATACTTTATCATATATCATAAAAATGTTAATCTTAAGTAAAATTGACTCTGGTCTATATATTTACGGCAATTCCCCAAAAACCACCCTCAAATCTATTCAGCCAACATACCATCAAGCAGCAAGGTGGATTATCAACGCCTTCCTTACTTCACCAATAAAAACTTAACTTGCGGAAGCCAGCCTACCAACGATAGAAGAACGGTACAGAGAGATTTTATCAAGACTAGTTGCGAAGTTGGTGTTTTCAAAAAACTCCGTAGTTGATAAGGACATTAACCAATCCCTTACACACAAATGCAAGAAAAGGATACCATCTTCCATCAGCAAAATACTTGACAGAGCTCAAGAAATGCAACTTCCTTGAAAAAAACCTCATAGCCACCAATCAAGTTACCCACCATGGCTTATAAACCCCGATTGCATTTTGATGACTTTAGCCATATATAAGAAAACAAATACCAATAACGCCCTATACTGCTCCTTATATTCAGAAATCTCATCTGAACTCAAAAATAATGGTTGGAATTTTCTGTTTACTGATGGATCCAAATCGCAACACCATACATCTTTTGCCGTTACAATGGAAAATGGTAATATCCTATCTATAGGTATCCTACCGGAATTCGCATCAATCTTCTCAGCTGAAGCGTTTGCAATTCTCCAGGCACTAAAGAGATCTATTGAATACGGTGGCAAATTTGTTATATGCTCTGATAGTATATCTGTCCTAAGGGCAATTAACAACCCAAATAATAACACCGAACTAATTTCCGCAATAAGAAATAAAATTGCAACGCAAATTGATGTGGGCCCCTAGTCACGTTAATATCCGTGGCAACGAGGAGGCCGACAAAGCTGCAAACTCGGCAAAAGATGCACCACTGTGCCAATTCAACGCATTTACGAAGCAAGATCTTAGGACATGGATTAATAAGAACCTGAAGACAGGGCCGTCCTTACCCTTTTGGGGGCCCTGGGCACTTTTCGAAAATGGGGCCCCTGTATGATTATATAAAAATGTTATGTTGTGTATTAGAGGTATACAGAAAAAAATCACATAACTTTGAATTGATATTTATTCTTTTAATTTTTTAAATAAATAATTTTTTTAATTCATTAAAAAGATAAATAGTTATTGCAGAATTTAAAACATAAACATAAACATAGTAAAAATAAAAACAAAAAATAAATATTTCATATAAAAATTCTAAAATAAAAAAATTTAAATAATAGACAGTTAAATAAGTTATTGAGAATGTAATTTAAAGAACAATATAGTAACTCAGACTATATTTTTTCAGGTAAAAGAAAGGAATATTTATTGAAGAGGTCTTTTTCTTGATTTGAGATTAGCAAAATCATTGATCACATCTTCAAAATCGATGCCTCTGAGGATGTCGCTTTTGATTGACATCAGCGACAAACATGTCAACCTTTCTTGAATCATTGTAGTTCTGAGTTCGTTTTTGATTCTTTTCAACTTAGAGAAGGAACGTACCCCACTGCAAATGGTCACCATCATACTTAAGAAAATTCGGTGCCGTGAACGAAGGCCATATGAACTAACGCCATAATGGCTTTAATTCTCATTCAAATGTGAATTAACGCCATAAACCGATTATGGCCTAAATACACATTGGAATGAGAACTAAAGTAATATGGCGTTAGTTCATTTTAAGAAGTGGCCCAAGTACTCATTTCAATGTGAATAAAAGCCACTCGCAGCAATCAAAATAATTTTAATATGATATTGGAACATAATGTAGGTAGGATATATATGGTTTAACAAAAAAAGGATGAACGCTCTATTAGTTAAGGGGGCGTAAACACAAATATTTTAAACACGGGTTACTATAAATCAAATATAAGAACCAATAGTCCCACATTTGCCTTATTCTTAACTTTTTTCGTCACGCTCATAACTTAAACATTTTGGAAAAATTTCTTTGTTATTTATACTTTCGCGGTCCCCTCAGTTTTTGGCTCCAGAATCGAAAATAATCCGTTTTCGATGATATTTTTTAAATCTTCGTATTTTCGGCGGAGTTATGCACAAATTTACGAGGATGGAAAACAAATGAAATCGTTTAATTGTTGATAATGTTTTGCAAAGTAATCAAATGAAGTTGCTTTCTAAACGAATAAAAAAATCAATACAAAAATAATGATTTTTCATATTTGTGTTGAATTTCAGAATGAGTACCTAAGTTTCTCAATATTTTCAAATTAGTTTTCCAGAATTTGAAAGTAATCAAAAAATCGCGTACTGCAGTACTACTAGAAAGCGAGCAGAGCGAGCCGAAATTTTTTTTGGCAAACAGAGAAACAATTTTAAAAAAATTCGCGCGAATTTTGTTATTTTCACACCCCAAATAGTTTCTCTGTTTGCCAAAAAAAAAATTTCGGCTCTTAGAACGCGATTTTTTTTATTACTTCAGAGTTTAGAAAACTAGTTTTCCGAACGAAGCACCTACGATCACCTAATTGGTGTAGCACAATTTTCAAATTTCAGTGAGATTCCTTGAAATTAATATTGTTAACTCATGATTACGTTCAAATGGCTGACCAAGAAAATGGATCAACACATTTTTTTCTTTCAGAAACACTCGCTGAGAGTGAGATCTCTTGTTCCATTTTAGAAATATCTGAGGTCCCTGAGATCTCGATGAGATTTTGTTAGGTAAAAACCTACTTGCTATGCTAACTTTGCTTCAAAGCTCAAAGCATGTTATGGCATCAGTTCTCATTTGAATGTGAACTCACCCCATATGGCGTAAGTTCTCATTCAAGTGATGGCTTTAGTTCTCATTCGACTGTGAATTAAGGCCATAATCGGATTATGGCGTTAATTCACATTTGAATGAGAATTAAAGCCATTATGGCGTTAGTTCATATGGCCTTCGTTCACGGCACCGAAAATTCTTAGTGCAATTTCAACATTTGGAAATTCATCTTCAATTTTATTAGTTTTTAAAAAATTATAAAGCTCTAGAATGTTGTCAGTTTTTTCATTTTCGTATTTCGTGTCGACTAATTTTCAAGTAGTCTTTTAAATTCAGGCATTCAGCATGTAGTTCATCTCCGTTCACATCTTCGGTGTAAAATTTAGCAAAAGATTTGCAGTTCTCTTTTAAGTCTTTTGAATTCAGATTTTTTAATCGAAAAAAAGTCAAAACGTTGGCCAATCTTCGTATACGAACCTAGTCGCTGTTTCAAATGAACGGTTAGTGTGTTGACAATGTGAAGAAAGGTTTCAATTGTTAATCTTTCTTTCGCAGTCAGAATTACTGAGGCTCCAGAGCCGTCAAAAAAAGTTTGGCGTGAGCTTCTACACCTCATCCTTTCAGAAAGGTCCTTATATTCGGAATCCGGGTTTTTTTGTCTGGCTGATGAATCAAAGTTATCAAAATTGTCCCTGAGCCCAATTATAAATTCATCCATTGCACTCAGCAAATTTATTGCAGCATCCAGGGTAATATGTATTTTGTTTTTGAAGTAAAGTAAAAGAAGTACTATTAATTCTTTGCAATATAGAGTTCCAAAGTTCTGTAAGTATGGTAAATTCAAGCTTGGACATTTTTTTGCAAAGACTAAATGCTTCCTCTCTGGCCTCTCGTGCCTGTCCTAGTGAGAAGTGTAATCTTTCATCTATCTCATTGAATGGCCAAAAACAAAAACTCTTTACCTTGAAAATTGAAATCTTAAAAAATTGAGTGCCGTTCATCCGACGGATAGTTAAATCGCCTATGTATGAGTTACTGCGTTGATGCAAACTTGTAGGCGCGTTGCAAATATAGAAACACCATTACCTTTATTTTTTCATACAGAACAGTGATATTCAAAATGTGTGTGTTTTTTTTTTGTTTCTGTCTGAAAGCAAACTGCATTGCCAATCAGTTAGTTATTCATATTTCTGTTTTAATTTGAATATAATTTCGCAGGGAATGTGATTTAAATTGTTCGGCAAAGGTTGTTGTTCAGCAAGGAAAGTACGAATTCTGATCATTCTTTATGCATCTAAAATTGTATCGAAATATTTTTTTTTCTTGAAAATAGACCAATAGAGGTTAAGTGATGTTTCAGCAATTTGGGGACCCCTGGTGATTGCGGGGCCCTGGGCCTGGGCCCAGTGGGCCCAGTGGTAAAGAGGGGTCTGCCTGAAGATAATGCAACAAACAGAATAGAGTCTCTACCCAATGTTATGGTCTGGGCCGGCATAAGCTTACAAGTTAAAACTGGCCTTGTTTTTCTTAATCATCTTTATTTATTAATGTCCCGGTTGCTTAAAACGAAGACTTTGTATGTGTAAGTTGATTTTTCCAAAGAAAAACCTGGAAGCGCAGTTGACACTTATAAGAATGCCTTTCGTTTTCTGCCTCGGAGCTAATGGGCTATTATGACGAGATAATTTGCGTGGGAGACTTCAATTTGACAAACATTACAGGGAACTATTGTCCTGAAACTTGTGAGAATTTGAGCACAAACGATTGGGACCTTTACGATAATTATGTGCAATAATCTTTTATTAAATAAACAATCAGACAGTCTTTTTAAAAATAACAGTAGAGTTTCTATTTCAGCTTTTAGCACAAATGCAAACGAATACCGTCAAGGAGTCACTCGGACGGTTGTTTGAGTCATTCGGCCCTAGCGAAGTATCCGTCGGAGCGGAAAATTTTCCGCAACGCACGCTTTGTCGGAGACTCAATTTGTATTCGAGGTATCTTTCATCGTAGAAATGCTTGCAGAAATGCGTCAACGCATTGATTTGACATGCAGCGGAAAAGAGTTTTAAATAGAGATGTACAAAAAACTCGATATATAGAATAAACGATACATCTTTCGATACTTCTTTTAAGCAAATACTAGATAATAAACAAATAATGTAAGATAAGCGTTTTGGACCATAAAAAATCAGTGATAGAATTCATTGTTAATAAATTTTTTTAAAGTTTTTAGTGCCCTGGCGTTTTTAGAAAACAAATTACAACCAGAAATATATCTTAATCAAAAAATATCGAATCCAAAAAAATTGATATTTTTCTGAAAATCCCTTCTCTAATTTCAAATAAACTTGTTTGTTTTTGATACGAAGTGTCAAAAATACAAATTATATGCTGAAATCAGAACTTGTTGAGCATTTCAGTTTTGTAAAAAAAAAAAAATGGATAGTGTGGCTTTATTTTTGGATGCAGAGTCCAGAGAGCAAAGGACAGAAACCCAAAAAAAAAAAAGATTGATAATGCGGAATAAAAGTAAAATTGGCCAATTACCGGACACGGCGTAAGGAACTTGTCCTGGAATTTACATAGAGTAGATACTAGGTAATCATTTTCTTTTCAGATTCAAGAAGAACTTTCGCTTAAACAAGGCCGCATTTGCTTATGTCCTGGAGGAAATTAAGCCTAAATACAAGGTGAACCATCGTTCCGATGCTATTACACCAGAGCATAAGTTGGCAGCTTGCTTAAGGTTTTTCGCTGAAGGAAACTATCAGCATGGAGTTGGAAAAGATTACGAGTCAACAATTGGTCAAACTACTTTTTCAAGTGTTCTTAAAGAAACATTGGACATCATAGAAGAAACCTTGTGCAACAAGTGGATATCTTTAAGGACATCAGAAGAGGAATCTCGAAGGTGCAAAAACTATTATTTTGAAAAAAACGGGTTTTCCCGGAGTAATTGGCTGCGTGGATGGTACTCACGTGCAAATAATTGCGCCTGCAGAAAATAAACACCTGTTTCTGAACCGCAAGGGGCATTTCAGTCTCAACGTTTTGATTGTAATGATCTAAAATTTTGCATATTGAAGTTACACATCTTCATCCAAATGCTTTTTTTCATTTCAGATCTGCGACCACACAATGAAAATAAAGGCTGTTAATGCGAACTATCAGGGATCCAATCACGACTCCCATATTTGGGCTATGAGTCCACAAAGAAGAAATTATGAAAGTCAGTTTTTGGCTGGTTCAAGAGGTAATTGGCTGCTAGGTGAGTTAATTTTTTGGTCGACGTACAGACATAATTTTTTTTCAATTTTATGAGGTGATTCGGGATATCCTTTGGAACCCTGGCTTATGACACCATTCCGAGCTCCGAGACCGCAAAGCGTTGAAAGCAGGTTTAACACATCCCACAAAAGAGCGCGTAATATAGTGGAACGTTCAATTGGATTATTAAAAAACAGGTTCCGTTGCTTATTAAGTGCCCCACAGTTGCACTACGACCCTTTGAAAGCGGCGCAAATCGTCAATGTTTGTTGTGCCTTACACAACATATGTCTTCACCATAGCCGTATTTAGAGGGAGGGTTACGGGGTTTAACCCTCCCCGAAATAATTTTGTAAAGCAAAATCAAATAACTTAATGTTTTCGTTTTTTGTCTTGCTAACACTGAATTTATATTTTTCCCATTGAAGCTTTATTTGTTTTGGTATAATCAAGATATCATTTACTACTCTCGCCATCTCGTTACCTACAAGTAGAGATAACCATATTTCTTTTACATAAGTCGTTTCATGACCAAAAATTAAGGCAAAAAATACTGCAATGTCCCAAAGGCAGTAAGAATTTTTGGTCTTTTTTAAAAAGTATGAAGAATTTTTCTTCTTCTTCTTCAGTCCCTACCGTTGACAGTAAAAAAAACTCCAGTTGTAGGCTCTCTCGCGAAAGCTGCTAGAGAGTAACATGATTCCCCCAGTTCTTGAGCGCGTCAATGATTCCATGGGAAATATCTTTTTCCGCACTCGTTCTGTGGCGAGAGTCCTAGAAGTTCTTCCACGATGGCAAAACCCTTGCGTAAGCTTTTCTATCTATCGTTCCGAGTAGTTGGAAAACAGCATTTGTCCGGCCAATTCCAAAAAAGCGAATCTTCTTCTCCCTCCAATTATCGTCCGATTGCACTTACCTTTGCTTGTAAGGTCATGGAAACGCTGATAAACTATCAGCTACACTACTACCAGTTGTATTGGACGGATTCAAGTCTGAAACCCACAATATAAATGCTGGTATACCCCAGGGCTCCGTTTTGTCTCCGACCCTCTTTCTCAGTTTCAGTTCAATTGTTTCGCTGACGATAGTACCCTTAGCTTTTTTTATTCATTTCCAGACACATCAATACTCTTCGGATTTGGAACTGCAACGGCAAAATATGATAAGCTCATTAAACACTGACTTCAACAGCATTGTACATTAATGCTTCGAAAACTCAATGCTGTCTTATATAGTGAAAGGGAGATATACCTCCCCTGCAACTGTCCATGAGTGGCACTTGCATCAATGAGACCGAACATCTCGAGATTCTCGGTATGTGCTTTACAGACCACGTTTTGTGGAGCGAGCACATATGCGATGTCGCCAAAAATGCCTAAAAATTTTTGAGTTTCTGAAGACAGTGCAAGAAATTGTTCTCCCCGTCTGATCTGGCCCTTATCTTTAAGACATATAGCTTGAGTACAATTCAAATCTTTGGGCTAGTGCTCCAGTTATATACTTAAGCCTCTTGGATGGACGGTATACAAAAAAGAGCCCTAAGACTGATTGGTGACAGAGACATCACATAACCAACTCATTCACCTCGTTAGACCACCGTCGTAACGTGTCGTGTCTCTTTTGGTTCTACTTTTACGGTAAGTGCTCAAGTCAAATAGTCAGTTGCATTCCTACCCTAAAACAATTCGCCCGTAATACTCGCGCTTCTAGGAATGGCCATCAGTTTACCCTCGAGCCCAACTTTGGACGTACTCTCAAGAATAGAGAATCGTTCTTTAGCCGTACTTCAAGAATGTGGAACTCCCTTCCACACTCTGACTTTCCAATTCAATGCAATATTCAGGTATTTAAGACCAATGTACACCGGCAGTCCGGCACCTCCTTTCCAACCCATTTCCATTAATAAAGGGTAATAGATACAACTCAAGAATTATTTCTAAACTTTCCATCAAACATTGTTTCGTGAACAAATGAATTGGCTTCGGTGAATTGAAAAAATGTGATAAATTTGATAAAATTGTAAAAATTATCATTTATCTTAACCCCCCCTGAAATAAAATCCTAGCTACGGCTATGGTCTTCACTATGTTTCAGATTACGCAAACGTTAATAGTGAAAGCGTGGATAATTTGGAAGTTGTTGAAGTCCAAACAAGTTTGCTTCGTAACCAAGCAGTTATGATTCGCAATGAAATAACACAACTTCACTTTCAAACATAAAATGCATTTATTTAAATAACAGTAAATAAAATACCTAATTCTTTTAATAATAAAAAAAAACAAAAACAAATGACTAGCCTCCTTGGCGTATGTTTCAGTTCAGGTAAAATAATAAATAAATAAAAAAAGAAAATAAAAATGAATAAGTACATGCATGTATAAATTAATTATTGAGGTGTTCCAAGCACTCATTGCTTTTTGAAAGGCCAAGTTCCAATAATTTGACTTTCATTTCGAGTTTCATTGTTGCAATTCTCCTCATCTCAGCGTTCATTTCTTTGAACTTTTTTTTTCAACTTCATGCACATTTTCGATGGAACGATATACCCTTTTGAGGTGATCAGCTGATTTTTGAAAGGTATCTATTGCTTCCTTTAACGTTTTTGTTGTTTCTGTGAAGCAACTTTTAATTTCTTTAAAAAACGACTCCTGGTTGTCAACTTGCTTGACGAGAAGTTGAATCGAAGACAAAACCTTTCGAGGACGGGATGAGCAGTTTTCCTCAGTTCTCTCTCTTGGATTCTCCTGGTCGTTTTCAATATTGTTCGCGACTTCTTTCGAAGTTCCTGCAATTGAGTTTTCGATTTCTCGTTCCGACCCATACGATGTTGCACCGATGCCATTGACAGATTAATCAATACTGACAAGAGCTACCACGGCATCTTCTAAAGGGGTAAATGTTTTCTGCCTACATGGTCCACCACCTGTGCTTGTCAAGTCTTTTTTGTTTCCCGCCAATTTTTTTTTATGTAGCATTTGTAGTCGCTCCAAACCTGAAAATATATAAAAATATGCATACACATATATTTATACGGCAATCATAATAAAACTCTAATTCTTACTTTTTTCCATCCACCAACATCTCTTTTCCGTGGTCCCACACTGTTTAGTTGGTTAGCCACCTCCTCCCAAAATGCAGCAACTATTTCTGCAAGCTGCTTTGAATAGTTTTTTGCTATGTCAGGTTCATCCTGTATCAATTGCACGAGAAGCTCATACTGTTGAGTGCTTGTTTTTTCTTTCGCCCTAAAAATACAAACTCAATTAAATAAGAAAACAAATTAACACCACAATTCAATTTCTCACATTTTATTCGCTTATTTTTATAGAAAAATGCACTGCGAACTTCCACGTTCCGCAATAAAATGTTGTCGGAGATTTCGGAGATCAGATTGTAGTTATCTGTCATAATTATAAGTATAGCATTGCACTTCATTGCACTGCAACGCATACCATCGATGTGCGTTAATTTTTGTCGGAAAGAAATTCCGAACAGCTGATCGGAGAAAAACCTCGAAGCAAATTTTGTCCGATTTCGAAGAAATCGGATAAAATTCCGCTCCGACGGATACTTCGCTAGGGCCGATTAACTCGGCTTACTCATCGTCGTCATTAACAAAAACTTTACTCTTTGAGGTTTTTAAAAATAACAAGATAACAATTGATACAAAAAACGTAATTTTGTCAAACAAAAAGTAAAATAAAAAAAAATCTATAAAAACACATATACGCCCGAGTGTACATTTTCATTGCATCCGTAGTAATATACGAAATCTCTCTATATATATAAATCGCGAACTTTACAAATAATTAGCACATAATTATCATAAAGGTCCCAATCGTTTGTGCTCATATTAATTTGCCAAATTAATAGACGTTATCCTGAGCCTACCACTGAACGCCAAACTCGTTTCTGAACCCTGGTTGCCGAGATTATTTTCATTCAAAGATATTCTTTTAATGGCATAAGAATTGGCTGGATACGAAAACCAAGAAAAATCGTTTTGTGATCATAACTCGGTTACTAGACCGTTTTTTATTCTGTTTGTTTCAGGCTCGCCTTGCCTATACATAAGTATTATTGAAATACGCAGCTTTATCAAGCCTACAAACAATTCTGGCGACAGATTGGTGCAATGGTGTCATGGAGCACCTGGTTTTGTACGCTTGTGTAACCATCAATGGCTAACGTGAAAACGCTACGTAGGCTTGGCCGCAAGAGAACATGGAGGTGCTAATGTCCACGGTATGTCGATCTCTAATAGTCACCCTCACCAGGTACTCCTGATCTTCGATTATCCTAGTTTTTATAGTTTTCACTTTATGTGACAATTAAACCCTATCTCTGAACCAACTTTCTGATGATCATTGTGAGTGTCTAAAATGCGAAATTTTGCTTTCGCTTAACTTTGGAACTAAACGTCCTATACAGACTTGAAATTTTAGTATTTTAAGTTAGCTTTCTGGATGGTCTTATCCAAAGGTTCTTAAATAGGGGCCTGAAAATGTGGCGAAATGGTTCCAATAAAGGATGGTACGGCAGTGTTTGCTTCGCGCTCGACTTGGCAGAGGCACTACCGTGCCCCGCGATACAAACCATTCTGGAACAAATCATTCTACGCAAAAAATTAAGTTTTCGATGTGTTATTTCTTCTCCCGTTTCCAATTTTTTTTTTTCACAGTTACCATCCCTGAATACAACAGTATTTCCTACCATGGAAATCTCATAAATATCTGTTGGGCGGTTTAGGAGTCCATACCGGACATACAAACATACATCTGCTTTTATATTTGTAGAGAAATCGAAGCAAGTTTTTTTCTGAGTGAAGAAGATTTGGAGAAATTAGGGATGGTGCGTAGGAGGAAGTAGATTTTCAAAAATTTTCAAAAATCGAAGTAGATCTACTAGAAAAGTGGTTACGCTGATCTCATTGACATATTATAATATGGACTGCTAGTTGCCAACTTCACGCGTGTTCAGCGTAAAGAGCGCTATTGGTTCAGGGTGGCCAAAAAAAGAACGATTCCAGCTGCCAAAAATGAACAAAAACAAAAACATAAACAACGAGGTCGCTGTGCAGTGTTACCGCAGGGAAAAATATTTTCGAGTCCAAGATGCTTGAAAAACGAGTCCACGTAAAAAAAAATTAAATACTTTCAGAAATCATTTTGTTTTAAGTTTTTAACATACTTATTTGTGTTCTGCAAACAACAAACGTTATAAAAACGAGTCCCCGAGCCAAGGAAGAAACAACGAGTCCATTTTCAATCTATAGAGTCCATGTGGTAATACTGTCGCTGTGAATTCAAACATATTTTTTGGGACTACTTTGGCCGTTTCGAACCAATGGCGCTGCTGTAGCTTGTACCTTTTTTCTTCTCATGAAATGTATGGAAATGACAAGTAACTAGCAGTCCATATAATATTATGTCAATGGCTGATCTGTTCTACTTGTTTTTCACGTGAATATCGACTATGGGATGAAGTGAAAACTTTGAAATTACTGAAACTGACGTTCACTTGACCGCTGCTGTTAATTTTCCCTTTTGGTTATGAATTTATGAACCTCGAAAAATTTGTATTTTGAAATGTTTATTTGGAATAGTTTTCAAACAATTGTCAATAACTGTTATACAACAATGCAATTAAATATGTAGGACTTATCTTGACATTACTTCATTTTACAGAGGCATCCATCCTAACTGCTTCTTTTTCCCATGAGATACACGTTAAGATGACAGGTTATGAGTTTCTTACCTATCTCCTATAGTCGAAATAGGGGTTCAACATGATATACCAAATCGTCATACCATAGAAAAATACACAAATAGAAGCAAAATGATAAGGTATTTCGGTCTCGAGACTTAAATCTCTTAAAAGAAAAAACAAACAATAAATATTTATAGAAGGATGTTGACTTTTGTGGTTTGTTTACCTTGAAATCCGATGGCACAGCAAAAGCCCATCTACTACACAAATGAAAAGTATTATAGCTCCAAGAAAAGCATGCATTCCCTCACTCTGAGCCTTTTTGCGAGGAGTTTCCCCATATTTAGTCGCTTCTAAATAAATAGTGAACAGAAACTGCAAAAAACATGTCATATGATTGTTGAACTTCACTTCTCCTAGACAAATTGTTTATACCTGAATAACGTAAGTTGTAATCGTAAGCATGCTTATAGGAAAAAAATTATAACTTTTGGAGAATTCTCCATGATAACAAAGTTGAAATATTTCCCGATGGCCAATTAGCATACCTAACAGAGTTGCTGAATGAATGTAAGCATGAAATTTATACAAATTTCCTCGAGTTATTCTGAACCAAATGCAACCTTTAATGATGTTAAAATAAATTAATAAATGTGCATATGTTGATGCTTGAGCAATTACCATATCCTGTTCCATACGTTGTTGCTATGAGATAAACCACGGACGTCGTGAATTGCTTCACCATGTCCTCCGAATGCTGGAAAATAGCGAAACTAATCAGTCCGATGCTTATGGTTGCCAATATTATTGACAGAAAAACCAGCCCTTTTAAATATATTAGGGTTTTTTTTCTGGACCAGCCCATTTTAAAGATTCTATTACTCGTATGTCAAAAATAGCTTTGAATTGAAATTCGTATGAAAATTGAAAGAAAATTAAAAGCAATTCCGAAAGATAAAAAAACACCTCTGATTAGCCCTCAGTTATAACCAGGGCAAACATTTTTAACTTCCCAGAGGAAGTTATTGTAATGGGGCCGATTTTGTGAATCTCCAGTTTTTGTATATCTCCATGTTTCGAAGTCACTAGAATACGAATCAACCCTTTTTATGATGATGTCTGTGTGTGTGTATGTGTGTTCGTATGTGCGTATGTGCGTGCGTTACGTTTTTTCAGCTCAATTATCTCGCGAACCACTCATCGTATTGTCATAAAATTGGTCTCATTCGACGCGGCATTGTGTTGTTAAGAGCTGATTAGGTTTTGAGCGAAATCGGCTTAGCGGTTTTTTAATGGCAATAACAAATCTAAGACAACCCTAATATAATGAAAATTATGATAATTTCTGCAATAATTTCAACAATAATGCAAAAAATCTTATAGTTAGTGTGAAAAAACAGTATTCAGGAGTATCATAGACTATATTTGATTACTAGCTGACCCACCAAACGCTGCTTTGCCATATAAATATTAATTTTCGGAAATACTAATCCGATTAGAAAAATTGATTCACTAATAGAAAACTGCAATATTCAGGAGCAATATAGGCTGTATTTTACTGTGCAAAGTAGTTGTGCATGAGTCCACGTGTTGGTACGACCAACTTTTGACAGATGGCGCTACTCTTATTCAATGTATTTAATGTATTTCCTAAAATCATCAGTTTTATGGAATTTGACTTTGAACCAACGTGCGTGTACGACTACAACGGGATGCATCGGCTCAAAATTTTGCAAAAAAAAAGGTTTTTACGTATTTTTCTACTCTGGGAAGTTAGTCGTGTGGACTCCATGGGTCGCACTCATATTTTTTTTTTTAAAGAAAGGGGTGTCTCCCCACTCATTGTTCCAAGCAACACACGAGCTCTTTTTGTCATAATTTAAGTTGTTTGTTGATAAGCTACTTTAGCCAGTGCCAGTTAAAATCTTAAGAGATTTTCTTCTTTCATCCTTTTGATGTTTTCCGTAGGTACTAGAATCTGAATGGTGTTTGTTCATTTCAGTTTAATTATTATTATTATTATTATCATTTATTAACATGTAATTTAAATTACAAGATAATACAAATTTTGAGAGCCTAGCTGCAGAGACTATTGGCTCTTTAATTTCTTAAAGTTTTAATTTTAGGGATTCGATAAATTTTGTTACATTTTCAATGTTTATAGCATTTGGATTATTTATTATTTCATTGATTGATTTCCAAAAATGTTTTCCATAATTTGTTTTGTGGTTTGGAAATTTTCGAAGAGGTGTGAAATATTTAATGTTGTATTACAAGGCGTGCATATCGGTGGGTTGTTTCGGGTAAGAAGATGTTGGTGAGTTGTTGAGGTATGACCCTCAGAATCGGTCATACCTCAACGAACGAAGTTAGAGATTTTGTATTTTGATTGGCCTGTCGGATATTTCGGTTGCGATTTTGTTGGGTTTATTTTTTTGTAGTGATGGTGGTAGAGATTGGGACAACCAAATTTGTCACTTTCGCGAATGCAAGGATCAGAAAACCTTTCTCGAAACTTTACTTTACATTCATCCGTGAAAAGCAGTCTAGGGATAACTCGACCTGAATCTTCAGAGCATGCTGAACCCGCTCTGAACAATTTAAGCTTTGAAAATTTTCTGAACTCTGATTTAATTTTGAAATGCAATTTAGCACTTTATATTCTGGAATTTGATATTTGTATATTTGTTTTAAGGGCCTATTATGGATCACAACTCAACTTAGTTGAGTTGTAATCAAGACAACTCAATTTGAAGACAACTTCAAAAAAAATTCGTATTATGGAAGGCAACTTTTTTCAGTTGAGTAGACCAAATACGTTGTCTACTTTTCTGTGCTTGGTTTGTGTCAAAATCAGCTGTGAAAAGTAAAATGCGTATTTCAAAGTTTTGAATTCAGTGCAAAATTTTATTAAAAAGACAAATTAATACGAAATGGAGCGTTCTATTAATTTGTTTTTTGTAAATTCAGAAGAAGAAAATCCCCTCAATGTTGCGCTGCTGATGAGAAAAAAATATTCGAGATCACTCAAATCCATTGGAACTTTCAAACAAAAAGTATTATTTGTAAACAAATTCTTAGATGAGAAGTGTCTCCGTTTTGTTGCAGATTTATAACTTTTTTTTTGACTCAACAAAGACGCATTTGTTTATGTGCTAAATGAAAACAAAGATTATTTGACTGCGTTCCTCCGCAGTCCCACCAATTCGCAAACTCTGCACTGCCCTACGTTTCATGGCAGAAAGAAATTACCAAAAATGCAGGGGTAATGATTTTAATCTTGGCCTTGCTCAGCCAACAGACGAGAATACTTTTATTTTGGGAGATGCTGGATATCCTTTAGGGTAACATTTAATAACTCCATTTCGATTGGCGGAAAGTGGGAGTCCAGAATCTTGTCTCAAACAAGAAACATTATTGAAAGAACGATTGGCGTGATCAAAAGTAAATTCAGATGCCTTCTATCTGCTTTTTGGTTTGGTTTTTGCTGTAGAATTTCAATCAATCTTTCGAATTGAGCAAGTTTTGTGATTTTTAGACTATTTGCTTGCAAATGTTTTTATTACTTTTTGTAAAACTTGCATATTTTTCTCCATTTTCTCAATAAAATTGCTTTTGCATTCGTTGTTGGTGCGTTCCGTTATTTTTTTTTTGTACACAAAAATACACTACACAATCGGTTAATAGCAGTTGTTGAATTTTGACAACAATCACAACTGAAAGACAACTCAACTGGCTTACATAATACCCCGAACACAATTAAACAGTCAACCAGTTTTTAGTTGACTACTGGTTGACTGATGGTTGACTTGTGAAAATCAACTAGTTGTGATCGGTAATACCGATTGCCGGATTACAACTCAACTTTCTTCTAAGTTTTTTACATAATACAAAATTAAAATTCTCTGCCATATTTACTTTCTTCTTTCGCTTTGCTTTAATTAAAGCTACTTTGATAAGCAAGAATCATCTGCGAAAGCCATTGAAAAGGTTTTTTGCTCTGAAGCAGAGGAAACTTAAACTTTAGACTGCTTGTATTTCGTTCATAGTTATAGTTATGAGTGCTTTTGGTATACCTACATTAAAAAAGAGTCTCAGGGAAACGATAGTGCAATAACAGAAATGCATGACTAAATGTGCCTCTTCCGCTCAAAGTTTACTCAAAGGCTCAAAGGGTTTTTCGGCCAAACAGATTTTAAATAAATTGGTTGAATCTGAGCGGACCAAAGTCATCCAAGACTTCATAATTTTGTATACGAATTTCCAACAATATTTAAACAAACGTGTGAGTTCACAAACGCCAAATTTCTGTGCAGTGATTCCGCATCACTGCTTTTTTTTGCGATGCTGATGCTTATGTAGCTGATGCTGATGCGATACTGATCGATTATTTATTTGACGTTAAAAAACACATTTTTTCTTTTAATTATTAATGATGGAAAAAAAAGAAAAGAATCTTCAAAAAATATTAAGTTTTTATATAATTGCTATTATCATACTTACTTTTCGTTTTCCTTCTCCATATTTGCAAAATAATATATGGAATCAAAAACTAATCAGTCTGAAGCAGTGATGCTTTTTTGTTTAGTTTTTGCGCATCAGTTTAATGTTTAAGCAACTTTGCAATAGTGAACAGTTGACGAGAAAAATGATGCAAGAATTTGCGTTTGTGAACGTTTGACTTTGAATGATTGTGCATCATGACTGCAGTGATGCGTTTATGAACTAACACGTTCGTTATGATTATTTTTTCTAGGTTTAAATTTTTAAAATGATTCAAAATGCTGTATCTTTAGTAAAATTGACAAGCGATGTTTCAGTAGAGAATTTGCATGAAGAATTGAACTTGATGAAATCATCCTTGGACGTACTAGTGAGAAACTGCAAGGACACAACTGCCACTACCGCACAGAAATAGCACCAGCTTTTCTAACAGTATTAAAAAAAAAAGATACCAGGAATATGTTTAGACTAGTGTCTTTCATATTATGTATCCCAACATCAAACTGCTTTCCTGAACGCGTTTTTTCCCAGATGAATTTAAAATGGGCGGATGCCAGAAATAAATGCTCCGTAGATTTAATGAAGGCAGAATTACTGATCCAGTTTAAACTACAGCTATCCTGTGAAGAGTTCTTCATCTCTATTAGAGAGAAAAAGGAAATTTTAAAAGAAGTAAAATCTTCACAGAAATATCACAAATAAGTAACTCTCTTGTAAATAAATTATTCTATGTTGCTATTTGTAACACTTATGCCCAAATTCATAAACAAACACTAAAAGCACTTTTAGCAAAAATCTTTTTAAATTTTATCAGACACTAAAAACTTTTGAATTTCACCAACTTAAAATGGGAAATTTATGGGAGATTTTTCTGAAAATTGACATCCTTATGAAAATTATGTGAGAAAAAATGAGAAAGTGTTATATTCAGTTTTTAAAATATTCAATGACACTTTTAAAATTTAATGAGCCGAAAATGGGCATTTAGTTTTAAAAGGAGTTTAGAAGGTTGTTTACTTAAAAAAACGGTTGGTGAAACCAAAAAATCTCATTTTACGGTTTAAAAGCCTGTTAAATGTTTAAAAGTTGTTTATGAAATTGGACATTGAATTTTTATTAAAATACACTTTCTATGGCTATTTTTGCTATTATCACGTAAACTTAATTTTAATTCAAATAAAAAGATAAATATGGGAAAACTTTTGATTATGTACGTTTTTTTAATATGTCCCGCTTTCGACAAAAGAATCCCGCCGTTTTCACTCAAAAAGTTCCAAAACCCCGACTTGGCACAAAAAAAAATAATCTGGCAACGCTGGTAGGGACTGACCAGTTTCAAGCATCGTTATGGCCCCTGGCAGCAGATAAAGTGTCCATATGACGTCGGTTTCTTGGTATTTTACACAAATGACTAAATTACTCGTTACACTTTGAATAAAAACAACCGGAGCAGTCGGGAGAATTGGCTAAAACTAGTCCCGAATCAATTAACAAAAACTCACCTTTTCACAATTTGGGAGGCAAACTCCATATTTTTGGAAGCAAACAATTTTATACTGTTCGTGGAGATCAAATAACACCTAAAAATTGATGACAACTTAATACTGAAGAATAAATCCGGTAAAAAATACTGCAGAATCAAAAATATTCTCGAGGCCCTTATTTAGTTTTGAATACTCACGCTTATTCTGACATTCTAATGAATAGCCAATTCGATAGAATTAATCTATTCATTAGGCCGTGTGCGAATTCAATTAAAAATGGGTTAAAAATTGACGTTTGGTTAAATTTTGACACTTCGCATTATTTGACTAGCTACTAAGCAGGTTAAAATATGACAGTAGTGGTTAAAAATTCATTCATTTTTATTTTTTAACCACAATTCATCCAATTCGCACACGGCCTTAGAATGAAATTTCTGTATTTTGACATTCTAACGAATAATGTTCATCGTCGAATGATAGCATTAAATGAACCGGAATGAACTGGATTTTCGAAATCAGCTGTTTGAAGTTTCGATCGTATTTAGTGTGACCAAAGTAACAAAATTTAAAAATTTTCTGCAGACTCAATTTTATTGATTTTATTTTATAAAATAAAATAAATACCTAAAATTAAGAAAAATAAAATAAAATAAAGTTCTAAGTGCTAGTAGTGTTAATTATTTCAAAAACCATCAGTTACACTTCAAATTTGGGAAGATAAATGTAAGTTTGTTGATACGAAAATTTAAAAAAAAATGCAACTTTAAAATCTCTTTATTTGAATCACACCTGGTCACACTTTGCAATTGTCAACAAGATAAAAAACAACACGCTCGCTAAAATCGTTTTGATTGTTTTTTTTTTTTTTTAAATGGCAATTGTTTTATTCATTGAAAATCGAAGCCAAATAACTGAAAGAAGAGTTATGGATGCATCAAATCCATTGGAGATGGAAAATTCGAAGTAGGTGAAGTTATACATAAAACCAAATTTCTTCCCAGGTTATCATTCATCTATTTTTAGTTTTATTAGAAATTTCCGCCTTAACAAGAGCGCTTTCAAATACGTGCTGGACGAGCTTGCGACTGAAGTTCAAGGACGCACATCTTTGTCCATTCCACCGATCATAATGCTCACGACAAGTTTGCGATTCGTAGCAGAAGGTGGATATCAGTTTGGGGTCGGCAAAGATTTCAACATTAAAATTTCGCAATCGTCAGTTTCTAAATGCATTAAAAAGGTTTTTGGAAACAAAACTTTGTCCTAAATGGATAAATTTTAAGCTTAATGAGGAGGAAAAGGAAGCAATCAAGGAACATTTCTATGGAAAATTCAGGTTTCCTGGAGTCATCGGCTGCGTCGATGGAACGCACATCGCAATCAAACCCCCTGCAAGAGAAATAAGACATTTATTTTACAATAGAAAAGGATTTTATAGCCTAAATGTGATAATTGTAAGTCTTTAAATCACATTTAAAAATGTTTAGGTACATTCTCTTGTTAAAATTATTTAATGAAATTTACAATTTGATAGATATGCGACCAAAAAATGAAAATTAGGTTCATTGATGCCACTCACCCTGGTGCAACACACGATGTCTTAGCTTGGAAAGTATCTGCCGCGCGCTCTTATCTTCTGAACCAGTATACCAGAGGACAAACAAATAACTGGCTGCTAGGTAACGAATTTTGAAAAATATAATACCATTTTATTTTCATACTTAACATGACATGATTCAGGTGACGCAGGGTATCCTCTTGAGCCTTGGTTAATGACCCCATATCGGTCAACTGTTCCTGGAGTACCTGAGAGCAATTACAATTTGCAGCTATCCAAGGCACGCAACATTAACGAAAGAACCATAGGACTGCTAAAAAACAGATTTAGGTGCTGTCTCAAGGCAAGGCAATTGCATTATACACCAGAGAAAGCAGCTCAAATCGTTAATGTTTGCGCGGCCTTGCATAATATTTGCATCCATTTTAAGGTTGAAGACGCCGCCGTATTTGATGATGGAGACCGTACTGATTTATTGGATGTTGATGCTGATGCTGATAATGAGAATGCATACTTGAACGAAGCTCAAAACATTCGTAGCCGAATAGCTGCATTATTTTAGTGAAATACTGAAATACGCCCGCTGGAAGCCTCTTGATAAAATCGCTGAATGATTTTAATTGAATAAAACACATATTTAGGGATCACTAACTTTTCAGTCTCATTTATTTCATTAAAAAAAAAAAAAAACTATCCATAAAAACAGAAACAAAACAATTATTCACTTTAAAATAAATGTACGTACATACATTATGTACTATACATAGGTATGTATCACAAAAAAAACACTTTTTTTACTGTTGCTTTTAAAATGTGGGACAGTCCTCGAAATCTATGCAGCTGATAGTTTATCCATTATTTCGCCAATTTGCACTTCTAGGATTTTTTTCTTCAGTTCCAACTTTTCGTGCATCATGTTTTCTATGGCAAGATTATGCCGACGATTCTCCTCGTATATTTTTTTTTTGTGTGTCATCGGCTCTCTATTCATTCGATGAAGTTCGTTTTCAATTTTGTCCAATTTGGAAGACATTTCTGCAAAAAAAGTTTCCTGTACTTCATTCTGCTTTTTAAGAATTTGAATAGGAGTGTCTTTTTTAGTTCTATTGCGACTTGGTACTGATTGCTCTTCCTGGCTTTCATTCGTTACATCTAGTTCTAAATTTTCGTCAGGGCCTGAAGTCATAGACACATCTATAGATGTTGACGGATTTGTACTGCCAACGTCTAAGGTTCTATTCTCCGTCTGGGTTATCCCGTATACTCTGGCACTTATTCCTGTAACAGATTGGGTAAGCGCTGTGATTCTGACAATAGCATCCTCGAGTTCTGAAAGAGAGGATAAATTATTGTCATTGAACCCCGACTGTCTTCTTTTGATTTCATTATCAACCAGTTTCTTCTTTGTTTTGACTTTTTTTCAAATTATTTAAATGACAACCTTTTTCCAAACAGCACCTTCTTTAGAAGGAGGTCCGTAGCTATTAAGCTTTACAGCAGCATCCTTCCAGAATCGTTCAGTATCCACCCGGTTTGTAGAAAATGATTTTGCTATTTCAGGATTTTCCTCCATCAATCGGATCAAAACTTCCTTTTGCTCTCGATTTGTCCAGTTAGATTGTGACCTTTATTAAATATTTATTTATTAAATTCGTCAAAACTAATTGTTTTTATGTTTTTTCTTACAAAAATATCTGGACTTACATTTTTTTTATTCACTCTACAGGAATTCTTTGGCCGAGTTTCAAATCACAAATTTTTCTAATGATTAGAAAGTCAAACTATGCTTTGTTTTCGAATGATAAATGAACTCTCTATCGATAAAATGAACTTTCTATTTGTTCGAAATTCGAAATACAGATTATTCAAATTCAGCCTACTTTCTAACGAAAAAGAATCTCAAAATAAGGCTGACTATATTTGGATCGGAGTGCCGATCTCGTCTGTAGACATGAAACGAAGGGGGAAGCGAAATTAGGCCCCAGGAAAAAAGGCCCCAAAAAAATAGTGAAATGAGGTCCCCAAAAAAAAGCACACAAACTACAACAACGAAATTTCTCAAATTTTGGGGCTTTGTTTAATTTTTTTGGGGCTTTTTTTCATTTTCATTGGGATCTAATTTCATTATGATATAAGGTTTTTGGGGCTAAATTTCATTTTAGTTTTAAAACTATTTTAAGCCGAGTCCATTGCAGGTATTAGAATTATAAGTGTCCTTGTTGCGGGGAAACTGTGTAGTACAGAATTCAAGTACATATATTTGTTTGCCTATTCTGAGATTCGAATGAATAGCTCATTCGATAGAATAGATCTATTCATTCGAATGAACTTCATGTATTTTCACATTCGAACGAAAGTAATTCATTGTAGAATGTATTCACAAAATAAACTTAAATGAATGTTATTTTCGAGATCAGCTGCTTATAATTTCGATTATATGTAGTGTGACCAAGCTGACTTCTTTTGCAGACTATTTAATTTTTTTTTTTAATGTTCGGAAAATATTCCAAAAGCATTAAGCGAAGTAATGTTTTGCTTAAAGCCGGGATGAGTTAATTATTTTGAAATGCTTTAACGAAAACATGAATTTATTTTTTTGGAACCGTAATTCCAGTTTATTGACATGAAAAAGAATAAAATTAACTAAAAAACTTTTGTTTAGTAAAATACTAGATTTTGATTTGACTATTCGAGTCATTTTTATTGAATTTTATTGTTTAATCAAAGATTTTCAATTATTCATCTGGAATCATCAAAATTACTATTTATTTCACACACATCTGGTCACACCTGTGAATTTTCAAAAAACAAAAGAAAAACAATTTGGATTTGTTTCTTTCAAGATTTATAAGGAATTTTCGATTAAATAAAAGCGCTTTCAAGTACGTGTTGGACGAGCTGATTCCTGAATTTCGAAGAGGGATATCGTTGTCTATTCCTCCCAGAGGCGGCGTAAGGCGTGGGCGACGTGGGCCATCGCCCACGGCCTCGCGCCTCAAAATTTTGTATGCATTGCTTCAGTGAGAATAAAATAAAAAAAGAAATAAATATCAACATTTGCTTACGTCTCGTAACTATCGCGAGTAAATCCTTGCCACGCCGACCAGTGCGGGGAGTCCCTTCTTTTATTCGTTTACTTTCTTTGCTAGGAAGCCTACCAATCAAATCAAAGTACCACTTCCAAATATTAACTTAATAATAAGATAAGAAACTGTCTTACGTTTTACTCCCTTGATCTCGCGTTATAAAAACAGTAGTATATGGCAGCACTCTAACTGACGGATACAAGTCAAAAGAGAAGAACATTAATAAAGTAAGATCATTCGGTGCGGGTGCAAGACAGTCAAGCGAGTTGGTTATTTATTGGAGATCCGAAACTGACAATATGTAGTTCTCTTTTGTTTATTACAGCATTTTTAATTTACAGTAGGTTGCTAGATTGAATTTTGAAATTGTCATAACACGTTTTTCTGAAACCCACCACGAAAACATTAGAAGTAATTATTTTGGATGTGGTCCGAAACTTTAGGCCCATGACATACTTAGGTCGTATATTAAGGTATTTTGGAAGGCAGGAACGCACTCAAATATTTACAAATATTGACGCAAGCTTATAGTCTGCTAATGAACAATTTTAGAGTGATACTAGCTTAAAATAACGTTTCAGTCTAACTCAAACGTCATTTTAAGCTAGTATCACACTAAAGTTGTTCATAAGCGGACCATACTTTTGCGCCATTGAATTTAGGAGTTATCAGGTAAGATTCATTGTTAATATGATTCTTGTTCTCGAAAAATTGAAAGGACATGAAAAAGGTAAACAGAGTTGCTGTTTTTGTTTTAACCTGGACAAAACGTGAAAATATTCATCTTTAATTGCATTACATAAACAACTTCTTGTCTCACAATTCAAAAAGAGAAAAAAGATAACATGAACCGAAACATTGTTCGGTGTTTTTATAATTCATTTTTCCTTAGAACGTGTCATAAGTGGTATAATTTAGTTTTTCATTGTTTTTGCAGAGAGCATCTCTATGTTTATAATACTAAGCTTCATACATAAAAGTTTCAAAAAAAAAGTTTAAAATCTTTCATCTTCATGCTGGAAATTTAAAATAGCTACTTACATTTAATTGTTAGTTTGAATGAAAATAAAAAATTTAAATTTCTTAGTTTTCGAGTAAATAGGTACAGAAATTCGTTGTTTCAATTTAAGGTATTTTCTTACTTTAATTACTCTTAATTTAAAATTGATAAGGATGTGCACAATTCCTCTCAAGTCCAAATAATGAAGTTTTATGAGCAAATTCTACGCCTTTTTATTTTATTTCGTTTCCCTAACCCAAAGTTACCATGTTCTCTTTGTGAACAATTCCAGTAAGTAAAGTAGGTACAGCCTCTGCTGAAAGGAGTTTTTTATAGTTAAAATTAATAAAAAATTATTTAAGAAACACAATGAGCCAGGCATGGCATCTAGGCTGAATTACGAAACAATAATAATTAAAGAATTTAGTAAAGTTAAAAGCAGGAAATTGCTGTTCCTTTAATAAAAAAAATAAAAATATTATAAGTATACACTTTAAGAAATTAATATAAGGTGGAGATGACAATGAATAAAAACCTTGCAGTGTTAATTTTTTTTTTTTTTTTATTATTATTATTTTATAAAATCCGTCTTCAGGTCGCCACATAACAGGGCCTCGCAAAATCTGTCTTGCCCACATAAAATTTTGGTCTTGCGCCGCCACTGATTCCTCCCATCACAATGTTTTCGACCTCCCTGCGATTTTTGGCAAAAGGTGGCTACCAATTTGGAGTAGGGAAGGATTCAATTATGTAACTGTCCCAACCCAATCATCCGTGTCGAAGTGCATTCAAAAAGTTTTATCTGCATTAGAAGCTAAACTTTTCTCCAAATGGATAAATTTTGAACTCAACGCAGAAGAAAAGGAAATAATGGGAGGTCATTTTTCAACAGATTTTCATAAAAATATATTCCATTTTCTTTATTTTTTCGCAAAAAAAACAGAACTTACATGATTTTCTTTTAATTCTCTCGTCAAGATGTGAACGCCTGAGGTTTGTTTCGAATGATTAGAAAGTCAAAATTTGCTTTATTCTCGAATTAAAATGAACTTTCGAATTGTTAGAAAGTGAAAATACGTATCATACGAATTCGAATAACTTTCGAACGAAAGAGAATGTTAAAATAAGGGTGAATAGTTTGTGGTGACATCACCTTAAATAAAGTGAAAAGGACAAAGCTTGTACCTTAATTTTGGTAATAAGGTACAGTTGCGGAAAAAATGTTGCCCAAAGAGAATCAATTTGGGGTGTGAAAATAAAAAAGCGCGCGAACGAAAAACAAATTTGCCCAAAAGAGAATCAATTTGGGGTGTGAAAATAAAAAATTCGCGTGAATTTTGGGCAAAATATAATATATATATGAATATATGAGACTGATTAAATGGTTCTTACGTATTCAGCATGAACTATAGTTGTGTTTTTTTGCAAATGCTTAGCGCGATAGAATGAACTTGTGCAAAAAAACGACCAACGCATGGTTTGCCAGCACATGCACTTTCGACTGTCAATTTGTAAACAGCTGATTTTATTGTTTGAATTTGTTGGTGTTTTGAATTTGAATGAAAGATGGACAATTTTGAAAACTCACAGGAAAATATTTAAATACGAAAATATTTCTGATTTGCATAGTCAAAATTTTTTTAGATAATAAACTTGTTTGCCTTTGCTGAAGACAGCAGCAGACATGATGAAGCAGCAATGGAAGAAATTTCAAATTTCGTGTATTCCGAGACCTCGAGCTCCAGCTCAAGTCCAACACCTGAAGATTCACAAACTGAGCCACAACACTACATAAAAGTCTCAAACTTTGTAGAGGTTATTGATGTATATTCGTATATGCATTAAATATTAGTATATGTTATATGTATATTGTTTTCTTTATTTATGCTTTTGATAATACATGTACTGTACATGCATAACAATTTGAGTTTACACTTTCTTAAAGATACTTTTTCATGTAGGTACATATGTACATTGCAAATATATTTAACTTATTTTTTGGAAATTTTGTCCAGCAAAGCCAACTCTTTTTCTTTTAACTCGAGATCCTTCTTCCATTTTTCTTGGAAACAGCTAATCATGTTCTGCATGAATTGAGCCCGCTGTGCCTCCTTGTCCTTGGATTCTTGTCTTCTATTTTTTTCAATGACTGCTTCCTGCTTCATGATCTCGAGCCGACTTTCTTTTGTGAGAACTTTTTTTTGGATTAGCAGATCAAGCTCCGACGCTTCTGAAAAAAAGACTCATTGGACAACCGTTGTTCTGGAGACAGCAACAACGATGATATGGCGGCGACGTCGCCGTCGCGTCGGAGGTAGTGGCTAGTGGTAGTGGTAGTTGTTATGCACAAATATTTTCAATATTTTCTCAATAAGCACTTAATACTAACCTAACCTTATCTTGTCATCTTCAGCCATTATTCAATTTAAAATTCAATAAATATCAATTGGTTTGATTTTTCGTCCTTTGTTTTTTTTTTTGCCTTTCAAAGTTAAATTCGATGAATTTTCGATAAATTTGTTGACAGTTTGAATGAATTCAACGCCAACTTATTTCTGGCAGCACTAAACCCTAAAACTCCTAAGCGATAGGACTTTTATTTATCCGTCCTAACTGTGTTGTTGTATTTAACATGGAAATGTTAATAACATTTTGCTAAGCCTGGCAAAAAAACAGCCCTTATATAAATAACCAATAATTATCTGGCATACAGATAGGGGAGGTGGGAGCGGTTGTGGACAAATTTTATTAAATCTTTAATATTTGTCTACAGTAAAGACTTTAAATCAACACTTTTTACCAGCTGATAAAATAAGGCTTCCCCTAAATTGTCCCTAAACATAAACTTGATAAGACTTCAAGTTTTAAGGTTTTCCATAATTCAATCAACAAGCTTTTTCTGTCCGTATGCCCCCCACCAAGGGGTGGATAAGGACACGGACCAAAATTAATGGGGCGGAAGTGGACAACTACAAAAATAACCGATGAATAATTAAAAACTAACGCAAGATATTTAAAAAAGAACTTTTTTAATATTTCAAAATAAAAATTTCTTATTTTATTCACAAAAGTATAAAAAACATTTACTAAAGTGTGTCCCATATAGTGTGTCCACATTCACCCCGCAAGCACTTTTTGTAAAGTAATACATTTATTTCTTAGAAAACCCTCTATTTTAAAAAATAATGGTCACCAATGTTATCAAGACACTTCGATAATATAAGAAACACTTACCTGCATTTATTTCTGCTTTGTTTTTAAAAAATATCTGCGAATTTCTGAGGGAGAATAATTTTACTTTTAGAGTGAAAATCACGAATGAACCTGTAACAATTTTTACACAAGACTGACAGATTTGAAAACTATAAGGTTCATTCACAATTGAAAAAGGCAATGGATGGCATCGTTGCCATATTCAAATTTTCAACGAGTGGACTTGAAATGCCGATGTCCACATCCGCCCCTGTCCACATCCACCCCTTCCTCCCCTACACATGATGCGAAAACACTGAAATTCACATCAAGAAATAATGTCTTACTGATGGAGCTATTATTGCAATTGAAACTGCTAAGTTATTTAATTTAAACAAAGGAAGCATTAAAATTAAACTGCGTTCAAGTATCGTGCGTTTGTAGAATGTCCTGGATACGTACGATATATTTTAGCCGTTATGCACGCAAAAAATCTTGAAAATATAAAAACTTTCTTGTCAATTAATTGTTTGACAAAAAATTGATAAAATGTTTAAAATTAAATTTTTGTTTTATTCCGAAGAATCTGAAGTTTGGTGAGAATGTATTGGTAGAGTATGACATGTGTGTTACATATATGTGTACCTATTCGCGCCAAATTTCATTTTGTTTTTGTGCTGCAAACATGAAGTGTGACATCTGACATTTAAATTTATGAATGTGTTAGTGATTTGTGATTCTGCTTCTGATTCTGTTTTTAAAATCAGAAGAGAAATTCTCTTTTTTTCAGAATCAGAACTGTCAGTTTTGCCCAATTGAACGCATTCAGATTGCTTTTTTTTTTGCTTTCAGATTGCCAATTAAAAACACCATACGTTCATTACGAAAAAGACAAATTGGGGTCTTATTTCATTTTTCCAAAAAAAGTAAAATAAGTTGGGACCTTATTTCATTTATTTTGGGGCCATATTTCATTTTTTCATTGGGGCCTTATTTCCTGGGGCCTAATTTCGCAGAGCCGAAACGAAGAATCGAATAATTCTGTGTCCTTTATACTAAAGCAAAGTCACTAAACATATTACGTCATAAGAACAGATTGATTACCTTTGCAGAAAGTATTCCAGTAATTTGTTAGCATTTCGTTTGATATATTTTTGATTTATTTAGAATTTATATTTCCGATTTAGTTATTTTCTTTTTGTTTGTAGTTTATTTAAATTTATTTAAAATATTTCGTATATATATATTTTTTAATAATTTTAAAATTTGCAATTGTTTAAATTTTTTCGTAGATATAAAAATATAATCGTAACTTTTCGTTTGATTTGGTAAAGAGTTTTGTTATTTTCTTTAAGGAGCTTTACATAATAATAATTTTATATAAACTTGTATTTATTTAACAATTTCAAATATACCTATTTTTTGTTTAATTCATAAAAGATTTCTTGATTTATCTTTTTTATAAGGACACGAATATAGTAACAAAATTTTCCAAGCAGAAAATAAAAAATATCTGTAGAACTTTTCTTTTTTTTTCTTCGACGAAGCTTAACAGGTTCTTATTTTTATTTTTAATTGATTTCTTCTTTTCTTAAATTTGTAGTAAAGTGTAAGCAAAAAATAATATAAATATTCATTTTGAAAAGATAAAATAAAAAATAAATAATAATTAATTTTAGTTGTAGTGAACTAGAGTTTCCTTTTATTTTAAAAACGCACACGTGGTTTTCGATATACATTTTTTTTTGTTTAAATATTTTGTGTAAGAAACCTATATGATAGAAGTTTAAGACTTTTTTAATTAAAAATTTAAATAATTATATACAAGTGTTGTAGGGTCTTTATATATATTTTCTCTTTTGTTTAATTAAATATCTTAACAAATAATTGAATTATTTTAGCTAGTTTCCTTCTTTCTGCAGCAAGTAGTTGCGTTTTTAAATAAATATTTATTTAGAATTTTGATTTTTTAAACCACTGAAAATCAATTTAACAAAAGAAAAAGACAATTTTGAGTTTTTAATTTTCCGAAGGAAAGAACTTCCAGTGATGAATTGTTTTTATATTTTTTTTTTTTTTTTGGAATAGAAAAATACATTTTGTTATGTTTTATTAAAAGTTATTAACATTGGCTCATTGTCCGTGAACGAGGCAATAATATATGACTTCTGCACTAATTTTTTGTCAATGTGGAATGTTTTTTATGCATGTTTGCTTATAATCTTCAAGGAATTAAATTTACATTTAAAATTTAAATTTTTAATTTTTCAAGTATGAACATTTCATAAAAAATAGTGCTTCTAGGATAAGTACAAGTTTGTATGGACTTATGTTTAACAAAATATGTATTAAAAGTAAAAAAAAAATTTAATCGACCCCAGCGAAACCTTGACTGCCTTCGATTGCTTTTATGAGTTTATCCTTGAGTTGCAGATAACCTTCATATGGCGGCAAATCCAACCGATTGAAGCTAAAAACATAAACGCAACAAAATTAATTAATTAATATTACGCAGTCGACAGCACTGGATGAAGAACAGAGAGAAAAGAAATAGGGTTGAGGAGGAACTAAAAAAAGGCATTCGTTGCCGAGAACCGAGAAGTCATAAGCTACGGTTGTAAAGATTTTTGTTAACAAATAAAGAGTTGAGACTTAAATTTCATTAATATTGGCTTTTAACTTTATTTAATCGGATTTGATTAATTAATCTTAAACAAAATATCTGGGTCTTATTTTAGACAAAAAACTAAACTGGAAGAGCAACATACACGAAAGAATAAGAAAATCTACGGTAGCTCTTTTCACCTGCAAAAAAGCCATGGGGTCTACAACGCAAAATCACTCACTGGCTATACACATCGGTAATCAGACCGATTCTTCTTTATGGCGTGACAGTATGGTGGACATGCCTAAGTAACGAGTGTTTTTTTTATGGAGGTATAGAATTTTAAGTTGGCATTACTTTTCAAGATGGCGACCGATTTAACAACTGTCAAGTCAAGTGATTTATTCTCAGTTTGGTTTGGCAATTCATCATGAATAGACTCACGCCTGAACAACGCTTGCAAATTGTTCAATTTTATTTCGAAAATAATGGTTCTGTGCGGAATACGTAGCGCGCACCGCGTCCATTTTATCGTCGACAAAATCGTCCACCAGAGCAGTTAATTCGATTAACCATGGAACGTTGTCGCACCATGTTTACACTAATTGATAACTCGCATCCCCAGAGACGCCCCGTACGGTGCGTACAGAAGAAGCTATTGCTACTGTAGAGCGTAGCATTGAGGAAGACCCGAATGAGTTCATCCGCCATCGAACACAGGAATTGGATTTGTGTCCATCCACTTTATGGAAGATTTCGCGGAAGGATCTTGGTTTGCATGCTTACAAAATCCAACTCGTGCAAGAATTGAAGCCAAATGATCATCAAGCAAGGCGTAGATTCGTCGAATGGGCCCAAAACGATTTTTATAAGCGAATTTTGTTTAGCGATGAAGCGCACTTCTGGTTGAATGGCTACGTCAACAAACAAAACTGCCGCATTTGGAGTGAAGCTAATCCTCAAGTGTATGTCGAAAAACCGTTACATCCAGAAAAACTGACTGCTTGGTGCGCTTTATGGGCTGGTGGAATCATTGGTCCGTACTTCAAACAACGATGATGGCCACAACGTTACAGTCAATGGTGATCGGTACAGAGCCATGATTACTTACTTTTTCATTCCTGAATTGAACAATCATGATGTCCACGAGCTGTGGTTCCAACAACATGTCACACAGCTCGTGCCACAATCGATTTATTGAAAGACACGTTTGGTGAACGCCTAAATTCACGTTTTGGACCTGTGAATTGGCCTCCAAGATCTTTTGATTTAACACCGCTAGACTATTTTCTGTGGGGTTATGTAAAGTCATTGTTCTATGCGGATAAGCCAGAAACGCTTGACCATTTGGAAGACAACATTCGACGTGTTATTGCCGATATACGGCCACAAATGTTGGAAAAAGTCATCGAAAATTGGACGTCCAGATTGGACTACATCCGAACCAGCCGTGGCAGTCATATGCCAGAAATCATATATAAAATGTAATGCCACAAGATTATCTTTCGAATAAATAAAATAAAATCATGTCAATCGAATATTCTATCGTTGTTTTATTGCAATTTAAAGTTCGATACCTTTGAAAAAAACACCCTTTATAATGATCTAAACGATCTCAAACACATTATTATAATTAATCTTTTACGTTTCGTAAGGAACTCTAACTGATTTCATTGAGCTTTCTAAGGAAGCCTTTTAGATTCATGTGGTATCACAATGAGCCTCCAATTGGCCTAAGTGTGTCTTTTTACATCCATGACAGCCACTTTAACCTAACCTAACCTAGGAACAATGCTGGCATTATGTTTATCCATCAGCTTATTAATGGCCTTATTGACTGTCCAGATATAATGTCAAAAATGTCATTTTATACCACGACGACTTAGATCTAATCCCTTATTTAGAATCCCCTACCACCGAACTGACTATGGCCAAAACGAACCAATCACAAGAATGACTGTAAAAGTTAACAACACCAGCTCTTTCGATCTTAACCTCTCAAAATTTGACCTGAAAAAATTCTCACCTTACCATCTGTAAATGAAATGCTGACAATTTTTAACTTTTTCTTAAACTTTATTGCAGAAAAGCATAAATTTCTTAAAATTTCTTTTTTATGAGTTTTTCTTTTTATCTTGGTTGCTTCGTCGTTAAAAAATCTGTCTAGGTGGCTGTGCCGTTAAAATCAAAGTGAGGAGAAAAAACGACGTGCTTTTTTGTTTTTAGCAAATTTGAATTGGGGAGTGTTCAGAAAGGGAAATGTTAGACGCGAGTTTTAAACTCGAGCACAGAGATGGCGGTGATCAGGCCGATAGACTAAGGTTAATGGGTTGTTTTGACTTTGTTTCTTTTTCACCATCCTATTCCCAATAATTGCCCTAAATTATTTTATTTATTTAAACTTAAGATCGACTTGTATCAAGTCTTGAATAAAATTAAAATTAAAATCATAATTCAGATTGAATAGAATGTATCAACATACCATGTATGGGCTCTGGGATAATTATTAGGCGTACCCCATTTCTCAATGGTAAACATTTGTGGTCCATTCGAACCGTAGAGCTCTTTGAATCCGTTCATTGGAACCCTGGATGTACCGGTGACAAATTGTAACAGACGTGAACGCATTTCATTGGAAAAGGAGAGCACAGCTCTCCAGAACCATTGAATAATAATGTGATTCATGTGATAGTCACCCTTGTAGAGGGTGTTGTCGCGCCAGTCTTTGACATCGATATTTTGTATGCCGCACATGAGTAGTTCCAATTCGTGTTCGTCGAAGATTTTCAATAGATTAAGAGGTATTATCGAACCGAAGCCATCTAAAAAGGCTGTCATTTGTTCTTTGACACGTGAAACAAAACGCCATTCGATTACTAGTCTGGAAAATTGTAAGCAAACATTAAAATCACTCTGAATTCTAAGTCGTTTGAAAGACTTACTTAATATATTCATCTTTGTTGTCGTTAGTAACATCTATGTTGGCACCGTTTGCTATCAATTCCCGCTGGCTTGTGTGGCCAAATGTTTCTTCGTCCAAACAGAAAGTCAATTCCAATTCGCTTGGGTCGTTCTCTTTGATCCAAAGTAATGAGTTGTAGTATTCCGTGTCCACCGATTCCATGTCCTTCAGATCAATTGGCTTTTGCAGCATCATTTTGTAGAAAGGACGAATGAAAAAGGCTTCAAGAAAAACAAATTTAGTTATTATAATTTTTGTTGTTATTCTAATGTAAGCTACCCCTCAATGTTCGAAATGTCAAATATCATCGACTCATGTTCGAAGAGTAAAACGTCATCGAATATCGAAATCGATGCTGTTTGACATTTGCGACAGAGAGTTCTTTCTTTTTTTTTCGAAATATAAATTAGTCTTATTCTTTCTTTTGTACCGGCAAGAACCATTGTTAAAATAAAACTTAGACTTTAATAAAATAAAACTAAAGAAAATTAGACTTTAAATGAATCTTACCGTCTAATAGTTTCCCATGGTAAACGGCCATACCGGCGATTCTTCCAATGAATCTTGAAGCAGAATTAAATGAAGATGAAACACAGGGTGATCAAATCAAAAACGCCTTTACTTACTTGAAATAATTTAAATGCTCTTCATTGCAAAGGCCACTAAACGGATTGATTTGCAATGTGTAGTTATCCATTGCTGAGTACTCGAATAGTCCATAGTAAGGATTAAACATTTCTTTGGATAATAAATAGAACCATTCTCTGGCAAGGCCACCATAATCTGTGAAAGAAAAATTCAATGTTATTGTTGCGTAAGCAAATGAGTGTGCGGAGCTCTTACCTAATCCAGTCTCTCCTTCAAATTCTACCCACAACTTTGTCTTAAGTAAATCGGTTTTATTAACAGAATTAATAATTCGATAGGAATCTTCCAATATCGATGTCCGACGTATACGAATTTCAAATTTGTTTGGTACATTCGTCTGTAAAAGAGAAGAATGTTGTTTTTAACGACTGATTGGCTATGAGCTATGACATGCTGCCCCAACTCAAGGGGTTTGTTATACCCTTATTATGCCAGAGACACAGTAAGTGCTTAAGGAAGGAGGAAAGGGGTTGGAAAGGAGGTGCCGGTATACATTGGTCTTAAATTCCTGAACATTGCAATGATTTGAAGGGAGTTCCACATTCGCGTAGTACGGCAAAAGAACGATTCCCTATACTTGAGAGTACGTCCGAAGTTGGACTCGATGGTAAACTGATGGGCATTCCTAGAAGCGCGAGTATTACAGGCGAATTGTTTAAGGGGAGGAATGCAACTGGCTATTTCACTAGAACACTTACCTTAAAAGTAACGATAGAACAGTGAGAAAGAGGCACGAAACGTTACGACGACGAACGGTGTAAGGAGGTGAAAGAAGGACGATAGTTGGAGGGAGAAGAATATTCGAGTTATTTTGGAATCGGCTGGACAAATGCTATTTTCCAACTGCTCGGAACGAGCTCCGAAGAATGGCATAGATGGAAAAGCTTACGCAAGTGTTTTGCCAGCGTGGAAGAACACCTCTTCAGAATAATAGCGAGGATACCATCCGGACTAGCGGATTTATGTACGTTGAGATCTTTTAGGACTCTCGCCACAGCACGAGTGCGGAAGAAGATTTGTCCCATGGAATCATTGACGCGCTCAAGAACTGGAGGAGTCATGACACTCTCTGGCAGCGAAGAGTTGGAGGCAAACTGCCTATAGCAAAAAGCTAACAACTGGAGTGTCATTGTCAAAGAGCGTAGAAACCGAGGAAGAAGGAGAATTCTTCATGTTTTTCACAAATGATCAAAAATTCTGACTGCCTTTGGGACATTGTAGTATTTTTTGCCTTAATTTTTGGTCATGTAAACATTTGGTCCGTCGGATATGGGCATTGCAGGCCTTCCTGGCTTGTTTAAACTTATTCCGGTTTTCCTCAGTAGGGTTGGCTTTGTAACAACGGAAACTTACCTCTTTAACAGCTCATATCAAACCATGCGTTCTCTTTGGGTCGGCTTTTAACCCTATTCGGGATATAAGTTCTCATTCCCAAAAGAATTAAACTTTGGAGCATGTCCGCACTGGAATCTACGTCACTATCGAGGACTCATAGTGACCAGTTAAAGATCCTAGTCGGCCTTCTCGTACTGCCAAACGGTTCTCTTAGGAGCTCCTTCTATAACTGGGATTTTTTTTACACGACAAAATTTGACACAATGGTCAGATCGGACTTGAGGCGATAATACACTTATTGTCATGTCAGGGTCAGAGTCAGAGGTAAGGAACAAGTCAAGAGTGTTTTCTGCTTGGCCGTCAATGTCCGGTATTCGAGTGGACTCGTTGACTAGCTGAGCAAGATGGTTAAACTCAGCAAAAATCTCAGCACTGTTGTCTTGCTCGAATGGAGAAGCCAGGAAGAATTGTGTACATTGAAATCGCCCGTAATAACGTTTTCGTGTGAGGATACAAGGAAACAATTCTTTGGATGGAGTCGGACAGTGAATCAAATTCGTTAGAAGTTGAAACTCTGTCCGAATTTCGGCTTCTATCTGTTTTTAACGACTGATTGGCTATGGCATGCTGCCCGCCCCAACTTACCGGTTTTCTAATGTGGCTTTTGAAGTATTCATATTTTTGCTTATAATCTCTAGAATATGGTACGGCTTGGCCAGCTATATTTGGATTAGACAGTCTTGGATCCTCCCATTGTGTTGTTCGCGTGTCTGTTTACAAGTTTCATTGTGAGAATCATTGAACAAAAAATTTGTGAGGTCTTAAATTACTGTGATCAATATAGAACACTCTGCCATCGGTATGGACACGTTCCTCCCAGCCTTCGGGCAGCGGTCCTAAATCATCTTCAACACGTCGCGTTTGATTTGGCATTGGACTAGCTCTGCCATTACGTGGATCAATCCATGTCGTTTTGCGTGCTACATGATCGATGAAAAACGTTCGTCCATTTGGTGCAACTTGCATTGACCATTGTGGCGGTAGACTCTCTTCGTCGTTATTCGTTGTTGTCTGTGGACAGAAAAATTGCAAACAAAATTAATTTTTTTTCAATTGACAAGAATTTTATGCAAGACAAGGAAACAAATTAAAGTTTTAAGGGAGAAAAGAGCAATTTTAAAGAGAAGAAGAAAAAAGAAAAAAATGTTTACTTGACCGCCAACTACTGCTGTGTTGTCCTCGACAGAATTTCGTCTCGTCGATGAAGCGGAGTTCTCCGATCGGTTGCCACTGTCGGGCTGATCTGTCTCCTCGGTCTGTTTGAATGGTTGTTCATGATTTGGATTTTTTTTTTTTTTGGGGATAAGGATGCAATTTAATTTTTTGTGAACGTAACATAAGGGAAAAAAAGAAATAAACAAAAAATTAAAATAACGTAATTTTTTTAAGGTTAAATATGATTTTCTTTTCAACAAACTAATACAACAGCGCACACAAATTGTTAGCAAATGAACCAAAAAAAAAACACAAATGGTGGAATTCAAAATCAATAACCGTCGAATTGATGTTGTCAATGTAATGTGAATGGATTTTACTCGATGATGTATACTTACAAGGAACAAACGTAGATAAAGCATTTTTAACCTACATTTTTATATCTTTTGTGTTTAAGATTCTAAAATTTAAAAGATAACGTTGCAAGGAGTATCGATTAAAGGTGCAGAAAAGAATACAAAAACAAAGCAAGTAGTGTTTAACAACACGATTCATACAAAAAAAATGGAAAGGGAAGTCTTAGAAATTAAAGCGAAACTTTTTGAAACTAAGAGTTAAGATGATTTACGCGTTGAAATGTTCTGATGAAATACGACGCACAAAATGGGGAAAAAGTAGAAAAAACTCATTGGTATGAAAGTTAGGTTTTTTTTTTAATGTTGGAATCATTTCTTATAGTAATTATATTGTAGAATCAGGGGTGGAATCGTGTAAGGTGATTTGTGATCGGTGATAATCACAAATCACAAATTTTGTCTGCGTAAGGTGATAGTCACAAGTGATAATCACCAATTTGCTACTTTTCCTTGTGACAACTATTTTGCTATCACATTGAATAAAATTTTTTGTTTATTGATACTTGAACAGTCAAATAGAATAAATATATTCGAACTTCAAATTTCAATTTCAATTTCAAAAAATGTGCACGACTCGGTCGTACGAACTTGCTCCTGTATTCCAAATTTTATGTTGATTTTTCAAATTTAAAAAAAAAAATTAAAATTTGAAAATGTACCTCGTAAATACATTTAATTCCAAAAATTTAAATGCCAAACAAATTAAAACCTTATTCTTGATTTATTGAATTTTTTTTTTTGAAAATCGTCGGAGCCGTTTTTTTTTAAATTAATTTTTTATATAAAATTTTTTTCGAAAATGTCTTAAAATTAATTTGGGTATGCAGTATTCAAGAATATGTAAATATATATTTTATAAGTAAGTTTCGATTTTTAATATTGATCCGTTTTTGAGATACACAATTTTGAAAAAAAAGTTTAAAAATACAATTGAATACAAAATATTTTTTGGGCAATATATGCGTACTTTCAGAAAAAAAATTACGCTGATCAGACTTTTATTTTTCGAGAAAATCTAATAACAAAAAAACGGTTCTATGGGAGGTACCGTTTTCGAGCAATACAAAATTTTTTTTTTTACATAAAATACATGAGTGTTTAAAAAAATAAGATTCGAGGAAGTTTAAAAAAAATCGTAGGAGCCGTTTTGGAGAAAATTAAAAGTTTTGGTTTTTTGCCATAAAAATCGTATGGTGGCTACCCTAAATTTTGATCTTAAAAAAAAATGAAAAAAACTAGGATATGAGTTTTTGCTCAAACCTCTAATTTTTAAGTTTGAAGTCAATCGGACCAGTGGTTAAGGCTGTAGGTGCCTGTAAACTTCCCGACAGACAGACGGACGGAATCGCCGGACCCACTTTTTTCGACTTCTCTATCATCGTAATGTCATATCTCATCATCATCTCAATTTTTTTTTTTACGAATTCAATACTTGCCATATATTCTATATGTCGCAAGTAAAAAGAAACTTTTTCGTTTCCTAATTTTCTGTTTTCCTAATTCTCTGCCCCGCCGTTTCTTTTTCAATATCAACTCATGTAGTAAAATGCTTGCAAATAGTGGCGCTGCAATCGGTTGCCAGAGTGATTGTACTAGTCATAATATGTCATTTGTTTTTTTGGGAAATGATGCCAAGCTTCGAAATATTTTTGGTGATCACCTTACACAGAAGGAAAATAAAATGTGATCACATTTTATAGTCACAAAGGTGATAATCACAAATCACCTTACACGATTCCACCCCAGGATATGAAAGAATGTTTCTTTAAACAAATATTCTAGACATGAAAATTTTCATTCAAAGTTGAAAAATAGTGAAAACTGATGTAAATATGAGTATTTTTTAAATGGTATAAAATCAGTTAAATTTCAACTTTTCAAAAAAAGTTTTTTGTAAATATATTAAAACTAAACAGGTTAATAACATGAGTTGCAAATTTGATTCAAACATTCTTTTTTATATTTTTTATTTTAAGAAAACTTAAAATTTTCCGGAATTTTAAATTCAAAAATGGTTTTAACTACTTCCTCTGTTTCCCTCTGTAGGCGGACATATATCATAAGGTAGTGTCGAATCTCAGCAATATATTCCAAAAAAATTCTCATTCGAATACGTCCGAATTCGATTTTAAGAGCAATTTTAAGCTAAAAATGTGTGAAAAACGTGTTTTCGTGTTTTTTCCTATTTTATTAATAACTTCAAAACTATTAATTTTATAGATATGAAGATAACATTTTTAGATTACTATTGAATTCTTAAATATGGGTACCAAATTTCATTGCAATCGGCTTAGCAGATTCGAAGAAATCGCTTGTGAAAGACGATTGAACAGGAAACGCAGTGATGTCATAAGGGTTTCGTTTACACTCTGTGTACGGAACCCTAATACATGTTCGTAATTGTGCTTATTTACATCATCATTGTAATTTCTTGTATGTTTTCTTTAATCTATACATTTTAACTACATTTTGAATGTTTTTTGGAAATTATAGGCCCAGCCCTTTCGGAGATGAGGAGGGGGTAAAATTGAGTGTTTGTAATATTCCTTTTGTGTTGGGTTTTCTTGAATAAATTCAAAACCATTTATCTTGAAAATATATCCTTATTTACATTATTACTGTAGTTTTTTTCAGTTTTTCTGTAATCTATACATATGAAACTATTTTCTGAAATTCCAGGCTTACCCTTTTCGGTGAGTAGGAGGGGGTAAAGTTTAGTTTTTTGCATTTTCGACCTTCTTTGTTTGTTGTGTTTTCTTGGATAATTTCAAAACTATTTGTCATAAAAATTCAAAAAAAATATGTTTGTCATTGCAGGCAATTAATGAATAATTGTATTTAATTTGAAGTCAATAGGGTTACCACCTTTTCAAAAAATGGTATTAAAATTAAATGAAATTGGAAATTACTGTATCGAAAGATTTTCTATTTACATAAATAACTGTGACTTCAAATTATTTTTTCGGTAATATTCATGTTATAGACGTTTAACTCAAATTTTTTTCAGAAATTTAGGTCCAGTAGTTTCCGAGATTAGGGAGGGGCTAATGCCCTATATTTGATATTTTGGCATATTTTTCCATATTTTCTTGAGTAACTTCAAAACTTTTTCTCTTAAAAATACATGTTATATGATTGTATTTCTACTAAACACGTTCACGTGAACGTGAATGAGTGAAGAAGCTAAGCTAAGCACTTGTTAATGTAATGATAAACAAAGCAGTCATTACAAAGTATCTGAGAAAGATTTCTTTAAAAATGGCCCTTTTGAGGGCCCCAAATATTAAATAACAGATACAAATAAGATTTCAATTCAATAAAAAAAAACATAGAATATGCTTCTTTTTTTTCAAACTGGCAGCATGTTACTTTTTTTCAAATATTTAAAAACTGACTAAAAAAGTTATTAATTTCAAAATAAATTTAAATTTTTTTAAACATTATTAAGGCGTATTCATAGTCGTTTTTAAACTCCAATTTATCTTAGACTGGGGTTTATCCTATGTTATTTGAATAGGATAAACCCGAGTCTTTCTTAGTAGACAGCGTCTATGAATACGGCCCATTGTATTTACCCTTTTCAATGTTGGATTTAAGAAAAAACAAGTTTTGACTTTGGTTGAAAAACATTTTCTCTTCTTGTAGGCATGGCAGGGGGTGGTAATTTATGGAGTAGATTCTCCTTGCTTTAAGCAATCTTTTTTGAAAATTTCAACAAAATCGGTTCATTGGTTTGGTTTTTACAGAGTTTTTTCCGCTCTCCCATACAAGTGTCCCCACTGTGCGACGTTGCGTTGTAAGCCCTTATTTTGATGTAAAGGGTTTTTCAATAAAGCGGTACAAAAGTTTTTTTTTTTTTAAATAAAACAAAAACGGTTTTGATTATCAATGAAATTCTTTATTCCTGTGAAAGTACGTCCGATGCCATTATGTATGGAACTCGATTTCTTTTGCATGGCCACCACGGGCACGCTTGCAGAAGTCCAGACGCTGAACCCAATTTTTGACGGTTTTCACGCATAAATCGGCCGATACTGCGGCAATAACACGTTCGATATTCGTACACGAAGTTCATCAATCGTCGCTGGCTTGTTGGCATAGACCATAGACTTGACGTAGCCCCATAGGAAATAGTCTAATCACACGACCGAGGCGACCAAGCGACTGGACCATTTCGTGAGATAACACGTTCTCCAAACGGATGCAATGATGACTCATGGAGTACGTGTGGATGGCTGTCTGACCAATACCGCATATTTTGTTTATTGACGAAGCCATTCAGCCAGAAATGAGCTTCATCGATGAAGATGATTTTTCGATGAAAATCCAAATAATTTTCAAGTTGTTGCTCCACCCAATTCACGAACATAGGACGGTGGTCAAGCGGCTTCAGTTCTTGCGTCAATTTAATCTTGTAAGGATGTAGGCCAAGATCTTTTCGCAAAATTCGCCACAACGACGTCACAGAGATGCCCAACGCTTGAGAACGACGTATGAGAGACACATTTGGGCTTTTTTGCAACTGAAGACTCAGCGGCAGCAATATTGTCGACACTACGGGCACTTCTTTGTCTCACTGGCACGGGAACATTTTGTACTGTGCCTGTAGATTGAATTTTTCCACTAGACGCTCAATTGTTGATCGGCTAGGACGATTATGACATCCATAAATTGGACGTATTGCTCTTAACGTTGAGGCCACTGACTCTGAATTTCGGTAATAAATTTTAATAATTTCGACTCGGTGTTGGCTCGCATATCTTTCCATCATGAAATGGCAAACCTTACTGAAGAGAAATGTCAAAAGAGCGGCAAGAAATATGGCGTCGTTTGCTGTCCCTGTCTCTCTACTTTTGTAGCGTCCCTGTTGAAAACCCCTTTACAATTTTATAACGGTTGTCGCGCGGAAGACTGTGATAAATATCGATTTGAAATTGGGGGAAGATGTTTGCGAAAAATTTACATTTTTGCCAATATCTCGGCTATCAGGCCTTAAAAAGACTTTAAACCCATTTAGACGAATACGGATCGCGAAGACCTTTTGTTTGATATAGCATTCGATGGGTTTTGGAAGATTTTTTGCCCATGATATTTTTCGAAAATCGGCCTTCTTCAGACTTCAACTTGGCGCCGGGACTTGGGCCTACACGCGTACAAGATCCAAATGACCCAGGAGCTCAAAGTTCATGACCATAGACAACGCCGTTTGTTCGCTGACTGGGCTTCGAATCACATCTACCCGCCCTTATTGAAAAACTCTTTATAAGAAAATGAAGGGACATTCTGTCCCTGATGCTTGTAGGAGACGCAGTTTAACAAATGCGGTATCGAAATCCCCGTTATTTCATGTAGATGTGCGAGCTACTCAAAAAGTCCGTCATACAGACAAAAATGTTATTCTTTTTTGGATCCACCACTGTAACGACTTTGTGAGAAGTTTCCCAACCGAAGAACAAGCGGAACGAATCAGTCAAGAAGTCACCATTATTAATGCCGAAGCAGGTTTCAACTTACGAAATTTTGTTTCAAACTCGTCCACACTGGAAGCAACGATGAATGGCGACGCGAGACCGGTTCTGAAGGAGGGAAAATCAATATGGAATGCCGAGATGTCACTGAGAAAATCCTTGGAATGTTCTGGGACACAACAACCGATTCCTTTAGTTTTGAAACAAAATTCCATCGCATTCCACAAAAGATACTGGAATGTGTTAGACCTCCGTCCAAGAGGGAATTTCTTGGAATTGTGATGGTAGTATTCGACCCTTTTGGATTTCTTGCTGATTTTTTGATTTATTCAAAAATTTAGCTCCAAGAATGTTGGAAAACCAACACTGAATGGGATGATCCCATACCAGCTTAAAAGCAAATGGGTTGCATGGCTCTACCTGAGCGTCGAACTTGTCGAGTTGTAGAAGCTGAGTAAGGTCAATGATTCTCGGGAATTATTTCTCCAGAAGAGTCCTGAAACTAAAGGTCGCTCGCCCCTCCCCTTCCCGATCCCTATCCTCTCCTCCATCGGCTTTGTGCATTACACTGGCTGATGTCTCCTTATCCCCTGACTGTATAGTGTATCACTTCTGTCAGTACCTTGTTTCCTTCCTGGGACGCTTATGGCTTAATTGCTGTTCGTCTCTCCTTTTCCAAATCATATCCTCCCCTTCAACTTCCCAATTGGGCTGGATTTTAGGTGTTATACGACCCGTGCCGATGATCAGCCAGGCTGAGGGCCCAATTTCTAAAAATAGCTCAGTCACTAACGGAGTATCCGGATACCAGGCGACCTCCGGATTAACTAGCCTTATCTGTGTATGCGAATCTCTGCGCAGATGGACCCCCCCTTTACTTCGCTTACTCGTGGGACCTTAATGCCAAAACAAAAACCAAAACAAAAACAAAAACAAAAACAAAAAACAAAAATTCAAATTCCATCTATACCGGGCGGCAGTTCGGCGGCAACGTCGGCTGTCGTTACACCTGTGCCGTACACAGGAGAAGGGATTGTGACATGTCACTGCCCAACTTCGAGTGTGGTACAGGTTGTATCTACACCGGGCGACAGTTCGGCGATAATGCCGGCTGTCGTAAATCCTGTGCCAAACATAGGAGAGGGGTCTGTGCCAAGCCATTGCCCAGCTTCTAGGGAGGTACAGAAGGTATCCCTGGCGAAAGCGCCTCCTCATGTCGGTAGTTCCACTACCAAAGAGAGTAAACCTCTCCAGGATGGTCCTAGTGGTAGTCTCCGTGGTGTTAGCAGCGTCGTGAATAACGACCCTGCCTCCACTACGAAGACGACCATCCAACCTAGGGACCTTTATAAACAGCGTCGCTATGCGATGAGACTGCTAAAATCCTCTGGTGCAACATTGGGGGATGGTAGTAGTCCCATTCATAGCAAGAAGATTGAGTGGGCTAAATCCATCTTAGCCAAATCTAGGACCAGCTGCGACTCCACGTCAAAGCGACAAAGGTCTCTGGAGGAGTCCACTCCCATCCCTAAGAAACCCAAAGTGCAGAACACCAGCACTCCCAAAATTCCTAAAGTACCTCTCACTAAACCTTTTAGTGATGTGCTTAAGGAACACAACAAAATCGTGGTTGCGGTCATTGACAGAAGCAATATTGATGGCGCGATCTCCTCTGACCGTTGGCAGATGGTGAAACTGAAGCTCTCAGCTGGCTTTCTCAAAGTCATGCGAGAGCATCCGGGTCCACCACCTGTAACAAGCGATGGGGGTTGGCATCAAGGTCATGTCAAACTCATCGTTTGTAACGATCAGAGGTCACGCGAGCTATATACGCTTGCTGTCGGCATGCTGGGCGAAGTTTGGCCAGGCGCAAAACTCGAGGTTGTTGCAAAGGAAGATATTCCTTGCAGGCCGAGAGCTCGAGCTTGGATCCCGATTGAGCCTGCATGTCCTGAAGACATCCATGAGATGATCAGGCTTAGCAACCCGGACCTCTCCTGTCACGACTGGAAGATCGCGAAACTGGAGGAGCCGAAGGGTCTTTATCGAAGTGCGATTATCGTTATCAATAAGGACTCTGCGGCCTCACTGGTGCGAGACAAGGGAGTGATAAGATACGGGTTCGAGACGATTACTCTCCGAATATACAAAAAAGATGAGGTAGACGCTTTATGCGAGCCTCCACAACCCACTTTAGAAGCTGTGTCGCAAGACGTAGGGGATCTTGGTGCTACTATCACCTTTCCATCCATGGATGAGGACGATGGTGTACCTGGGCCCTCTTCTGTCGCGGCGCAATCTTCTTCCCTACACTCAGAAGCTGTGTCGCCAGACGTGGGGGGTCCCAGTGCTATCATCACTTTCCCATCCTTGGATGGGGATGATGTTGTACCAGGGCCCTCTTCTGTCGCGGCACAGTCTTCTTCCGAAAACGTCAAAAGTTTATCCCTAATGGAAACTGATGACTCATCCAACAAAGTTCTCTCCAGTGAGGAAGAAGATGAACTGCTAGGTTCCCCTTCGTCCGATCTGGATGAACTGGATTTAACAGTGGTGGAGGTTGATCTGCCTAATTGTAGCCAAAATGCTGCAAATAGCACAGATTAATCTCCAACACTCTATTAAGGCTTCGGTCTCCCTTCTTCTCCGCCTGTCAAAAACTGGGGAAGATGTCGTTTTCATCCAAGAACCCTGGATTGGGAAATCCCGGGTTCGAGGATTGAAAACTCCTGGCTACTGCGTCTTATATGTAACGGGAAAAGGTAACCCAAGGTCCTGCATACTAGTAAAACGTAGTCTAAATGTATTTTTACTCCCTAATTTCAGTGATAATGACGTCACCACAGCCAGTATGGTAATAGACAACCATACCTACTGGCTGGTATCAGCGTATTTGGGCCACGACCACCAGGGCCCAGTGCCTGGTACCACTCTGGAGAAGACGGTCGCTGAATCTACAAGACTCAAAACCAGCATAATTATCGGTTGTGACGCCAATGCGCACCATACTACGTGGGGTAGTACCGATATAAATGACAGAGGTGAGTCTCTTTTTGATTACATCTTAACAACTAATCTGGTAGTAAGTAACGTTGGTAATGAACCAACCTTTGTTACTAAAAATCGACAAGAAGTTTTAGATATCACTCTTGTCTCGTTGCATCTCTCGAATAAAGTATTGAATTGGAGAGTATCAAAGGAGCACTCGTTCTCCGATCATAGGTACATCCAATTCACTCTTAGTGAAGAGTCCCCAAAACCGATCCCTTTCCGGAACTATAGGAAAACAGATTGGCCAAAATATAGGACAACTCTGAAAAGTCTGATTAAACCAGAACTTAATGATCCTCCCTTATGCGCTCTTGAACTCGATAAAAAAGTTGATGAGCTTACAGCAGCCCTCAATAAAGCTATGGAAACTGCCTGACCCCTCACTACAGTGCGAGGAAAGAGAAAACCACATTCGTGGGCTGCTGAACTAGAAATATTCAGGAAAGGTTGTAGAAGGCTTTTTAACCGTGCAAAAAAGTCTAGACACCTCCAAGATTGGGAGTCCTATAAGGAATCCCTCAAAAAGTATAAACAAGAATTGAGAATAGCCAAAGATCCTCATGGAGATCCTTCTGTAGCTCAATAGAAGAGTCCTCGGAGGCATCGCGGCTAAGGAAGATTCTCTCGACAAATCCAACCATGCCTACTTGTCTCAAAAACTCAGATGGTACATGGACTAACTCTTGCGAAGAAACGCTAAACCTGCTATTAGACACCCACTTCCCAGATAGCTCCAAATCCGTTAATACAATAAACCGTCCTGGATCGGGTATTAACTTAACTTTTCCTCAAGGTCTTGTCACAAAAGAAAAATTGACATGGGCTATGAATAGCTTCAAACCTTATAAATCTCCAGGTCCAGATCAAATCATACCAGCTGAGCTACAACACACCATCGATATAACTCTGCCCATCATTGAGATGATGTTCAAAAGTTGTCTAGATCTGGCCTATATACCTCAGCGATGGAGAGAGGTAAAAGTAGTATTCATTCCCAAGGCGGGCAAATGCTCGCATGTCAACCCTAAAGATCTAAGACCTATTAGTCTATCATCTTTCATTCTCAAAACGCTGGAACGATTGATTGATATCCATATACGTAATAGCATTGATAAGGGACTATCGATGTCTCAGCATGCTTACTGCAAAGGGAAATCGGTAGAAACAGCCTTGCATACTCTGGTAAGAACTATCGAATACTCCCTAGAGCAAAAGGAGTATACTATGGTTGCCTTCCTGGATATTGAAGGTGCTTTCAACAACGTTGACACATCTGCTATCACTTCTCCTATGACGACCTTTAAGAACCACACCCTCAGCAGCGTTAGACATTCTCCTCCATCTGGCACCCCTCGACATTTTTAGCAAACAACTGGCAGCGAGTACAGCTATAAGACTCAACGCCTCATCCCAATGGACCAACAATAATGTGGGACACTCCATCATTTTGAACTCTTTCGGTTCTATACCAAAGTACATAGACTACACCATTCCAAAACCACAATTTGGTAAAAACTTCCAGATATCCATTCCATCCAGAGAAGAATGGGAAGACAAAAAACTTCTGGATGACAAAGGCATTCATTTTTATACAGATGGATCCAAGACAAGTGATGGAGTTGGTAGTGGTGTGTACTCAGAAAAGCTTAATCTAAGCATCTCATTCCGCCTTCCCAATCATTGTAGCGTCTTCCAAGCGGAAATCTTAGCGATCAAAGAGGTTCTCTCCTGGCTAAGAGAAAACGTGATATCAACTTCTGATATCCGCATCTTCTCTGACAGTCAGGCTGCTATTAAATCTCTCGATGGTGTCTCAACCAAATCTCAAACGGCCCTCGATTGTCGATCGTCTCTGATGGAGATGGCGCAGCAATTTAACATTCACCTCTGTTGGGTGCCGGGTCACAGAGACATCGAAGGAAATTGTAGAGCTGATGAACTCGCTAAAAATGGAACCGTCATACCTATTTCACCTGAAAGGGAGAAGATAGGTATACCGATAGCTACATGTAAACTTTTGCTAAAAGAAGCAGCTTTAACGAGAACAAACTACAGGTGGCACAATTTACCAACGTGCGCAGCTACGAAACTCATATGGCCTTCACTGGACTTAAAGCGCTCTAAAGACTTGTTATCTCAAAGCAGACTTCATATTAGCTCCCTGATAGGTGTCCTTACGGGACACTGCCTTATAGGCAGACACGCAATACGACTTGGTGTAGCCTCAAATGACTTCTGCAGGAGCTGTATGGATGAGGAAGAAGAGGAAACAATCTCTCACCTTCTCTGCACTTGCCCTGCTCTTTCACTAAGACGCAAACTTCATCTGGGAGAGTACTTTTATGATAACCCCAGTGAACTAGCTAATAAGGATATCAAATATCTTCTTCGCTTTATAAAAAGCTCAAAATGGTTCGACTAGTAAGAAGTAATTCTCTAGATTCATGGTATCACAATGGGCCTTTCCTTTTGGCCTAAGTGTGTGGATTCTGAATCCGCAGCCACTGTAACCTAACCTAACCTAACCTTGGTTCAAACATTCTTTTTTATATTTTTTATTTTAAGAAAACTTAAAATTTTCCGGAATTTTTAATTCAAAAATGGTTTTAACTACTTCCTCTGTTTCCCTCTGTAGGCGGACATATATCATAAGGTAGTGTTGAATCTCAGCAATATATTCCAAAAAAAATCTCATTCGAATACGTCCGAATTCGATTTTAAGAGCAATTTTAAGCTAAAAATGTGTGAAAAACGTGTTTTCGTGTTTTTTCCTCTTTTATTAATAACTTCAAAACTATTAATTTTATAGATATGAAGATAACATTTTTAGATTACTATTGAATTCTTAAATATGGGTACCAAATTTCATTGCAATCGGCTTAGCAGATTCGAAGAAATCGCTTGTGAAAGACGATTGAACAGGAAACGCAGTGATGTCATAAGGGTTTCGTTTACACTCTGTGTACGGAACCCTAATACATGTTCGTAATTGTGCTTATTTACATCATCATTGTAATTTCTTGTATGTTTTCTTTAATCTATACATTTTAACTACATTTTGAATGTTTTTTGGAAATTATAGGCCCAGCCCTTTCGGAGATGAGGAGGGGGTAAAATTGAGTGTTTGTAATATTCCTTTTGTGTTGGGTTTTCTTGAATAAATTCAAAACCATTTATCTTGAAAATATATCCTTATTTACATTATTACTGTAGTTTTTTTCAGTTTTTCTGTAATCTATACATATGAAACTATTTTCTGAAATTCCAGGCTTACCCTTTTCGGTGAGTAGGAGGGGGTAAAGTTTAGTTTTTTGCATTTTCGACCTTCTTTGTTTGTTGTGTTTTCTTGGATAATTTCAAAACTATTTGTCATAAAAATTCAAAAAAAATATGTTTGTCATTGCAGGCAATTAATGAATAATTGTATTTAATTTGAAGTCAATAGGGTTACCACCTTTTCAAAAAATGGTATTAAAATTAAATGAAATTGGAAATTACTGTATCGAAAGATTTTCTATTTACATAAATAACTGTGACTTCAAATTATTTTTTCGGTAATATTCATGTTATAGACGTTTAACTCAAATTTTTTTCAGAAATTTAGGTCCAGTAGTTTCCGAGATTAGGGAGGGGCTAATGCCCTATATTTGATATTTTGGCATATTTTTCCATATTTTCTTGAGTAACTTCAAAACTTTTTCTCTTAAAAATACATGTTATATGATTGTATTTCTACTAAACACGTTCACGTGAACGTGAATGAGTGAAGAAGCTAAGCTAAGCACTTGTTAATGTAATGATAAACAAAGCAGTCATTACAAAGTATCTGAGAAAGATTTCTTTAAAAATGGCCCTTTTGAGGGCCCCAAATATTAAATAACAGATACAAATAAGATTTCAATTCAATAAAAAAAAACATAGAATATGCTTCTTTTTTTTCAAACTGGCAGCATGTTACTTTTTTTCAAATATTTAAAAACTGACTAAAAAAGTTATTAATTTCAAAATAAATTTAAATTTTTTTAAACATTATTAAGGCGTATTCATAGTCGTTTTTAAACTCCAATTTATCTTAGACTGGGGTTTATCCTATGTTATTTGAATAGGATAAACCCGAGTCTTTCTTAGTAGACAGCGTCTATGAATACGGCCCATTGTATTTACCCTTTTCAATGTTGGATTTAAGAAAAAACAAGTTTTGACTTTGGTTGAAAAACATTTTCTCTTCTTGTAGGCATGGCAGGGGGTGGTAATTTATGGAGTAGATTCTCCTTGCTTTAAGCAATCTTTTTTGAAAATTTCAACAAAATCGGTTCATTGGTTTGGTTTTTACAGAGTTTTTTCCGCTCTCCCATACAAGTGTCCCCACTGTGCGACGTTGCGTTGTAAGCCCTTATTTTGATGTAAAGGGTTTTTCAATAAAGCGGTACAAAAGTTTTTTTTTTTTTAAATAAAACAAAAACGGTTTTGATTATCAATGAAATTCTTTATTCCTGTGAAAGTACGTCCGATGCCATTATGTATGGAACTCGATTTCTTTTGCATGGCCACCACGGGCACGCTTGCAGAAGTCCAGACGCTGAACCCAATTTTTGACGGTTTTCACGCATAAATCGGCCGATACTGCGGCAATAACACGTTCGATATTCGTACACGAAGTTCATCAATCGTCGCTGGCTTGTTGGCATAGACCATAGACTTGACGTAGCCCCATAGGAAATAGTCTAATCACACGACCGAGGCGACCAAGCGACTGGACCATTTCGTGAGATAACACGTTCTCCAAACGGATGCAATGATGACTCATGGAGTACGTTTGGATGGCTGTCTGACCAATACCGCATATTTTGTTTATTGACGAAGCCATTCAGCCAGAAATGAGCTTCATCGATAAAGATGATTTTTCGATGAAAATCCAAATAATTTTCAAGTTGTTGCTCCACCCAATTCACGAACATAGGACGGTGGTCAAGCGGCTTCAGTTCTTGGGTGAATTTAATCTTGTAAGGATGTAGGCCAAGATCTTTTCGCAAAATTCGCCACAACGACGTCACAGAGATGCCCAACGCTTGAGAACGACGCACATAGGAGTATTCTGATCAAAAACCTGGCCAAAATTATTTTTAGAAGTAAAACATTTTATTTAAATTTAAAATGGTTATTTATGCAATGAAAAACAAATTTCAGTTATGTTTCATACAGTTTTTTTGAAAATATTGTGAAGTTAATATATTTAATCGCTGTTTTCCGACTCTTCATAATTTTCATCTTCATTGTCCTCACTTTCTTCACTATTATGGAAATATGAAAATCTTTCATCAGTGGCATTTGTGTCCTCTGGGAGAAGCATATTTATAGTTTCTTTTGAAAACTTTTTTTTGGGCTTTGAAGACGATTTTCTGAGGCTACTTAAGAGTGGATCAGAACTCAAAAGCAACCTATTGAGTATATCGAGATTGCAGTCTCTTCTAGAGAACTTCCTTGCAAAGTTTAGCCGGTAGAGTCTGTTTGTGATATATATTGATTAAAAACCATAACTTTTTAAATTTATAAAAAAAAATGAATATACAAACCTAAAATATTTATTTCTCGCTTCTGCCGCTTCTTCAGATAGCTGCCCAATTGGAAGCAGAGCGTTTTCACATATGACTGTTCCATGAAGTAATATTTTATGTAACGTAGGAGTCATTGGATACCATGAGTACAACTCCACATATAGTTTTGCAGTATCCATGGCAAATTCCTCAAACATCAAAAGATTAATTCTGTATCCACTTGAAATAATTTCCAAAATTATTTTAAAACGGTAAATTAAATTAAAATCAATTCCCGTTATTTCTGAGGCAACTTCAGGGTTTTCAAAAAATCTTCTGCTCGTATTGCCGTCATTGGTGTTTCCAAAACCAGCTCGTGGGAAGTCAACAATAAGACCAAGCCTTTCTCTAAATTCTCTTTGAATTTGAATTTTTCGTACTTTGCACACCATTTTATCATCTTCTGATCTTATTTGCCATTTTTTCAAAGGCAGTTTGTATGCAATATGCAAAAGACTCTCAAAAAATCTAATACGAGCATGTAGAATTGAAAGTACAAATTCCAGAGCTGTTACATTAATTTCCTTTCTTTCCATGCTTAAATTATTAAAATCTTTTGAAGTCAATCCGCATATGTAGCACTTCTGAGTTGATGTTGTTTCAGTTATGGCATTACATATTTTTCCATCTACCATAGTGAAGAGTAAGGTATGCTTTACCTCAATATTAGACAAAACTGTTTTGTTGAGTAAACCAATCTTGCTCTTAATGTAATTCACTTCACTTCTTGTAATGTCTGTAGTTTCTTTCACAAAATTTATTCTAATAGGCCGACAGAATCGAGGAGATGATGGAGTTGGATTTTGCCAAATTATTTTTGGGCCACAAGCCAATCGCAAGGGCTCAAGTGAACTTTGGAAAATGAAGGCATCTGAATCTGAACTATCTTCGAATTTTTGTTTGTATTGGACTTGTTGGGACCCATCACACCCCCATTTAGTTATAAGCTCAAGAGATTTTTGCTCGGTTACATTTAAAGTTTGTGTAACCTCCTGCAAACTCATTAGCAATCGATGAGTAGTGTGGTCCATTAAATCCTGAAGATTGACCTCCGCTAAGGTTTCAGTCACAGTAAATGACTCTTCACGTGGATAACATTCTTTTTTGGCTTTTTGAAGCAAACTGTAACACGGGAAAAATTTCTTACTTGTTGCTGCAATAATTTCATATTGTTTTCTAGATAAATTTGCTTCAACAAACATGGACAGTGCTTCAAGTATGGGAAGTTTTTCTTTTTTTTCCTTGAGAGAATCGCTATAAGCTTTTTTATACTTCATCGCTCTTTGAGGACTTTTCAAGATTTCTGTCAAAACTTTTGATGCAGTATTTTTTCCAGATTCTCTCAATTTCATTTGAGTTGCATAAGTCAATTCCTCAGCCTGAGCAGTTTTCCTTATATTTTTCGTTTTTCTTCTTTTACTCCTCTCAGATGATTCTTCAAAAGATTTTTCGGGTAGTCCAGGTTTGACAGAAGAGATAGGAATTGTGAATGTACCTTCTAGCCATGATTTATTGATTTCTAGGAATGTCGCTTTTCTGCGACTGGATTCAATCCATTTTTTCTTAAAATCGTATAGAAGCTTTGAAACTTTTGGCTTATAATGTTTAAGTTGTTCTTCCGAAAATGGACCAGAAAGTAAGAAACTCTTTAAATAGTTGACTTTTTCATTAATATCACCATCAAAATTTTCTTCCATAATATTAAAAAGATAATGCTTGGTCACAATTCTTGAACCTGATGATCCTAATATGAGAAATTGTTTGTTTGTCTTACGTTATTTAACGCCTATTTCTGACTTTTGGACAAAAACTAAACACTCACGGTATATTTTCAATGTAACAAACAAACTTCTTTCAAAATGACACAAATACAATTCACTTAAAACAAGTCAATAACATAAAACACATGATAATTAAAAAATACACGTATGGCGTATGTGTGATTTTTTTTAAGAAGTGAAAATTTCATTTCCAAATAATTTCGAAAATCGCAAAAAATCGCACACAAATTTTTTTAATTACTTTAGAAGAATAGTCAAAGTTACCATAAACCTATATTTCAAAGAAGAATGGCAGGGTATACTATAACAAATCACTTAGCCTACAAAGAAAATCATTAAACATTTTCACACCTGGCAGAGTATTTTCCCAATGTAATTTAAACAAACAAAATAAACATCAATACTTCCGTAACTACTTTTTATTTATCATATAATACCTGCAATTGAATTTTCCATTTAAAAAAATTATGTTTGAAAGCACACCCACTCACGATCAATCTCTAAACAATACTCATCGAATAACTACAAATTACAAAAAAAAGAGAGGAAATAAACAGTTGACTTTGAACTTTTTTTGTCACGCCACACTATTTACAAAAAAAAAGAGGTGCATTGTATGAACCCATGTCCATTTACCGTCCGCTTTGCATTGCATTTACTTCACAATTTTACTTTTTAAAAAATTGACTTTTGGCCAGGTTTTTGATCAGAATACTCCTATGTGCGACGTATGAGAGACACATTTGGGCTTTTTTGCAACTGAAGACTCAGCGGCAGCAATATTGTCGACACTACGGGCACTTCTTTGTCTCACTGGCACGGGAACATTTTGTACTGTGCCTGTAGATTGAATTTTTCCACTAGACGCTCAATTGTTGATCGGCTAGGACGATTATGACATCCATAAATTGGACGTATTGCTCTTAACGTTGAGGCCACTGACTCTGAATTTCGGTAATAAATTTTAATAATTTCGACTCGGTGTTGGCTCGCATATCTTTCCATCATGAAATGGCAAACCTTACTGAAGAGAAATGTCAAAAGAGCGGCAAGAAATATGGCGTCGTTTGCTGTCCCTGTCGCTCTACTTTTGTAACGTCCCTGTTGAAAAACCCTTTACAATTATATAACGATTGTCGCGCGGAAAATTATGATAAATATCGATTTGAAATTGGGGAAAATTGTGAGAAAATCGATTTCGATAAATTCAACATAAAGGGTTTTTCAATTGGCTCGGGTCCGTGGCGGCCATTTTGTTTTGGTGACATCTGTCAAATCTTTTGTTTATTATTCAGTTGTTTATGCCAAATCATCATGGCAAGTTACACGATTGAACAGCACGTTCAAATGATAAAACTTTATTATCAAAATGAGTCTTCGTTAACGCAAACGTTGCGCGCGCCCATTTAATGCTTGGTGGCCCATCACAGTCGACTCTTTAACGTTTGGTGGCCAAATTTGAGACGACCGGTTCAGTAAACAATCAGCCAACACCCGTTATTTCTTGTAGATGAGACATATGGAAATTTCAACAATCCGTCTGTATAAATAAATTTATGTTAAACATTGACCGTATGTATGAGTTACCGTTATAAAAAAAAGTAACATAAATTGAAGAACATGACATTCTCTATCATGTGCGAGCTCCTCAAAAAGTTCGTCATACAAATAAAAATGTTATTCTTTTTTGGATCCGCCATTTTAACGACTTTGTGAGCAATTTCCCAACCGATGAACAAGCGGAACGAATCAGTCAAGAAGTCACCATTATCAATGCCGAAGCAGGGGCTAGATTCTGGCCCCAGGTTTCAACTTACGAAATTTTGTTTCAAACTCGTCCACACTAAAGGCAACGATGAATGGCGACGCGAGACCGGTTCTGAAGGAGGGAAAATCAATATGGAATGCCAAGATGTCACTAAGATCACTGAGAAAATGCTTGGAATGTTCTGGGACACAACAACCGATTCCTTTAATTTTGGAACAAAATTCCATTGCATTCCACCAAAGATACTGGAATGTGTTAGACCTCGGCCCAAGAGGGAATTTCTTGTGATTGTGATGGTAGTATTCGAGCCTTTTGGATTTCTTGCTGATTTTTTGATTTATTCAAAAATTTAGCTCCAAGAATGTTGGAAAACCAACACTGAATGGGATGATCCCATACCAGCTTAAAAGCAAATGGGTTGCATGGTGGAGCGAATTCCAAAGTATAGGATTCTCTTAAATACCACGATGCTATTCGCCATTCTTCTATATGGAAGACTGTCTGCATGGTGCCGACTCCGTTGAAGCCGCAAAAGCCCTACAAACCGAACTTCAAAACTTGCTGCATTGTGGAGATTTCCGATTACGCAAATGGAATTCAAACTCAAACGAATTTATTCAAGGGATAGGAGCTCACGACATATTGAACGACTCATGCTGCGATCTTAATCTGGACCGGGAAACCAAAGCTCTTGGAATTTATTGGTTCTGTCATAGTGATTATATTGGCTACAAAGTGAACGTTACGAAGATTTCATCTGCAATTACAAAACGCCAACAACTGTCCGACATCGCTAAGATTTACGATCCAACTTGTCTTCTCGCACCCATTATAATCGCAGGCAAAATAGTTTGTCAACAAAGGAGAATGACCACTTTTCATACAAGTCTGGGCCCAGAGCGTACACACATAAGACAGGTATCAATAAAAAGGTGACGCTTAGCTGAATATATATTCCAAATATTTTCAAATTCGGTTTTGTAGTTTTCGAGATATTTGACCTTGAAGTTGATGTTTGTAGAATCACAAAAATGGCTTATTTTCACTATAAACGCCAATAACTTCTGACTCATGGGTTTTACAGAAAAGATTTTGGTACCAAATGAAAGATCATAAAAATATCTTCCTTAGCAAATCAGTATTTTTTATATATATATAGTACATGATAATATACAAGGCTCCGATATTGTTTGAAAACATATTTTTAAGTTGCTTTTCAAATGCAGATATTTTGAAAATATCAGTGATGACATATATATTTTTATACATAGTTCTAATCCTTATTTCATAACCTTTAATTTGATATATAAATCAACTATAGTTTCTCACAAAAAAACCAACTTATTAAAAGAATTCTTCTGAAAATACAGATTTTTGTTTTCAAAGACAACATACTTACTTTTTCTTCATATTCTTTTTACATTTTTTTCTCCCAAAATAATCACATATTCTATTTAGAAAACTAAAATTCATTCAACGTTTATTTTAAGTCTTAATTTTTTTTTTTTTTTTAAATATGGTATATATTTTATTTTACGTGTCTTCATCACCGTTTTCATCAATAAGAACACTATCTAAATATAAAGCTGGTGGTATCGTTATATTTGTAACATGGCGTGCATAACCCAAGTACCATAAGATACTCATTACATGTGTGCAACACCCAACGGTTCGCATTCCAACAAGACAATTGCAATAATATGCCTTAATTGCATTGCAACTGTTTGCATCATTCGGCTCGTTGCTCACTAGTATGTAAGTGAAATAGAGTTTTCCATTTATGTGCCGCGACTTGATTCTTAACCTCATTAAAAAATTGTTTTTCAACTAGGCTTGGGTCAGCTAAGCTTGTAGTCGCCATTTTCTTTTAAATGCTCTCCACAATAAGAGCGGGCTTGCTTTATTTGATAGTTCCCCAAAGATATTTTTCGAAGCTCTTCTAAATTGAGAAGCGGGAAGTTGTCTAGACTTGGAATTTGCCCATTAATACCCTTGCCCTTGCCCTTGTCCTACTCTATTTAGATTTTGCTCTTTAACAAAATCTCCCAAATAATTTGGAGTGTTTAATTTATTTAATGCCAACTCCAGCAAGGAGCTCGCATCAGAATTGTCTTCTATCAATGGATGGAATTTATTAAGAAGCGCAGCTGTAATTTTAAAATCATCCGTTAAATGACCCGCTGCTAAGTTGTTGAAGTCCTGCCGAAACAGCTTAAAATCTCTTTTAAATCGGCCGTTTACAACTTCAACGACCCATCGAACCATTGTTACGCATCTTGACCTATTCGCTTGTGCTATTGTGAGTTGAAAATTATCTTCCAACACAGATTCAGGCATGCGACACTTGTAACCATAGGATTCTAAGCAAGGAACTGCATCTCTAAATCCTCTATCCAAGATGAACACATCGTCCTGTCTGAAGAATTGTCTTGCATAGGTGTTTTCGTCTCTAAAAATGCTTTTCATGATGTTGGCATCCGATGTCGTTGCAGCATATGGACCCATAACGTCCAGAATATACCCGCTATGAAGAAATTAGGACATGGTACAAATATAACGATACCACCAGCTTTATATTTAGATAGTGTTCTTATTGATGAAAACGGTGATGAAGACACGTAAAATAAAATATATACCATATTTAAAAAAAAAATAAAATAAATTAAGACTTAAAATAAACGTTGAATGAATTTTAGTTTTCTAAATAGAATATGTGATTATTTTGGGAGAAAAAAATGTAAAAAGAATATGAAGAAAAAGTAAGTATGTTGTCTTTGAAAACAAAAATCTGTATTTTCAGAAGAATTCTTTTAATAAGTTGGTTTTTTTGTGAGAAACTATAGTTGATTTATATATCAAATTAAAGGTTATGAAATAAGGATTAGAACTATGTATAAAAATATATATGTCATCACTGATATTTTCAAAATATCTGCATTTGAAAAGCAACGTAAAAATATGTTTTCAAACAATATCGGAGCCTTGTATATTATCATGTACTATATATATATAAAAAATACTGATTTGCTAAGGAAGATATTTTTATGATCTTTCATTTGGTACCAAAATCTTTTCTGTAAAACCCATGAGTCAGAAGTTATTGGCGTTTATAGTGAAAATAAGCCATTTTTGTGATTCTACAAACATCAACTTCAAGGTCAAATATCTCGAAAACTACAAAACCGAATTTGAAAATATTTGGAATATATATTCAGCTAAGCGTCACCTTTTTATTGATACCTGTCTTATGTGTGTACGCACTGGGCCCAAAAATGGTCATTGTCCTTTGGCTATCTGGTATATCCTGGGACGATCCACTTCCGGAACCCCACCAACAAAATTGGATTCGGTTTCGACATGAGCTTCATTTCATAGATGATATAAAAGTTCCTAGATGGATCTTTTCGTCACCGGATGTCAGAAGTTATCAACTGCATGTTTTTTTAGGATGCGTCCACTTCTGCTTACGCTGCTGTAGCCTAGCTGCGTGTTGAAACAAGTTACGGTGAAGTAAAGGTGTCGATTCTCATGGCTAAAACCAAGGTGGCGCCACTAAAAAAAAGTAACCGTTCCATGCTTGGAATTGAATGGAGCTCTACTTGCTTCAAGAGTAGCCAATAAAGCACTTCAAAGTTTAAAACTGCCTTCAATACAAATCTTTTGCTGGTCTGACTCAAAGACAACTCTTAGCTGGATTCGCTCTAACCCCGGGATTCACAAACAATATGTCGCAAACCGGATAACAAAGATTCAAGAACTCACCCCAACTAACGTCTGGAGATATGTATTGTAATGTGTATACACTTTATTTATCTCATACGCTCTGTATCTCCTTCTATTGTAATGTCTAATACTAATGTGTATACTTTATTATCTCTTACTCTCTGTATCTCTTTCTATATTTAATGTACACACTTTTCTTACTCTCTTTACTTACTCTGTATCTCTTTCTATATTTAATGTACACACTTTTCATTACTCTCTTTACTTACTCTGTATCTCTTGTTTATTTAATGTACATACTCTCTTTACTTAATATCGTTTAATTGTAGTAGTAAACACTCGTGAGGGGCAATAATTAATTAAGATTAAGAGAAACTTTTTGTTTAGCATTAAGAACGTTAGCCCCTACAAAAATCCCAGTATTTTCTCTCGAACTTTCAGCTTCCCCAAGAAACAATAGGAACCAATAGTAGTTTCTAGAACCCATCATTTTTGATATAAATAGCCGGTTGGTGGCGAGGCGAATTAATGAATTGTGAACTGCGATAAGGAGAAGTACTCTGTGTTTGCAAAGTTATAATTGAAGGTGTTGAATGAATAGGTTTGTGAGTGATTTGAATAAAGTGAATTTGTGTTTTGTTTAAAAAGTGAATAGGTTTTGATTGTCGGACCAAGCCGAATATTACATTGGTGTCAGAAGTGGGATTAAAACTTATTGAGAATAAAACAGTGAACAGTGATTAAACTATTTTGTGTGAAATAGTGAAGTTAAAAAAAATGATAAGTAAAGTTTTGAAAGACTTAACTGTCGCTGAGCTAAAGGCCGAATTAAGCAAACGTGGCTTAAGTGCGGCAGGATATAAAATCGAACTCATAAAACGGCTACAGGAATATCTGGAAGAACAAAATGAAGACCCAGATGCGTTTGCTTTCGAAGTGGAAGCAAAATCGGAAGAGGTAAATGCAACTGCCGACTTATCTACCATGATGACACTTCTTCTAGCCAAATTTGAAGAGAATCAAAAGAAGCAAGAAACTCAAAACAAGAATGTTCTGGAGCAACTAGAAACTCAAAGAAACGAGCAGAAGACCGAGCAAGAGAATGTCCTCAAACAACTGGAAGGAAATGTCCTCAAGCAACTAGAAACTCAAAAGAATGATGTTCTGGAACAACTACAAGCTCAAAGGGATGACGTTCGAGATCGGTTTGATGAACAGAAAAATCTGCTAGAAGGCAGGTTTGCGGACTTCGAAGACAAAATCAATACTCTCGATGAGCGTGTCGAAAAACAAAATTCAACGACTAATGCACGTTTCAAGAAAATAGACGACCAGATCGAAACCATTACAAGCGAACTAGAAAAAGTGCGAAAGATGAAAGCTCGAGAACCTTCTGGTGAGTGCTCAAGAAAGAGAGAAGTGAATCCCCCAAGCTTTGATGGTCAGATACCGTGGTCAATCTACAAGAAACAGTTTGAAGCAGCAGCGTTAACAAACGGCTGGGACGATGACGAAAAATACATTGCTCTTACGCTTGCCTTGAGAGGAGCAGCTGCTGAACTGCTACAAACCATCCCAGCAGAGAAGAACGGTGACTTCAAAGTTCTGGTAAACGCAATCGAACAGCGGTTTGGGGATAGCCACATGACAGAAGTCTTCCGAGTACAACTAAACAACAGGGCACAGAAAAGAGGTGAAACTCTGCAGCAGCTTCAGGCAGATATCGAGCGATTAGTCCACCTGGCATACCCAACAGCTGGCAACGAGATAATAAATCAACTTGCTGTTGAAGCCTTTGTGAGAGCTGTGGGCGATATAAATCTCCAAAGGGCTATTCGCACTGCCGGAAAGCAAACACTACCAGAAGCATTGGCTTTCGCTCTAACAATGGAAGCCGCAGAACAAGCATCCCAAAACGTGCATCGCGTGAGAGAATTGGAAGTCCAACAATGCTCTTGTCAGAAGGCTACTCTGGAAAGGAGTCAGCGAGACGGACCAGCACGATGCTGGAACTGCAACAAGACTGGGCATCTTCAACGACAGTGCAGATTACCGCGAAGACGAACCTCATGCCAACTCTGTGGAAACAGAACTTACTCAACAAGTCAAAGTAACTCCAACAACGTTGCTTCCGAAGCTGTTTCCCACCCGGGAAACGAATAAGAACCAACTTCGAGGGGCAGAAGCTGGTTTCTGGTATCGATGGCCCCAGAAACGACATCCAGGTTTCTCAAACGAAACGTGACAACAAGAGCCTGACCGTGGAAGCAAGTATAAACGGCAACAAATGTGTGGCTACCATCGACACCGGTGCCACGGCGTCCATTGTACGGCAGGACCTCGTTAAGAAGACATGGCTCCACAACACCAACAGCTATCGTCTAAGGACTGCAACTGGAGAAGCCGCAAAAGTTTATGGTGAGGTACGTCTTAAGATCCGGATGGCAGAGCTGGAATTCTCTCACCTGTTCCTGGTAGCAGATATATGCGACGAGTGCATTGTCGGCGTCGATTTCATGAAAGATCACGGAGTGATATTGGACATCGGGAACCAAGTCCTGAAATATCGAAACATCGAGATTCCGATGATCTATGGGATCCACTCGTACGAGACCTCGTTATCTGTGAAAACCGTCATCAAAGAAGATCTGACTTTGCCTGCTTCTTCAGAAGTATTCGTGTGGACGAAATTGAAAGGTAAGCCTGGCAGCCATCGATACCTCATGGTCGAACCAGCATCTGTAAAGTCCTTCCAAAACGTCACCATTGGGAAGACTCTTGTTAGACCTGTAAAGAACATGGTTCCCGTACGAATACTCAACATCAAGCCGTACGAAGTTAAGCTTAGAAAAGGTGAGATTGTCGGACAATGCGAATCTGTATCAGCGATAACAAGGATCAGCGAAGAAGACCCAAGGCAAACATTGAAGTCCAAAGAGCTGAACTCCATAAAGACGAACATTCTCAAGTCCTCTAATCTTGGCCACCAACAACGAAGAACTGCAGAAGGTCTCCTCGAAGAATTTGCAGACATCTTTTCGTCATCGCAAGGGAAATATGGCAGAACACAACTGGTTCAACATCGAATCAACACCGGGGATGCAAAGCCGATTCGTCAACCTGCAAGACGCCTTCCACTAGCCAAACAAGGTGAGGTTGAAGAACTGATAACCACCATGAAAGAAGAGGGTCTGATCGAAAACTCTAAAAGCCCTTGGGCGTCTCCAGTGGTCCTGGTAAAGAAGAAAGACGGATCAACCCGCTTTTGCGTGGACTATCGAAGGTTGAACGATGTGACCAAGAAAGATAGCTACCCTCTGCCTAGGATCAGCGATACTCTGGACGCAATGGAAGGAGCACAATGGTTCTCAACTTTGGACCTGAAAAGTGGATACTGGCAAGTAGAAATCCATCCTGAAGACAAAGAGAAGACAGCGTTCTCGACAGGAAACGGATTGTGGCAGTTCAAAGTGATGCCTTTTGGACTGTGCAATGCTCCAGCGACTTTTGAGCGCCTTATGGAATGTGTCCTGCAAGGACTCACATGGAAGTCTTGCCTGGTCTATTTGGATGACGTCATCGTATACGGGAAAACATTTGACGAACATTGCACAAATCTGAGAGCCGTGTTTCAAAGACTTCGAGAAGCCCACCTCAAGCTCAATCCAGAAAAGTGTTCACTCTTCAAAACCGAAGTGAAATACCTGGGACATATCATCTCATCCCAAGGAGTTAAGACGGATCCTGATAAGGTTGACACCGTGAAGAATTGGCCAACACCACAGGACAAACATCAACTCCGAAGCTTTCTGGGTCTAGCCACCTACTATAGGCGCTTCGTCAAGAATTTTGCTGAGATCGCCAAGAGTCTACATCAGCTAACGGAAAAGGGAAAGCAGTTTAAATGGTCAGGTGAGTGCGAGCGCAGCTTTCAAGAGCTCAAGCAACGCTTGTGTAATGCACCAGTGCTGACCTACCCGACTCCAGGAAAACCGTTCATCATTGATGCTGATGCCAGCAATGTCGGGATTGGTGCTGTATTGTCACAGGTACATGATGGCGAAGAAAAGGTGGTTGCCTATTACAGCAAGGTACTCTCAAAGTCGGAAAGAAACTATTGTGTGACCAGAAGAGAACTTCTTGCACTGATTTTGGCAACAAAGCACTTCCATAAGTATCTCTATGGACAGAAGTTTCTTCTCCGAACCGACCATGGAGCACTAAACTGGCTTTTGAATTTCAAGAATCCAGAGGGTCAAGTGGCGAGATGGATTGAGAGGCTGCAGACGTACGATTATGAAATTCAACATCGGAAGGGGAAGCTTCACTCAAATGCTGATGCACTGTCTCGGAGACCATGTAAGCAAGACTGTAAGCATTGCATACGCCAAGAAGAAAAAGAAGTGGTTACTGTCCAACGAACCAGAACCGATCCCATTTATGGCTGGAGCAACGACGAGATGAGGGAGGCTCAACAAGAGGACCCAGATATTGAACCCATCCTCGCATGCAAGGAACACCAGGAAAAACCAGAATGGGCTGATATCTCCGACAGAAGTCCGGCTCTGAAGGCCTATTGGGCACAGTGGGACTCGTTGCATGTCCAAGAAGGTGTCCTTCGACGTAAGTGGGAATCAGCAGATGGAAAGTCCTATGTAATGCAGCTAGTCTTACCGAGATCGAAGATTATGGACGTTCTGCGAGAGATGCATGATGGAGTTTCGGGAGGCCATCTAGGAGTAAACAAGACGCTAGAAAAGGTTCGACAACGATTCTATTGGCTACATGCAAGGGAGGATGTCGAGAAGTGGTGCCGAAAATGTGATACCTGTGCTGCCACCAAAGGCCCGAACAAAAAGAATCACAGCCAAATGCAGCAGTATAATGTCGGATCACCCTTTGAAAGGATTGCAATAGACGTGGCGGGTCCATTTCCGGAAACAAATAATGGAAATCGTTATATTCTGGTCGTCATGGATTACTTCAGCAAGTGGCCTGAAGCATACGCCATACCGAATCAAGAAGCCAAAACAGTCGCAGACCAAATTGTGTTCAACTGGGTGAGCAGATTCGGTGTTCCATTAGAACTGCATTCCGACCAGGGAAGGAATTTTGAATCAAACATATTCCAGGAAGTTTGTGGGCTTCTTCACATCAAGAAGACAAGAACAACACCACTCCACCCACAATCTGATGGCATGGTCGAACGGTTCAACCGAACCCTCAAGGAACATCTTTGCAAAGTTGTGGACGACAACCAGCGAGATTGGGACCGACACATTCCACTGTTTTTGATGGCGTATCGAAGTGCAAGACATAGCTCAACTGGCCATACACCGTCTGAGATTTTGATGGGATGGAACATCAGATTGCCGAGTGAAATTAAATTTGGATGTCCCACGTCGGAACCGCAAGCCGAGGATGACTACTTGGATGACCTCAGAGAAAGACTCCTTCAGATCCACGACGATACTAGGTCAAAAATAAAGATGTTCAGTGACCGAATGAAGACACGCTACGATATACGAGCGACAACAACAGAGTTCCAAGCAGGAGATCGAGTGTGGCTTTACAATCCCCATCGACAAAAAGGGTTGTCACCGAAACTTCAACGGGACTGGGAAGGTCCATATACAGTGATTAGCAAAATCAACGACGTCGTGTACCGGATACAAAAAGGAGTCAGAGGTAAACTTAAAGTCGTACATCGCGACCGACTACATCGCTACAGTGGTGATGAAGATGATGGATTTGTTCGGGACGATCAATCCTAAGGAGGGGGCAATGTAATGTGTATACACTTTATTTATCTCATACGCTCTGTATCTCCTTCTATTGTAATGTCTAATACTAATGTGTATACTTTATTATCTCTTACTCTCTGTATCTCTTTCTATATTTAATGTACACACTTTTCATTACTCTCTTTACTTACTCTGTATCTCTTGTTTATTTAATGTACATACTCTCTTTACTTAATATCGTTTAATTGTAGTAGTAAACACTCGTGAGGGGCAATAATTAATTAAGATTAAGAGAAACTTTTTGTTTAGCATTAAGAACGTTAGCCCCTACAAAAATCCCAGTATTTTCTCTCGAACTTTCAGCTTCCCCAAGAAACAATAGGAACCAATAGTAGTTTCTAGAACCCATCATTTTTGATATAAATAGCCGGTTGGTGGCGAGGCGAATTAATGAATTGTGAACTGCGATAAGGAGAAGTACTCTGTGTTTGCAAAGTTATAATTGAGGGTGTTGAATGAATAGGTTTGTGAGTGATTTGAATAAAGTGAATTTGTGTTTTGTTTAAAAAGTGAATAGGTTTTGATTGTCGGACCAAGCCGAATATTACAGTATGTACAAAAACTAATCCAGCGGATGTAGCATCAAGGGGCGTGTTCCCTTCCCAATTACAGAGTCTTAATATTTGGTGGTCTGGTCCGGATTGGTTGAAATGTGAAGAAAGCGAGTGGCCAAAGCAAGTTCGAAACATCGAAGAAATAGTCCCTGTTTCGTCAATGCTTGTAATCAGTGCGTTACCACCTAAGCAAACAGAACAACAAGGAGGACTAGAACTTCTACATAAATACTCTAAAATTGACACTCTTATCGCAGTTACTTGCTGGTGTAATCGTTTTATCAACATCAAACTGCGACGTCAACATGCAACATCATCCTGGTGCACAGCTGCTGAACGAAATTTGGCTTTACAATTTTGAATAAGGTTTATCCAAAATATTTGTTTCGCTAATGAAGTTTCTTGTCTTTCCCAGGGTAAGCTCATATCCTCAAAAAGCAAATTACTAAGGCTCAACCCAATCATTGACGAAGTTGGCATCCTAAGGTTGAACGGAAGATTGAGAAATGCTTGGCTTCCTTGGACTGAACGTTTTCCGATTATATTGCCCAAAAACAGCCGACTCACTGAGATGCTTATTGCTCAAGCACACTCAAACACAATGCATGGTGGTAAGCAAACAACCCTTAATTATCTGCGAAGACGGTATTGGATTATCGATGGACGAGCCACTGTTCAAAGATATATTCGGCGCTGCTTGATTTGTTTTCGCCAAAATCCACTGAAAACAACCCAACTTATGGGAAGTCTCCCTACAGCTCGCTGTACAGCCTCGACTCCTTTTAAGCATACTGGATTGGACCACGCCGGACCATATGCGATTCGAACCACTAAAGGACGCTGTCATCGGAGTTTCAAAGGATGGGTTGCTTTATTTGTCTGCCTCAGCACTCGAGCTTTCCACCTTGAGGTCGTAAGCGATATGACTACTCAGACATTTCTCGCGGCATTGCAACGTTTCTTTTCAACACGAGGATACAGTTCTGATCTCTATAGCGACTGCGCAACGACATTTGCTGGAGCAAATGCCATTCTCAGGGAAGATTTGGCAGCCTTTCGTGTGCAATTAGAATTCGGAGCACGATCTTCCTCGACTCTTGGAGTAACTTGGCACTTTATTCCACCTGGCTCCCCTAACTTTGGGGTGTCTGGGAAGCTGGCGTTAAGAGTATGAAGCACCATTTGAGACGAACCATTGGCGAAGCGATGTTAACTTTCGAAGAATTCTACACGGTCCTTAAACAAATAGAAGCAATTTTGAATTCCAGGCCACTCTCGGCCATTTCTGATGATCCCAGTGACTTAGCTGCCTTGACCCCTGGGCACTTCTTGGTGGGCGGCCCCAGCACAGCCGTCCCAGAGCCAAGTCTTTTGGACATAAATACAGGAAGACTAACACGGTGGAAGCAGATTCAACAGATGAAACAGAATTTTTGGCAACGATGGAGCTGCGAATATCTGCATGAGCTGCAGACTAGAAGCAAATGGAAACAGGTGAATAGTAATCTAAAGGTCGGCGATTTGGTTCTGATTCGGGATGACCGAACTCCCCCTTGTCAATGGCAATTAGGGCGAATCTTGGAAGTGCATTCGGGAGAGGACAGTCTAGTTCGTGTCGCCACAATTCGAACTCAATCAGCGATATTGAAACGAGCTATTGCGAAATTGGTCATTATTCCGATTGATCAGAGTTTTGAGGATGAAAACGGAGGGCGGTCATATCATTCGCCACAATAAATTGGACGAGGTGGGCGGAATGTTTAGAAATACTCGAACAAACCAACAAGTGGGAGCCAACGAACGTCGGGCTACACAATATTTATTGATGCCAGCCAAATCGCCTCTGCCGCAGTGGGCTATTTTTGTATCGCCATAGACAACAAGATCGAACTTGGCTTCGTAGCAGGAAAAACAAGGACTGCTCCAAGGACACTAAAATCTATTCCTAGATTGGAATTGCAAGCCGCCATACTTGGTTTACGCCTTAGCAAGGCCATTTCACAAAATCATGACATTGAATTAACAAAACAAAAAACATTCTGGAGTGATTCTCGAACAACACTTAAATGGATTTACTCACACGAAAGAAAATATAAACCCTTTGTTGGTCATCGAATTTCGGAGATAATAAGTAACACCGACCCAAATCAATGGAGCGGGTCCCAACTTTCGAAAACGCAGCAGATACAGCTACTCGCCCATCTGTACCGCCGTGATTCCACACAGAAAGTCGATGGATTAAAGGACCTGAATTCTTGAAAAGCGATGAGCAACATTGGTCAGAATTTCAACTTGACAAGCCAAACACATTAGTTGAAGAAGAAATCCAAATTTCATTGAAATTGATATAGAAGTTTAGACGTTATTAACAATTAACAAAAAAAAACAGACAGAGCTATCTTATATGCACTATTCATGAGCATGTCGGCCGTCCCCCTGGCAAACGTGCCAAATGAGCCTAAAAAAGTTTTCACTTTAAAAACGAAACAGGAGCTACCTGAAAACGATGAAAATGAATTCTTGTTTATTACCTTCAAAATGGCGTATGACATATTGTATTCCCACACTATTGGCCTTGTTGAGAAAAATTTAAATCCATTAGGAACTTGTACATAATTTTTGAGAACCTGCCACCGAAAATAAAAATTCGAAGCCAAAATTCTAATTTTTAAATTCACGTTGTTATCGAAAATGTCGGCCTTTTAAGGAAGTATTGATTGGCTTCCTCCTAAATCCTTTTGTTTTTATTTTATTTTTTTAGTTTTCAAAGAAAAATTTAGACAGCTTTTCAAAATGATTTTCTCACTCACTTCAAGTTTTAAAATTCCGATACCTCACATCGGGCAACTTTGCTTGTCAAGTGGTACCCAAATGAATTCATCCTTCGTCAATAAATTAGCCCTACATATAGTTGTATTGAATTCTTCCAGGAAAACTTCTGCATCTTTTAATGTGTTTTCATATTTTTTGACAAATTCGTGTTAATATTTACTAGCAGTTAGAATACGTTACGTTAATCTTACAGTGACGAGTTAGACTGTTTCAAAAATTCGAATAAAAACCAATTCGTCGTTAGTACAATTGTGGATAAATGGGAACGAAATATGTGAACCAATTAATATCCGTGTTTTTTTTTTTTCACTACTCAGTAGCCACCACAGCAATCAAGGGTGAATACAACGCTCCAACTCACTTTATCTGTCAAAATTTTTCGCAAAATGGAGCAGAGGGTTGCGTCTCGGATTAAAAAAAAAGAAGCAAATGCAACATTGTAGTTGATGTAAAAGCTCTGAAATAGGCCCCTGGAAGTTAAGAAAAGCATTGCGAATGCGTTCAAAAAAGTTTTGGCCAAAAGTGACAGTTCTGATTCTGAAAAGAAGAGAATTTCCCTTCAAAAGCAAAATAATTCCTCTTAACGCCATCAGCGCTGTCGTCATTTCAATAATTGACAGTTCTATCGCCGACACAACTGTCATTTTTTTTCTGGCCTGTTTATCGACTGCACTCCAAATTGTTGTTGTTTGCTGGCTACTGACCAGTGAAAAAAACACGGCTATTGTTAAACTGAAATCTCTATGCATAGTGATGTGAACCTATCTTAACTACAGGGTGACCCAAAACAAGTTCAAAGTATTTTCGACTAGGCAACTAACAATTTTGAATAAGTAATCGATAGAACAAATATTTGGAGAGACCATAAAAAAATAGTAAATATTGCCATGATGTTGTGAATTTTATGATTTGGACAAAACTAACATCAAATTTTCATGAATGCACCAAACCAGAAGACCAAATTGCTTTTTAAATAATGGATTTGTATTCTAACCGGTCGCAATGAATCATGATGTATGTTCCTTGTGGTGTGAGAATGACGACTTCTTAAAGTTTCTATAACTTGCTGTGACATCGGTACAATTGGCCCTTGACGCACTGGCCTCAAGTCAGTTATCATACTTGTGTAAGACCTAATTGATAAGACATAGTTAATGTTTGGAAAAACGATTGAAAGTCAAAGAAGGATAACCTTTCAACTGTATGGCCAGGCGATGGGGCAGGGGATATGGAACGCAGAATAAAGTCTTCGGATGTAATATTGCTGTTATTGGTCTAAACGAAAATACAAACATACATGATATACAAACTCGTGTTTAAATGCGATTAACAATAATTTTTCTTTCACTGCTAATTTTTTGTATCAATCTCTCAATAGGCCAGTTCCACCTCAAAAAATCTCACTGAGATCTTAAAGGCTGAAACACAATCACGCCTTAGCTTCGGCTTCGCCTGACGTTTACGAGTTCAGCCATAGGAATTCAATGCATGCTATCACAATGTCGCTTCGATCTCACGTTTCGTACGTAATATCACGTAGCGTGAATCCAAACGGAAGCTCTATTTCAAACATACTGAACATTTGCTTTGTCTGACAGCTGAACAGCTGTTAAAAAATGCATTTGTTTTTGGAGGCATGAAGATTATAGAGGGAAAACTGTCATTTAAAGCAAACTCGTAACGCAAACGAAGCCGAAGATGAAACACAAACACGCTTTATCTTCGGCTTCGCATGATGTTTACCAGTTCAGCCTTAGACCTGACGTTTCGTACGTAATGTTACGTAACGTGACTCCAAACGGAAGCTCTTGTTAAAGAATGCTGAACATTTGCTTTGTTTGACAGCTCAACAGCTGTTAAAAAGTACACAAACAAAATTTATTTGTTTTTGGAGTGATGATGATGAAGGAGAACTGTCATTCAAAGCAAACTGGAAGTATCGTAACGCACACGAAGCTGAAGCGTATTTGTGTTTTAGCCATTAATGTCACTCTGACTAAGGAAAATTGATGAGGTGGTGAGATAATTACGTTACGCAACGTTGAAATTGCTGACAGAGAAATCAAGCGCCGACTTTTTGTGAGATTTTGTCAGGCGGAACTGGCCTAAGAATTCCTGCAACGACTTTTTGAGAGATTTTGTCAGGTGGAACTGGCCTAAGGATTCCTGTACCGACTTTTTGAGCGATTTTGACAGGTGGAACTGGCCTAAGGATTCCTGCTCACTTCAAAAAATTAAAATGTAAATAACTGCTTGTTTGTATGCAAACTGTTCACTTTGATAGATCGCAGTTCGTAGGTATCATAGTCAGTGAGTAAGAGATCAAGAATCACTTTAGGATCAACGTCATTTTGTTACAAATTATAACAACCTTGGAGTATAAGAGCGAAAAATGGCAACAATTCTTAATAATTTTTAACTTTTGTTATTAAACTAACGCAGCCAATCAGTTTTATTTATTAAAACACTTGGCAGTGGCAATACTCGTAGTAAAGGGTGTAAGTAACGCTGAAACCCCAAACTGCGCCAAATTTTCAGAAGAGAAAGCTCATTTCCATATGAATGGCTTCGTGAATACACAAAATTGTCGAATTTGGGATTCAGAAAATCCTCATGCAATCCATGAGAAACAAATGCACCCACAACGAGTAACTGTCTGGTGCGGATTTTGGTCAGGCGGGTGTGATTGAACGAACCTTATTTTTTTGAAAATGAGGCCAAAATTGGTCATTTCCGGATATTTTATTCCATACTTAATCGGAACATGTCTTCTTTACAATACAATACAAATATCACAGCTCTGGCATAAAATACTTGTTTTTAGTTGAGAATGAAAAAGTGCACTCTACTGAGACACCCTTTACTAAGGTTAAGGAATGTGTTCAAAATTCTGTCAACTTTAGATCTTTGCCTACGAAAATCCAGGCGAGTGATTTGACAGTTCAGACGAGCTAATTTTGCTCATTGCAACTCTCGTGGTGAAAATACTTGTTTTTAGTTTAGAATGAAAAAGTGCACTCTACTGAGACACCCTTTACTAAGGTTAAGGAATGTGTTCAGAATTCTGTCAACTTTAGATCTTTGCCTACGAAAATCCAGGCGAGTGATTTGACAGTTCAGACGAGCTTATTTTGCTCATTGCAACTCTCGTGGTGAAAATACTTGTTTTTAGTTTAGAATGAAAAAGTGCACTCTACTGAGACACCCTTTACTAAGGTTAAGGAATGTGTTCAAAATTCTGTCAACTTTAGATCTTTGCCTACGAAAATCCAGGCGAGTGATTTGATAGTTCAGACGAGCTAATTTTGCTCATTGCAACTCTCGTGGTGAAAATACTTGTTTTTAGTTTAGAATGAAAAAGTGCACTCTACTGAGACACCCTTTACTAAGGTTAAGGAATGTGTTCAGAATTCTGTCAACTTTAGATCTTTGCCTACGAAAATCCAGGCGAGTGATTTGACAGTTCAGACGAGCTTATTTTGCTCATTGCAACTCTCGTGGTGAAAATACTTGTTTTTAGTTTAGAATGAAAAAGTGCACTCTACTGAGACACCCTTTACTAAGGTTAAGGAATGTGTTCAAAATTCTGTCAACTTTAGATCTTTGCCTACGAAAATCCAGGCGAGTGATTTGACAGTTCAGACGAGCTAATTTTGCTCATTGCATTTCTCGTGGTGAATAGCGCCTAATGTAACTCACTTACCTCGATTCGAAATAATTGAATCTCGGAACGGAATCATTTTCTTTTTTTGTAAGTCAACGGTGTAATAGACAAAGTTAATCTACGGACGCAACACATTTAAACTTAGATGAATATTTATAAAATAACGAATCACAACTTAATTATTGAGACAAGGACAGTTTGCATAAATATTATTGTTTAGCTAAAATCTAGGCAACACAAAGGAATGCTTTTGCTGTAAAAATTCTAACCGATTGAATAGAGTTTTCCCTATTTTCGTTGTTATTGTTGTTGTTGGCTGTCCTCCAACTTGGTACGTTCACAGAAGCCGCAGCCGATGATGTCTCAGCAGCATTAATGTAGTTACTATTTCGTACATTTTCCATTGCTCGGCGAGACAATGAACTTGGTATAACTGGCGCCGGACGTGTGGCTTGGGGTCTAATTTACAAAAAAAATGTATCGATCATATGAATGAAGTCGAGCTTTAACGAACGAAATGTAAAAAAACAACAAAATGATAAACAACCTTGTATTTGTTTCCGAGTTTAATGAGTTCAACGATTGTTGTGGTGAGGTGTTGTTGTCATCGACACTAGCTTGACTGATGGTATCCTAAACGAGATATGTATTTTTGTTTATGAATTCTATTCTTTCTACAAATAATTCTAATTTTCTAGTTGAGGCTTATTATTCCTACAAAGAAAAATAAATTTTCTTTAATTACAAAAGTTTTTGTGATGGGTGGCAAGTCAGCCAGACTACTGTTGTGATCGTCCACATCACTTGGCATTCGATCACTATCACTTTCGTCTCCTGTGCCATTGGCGTAGTCGTCGCCTTCGTTATCAACATCATCATCTCTACTAAACGAACCTGAGTACGACGAACAACTGCTGGATCGACTTAAGGATCTACTATTATTGTCAGTGCGTCTAGCAGTGGATGCCGCTCCATCAACCAGTACGGTTGCGTTCTTTTTTTTAAATTGTGTTAATTTGTGATTTTTTAAAATTAAATTAATTACACACAGGAAAGAAGCAAACAAAAATTTTTATTTGTCCAGTAAAATTCGATTGTCAAGATGGCGTTCAGGCATTTTGACATTCTTAAGTTATTATAATTTTTGTTGTTGTTCTAATGTAAGCTACCCCTCAATGTTCGAAACGTCAAACATCATCGACTCATGTTCGAAGAGTAAAACGTCATCGATGCTGTTTGACGTTTGCGACAGAGATTCAGAGAATTAGTCTTATTCTTTCTTTTGTACCGGCAAGAACCATTGTTAAAATAAAACTTAGACTTTAATAAAATAAAACTAAAGAAAATTAGACTTTAATAAAGACTTTTTTACCAAAGACAACTGTCAAACGGAATTCAATATGGATTCCTAGTTCATAAATTTTACTGGACATAAGAATTTAAAAAAATCACACATTCAAAAATTATAAGTAGATACTCGCATTGAGTAGTAACATTCATGCAGAAAGGAAGTGACAAAATTATTCTTTTGTGTTTAAAAAATACCAAACATGCTGGATAGAACACTTTTGTCTGGAAATTCAATACATACCGGATTTCTTTGCGCTTCTGAGTCATCCACACTTATGTGGAACCGTCTTTGAAAGTCGGAAGCAGCCGCATCAACTGCTACCGAATTTGTCGCAGATCTAAAAAGCAAAATCAATTAATCGAATTAATTAACTAACAAGTAGTGATGCACTTACAATAAGGGTCTGTTCCATTGGGTTGTTCGAGCCGTATGATTAACATAATACGTTCGACCATTTGCGTCTTGCCTCTCCTCCCATCCCTGGGGCAAGGGCTCTGATGTATGATTTGGAAACGGATTCTATAAATCAGAGTAATTGTTTAAGTGATTGGTTCAAACGAGAATTAAAAAAAAAAAAGTACCCCTGATTGTGTGCCAGTTATTGAAACATTTTCCACATGATCCCAATCGCCGGAATCGGAATTCGACACTTCGTCACGAATGTAAGCGTGATAAATGTCTAATGTGCCCTTTATTCGGGATTTGGCGCTATAAATATTTCAAAAAATTGTTTAATACTTTCTTGCCAAAATAAATCGTATCAACATAGAATTGTATGTATACAGGACAGAGCACAAAAGAAGACATTGTTTACAAATACAAATACAATTTTGAGAATTACTAAAGAAAAATGATTCTTGATTTAGCCGCCAGGGTTAATTACGTTTAAACTAATCAAACAACTGTAACTGAATTCAACTGAAAAGAAAGGAAAATCACCAGCAACAACAAAACATGTCTGAAAAACAATTTTCTTAAATGCGGTATGCGGCATCTCTTTTGATGCATTTATTTACATTTGTATTCAAAATGGTTTTTTTTTTATCTAGAAAAGATTCAAGCTTATCTTTCAAAATTTTGAACCTAGTTTTAAGACATCGCGCAGAAGAATTCATACATTTTGTCCATTCAATATTAAGTTGATAGTCCAAGTAGTTAATATTCCAATTCAAAATAATGAAACAGGAGACTCACGATCAGGAGTCTTAAGAACGACATCTGAAGCAGACTTTTTTCACAGGAAAACAAAGTTTACCACTTCAGTAAGGATCTGGAGAGTACCTATATAGTTAGCGTTAAGTGTGGGCAATCTCTACTTCGTGGACGGTACAGTACCTGTTGCCTGTTAGCAACAAGACGTCCTCGCGCACCAACTTTTACCTTCAATTCCATTGCTGCAAACAGAAGTTGGCCAACATCATGTCACAATGCAAAACTGAATGTGAATTGGTTTCAAAACACACAATTTTCGAGTTCTACCTTGGCGTGCAAACAGCTTTGATCTTTCTCCAATCGAGACTTTTGTGGTGAAAAATGAAGAAGGAACTGAGAAAAAATCCAGCTTAAGACTTAAATAGCTAGAAACGAAAGATCGAAGAAGTTTGGGATAGCATAACCCCTGATTGTTGCTGTAGTCTTGTGGAAACACGTCGAAATCTAAATAAAGCCGTTATCGAAAACAAAGGTGAAGTCAATTTTACTATTTTTCATTTGCGTCGTATAAGAACTGATAGGTATAAATAGCGGCTACGAGCAGTTTAACTCGGTGGTTCAGGGGTTTGCGCCGTTTTGATACCATAAACGCGTGTGGCTTGTAGTTATGAAGGATTTTATGAGCTTTAGAGCTCCCCTCCATCTTAAGTTTGTGCTTTTGATCTCAAGTTCTAAGAGAAAATGTTACAGAAGTCGTTTGACTCGTAGCCACTTTATTGCGAGAATTTAAATATTTGATTTTCAGTTCGGAGAACGTTCAGGCCATCGAAGAAAGTGTTTCTAATTATTTGGCTCTCATTCAGGCCAGCGAAGGGCACTTGCAGAAGAAGTGGAAATCAGTTTTTTTTTTCTGGCTGGTTCCCTCATGTATTGTAAAGAATGTACAGCTTTATTGCGTGTTCCCCTACAGACCAGTGCATGTTGCAACCAGGTTATGTCTTGTCTGGGAATACATATACGAGGTGTGACAATTAAGTAATGAGACTGATTCCATAAAAACCGTATATTTCAAAATTATTCTACAACTCTGCCATCCCCTTCAAAGTAGTCCCCTTGGGCAGCTATACAACGATTCCAACGCGTTTTCCATGCTTCGTAACATTTCTGGAACGCTTCGACTGGGATGTCCGCGAGTACCCTCGTCACGGCCGCTTGGATGTCCTCAATCGACTCAAAATGGGTTCCTTTGACCACCGATCTTGTTCTAGGGAACCAAAAAAAATCACAGGCTGACATATCGGGCAAATAAAGCGGTTGTTGCAACACGGCGATCCCTTTAGAGGCCAAACACTGGGACAAGCTGAGGACGGTGTGGCACGGTTCCTTGGAACCATCTTCGCGCACAACTTTCTCATCCCAAAATGGTCGGTTAAAATTTGTCTGACTGTTTCACGGTTCATACCCAGTTGCGACGCCAACATTCGAACTGTTAAACGCCGATCTTCACGGGTAAGGGCGCGCACACGCTGCGCATTCATGTCAGTCCGCACCTCGACTGGTCTCCCGCTCTGTACCTCGTCTTCCACGCTTTCACTCCCCTCCTTTAACTCTTTATGCCATCGAAACATCTGGGCACGACTAAGAGCACTATCACTATGCACTTTTACAATTTTAGATACGTTTCCGAAGCTGTTTCGCCCAATTTGACGCATTTTTAAGACGATGTAAGAAATTTTTTTCCCTTTCTGATCTGGCTACCATCTATAAAACATATATACGTTCAAAGCTTGATTACAACTCCAACGTTTGGGCTGGTGCTCCAGCGACGTACTTAAGTCTTTTGGACAGTATTCAAAACAGAGCATTCAAGATGATTGGTGAACATACCATCGTTGAGACATTTACGTCACTTGAACATCGACGTAGTGTCTCATGCCTCACCCTCTTTTACCGTTACTTCAACGGTTTATGCTCTAGTGAAATAGCCAGCTGCATTCCTCCCCTTAAGATATTCAACCGTAATACCCGCGCCTCTAGGAATGCCCATCAGTTCACCCTCGAGCCCAACTTCGGACGTACAGTCATGTTCAGGGAATCATTCTTTAGTCGTACTACGCGAATGTGGAACTCTCTTCCACACTCTATGTTCCCCAGTCGTTGCAATGTGCAAGAATTCAAGACCAATGTTAACCGACACCTCATCCTAAACCCTCTCCAACTATCCTACTTTTCCTAACGCCCGCACTGTGCTTTGGCATAAAAAGAGAATAGAAACCCCTTGAGTGCGTGCTCATTATAAAAAAAAAAAAATTTATCGCGACGCGTTGCACTTGATTTCGTTTTTCCATTTTCGTGATAGCCCAGGAGCCCCCATACAAGAAATTACCGTCATCGCGCCCACTAAAATTTTTAATGAGGAATAAAATTTAAGGCCAAGACGAATAAGATTCGCTTGATCGGCGGCGTGAATTGAGTTAGCCGGAAAGGCCGCGCATACCAGTTGCAATGTTTTGAAATGTCTGCATCATGACGGATTCTATTTTTATTTCTTTCATTGCACGCGTCCTAGTGTTAGATTTATAAATACCTTGGTTTGTTTGCTTTCAAGCTGCCGAAAGATTGCTCAATTCAGATTTTTTATAAACGAAACTACTGTAGTTTGTAATAAAAATACAGTACTTTAGGTCATAATAAAACCTTGTTTGCGCAGTACTTTCGGCAGCTTGAAAGCAAACAAACCAAGGTATTTCTACATCTAACATAAGGACGCGTGTAATGAAAGAAGCAGAAATAGAATACGTGATGATGGAGACATTTCACAGTAATTCACCAAATTGTAACAGGTATACGCGGCCTTTCCTGCTAACTAAATTTACGCCGACCAAGCGAATCTTATTGGTCTTGGCTTTAACTTTTATTCCTCATCAAAAGATTTAGTGGGCGCGATGACGGGAATTTCTTGTATGGGGGCTCCACACCTAATAGAATTACGGCAGGAAAAAAATTCATGACAGAAATTTTCAATGATTGCTATAACCGACCTATCAGAAAAATTCCAATGATGTGTTTCAATGATGAAAACCATCCTTTACATGATCCAACCATCTAAGTCGTTAGACGTTTACTTTTTTTATGGCTAGGTCAGTGTCCTTGAACAGCTAATTAAGTTCTTGATTGAATCTTCGTCTCCATTCTCCATTTATGTATACGGGACCAACAATTACTCGCAGAATTTTTCTTTCGAAGCAGTCCCGAGCATAATCGATGTTGTCAAGGTCAATGGGTCATATTTCAAAAGATGAGCAAGAGCTCAGAGTCTGAGCTGACGAGCTTGAACTCATATGTGAGATCGATCGAGCAGGGCGGAATTCAGACTCAGTTTTGTATGCAAAAAAAACGAGTTCAAGCTCAACAGCTAATTCTCGTTGAAATTGAGATCGATCTCAAAGCTCTTTTTGTGGCTTAGTTATGATTATACTTTATGCGAAGCGCGTGAAAAAAAATGTCGTCTGAAAGTGATAATGATGCAAGATCGGAAGTTATTATTATTCATGTGACTACATAGGAAAGAGTTTTTCAAAATACGGGAGTCGTGTAAGGATCCTGGCCAGCAAACTTCAACACTTGTAAGCTTTTCTTCCGCATTGCATGAAGCTTGAACATTAATGGAGCAGTATCTTTTACGATTAATGTACTCCTCATGATAGGTCAAAGGTTTCCTTATTCGGACATAAGTGCAATCTAGAGCACCAATAGCATAAGGAAACTCGTACTTCCTGCTCCATAACCTTTGCACTTTTGGATTTCTTCCACAGCATGTGGAAATATAATCCAATTCTATGCATGTCTTGCTATTTCTGCAGATACTTGCTGTATCACTGTTGATTGATGAACTCCAACGTCTTCACCAAAACTCCAATTTGGAACCCGGGGTCTCCTATGTATTGCAGAAAGATTCTTATTTTTTCTTGGTTTGTGAAAGTACCACCATGTGTTTCTGAGCTCGGCCCAAAAAATTCTTCCATCAACAATCACACACCTTCTTCACTAAACCGATACAGGTTAGGTTAGGTTTGGTAAAATGGGCTGACAGTTGGTTTTGTTACCGTCACACTTAGATCAATGTTGATCCCTTGTGATACTCTGAAGTATTGTAACTTCTGAAGTGTTTTAATGGTTAGTCGAGCCATTTGGTGGACTTGATAAAGTTCAGTAGGCGATTGCCTGGGAGTTCAGATAGTTCTTCTAGTTCGTTCATTAAAGAAATAGTTGCCTAAAAATTTATATCTAGTACGGCAGAGTGCTAGACAGTGGCATAGAAAGTGAGCCGTGTTCTCGTGCTCTTCTTCATTGCCGCAGCCTCTACATAATGTCGTCTTTACTAAGCCTCATCTTCTTTTTTTGGTAGGTTATGTCCCGTTATCACGCTTATAAGGGATCTGAGGGACGGTTTTTTAAGAAGTAGAATCCTATCGAATTTTTTCTTGTCGTAATAAGGCCAGAGTTTCCTGGTATTACCGCAGGTTTCTATAGTAGGTTCCATCTATCATTTGCTTTTTGAATGATAGTTTTACTAATGTTTCTTTTTAATTCGCATTGAGGGATTCTAATGTTATGGACCATGAGAGAGGGATCAAGTACCGAGCCTTCTCTTGCAAGCTCATCCGCTTTTTCGTTTCCCGGCACACCACTGTGACCGCGAACCCAGCAGAGTCTTACGTAATGCTGCATACCAAGAACCCTTGGCTCTTCGCGACAGAAAGAAACAAGCTTTGACTTGATTTGCGTGGCAGAGATTGCTTTTATTGCTGCTTGGCTTGGCACCCGTGAAATAGCTATAACTCCAGCCAAACAAAGAAATTGACGGAAAAAGCCATTGGTGGAAGCACCTCTAAGTTGCTATCGTTGTTCAAACAACAAAAATGGAAATAACGGACGCAGCCTAACTGCAGTGTTAAATAACACAAAAACAAAACTATATCAATGAAAAAGGTGATATCAGCGTGTGATATTGCCATTATGGATATTTGATTAGCAGCGTTTTTCACTGCCAAGATGTCGGCTTGGAAGACAATGCTATGGTCGGGAGTCTGAATGAACTGGCAAGGTTAAGATTTTCCGAATAGAAACCTGCCCCTACTCCAGTAATCATTTTCGAACCATCAGTAAAGATGGTAAAGTTCAATTCATTAGTGTAAGGTACTCTGTTTTCCCAATCTTCTCTATTGGAGTAAACTAATACAACCGACGAAAATCTTCTCCAATTGGACACCTTCTTTCTTTATAAATTCTTTGTCCGACATAATTAACAATAAACTCGGGCATCCTTACGGTTTTATATGAACTGAGTTCAAGAAAGGCCATGCTTAACAATTTGTGAGATCGATCTCATGTAACCAAGTGTTTTCTCATCTTTTTGCATATGAAAACGAGCACAATCTCATGGCGAGCTTTCGTTTTGAGATCGATCTCATCCCTCTGAGATTGAACTCACCAAGTGAGATCTAACTCGGTCAGTAATTTTTTTTTTTGCATACAACCTTAAGAAAGTTCTCAAAAAAGTGAGTAAAGAGTTTGATCTCATCTTTTTGCATATGACCCAATGTTTCTGCACCCTAGGGACACTAGGATACATACTTAATTGCTTTCCATAGTCCAAAGAAGCATCGATGGGTAAGTGTGATTTTTCGTTATAGTATATAGCGGATCCTATAGGTTCCTTAACTACCTCGGAGTTAAATCTTTCTATACTTGTTGCCAATTAAAATTTATCCAACGTGGTATAGCTTCTTTTTTCAACAGCGGAAAGCAAATTCTACTTTGTTCGAATATTGTTGCCAAAGCAAACATACCAAACAAACAGCCTTTACAGGTTAAAGTAATATTTGTTGGATTTGTGCACGTGCCGTTGATTTTCTACCTTAACCGCAGACCAAGCAGTTGTAAAAATCAGTCCCTAATCGGTTAGCTATTGAAACACGTTTACATTCCTGTTTTTGAGGTTCAGACATTATCGACTTCCTTATTTTATTACCATGTTGTCGTACCGGATATTTTAACGTTAAAAAATGTTAAATAATTTTACGAGTTTTCGTGTAACTGCATGTCTTTCTCTTTACTAAAGGCAAACAATACCAATTGAGGATAAGCTGGAATCGCTAGGTAAATTGTCAAAAATTTGACACCGCAATTTCTGTTTTGTTGTTGCTGCTAAGAAAATCGAATTATGACCAAAAGAAAAATTACAAACATTAAAAAATAAAAAAATGCAAAATCATAAACATACCCTACTGACCTTCTAGGCCGCAGTGAGTAACTTTTTGGATTTATAGTTCTGCCTTCTTGTTCTTTGGGTAAATTAACCAAAGTCAGTTCGACCATGCCAAGAAAATCATCACGGGTTAAGCGATTTTCATCAAATACTTGAAATACTAATTTTTGTTCGTTTGGTTTCACCTGAAAAGACAATTTTTTTCTTACAAACCATTTTTTTGTTGGCTTAAAGCTCCATTGAACTCACCCTAAAAATAAATTCCTCATTCCACATTGGATTTAAAGTCTGCACAATGTTTGGTTGTCGAAAAAGAAAATCATAAAAAATTAATCAGTTGAGTTCGGTTCATGTGCCCTTAAACAACCACAAGCTTACCTTCTTTTTAGTCTTAGTAAGGACCGAGTCGATATTTATATCACCATGAATTGTGTTGAGGTCGATTCTGACATAAGGATCACTGCAGGCAAGAAATGTATTGACAAAAAAACTTATCGATTGCAGCCTAATTCTTACCTGGCTCCAAAAATGTCTTTTTTTGCTAGGGATTGTCCTCCAAGTACTCTAATGCGTAACTGACTTATCTCAGTGTCATTCTGTGAAGAAAACAAAGAAAAGCGGAAAACGAATTAAAATACGCATTCAATTACATTACATCGAATTATTTTATAAGAATATCCCTAACGCTATAGACAGCCCAACAAAGACGAATGCGATGACAGTCTGCTTTAAATAGTCTGACATTTAACTGTTAAGTGGTCATTTATATGGACGAGGACGGGCGCTTATTTGAGTTTTAATTTTATTTTCGTTCACTGACCATCCATGTGACATCATTAAGAAAAAAAATGACATTTTAGGGGGCGAATGGTGGGCGAAGCGAAGTGACGTTATAATATGTAATTTTTGTTGTCATGTCAGCAGATACTGTACGCGGGGCGATTTGTCAATTTACAAGATAGAAAAAGAACAGAACTCAAGAAAAGAACTTGTAATCGTTTTTGAGACATCCATTTACTTGGGTGGTACTTAATTCAATTTGGGTTTTTTTTTGTTTTGTTTTTTAAGCCGAACAGACGCCATAGAATTTTGTTGACATACTAAGTGCTGCGTTTATATAAGTTTTGTTGATTTACATTTTTTTTTTACTATTTGCTTAAAGCTGGGATCTTTTTTTAACAATGAGATCATCTTAACGTTCGCCGGGCGATAACACGTTGTTTCTTAGCGAAACCAAATTTAGGGCGTAGGATTCTCTTGTATTGTATGGGATATGAAATTCTCACAAATTTTAGCTACCATTTGAAGACAGTTTTAATAATGGATTAGACTGTAGAAAGGCAGACAACAGATGGACGAAATCATTTTTGAACTTCTCTGCCGTTGTCATACCTATTGCATTGGATGTCAAGGTCAACTAGCGTCCCCTAACAACAACTCACAAAAGAAGAGCAATTCTCCAGTCGGAGTCGGCGCGACGGTGTTTACCAGTAAGAAACCTTTCTATCATATTGGCTGCAACGACATGTTCGGATTCAGGCTTATGATAGTTCTTTTTCTTTTGAGTCTAACTAAATTTACATTAACTAGCTGAACCCGCTATCCTCATCTTGCCTCCCTTCAGATTAACTCCAGACTAGTAATGTAACACAGAATTTATAAAAATTCAATGATATCTGATGATGATGACACACTGTGGCGTATGAGTACTTTATTTTTATTTTTTTGTTTATCATTGGTATTGTGAGTTTTAAAATTTCATATAAATACTAAATTCGGCATAAATAAATGGTGGATTAAAACAATATCTCTTTGCCGGGCAAAGAGTTTTTAAGTTTATAGCGTCAACATCGATATAATTTGCAGCTAAGATAAGGTAAGGATTAATAAACTGCTCAAAACAAAATAGGGCCCACTAAGTTTTTTGGGTTTCTCTTGAAAAAAATTAATGTTAATTTTTTTTTTTTTTGTTATAATGCTTAAGCTTAGTATTAAGTAATAGTGTACACAATTTTTACACAGAAAAAAAAATTTATGGGAAAACTTACAAAAAAAAAATTAATTTTCATTGATTGTTATTATGATTTGTTGTTGATTTGTTTTGCTTAGTAGCTAGCAGGGCTTCCTCTGCTCCGTATGCACTGTATAAGCCTATCTGGTACGCTCTCGATCAGATGCTTCACATTTCCTTCTGGTATGCGCTCCCAACAGGTTTTTAATGCGTTTATAAGCTCCTGCTTAGTGTTGACGCTGCTGTAGTTTTCTTTTAGGCTTTTCTTAAGCTGGTCCCATAAATGCTCGATGGGATTTAGATCCGGGCTCTTTGGCAAAAGGGAAATACTGGCGTCAGAAAGAGCTGCTTGTGTGATACGGGCCGTGTGTGGGCGAGCGTTGTTTTGCATCAGAACAAACCCATCGCCAACTCTTTGTACAAATGGGATCACAACAGGCCGTATCACCTTTTCAATATAACTGGCGGCGGTGACGGTGCCCTCATCCGGAATAATCAGCTCTGTTCTGCCGACTAGACTTATTCCAGCCCATACCATAACACTAGGCCCCCAAACCGGTCACTTCCGTGAATACACGGTTCGGAAAAACGTTGACCTGGCCTTCTCCACACGCGTACTCGGTTATCATCACTCAAAAACTTTATCTTGCATTCATCTGTAAAGAGTACGGATCTCCAGTTGTCCATGGCCCAATTGGAATGCTCGCGGGCATACCTTAACCGCGCTGCCCTATGTGCGGGTGTAAGTTTCGGCCGAATAGCACGCACTCTGGAACGTTGACCATCTTCGTGAAGTCGATTACGAATGGTTTGATCACTGACTTGAGTACCAGTTGACTGCCGCAGTTGAGTTTGTAAGGCCCGGGCGGTTACAGTACGCTCCCGACGTGCAGTTATTCGAATGTACCGGTCGTCATGCTGAGTTGTGGCTCGAATTCTTCCTGATCCAGGTCTCCCTGCCACGCTCCCGGTTTCCCGGAAGCGTTCCCTTACGTTTCGGATAGCACGCCACGACACACCGATACGGTTTTCAACAGCCCTTTGAGACATTCTTGCTCCAGCATATGTATCGCTCTAATTGAGTTTTCAGTATCTAAATGACGTCTAGAACCGGGCATGGTAATCACGTTTAGTCATGAAAAAATAAGGAACAGCAATCAACCAAAAGAACACTAAGCAACAACGCTAAGATCGGACTGAGAAAAAAAATGCAATAATTTTTGCATTAATTTTTTTTTAGAGCGATGGGCTTTTTTTAGATATTAACTTAGAGGTCACGGTAAAATTGTTGTTGAAATTGTTGATATGGACTCAAACAGATACAAGCTCTACAATAAAATGCTTCGCTTTTATAATGTTCACCAATTAAGTATTTTTGATGCAAAATACAAGATGAATCTCGGGTGGGCCCTATTTTGTTTTCAGTAGTTTATTATGTTGATAAAATTCTTAGGCAATTATGCATACATTTAGACCAAATCTGATTACTTTAAAAATATTTATAGTGAGTCAAACTTATGAGATGGCCATATATTGCCGTGAACCTTTTTTAGACCGTTTAAATAGGAATAATTATAACTTGAACCGATTACACAGCACAGGCAACGGAAACCTTCATATATGCATAATTTTCCCCGTTAAGCAACATTTTTCACTGATGCTTTGCTCTTATTATTCGCAGCGTAACGTTGTATAGCTTAAAGCCTTCCTCGATGAATGGACTATTTAACACAAAAACAATTGTTCAATTTGATTAAGCAGTTCCTAAGATTAGCGCGTTCAAACAAAGAAACTATATAGCTAGCTTTATATATTAGTATAGATTTTAATTACCTACATGTTTTTATTTTTTAATGTTTTTTTTTATGAGTTAAAATTTGGAATACAGGAGAAAGTTCGTACGACCCAGTCGTGCACATATTTTCTACTTTACAATGTTTCTTCTTTATAAGTTTAGGAACGCATTTTCATATATTTCAGCTTTATTTCTAAATTTCTTCTACGTTATCACTTATCACCAATATAATTGCAGAAATATTTCTTAGTTTCTGATTTTTGACATAATTACTTTTCTCATTCGATTTTGTTTCCATATCCCTTGGGCCTAATTCGACGTTATTTCCATTTCAAATGGAAATAAAGTCAATTCAACTTTATTTCACGGCACCTATTCCTCTTCATCTGCCACCTATATTTATATTTGCTAAGGGATTTATATTTAAACTCGGATTAACATTGGCATTAACATTAACATTAATAAGAGAATTAGATTTGGGTTCCGTAGGTTGAGCTTGTGGCTCTTCTTTTGCCTTTGGCTCTTCCTTTGCCTTTGGCTCTTCTTTTGCCTCTGGTTCTTCCTCTGTCTCAGGCTCTTCCTCGTTTTTTTCTGGCGCGGCATTGTAATAATTATAATTTGTTTCGGGATTATAATGGAAATCCGGACTAAAATCAAAATCTATATTTGTTTTCTTATAAGAATTAGATATGTATGTCTTGTATTTCTTCTTCTTCCTCTCTTTCTTCCCTTTCTTCCTTCTCTTCCCTTTACCAGGCTTTTTATATTTTGTTTTGCTTTTCTTATTCTTCTTCTTCTTTTTTTTTGATTTTCTTCTAGGCCTTGCCAAACACGGAAGTCTAGGATTATCTAAACTCTGATCATCGTACTCTGGTCCATTCCACTTCAACGGATAGAGTCTCTCCCATATGTCAAAGCGTTCCAAAAACAGTCCCTCATTCATAACCAGCTCTTCTCCGATTTCCAAGAAGTTTTCCTTCGTCAAATCTAATGGTTTCCAATCAACAACCTTGAGGTATTCGTCCTCAGGATTGTTAGGGTTTCTTTTAAAATCGAAATTAATGAAGTCATTCATGAAATTGTCACAACAAAGTTTACCCAGCTTCAGCAAATTGTGAAAGGATTCTTGTTAGTCTCTCAATTGTCTTGTCTTCAGGATCACTTTCATGATGAACTGAACCATAAGCCCTTTCTCCATCTCCAGGATATAAAAAGTCGCTAAAATGTCCCTTATACGAGTATCGATAGTAATAAACGGGCACATATCTTGCTGCAAGATGGGCAAATCGGTGAACCGGAAAACCAATAATTGCATCACTGAAAAGCTAAGAAAAAATTGTTAAGTCGTTTAAAAAATAAACATTCCACATCGAGTGTTAACCTTTCCAAACGGTTCCAACGGAATGTCACCGCCCAAAGTCTGGTTCTGGAAGTATTCACGTCGAAGAACAGTGCTGACGTACTTCGATTTTGGTGTATTTCTTTCGTATTTGAGAATTATTGGCGCCTGTGTTTCCCACTCTTCGTTCAATTCTTTCGTTAAGTTTTTATTTCGGAGCATAACTGTAAAGCAAAATTTTAGTAAAAACCAATGAGGCCACCATTTCGTTCGACTAACATTTTGGGATTCGCACAAATTCATCATTGGTCATTCCAGCAATGAGCGGGTTTCTCTGGAATCGTCCCTCTTGAAAGGCTTCGGTAGGATCTTCAACAAGGAATCTCTCTTGTCCATGATCTTTTTCGATTACTTGGAGCATAAAGTAGCCAAGGTTGTGTAAATCAAGGAACGTCCTTACGAATTCCTCAGCTGGGGTCTAGAATTTTCGAATTCGGATTCAAACCACTCACAAAAGCGGAAAACCAAAAAGTGTACCTACCTCCCTCAAACATTGCATCATATCATTGAAGTTTGTTGTAGGACAACTGACTAGTTCAGCTTGCTTCTTTGCCAAGTCCAAGTGATTTTCGGGATATTTCTGGAGTGGTATCGGCGAGGCACTCATTGCAATTCCCCTATGAAACAATCCCTTCGACATCGGCGACATCATATGAAAACCAACGCTCTCACCAAGCAATGTCACTGAATTTGGATCGCCTCCGAAATTTTGTATGTGCTGCTTAACCCAGCGCAAAGCCAGAACCTGATCTTTGTAACCAGCATTGCCAGGTGCATCAGGTGTTCCAGTGGCTAGAAATCCCAATGCTCCCATACGATAACCAATTGTCACAAGCACTATATCACGGTCCATTAGAAATTCTGGGCCGGCAAAGGATTTACTGAGTGCAGAGACAACAACTGGCCTCAGAATGTTTGTACTGAGATCTTTCGTGTAAACATTCAGTCGAAGACAATCCTCTGAGTTGTCGGTTGAATTGAAAGGCTCTTGTGGACATTGTGGGCCATCTTCAGTCGCATCGAATGTTTTTGGTTTCCAGGCTCCGGCTGGTTGAGGATTCTTGAAGCGTAAGTCGCCGACCGGAGACTTGCCATACCGGATACCTCGAAATGCATTGAAATCTTTTCCCAAACGAGGTCTTAAAACAACTCCACGAATTTTACCTAAACTCGTCGAGACTTCGATTGCGTTCGCGTTCCAAGAACTAATAGCGATACAGAAAACGACCAAAAGAGTTGTCATTCTGAGAAATGACTGGGTAGTTTACGTGATTTATTTAGTTTTTATCTAGTTTCCAAGACGAAGTTAAAGGCGTTTAAATGTAATTCGACTTGTTCCACTTGATTTTTGTTTCCGTAACCCAAGGTCAAGTGCAGACCCGTATTCGGAAGGGGGTATGAATTTTGCCTGATTCAAATAATAATTGAATTTGATGGCATTTCCAAAACCCGATTTCGCTTTTTTTTTGGAATTTTCAAAAGGCCTTTAAACAGAAATTTGCTTGCAAGTTGGGTCTATAGAATTGATATAAGAAAACCACACCTGCATTTATTCCATCCACAATGGTAGCTTAATTAAAGTAATTAGCGTTTATAACCAATTTAGTGATTTCTATTCAGTTCATAGCAAAAAAAAAATTAAAAACAAGCCGACCCTGCGAACCTCGTCTCGCCACCCTTTAGAGCAACTCCAGAATAATTATTATTTACGGAAATTTTGTTAAAACTTTCGACCTTTATTTGGTTTTTCCAGTTTTCCCATTCTTCCATGTGTTTTTACCTATTTCTTTTTTTTCACAGAAAACATCACCGAATACAACAGTATTAACCATGACAATTTCACAAATATCTGTTGAGTCATTTCGGAGTCCATAAAGGACATTCATTTAAAAAGCAAAAAAAATACATTGGACCAATGAACTACTACATTGTCTCAATGTACTTATTCATTGGCTTAATGTAGTATACATAAATTCAATGTAAAAACTACGCCGTTTTCAAAGGAAGCTTTTTAGAGTGTTTGCATGTACTGCATACATTGTCTTAATGTATCCTACATTGACTCAATGAATAGTTATATTAGGGAAACAAATCTACCTTATGTACTTTGTACATTATCTTAATGTAAGGAACATTAGTTAATGAACGCTGTTATTGATTAATGTACATTGTGTCAATGTACTTCTACATCGGCTGAAAAATAATGCAAAGTACATCGAGACAATGTTGAAATACATTGTATTTACGTACCTTTTCGGTTCATTGTACAAACAAACAAACGAACATACATCCATTTCTATATATATAGAGAAGAGATATTTATGAAAAATAAAACGAAAGTAACAACTTGCAGTAGGTGTGTTTTATGCATACCAAAAGAATATAATGAAAGTGATCAACAGAGCAAATAATCAAATAGTCGTTATTAAAACAAAAATAGAAAAAAAACAAGAACCCTTGTCCCGTGTCGAGTACGTAGTAGACAAGACAGAGATAGCACGATTAATTTACACAATTATTACCCATTAGCGAGTGTCATTGATAAGATGTTAAATTTTACGATAGCAACGCTAAAGCATAAGACTTACTTTATTTTCTGTTTTGTCCACATTTATTATGACGGTACCTATGTAGTGTTATCAAAGAAATTTCATATCTTTCAGATAAATTATTTTTTCTCGTTCGTGTGTGTGTGTTTAGGTAAACTAACTCAAATCACGAGGGTATAAGCTCGAGTGACTAAGCTTTTAGCAAGTAAATCTAATTCTACTTATACAAGGAATGTTGAAGTTGCTCTTGAAATTGAAATTAAAAAAAAAATTGACAACAACAAAGTTTAAAAACACACGCAATCGTGAGGCTTGGATATGAATAATTTAGCTTAAAGTCGAGTATCCTAGAATTAGAAGAACGTGAGGAATTTTTGAATAGACGGTTTAATAAGTCCTGCTACACAGACGATTAATCGATAAAGGTACATCAAAAGTACCTACATTGTAGTAACCTATACTTAGGGACTTTTAAGAGTTGTGTTTTTTTTTTTTTGTTGGAAGAGAGGTTGAAAAGGAGTACGCTTGAAAAGATAACGAGCTGACATAAGGACGGTGGAAGCGGAAGTGTATTTATGAAAATGAGGTCAGGTTGGTTGGTTGTTTGCGAGTAGTATCCTTTGCTTGTCGTTTTGCATGTTAAAGTGCAGCTATCACTTGGAGATGTATCTTTCTAGACGTATTTTTTTTTGCTTGTACATTTAACCTTCAAACGTAGAAAGGGAGATAAAGAGAGAGAGAGAGAGAGCAAGAGGAAATTGTAAATTTTAAAATCTCTGTTCCTGATTCAAGTCATAATGATTATGGTGAAATGATTCAAGTTTTGTTGAAAGTAGTTGGAAAGCTTCACCGTCGAAACAGATGATTCATTTGTTCGAGAATACAATGTTCTGTATGGCATGTTGTTAAAAATAAAATCTTTAACGGACTTTGGTCAGTGGATTTCCCTCAAGGGAATAACTTGTTGACGTTGTTGAAATGTAAAATAATTTTTCCTTCAGAAGTGATGAAATTGCAATTTGGTTTCCAGTTTCATTCCCAGCTGATTGTAGTGTCTTTCAGGCCGAGATCTTTGCCATTGAAAAAGCAGCTGAATTGGCACATCACGAAAAGCTAAGCTCTTCGGAGATTACTTTTTTCGTGGACAGCCAGGCTGCTATCAAAGCCTTAGCCAGTGAGACCATAAGATCAAAAGCAGTTTTAAACTGTAGGAAGGAATTAAATAAAATCTGCCACACTAACCAGGTAAGGCTCTGCTGGGTTCCTGGACATAGCAATATAGAAGGGAACGAAATAGTAGATGAACTAGCCAGGAAAGGGTCAGAAGCAGACACAAGTAGTAGCGACCATTCAGTTAGGGGACCACTCGTCCCGATTGGGGTACTCAAGAGGAAGATAGACCTTAAATTAAAAGAGAAAATCAATAACTCCTGGAAATCCAGGGACGATTGCGTAATCTCTAGAAGTTTATGGCCTAACACAAACGAAAAGGAAACTCGGTATATTCTATCGCTGAGTAAAAAGAACATTAAAATCTTGATAGGTGTACAAACGGGTCATTGCGCCATTGGCACAATGGCCAACAAGATAGGGGCATTTGCACCCGATTTTTGTAGGAGCTGTCAGGATGAGGAGGAAATAGAAACCATTAAACATCCGCTCTGTGACTATCCGAACCTCCAAACTAGCCGACTCCGTCATTTCGAAAACAGGTTTGTTGGAGAACTGGATGATCAAGCACAGGTCTCAATGGCAAACATGAGGAAATTTATAGATAGCACAGGCTGGTTTGTTAACGAGCCAGTCTACGTTAATCGATTTTGAGAAGCATCGATGCTAACTTTTATTTTTATAGGGGATCACAATGGACCAATAGGCCCCCGTGTATGCAACAGCTCACGCTGTGCACAACCCTCATAACTTAACCTAACTTAACCTTCCAGTTTCACTTGAAGACCGTACAAAATCCAATCTGACAGACATTGGCATGGTAAAAACCGAATAGTTTATAATTTTTGACTGTAATAAACCAAAACTAATACGTAGAAAGAGAGAAATCAAGGTTTGTTGCGGCTCCACATTTTATATGCAGTTTTCGTAATCATATGAGTTTTTCACTCTTTTGTTCCCCAACGGTTTTCGATTAGTTTCCATTTTTGGTGACGGGAAAGATGGTCATTAGAATTATTTCTTGATTAAGAGCTCTCCAGGCAGTCCTATCGTCATATAGGTGTCTAAAATTACAGATCTCAAGGGTGTTATCTTTAGCTGTGGTCGTCCTCTGCTACAACGCGACGTTCTTCCGATGAAGAGCTGTGAATCTTCTGAGCTTGAGTATGTTTTCAATTAAACTTGAACTTTCCGTCCAATTGGATGTCAGTCCGTTTTGTTGGCTGTACAATTTTTAATTTTCTTCTGCAATCGTCGTTGAAGCAAACAGGACCAATGATCACTCGAATGACTGTCGGTTTATACACATACCTTCCGCATCAGAAATTTGTTAAACGGACTTTAAATGATCGTGCCTTTCGGATTAGTTTCAGAACTCGTCTGAATCTCTTTTGTATAAACAAATTGGTAAAGTCCTTGGCGATTCTTATGGCACAGCCTGAGTCTTTCCTTCGAAAAAAGTAAGGATTTTTTTTTTTCATAATTTAAGCGCCCTAAAATTATGTTCCGTAAACTTACCCTAAATACGCCAGAGACACAGTCCTTGTATTGGTCTTGAATATCTGAATCTTTATATATATAAAAATGAGTGTAAGTTTGTATGTCTTTTATGAACTCCGAAATGGCCCAACAGATTTATGTGAAATGTTCATGGTCAATACTGCTTTATTCGCAGTGATGGTTTCTGTGAAAAAAAAAATTTGAATTTCTAATGGAAAATAGAAAATCTTAATGAACAACTCGGAAAACTCATTGATTTTCAAGGAAAAAGTTGCACGTAACTGTAGGTGCACTGATTTTCAAATGGAAAAATGGAAAATGTTCGATTGGGGACTCGGAAAACTCTGCGAGCACGAAATAATTCAAGCCCTAAAATCAAGTTTTTGCATAGAATTTAATTTGCATAAATTTGTTTCTATGTCCTGTAGGGATTCTTAATCCGCTCAAACCTCAATGCGTTTTTATATAGTGAAATCGGGTTTTCGAAATGCCATCAAATTCAAATGCCCATCAAGTTAGCACTACAACTTTGGAATTTAAAAAAAGTAATTATGCAATTAATTGTCGTGAATTTGTCGTAAATTTGTCGTGAAACAAAAAAATTTGTCGCGTACTTATTTTAAAAGTTAGCCCCTGGTAGTGCTAACTTGATGCGAAAGTTAGCACTACAACCCTAGATTAGCTAAAGTGGACACGTAAACCGAAAACTGAGTATGCAGATAATTGTCGTGATTTTGTCGCTGGTAAGTAGCGAAACAAAAAAAATTCCAAAAATTTTGAAAAATTTTTTTTTTTGTTAAATGAAGGTAATACCATATGAATTTTTTTTCCCTTAACAGTTTTTTGAACCAAATTTGATGCCAACAATTGTCGTAAGACCCCTTCTGACCAGAAATTCCATAAACGATTTTGTCGAGCCTTTAGATAAGAAGCAGTCGGCCTTTGACTGCAATCACAGGCCGACTGCTTGTTATCTAAAGGCGCGACAAAATCGTTTATGGCATTTCTGGCAAGAAGGGGTCTCATGACAATTGTTGGCAACAAATTTGGTCCAAAAAAGTGTTAAGGGAAAAAAATTTCATATGGTAGTGTTAGGTTGGGAAATTTTCGAAAATCATCCCATATTCATAAACTAAGGGCGCGACAAATTTTTTTAATGAATATTTTGATTTATCTTGTCAATATTTATTGTATTATTACAAAATGTATTATAGTGTTGGGCCAAAAGTTGAAAAAATTGAAAATTTAGAAAACATTTCCTTAACACGTGGTAATTGTGATTGCAGTCAAAGGCCGACTGCTTCTTATCTAAAGGCGCGACAAAATCGTTTATGGAATTTCTGGTCAGAAGGGGTCTTACGACAATTGTTGGCATCAAATTTGGTTCAAAAAAGTGTTAAGGGGAAAAAAATCATATGGTATTAACTTCATTTAACAAAAAAAAAAAAATTTCAAAAATTCCATAAAATTTTTTGGAATTTTTTTTTGTTTTGCTACTTACCAGCGACAAAATCACGACAATTATCTGCATACTCAGTTTTCGGTTTACGTATCCACTTTAGCTAATCTGGGGTTGTAGTGCTAACTTTCGCATCAAGTTAGCACTACCAGGGGCTAACTTTTAAAATAAGTACGCGACAAATTTTTTTGTTTCACGACAAATTTACGACAAATTCACGACAATTAATTGCATAATTACTTTTTTTTAAATTCCAAAGTTGTAGTGCTAACTTGATGGGCATCAAATTCAATTATTATTTGAATCAGGCAAAATTCATACCCACTTCCGAATACGGCTCTGCACTTGACCTTGGATTATGAAAAACAGAAATCAAGTGGAACAAGTCGAATTACATTTAAACGCCCTTAACTTCGTCTTGGAAACTAAATAAAAGCTAAATAAATCACGTAAACTACCCAGTCATTACTGCAAATGACAACTATTTGGGTCGTTTTCTGTATCGCTATTAGTTCTTGGAACGCGAACGCAATCGAAGTCTCTACGAGTTTAGGTGCAATTCGTGGAGTTGTTTTAAGATCTCGTTTGGGAAAAGATTTCAATGCATTTCGAGGTATCCGGTATGGCCAGTCTCCGGTCGGCGACTTACGCTTCAAGAATCCTCAACCAGCAGGAGGCTGGAAACCAAATATATTCGATGCGACTGAAGATGGCCCACAATGTCCACAAGAGCCTTTCAATTCAACCGACAACTCAGAGGATTGTCTTCGACTGAATGTTTACACGAAAGATCTCAGTCCAAATATTCTGAAGCCAGTTGTTGTCTCTGCACTCAGTAAATCCTTTGCCGGTCCAGAATTTCTAATGGAACGTGATATAGTGCTTGTGACAATTGGTTATCGTTTGGGAGCATTGGGATTTCTAGCCACTGGAACACCTGATGCACCTGGCAATGCTGGTCTCAAAGATCAGGTTCTGGCTTTGCGCTGGGTAAAACAGCACATACAAAATTTCGGAGGCGATCCAAATTCAGTGACATTGCTTGGTGCGAGTGTTGGGTTTCATATGATGTCGCCGATGTCGAAGGGATTGTTTCATAGGGGAATTGCAATGAGTGCCTCGCCGATACCACTCCAGAAATATCCCGAAAATCACTTGGACTTGGCAAAGAAGCAAGCTGAACTAGTCAGTTGTCCTACAACAAACTTCAATGATATGATGCAATGTTTGAGGGAGGTAGGTACACTTTTTGGTTTTCCGCTTTTGTGAGTGATTTGAATCCGAATTCGAAAATTCTAGACCCCAGCTGAGGAATTCGTAAGGACGTTCCTTGATTTACACAACCTTGGCTACTTTTTGCTCCAAGTTATCGAAAAAGATCATGGACAAGAGAGATTCCTTGTTGAAGATCCTAGCGAAGCATTTCAAGAGGGACGGTTCCAGAGAACCCCGCTCATTGCTGGAATGACCAATGATGAATTTGTGCGAATCCCAAAATGTTAGTCAAAAGAAATGGGCGCCTCATTGGTTTTTACTTATCTTTTGCTTTATAGTTATGCTCCAAAATAAAAACTTAACGAAAGAATTGAACGAAGAGTGGGAAACACAGGTCCGAAAGACAAGACAATTGAGAGACTAACAAGAATCTTTTCACAATTTGCTGAAACTGGGTAAATTTTCTTATGACAAACAATTTCATGAATGACTTCATTACTTTCGATTTACAAAGAAATCCTAACAACACTGAGGACGAATACCTCAAGGCCGTTGATTGGAAACCATTAGATTTGACGAAGGAAAACTTGAGCTCACTTGAGCTGAGCTGAAAGTGAGCTGAGCTGAAAGTGAGCTGAGCTGAACTAGAAGTGAGCTGAAAGCTGAGCTAAAAGTGAGCTGAGGCGAAAGTGAGCTGAGCTGAAAGTGAGCTGAGCTGAAAGTGAGCTGAGCTGATGGTTGAGCTGAGCTGTCGGTGAGCTGAGCTGTTGGATGAGCTGGGCTGTCGGTGAGCTTATCTGAGCTGTGGGTTGAGCTAACCTAAAGTGAGCTAAGTGAGAGGTAGGTTACATTGATTTGAATTCGAATTTGGAGTATGTATACTTATTGTATATAAGGGCAATCATCATCAGCGGATGGCAATGATTAAAACCTAATTTTTCCATTTTTTATGTGTTTTCTAAACCGATTTTCGGGGCAATCCGGTATTTTTCAGAACGAAATATATATATAGCGACCTAGATTCATATCTTATCTCTCTATTGAGCCATCAACATTCAACTTTCAATAGCGGATGGCAGCGATTTTGACGGATTAAAAACAGTGTATTTTCGGTTTTTTAAGTGTTTTCTAGAGCGATTTTCGGCGCAATCCGGTAACATTTAGAACGAAATATCCCTCTAGCGACCTAGATTCGTATCTTATCTCTCTATTGAGCCATAAACATTCAAATTTCATCAGCGGATGGCAGAGATTTTGACGGATTAAAAACATAATTTTTTCCGTTCTTTAAGTGTCTTCTAGATCGATTTTTAGGGCAATTGGCAAACCGAGTTTGCGAACCTAGTTGGCAAACAGAGTTGGCAAACCGAGTTGGCGAACCGAGTTGGCAAACCTACCACTCACTTAGCTCACTTTAGCTTAGCTCAACCCACAGCTCAGATCAGCTCATCCAACAGCTCAGCTCACCGACAGCTCACCTCAACCATCAGCTCAGCTCACTTTCAGCTCTATTGAAAAAATTGAGCTAGCTCAAATTTGAGCTGAGCTGAAATGTGAGCTTTTTGCAACCCTGGTTTAAATTTCAAATTTTCAAATTCAAATTTTAAAATAATACCTTCTGGAATCAAAAATCAATTTATTTTAACTGAAAATTCTTCACATTGACATCGACGTTTCCAATACAGTGATAGCAAACTGAGCAACAATTTCCCATATGTTAAAATTTGTTCTCAAAATAAATAAATGTAATAGAAATGATATCTTACGAATTGCTCGCCAATAGCATTAAGAAATGAAAGCTTTCTATTGAAAAACAATATTCATTTAATAAACTAGCCATCCGGATTGAAAGTTAAGAAAAATATAAAAATTTGCGGTTACTTGAAAGGGAAATATGTGGAATATTTTTATTCCCTTGAATACTGTGTTTTTTTCTACAAGTATGCTATCACTATTATTTTTATTCGAAAAGTCAATACAAATTCGAAGTGAAATCTTGTTCGGGCGAGATTCCCGATAGCTTTTGAAATTCCGGGCGGATAGAATTCGTTCGGGCGGAATTCTGTTCGGGCGGAATTCTGTTCGGGCGGAATTCATGATAAGGCTGATTATGTTTGTTTGTCACATTTTTTAATATAAAAATTTATGACTTATCTTATTCTTCTTCAATCTACCTATAGCCGTGTTGTTTTCACTATCCAGTCGACAGCACAACAAAGTTTTTCTTGCAACTACAATTTGGATTGCAGTCTATAAAAAGACCAGTAAACAGTTGACAGTTGTGCCGGCGATAGAACTTTAAATTATTGAAATGAAGACAGTGCTGATGGCGTTAAGAAGAATTATTTTGCTACTGAAATCTATTGATCTGAGTTATGAACTCTCTATACTCTGTTCAACTTTAATTGTCAGTACAGGAGAGATAGGGATGTTTGCATCTCTTTTTCACTATTGCAGATTTAATTAATGCTATATTCTTTCAAAAGCTCCATCAGTGGTGCCATACTATACACATTAAATTATTGAAAATTGTATTGAAAATGATAAGTGTTGCCATTTTGTGACTGACTGATTACCTATTGCTTCAACAAATCTGTGGCAACAGGGTACATACTGATTTATGTTTATTTTCCCGTGTCCATAACTCATACACCTTTAAAGCTAAAAATACCAAAAAAAATATGACAGATAGATTCGCCTATTGTGCATCAGATTAAGTTTTTAACTCATTTTGAACATAAGTCGACTTATGTTGTTTTACCCTGTTGCCACAGAAATAAAATGCACAAATTTGCCCAATGCCATGTCTTCAACAGCAGGTTATTAAAATAAAACAAAATAATAAAAAAATATTTTTTCAAATTGAAAAATAGTTTTCTTGTACAAAATGTAAATGCTATTCGGTTTTGAACATTAAATTCAATTTATGTAAAATAAAAAAAAAAACTGAAAATCGTTAGCGCAATTTTTTTTTATTAAATTTTATAAGAAAATGTTTAAAAATAAATTTGGTATGTCAGCTTGTAGATTTAGTAAAGATACATGTGCATTTTGAAATTCGTAGTGATAGATTGCCCCGTTTTTAAAAAATCGAAATTTGAAAACCTTGGATTTAACGACATTATAAAACAAATACCTACTTTTTTCAGAAAAGTGTGTAATCAACATGCTAAACGAAGCAAAAATGAAAAAAAGATCAATGTCAACACCTTTTTTGTCAATACAATAGATTTTTCTATTCATAAAAGCACAGCTTTCAAGAGCTTTCTTTGAAATACAAGCGGTTAAAAAGCTTTTCACATTGTTGTGTTCGTTCTTTACCAGGGCTGATAATGAAAGTATTTGCTCCGAAATACCACAAAGGGAGTATGTTGACGTTGATGAAAAACTCGGAAAACTCATTGAACTGATTTTCAAATGGAAAAATGGAAAATGTTTGATTGGGGGACTCGGAAAACTCTGCGAGCACGAAATAATTCAAGCCCTTAAATCAAGTTTTTGCATAGAATTTAAGGTGCTTTGGTTTTTTTGTATGTCCGGTAGGGACTCTTTATCCTGAGATATAGCCTGAGTAAAAACAAATTTTTGGGAAATTTTACGGGAAAGCCAGCAAAGCTGTATGGAATTCTGATTTTTGTGAAATAGTCAAAACACACCGGAAGAACGAGAATATGTTGAATTTTTTAACCAAAGTTTGCATTTTACTGCGTGCTGTAATAAAAGAAGAAAGTAAGTTGTGAAGCTTGGAAAAATTAAGGTATGCAGTTCTCTATTTCAATTGGATTCAAGCAAATCACATTGCAACGACGCGACGTTCGCAGGGTTGGTCGGCTCGTTTTAAATATTTCTTTTCCTATGAATCGATTACAAATCAGTAATTAGGTTATGAACGCCAATTACTTTAATTTAGCTACCATTGTGAATGGAATAAATGCAGGTGTGGTTTTTTCTTACACCAATTCTATAGACCCAACTTGCAAGCAAATTTCTTGTGTACTCACTGTTTATAGGCCTCTTGAAAATGCCAAAAAAAAAGCGAAATCGGGTTTTCGAAATGCCATCAAATTCAATTATTGTTTGAATCAGGCAAAATTTATACCCCCTTCCGAATACGGCTCTGCACTTGACCTTGGGTTACGTAAACAAAAATCAAGTGGAACAAGTCAAATTACAATTAAACGCCCTTAACTTCGTCTTGGAAACTAAATAAAAGCTAAATAAATCACGTAAACTACCCAGTCATTACTCAGAATGACAACCCTTTGGGTCGTTTTCTGTATCACTTTTAGTTCTTGGAACGCGAACGCAGTCGAAGTTTCGACGAGTTTAGGTGCAATTCGTGGAGTTGTTTTAAGAACTCGTTTGGGCAGTGATTTTAATGCATTTCGAGGTATCCGCTATGGCAAGTCTCCGGTCGGCGACTTACGCTTCAAGAATCCTCAACCAGCCGGAGCCTGGAAACCAAAAATATTCGATGCGACTGAAGATGGCACACAATGTCCACAAGAGCCTTTCAATTCAACCGACAACTCAGAGGATTGTCTTCGACTGAATGTTAACACGAAAGATCTCAGTCCAAACATTCTGAGGCCAGTTGTTGTCTCTGCGCTCAGTAGGTCCTTTGCCGATCCAGAATTTCTAATGGACCGTGATATAGTGCTTGTGACAATTGGTTATCGTATGGGAGCATTGGGATTTCTATCCACTGGAACATCTGATGCACCTGGCAATGCTGGTCTCAAAGACCAGGTTCTGGCTTTGCGCTGGGTTAAGCAGCACATAAAAAAATTCGGAGGCGATCCAAATTCAGTGACATTGCTTGGTGAAAGCGTTGGTTTTCATATGATGTCGCCGATGTCGAAGGGATTGTTTCATAGGGGAATTGCAATGAGTGCCTCGCCGATACCACTCCAGAAATATCCTGAAAATCACTTGGACTTGGCAAAGAAGCAAGCTGAACTAGTCAGTTGTCCTACAACAAACTTCAATGATATGATGCAATGTTTGAGGGAGGTAGGTACACTTTTTGGTTTTCCGCTTTTGTGAGTGATTTGAATCCGAATTCGAAAATTCTAGACCCCAGCTGAGGAATTCGTAAGGACGTTCCTTGATTTACACAACCTTGGCTACTTTATGCTCCAAGTTATCGAAAAAGATCATGGACAAGAGAGATTCCTTGTTGAAGATCCTACCGAAGCATTTCAAGATGGACGGTTCCAGAGAACCCCGCTCATTGTTGGAATGACCAATGATGAATTTGTGGGAATCCCAAAATGTTAGTCGAACGAAATGGTGGCCTCATTGGTTTTAACTTATCTTTTGCTTTACAGTTATGCTCCAAAATAAAAACTTAACGAAGGAATTGAACGAAGAGTGGGAAACACAGGCGCCAATAATTCTCAAATACGAAAGAAATACACCAAAATCGAAGTACGTCAGCACTGTTCTTCGACGTGAATACTTCCAGAACCAGACTTTGGGCGGTGACATTCCGTTGGAACCGTTTGGAAAGGTTAACACTCGATGTGGAATGTTTATTTTTTAAACGACTTAACAATTTATTCTTAGCTTTTTAGTGATGCAATTATTGGTTTTCCGGTTCACCGATTCGCCCATCTTGCAGCAAGATATGTGCCCGTTTATTACTATCGATACTCGTATAAGGGACGTTTTAGCGATTTTTTATATCCTGGAGATGGAGAAAGGGCTTATGGTTCAGTTCATCATGAAAGTGATCCTGAAGACAAGACAATTGAGAGACTAACAAGAATCCTTTCACAATTTGCTGAAGCTGGGTAAACTTTGTTGTGACAATTTCATGAATGACTTCATTAATTTCGATTTTAAAAGAAACCCTAACAATCCTGAGGACGAATACCTCAAGGTTGTTGATTGGAAACCATTAGATTTGACGAAGGAAAACTTCTTGGAAATCGGAGAAGAGCTGGTTATGAGTGAAGGACTGTTTTTGGAACGCTTCGACATATGGGAGAGGCTCTATCCGTTGAAGTGGAAAGGACCTGAGTACGATGATCAGAGTTTAGATAATCGTAGATCTCCGTATTTGGCAAGGTCTAAGAGAAAATCAAAAACAAAGAAGATGAATAAGAAAAGCTTACAAAAATTTAAAAAGCTTGGTAGATGGAGATGGTGGAGAAAGAGGAAAGGCAAGAAGAAGAAAAACAAGAAACACAGGAAAAACATACGTAATTCTTATAAGAAAACAAATATAGATTTAGATTTTAGTCCGGATATCCAGTATAATCCCGAAACAAATTATAATTATTACAATGAGTCGTATGCATAAAACCTAGCAAATGCTTTTACTTAAATTTTTTTAAGTATTGTAACGAATCAGTTATTTAAATATAATAATTAATAATATCTTTTTTTGAATTCTTAAAAGTTACCATTTTGTTAATAATAATAATCTTGAAATATTTAAAATAATTTTAAATTACCTTTTGAATTATACAATAAAAGTATTGACTCACTGTAACTTAACGAAAGTATTGCAGTTTTAAATGTCATCTTATAATGTGCTGTAATAATTATTCGTCTCTCTCTGAGAAAATATAACTGCATAAAATTATTGTAAGATCAAGATAAGCCTAAGCTAAGCACTAAGCACGTTAATGTGATCAAAATTAAAATTCATTCCAATTCGAAGCGTCGAAGAATAAAGTCGAACATTAAAAAAATTACAAAGTCTTTTCTTCTATATATTTCTTTTCGACTGTTTTGTACTAAGACGCTTGAAGACCGAAAGGGCTCTTGTGGCTATTACAACTAGTCGCTTTAAAAATAATTTTTTTAATTCTTTTTTTCGAGGACATAAGTAGACGCATTCCGCTGTCTCTTATGGACCGACCATCCTAAATTCTGTAAGGGAAACTAAAAACCCAAATATAAAAAACTTGAGCGAAGATTATCCTTCACTACAGTATTGACTTATTTCGATATGCATAAAAACAAAGTAAATGCTGAAAATATAGTAATTACTTTCTTCGATAGTAAATACTTTTTTTGGATGAATTTTTTCAGTAAATACTTTATTCCGTATGCATAATAACAAGCAAATACTTTTTTCTTCAGCATTTACTCAATTTTTTCAAAGTTACAAAATAGCAACTTGAAAATATTTCAGTAAATACTTTTTTCCCTCAATCCTTCATTTTTAATTGAAGTGTTAAGAACATTGACATCAGGTTTAAGTTATTAATATTTCCTTTGTTGCGGTTTTTTCCATTTTTGTTGAAATGGCAGAATTTATGCGTGTTGATTTACAAAAAGTTTATAAAGTCAGAAGATCGAATTCGGAGTCTAATTTTAAGCATCTGTACCGTTTTGAGAAGGAAAATGTGGATTGGTTAAGTGAATACTTTATTGGTGAGGATTTTAAGTGGCAGTTGCCCGTAGCTTAGTGGTTAGGTGCGTTGGCTGCTAAGCAGAACGTCGTTGGTTCGAGTCCTACTCGTGCCCATAAAAGTTTTTATTTCATCTTGACGGGTAGGTACTACCTCTTGCGAAGAACTGACAAAACTTCCAAGAGTATCAATCTGTCATGAAAAAGTGCTTTTTAAAGTGTAAACTGTAATTTATTATGCATTACAAATTTTACATTAAGGGAATCAGACTCAAACGAGAGGAGCGACTACTCTCCAAGAAAATTCGACCCTACTTTTTTTCAGTTTTGAAGGAAATTTTATACAAGGACTAGCTGACCCCTCGAACTTCGTCTCGCCGCCCTTCAGAGCAACACCATTTCGAAATTTTCCAGTTTTCCATTTGGAAACCAATGCACCTGCAATAATTAAAGACAAAAATTCCCTAAGAACCATCTGAAGACTAACACGAACAAAATTAGCCAAATCCGTCGCCGTTTGTGAGTTATGTGGAACGTTGTACCCGCATTCCATTTTCGTTTGTTCCCAGGACTCAAAAATGATTGTTGGGAAGTGTAGCATTATGAAACTTGTTTTCTTTTTTTTTAAGTTTGCGACTAAGCATCATCTCAAATAGTGCACGGTATGAAAAATAAAGTGTTAACAAAAAGTGAAGGGTAACATTTCCTCTACGCAATTTACTCGCGCATTTTGTAGTGCTCTCCACTCCTCAGTTCCAAGTACACATTTTCTCTCCTCTCTTTCTTTTCTTTGTATAGAATATATGAATTTCTGAGTCATAGATATCGATCGGGAAAATGTTTGCAAATAAAAAACTGTTTTGCAAATAACTTGGCTAGCAAGACTTTTAAAACTTTGAACCCATTTCGACGAATAGAGTTTAGGTAGACCTTTCTTTAGATGTATCATTCGATGGGTTTTTTCTCCCTCCAAAATTTTGATATTTCGATTTCGCTAAATTCTACACAATCTACCTATTTGACATGATAGTTCTCATTATCCTGAGTCGAGGTATTTGCATCATAGGTGTATGGGATTACAAATAGCTGAAGACAAAAACCCATAAACATTTTCTTGGGATCATAACGCGGTAACCAAGCATCGCATGTAGGTTTGGTTTTCAGTAATGGATAGAGGGCGCACAGAACTTTATTTTCTTGTATCATTGATATGGACTTCCTGGAAAAATTGAGCGGACAAATTTCTGAAGCCGTTACAAAGTTTATTTTGTACCCCTGCTTCTTAAATTTGCTGTTATATAGCATTGCAGCTGGTTGCTGATTAAAAATATTGAGTGTAGTAGGAATAGAAGATCTAACCCTTTGCAGCTTGAAATTAAAGTTTGACAATCCTGCGTTGTTAAATTATTGCTGGCAATTGTCCATCATTAAAAGTGAATGCTTTCCGTGGGTTGGTTAACATGAACAAAATTGAGCATCGTTTAATGACCGCCGCTGCCGACTGGTAGGCATATCAAAATGTGGTGGACACCGTTTACATACTAACCGAAAATTTTGGTATGAGAAAGCTGTCCGCAAGTTTGGCAAAGTTTTAAAGAAATAAAGCCGAGTTTTTGTGTTGATTCATAACCAATAACCATAGATGCTTCATCACTTCACATCTTCAACAAAAGAACGGTGAAAATAGTTGAAACAGGGGAAAATTGGCTCCAAAGTAAGCAGAAAGTTCCATCAACCTTGTATTGACACGATGATTAAAAAAAACATTTTCAATTAATAATTTTTCCAATTTGGCAAATTTTCCAAGCAATTGAGTACTGATCAGCTTAGTTGTAGTGAAAAATAGTGAAAAAAATGATTTTTTAACATTGACACCATTTGTGATTTCAAATGTATACATTTTATTTTTCCCAAACCTTCTACCCATATTCCTCTTTAGTTTAGAAAAAAATTTAAGAAAATCGGTCAACCAGTGTGGTCGGTTAGCGAACGCACACAAAAAATAGGCTTTTCTTTTATATATATAGAAGATTAAGATATGAAACCAAACGTTTTCTTGAAAAATAATTTGAATAGTCTTTCTGCCTATTTCCTTCAATGACTTCGAAACTGTGTATCTTAAAAATCTGGTAGCAACATTTTGGGATCACTTGTACTCTAGAAAATGTGTATACCAAATTTAATTGCAATCGGTTTAGCAGATTCGAAGAAATCGCTGGTGAAAGACGAATGAACAGAAAACGAAGTAATGTTATAAGGGATTAGGCTTGCTGCCGCTCTAGGCCCGTTCGATGCGCCGCGCCGCCCTAATTTTTAAAATGGATTTCATTAATTTTGATCCAATATTTTTATTTCAAAATAACTTTATTTGATTGAAGTATAATTTTTTCCACGCAAAAACGTCGATTATATCGTCATAATTAATTTCTTAGACTAATTGAGCTTCAATAGACTGTAATGCAAGAGCATTAAGTCTATATTGGCGCGTGCTTGCAAGTAAATATGTTTTTACTCTTTTTAGAGTGGAAAAAGATCTTTTTCAATTTGTAGCCGGATTACTCAAAAAAAATTCGGAGAGCAATTAATCCAGTCATTTTATTATTCTTCTGCGAAATAATTCCTAGTGGGCTAGATTTTTGTGTATATCTTTATTGCGGTGCTCTTATGAAGATGTGATATCATTGACATTGATATCGTGCGAGCTTTAAAAGTGATGGTCGTCAAAAGTCGCGAAATTCAGTTTTTCGTAAATATTTCGTGGTCAAGAACAAATTTTTCGTCTTGAATCTATCTAAAGAAAATCCTTAAGCATTTTTCTCTTAAATGTACCCTTTCGGAGTAAAGGGACTATAACACGCTCACATTTGCTCTATTTTTTGTTCTTCTTTTATATGAAAATCTTCAGTTTCCATTTCTTTAACAGTGTCTGACACATCGAAATCTTCGTCATTGGTTGACTCTGTGTTCAAGTGTTCTGTGTTCAAGTATGATTGGCTACGGCCGCGGCAGTGTCCGCAAATTTTAACATCTCAATCCCATTTTATTTGCATCTACCTTAACTGCCACAACCTTTTGTACAATTACAAAAGATTGTGTTCAGTAGATCATCGTGTGATTTGGCCCCTTTAGACTTTTTTCGTGCTTCTTTCTTAATTCGCAGGTCGTTTGTTTTATTTCACACATAATGTTATTAATAGAGTCCTCAAATAAAGAAAAAATCTTACTGATATCTTGTTTTATTCCGTTTTAAAATCGACCTGCCATTTTCCATCACAAAACGGCCGAGTTTCATATAAAAGAAGAAAAAACAATAGAGCAAATGTGCGAGCGTTCTTACTTACTTACTTACTTTACCGGCTCACGATCCATGAAGGGTCACAGCCTAGATACTGCAGTCTTCCATCGTGAACGATCCCTCGCATGCACTCTCCAGTCACCGAGACCAAGCGCTCTGGCATCCGCAGTCACTTGGTCCTTGTACCGTAGGTTCGGTCTTCCTTGTCGTCTTGAACCTGGGGGCTGGGATGAGAAGACTTTCTTGGCTGGAGCGTTGTTCTCCATTCGCTCGATGTGGCCGAGCCAATGTAGTCGTCTTTTCTTGGCCTTCTGGACTACATCCACATCTTGGTACAGCTCATACAGTTCTCGGTTGTACCTTCTTCTCCATTCGCCATCGTCGCATACGGGACCAAAAATCCGTCAAAGAATTTTTCTTTCGAAAGTGCCCAGTATCAATTCCCCTTTTTTACTTATCGTCCAGCACTCGGCGCCGTAGAGTAGGACTGGTAAAATCAAAGTTTTGTATAGCAGACACTTTGTCTTTCGAGTGAGGAGTTTTGAACCCAGTTGTTTGGCCAAACCGAAGCAGCAGCGGTTCGCTAGGGTGATTCTTCTTCGGATCTCCACTAAGGTGTCGTTCGTGGGATTGATGTTTGTTCCAAGGTAGGTGAACTCCTTAACTACCTCGAAATTGCTGCTACCAACAGTGACGTTTTGTCCTAGGCGGTGGACAGATGTTGCTTTGTTTGTTGATAACATGTACTTTGTTTTGTCCTCATTCACTTCAAGACCAACTAGTTTCGCCTGTTCTTCAATCGCTGTGAAGGCCTCAAGCACAGCTCTCTTGGATCGACCGATGATGTCTATGTCGTCCGCATAGCCTAGGAGCTGGGTGGATTTGTTGAAGATAGTGCCCTCCGAGCTCACACCTGCCTTGCGCACTATCTGCTCCAGGACTATGTTGAAGAAGTCACATGACAACGCATCTCCTTGTCTAAACCCTGCGCAAGTTTGGAATAACTCGGATGAGCTGTTACCCATTTGCACACTGCACTGCGTATTGTTTAGCGTCATGCGGCACAGCTGGATCAGTTTGTTCGGGATCCCGAATTCAGACATCGCAATCATAAGCTCTTGGCGGTGGATGCTATCATAAGCAGCTTTAAAGTCGATGAAAAGATAGTGGGTTTCGACTTGAAATTCGTTGGTCTTTTCCAGGATCTGCCTCAGTGTGAATATTTGGTCTATCGTTGTTCTGCCTGGCCTAAAGCCACACTGGTACGTGCCGATTATTGTGTTGCAGAAAGGTTTAAGACGCTCACACAGTACGTTGGATAGGATTTTGTATGCAACATTAAGCAGGGATATGCCACGGTAGTTTTTGCATAACATCGGATCGCCTTTTTTGTAGTTGGAGCATATGGAGCTTATCGACCAGTCAGTGGGCATGCATTCTTCCTCCCACACTTTGGTGATGACCTGGTGCATGCGGTTCATCAAAACATCTCCTCCATGTTTAAAGAGTTCCGCGGGTATGCCATCCGACCCTGCGGCCTTGTTATTTTTTAGCTTTTGGATGGCTCTTTCTACCTCTTCTCTGCTGGGGGCTGGGACTGGGTCTTCATTGACTGGTCTTGCTTCTCTTTCGTCATTATCTTGCTCGACATTTTGCGCATTCAGCAGCTGCTGGAAATGCTGCTTGAAAACATCTACAATTCCCTGTGCTTCGGTGACTAGGTTTCCTTCACTGTTTCGAAGAGCTTGTGTCCCGGTTCTGAAACCAGAAGCTAATTGCTTCGACCTTTTAAAGAAACGCCGGGTGTTGTTCTTGGCCCGAGACTCTTCTAGATCTTTGAGCTGAGAAACTGCGGATGCTCTTTTCTTTCTTCGCAGGGTCTTTTTCTCATTTCTCCTTTTCGTGCGGTACTCTTCCCTTGCTGCTCTTGTTTTCCGTTGCAGCATCTGCAGGCGTGCATTTTCCGTCTCTCTTTTCAATGTCACACACTCATCATCATACCACGGGTTCTTTTTCGGGGGTGGCTGGTAACCTATGGTGGTCTCGGCATAGCCGTAGCTAGGATTTTGTTTCAGGGGGGGTTAAGATAAAAAAGGAAACATATGTATCAAATTTATCACATTTTTTCAATTCGCCGAAGCCAATTCATTTGTTCACGAAACAATGTTAAATGGAAAGTTTAAAAGTAATTCTTGAGTGTATCTATTAGCTATAACCCTTTATTAATGGAAAGGGGTTGGGAAGGAGGTGCCGGACTGCCAGTGTACATTGGTCTTAAATACCTGAACATTGGATAGTCAGAGGTAGGAAGGGAGTTCCACATTCTTGAAGTACGGCTAAAGAACGATACTCTATACTTGAGAGTACGTCCGAAGTTGGACTCGAGGCTAAACTGATGGCCATTCCTAGAAGCGCGAGTATTAGGTACGGGCGAATTGTTTTAGGGGAGGAATGCAACTGGCTATTTGACTTGAGCACTTACCGTAAAAGTAAAGATAGAACCCAAAGAAACACGTCACGTTACGACGGTGGTCTAACGATGTGAATGAGTTGGTTATGTCTCTGTCACCAATTAGTCTTAGGGCTTTTTTTTGTATACCGTCCAAGATCCTTAAGTATGTAACTGGAGCACCAGCCCAAAGATGGGAATTGTACTCAAGCCTTGGACGGATATGAGTCTTAAACATAAGGGCCAGATCAGACGGGGAGAAAAATGTCTTGCAATGTCTTCAGAAACCCAAACATTTTGCGGCATTTTTGGCGACATCGCATATGTGCTCGTTCCACAAGAGTAGGTCAGTGAGGTTTGAGGTACATACCGATAATCTCGAGATGTTCGGTCGCATTGTTGCAGGTGCCACTCATGGAAAGTGGCAGGGGTGGTATATCTCGCAAGACACAAGACAGCATTGAGTTTTCGAAGCATTAAATTCTACGCGATTTTAAATTCTCCATTGTACAATGCTGTTGAAGTCAGTGTGAGCTTATCATATTTTACCATTGCAATTCCACATCCGAAGACGAGGGATGTGAGTCTGGAAATGAATAAGAAAAGCTAAGGGTAGTATCTTCAGCGAAACAATTGATTGGATTAGAAGTTACAGACAAGAGATCATTTATAAAAATGAGAATGAGGATCGGAGACAAAACGGAGCCCTGGGGTATACCAGCATTTATATTGTGGGTTTAAGACTTAAATCCATCCAATACAACTTGTAGTAAACGGTTCGAAAGAAAGTTTCTAATCCAACGAAGAATGGATTTACCGATATCGAAAGATTTGTTCCACTGTTTGGTGAGATAAACCATCAGATCACCAGTGGACCTGTTACTGTACTGCCGGTCATTCAGAAGGTTTCGGTCTTCGAGATAATTCTTGATTTGATAGGTTATCAGCGTTTCCATGACCTTACAAGAAAGGGACGTAAGTGGATTTGGCCGGACAAATGCTGTTTTCCAACTGCTCGAAACGAGCCCATAAGTAAGATAGACGGAAAAGCTTACGCAAGGGTTTTGAAAGCGTGGAAGAACATCTCTTTAAATTAATAGCAGGGATACCATCCGGACCAGCAGATTAGTGTATGTTGAGAACTTCTAGGACTCTCGCCACAGCACGAGTGCGGAAGAAGATCTTTCCCATAGAACCATTGACGCGCTCAAGAACGGTGGGAATCATGACAATCTCTAGCAGCTTTCACGAGTAGGGACCGAAGAAGTAGAAAAATTCTTCATATTTTCTTACAAAAGACCAAAAATTCTTACTGCCTTTTGGACATTGCAGTATTTTTTGCCTTAATTTTTGGTCATGTACCCACTTATGTAAAAGAAATATGCGTATCTCTGCTTGCAGGTAACTAGACGGCGAGAGTAGTAAATGATATCTTGATTATACCAAACCAAATAAATATACAAAGGTTTGTGGAAGAAAATAAAAAAATACCCTTAAGCTTCAATGGAAAAGTTATAAATTCAGTGTTAGCAAGACAAAAAAAATATCATTTAGTTATTAATCAATAGTTATTTGATTTTGCTTTACAAAATTAGTTCGGGGAGGGTTAAACCCCGTAACCCTCCCCCTAAATACGGCTATGGGTCTCGGCTACATTTTTTATTACTTCTCGATATTGGTTCCACAGTGTGTTGACGTCTGTAGTATTTGGGAGGACGGCGGAGAGTCGCTCGCTCAGGCGCTCGCTGTAGTCTCTGGCATTCTCTGATGTGCTAAGGCAACCGATGTTGAACTTCTTTCTTTGGGCTGCACGTGTTTTTTTGTCGTTTGATATTCGAGCTCTAAACTTAGCCACTACCAGAAAGTGGTCAGAGTCGACATTTGCTCCTCGGAAAGTGCGCACGTTCAGGATGTTGGATGCGTGCCTTGCGCCGATTAGCACATGGTCGATTTGGTTGGTGGTTCGACCATCCGGAGATCGCCAGGTTGCTGTGTAGATCTTCCTTCTTGGAAACCTAGTGCTACTTATCACCGTATTACAAGCTGCAGCAAAGTCGATTAGTCGGAAGCCGTTATCTGTTGTTTCTTCGTGGAGGCTGTGCTTTCCAACTAATCCGCCAAAGATGTCTTCCTTCCCGATTTTTGCATTGAAGTCTCCGAGTACGATTTTGACGTCGTACTCTGGACAGGCTCCGTAGGCTCTATCCAGGAGGTCGTAGAAATCCTCCTTGCTAGACTCCTCAGCATCATCGGTAGGGGCGTGTGCACATATTATACTGATGTTCTGTAATGTGGCCTTGATGCGGATCACAGCCAGGCGATCACTTATTGGCTTGAAATCCATGACTTTCGATCTAAGCCGATTTCCCACGACGAATCCGCATCCAAATATATGCAATCTTTGATGACAGCTATAATAAATGTCGCAATTTTTTCTCTTTATTGTCCCTGATCCTATCCATCGTATTTCCTGGATCGCAGTAATATCTGCCTTATACTGCGAGAGGACAGATTCAAGTTTCTGAGTTGCACCTGGAGTGTAGAGGGTTCTTACATTCCAGGTACAAACTCTCAATGCGTAGTCCGTTGTCGTTCCGGGTCTGGTTACCATAAGAGGGGGTTCATTATCCGAGGCTGGTATCTCTCTCATAACTGTCAAGTTTTTCACTGTGGAGGGGTTGTTAGCCCCTCGCACTAACCTCCAAATTTGTTGGGCCGTAGATAAGGTGCTCTTTTTTCCCGATTTGCACCCGCGCTTACAAGTTTCGCAAGTTATATCTAAGATATAACCAGTACCCGGTGGCTACCACGAGGAGGTAAAGTAAGCTCTTGGTGTGTAGGAAAAGATACAGCCGAAGCCCCCAGATCCTACAACACCCAACCGAGCGTTCTAGTCTCTCTATACTCCGAAAACGGTTAATTTTAGAGAAAAATGCTGAAAACATTTTTTTTAGATAATTTCAAGACGAACAATTTGTCCTCCGGTTAATAAGTCGCGAAATATTCACGAAAAACTGAATTTCAGCCGGCACGAATTAATGTCGATGTTTCACATCTTCATAAGAGCCACCGTAATAAAGATGTGTACAAAAAATCAGCCCACTAGCAATTTTCCCGCAGATTGGGGTTTTAAGTTACTAAAATGACTGGACTAAATGGCCACATTCGAATAAACATCTCGAAGACTCCGTGAATGCAATACATGGCATATTCTTTGTGCAGAGCGTCTTTGAGTTGGTAATGGAAATGAATACATTCATTGCCTAACGTCTCTTCCAAATCTTCAGGATACTTACTGACTGATTTATTGGCAAGATTTTTCGACTCGTTTGTATCTATTTCAGATAAATCGTCGAAAATATTGAAATTTTTGTAAAGTTTTTCGTATGCACAGGGTAATAAACGTTTGTGCGAAAATTTTCTTGTACAGAAAAAGATGGTCTTTCATTTACCCGTGATCATCTGGCTGAATTTTTCGGTTTTTTTTTTTTGCGACGAGTATCATAACTCAAATTTACGAATTGTCTAGTTTTTCAGTGTATATTTAATAGATTTTTTTTTATAAAATCTAATCTGAACCAATTTTTGAAATAGATTGTCTTTACTCTAGTTCATCTCTAAAATTTTAGCATTTCAAAAATTTTGCCGCCCTAGGCGTGGGCCTCACGGGCCTATGGGTAAATCCATCACTGACGGAACCCTAAAAATGAAGAAAAACTCGGAAAACTGATTGATTTACAAAGGGAAAATTGGAATTCTGATTTTTGTGAAACACACCGGAAGAACGACAAAATGTTGAATTTTTTAACCAAAGTCTGCATTTACTGGATGCATGTAAGGCTTGGAAGATTTCAGCAAATTTTAAGCAAATCACATTGCATTTTAACAATATTTCCGTAAATTATAATTATTCTGGAGTTGCTCTGAAGGGTGGCGAGACGAGGTTCGCAGGGTCGGCTCGTTTTGAATATTTTTTTCCTATGAATCGATTACAAATCACTAATTAGGTTATGAACGCTAATTACTTTAACTTAGCTACCATTGTGAGTGGAATAAATGAAGGCGTGGTTTTTTCTTACATCAATTCTATAGACCTAACTTGCAAGCAAATTTTCTGTGTAGGTTCCTACTTTGGTTTTTGGAGTTTCGGGATTTGTCAAGAAAAGAATAGAAGACAAACAATTTTAAAAAGCTATATTCTTTCAGCAATATAAAAAAATATAATAATTGTGTTTTGGAGAACGAATTGGTTTAAACTTCACTTCACAGATAATTTTAAAATTCAAAATTCATACCCCCTTCCGAATACGGGTCTGCACTTGACCTTGGGTTACGGAAACAAAAATCAAGTGGAACAAGTCGAATTACATTTAAACGCCTTTAACTTCGTCTTGGAAACTAGATAAAAGCTAAATAAATCACGTAAACTACCCAGTCATTTCTCAGAATGACAACTCTTTGGGTCGTTTTCTGTATCGCTATTAGTTCTTGGAACGCGAACGCAATCGAAGTCTCGACGAGTTTAGGTGCAATTCGTGGAGTTGTTTTAAGAACTCGTTTGGGCAGTGATTTTAATGCATTTCGAGGTATCCGCTATGGCAAGTCTCCGGTCGGCGACTTACGCTTCAAGAATCCTCAACCAGCCGGAGCCTGGAAACCAAAAACATTCGATGCGACTGAAGATGGCCCACAATGTCCACAAGAGCCTTTCAATTCAACCGACAACTCAGAGGATTGTCTTCGACTGAATGTTTACACGAAAGATCTCAGTACAAACATTCTGAGGCCAGTTGTTGTCTCTGCACTCAGTAAATCCTTTGCCGGCCCAGAATTTCTAATGGACCGTGATATAGTGCTTGTGACAATTGGTTATCGTATGGGAGCATTGGGATTTCTAGCCAATGGAACACCTGATGCACCTGGCAATGCTGGTCTCAAAGATCAGGTTCTGGCTTCGCGCTGGGTTAAGCAGCACATACAAAATTTCGGAGGCGATCCAAATTTGGTGACATTGCTTGGTGCGAGTGTTGGGTTTCATATGATGTCCCCGATGTCGAAGGGATTGTTTCATAGGGGAATTGCAATGAGTGCCTCGCCGATACCACTCCAGAAATATCCCGAAAATCAATTGGACTTGGCAAAGAAGCAAGCTGAACTAGTCAATTGTCCTACAACAAACTTCAATGATATGATGCAATGTTTGACGAAGGTAGGTGCACTTTTTGGTTTTCCGCTTTTGTGAGTGATTTGAATCCGAATTCGAAAATTCTAGACCCCAGCTGAGGAATTCGTAAGGACGTTCCTTGATTAACACAACCTTGGCTACTTTATGCTCCAAGTAATCGAAAAAGATCATGGACAAGAGAGATTCCTTGTTGAAGATCCTACCGAAGCCTTTCAAGAGGGACGATTCCAGAGAAACCCGCTCATTGCTGGAATGACCAATGATGAATTTGTGCGAATCCCAAAATGTTAGTCGAACGAAATGGTGGCCTCATTGGTTTTTACTAAAATTTTGCTTTACAGTTATGCTCCGAAATAAAAACTTAACGAAAGAATTGAACGAAGAGTGGGAAACACAGGCGCCAATAATTCTCAAATACGAAAGAAATACACCAAAATCGAAGTACGTCAGCACTGTTCTTCGACGTGAATACTTCCAGAACCAGACTTTGGGCGGTGACATTCCGTTGGAACCGTTTGGAAAGGTTAACACTCGATGTGGAATGTTTATTTTTTAAACGACTTAACAATTTATTCTTAGCTTTTTAGTGATGCAATTATTGGTTTTCCGGTTCACCGATTCGCCCATCTTGCAGCAAGATATGTGCCCGTTTATTACTATCGATACTCGTATAAGGGACGTTTTAGCGATTTTTTATATCCTGGAGATGGAGAAAGGGCTTATGGTTCAGTTCATCATGAAAGTGATCCTGAAGACAAGACAATTGAGAGACTAACAAGAATCCTTTCACAATTTGCTGAAGCTGGGTAAACTTTGTTGTGACAATTTCATGAATGACTTCATTAATTTCGATTTTAAAAGAAACCCTAACAATCCTGAGGACGAATACCTCAAGGTTGTTGATTGGAAACCATTAGATTTGACGAAGGAAAACTTCTTGGAAATCGGAGAAGAGCTGGTTATGAGTGAAGGACTGTTTTTGGAACGCTTCGACATATGGGAGAGGCTCTATCCGTTGAAGTGGAAAGGACCTGAGTACGATGATCAGAGTTTAGATAATCGTAGATCTCCGTATTTGGCAAGGTCTAAGAGAAAATCAAAAACAAAGAAGATGAATAAGAAAAGCTCACAAAAATTTAAAAAGCTTGGTAGATGGAGATGGAAGAGAAAGAGGAAAGGCAAGAAGAAGAAATACAAGAAACACAAGAAATACAAGAAAAACATACATAATTCTTATAAGAAAACAAATATAGATTTTAGTTTTAGTCCGAATATCCATTATAATCCCGAAACAAATTATAATTATTACAATGTAGTGCCAGAACAAAAGGAGCCTGAGACAGAGGAAGAACCAGAGGCAAAAGAAGAGCCAAAGGCAAAGGAAGAGCCAAAGGCAAAGGAAGAGCCGGAAGCTAAACCTACGGCACCCAAATCTAATTCTCTTATTAATGTTAATGTTAATGCCAATGTTAATCCGAGTGTAAATGTGAATCCCTTAGCAGCAAATATAAATTTTAAAGGCAGATGAAGAATTCTTGGGAAACAACTACAATTTGGATTCCAGTCTATAAAAAGACCAATAAATAATGACAGTTGTGCCGGTGATAGAACATTCAATTATTGAAATGAAGAGAGTGCTGATGGCGTTAAGAAGAATTATTTTGTTACTCGAATCTATTGATCTGAGCTATGAAGTCTCTTAGGTTAAAGTGTTTACTATCTTTCTTGACCCGAGACGCAACCCTCAGTTCTATTTTGCGACGTTTTATATAACAATTGCCATACAAATTGAATTTGACAGATAAAGTGAGTTGGGACGTTTTATTCACCCCTGACTGTTCTGGCTACTGAGTATTGAATAAAACACGGCTTATATACATACCTTGTCTAGCCATAAGTTCTGTTACATGTTAAAAGTTCAATAAAATAATATGTCGTAAATCTTTTACTACAAAATTTATTTCTTACACTATTTAATAGTATTAGTTTGGAGAAAAAAAAGTTTCATTCAAAATGATGGCCTTCAGCTCTAACACTGGCTTTAAATACTTGTGTTAAGGAACAATAGCGGCACGAACAGTTTGCGATTCGAAACGATGACGCTGCTCTAGTCAAAACTGCCCTTAAAAAATAAAAATAAATATAGAGTGGCGCGACAGCTCTTGAAGAGTCAAGGCCTAAGTGGCTTACTCTCATCAACAATTCTCTGAGTGCGTGTGAAGAATTGAGGGGACCTACAATTTAACGCCGATTCCGAACGGCAGAGTTGAGAAGCACTTTTTCATGACAGATTGATACTCTTGGAAGATTTGTCAGGTCTTCGCAAGAGGCAGTGCCCGTGAAAGATGAAATAAAAACTTGGCCTGAGTGGGACTCGAACCAACGACGTTCTGCTAAGCAGCCAACGCACTTACCAACTAAGCTACGGGCAACTGCAAAACTGCCCTTAGGCTGTCCAAATTTCGGTGAAGACCCTAACCACAAGCTTTAATCCAGCGGATTTAGATCTGGACATTCTGATGGCCAACCCTCAGCAGCAATAAAATCCAGTATATTGCACCTTAGCCACACTTGTGTCGTTTTGGTCTTGTGTGCCGGAGCAGAGTCTTGTTATAGACCAATCTTTCACCGTTGAATAGAGAATGTGTTAAACCTTTAACAACACCTTCGAGAAGACTTTCCTGATAGACTTTTGCTCCTGTCTTAAAACCTTTCTCGTGAAAATGCAGTGATGTGATGTAGGTACATGGTTCCAAACGACCAAATGTTCACTTTACGGCAGATCCTGGAAAAAAACCTATGAACTATGAACCCACCACCTTTTCATCGATTTTAAGGCCGCGTATGACAGCATCTACAGAGATGAACTGTATAAAGCTATGTCTAGTGTTGGCATCCCTGCCAAGCTCGTTCGCTTGTGCAAAATAACGATGGAAAACTCACGCTGCGCCATCAAGGTTGGCAATGATCTTTCGATGTCAAAAAAACATTCAGCCCAGGCGATGCACTGTCATGCGATTTCTTTAACATTGTACTTGAGAAAATAGTGCAAAACTCCGCCGTCAACACCAGAGGCAGTATCTTCCAAAAGTCTGCTCAACTTCTTACTTACGCCGATGCTATTGACATAATTGGAAGAACACAGCGCGATGTCAGTGGGGCGTTCGTGAGTCTTGAGACAGGGCCAAGAAGATGAGACTAGCCGCTAACGACGGCAATACCAAGTTAATGCTGTCAACAAGAACGGACAACTAAAATCGATGTCTTGGATCCAACGTCAGTAAAGATTTAACTTTTAGGTAGTTAAGGGGTTTGTCTACCTAAGATCCGCTATAAACTCAGGCAACAATACCAGCGCTGAAATCAAACGAAGGATCACTCTTGCCAATTGCTGCTTCTTTGGGCTTCGAAGGCAATGGAGTAGTAAAGTTCTCTCTCGAGCAACTAAAGTGTCACTGTACAAAACCCTCATCATCCCGCTCCTAATGTATGGTGCAGAGACATGGACCATGACAACATCCGATGAAAACGCTTTGGGCTGCTTCGAGAGAAAAAATCTTCAAGTGATTTTTGGTATAGTCTGCATAAATGGAGAATGGATGCGAAGATTCAATCAAGAACTATACGAGTGTTAAGTGACACTCACCTAGCCAGAAAAGTTAAGGTCAGATGACTTAGATGGCTGGGTCACGTAGAGCGAATGGAAAACAATGCTCGGGCTCGTAAAGTCTTATCGAATCCAACCCGGAAGGACGTTGCAAAAGAGGAAGAAAGTTACTCTGGTGTAGCACACATGTGGTAGAGGACCTGAACCAGCCTGGCATGTGAAACTGGAGACAGCTCTAGCTATGGACCGAGTTGGCTGGAGACGCTTGTTGGATGAGGCCCTGGTCCGACCTGGACTGTAGCGCCACCAAAAGTAAGCAAGTAAGGCTGTTTTAGTTGCAGGAAATCTGTTAGTGTTTAGGTATCTTTTTATTTGAATTTTAGTCTGTTTACCTCAAGTGTAAATTTGTTTTCGAAAAAGTGCAAAAGTAAACACACAAATTAAATAAACAAGAGTCTGCGATTTCAAAAATTGTTTTCATCATCTTTTTATCATATGTCTGTCTTAGGAAATTTGGGCGACAACAACCAAAAAATATGTTTGCTTATCAATAAAAATCACAACAAAACTTTCTTTGCACAAATGAACTCAAAAACAATGACGCAGTCGCAGTTAAGCACACGTGCCAAATGTCAAGCCATTATCTATTCAAAGAAAATTAATTAAACTAAAGTTGCGTATTCATTAATTTAATAAATTACACACAACGTGAAGAGTTAAGGTTGAATTCGTAGAACTTAATTGTTAGCAGGATTGATATGAAAGCCTGCTTTAAAGTTCCTAGAAGAAAAAATTCCTTGTGGCTTTTAAGGGAGAGTTTTGTCAACGTCAGAGTCTTATACACTTCATACACTAAGAAACGCTTATCGCCGATTTATTTAAGCGTAAATTCATGCGATTGATTATTATCAGTTTATTGTTTCTTACGTTTTCCTCCTATTTTATAAGAAAATAGTTGAATGAAGAAAAATCAATAGGAAGCACATGTTTTGACGTTCCCAAGTCTCAAAACAGAGACCAAGTGCTTTAATATACCAGCAGGGCAGGGCGTTGAATACAGACTTTCTGCTTGGGCGCCTCTGTTTCCCAAATAAAGTGCAAAAATTACGTTTAATCCACTTTTTTCTCATATTCTATTTATATGCTCGTATAATCCAATTAGACACAGAACGACCATATTCGCGCATGAAAATTATAATCCTTATAATTGCCAGAGACGAGAATTATACCATCACAAGCAAGGAAAAGCTGCTACGCCTTTATTTTTTAGTTTTAATAATTCTGTCGTCATATGAAAACGGAAAACCTTGTACTTTGGCTGAAGAACATGCAAGATTTGTGTCAAAAAAAAAGTTAGTTGAAATTCCATCAAGGCTATTCAAAAAATCGATGTTGGGTTTTATGATTAATTAAACTTTCCGGGAAAATAATGGCAGCAACGATGTTCCATGAAAGATTGGACGACGAAATTGAATTATTAACTTTCATGGCAAAAAGGAGGAAAGAGATCCTTAGAAAAGTTTTAGTTTTGTAATTGTTTTGACAAGTTTTGCAACTTTAATAAGATGACACTGAAGGACATTTCAAATTGATGAAATGATGAATAGAATACCCATTCTTTAGTCTTATTTTTTTTGTAAATGGTCATTAAATTAGTTGCATTTATGGACAAAAACAATCAAATACATAGATTCATGTATGTATAGTTGTGCATCCATTGAAACAAAAGTGATGAAATTAGTGGCCCTGAAAACTAGTCTTCCTTCTAAACAAATTTTGCCAATGTTTCTGAATGTTAAATTCAGAAAAAAAATATTTTTAGATTTCAATTAATCGCTTTTTACACAATTTTTGTTTGTTTTCTTTTTAATCATCTTTTTTGCGATGGAGAGTTTGTAATGCTTTTTGATCGTGGCTAGGGTATAGCTCGTAGGGTCCAGGGTTTTCTCGAGAAAAGCACAAAACTCAAGGCAAGGAAATCCACCTCTCGACTCAAATTCCAATAAAAAAATGTGCACGACTCGGTCGTACGAACTTGCTCCTGTATTCCAAATTATAAGTCTTAAAAAAACATAAAAAAAAATTCATAAATAAAAATTTAAATTGAAATTTGTACCTCAAAAATAGATTCAATCTGAAAAAAATTGATGTCATATGATTTCTAAAGAAACTGTTGATTTTTCAAATTAAAAAAAAAAATTAAATTAAAATTTGAAAATGTACCTCGTAAATACATTTAATTCCAAAAATTTAAATGCCAAACAAATTCAAACCTTATTCTTGATTTATTAAATTTTTTTTTTTGAAAATCGTCGGAGCCGTTTTTTTTAAATTAATTTTTTATATATAAAATTTTTCAAAAATGTCTTAAAATTAATTTGGGTATGCAGTATTCAAAAAAATGTAAATACACATTTTATAAGTAAGTTTCGATTTTCAATATTGATCCGTTTTTGAGATACACAATTTTGAAAAAAAAGTTTAAAAATATTTTTTAAAAATCCAAAAAAAAATTTGAAATTTTTTTGAATACAAAATATTATTTGGGCAATATATACGTACTTTCAGAAAAAAAATTACGCTGATCGGACTTTTATTTTTGGAGAAAATCTAATAACAAAAAAAAAACGGTTTTATGGGAGGTACCGTTTTGGAGCAATACAAAATTTTTTTTTTACATAAAATACATGAATGTTAAAAAAAATAAGATTCGAGGAAGTTTAAAAAAAAATCGTAGGAGCTGTTTTGGAGAAAATTGAAAGTTTTGGTTTTTAGCCAAAAAAATCGTATGGTGGCTACCCTAATTTTTGATCTTAAGAAAAAAATAAAAAAAACTGGGATATGAGTTTTTGCTCAAACCTCTAATTTTCAAGTTTGAAGTCAATCGGACCAGTGGTTAAGGGTGTAGGTGCCTGTAAACTTCCCGACAGACAGACAGACGGAATCGCCGGACCCACTTTTTTCGACTTCTCTATCATCGTAATGTCATATCTCATCATCATCTCAAATTTTTTTTTTTTTACGAATTCAATACTTGCCATATACATATTCTATATGTCGCAAGTAAAAACCTTTATTCTCTCATTATTTAAGCTAAAACATTAATAGAAAGTCCACCTGAGTGGAATAATCATAAGTGTTAAGTCCACGACTTGTGGAAAAAAAACAACAAAATAAGTCCACGCTAGGTTGAAATACCAACATCAAGTCCACCAAATTTGGTGGAAGAATCAGAAAATAGGTCCACGTAAGTGGAAATAACCCGAAACAAGTCCACTGAGTTCAGTGGAAGAATCAAAAAAAAAAATAAGTCCACGTAAGTGGAAATAACGATCATAAGTCAACGACCGTGGAAAGAATCAAAAAGAGGATAACTACCAACTTCATTTAATAAATAAATGAGTTTTATTCGGTTAGTTTTTTCCTGATTTTATATGAATTGTTTCTGTTCCTATATGATTTTTATTACTGAAATAAACTTTAATTTTATATGTAAATTGTCCGTATTATCTGTTTGTATGCCATTTGGAGATGTCAGGGATTTAGGTACACTCTGGTTCGGTCCCTTAGTGGCACTTAAGTTTTACACTACGGGTCGGTAGGATAGCTACATTTTCACTCCTTTCAAAGCAGAAGTTTTCGTCATAGGGTTCATCATTTTGTGTGTCTGTTTGCTTGTGAGTTAGGTTATACTCTTGTGATCTTTTCTAAAAGATCACACTTCACTTGAAGTTGAAACGAAAACGAAAAATATTTCAGTAAATTCTTTTCCCAGTGTTTTAAAATAATTAAGTATGCCAGATTATTGATATTTGAAATTGTTTAATGAAAATATGTAAGATTATGCTATGATTTTTGACTGTTCGAAGAAAGGAAACTAAATATTACCGAGTTGCCTATTTCCGAACAAGTGTGTGTGTGTGTGGAAACAGTGAAAAAAGACAAAATCCTATTTTCGAACACCCTTTTCTTTCATGTTCGAGATCGGGATTGGAATCTGTAAGTTTCAATTAGAGATTTTTTCAATACTTACTTATTTCGAATTCGATTAAAGGAAATTTTTCTGATGAGAAGAAATTGAACCTAAATGATCCTGAAGGATTACATGGATACTTGAGTGATTTACGAAAGGAACCGAAATATTTCGATGGCCTAATTTTGGTGGAGGTTCACTGATGATATGGTGATGATGAGCTTTCTCTTCAGCAGGGTGCTTCGAATTTCGATTTACGTCATCAAAAATCAACAGTCGGGATTATGTTTAAGTGCTGCGCATCAGTTTGATACCTGTTTGGCTGATCACTATGGTTTTTCAGCGGGAGGCGGGACAATATCAAAATTCATACAAATCGGGAAACAACTCATTGGTTGGAGCTTAATTCGATGACATTGATGCAACTACCCGATGTTAATCTCATAGATACAGAATCAAAGACAGGAGAATTTATGGAGAAGGAAGAAGCTACGGATCTGTAGGAGAGCTTAAGAAAAGCTCTGCGAAGAGAATGGTTTACAATTTATAAGTCAGTTTTAACAAACTTGGTCAAATCCATACAAATTTCAAATCAATTCCTGCTAAGAGATGTATAAAAAATAAACGTTAAAAAACTATTAAATTAACAAAATTAATTTTTTGAAAAATGTTGTTTGTTTAAAAAAGCTCTCAAGCCCCTAACTATTATTTAACATTTTTTTCTCGAAACTTGATGTGACAACTACTTCCTATACATATTGAAGATTTTCAAATATAAATCGCACTGAGACTGACTATTTAAAAATTAGAACTTAAGTACATATATTTATTTTTAAGATGAAACTAAGTACCTATACCTATAAAGATATTTCAAAAGAGATTTTTATTTATTTTATTTTTGCCAATGGATCATACAATTATTTACATTTTTATTTAATGAAAAATATGCAAAAATAGAGAAAATTTTGGCTTTAAAATGGTTTTCTAAACACTAACGACTTTTTGGTTCTAGTGTTCGAAAATAAGAAACTCCGTGTTCGGGTTTAGGAAACAATCAAAATAAGGTGTTCGAGAATAGGAAAAAATGCTTATTTTCAATAAAATCTTTTTTTAATATTTACTGATAATTTTTATGGAAAAAAAAGAAAATATTTGAGATAATAACTCAGAAAAAACTAAAATTACAATACTAAACTCAGTTAAAGTATTTTTTGCAACATGTTCTTTCCTCATAGTCCGTTAACTGTAACTGGTGCCACGACCCTACAAAGATGCTTTTTTTGCAAATTGTAGAGTAGGTTTTTCTGTTTAATAAAATAGGAGTGTTTTCGTGACTACCATTTCTTGGAAAGTAAATAAAATATCAGGAAAACCTTCCAGATTTTAACTCAACAAAAAATCTGAGCATGTAGCGCCTTGGTGAAAATCCAGAATTCTGTTATTAATAAAATTGTAAAGACAGGATACCTAATAATTATAAAATCAACATCTTCATGCAAGGAAATACATTTTAAACATGAGGTTCAATGATCATAATAATAATAACACATAAGCTATAATTTATAAAGATTCTAGCGGACCCTACATGCATTGTAGTTCTTAAAGGAAACCTAAGAAATGCAACGGATCTAAGCTAATGGACGTTTGTAGTGAAAAAATTACTTCACTACAAACGAAAGCAACCCTCATAGAGATTTGTAGTGAACAAAAAAAATTTACTACAAACGATAAAAATGACATTTTTATCGTTTGTAGTAATATTCGTTTTTCACTGCAAACCTCTATGAGGGTTTCTTTCTATTGTAGAGAAAGTAATTCCTATTTTAAAGTTAATTAATTTCAGTACTTTTTTGTATGAGAAAAGTATGAAAAAGGTAGTGGTCAAACAATTTGGTCGAAATTTTTTTTTTTATAATTTTTCTGTCTCACTAAAAAAAAAAAAAACTTCACTACAATCATCTACAAGCTGACATTTTTTTGAAGGTCAACATTTTTTTTTTTTTCTGTACAACTACAAAAAAAATTAAATTCACTACAATCAACTTCCTACCCTAACCTATCAAAATAAATATAGAAATTTTTTTTTTCAAAAGTCGGGTGCCAGGTTCACATAGCCTCAAAAAAGTACCAAGTTGCCATTTGTAGAGGCCAATGGCAAGACGTGAAACATGCCATAAGACTTGGGATTCCTTACAACGAGTTTTGTTGAAGTTGTAAAGATTATGGAAAAATGGAAACACTGCAGCTCTTTTTGTGTGAATGTCCGGCCGTACTAAACGCCAAGCAATGGCTTTTGATGTTTTCACACGATCTTAGCGAACTCCCTAGTATGTATGAGGATTAAGAACTTAATTATTCTTTTTCTTAACAAAACCAATTGGATTAAAATATTGATAAGTTCCCAATATTGTTTCAACCATTACCATCTACACCGATGGTTCTAAAATGGATACTGGAGTAGGTGCAGGCTTCTACTCCGAAAGCCTCGACCTTGCCAAATCATTCAGGCTCCCCGACCATAGCAGCGTCTTCCAAGCTGAGATCTTGGCAGTGAAAAACGCTGCTAAACATATATCCATGATGGCGATATCACACGCGGACATCACTTTTTTCATTGATAGCCAGCAGCAAGAAAAGCTCTCTCTGCCAGCCAAATCAAGTCGAAGCTTGTTTCTTGCTGTCGCGAAGAGCTAAAGGTTCTTGGCACACAGCATAACGTAAGTCTCTGCTTGGTTCCTGGCCATAGTGATGTACCAGGCAACGAAAAGGCGGATGAACTTGCTAGGAAGGGCTCCACACTGGAACCCTCTCTGATAGACCATCATATAGGGATACCGTTATGCGAACTGAAACATAACGTCAGTAAAACCATCACTCAAAAATCCAACGACGGATGGAATCTCCTAAAAACCTGTGTTAACACCAGGAAGCTATAAGATACGATAAGAAAAGATCCGATTGGATCTTAACTCTTAATAAACCCTCCCTAAGATCCCTTATCGGCATTATTACAGGACACAACCTACTCGGCTACCATAAGAAGAAGATGGGGCTCAGTACGGATGACCTTTGTAGAGGCTGTGATGATGAGAATGAGCATGAAGACACTGCTTATTTTCTCTGCCACTGTCCTTCACTTTGTCTTACTAGGAAGAAAACTCTAGGCAACTTCTTCTTCAATGAACTAGAGGAACTATCAGAACTGCCAGGCAAAAGCTTACTAAACTTTGCCAAGACCTCTAAATGGCTAAACGAACCACATGATTCATAGGTTATTAATTTTCAGGAAGTTACAACACTTCAAGGTACCACAATGGATCTACATTGATCTAAGTGTGATGGTAACAACATCAACTATCAGCCCGCTTAACCTAACCTAACCTCCCAATATTGTTTTAAAGCCAATTGATTGTGCTCAACCAACTTCTTTAGAAATCAAAAATAATTGTATGCTTCAGCTTCATACTAATCGAATAGTTCGTGGTAACTTTGTTGCACCTCAAATTCTATTGAATCTATTATCACGAAAATAGATTTTTGAAATTATCTTTTATTATTTCCTTCCATGAACTAGATTACATTTAACTTATAGGTTCGGTTCTCTTTTTTTCACTGGTTATCAATAAAACCTGTGCAAATAACAAAATAAATTCGATAAGATAAAAAAAGTTCAACAGGGCGTATACGCAACAAAAAAAAACTGTTTTAATGTGTGAATAATGACGCAATGTGTCTTATTTTATTTAATTATTGACTTTTCTTTTAGCATTTTGAGTCCAAATTTGTTAACACAACCAAAATCTCTGCAAAATATCAATTTTGCATTTGCATACAATTTCAAAGTCACCATCAAATATGTCATATTATGTGACAGAAAAAAAACGCGAGATACAAATAAAATAAACGTAAACAACAACGTAAAATTGTCGTAAAAGTTTCTCCAACAAACTCAACGTCTACGAGACGAAAACAACTCGAAAAGCTCCAAAGAAAACAAGTAAAAAAGAGCACACTATAGCATATTCACTCAAACTACTATTGCTACAATGCAAATAAACAAATTCCTATCTCTTTTTTTTCTGTCATCCGCATAACCCACTCAAGACGAATTTGGTCATGTTTCATATTCTGGGAACGAAACGAGACGTCAAAATGCACTTTGCTGTGGGGAGCAACAGCATTAACTTACTAACGATGACGATGAGTAGTAAAAAGTCTGCAATTTCTCAGGGTCGAGCTTTTCTGACCATCGATTGCGATTCACCACAAGACACACCACCAACAACACACTACTCTGTGACCGAAGATGGGCGGTTATTGGGAGCACAGACATTTAGAGAAGCAAAAATATGTCAAATATCCCAACAACGAAAAGAATGAACTCTGGCGGCAAAGAAAGACAACAATAGCCACACAATTAGCACCCAAGATTGCATGTATGGACTGGCACTGGGTACACTGAAACGACGTCAACTCAAATCTCTCCCTCGTGCCCCCCTTTCTCTATCATTTGAGTCATACATAAATACCTTGCTGTTTACTCCACCGACATGAAAGAGACAATTAGCCATACAACCGATGACAGTGAGACAAAAATATTCATTCGAAGCCCCCCGCCTGTCGCCTCCACTCAAAAGCCCCAACAGCCCCAAAGGCCGATATTAAACGACGAAATCGATTGAAGAAAAATTCTTATGCAAAAAATGAGTAATAAAATTCAACAATTTTATTCGTGATTAAATTTTAAATCCAAAAAAAAGGAGTAACCGAGTCATGGGATGACTTACATATTCCAAATATCCATGGATTTGATCGTCCGTACTTCCCTCGGCCATTTTTTTCTTCGCTTAGCAAACAGCAGTGAACCAAGTGAAAATTGCTATTTTTCTTTTTTTTTTTACTTCAAGAAATTCCAATTCACACACTTTGCACTCACAATCTCACACAAAATTTTAACAAAACACACAAAAGCAGTGATGAAGTCAAACTACACAAAAAATTTACAAAAACAGATTGTGATTTTTTTCTTTCTTTCCTTTTTGGTGATTAATTCAATTTGGAATTGAAGAAGAGGCACTTTTTTTTCAAAATTAATTTACAGGGGATTTTTGTGTTGTAATTATTTTCACTACGATCGACCGTACCGCAACGTTGCACTTAAATACTAGGTTTGTTAGGAAAACTATCGTGAACTTCGTTCTTGTTTTCTGAATCTCGAGTAGAGACCCTTTAGAAAATAGAAAAAAAAACCTAAGATGACAGCTCACTCCGCACCGCGATTAAGCGATTGTGGGAATAAATTTATTTTATTTTTATTTTTTTGTCGAGTTTCGAACAAACACGAACGACAACAGCGACGAGCAAACAGCAACTAATATTCATTTGTCTATGGCTTTCGAGTGCAACTTGGAGCCAAAGCTTTCTTTGAATTTGGATGAAAGCTTTATGGGGGGACGGTTGAATCGGACTAGTAGACTAGAGATGTGCATTTTCTTGAACTGAGTTATTGGGGCATTCATTTCAAAATAATACCCTGAATGCTTAAAATTCAAAACGATATTTTTGGGTTTTGAAAAATGCATTTAGTTAGCATTAAGAATTTGTCATCGAGCAAGAACCAATGTCTGTAGAGATAAACAAGGGAACTTCATAGTAGAATCGCGGTAAATGTTGGGGACTACTCCTGTAGAATGTATAACGGCGACGATGAACAAAACCCCGCTGTCAGACAGGAGCCTTTCATAGGACACGATGATAGGCAACAATTCGGTGAACCCGACCTAGAACAAGTGAAAACGGCAATATCACGGCTGAAATAAAAAAAAGCCGCTGGAGTAGATGGTCTAGTTGCCGAGCTGCTCAAAGCAGCAGTCGACGATCTATAGATAGGAGAATGCACCAAATCATCTGTAAAATATGGACGGAGGAATGTATGCCCGATGAATCGAACCTCAGCATGGTTTGCCTGATCCTGAAAAAGGGAGACCCTCTAAACTGCGCCAACTACAGAGGAATCTTAACATCGCCTACAAGATCCTCTCTGCCATAATATGTGAACGTCTGAAGCCTTTCGTCAACAATCTGATCAGGAAAGTCAACCATCGATCAAATTTTCACTTTGCAGCAGATCCTGATGGAAAAAAAACCTATGAACTCCAAATCGATACCCACCACCTTTTCATCGATTTTAAGGCGGCGTATGACAGCATCTACAGAGACGAACTGCATAAAGCTCAGTGCGAAATGACGATGGAGAACTCACACTGCGCCATCAAGGTTGGCAATGAGCTTACAGAATCTTCGGTGTCAAAAAAGGATTCAGAATTCATTCACTGTCAAGAGATTTTTTTAACATCGTTCTTGAGAAGATAGTGCAAAACTCCACCGTCAACACCAGTGGCAATATCTTGCAAAAGTCTGTTCAACTTCTCGCGCACGCCGATGATATTGATATAATGGAAAGAACACAGCGTGATGTCAATGGCGCCTTTGTGAGAATTGAGACAGAAGCAGCAAATATGGGTTAAGCGGTAAATGAGGTCAAAACGAAGTATATGTGTCTTCGAGGAAGGACGTGTGTATGTCACTGAAATCCTCCTAAAGGGCTGGACCGATTTGAATGATTTTTTGTTTGTATGCGGTAGGTGGCGCTGCAGTCGGGAACTATACTGAAACTACAAGGATGAATCGGCTATGTGAACCTGGCACCAGTGTTGCCAGACTTTCAGCTGACATTTACCCAAGATTATGGTAAAAAATCCCCTTTTTACCCACGTGCTTTAGAAAAAAATCCCTCAGTCATCCCCACAAGGAAATGAATTGAATTAAAACAAACTATTTATTAAAACTAAACGAAATTGATAATTGGCGTTTTTCTTTTTACCTCTGAGCAAATCATAGCTGTGTCGAGGCAAAGGTCTGAGCAGATCATATTCAAAATCTTCCAATTTAATAAAGAAACAAACCTGAAACCTGAGCACTGAAATGTAATTTTTTACCAATTATATTTTCAACAATTTAACAGTAGACGCGCTACCTTCTTGGGAATCCAGTTTAAATTCTATGTTTGTTGTTGTCTACAAAATCAGAAAAAAAAACGAATGAAATTGTCTTCACTTCGCTATTCGCATTTTTTGCTCAGTCATTTTGTCCTGAGCGAAAAATTTAGCTCAGAGCATAAACATTTTTAGCTTTGATACAACTAAGCAAAAACGTAACAGATTTTTTCTTTAACATTTCTGTGATCTGGCTCAGAGGTAAAAAAGATGTTCACAAGGTACAGTATTTTGTACCTTAAGTTCATATAATAGCTGTGTTTTATTATCACAATGATCCAGATCAGATCATTGATTTATATGTGAAACAACAACAAAACGAAATCCTACATTTTACTTGGATCAATTTTTGTGATCCAAAAATTAGTTCTTCTTCCGCACACAAGTTGAAATGTTGGCGTATATTTTCAATAAAAACTGTGCTGCCACTTTCACACATTTATTATCCGGGAATAAGAAATTTTTCAATTACATAGCAAAAGCTTTTTTCTCTTAAAAAGCAACAGAATAATCGTTCAACAAAATTATCGTAGGGCAACTCTGATGCAATTGACAGAATGAATAAATTTCAAACAATTGCCAAACGTGACGCAATAAGTAAATTGATGATCCGAGTTGTTTTATTTTCATGATCTGATCCGGATCAGATCATTGTTATAATAAAACGCAGCTAATATAATAAGAAACATAAGTCATTTAACTAACTTACTACTCACAAATGAAAATGATAAACGAATGAGACAAAATATTGATTTGAAATTTGAATTTTGACTTGACGAACGATAAAAATGTATTTGTGAAAAACAAGCATACACTCCCACCGTTCGTAAATTTGAGCTTGTAGTATACGCATACAAACTAGGTCAATTTGAGATTGTGGCCAAATCCCATTGCCATTTGACATTTCCTATCTCCTTTCCTTTTATCTCTGGGTTTGAGTTAAATAAAGATTTCAGAAACGTTTAAATTATCGCATTCACTCAGAGAATCTGAATAAATTCGTTTTTGCTTTGATTTTTTAATAATCATCCACTTAGTTTGTAGAGTTAAAATATCCCTTTTTTTTGTTCTACGAGGTACGAAATCGCTCTTTTGCCCTTTTAGTTAATTTTTAGACTTGAAATACCCACGAAATGGGTAATTACCCACGATCTGGCAACACTGCCTGGCACCCGACTTTTGAAAAAAAAATGTTTCTTTATTTATTTTGATAGGTTAGGGTAGGTAGTTGATTGTAGTGAATTTAATTTTTTTTGTAGTTGTACAGAAAAAAAAATTTTGACCATCAAAAAAATGTCAGCCACCGGAAATAAAATTTCGAACTTTTTTTGCTTGTTTTCCATAGATATACGCTTGTAGATGATTGTAGTGAAGTTTATTTTTTTTTTTAAGTGAGACAGAAAAATTATAAAAAAAAATCGACCAAATTGTTCGACCACTACCTTTTTCATACTTTTCTCATACAAAAAAAGTACTGAAATTAATTAACTTCAAAATAGGAATTACTTACTCTATAACAGAAACAAACCCTCATAGAGGTTTGTAGTGAAAAAAAGAATTTTACTACAAACGATAAAAATGTCATTTTAAGCCATATGGAGGTTCGTAGTGCAAAATACTCCTACTACGAAACTTTAAAATCCGTTAACAAGCTAATGGACGTTTGTAGTGAAAAAATTACTTCACTACAAACGAAAGCAACCCTCATAGAGGTTTGTAGTGAAAAAAGAATTTTACTACAAACGATAAAAATGTCATTTTAAGCCATATAGAGGTTCGTAGTGCAAAATACTCCTACTACGAAACTTTAAAATCCGTTAACAAGCTAATGGACATTTGTAGTGAAAAAATTACTTCACTACAAACGAAAGCAACCCTCATAGAGGTTTGTAGTGAAAAAAGAATTTTACTACAAACGATAAAAATGTCAATTTAAGCCATATAGAGGTTCGTAGTGCTAAATACTAGTGCTCTTGACTCTGACCGGGTACTCGAAATAATACCCGGGTATCCGGGTACCCGGGAACCCGAAGTTTTCAATATTACCCGGGTACCCGGATACCCGGGTATTTGCATGGTTCGGGTACCCGGGTACCCGGGTATTTGAAACATAACGATCGTGTATCCGAGTACCCGGGTACCCGGGTACTCGGTACGCTTACGCGATGAAGCTAAAGTTGTTTGAACAAATGGATGCGTTTATGAAGGAAGTTTTTAATAACATTTTGCATTATTTGTTCTCGGTTAATAAAAATAATGATGGTGGTTAATTTTTTGTCTATTTCAATTGCAAGGAATTGCAAGTTGGAGGTGGATTATTATAAATATGTAGTTTATTATTGTCATTAGATTAGATACTCTTAGGATGGATTTCGCTAGTCCTTATAGCAATAGTTATTTGTGCTGTTTTTTTTTCATTCATTCATTAAAAAATGTCATTGGTTATGATTTTATTAGGGGTTGAAAAGATATAAAACCGATTTTGTGCGTCGTCGTCGTCGTAGTCGTAGGTTGTCGTAAATAAAGAAGAAAGAAAGCTGTTGGCAAGTGTTTGTTGATTTATTGTTGTTGCAAGATGGTACGAAAAAGAAATGCAAGTTGTTTTTGGAAAATGATAGTTGAAAGGGATGATTTTATTATGTTGGTTAATCACTGTCCTGGTATAATCTATGAGTGGAGTTTGCGATCAGTTTTGTGTTCTTTTTTTCTCAATTTTGAGATTCTGAGGAAACAAATAAAAAATTGCTATGATTGTCACCAACTAAAATTTGAAAGATAATAACGAATACAAAATACTAAGACCAGGTAGTTGGTGCGTTTGCTTTTTTTTTTTTATTCATAAAAAAATGACATTTGGTAGAAAATATTAGATGGATTATAATTTTATTAGGGGTTGAAAATTGAGATAACCGATTTTGTGTGTTGTCGTCGTTCATCTGTTTATGATTGGTCTTTTTCTTAGCCACAGGTCAATAAAGAAGACAAAAATCTGTTGGCAATCGTTTGTAGGATCTCTACGATAAAAGTAAAGACTGACCTCAGTTGCAGGATTTTTAATTTGGATTTTTGCATGTCATAAAAATTTATTAATGTTTGGGTTTCTCTACATGACCCACTCGTAGATACCAGAGCATTTTTAACAATTACGATGAATGGTAACGCACAATGTAGGTAAATTGAGAAAAAAAGAACACAAAACTGATCGCAAACTCCACTCATAGATTATACCAGGACAGTGATTAACCAACATAATAAAATCATCCCTTTCAACTATCATTTTCCAAAAACAACTTGCATTTCTTTTTCGTACCATCTTGCAACAACAATAAATCAACAAACACTTGCCAACAGCTTTCTTTCTTCTTTATTTACGACAACCTACGACTACGACGACGACGCACAAAATCGGTTTTATATCTTTTCAACCCCTAATAAAATCATAACCAATGACATTTTTTAATGAATGAATGAAAAAAAAACAGCACAAATAACTATTGCTATAAGGACTAGCGAAATCCATCCTAAGAGTATCTAATCTAATGACAATAATAAACTACATATTTATAATAATCCACCTCCAACTTGCAATTCCTTGCAATTGAAATAGACAAAAAATTAACCACCATCATTATTTTTATTAACCGAGAACAAATAATGCAAAATGTTATTAAAAACTTCCTTCATAAACGCATCCATTTGTTCAAACAACTTTAGCTTCATCGCGTAAGCGGGTACCCGGGTACTCGGATACACGATCGTTATGTTTCAAATACCCGGGTACCCGGGTACCCGAACCATGCAAATACCCGGGTATCCGGGTACCCGGGTAATATTGAAAACTTCGGGTTCCCGGGTACCCGGATACCCGGGTATTATTTCGAGTACCCGGTCAGAGTCAAGAGCACTAGTATTTAGCACTACGAACCTCTATATGGCTTAAATTGACATTTTTATCGTTTGTAGTAAAATTCTTTTTTCACTACAAACCTCTATGAGGGTTGCTTTCGTTTGTAGTGAAGTAATTTTTTCACTACAAATGTCCATTAGCTTGTTAACGGATTTTAAAGTTTCGTAGTAGGAGTATTTTGCACTACGAACCTCTATATGGCTTAAAATGACATTTTTATCGTTTGTAGTAAAATTCTTTTTTCACTACAAACCTCTATGAGGGTTGCTTTCGTTTGTAGTGAAGTAATTTTTTCACTACAAACGTCCATTAGCTTGTTAACGGATTTTAAAGTTTCGTAGTAGGAGTATTTTGCACTACGAACCTCCATATGGCTTAAAATGACATTTTTATCGTTTGTAGTAAAATTCTTTTTTTCACTACAAACCTCTATGAGGGTTTGTTTCTGTTATAGAGTAAGTAATTCCTATTTTGAAGTTAATTAATTTCAGTACTTTTTTTGTATGAGAAAAGTATGAAAAAGGTAGTGGTCGAACAATTTGGTCGATTTTTTTTTTATAATTTTTCTGTCTCACTTAAAAAAAAAATAAACTTCACTACAATCATCTACAAGCGTATATCTATGGAAAACAAGCAAAAAAAGTTCGAAATTTTATTTCCGGTGGCTGACATTTTTTTGATGGTCAAAATTTTTTTTTCTGTACAACTACAAAAAAAATTAAATTCACTACAATCAACTACCTACCCTAACCTATCAAAATAAATAAAGAAACATTTTTTTTCAAAAGTCGGGTGCCAGGTTCACATAGCCGGATGAATCGACTTGAATGAATTTTATTTCATGGATTCATTCATTCATTTCAATCATTTTGTGTATGTATGAAACTTTTTCTTCTACTTGCTGACCCGATAAACGTTGTTTTGCCATATAAGTAATTTCTAAGAACGGGTGTATCGATTTGGCTCAAAATTAGTGGGTAGGTAGTTAGAAGCAGGAGACGGCTATACAACTCTTCTTATCTTAGTAGCTGACCAGGTAAACGTTGTGTTATCATATAAATAATTTCTACGAGCTATTTTAGCTACAAAAAATATCGATGTTGACGCTATAAACTTAAAAAAACAACAATCATTGCGCGGCAAAGAGGTTAAGAGAGTCTTCATCGATCGATACTGTTACCGAGCTATTTTTACAATCAAAGCAAAGCCCTTAGATGTTGAAGACTTTCACTTATGCATAAGTGAGTGTATGATATGAAACTGAAAATCATTAAATAAATTAAGCATTTATCCGAGTGAAACATAACAATAACAAAAACAGATAAAAAGAAATTACTCATACGCCACAGTGTGTCATTAATCATGATCATCTGAAGAGAGGCGAGATGGAGTTCGCGGGGTCAGCTGGTATGTATTAAAAATCAACGGCAACAACAACAATCCCGTGCTATACCTTTTTGTAAAGCCAGAAACTTCTTTTTTTTATTTTATTTTTTCAATAAAACTGTTTCAAGAATAGTTTTTGAAAAATTAATTTTCCATTTCAAAATTTTTGAAAAATAACTCGAAAAAAATCGAACTATTCGAACACTATTTTTTTTATAATTTGCACCGACTCAAGGGCAGGGTTACCTCTGACATTTTTTTGAAGGAGTCCAAAAAAAGAGTCCTGGCTGAAAAAAAGAGTCCCATTCAAAAAACGTAATTCAAAAGCAAATCTTTCGCTTCTAAAGCAGAGGTGTCCTAAATTTCATTTTGTTTTTAATTCGTTTCGATTTTACTGGTCGAATTTGAAATCGTAAATATAAAAATGTAAGTAATTTCAGAGAAATATTTTTCAAAAATTGAAAGTAAGAATTTTACTAAATTTAGAATAGGTCCATTTTTATAATCGTGAGAAAATCAATTTCGATAACGAATTAAATTCGGAGCGAAAATAAGAACAGAGGTGTATTTTTTGAGAAATTTAGAAACAGTTCTAAATGAAAATATTCCATATGGAATTTCCATTTGTACGATTTGTATAATATTCCGTATGGAAAAAGTGACAGTCCATATTGAAAATCCATAAAGTGTAAGGCAGGCTTTAGTAAACAATAACTTGAGCAAATTCAGTTCAGTGGTTCGTCAGAGAAGACGAACCACACTCACACGGTCACAGAAAATCCTAATTGTTGACTCTGTATGCTCAATACAAATAATGTACCTAGATTGTATGATTCTCATGTACAGATACACTAACCTACATTGACTTTAATTTAAATGAATAAATTCAGAATAGAATTTGAACAAAAGTAGAAGAAAAGCATTCGATGAAAAATTTGTATTGAAAAAATATTAAGGTTCTAAAAGAGTCCTGAATTTGTAAAAGGAGTCCGATTTCGATGATTTTTAAGATAGTGGCGTCCTGGAGTCCAGACCTTAAAAAAGAGTCAAAAGGACGCAAAAGAGTCCCAAAGGTAACCCTGCTCAAGGGGTTTTTAAAACCCTAATTATGCCAGAGACAAAGTGAGCGCATTAGGAATGAAAGTAGAGGTTGAAAAGGAGGTGTCGGAGTACATTGGTTTTGAATTCCTAAAGCAGGATGTGGATGATAGTTCGACATTCACATAGTACGGCTAAGGAACAATTCTCTACTTGAGATTGAGAGTACCTACATCCAAAGTTGGGCACTCCTGGAAGCGCGAGAATTACGGGTGAATTGTTTAAGGAAAGGAATGCAACTGGCTATTTCACAAGCTCACTTACCGTAGAAGTAACGGTAAAACATAGTGAGGCACAAAACTTTATGACGCGACGGTGCACCAGCACAATGGTTGGAGTTGTACGAGTGATCAAGCCTTGGACGGATATGTCTTGAAGATATTAGCGGGGAGGAGAATTTCTTGCACTGAGAAACCCAAACATCTTGTGGCATTTTTGGCGACATCGTATATGTGCTAATTCCATAAGAGATGGTCAGTGATGCACATACCATGAATCTCAAGATGTTCGTTCTCCTTGATGTGCTAATTATGGACAGTGGCAAGACAGCATTGTGTTTTCGAAGCATTAAATCTACGCGGTACAGTGCCGTTTAAGAAGAGTTTAATGAGCTTATCATATTTTGCCGTTGCAGCTCCAAATCCGAAGAGTAAGAAACGAATAAGAAAAGCTAAGGGTACTATCGTTAGTGAAACAATGTATTGGATTAGAAGTTACACACAAGAGATCATTGACAAAAATGAGGGAGGGTGGGAGACAAAACGGAGCCCTAGGGCACACCAGCGTTTATATTGTGGGTATCAGACTTGAAGTCGTCCAATACAACATGTATTAAACGGTTCGAAAGAAAGTTTCTAATCCAACGAAGAAGGGATTCGTCGATACCGAAAGCACGCATTTTCGATAAAAGAGCAAGATGCCAGACAGACTTTATCAAATGCCTTTGAAATATCAATCAGCAATAATCTTACTTTCTCCAAAACGATGTAAGGACTTGTTCCACTGTTCGGTGAGATAAACTATCAGATCGCCAGTGGACCTGTTGCTGCGAAAGCCGTACTGCCGGTCATTAAGAAGCTTTCGTTCTTCAAGATATTTCTTAAGCTGATAATTTAACAGCGTTTCCATGACCTTAGAAAAAAGGGAAGTAAGTGCAGTCGGAGTTCGGAGGACAATTGGAGGGAGAAGAAGATCCACTTTTTGTAAGAATTGGCTGGACAAATGCTGTTTTCCAAATAGGTACTCGGAACGAGCACAGAAGTAAAGTAAATATATAATAATATTGGAAAAGCTTACGAAGGGTTTTGCCAGCGTAGAAGAACATCTCTTCAGAATAATAGCGGGGATACCATGCGGACCAGTGGATTTATGAATGTCATTGTCAACGAGGGACCGAGGAAGAATTTTTCATATTCCTTGTTAAAATGCTTCTTCGATGCTCTCGTACTACATGCTATATAGGTGAGTTTCCAGGCAAATGCAATTGTATTTCACTATCTAGGTACAGTACGCCCTCGATAAAAGCAACTTATAGAAATTTTGGCGGTTGCGTTTATTGAGTTTGTTGCAATAACCGAGCTATTAAAATTGAGCTTAAAACAACAGGGTTAGAAATTTAATAATATTGTTTGCTATTTAAATAAAGTTAATTCATTTTATTAAATCCATTTTCAAAGAATAAAACAGCTAAATCAACACATTTTTTTTTTAATTATTTCGAAAGAATAACATGAAATAATGTAAAATGGAAGGGGTGACTTTCCTGATAGGGCTTTGGATCTGGGCCTTGAAATTTTTTTTGGGTGGAAGGAAGGCAAGTCTATAGGCTAGCTTCAAAGATTTACAAGTCGGTGACCCCCGTAAATACGATTAAAAATTATTTAAAAATTGCGAAAATACGATGTTTTTTTTCACTTTTGACATTTGGCTGTAGGCGCAAGTCAATTTCGAGGATTTTTTTAGTGTGAGTGATGTTAGACTGTGCCAAAATGTACTTTATGTGGAAAGTTAAATTAAATTTAGATTACAGCCATATACCCGAAACCATAGAAAGAACGGCAGGAACTTGCTTGAATAAAGACGAACATTTTAATCATCTTTATTTTAGGAACATTTCTGGATTTTCATCTTTTCTCTCTATATTACACACATTTTAAGTATTGTATATCCCTTTTGCACCTTGAAATTATTGCTTTGTCTTGTGAAAATAATTCTGAATTATGTTCACAAGGCAAAGTAATAATCTTTCGTATCAGAGCACATTTTTCCTGTTACTGCACAATAAAACATTAAGCTCAAACACAAGGAAAAACTTCCCATCGGTTTCTTACGAATTACCCAAAAAAAAAAAAATCCCAGAATATCTCAATAAAAAACCCAAACAAACTTACAGTCTACCCACACTTAACGAAAGAAATCAGCAGATGCAAGAAACTGCTGTCATTTGAACTGAAAGGTGAACATCAAAGTGACAAGAAAAAAGCAAATACACCAAAGATTTTGACATTCTGAACCCAGTCATGTGTTTATCAAATAAAAAATACAGACTTTTTGTATGAGAAAATGAAATTTTATTAATTAAATTAAAAATACTTTTAATAATTGCCGACCAATAAAACTAATTGTGTAGAGTGTTTTAAAAGATTACCTATCGAGTGAGACTTGTTTTGTGCCCCAAACCCAAAGCTCTATCAGGAAAGTAGAGCCAAATGGAATTCACATTTTCTTAAAGTTTTGCGTTTGGGGCAACTTTCCCAACTTGGTCTCATTGAGGTTAAAATTTAGTTTTTTTTTTTGTTTTTTCTTTGATTTATCTGTCAAATGGTGAGGAAACGACTTCAGGTTGAAGCATATTAGTGCTGGCAGATGAGTAATATTTTACCCAATGTTAGAATTTGAATTGATGGCAAAAAATTTGGGTGATAAATTAACATTATTAATTTATCATGAGAAAATGTATTTTAAGATGAGTATAAGTAATAGTAACAAATTTCATTATACTTTGTAGTGCACGGCGAACGGAGTTCAAAATGTCCCCCGGAAAAATCCCGACCCGAAAAAATCCCATAAACATACGCAGTCTGCCGGTACTAAAAATGACATTTAATCGTGAATTCTGTGCAAAAAGTGCAATTTTATTTCATTAATTTCTAATAGAAATATTTATTTGCGGACAAAAATAAAAGTTGATTTGTGCTTAAATAATCTATATCTATCGATTGAGACCATTTTCGTGTCCAAATTTTTGGGCCGAAATATGAGAGTCAAGCCTTGCGTTTTTCGCGGACCGGACTCTGAGTTAGAAACAAATTTTTTCAGCAATCTTTGATTTTTTTTAATTCTGCAAATTGTTGACTTGTTGCATTCATTACTCAATTTAATTAAAATTTCAGCCTTTTACTTAATTGACAATTTTGGGACTTTTTTAACAATCGCCGTGACTCACAAAATCTACTGACCGAACACGAGAAAATTAAGCGAAAACTGAAAAAAAAACAATGTCAAAAAAGCAATGCACCTACAAGACGCTTACAAAATTCAAAAAAGTAAGCATACATTCAGAACAAATAAAAAAAAATCAAAGTTGGAAAGTTGCGTTTAATGAGTCACATTTTTTTTTGAAAAGTTGCGATTACTGAGTCACTAATGGTCAAAAAATGGTTGTTGGGTTGGTCGTGAATCGTCCAGGGTATAATTTAAACTTTAAAGTCAATTCATGTCGAATTGGCTGAGGGCAAAAAACTAGAACTGCTCATTTCGAAATCATCAGCGTAAATTTAGTAAAGGACGTAAGTAAGTACCTAAATCTTTTACTATTGCAAAGAAAACTAAAAAAAAAAACAATCGCCTTAATTCGAAAGTAACAATCCAGCCGTGGCAAGTGTCACAAAATCAACAAAGAGCTAAGAGAGAAAGAATATCTTGACAATCAGACACGATTGAGGATTGGAAAGATAGATACAAAATATAGGTATATACAGGCGCGGATTCAGAGGGGGGGGGTCACGGGGGTCATGACCCCCTCCCCAAACAGGCCGCATTTCAAAAAATAGAGCAGAACCAATATTTTGCAAACCAAATAACAAAAAAAAAACTCAAACGAAAAAAACCTAGTGTTTGCAAACTTAAGAACCGGGAACTAACCAAACGACCACAATTAATTTACTTTTTTGCCCTCTGAAAATAATAGAATCAGCACAAGACTCAATCAAGAATTTAGAATTTTTTTACACAATACTGACACTTTTTATTAAGGGTATTCACGTAACGAGATAATTTTCTACTTTGCGGAAAAATAGAAAATTCCGCAAAAGATTTAAATGAACACCCCAGCAGAAAATAGTTGCGTAAAAGTGAATTTGTTCAATTCACGTCATTCGATAATTTATGTTAAAGTGATTCTTTTTTTTTATTCTAATTACATTTTAATTTTTGCTCTTCAAGATGCCAAGAAGTAGTTTTAAAACAAAATTCATTCAACTGTCAGTTCAGTTGGAGAAAAGATGAAATGAGCGCCAAATTAAACGTCAAAATAAACGTCATAAATATTATCAGGTTTTTTTCTGCAGTTTTTGCTTCAAATTTGTGAGATAAAATTCTACGATTTGCAGAAAATTTTTCCCCTACATATTTTGACAGCTCATTTCTACCGATAGAAAATTCTACGGTTTCTACGGTTTCTATGGGTTTTCCGCGTTTACGTGAATACCCCTATTATTTTTTCTATATTTGGATTGTAGCTATACTTTATATACTAGCATCTGTTAACAAGTTCCAACCAAAATCATAATTTATAACACAAAATCCAATCTTATATTTTGTTTCGCAAAACTGTTAATGATCGCATCGATGTCCAATTCGATGTCACGATTGAGGTGTAGCACTGCAAGCCCGCTGAGTCTGTCTTCTGCCATAGTTGATCCCAACCAAATTTTGAGGCGACGGAGAGTTGAAAATCTCCTTTCCGCAGTGGCTCCAGTAACAGGGAGCGTCTCCAAAATATTAATAGCCAGATAAATTACTTCATCACACGCATCAAGGGTGACAGGAACAGAATCTGGGAGTTCACCGCCGTTTTCAACAATTCGGTTCCATTTAGCTACCCACAACTCGAATTCGGCAATAAAATTCTTCTAACCGCTTAAACCTTCCCTGCTTTGTTTATTTGGTTATTTTTGTTATTTTCTATCCTGTGACCCCCTCCGGAAAAAAATTCTAGATCCGCGCCCTGAGTATATACGTAGGTAGTAGGCACCTACTCTGGTAGCCACAATTCCACAGTCTTATTTGTCTCGCCTTCATTAACTTAAACCCAGTAGAACAAAATATTATAAAAGCATTAATCTCAAAAAAGACGAAAATATTTGAAGAACAGATTGTTTAAATAATATGCACATATGTACATTCATGAGTGTGTACAGAGCTTCATACGAATATAATTTAATTTTTAAGCTTTTGAACTCGATAAGATAAGAATTATTGGAGGCAGCCAGCTCCCCTGGATTGTTGGCTGTTCGAACTGGAGGGAATGTGTTTGTTTCTCTTTTATTGGTTCTGCTTCTTTTCTGGTTTGAGCTGAATTAGTATCGCATGTCAAGAACTGTAGCTCGTCAATTCATTAATTATCACATTTTATTAAGTGGTGACGATTAGGAGCCATTGACTATGTGTAGGGAATCTCTTTGGCGATTCATTAATCAAATTGATTCATTTTTGATTTTGATTTTTGTTTGAGGACAAAACGAAAACTGGGTCCCTGGGTGCCTTCATTTTTGCGATATTCATTTAAGGAGCTCAAACAAATACATTGCATGCAACGAATGGTTAGGAGTAATATGTAGATCGGATCAATACGGCTTCTTCTTCTTCTTCTTAATGTGGCGCTACAGTCCAGGTCGGGCCAGGGTCTCACCCAACAAACATTTCCAGCCAGCTCGGTCCATAGCTAGTTGTCTCCAGTTTTACACGCCAAGTTGGTTCAGGTAGGTCTACCACCTATGTGCTCCACCTGAGTCGGGGTCTTCCTCTTCTGCGACGTCTTTCCGGGTTAGATTCGAAGACTCTACGAGCTGGAGCATTATTTTCCATTCGCTTAACATGACCCAACCATCTAAGTCGTTGGACCTTAACTTTTCTGGCTAGGTCAGTGTCGCTGTACAGCTCGTACAGTTCTTGGTTGAATCTTCGTCTCCATTCTCCATTCATGCAGACAGGACCAAAAATCACTCGAAGATGTTGTCATGGTCCATGTCTCTGCACCATACATTAGGACCGGGATGATGAGGGTTTTGTACAGTGACACTTTAGTTGCTCGAGAGAGAACTTAACTACTCAATTGCCTTCTAAGTCCAAAAAAGCAGCGATTGGTAAGAGTGATTCTTCGTTTGATTTCAGCGCTGGTGTTGTTGTCTGAGTTGATAGCGGACCCCAGATAGACAAAGTCCTTAACTACCTCGAACTTCGAGGATCAATACGGCTAGACCTCCTTAATCATTTTCCGTAAAACATGCAGCTTTGTGATGTGCTTTTTAGTTTCCAGCCGAGGTTCTGCTCGCCGGTCTCGTCAAGGTCTTATGGAAGAAACACGAAACTTCAATCTTAGGTCTTCTGACCCATTTGACAAACTTTATTCTTATTATGCTGTTCCGGTATGTTTTGACAGGTCCTTGGATGAAATTGGTATGATGCGGTGATCGGGGGTTATACTCTATGCGGCTGCGGGCTGGCAGGTACAAAGGCCCTGGTGGCACGGATCAGCAGGTATAATGTTTCTGGTGGCACGGATCGACAGGTATGATGCCCTTTGTGGCACGGATTGGCAGGTATAATGTCCCTGGTGGCACGGATCTGCACTCGGTGGCACGGATCGGCAGGTACGAAGCCCCTGGTGGCCATCAACACGGACAGCCGAGTAGCGTTAACCGTGGATCAGCAGGTACCAAAGTCCCTGGTGACAATTAATACGGACGGCCGCAGCACTAACCGTGGATCAGCAGGTACCAAAGCCCCTGGTGGCAATTAAAAACGGACTATAGCTTCAATATTGAAACCCCTTACCGCTGGCTGGTGGGGGGAAGTTCCAATTATGAAATGGTCGGACATTTTCAGACTAAATCTTTGAACAATATTATTAGTTTATACGATAGTATCATTCGGTAGTAGTAGTAGAGGCGATTTTAGCACTATCGTACAAGTCTACTTATAATATTTCCTGCTGGAAGTGAGTGTGAATTGAATAACGAAGTTTAATTCTGTATGGAAAAGTGGGTATTTGATATGAAAAAGGCATGTGACTTCGTTACAGGTTTTGAAAATTGAGCTGAGGAAGAGAGTTGTACGCAAGTGTCGATGTAGTACGTTAAACTTACATCCGAAGAGCAGGGTTGTGAATCTATACTGTTGATATCCTGTCTGAAACTTCTAATATCTTACGTGTTCCGCTTAGCAATCTAGCCGGGATTGTCACTTATTTTTTGTAGATCCTTGCCGTATTATACCCCTGCCTTCTTCCCTTCCATGTCTTCTAGCTCATAGAGATTATTTTCAATCAGACGACAAACTGTCATCCTGAGGAACTTTGGGTTCGGTTTTGCGCAGAATTTCTTCGACGGTTATAAGCTGACTCGTACCTTGAGTGAGCGGTAGCCAAAGATGATTTGAGGTGCGCGTGGAGAATGTTCATCTTCGCTGGTTTCTAAACGATAGTTATTCACGAATTGTTGAGTGCATTCAACCTCCTCAAGGCCTGGTAATCCGACCAGTGCTCCAGGCAACTTTGTCCAAAGAGGCTTCGTAGAACGATACGTTGATAGCCGAGTGGACTGTAGTGCGAAGGGCGCTGACGGTGGCTGGCAGATGGATGTCCCAGTTCCTCTCTTCGCGGTCGATGTACCCTCTGATGGCGGCAAGAATAGACTGGTTTACCCGCTCACTAGCATTTGCTTGCGGCGAGTAAATAGCGTAGTCGTCCATGGTTTTTTCGAACTCGCGATTGAAAAACTGTTTACCATTGTCCGATAGCAGGGTTTCTGGAACGCCAAACATGCAAAACACCTGTTCGTAGAGAAACTTCAACACTATGTCCGTCGTCGCAATACGAATTACCTTTATCAGCACGAATTTCATCAGTTGGTCCAGTTATACCACAATGTGCGTGTTCCAGTCTCGCGAGCGTGGGTAAGGTCCGTATAAGTCGATGTACAACATTTGGAAGGGTTTCTAAGCTACGAATGCCTTACCCACAGGAGGCCTAAGGGTGGCATTAGGAGCTTTAGATTCCATGATTCGATGTCGCACTTCTCTAAAAAGGATTTTACTTGCGCTGCCATGTTTGGCCAGAAGAACCGTTGTTGCAGTCGGTACAGGGTCTTCGCGACCCTAGGTGGTCGATGAGCCAAAGAGATCAAGCCCTCAGTAAGCGGTTGTGGAACCCAAAGCTTTGGTTTTATATAATAACCAAACAAAAAGGTGAGAATACTGAGCGGAACACGTGAGGTATTAGAAGTTTCAGACAAAATATCAACAACAAACAGCAGGGAACCAAAGGGGAACTTCCTAGGAAAAGATATTCTTTTAGAAATGACCAACAATTCATTCTGCTTTTGGCACATTGTAGTACTTCTGCCGAGTTGAACTCGTCACTATATCAGCACTTGAGTCAACGTCACTTACGATACTTCTGATAAAAAGCTCTTTGAAATTTGTATCTAGATAAATCTTACACCAACAAAGTGAGATACTTAGAGGCAATTATATATTATGTCATGCATAAAAATACGCATGTTTATTCATCTGAAAGCAGAAGCTTATCATTGCCATCCAACAAACAAGCAGATAATAATGACAACTTGTAGTGCGCTTGTTCTGATCTTCTTACTCATATTTTTTGTTATTGTTGTCGTTGTGGTCGTTAACGCTTCAGACTGCTGATGCTGCATTAATTCTTTTTAACAAGACGATAATAGCACGTACTACGTGATCATCAGTCAAGCAGCTATTCAACAACAGATTTACTAAAGGCCAAGTATCTAGACAGTAAAATAATGCAATAAAGCGGCTAATAAGACCAAGTTTTGTTCGAACTTAGTGTAAGGCAGTCATTTAAATCAGGAGAACCTTTCCCTGTTCCCACTCAAGACTTTTAATCTTATTTTAATTCAATTCAACCAAATTACATGACCACTGACCGGATTGACTACTGGAAATTGGATTGAAGTAGTCATGTCACGAAATGCAGGTTCATTAAGGGTTTTCCACATTTCGGAATCTATGTCCCCCTCTGTTGGATTACAAAACAAAAGAAAAACTGTTGCTTTCCATTTCCATTCAGTGTCTAATCTTCCAACAAGAGCAATGAGTCATTTAAAATTCACAATTCAATCTGATAACAAGGGAAACACTTGCAATGGATAGAAACGCAGACGAATGGAACTTCCATTCATTGCCATCCACTCCAAAAAAGCTTAAAAAGTTTATCGTTGCAACAAACAATAAATTCCATTCATTCAGAACAATACAATAAAATGCTTCTCTTACCGCAATTGCCAATGACCTTCTTGGTGTATGACCATTCCCATATTCGCCGGAAGGACGTCTAGAACTATGCTGGAAGACAGAGGCAGCTCGTCGTCGCGGTGGTGGCCTTGGAGCCGTTCCACCAACCAGACCCGGTGCATTATTGGTTGACGACGACGATGAGCCACCTCTGTTGCGACTGCTGCTAGTGCTGGCACTGGCATGACCATTGGTTACAGCTGTGGCAGCCGTCGTAGGTGAACTGCTTGAGCTACTCATTTTTCGTGCGATGTCTGTGGGGTTTAATTTGTTTTTAAAGGTACTGCGCAGCCAAGTGGAACTTTTATTTTTTTTGGTTTGATGCTATGGAGGGATATTATTAAAATATTTATTGTGTTATCCAACGCACTGGCTAGACAAAGACAATACTTTTTCTCTTGCTATTTTTTTGTTAGAAAACTAACACCGGAAAGAGAATTTGAGGGCACACCTTTTACACTATCTTCACAGATTCTTTTCAATGAATATTATTTTATGATTCTAGAGCTACAGCACTTTGGTAAAGAACAATTTGCAACACGGACGAGACAACAACGAAGCGCCGCCGACACGATAAAAGGTGACAAAAGGGCAAACTGGCTGTGGGGAGCTATGATTGCCTGGCTGGCTGGGTTTTTCAAGAGTGTATGAAGGTATGTCGTATGTGTATCAAGATGTTGGAGATTTTTCTGATACGTGGGATCAAATCAAAAGGCGATTACATCTTTTGAATTGTGTGAGCTCTTATCATAAGATAAGCACTAGGAACACTTTTGTATTCATCTATGCACATTCAATTATAATCGCGATTGTCGAATTTGTTTAATTTTTCGAAAGAAGAAATGTGATGAAATTTTATTCAAAACCACCGCAGGCGAGAAATAACAAAAATTTGTTCGCCTTTTCGAGAGATGAAGATGACTGGAACGAAAAGCTCTTTTTTTACGCTTCAGCTCGAATCACAAATGTCATCTGAAGTGACAGATGATTTGGTAGTGAAGTTTAAGTGTTGCCATAAGCCTAAGAAAAAAGTGCTTATCTTTCCCTTTTGTGGTGAAATTCATTTTTGAAGAGAACGGTTAAACTTGTTTACAATTTTCGCATCAAATGAATATTAAATAAAAGCAGCATCCATAAGAATTTGAAAACTAAAAGCTTGTTTTTTTTTAAGATATTTTATAATTTTTTGTATCCATCAAGACATATCCCTAGTCCCTACACAATGATTCTAGTAACCACATTCAACTGAATTAATACGAAAATGAAATGAGAGGTGAGGCCCTACGAAAATGAGGTGAATTGATATTTTGAACGTCAAGTTCTGTTTGATTTGCTTTTATTTTGTTTTCAAATAGTAGATTAAGATTTGTTTACCGCATCTCAAAATTGGAAAGAAGAGATGCAGATTATTCGAGACGAACATTATGTCTAATTATAATGAGATTTTCCGATTTTCCTGGTACAGGCAGACGACTGAATTTGGAGCATGCATTCAACTGACCAGTGGATGACTACGAGTTCAAAGTACCTTTTTGTCATCTGCGAACTCCTCAGCAGATCCGTGAACGTTTATGAGGCTTACTTAGGGTGACGCTAGAGTCCGTTGTGGACTTGGGTCTTAACCAACAGTCTCCACCAGCTAGCTCGGTCCCTAGCTAGCTGTTTCCAGTTTTGCACTCCAAATTGATTGAGGTCCTCCTCCACTTGGGAATAGTGTTGAAAGCCTTCCGGGCCGGAGCATTGGTGTCTATCCGCTCTCTGGACCTTGACCCTTCTGGCTAGGTCCGTGTCATTGTTCAACCTATAAAGTTCGCTGCTGTATCTTCTTCTCCATTCCCTATCAATGCACACGGGGCCAAAGATGACCCGAAGAACTTTCCTCTCGAAATAGCCTAAGGCACATTCATCCGGTTTTGTCAAGGTCCATGCTTCTGTATGGTACAGGACTGAGATGATGAGGGTGTTATATAGTTTTACCTTAGTTGATCGAGAGATGCTTTTCCACTCAATTGCTTTCTTAGCCCAAAGAAACAGCGATTAGCAAGAGTTATTTTTCGTCTGATCTCGGTGCTGGTGTTGTTGCCCTTGTTAATAGCGTAGACTAGGTAGACAAACTCATATACTTACTATACCTCCAAGTTGTACGCGTCTATTGTGACGTTCTGTCCGAGCCGTCGGTTTTGGGTGCCCTTCCTCGAAGACAGCATTCGTTTCGTTTTGCCCTCATTTACCACACAACTCATTTTTGCCGCTTCTGTCTCAATTCTCACATAGTCGCCATTGACACCATGCTGTGTTCTTCCCATTATATCAATATCATCTGCGTACGCGAGAAGTTGTTTCGTTTTGGTGGCTGCGTGAAACCTAGCACATTAAAGGCGGCATCTCTAACTGCTTTCTGGCAATGTTGCCACTGGTCTTCGATACTTGATATTGGCGGCATAGGTCTTCTTTAGAGGTTACTTGACACTCGATCAGAGAAGCATCTGGCGATGTCTTGCGATTGTAGCCGTCCGACGTCGAATTTTCTTGCAGCATTTTCTTGTTTTGGCCGTTTTCGGGATATTCGTAGCACTACCTTGGCTACGACGACGGTCGATGTTGGCTCCTCGGAAAGTTCGAACATTTAGATTGCTGGGCATCGAACATCTGGTTGACGGTTGTTTGATCAGAGATCTCCATGTTCCTTCATGGATGTTGAGTTGTGGAAACCATATGCTTGCTACCACAACATTTCGCCCCGCAGCAAAATCGACCAGCCTGAATCCGCTGTCGGAAGTGGTGTCGTGCAGACTGTGCTTTCCGACTGTTCCACCCAAGAGGTTGCCCGGTCCATCCCATCGCATATCTTGGATACCGGTAATATCTGCTTTGTAGCAGTTGAGGGTCTCCGCTAATTCTTCAGCAGCACATGGTCTATTAAGGGACCTAACATTCCACGTACATATCCGAAATTCGTTGTTCTTAAAACATTAGCTTGGGTCGTCGTCATTAGTGTATTCGTCCGTTTGCGAGGCCTGTTGTTGCTTCATAACTAAATATTTTTCTTCGTAGTCGGGAAGTCACCCCAACGTAAAACCCTCAATCTGGAGTACCAGGCAATTGACGTGACTCCAAGTGCAAGAGCCTTTTATGGCCTGGGCTTCAAATCAGTCGAATTAGCCCGTAAAGGTTTTTTTCTGTTTCAGTTTCAGTTTCGTGGTTCGTGGTTGTTGTTTTTTTTTTTTTCAAGGGAAGGTTACCAGCCTCAGACCTAACGTTTCTTAGGAGGTTGATTATCATCCTTTTAACTTCTTCTCGAGAGCTAACATTTCGCATTAGTTGGGGACAGTCCGAACCAGTCTTGAAGATTATCCATCCATTTTGTTCTCTGTCTACCTGTTGATCTTCTTCCTTCTATTTTACATTGCACGACTACTTGCAGCAACTGGTATTTTTCGTTTCTTATAACGTGTCCCAGATATTCCAGCTTACGTTTCTTGATTGTGTTTAAGAGTTCCCTTTTGGAATTCACCCGTCTCACAACTTCTATATTCGTGATTCGCTCAGTCCAAGATATTTTTAAGATCCGTCGGTACATCCACATTTCAAAGACCTCCAACCTTTTCATCATTGGCTTGCTTAAGGTCCATGCCTCTGCTACATATAAAAGTGTAGACCATACATAACAATTAATTATTCTCTTTTTCAGAGCTAGCGGAAGATCGCTACCACACAACACTTTCCGAAGTTGACAAAACGATGCTCGTGCTTGTTCGATTCTACATTTTATTCCTTCGGTAGAGTCTGCTTTCGAATTGAATAGAGTTCCTAAATATCTTTTTTTTTCTCCACACGATTAACCTGGATATCTCCGATTTTAAGCTCTACATTAGTGACATTTCTTTTTGAGACCACCATGATGTACCTAATGATGCATTACAATTTCACCACATAATTCAAATCACAAACACAAAAACACATGCAACATTATAATACACTGTGATAGAATTCACACTCAACAAAACAAGCCCAAAACAAACGTAAATCATATGGATATAAAAGAAAACACAATCGTTACGTTATTTTAAACTTCGCCCTAGGTATAGTTCACATTTGGTTTTTTCCAAAAGGTCGACTAGTAGAGGCTAAAGAAGAAGGGAAAAGTTAAGTTAGTGAAGTTAGACAGCCGATATCAACAGTGCAAGTATTTATACCAGTCAACGAGTGGAGAATTAATCAGTCTGACACCGACCGCCGAGGAGTAAGGACCATAGGTAAGTTACTGAATATATAACAAAGGCTTCCCCCCACCAGTGGTAAGGGGCTTCTTGTGAAGTATTCGGTTCGTCGAAGGCAAGTGTAATACCAGTCTCGACTGCGATTGTACCGGTTTCGACCGCGATTACCCACGTTAGTGGCGATTAACCTGTATATACAGTGATAACCCGTTTCGGCGGCGATTGTACCGGTTACGGCCGCGATTACCCACGTTAGTGGCGATTAACCTGTTTATCAGCGATTACCCGTTTCGGCGGCGATTGTACCGGTTAAGACCGTGATAACCCACAGTAAGTGGCGATTAACCTGTTTATCAACGATTACCCGTTTCGGCGGCGATTGTACCGGTTACGACCGTGATTACCCACAGTAAGTGGCAATTAACCTGTTTATCAGCGATTACCCGTTTCGGCGGCGATTGTACCGGTTACGACCGCGATTACCCACGGTAAGTGGTGATTAATCCGTTCGATTGCAGAAAGCGAAACAAGTTATCGAAGAGCAGAAGTAACCACTTTCTGAAGGAGGAAACACATGATTGGCAAACTAGCGTAAGGAAGAGAGGAACAAATACCGGTATCCCGCCGATTTAATGATTAACGAATTCTATACAGATTGTACAGTAATTATTGAATAAAGAAATAGACCCCAAGTTAAATTTCGGTATTTTATTTAACAAACCCTGGACTTCCCTGAGCATACCTCAGCTATAAACTTAAAATACCATCACAATGAACTTTATCTTTGAAGGAAGGGACTAGCCTCATTATATTAACCGAATCAACTAGACTTGTGTCCAGCGGCCGTCTTGTGGAGGCTTTGGTAAAACTTCCTCCAGTCCGAGATAGATAAGATATTGGTTCTACTCAGCTGGCAGCTGACCGCTCGGTCGGGGTTGAAGGAGGTCCGGACCGGATCCATGTTGTGGCGCAGATAAAGGGAGAAACTTCATTGACCAGACCGATGACGATGATGGTGTTTACACTGAATTACAGATAATAAATTTATACAGATGTCCCATCCTTATGGAGAGGAACGATATAGAACAAGGAACGAACAAAATAAGACCATGGTTGCTTCGTTTCCAATATGAGAAGGTTTTTGCTTTATTGGATTTGATTATTGGATTCTTTTGATTTTGTTTCTTTTTTAAATTGTTTTTGCTTTATAAACCTTCTCACACATACATTCATTAACAATCTCTGTCATCTGTCTTTTTCTTCAAAATATTTGTTTTTCTGTTTCTTTTTTTTTAGTACAAAAATGTATACGTTAATATTAATTACAATTTTTCTTCTCTTCTACATGTTTTTGTGTTCAACAGGAAATGCTTACAATTTATGAGTGTTGGTTGTTTTGTTGTTGTTTTTTCTCTTAAAAGGCATGGGGGGGAGTAGAATAATAGTGCAAAACAATTAACAAAAAAATGGTTCAATAATCGATGAGGATGAATCTCAAAAAAGGTTAAACATGAGACAAAAAAAAAAAAAGAGTTGGTAAAAAAAAATTTGGAAAATATGAAAACAAAAATCAAATATGTTTGTCTCTCTCTTTAGCTTAAATAAATTTAACGGTACATAATTATAAAGTCCTTAAAAATGCATTTTGTTTGGTCAAGAAAACTAAATAAAAAATAAAATTTTAACGGTGACTGAGGATAGTTGAACGATAAGCGGTTTTTATGTCGTTTTCCATTGGTCGGTTTTTGACGTTTCGCCTTCTACCTCCAATGGAACGGGTTATGATGTATGTTTCATTCTGTTTTCAAAACAGAAGAGTTCTGCTCTTCTCAGAAGCAATCCGTCTGTCAAAGTCAGTCCAATGGAATGGTTTCAGAACTTCTGGACTCTTCCGAATGCTTCTGGACGACCAATGGAAAACGACATTACTCAACAGAAACGGCGAAAGAGAGGTTAGGTTTAAGAAATATAAAATTTGGAAACTATTCTCGAATCGATAAAAGAAAGAATTTGGACTGCAATTTGGTGTGATTGTTAGTTTATCTTATTGGAGAGATGATTTTTGTTGTGGAAAATATTTGTTTCTGTAACTTTTCTCGATTATCATTAAATTGTTGGTTTTGTCAAAATTATTTCAGTCCTTCATGTGAATGGGTATCACAAATTTGTGTCCAAATGGACTTTTGTACTTGATGCCGGCGTCACGATAGAATTTGTCTGGAATGCCCAGATTGCATAGATAGAGTTTGCCACAGTTCGTTGATATGCCATTGAGCGGCAGTGTTGGGAGTATTGAGTACTTAATTGGTACGTCTCGAATGCCATTTGGGGTTGGATCGATGGCCAGAATTGAAGCGCTATGGAACGAGAAGTTAGGACTTACAGTCGACATGGTATGCGCCGCAGTGGGAAACTTACCGATTTTCATTCAACCATTTTGAAACATTTGAGGGCACATTGTCGGAAGAAGTCGACAATATCACAAGATCAGGAGTTGGCAAAGCTGTTAAGCAACAAAATTAGTATCAAATCACATCGAGCTAGAGGCGCGACAAAACCCACCTTCAACTGAGTAAACAATTGTATTCCCAGTCGCCTTAAAGAGTAAAATTTCAGTGCTGGTTTTTTCAATGCTTGGATCCTCTTGCAAATAGAGAAGAACCTTGAGGCCATGCGATGCCAATTGGCGTCCAGTCGCTGCACCGATTTCACTAACTCTAAAATTCTTTGATCGATCGCAAATGATTGCAATCGTTGGCCATTGATGGCAATTGTTTGGTGTAAGTCTTCTGGCTCCGCCTAGCAGAAGAATCGCCAAGTCAGTTGTGCCCCGTGCTAGAATATCGTTTTGCCGCTGAACGGATAGTCCACAAGCTTCGGCTGCTTGTTCGATCTTCAAACGAACGTAGCTTGGAATTGTTGGAACAATGAGGCCTTCGTCTATCGAAAAAGAAGAAATTGGCTTCATTTCATCAAAAATTTAGAAAGAAACTGTCAAACCTGTAACAAAATCCGAAGAACCATCAAACAGCGTCTCAATCTGACGCAACTGCAACGGTGCTCCCTCCAAAATATTCTCATCGTGGCGATACTTCTTGTCCTGCATTGAAACCGCCTGCCGAACCAAATCGGGCTTCTGTTCGGCCTCGAGAACATCCCACAACGCCTGCTTATCGAACAACGCCAGATTTCCCTCGAAATCGAAATCTTCATTCATAATCGGATCATCGACAGATGTCCCGAACGTCTGACTCTGTTTGAGGCTACCCTCACGACGGCATTTCTTTCGTTGTTTATTCAAATTAGCACGATTTAGTTGCTTGCCATTGCCATTGCCGGCTGCACCCCCATTTGCAGCAGTTCCATTGCCATTGAACGAACTGCTTGGATTTGTGTTGACCGATGCTGATCGATTGGCATTGACTATGTCAATTGGTTTGCTCATGCTACCGAAAATCTCGGGAGTTGTTGTTGCAGCAAATGATGCTCCCATACGGACTTCGACCTTCGGTGGTATTAGATTGCCAAAGAATTGCGCTACACTATTGGTTGTTGATGGCGGCGTTCGATTAGTGAAGGCAGAGCCATTGGTGGCTGATTGCATGGAAGCAGAAGTTGAAGCTAAGGATGTGTTGCCATTGATATTGCTTGAAGTGACGGTGGGAGCTTTCGGAAACCTCTCCGATGTTGGTGTTCTTTAGAAATAAAAAGAAAAATGTTTGGTTAAAAACAAGACGCGACAGTTTTAAGTAGTCCCCAGTCCAATGGCTTTTACTACACACTCATTCCAGTTGTTTGTTATCTTAAGGGCAGTCATAACCTCTTAAGAGCGCGCACACTTGTGTTAAGTAAACATTACCCAATTACCCGACCAAATATTGTTTGGCGACTTGATGTCTACGTCCGCAAATTGGTAGCGCAGTGTTTGAATGATGTCATAAAAACAAGGGACTCTGTCCGGGGACATGGACTTGGGGACTTTCAAGACAGAGGCAGAACTTACTTTCTATATCCATTAGCAATCTTCATATTCGAGATTTTATTGGTCAGAGCCGAATGGCTCTCTCTAAAGCTACCAACACCGTTCACCGCCACGGGAGCGACATTATTGGTGCTGCTGCCATCGACGAACGCAGCACCCGAAGTTGGAGCGCTGGCAAAATTCGGCTGCTTCACTGGCGTTGGCTTATTGATCACAGTTGGCGTTACAGTACTTTGGCCGTTGAACGATGGTATCAACTTGATATCAAGAATATCTTGTGCCCTAAAAAGACAAAACCAAATAAAATCTCCATCAAGCTTCCAATTCCAACCCTTCCTTACCTTAAAGTAATTTCGGCATCTTGCTTTCGCAACGGAACTCCATTTCGAAAAGCCCGTATAATGGTTATGTGCTCGACACAGATGTCTTTGATCATGCCTTGGAAGACACCCAGCTTGTCGTCGCATTTTATTGAAACAGCTCGTCCAATCCAATCCTCATCCATAATATAGAATTTACACTTTTTCAATTAATTATTGTTTCCTCTGAATTGGGAAAATAAGAATAAAAACAAAATCCCCTTCGAAAATTAGGGAGCGCAAAAGGCAAGAACAAGGATGGAACCGAATTTTTCTTCTTTCAAACTCTCAAAAGCCAAGAAAAAAAAATGGTTTACTCTGAAACGCAATAAGCAGAGGGGAAAAGCTAATACGAGTACAAGTTCGACAACGACAATGGCAGTCGACAGCAACCAAGATTGCCGATTTTAGTAACTTTTTCCTTTTTTTCACCACACCACGCACAAAATCACACTTCACACTTTTGGTTATAGAAGAGGATGGACGAGTTTACTTTATTTCGTTTTTTTTTACAGCAATATTTTATTGAGGAAAAGGTGAATTGAATTGGTTTGGAGTGATGAAAAATTAATAAATGTTTAGAATAGAACAAAGGCTTTCGATTTGAATGTATTTTGGATGCCTTTTTAAGGGCTAAATGCAATTAATTTGCACGAAATACTTTGGCTAAATAATTTTACACTTTCTCATTCGAACACAACACTTTTTGACACAGTTCCAACATTTTCGTCTAGAGATGTGAAAAAATAGAAAAAGTAGTGTATGGTGTGAGGATGAAAAAAGTACTGGTAATCTATTACAATAAGGCAGTAGCTGCACTAAGGGAAATAAGCCCATATCTACATTCCGATATATTAAGACAGCAATTGCTACCTCAAAAAATTAAGGCCGATTGTGAATTGCGTTAAAATGAGCATTAAAACCTGATGTTTGGTTAAATTTTGACAGAACGTGATAAATAAAATGTGTCAAAATTCGACTAGCTCAGGAGCTGACTTAAATTTGACAATTCGCACACGGCCTTAAAATTCAATTCAACTCAAAATTCACTAATCCAAAAAAAAAATAAACAAACAGTAATCTGCATACCAAATAATCGCGGTTTTGCGTAGCTCTCTATTGAATATTGCTATCCTTTTCTTTAAAAAAACACTTATTTAGTATATTGTCGTCTCTTTTTCAAATCAAACCACAATAAAATATCGGTTCTATCTTGTTTCTATCTTGAGTTAATAAAAATTGTTTGGCATCACTTTTATTCTACTACTTTTTTCAAACTAAAATATTTGACATTTCGAATCGAACACAACCAGTTTGACGTTTGACACATTCCCCCTGGCAAAAAAGTAAACTGAACGTTTTGGAATCGTATACTTTTGGAAATTTTCACAAAAATTATTAAAAACTCACTCAAAATTTAGCCAAAGACCCATTAAATCACTTAAACAAAACAAACCATGTCCGACGATGATGAAATTTCATATATAAAACGAACAAAAACCATACATTACGGTTCATTAGAAGAAACCGAACGCAACCGGCAAACTGCCTTGGAAGACATCGAATCTGATGAAGATGCTTACGATCCCACTGCCAATAATACAGCACCAGTACCTGTGGTTGCTTCTGCTGACCAAAAAAAACCACAACCTCCATCTGCACCACCTGCAGCATCTAAAATAGACGATGATTATTATGATATTGAAACAGAAGTGTCCAAAGATAAGTTGGCGCTATTGGAAGAATTTGAAAGGAAGCGTCGAGCGCGCCAAATTAATGTCAGTACAGATGACGCTGAAATCAAGAAGAACCTACGACAATTGAATGAGCCGATTTGTTATTTTGGTGAGGGACCGGCGGAACGGCGACGTCGTTTGAAGGAGTTACTAGCAAATTTGGGTGAAAATGCCATCAAGCAAAAACAAACCGAAGAAGAGGAGCGCAAACAACTGCAGAAAGAACAAGAAACAACGTGGTACCATGAAGGCCCGGAGTCACTGAGAGTAGCTCGATTCTGGATCGCCGACTATTCGCTGCCACTTGCTAAGCAGCGGTTGGAAAAAGCAAAGGCCCTTCTGGAACTTCCGAGTGCCACGAGAGCCGGTCGAATGGTGGAGCTGCAGAAGCGGCTTCAATCGCTGGCTCCGCTTTGCAGTCAAGTTGGTGATAATCGACCAGTTAGTGGATGTGCTTTTAATGACGATTCAAGCCTGATGCTGACTTCCAGCTGGTCGGGTTTGTGTAAGGTTTGGAGTGTGCCAGATTGTGATCTAAAGCAGACCCTACGTGGGCATGCCAGCTATGTGGGTGGCGTTGCCTTCCGATCGAAAGTCAGTTTGGATGACATTCATGTCGTTTCGATGGCTTCGTGTGGGCACGATGGTGCTGTCAAGCTCTGGAGCTATGGTAGTGAAGAGTCCATCGCTGACATAACTGGTCACATGCCCAACAGAGTCTCTAAACTGGCGTTCCATCCATCGGGAAGGTTCCTGGCCACAGCCTGTTACGATTCCTCATGGCGACTGTGGGATTTGGACCAAAGGACCGAAGTGTTACATCAGGAAGGACACGCCAAAGCTGTCCACTGCCTGGCTTTCCAATCCGACGGAAGTGTGATAGTCACCGGAGGCTTGGACGCCTTCGGACGTGTATGGGATCTTCGGACAGGTCGATGCATAATGTTCCTCGAGGGACACTTGGGATCGATTTTCGGCGTAGATTTCTCATCGAACGGCTATCACATTGCGACTGGCAGCCAAGACAACTCTTGCAAAATCTGGGATCTACGACGACGCCAGCCTGTCTACACGATTCCTGCACACACAAACCTCATTTCGGATGTTAAATACGAACCAGACGGAGGGAACTTCCTCGTTACCAGTAGCTACGATTGCACCACCAAAATCTGGTCCAACAAGACATGGCAGCCGCTCAAGACTCTCCTCGGACACGACGGGAAAGTAGTGAGTGTGAACATTTCAGCGAACTCTCAATACATTGCCACCACGTCGTTCGATAGAACCTTCAAATTGTGGACCCCGGAGGGCTGACAATGGAGGGTGTTTTATGTTGTTAACATTTTTTTTTCTTACATTACAGTTTGTACTTGTATTTGTTATAAAAGGAAAAGTTTTTATAGATTGAAAAAAATGTTGTTGAACTTTTGACGCGGAGAGTATGCACACAAGGACCTCTGCTATGAAAAATAAATAAAGATATAAAAAGTGTACCTTTGACAAGAGATTTTGGTTTTTGTTTTCATTCCTCTTGGAGCCGCTGCAGTTTCATTAGGTCGATTGCTGGCAATATGGAGATGTTTGCCTTTCCCTCGCCACGGACAATCGCATTAGAGTCGAAAAAACGTGTCGGACGTGGAATAACCCATGACTTCAAGCATGCAATTTCTTAATTGAACAGAACCTACAGGAGTTAAAGCAAGTGGAACGGAATTAAGAAGGTGGAGGCATTTTGCTAGACTCATTTTTCATGTGTTCGCCATAATGTGTCGCATCTCATGAATGCTGATTACACAGAACATGAACTTGCTGCCAACAACTGTTGCGGATAATTTGATACTTAAATTTAAAAACAAGCGTTTTTCGAGGTTCCACTTGCTAACTAAGTGCAAACTGCCAATTAAAACCGTCTTATTGCCAAACATAGCAGGACTGTCTCTGTTTATAGACTTGAAACTTCACTGCATGAAGGAGACTTTCAACAATAAACAAACAAATGAAATTATTTCTTATTTTATTGGTTTTGGAGCAAAATTATGGGTGAAGTTAAGCCATTACTTTATGGCTAAGTTATCATCTGGCAACCCATAAAGCATGTTCGTTCCATAACTGGAAGCTACGTGCTAAGAAGACATCAACTACATACTTAAGTCAAACGATGGCAAACAAAGCGTGTAGCAAAGGGTCAGTAGACCCTTTTATGACCGCAGGGCCTACGTTTTGTTTGTTTAGTAGTCCTGCCTGTCCTCCGGCAGGTTTTGTTGTTCAAAAAGTCACTTGGCAGTTAAAAACTTATTTTGAGGCAAATTAATTTAAACCATTTGATTTCGGGAGCAAATGTCCGATCGGAAGATTTATTTCCTCCACGGTACCCGAATCGTACATAAACGATAAACCGCCCAATCGAGGTTACCGTCGAAGCCGAATTTTTTCAGACTTCTTGCGAATTTTGCTTCGAGGTAGTTCTCCGACAAGCAAAATGTCTCCGATTCTGAGGGAATCGCAGAATATTCCGCTCCGACGCGACGATTACCCCGGTTGGGCCAAAAATAAAGACGTACACCGACGCACTTCTTTGTTTTATGAGTGAACAAGTCTTTCTAGTTCCGGTTCCGACAAAAAAGGAAATAACTAATGGCAATGCATCAAAAACCTAACGGACGCATTTGATGTCAAAAAAGATTTTAGACAAAGCGATGCGCTGTCATGTCATTTCTTCAACATCATTCTTGAAAAGATTGTGCAACGTCAACACTAGAGGCACAATCTTTCAAAAGTCCGTCCAGCTACTAGGATACGCAGACGACATTGACATTATTGGAAGTACACAGCGTGATGCCAATGGAGCATTCGTGAGTCTTGAGACGGAGGCCAGGAAGATGGGTCTAGCGGTTAACGAGGGCAAGACCAAGTTAATGCTGTCAACAAGAAAGGACAACCAACATCGACGTCTTGGCGCAAACGTCAGCATAGACGAGGTAGTAAAAGACTTTGTCTACCTAGGATCCGTTATAAACTCAGACACCAAAACCAGTGCTGGGGCCTGATTTTGGGATTCGCGGCGGAGTGAAATATTTCTTCCAATATTCCAGTGATTTGACACTTGGTTTGACTTTTTCTTCCAATATTCCAGTTAATAATAATAAACACTCTTTCGCCTGTGAATCTGCAAAAAAAATGTCGAATTTAAAATCCCCAGCAAACATCATGACGTTTCAAATTCACCTTGGAAGTCGTTAATTGGTCGAATTCAAAACGAGAAGGCGAAAGCAAAAACAATAATTGAAAAATGTCAAACTCGCTAGCAAAACGATTCGCCGCTAATCCCATAATAAGGCCCCTGAAATCAAACGAAGAATCACTCTTGCCAATCGCTGCTTCTTTGGACTTAGAATGCAATTGAGTAGTAAAGTCCTTTCTCGAGCAACTAAAGTGACACTCTACAAAACCCTCATCATCCCGGTCCTAATGTATGATGCAGTATGCAGAGACATGGACCATGACAACATCCGATGAAAACACTTTGGGCTGCTTCGAGAGAGAAATTCTTCGAGTGATTTTTGGTCCTGTCTGCAAAAATGGAGAATGGAGACGGAGATTCAATCAAGAACTGTACGAGCTGTTCAGCGACTCTGACCTAGTCAGAAAAGTTAAGGGCCAACGACTTAGATGGCTGGGTCACGTCAAGCGAATGGAAAACAATGCTCCGGCTCGTAGAGTCTTCGAATCCAACCCGGAAGGGCGTCGCAGAAGAGGAAGACCGCGACACAGGTGGTAGAAGACCTGAACCCACTTGGCGTGCGAAACTGGAGACAGCTAGCTAGGGACCGAGCTTGCTGGAGACGCTTGTTGGAAGAGAGAGAGAGAGAGAGAGAGAGAGAGAGAGAGAGAGAGAGAGAGAGAGCGCCACCATAAGTAAGTAAGTTAATCACATTGCATCGTATGAAATCGATCTCATTTTTAAATTCCGACGCATATTTCAAATTTTTTCGTAGAGGTCTACGTTTGACCTCTCGAAAAGGATAGTTTGGGAGAAAATAAGGCTGAGTGTTCTTGTCTGCAATTCGAATTTCATTTGCTTCAAAGCTTATTTGCATGTTGCTAAATTAAAATTGTAACGCCAGATGGCAACGCTAAATCTGTGTAAGAAAAAGGAGAGAGAGCAAAAACTATCAACACACTGACTTCGAACCAGTGCGGACATTATTTTAAAATCGTGAAATAATCTGATTCAATTGTTGTTTTAATAAATTAACTGGACTGAATCTATACTATCTATACTAATATACAAAGCTGAAGAGTTTGTTCGTTTGAACGCGGTAATCTCAGGAACAACTGGTTCGAATGGTATAATTCTTTTTGTGTTGGATGGTCCATTAATCGAGGAAGGCTTAAGGCTACTTAACATTAAGTTGTGACCAATAGCAGCGAAGAGTCTGTAGAAAATGTGGAAAAAACGGCAAAAAATATTAATTTTTCTGCGTTTTAACGCGCTTATCTCAGAAACTTCTTAATGAAATTGAACAATTTTTTTAATGTTGAATGGTCCATTTATCAAGGAAGGCTTGAAGCTATACAAAATTAAGCTGCGACCAATTGGAGCGACGAATTTGTGGAAAATGTGGAAAAAACGGCAAACTACAGTACAATAGGGTGACGTGGTCATCGATGCACCACCCTATTTTCAAATGACCATAACTTTTTCCAATGAACTCTTTTTGTTATGTATTTTTGTATTTCATTCCTTAGATATGTTATGAAAATACGTACGAACTTATATTTTCGATATGATCTAAATTCTTTGCGTAAAAAGTACTTTTTCCCAAAAAACCAAATGGTGCATGGTGCACCATGGTATGTACTGAATGCACCAGTCGTATGTACACGATGCACCACAAATTTATTTAAAGAATTAAAACAATTTTTTAACGTCATAGACAGATTTATTTATTCAAACAAAAATATACGAGAACTTAAATATAAAAAAAAAATCGATCAAAAGACCATATCACTTAAGGGAACTTTAAAATAAAAATAAATAGAGGAGCTCCACTAAAGTAAAGTTATTATAGGATTTAAGTTCATCAAATGGACGGTCAAGAAGTTAAGAATTCAAAGCAACTGATGAATTTGCGGTATCTTCTTGATCAGATAGATTTTAGCTGCTGCAGTCGTACCTTTATTTTATCTTTGTCTTTTTACACAGTAAATCATGGTGCATTCAGCACCATGCTTATGTGGTGCATTATGCACCACCCAGACATTTTTTAAACAAATTGAAATAGTTTATAACAAAAGGAACAAAACTATTCACTCCTAATTTCAAAATGTTAGCAAATGTTCAAAAAACTGTTTAATTGATTTGTTATAAAGAAACTCTTTCTCTTTCACTCAGATATTAAAAAATAAGCTAACCTTATTTTTTCACTTTATCACTGTAAATTTATAAAACACTCCGCACAAGTGAGCCACCAAAGAGAAGCACTTTCAAACTTAAGTCTATCGGAGTTTCTGAAAGTAACGGTTACATTTGAAAGAGGTATACACTAATCCAGCGTCCGGTTTGGCGTGTATAGCCGTGGTGCATTCTGCACCACTGGTGCATTGATGACCACGTCACCCTACATATACAATACAATATAAATCTGAAGAGTTTGTTCGTTTGAACGCGGTAATCTCAGGAACTACTGGTTCGAATTGTAAAATTCTTTTTGTGTTGGATAGTCCATTAATCGAGGAAGGCTTTATTTTACTTAACATTAAGCTGCGACCAGTAGCGGCGAAGAATCTGTGGAAATATGAGAACTGAGATTTTTTTCTGAGATCTCTGAGAGATGAAATTATTTTGGATTGATTTCTCACTCAGCTATTTTGACGTGGCTGACATATGTGCAGCAACAATTAATAAGGTAAACATTATATCTCAATGATAACTGAGAATTATGTTCCACCAAATGATTTTATTGAGGTTATTAAATTGAGTTATGTTACCTTAAACTTATTAGATACTTCACACTTGTTTACTCTGAAATTACTTGTTACTTTGTGTAACTGAAAATTTATGTTTTTATAAATATTCGTTATTATTGAAAATTGTTTCATTCGATATTAAATCATTAAAACAACCGTATGTTATTAATTCCAAACCTAGTCTTTCATTTGGAACGCTTAATATAATAGGTTATGGGGCCAGCATTGCCTTAAAGGACTATTGGTACAAAATCAGTTTAAAATTTATGAATACAATTTAAAGGAGCGAATTGAAATAGAATTATTGAGAAGAAAGAATCTCAACCAAGAAGAATTCAAGAATTTCAAGAAGAAGAAATTTAAGAAGCAGAATTCAAGAATTTTTAGAAGAAGAATTCAAGAATAAAATTCAAAATCCTTGAGCAGAAAAAGATAAGTCCAGTTAAAAATAATTCAAGAAGAAGATAAGCACATTCAAGAAACCTAAAGAAGTAGAAAAGAAGCCCAATACAAAAATTTAGTTGCATACGATGGAGTTTGTAAAGAATATAAAGCTCTTAAGTGGTGAAGCAGATTGGCCTATATGGAGAAGAAAAATCAGAGATGTTCTTGATTACCATGAAGGTGCCATTGATGTCATTGACGGTAATTTAGTAAAGCCAGAAGCATTGACTGACAATGCTTCAGAAATTCAAAAACAAGAGCACAAGAAGAGGTGCGACTTGTACAGAAAGGCGAACAGTTATTCAAAGTCTTTGATAACTAGTTCAGTCACTGATGCTGTGTACCAAAAGATAATGGACAAAGAGACAGCATTTGATGCATGGAATGCATTAAGAAATGAATTTGAAGCAACTGCAAAAGACCAACTTTTTAAAATTTGTACCGATCTCTTCAGTTTTAAATGGAAGACAGGTGAAGATGTGTCAACACACATAGCTCAATTAAGGAATTTATGGATGGAATTAAATAATGGTCTTGCTGCGAAGAATTACAAGACTCTTCCAGATTTAATGTTAGTTTGCAAGGTATTACACATTTTACCGAGCAAATTTAACACTTTCAAATCAAGTTGGATGTTATTATCAAAAGAAGAAGAGAAGACTTTTGATGAATTAACATCACAACTTTGTTTGTATGAAAGAAATTTTCAAAAATATGAAAAAGAAGAAGAAGAAGAAGATTCTCAAGAGGCTCTAATTGCAAGAGGAGAGAAGAAGATAAATCCAAGGAAATTCAAGAAAAGTTATTCAAGAAATGAAGACACATGCAACTACTGCAAAAAGAAGGGACATTGGATAAAAGATTGCAGAAAGTGGATAGCTGATGGGCGACCACACAAGAACAAATCCAATTCTACTAATAAAACATACAACATGCAAGATAATGTAAATGCTTCATTAGTGTCAGTGTGTAATGAAGTATTTTCATTTGAAAATAATCCCAACGACGACTGGTGGATTGACAACGGAGCAACAAAGCATGTGACAAATTGTGCTGATTATTTTCAAGATTTTAAATATTTTGAAACACCGTGCTGTATCCAAGCTGCAGGTAAAGAAACACTTAAAGCTATTGGTAAAGGTAATATTCGAATGAAGTCTAGAGTCAACAATCAAGATATCGAAATAACTCTCAGAGATGTATGGTATGTACCCAATGTATCTAGAAATTTGTTTTCTGTCCTAGCAGTACAGGATAAGAATCAAAATAGTATTTTTAAGTCTTTAACTAATAAGTGTTCGCTCCAAGTTGAGGCCAAAATATTGTTATATGGCTATCGTAAGACAAATGGGTCTTTATATAAAGCTGATTTAAGACCAATTTTAAGTGATGAACGATGCCATGTAGCAACAACAGAAAGCAATACCTTACAACTTTACCACGAGAGATGGGGACGCCAGGACAAACGTCATGTCAAATCTCTATTAGAAAGAGAGTTAAATATTAAAGTTAAACTAGACAACAATATTTGTGAACCATGTATTTATGGAAAAATGCATCGGTTACCATTCGGTACTCGTAGAAAATCAACTCATCCAGGTGAACTAATGTCAGCTGATGTTTGTGGACCTTTTGATAAATCGTTTAAAAACAAGCGTTATTTAGTTGTATTTAAAGATAGTTTTACAAAATATCGCTATGGTTTTGCAATTGAACGTAAATCAGACGTAAAGGACGCATTAAGACAGGTAATAGCACATGCCAAAGGCTTAGGTCATGCTATTAAGGAAATAATAAGTGACAATGGTGGTGAGTTTGATAATTTTGAAGTCAAGCAGATTCTACGAGACAATGGTATAGTACAGCGACTCACAGCCCCATACACACCACAACAGAATGGTGGAAGCGAACGTGAAAATAGAACAATTATAGAAATGGCAAGAACTTTTAAATTTTCCAATTCGGAAATGACATTTCCTGAAGCTATTTGGGCAGAATTAGTTAATTCTGCTATTTATGTTTTGAATAGAACTGGAAAGTCATCCATTAATGAAGTCAGTCCTTATGAGCTTTGGATTGGAAATAAGCCGAGAATTAAACACCTTAGAATAATTGGTTCTACTTGCTTCACACACGTGCCTATTCAGAAACGAAAGAAAATGGATAAGAAAGCTGTGAAAGGATATCTTGTAGGATTTGATGGCGATGAACGTTATAGAGTATTCGTTAAAGAAGATAACATGGTGATATTATCAAGGGACGTTCAGTTTGTAGAGAAGATCAAGTCATGTGATAGCACTGTCAATATTCCCTTACGCGGATTTGAAGAAAATAATAATGACAGCAAGGAACCTCAACATGAACTTGAAGATACAATAATAGACGAAGAACCAACTATGATAGAGAATGAAGAATATCACACCAACAATGGTTCTGAAAGTGACGAATACAACACCGGAAATGACACTGACTTTGATAATGAAGAACATCAAAATATATCAACAAGATATCTCAGAAATCGAGAAGAAATAAGAAAACCGAATCGGTATGATGATTTTATTATGATGGCTGAAGAATTTGTGTATAATTTGGAGAATCCAGAAACTTACCAAGAAGCGACTTCCAGCAAAGACAAATATGAGTGGAAATTAGCAATGGAAAAAGAAATAAAATCACTCAAAGAAAACAAAACATGGACTTTAGAAGAATTACCAAGAGGGTCAAAACCAATATCATGCAGATGGGTATATAACTTAAAGAAGAATCCAGATGGAACCATAGATAAATACAAAGCGAGACTCGTCGCAAAAGGTTTCAGCCAACGGTACGGAATAGATTTTAGTCAAACGTTTAGTCCAGTGGCAAAGCTTGGAACGATACGATCTATTTTAAGTATTGCTGCAAGTGAAGGTATGCATCTTGCACAATTTGACGTATCAACGGCTTTTCTTTATGGAGAACTTGAAGAAGTTATATATATGAAGCAACCAGAGGGTTATAACGATGGTACAAATAAAGTTTGTAGACTGCGAAGAAGTTTATATGGTCTAAAACAATCCTCTAGATGTTGGAATAAACGTTTTGGTAAATATATTTCAAATCTTGGATTTAAAGCAAGTGATGCCGATCCATGTTTATTCATACGCGAGAGAAATAAGAAAAAGTTAATCCTCGTTTTATACGTTGATGATGGCTTAGTTGCAGCTACAGAAAAGAAAGATTTGGAAATTTTCATCAACGAACTAAAACAAGAATTCAAGATTGTTTCAAAAGAAGCTGTTTATTTTTTGGGATTGGAGATAGAACATAAAGACAAGAACATCAAAATCAAACAAGCTGCACATACAAGAAAATTTTTAGAAAAGTTTAATTTTTCTGATTGCAAGCCAGTTTCTACGCCCATGATCAAGAATAATGCAAGTGATCAATCAGAGAAGAATCAAAAATCAGGGAAAGAAGAAATTAAACATAACTTTCCATATAGACAAGCAGTTGGGACATTAATGTACCTTATGCTTGGTACACGACCGGACATCGCATACACGGTAGGATTTTTATCAAGAACTCTTGAAAGTCCATCAATTGAGGACGTAACAAGAGTGAAGAGAGTTTTTCGATACTTATCGGGAACAATAGAGTATGGTATTACTTATCGACATGATGCAGAGAAAAGAATCATCGAGTGCTTCAGCGATGCAGACTTCGGAGGCTGTTTAAAGACTGGACGTTCAACCTCAGGAGTTGTTGTCAAGCATGCTGGTGGAGCTATTTCATGGTTAAGCCAAAGGCAAGCTATGGTAGCTACATCAACAACAGAAGCGGAGATCGTTGCAGCGAATGAGGCAGCCAAAGAAGTAATTTGGTTGAAAAGGCTTTTTAAAGATTTTTTCGAATTAAAGGACATCCCTGTCATTCAAGTTGATAATACTGCGGCGGTAAGACTTTCGCAAAATCCAGAGTTTCACCGACGAACGAAACATATTGCCATTAAACATTTTTTCATCAGAGAAAAAGTAATTGAAAATCAAATCAAGGTTCAGCAAATTTCAAATGAAAACCAACTGGCGGATCTTATGACAAAACCTTTAGCAAGTCCACGCCTCAGAATTTTATGCAAGAAAATTGGTCAAGATGTTTGAACACAATTTTTTTTTTAAATAAGTTTCAAGTAACAAGGGAAAGTATTGAGGTTATTAAATTGAGTTATGTTACCTTAAACTTATTAGATACTTCACACTTGTTTACCTACTCTGAAATTACTTGTTACTTTGTGTAACTGAAAATTTATGTTTTTATAAATATTCGTTATTATTGAAAATTGTTCCATTCGATATTAAATCATTAAAACAACCGTATGTTATTAATTCCAAACCTAGTCTTTCATTTGGAACGCTTAATATAATAGATTTTGCCTCAGTCAAGGTGACATTGAGATCTCAGTGAGATGTTGTTAGGTGGAACTGGCCTAATAACTGCTAAAATTAGAATTTTGAGAGTTCAATTGATTTGTGAATGTGATTGATTGCACTATTTGTGCAGATTATTGTGTTTAAACAATATCGTTTTATATACTTCCAAACTAAAAAATATGCTCAGTTTAAAGAAAGAAAAAAAAAATTGACTTAAGGAAAAAAAAACGATGCAGAAGTAAGAGAGATATTAGAATTAGGGAGAGTTCGCCCAAGGGAATGTTTTAAGTATAAATAACTGAAGGGAATCATAAAAAATGCTCAAATTTTTCAAGTTTAAGAGAATTACGACCTAGGGAGAGTTGACTGCAATGCAATTTTACAATAACTTCGCAACAAAATTCCCACGCGCGCATGATGCACAAGTCGAGACGATACTCTGGCCGGTGGACGAGGGAGAGGCGGACGAAGTCGCGAGCAACTGCTAGTGTGTAATAAATCGAACTTAATAAATTGTTTAAAAGATTGAATTGTTTAAAAAAATCATGATTTTTGTTTCTCTAACATTAACACTTTATTTTCGTTTGTTGAGATTTTCTTGTACATCTCCACAATGTTTATAATTTCTTCATATATTTTGTTAACCACTCAATTCTTAATGAATTGTTGTTACATTAAAACGAGACATAAATCTATTATAGCATTTTCATAATTGTTTTAATGTGTTTTGTTAAGAAAATAAAACATTTATTTATTGTTCAACTTAAGACTTAACCATTAGGTACGTACACAATTCTATTAGTTAACCTTACACAGATTTACAAAATGATTAAACATAGGTACAGTTTTATTTATTTAAAGGTATTAACGAATTGTTGATTCACTTTTTTTTCTTTTGTAAAAAGTAAAAGTATACAAAAATCTATTTAAACAAATTAAGGAAAAAATCTATTAATTTCATTTATTTATGAAAAAAAATATATGTAATTAGTGTGATGTGTTAAACTAAATAATTTTACAGTAAAACTAAAAAATATTTAACTAATAATTAACTACCACAGACAGTTTGCAATATTCTCTAAAAAAATTATATATATATAAAATGAAAATTAAAAAAAATTAAACAAATCTACAAAACTTTCATAAACTACTAAAATAAAAACTAAGTATGTAAAATGTGACTTGTTATATAAACACTAATATTTACTTGTTTTTTTTTTTTAAATCTATAATTATGTAAATGTGATTTTGTTTCGTTCTGGATTTTTTACATTTTTATTTTGAGATTGTATATAAGTAATTTTCGTTAATTTTTTGTATAACAGTTTATAAAAATTTAAAAACAAATGGGGCAATGTTGTTTAGTTAGTTTAAACTTTGTTCTGTTCTCTCTTAATATTTTTTTGTAAATTTTGCTGTTGCATAAAGTATTCTTTGTTTGTTTAAATATTTTTTTAATTTGTTTTAACAATGGCTTGAGGTCATTAACTGGTTTCTTAAAAATAATTGTAGTTTGTTGGAGTAAGACAAAAAGAGTAAAACCCGTTTAGATTTTTATTTAAAAAAAAAGCCATATTTAGACTGTTGTGTCAGGAGCTGTGATTGGCTTAACACATTCGGGATCGGTTTTGGCTTCTTCTTCTTCGGGTGTGATGTCGATGCGATGTGCTTTGGACCAAACAACCAGGTCCATGAGGAATGCTAGAAACATTATGCCAGCTGTGATACCTTTGAATTATAAATAAAATATGGCATTTAGCATTAACATACAAAAATTATATTAATGAAGTTATGATGTATTAAATAGTTAAGATGCTAGAGCAATATTTGCAGAAGATACTTAACAAAAACTATGGATATTTTGTAATGTCCTGCCGATCAAGAATATCCTTAAATAACACCTTGTAAGGCTACTACGCCATATTCGAAGCTGAACGAAGTTCTCTTTCGACCGACTGTCAATATTTGGTGTCTAATACCATGACTGATCGAAATTGCGCAATTTTGAATTTTTTTTTCAAAATTATCTTCAAAAATGTGCAATTTTCCATACGATGACACAATTTCAAAATCACCTAAAATTGCCTCAATTTCAATGTAATTGCCTTCAAAATTGGGATTGATATCAGTTTATACCGAATTTTCAATAAAGTAAACAAACAGAACTACCAAAAGTGTCATGCAGATTCTGACAGTGCTATTATTCTTCATTAACCTGTCAAACGAAATTGTTTCATGTGTAGTGTGGGCATTTACCGTTAATTTTGAAATTTAAGTCTCGAAATTGCGAAATTTTGGGCTCAGTGAGAACATAGTATAAACAAAGTGTCAAAACTAACATACAGAGGAAAAAACACTGCAACTTTCCATACAAACTTGGCAGCAATCTTTATTTTGGGTCCAAAATGATCTGACAAATCAATATGAAGGCAACCGTTATTTTTTTTTAACCTTTTTCATCACTTTGCAAAGTTATTCGTGTTTGTTCGTGAAATAAAATGTTAACAGTGAAATTCAGAGGCGGAAATTCGAATAAAAACAGTCCAATTAAAAGGTTTATTTATTATTATTATTTATTTCCTTGTTAAATGAAAGTGGTTGGAAATCAGTTTATGTGGCTTTAAAATTGTCTAGTAGACTTTTTGCAGAATCTCATCTTACACGTGGAAGAATTTTAAGTACGGGAGAAAGGGAAAAGACCACTGCTTTGTGGCCTTTCCGATTTCGATCGCGAAATTGCCAGAAAAATTGGGAGATCAAATACAGTGATTCACAAATTTTTAAGCTTAGGTTAAAGGTATGGAAAAATTGCCAACCACGCGCTCATAAAAAGCTTACAACACGTCAAGTTTGAAAGATATCGCGTGCAGCCATCAGAAACAAGTTGTTTTCTTGACAAATTAAGGCCAAACAAGACTTGTTTAAACCTGAAGCGTCACACAAACTTTTTAAAAGCAACTCCCACCTTTTCAAAAAATAACTTCCAAGAAGCGACCTTTCAATGCAGCTCATAAGTCAATAAGACTTGGTTAGTGATGAAAAAAGTTCAATTTGCATGGTCCCACCGTCCAGATGGATTTCAGTCATATTGGCATGACAAACGTCTTCAAACATGCATGCAACAAAGAAAAAATGCGTAAAAATTCAAGCGTTGTTATGGGAATTTCCTCCTGTTTATGCCTTACAAAAAGCAAGTCCTGGAATTGGACAAATCTACTGAGAAAACTATGTACATTTAAAGGCAACCGATATAAAGAACTTAAGGTCCTTTAACAATAATTAGCTCAAGAAGAAGTGGAACAGAATAATAGCTAGGTGTATTTGGATGTGAACTTGTAACAGGGACAAATCTCAGTAAACAACAATCCTCAGCAAATCTCCAAATCTGACGACATAAGCCAGTGCTGCTATGTGTCTGTAGTTCGTTACATTCATGTGCGAAGTACTGTAAAGTCAATGTCAATGTCATAAGCCTCATCTGCGCTGAGAACTTAAGACAAAGACATGCGCTACTGGCTCCACTAGAAGACATTAAATCATTGACATTAAAACTGTCCAATTAGTACTTTATGCTAACATAGTCAAACAAGTAATCTTTTGTGGAACAATTGGAAAAGCCAGCCAGCACTTCTGTAACATGGATGAAGTCAGTTTTCCGAAAGGCCAGTATTGAACTAGACAACTCAGGTTCAGTTGGGGAGGCCCCGTATGGAGGCCAACACCAAAAATTCCACATCAGGCTGCTACAATCACTAATTCCTTTTCCTATTTTGTCTACAATAATCTCTTAACAAGTCCAATAATTCCGTCTTCCTAGCTTCCAAGAAGTGTGTAAACTACACAAATTCCCTAAAAGTTAAGTCTGTTGGAACTGGAAGCGCACAATATGCAAAAAATAATGGCTTAGAACAAACACGCTTTAGCTTCGTCTTCGTCAGCGTTACGATGCACCCGCTTTGAGTTTGTTTTGAATGACATTTTTCCCTCCATCATTATCATCCCTTGATAAACAAATACATTAGGTACGTTCCTTTACTTTTTCAAGTAACTTCAAGCTGCCGAAAGTTACTAAAATCTGCTTAATCCTGTTCCCTAACACAAAAATTTCGTAAAAAAGAGAGACGATGAGAGAGTAAAACATTTCCCCTCAAATGAGAGAGTTAATAAAATCTGCCCAAGAAAATTCTTCGGGCACTTTTTAGTAGCTAAAATTTAGCTGTCAAAAACAGCTGTCATCAGCTTTTTGAATTCAATTTCAAATCATCAAACCAAATTGGAAAATTGAAATCACTTTCTTCTGATTCAGATGAATCAGCCAATAACGATGTTAAATGGAATAATAATTGTTTATTCGTGTTGATTTAGTTTTATTAATCACGATTTACAAAGAATTATTTTGGGTTTTCGTTTGACGTTTCTGTCATGTAGCTATTTTACTTCAACTTACTACAAAAGCGTTCCTTTACTATTTCGTAACTTTGACTTTCTGTGAGAGAATTTATCCCCACTCCTGCAAATTTGACAGTTTACTTGAAGTTACTTGAAAAAGTAAAGGAACGGAAGGAAAGGAAGCAAAAATGTTCAACATATTTGAACTAGACCAAAATCTAGTCACATTAGGTCCGTTAGCGTACCCTTCTAAAACAGTCCAATTTTACGAAAAATTACTAAATTTAAACAAATCCTGTTCGCGTACTCAAAAATTTCGTAGTTTTTTGTAAAAGAGAGCGCTCACGAGAGAGTAAAATATTTCCCCAGCCTACGAATTTTAGCCCAAGAAATTTCTTTGGCTGATTTGGGAAAAGTGTCAAACTTGATTGAAAATAGCAAATAAATAAATAAATTCAAATTCAAAGTTTAAATTTTTCATACAAAAAAACTTGACAATTAAAATGTGGGAAAAATTTGTTGTTTTCCCGTTCGCTTACTTTTTTGAAGTTTTGTTTTACTGTGAGAGAATTTCACCCCCACTCTTTAGCGGGGTTTACATGGTCCAACATGGTTGGACAACATGGTTGGATGAAAAAATGAACTTTGCGTTTACACGAAGTACGATGTTGTCCAACATCAGTGTGGTTATTGGTTCTGGGAGATTTTTATAAAGTTAAAAAACTCCCTCCAAAACTCATTATCGGTAATTTCCGACATTCCGACTCGATCTCAGAGTAAACGCATATAATAGAAATGAAAAATTAGTGAATGCGGGGAATTTCCCATATTTTCATTTTTCAGGTTTGTCCAACATCTGTTTACACACGTTGGATGGTATGACAAACCAGCAAGTTTTTAAAAAAAATTAAAAACCATCCAACATGGTTTGTCAAGCGGTTGTTTTAGCGTTTAGATGATCCAACATTGCTGTTGTCATACCATGTTGTCCAACCATGTTGGACCATGTAAACCCCGCTTTTAAAATGTCTCTTTTTACGAATTTTAGTGCAGAAAGTACGCGAACGGACCTATTACGTACGAAACGTTAGGTCGAAGATTTCTTGTGACAGCATGCATTCAATTGCTAGGGCAAATTCGTACACGTCAGAATCTCAAACAAATCACTCTGAGCTACGTTGGGCGCCATTTCTCATTAAAAAGAAAGAAAAATAAACAAAAAGTTAACTTACCCAAAAAGTTGTGTCGAAAAGCTTCCACATCATATAAGGAACAAGCTCCATGCTTGCCACAAACAGTTTTCCACACAAGACAAGCTGAATCGACAACTGCACCATAAATTATTGGACACGGAACATTTCCAAATAGCCCAATAGCCGATTGTATCACACCCAATGCCATTGCTTTGTCTAAATAGAAAAAAAAAATGTGTTTCAAATTTTGTTCAACACAACAACAATGCAAAAAATTACCCTTTGGATGTGTACATCTCATAATTAACATCATGCTCCCTACTTCGGATGTAGAATGCATAAAAACGCACCCAGCAAATATCAAAATGAAAGCCACGAAATTCTTACAACTGCTATCGCAATATCCGTTTGTTGCTTCGTAGGCCTTCTCCTCAATTGGCACATCCGGAATGCATTGGCAATTTGAGTAGACCGTCCTGTTGTCACGCATCTCAAATGACGTGCATCCAGCATGACAGGACGAAAAGTACGTCTTACCGTCGCTTCCGCAAATCGGTGAGAATTTTTCCATATCACAAGTACAGTTGAGATTACATGTCGGTTCGAAAACCGCCGAACTTCGTAAATTATAAGAAAACAATTTTAAAAACAGAATTAAGTCACTTTGCACGAGTTAAAATTTGGGGGAAAAAAGAAAACCTCACGTTTGACTTGAGTTCGTTTTGAGTCCAGCGAAGTCATTCATATTGCAGCCGACAAACATCAGAACAACCATTCCGCAGGCGTAGAAAAATGCAGTGAAAGCAATCCAAGCTGCCACCGATCGAGCAGTTGGTTTCAATTTGAGAATCACAATTCCAGAAATGAATATTCCAATACCCATCACTAGGATGCCGCCAAAGGCGGCTATAAGGTTTGCATCAGCTGCCGGCAAACGGAATTGTGTCTCGAGGTACTTTGGTAGGAACGTTGTGAGGCCAGCAATTGGCAGTAGGTGAAAGACACTAGATGCTGTTCGAAACATGAGAATGTCGTTGCTCAGTTGGCGGCGCACTGTTTTGGGGAAATCTATTCGAAGAGGGAGAAGTCAGATTTGAGGAAAGAAAAACCCTGTTTTGAATGTTTACCTCTTAACCTGGGCGTTTCTTCTGGCTCAGAGAGGGCGGCTGACTTTTCTGCAGCTGCATCGGGTAAACGACGTTTATGCAATTGCCTTGGAAAACTGAACATGGCAATGGATGCCAGCATCATCAGGCTTCCAATCAATACTGGACCTGAAATATTACTGAATAAGTTTTGGTAGTTCTTACCGACCTCAAAGCGGAACCTACCCAGCCACCAAGCACCGATCCATCGTGGGTCTGTTGAATCAAAACCTGGCACCGTGAAATTTACATACCAACGGGTACAAAATGATCCAACTATGAATCCAGCCGTTGGTCCCAGAATACGAACTCCGATTGTAATTGCTGCAAACACAAATTTGTTGAAGTACAAACCAAAACAAGTTCATTCGAAAACTCGCTCACCCATGTAAATCGGCGATTGTCGACTAGCGACATTGTCATCGATATATGGAATTCCCAGTGTCGCCACTGCCGTCTGTCCAATTCCAGAACTCAGCAAACTCACAAAGAAAATGCAGAGCACAATAACTGTGATTTTTGAGTGTGATGCTTGTTCGAGCTTGACATCTTCTTCGCAATCCGAATTCGAGTTGTGCGTTCCGTTGCCTGTTGCCAGGCACAAATTCACATTCATGTCCGAGCTCACAGAGCTCAAGGTATATCCCAATGAACTGGAATTCAGGTTGGCATTTAAACTCACCTGTCCCATGCCACTTTCACCATTCAAAAAAGCTGTTGAATGCATAAGCTGTTTGCCAAAAATGAAGTGCGGCAATGCGCACGAGAACGAAGCTATCGCAAAGATCACCATGCCACAGGCAATCCATCGAGGGCGGTGGCCACGCCCAGCATAGTATGTCAGCAGCATTGCCGTACTTATCTGACCCATTTCACTGGCACTCAGCAGCAGCCCCGTCGTTCGAGACTTAATTTGGAACAACTTTTCAATAGTTGTTATCACACTGACGAAATACGTCATGTACATTCCCTGCAGCACCCACGCCAGCAGGAAGATCACCATAAAGACGTGTGTTGAGGCAAAATTTCGAGCCCATCGGGGTCTGAAACCGAACAGCCCACACCCAGATTCCACTTCCGGCAAGCCGGTTCCATCATCATCGCTCGCCTCATCGAAACGTTTCGGAATTATCTGTGGTTTGTACAGGCCACCGGTAAGTGGATCCTGTTCGTCATACTTGTCCGAAAGTCCCAGGCCGTTCTTGCCGTTCAACAAAGAACCGTTATTATTGCCCTTAACTATATGCAGGCCATTTTTCAAATTATTGATCTCTTCCGAGTCCCTCCACTCGTTGTTATTGCTCGGACTGTACAGCTCCGTTGTCGGATCTGGCGGTGTGGATTCTGTTTGCAGCAATGGCGTCCACACATGACCGGAGTCTCGTCGAGCATTACCATTTACACCGTTAGTTGTTCCATTTGTGTTGCCATTGGTGTTGCCATTGGTGTATCCATTTGTGCCGCTGCTGCCATTTCTTGTTCCATTTTGTTCATTCTGATGAGACTTGCCATTGCGATGCTGCAGATTATTGTGATGCGGTTCGGTGGCTTCATTTTGGGGATACATGTTAGCAAGCCACTTTTTCTTCTTGGTGTTTTTCAAATCGAATTCTAGTAACGATGCTGTATTTGGTCCCTCATTATTGCCAGGGCTCATAGCAAAGTGTCGAGGTAGTTTTTTTTTATTAACTTAACCCTCGTTCCTGAGTTATATGGCAGTGATGGTCTAAAATTAAACACAAAATTCAAGGATTTACTAAATGACTTAATTTTTGGTTAAAAATTTAGAAAAAAGAAATTCAACAACTGCTCTTGACTGAGGCAGAACTTTCACTATTCCTAATCGTTTTTGTTTGAAAAGTGAAATGAGCTCTTCAACGTTGAATGACAAAGACTGCGACGACAGAGTCACCTCTCTGCCTTATCGTACTTTTAGCTCAAGGTCCTTTAAAATGCAAAAAATAAGTGGAAATGAATGTGTATATGATTGTATGTAAAACCGCAGTCTGGGTGTTTTGTTATCAGCAAGTATCGCCAAAATAAAGTGAATTACTGCGAAATTGTGCAAACAAATAATCGGAAGATGCATAACGTCAGCTGCAATCAGTTGCCAGAAATTAAACATCACCCTATGGAATGTTAAAGAAAAATTATCTTCTAGCATGGGTTTTCTTTTCGAAAATAGACACCATGAGTCGGTAGCTCCTAAATAGCTTTGTTTGAATCCCACGCAGCGATTGAAAAACAAGCAAAGCTCGTTGGTCATTAAGTGCATGAAGAAATGAGGAACAAAACAAAGTACATGCTGACTAAAAAACATCAAAGTTGGTAGCAACAGTTATGAGGTACCTTGGAACATACATCGATCCCACAAACGACAGCTAAGTGGCGATCCGACGAGAAATTATCATATAGCGACCCCTGCTGCTTCGGTTTGACTAAACAACTGGGTATCAAAACTCCTCTTTTGGAAGACAAAGTGCCTGCAATACAGGGCTTTGATTTGACAAGTCCTACTCGACGGGCGCCGAGTTCTGGTCGATAAGGAGAAATAGGGAAATATTACTCGGCACTGCCGAACTTTTGGTCCTGTATGCGAATGTTGAGATGGTTCAACTGCGAACTGTACGAGCTCTACCAAGATGTGAATTAAGTCCAAAAAACCAAGAAAAGACTCAGGCACATCAAGCAAATGGACGACAACGCTCTAGCAGCCAAGAAAGTCTTCTCTTTGCAGCCTTCAGGTTCGATACGACTAGGAAGACCGAACCTCCGGTACAGAGACTAGGTTATTGCGGATACCAGAGCGGTTAGTTTTGACGATTGGAGAATGCATGCAAGGGAAATTTGATTTCCAAAATTCGCGCTCTGTTTCAAACTCGACAATTGTTTGTTCACGCCCCTGGTGTTTAAAGAAATGGTAGGTTCCCCTTACAGAAACCCCTTTTGATAAAATATGAGTATCATTCACCCATGGTGATTTGGAAAAAAAACAGTCTAAATAAATGACAGCAAGAAGTTACATCAACAAAATGGGCGCTATCAGCTGTTAAAGTGTAGAGGCGTCGACTCATAGAATCGGTCAATCCGCCAGGGTCATCGTATACGTTGTTATCAGCGTATTTGACAGATGGAACCGTCCCATAGAATACGTTTTGTAATTTGACAGTTTCATTTGCTTGGTGTCCAAATTAACCACAAAACTTGCAAACATGAAAAATAAAATTTAAATTTAAACGTCAAAATTGTGTCAAAATGACTTTTTGGACAAAACTTGGATCATACATTGCTTTGCCTTGTTGCAGCGGGAACACACTTCTCGTCAATTACATTTATCAACGGACGAAGGTTGACAAACTTTGTTTACGCGACGTACTCAAGAATACATATGCTTATTCTATTGAGCTATCAGTCAAAAACATCAACGCTAACGGGTCGACGGATTCGGATCGCCGCCTTAATGGCTAAAACACAAACACGCTTTAGCTTCATCTTCGTCTGCGTTACGATGCACTCGCTTCGAGTTTGCTTCGAATGAAATGTCTCCCTCCATCATCATTATCCCTCCAAAAACACATGAATTTTTGTATACTTTTTTTACAGCTGTTGAGCTGTTGTCAGTACTCTTTTCGAGAAGGTACAAAATTCCTCAAATTAGCCCACCCAAGATTAAAGGAATACCATTAAGTTTTTCCGACCAAGCTAAATATTTAGGCCTCATTTTAGACAAAAAACTAAATTGGAAGGCAAATATTGATGAAAGAGTAAAAAAGGCTACCGTAGCGCTTTTTACTTGTAAAAAGGCCATAGGATCAAAATGGGGCTTCTCCCCAAAGATAACCCACTGGCTATACACTTCGGTAATCAGACCGATACTCATTTATGGAGTTGTCGTATGGTGGACCGCACTGGACAAGATGGTAAATCGAAATAAGCTCATCAAAGTTCAGGTGCAGGTATGTGCATCACAGGAGCACTTCGCTCAACACCAACCGCAGCCCTGGAAGTGCTTTCAAACCTAACACCTCTCGACATCTTCTCCAAAATGGTGGCAGCCAACTCATGTGTGAGGCTTAGAGCCACCTCTCAATGGAACAGTATAACAATACTGGTCATACTACTATTCTAGACAATTTCAGATCTATCCCAGATCGCTTAGATTATACCACCCCAAAATAAATGGTGTTCGGTAAAAGCTTCCATGTCTCTATCCCTTCAAGATCCTCCTGGGAAGAAGAAAGACCCCTGGAAGACAACGCGGTACACTTCTATACAGACGGTTCAAAGACCGACTGCGGAGTTGGAAGTGGTATCTATTCAGAACAACTGAATCTCAGTCTATCATACAGACTTCCCGATCAATGTAGTGTATTCCAGGCAGAAGTAATGGCGATTAAAGAGGCACTATCCTGGCTCAAAGAAAACGTTATATCTTGCAAGGATATACGAATCTTCTCGGACAGCCAAGCCGCTCTCAAATCTCTCGCGTCTGTCTCCACAAACTCTCAAATAGTCCACGATTGTCGATCATCTCTGAATGAGATGACGGAACAGTTTAATATTCACCTCATTTGGGTGCCGGGCCACAGAGACATTCCGGGAAATTGCAAAGCCGACGAGCTCGCCAAAAACGGAACATTTCTGCCCAATGTTAGACAAAAACATAACATAGGAACACCACTTGCTACATGCAAATATCTTCTCAAACAATATGCTCTAGAATCAACCAATGCTAGATGGTCACAGGGTACCACCTGCCTAGCAACCAAGCAAATATGGCCAAGCATAGACATAAAACGGTCAAAAGGCTTGATATCCCTGAGCAGACAAAATATAAGCTCTACAATTGGAGTAATAACAGGACACTGCCTCATAGGTAGACATGCTCTGAGGCTAGGAGTCTACACAAATGACTTCTGCAGAAGCTGCATGGACGAGGAGGAAGAGGAAACAGTCCAACACCTTCTTTGTACATGTCCAGCACTCTCCATTAGAAGGAACAATTTTCTCGGTAATCCCTTCTTCGATAATACCAATGAACTGGCAACGATCGACATTAAATGTCTCTCTAACTTCATTAAAAGCACGAATTGGTTTGTTTAAGGTCATTACTCTCCCATGAGTATTTTATGGTATCACAACGGATCCTTGAGGTCTAAGTGAGTCAACAACAACTAGACAGCCACTATAACCTAACCTAACCTGAGCTGTTGTCAGGCAAAGCAAATGTTCAACATATTTGAATAAAACATGAAAACATTACGTACGAAACGTGAGGTCGAAGCTTCATTGTGATAGCAAGCATGCATTGAATTTATATTGCGGAACTCGTAAACGTCAGACGAAACCGAAGCTAAAGCGTGTTTGTGTTTCAGTTGAGGGAGATGGTTGTTTAACAAAGCTTAATCTGTATGAATGTTGCATGGGAAAATCTTCACAATTCATTCATTACGTTCACAAAATTTGTTTTGGAGTGATATAGAAAAGAACATTCATCTCTCTCTTCTTCAAACGATAGGTCCGTTCTTTTATTTTTTCGGGAGTTTTTTTTTAAACTGTCAAAAATCGAGGAGTGGGGATGAAATTTTGTGATTCTCCTAAAAAGTAAAAGAACACTAACTTGACAGCAGAAATCTCCCAAATGCACAAAATTATATCAAACGTCAGCAAAATTCAATGTACTTCTTATGGTTTGACAGAACTTACAAAAAATCCCACAAGAAATGTTTGCGGCTAAAATCGGGAGATAGGGAAAATATTTGTCTCCTTCGAAAGTGACAGAATTTGTAAGTTCGGGAGAAACAGAAAAGTGGGAGAATTTAGGAGTTTTCGGAGTAAAAGAACAGACCTGATATTGTTAATTCTGTAAAAAAAAAAACCGAATGCTAACGTCAAAATGTTGGACAAAATTTGTTTAAAAATATATAAGCTAACACACCCAGGACGGAATCCTAGCATTCTCATTAATTTCCAAATGTTTATTTCTCTTGGTTTCACAACGTGCGATAATCAAAACAGCACCCTGCTGCCAATTATGATTAAAAAAAATAATTAAATAAATAAACTGATAATGCACATGCATGTATACAAGTTCCACTTATTTTTTGTTGAGTTCAATTTTTTGCAAAATAAATCACAACACACATTTTCTCACATACTATCACAAAATTTGTTATCTTATTGCTTTATCTACCTACATGCACATGCATACATCTATAAACAAGAAAGTGAATTGTATCGCATCAAAAACAACATCAAATTTAAAAGCCGGTACAAAACACTTTCCCACTTCTCCATCAGCAACGAAATTGACAAAAAAAAAAGAAAGATACGAAAAACGACGACAAAAATGATACACAGTTTACGTACACATGACCTTTGATAACACTAATTTACCAAATTCCACCAACAATAGACCAGTTAACCTTGAAAATGTGTGTTTTTGTTTGTATAAGTGTTTTATAATTTTTTTTATTCATCGTTTTTGGCCTGCACATTTATTTTTGCATTTGATAAGGCAGATAATGTATTCCAAAAACAAATTGTTAAAATGTTGCACATACGCCACAGTATACTAATAATGATAACGGTAAATAAAAAAACAAAAACACACATGTGGTATGAATTTATAATTATAAATTTCGACGTAGTTAGAAACTAGGTGAAATATTGAGTTCTAGGTTAAGGTGATTTGATCAGCATGAACAGGCAATGCTGCTTAATTGATTTCTTTTAATTTGCTTTGTGAGAACAAATAACCATTCTTACTTTTAAATAAGATTAAAGTGACTGACAGTACTGCCCAATACGTGCCTGTCGATAAGGCAGTTTCCTGTAACGATCTTGATTAAAGAGCGTTTGGGATAGTAAGTGATGTCAAAGGAAAGGGATTTAAAAGATTTAAGAGCTGACCAGAATGCAGTCGCCAGTCGCCACTTTGTATATATATTTGGGGAAAAGTCTCAAGATGGCAAACGATGCAATGGTGGCTCCATCTTGAGACCTTTCATAGAAGCGGTTTTTTTACATAAGTATTGTAGCTGCCTGCTTGGTTTGACAGATCTTCTGTCAATCTTGATAGTACTGGTTGTTCCATAGACAAAGAGCCGACAGTCGTCGAAAATGACAGCTGAAATTTGTATGGAAATGTCAAAGTCATCACGAACGAAGTTGAAAAAAGTTCTACTTAGTCGCGCGAATCCGCAGAAATTTATCTGTCATTTTTGGCGACTGGCGACTGCATTCTGTTGAGCTCTTTATTCCCAACACTTGTGCGGCCAGTAATAATGCTTTCTATGTTTCAAAATATCCTTTTTAATAAATATCATAGCTTGTGCCACAGCATCACCGCTTTTTCTCCAATTAAAGCCTAAGTCAGATGTCAAATTTGACTACCAATGACGGACGCCTTTTTTTCTGCAGTCATTCAGTTAAAGGCAATTATTTTTAATCTACCGGCAACAAATTGCGCAAAAAAGAAAAAAACAAATCAAATATTTATTTCGAGGTCCACTTGCCTGTCAAATTGCCTCATGACATAAAGAGCCGTAAAAAAAAACGAAACAATAACAAAAAATAAAACGTTTCAAGTTCAATGTTAAGTTCAATGTCAGATAATAATCAGCGAAGCAGCAGCTGTGTGGTTATAGTTTGAAGCCATCCCACTGCATAGTTTTGATCAGATATTTTTTCTCTTCTTGAATTTCAAAATCATAATAATAACAGATGGGCACAAAAAAAAGAAGAAACTAATTAAAATCACTGACAGACGTCAAATAGAATCAGATGCAATTATTATTATAGCTTTAGGGGCCACAACATCATAAATTGCCATAAGAGCTGGTTTTATTATAATTTTCAATGTCATTCCATGGTCCATTCAAAGCAAATCGGAATGTCTTTCATTTTTTTTTTGCAAAATGTGAAGACAGATCTTCAAACTGAAATAAATTATAGTTGGGTAAAGGTCCGCAAAAATAAAAAATTGGCGGGTTGTGGTCAATTTAACTTTGACTCTCAAGTCTCAACCACATGTTGCGTAGCGATGGCGTGACAAAATGAGTAAATAGAATTAGCACGAGCTTTTTAGATATTTATTTTTGTTTGCTTGACTAATTAATGAAATTAGAATCTACTACAATAATTTGGAAGGAGGAACAAAAATATACATAAATGCGATTTTTTTTTTGCAAATCGTAAATTATGCGAAAGAAATGACATCAATAAAGTTAACTTAAGGTTCTAAATTAATTTATGGAAAAAAAAATTCCAAAGTCAAATTATCATAGTCTAGAGATTTATGGTGAGGCGAGGCTTTAAAGTTGAGAAATCATTAAAAGATTTAGGTTTGTTCTTGCCGAGTTGACTTCCTTGGTCATCTTGTAAAATCTAGAATCTATAGGCTGAATCACAAAGGTGCTTCAGCTTCGGCTTCGCCTGCGTTACGATGCACTCGCTTCAAGTTTGCTTTGAATGACAGTTCTCCCTCCATCATCATCATCCCTCTTTTTGTACAGCTGTTGAGCTGTCAGACAAAGCAAAAGTTCAGCATATTTCAACTAGAGCTTCCGTTTCGAGTCACGTACGAAACGTGAGGTCGAAGCTTCATTGTGATAGCAAGCATTCCTATGCCTGAACTCGTAAACGTCAGGCGAAGCCTTATCTGTCAAATTGAAGAGCGTTCACGAAGAGACTAGAAACTGTCACTTTTTATTACAATTTTCCAAATTGGACCATGAGATGACGCAAACAGTTATCATCAGCAATTTAAACAATTTATTAAGAAATGACATTGAAAATGCATTGAGGGTAGACATTTCCATCTCCTTGGTCATTAACCGAAGCAAACAGCCAACTTGCTTGTAGCGCAACATAAAGTCCTTCAACAAATTAAAAACAGATCATGTTTTATCTGAATACAAGTGATTTTAAATTCTATAAATAGTCAATTTGTTGTTATTTATCAATTAAGATTGAGCTGGGTGTAACAAGAACAACCAAGTGACAGATCGACAAAGAATTTAAACAACGCATGCCATTTATAGTAATGGGGGACACGAACTGCGTCCATTCCACACAACGACCGACAGCCTCTGTGTGCTGAGAAAAACCACAAGGATATTATTATGAACTTCATCATTGACACCGCAAGGCACAAAAGTGTCTTAATACAGCACGCACCAGCATCGTTCCGAGAGTAATTTTTTGTGTTTCTTTTTTGTTTCAGAGCAAGAGTTAACCTTGAAAGTGCAATCACTACCAAGATTAAAAATAAAATAACAGACAGATTACTTTATGATCGGGTGAGCAATTCTTGTTTTTGAAGACGGATCATGGCTGTGGGAAACTAATACTTGTGGTGGACTAGCGTCGCGTCAGTCGTGAGAACAGAAGATAGAAATTCAGATGGCGCTAAGTACGCTGTAAAACGTCAAGAAGATTTCTTATGTGTCTGAATGAATGATTTAATGAACGTGTGTCATTAATTACGACTAATCGTTTCACTGTAAGATTCTTGTATTATCTTTTCTCTGGAGTAAGCTAACGTTACAGCAAACCATCCCATAACTTCTTCGAAATCACTCGGTTTGCTATAAAATTCTTAACCTTCTCAAAATGGTAGTTTCAAATAAATTGATTCGAAATCTACTCAAACTTTTTCAGCTAAGTGCACTTTTTCCAGTATTCCAAGAAGTTTGACACCTGTCATATTATACGGGGAGTAGTTTCTAGCAAATATTTGTTTACGTTGCTGTCATTGTAATGTGAACATGTCAGATATTTGACATCTGTAACTGTGGTGAAAGGCCACTTTATTTATAAGCAAAGAAAAACTGTTTTTTTTGGTGTTGGGTGACAGATTTGTTATGATCTGCTACTTTTTTGCAATTTTGACTAAATGCGACCCTTTGGTTTAAATATTAACGAGCAATGGAACGATGATGACATCACTGGTCAACGAACAGAGCTGCTCCCAAGAAACTGTCAAAAAAAAAAAAATCCGAACAAAAATAATCAGTCATCATGAATTACCATCGAATAACTAATTTGGCAAACACAAAAATTCAAAAGAACATATCACAAACGCTCCCTGACGGTAATCTTGTCACGCCGAGTAGCCTGACTAAAGTCAAGCCCTCATGAAGACAGAAAGACAACTTTTTTTCTTTTGCTTGTATTATAATCTGGACACAGGGCCGAATGATGACGTTCAAGCATGCTTTGACCACAGGTAGCGCATTGAACTTTTACGGAATGTGTTGCATTCGCGATTTTTCTTTTATTTTCAAACAAATACAAAAAAAAAAAAAAAAACTGATGCTTCTGCTGTGTTGTGTATTGGCAGAGGAACTGTATGATAATTCTCCTGGTTAGAGCCACAATCATTTCGCTTACAGACACTGGAATGATTCATTCACACGATTATTCTTGTGATACCTTCATCATCATCATCATCTGTTCGAAAGGTAAACCAAGCAATACTGCTGATGGTACTGGTGGTTTGTTGATCTTGTGTTGGACATGAGTGAACCTGCTTTGGCACTTCTGGAAATATACAAACTCTAATGAGCCTAATATCTTCCTTTAAAGACCATAGACCACATAGTGGCTAAACAAATCACTAAAGTAAACTTAGTGACTTGTGTAACCACACACATAAACGAGTGGGGTTTTCGTTCGTTTTCTTTTGCGTTTGCGCACATTGTATTTTCTGTATGGAAGTTAAGTATGGCCATACAGAAACTCTGTGCATTCTTTATTGACTTAGTCATATCCGTGTACCAAAGGGTTTCCTTGCTATAGGCTAGCTACTCGTAGACATTATTGCATAACTCTAGTTTGGTATTTTATTTTCTTATTTATGTTCATGGCATTTTGCTAAGGACTTTTTTGGTTTCCTTTAAAGTTGATTGATCTTGAGATTTTTCTGGGAAGAAAAACAATTTCCTACGAAAAATATTTCCGGATGATCGTTTGCAAATCAATATGACTCATAAAAGTTAAATGCTTTTGAAATGGTTCGATTGGTTGAAAATGGTGGAAAATGACAGTTACACTGACATCCCACGATTCAAATCAGGTTCCAAAATCAAAAGCAGGAACAATGCCAAACTTAATTTAAAGATCGAATGTCAAGCGTTGTAATTTGTTTGTTTTTTTGAAAATTTATGGTTTTCTATAGCAAAATCGACTTTGCTGCAGCTCGTAATACGATGATAAGGAGCAGTAGGTTTCTAAGACGATACTCTACACAGCAACCTGGCAATTTCCGGATGATCGAACCACCAATTAAAACGACCATGTGCTAATTGGCACACCACGCATCCGACATCTTGAACTTGCGCACTTTCCGAGGAGCAAATGTCGACTTGACCACTTTCTGGTAGTGGCTAAGTTTAGAGCTCGATTATCAAATGACAAAAAAGACACGTGCGGCCCAAATAAAGAAGTTTAACATCGGTTGCCTTAGCACCCCGACCCCGGAGAATGCCAGAGACTTCAGTGAGCGCCTGAGTGAGCGACTCTCCGCCGCCGTCCTCCCAAGTACCACAGACGGACAGACACAGACGTCAACACCTCGTGGAATCAATGTCGCAAAATAATTAAGAATGTAGCCGAGACTACAAGCCACCCCCGTAAAAGAACCCGTGGTATGATGATGAATGCGCGTTATTGAAAAGAGAGACGGAAAATGCACGTTTGCAGATGCTGCAACGGAAAACAAGAGCAGCAAGAGAAGAATACCAAAACAAAAAAAAAAAAGCAGAAATGAGAAAAAGACCCTGCCAAGGAAGAAAAGAGCATCAGCAGTTTCTTAACTCAAAGATCTAGATGACTCTCGCTCCAAGAACAACACCAACACAAATATTCACCCTGAGGCAAATCCTGGAAAAGACCAAATAAATTTCAAGTCGAAACCCAATCTTTTCATCGACTTCAAAGCAGTTGATGATAGCATCCACCGCCGCCAAGATGACGGTGTCTGAGTTCGAGATCCCGAAGAAACTGATCCAGCTGTACCGCATGATAATAAACAATACGCAGTGCTGTGTGCAATGGGTAACATCTCATCCGAGTTGTTGGATTTTGACAAGGAGATGCGCTGTCATGTGATTTCTTCAATATAGCCCTGGAGCAGAAAGTGCGCAAGGCAGGTGTGAGCACGGAAAACACTATCTTCAACAAATCTACCCAGCTCCTTGGCTACGCGGACGACATAGACATCATCGGTCGATCCAAGAGAGCTGTGCTTGACGCCTTTACAGCGATTGAAGAACAGGCGAAACTCATTGGTCAAAACTCCTTACTCGAAAGACAAAGTGCCTGGTATACAAAACTTTGATTTTACCAGTCCTACTCCACGGCGCCGAGTGTTGGACGATAAGTAAAAAAGGGGAATTGATACTGGGCACTTTTGAAGGAAAAATTCTTCGGCGGATTTTCGGTCCCATATGCGACGATGGCGAATGGAGAAGAAGATTCAACCGCGAACTGTACGAGCTGTACAAAGATGTGGATGTAGTCCAAAAAGCCAAGAAAAGACGACTACATTGGCTCGGCCACATCGAGCGAATGGACGACAACGCTCCAGCGGAGAAAGTCTTCTCATCGCAGCCCCCAAAGACTAAGGGACTAAGGACTGCATGCTAGGGACCATTCCCTATGGAAGGCTGCAATATCTCAGGCTGAGATTCTTGATGGATTGTGAGTCGGTTAAGTAAGTAATAATATCCCGATTTAATGACGAGCACACATGCATTCAGTAGTGTCCATGGCTTAGTGGTTATGTGCGTTGGCTGCTAAGCAGAACGTTGTCGGTTCGAATCCTACTCGTGCCCATGAAAGTTTTTATTTCATCTTTCACAGATACTACCTCTTGCGAAGAACTGACAAAACCTCCAAGAGTATCAATCTGTCATGAAAAAAGTGCTTCTCAACTTTGCCGTTCGGAATCGGTATTAAATTGTAGGTTCCCTCAATTCTTCACACGCACTTCGAGAATTGTTGATGAGAGTAAGCTACTTGGGCCTTGGGCCTTTTGACACATGCATTCGATGCATTTCGAAATCTATTCAACCTGTTAATTTCCAAATATAATGGCGTATTGTAGAGTTTTTCTTTTCTTCCGAACGTACTCGATTATTCAAAATGACAACAAAAAAGAATGGTTTATTCGATGTCACAGTGTTGTCAAAACTCCTTAATTTTGTTTTAAATCTCCAATGTAAGAAAAATTGTAAGATTATTTCCAATAACAATTTAGCCCTTAAAAAACAATATTTCAAAGTAATAAAACACGAATATTATTATTTATCTCACGTCCCTTGATTGCATAATAAATTGTCACAATAAATCATTATAACGGATTTCTGTTTAAAAATACGCTGATGGGAAGAAAGAACTGTCATACACTTTCTCAACAGCACACTGTCAAAGTAAAAAAAGGAACAGCTAAAATATCAACCTAATCAATCACAAATGCGAGAAACATAAATTTCCCAAATAATAACTTGTTTTCAGGATAATTTCTCCAGAACGAGAAGGAAAAAGAAAAAAACAAATAAATTCAGAAAAGAACAACGCATTCTTCTTTTTTTTTTACAAAAAAGGAAGGGCCCAGACACACTAACAAGCTAAATGTCAATATTGCAGTTTTATGCGGGGGAGAAGCTAAAAGGGACAAAGCCAAAATCAACGTTAAGAATGATAATAAATAACGCTTTTTGCTTCTACCTTACCGACTACACAGAATCAACAACGTGATAAAATTGGAAGGTAGGACAACGATGACGGCCATCATGAACCATCTTCAAAAATTATTCAACAAGGAAAACAAAAATAAATTTTTTTTTAACATTCGTCGAGTTATTTGCTAAAAAAGCAACACATCTCGAGAAAAGAAAAATAATGAAACAATAAAAAAATAATTTTTTTTTTTGTAACGAAGAAAACAAAAACACAATGATAGCGGCACACCTTGTGTTGGTCAATTGTGATTCATTTAACCCAAAATGGCTTTTTTTTGTTTATTGAAGTTTACACGATTGTGTGTTTATTAAATAATGTTTTTTTTTTACCGTTTGCACAAAAGAGAAAAAAATACCAAAATTTTGACATCGTTTCCTGGAATGTAACGCTCGGTTGATTCGATAAATATTTTGTTTACAGCTTAATGGATTTTTTAATGTTTTAAGTGTTCATTAAATTGTGTTCCATTTGAATTTATATTACAAGAAGACAGATTACTTGATTATAGTCGTTGTGTCATATTTAAATGAAAGTTCTTTTGACAGATCATCCTTAGGGTAAGGCATCACTGTTTCTACTTTGCAGTTTCCTCAATGATCGTTTAGAATAGAACATTGAAAGCCAGTGTCAGTGTCAGTCGTGGTTTATAACTGTTCTTAGAATCAAAAACAAAAAAGCAAGGAAATGTAGACATGCTCGCCACTAACTTCATTTTTCTATTTCCCATCGAACGTTGTAATTTTATGATCGGCAAGAAATAACGATGAGGTTATTTGAAAGTTAAAGGGACTCAATTGTTTGAAATAAAAGTCAATAACAAATTTATTATGATTGACAGCAACCGTCAACAGTTGGAATTGATACTCGTCACGATTTGAAATAAGATGATGTAGTGTCATTCTCATCACTCATGATAGATGCTGATGCTGATCTATGAAAGAGAATGAAAGTGTCAAATTGATGGTTTCCTTAACTGTCAGTTAATTTGGACTACAGATTGATCGTTGAAGAAGAAATAATGTTTTAAATGACCAAAGAAAATTGAATATGTATATGTGAAAATAAAAGGTTGAAGGAAAACTTACATAAATATCAAATAGTTATTGGCTTATGAGAGTCACGGCATGAATCTGTAAAGAAAAACAAACACACTACGTTACCGACTGTATTAATGAGCTAAATGATTATTGCTTGAATGGAACTTTTCATTCAATTTTCATCTACCCTGTGATTAAGAGATTAAAAAAACGATAACCAGTTTTTACCCACCTGCCTACCTTTAGGTTTAATTTTAAGTTACAATAAACAATCAAGTGTTTGCAAGCAAAAATTAATATTAAAAACGATTTGTAAATGGAAAAGAAAAAACAGGTCTTCATTCAAATCTATTGTGGACGGATTGCTATTAATATGCATATATCGGTTTGCTCTAATTTGAACAAAATTATTACCTTCGGTATCAGGAGCGCACAATAACAATGTAACATCGACATATTGGACACGCGATTACATTGCAATACCGCACCGATATACGTAACGTATTCATTAACCTCAATTTTCATAATTAAATTTTATTTTTCTTGTTTTTTTATGCTATGTTGTTATTTTTTTAACAACTCGCAACTGACGTAATCGATAAATTGAACAACTTGACTTCGTCGTAATTAAATTCTTTAGTCGATTTGGTTTTATATCGACCAACTTAACACATGCTCTTCATCCAATCGACCTCAAATAATGTCGAGATGAGAACATTTATTTTCCGAAAATATATTCGAAATGGGAAAATCGTTCATATGACGTTCTTGACAGCTCGCTCATATCACATCATCACATCCATCGTGAACTAGGTCAGTGAATTTTATTTATCTTTTGATTCACAATTTCATATGCAATGCAAATACAATCGCAAATGTACCCTTTGCTAAAAAGGTAAGATTAAGAAGGAGGGAGAGAGAGAGAGATAAAACGACGACAAATTTAACATATTGGCGGGCGGAGTATTTCCTGTCAAAAAACTGCATTACATTGCGTTATGTACGCCACCGACACAAGCGGAAAACTGATTCATATGCACGATCTCCGCCGAAACAAATTTCTACAACTGTTTTGCTCCCAATTTGCGAGTAGGTACCTTCCTTCTTCGCAAAAGCGCAAAACCTATCCCCTATTCCCCTCCCTTCGATGAAAACGAAAACAAAATTCACAACAGAACATCAAGCATGAAGAATAAGACTAAAAATCCATTACGGCTTTCGTGTTCTTTGCGCTTGGGGTCCGTAAACTTTTCCACTTACGAGATTGCCTCGCCTTGATCTCAAATTATAAATACGCACTTACGTCGAAGTGATAAATAGATCTTTCAATAGGTATGTGTACTTCTTAAGCTATATGTCTCACTGCAACGATATTTATCGTTTCAACACAAAACACAACCAGAAAAATATGTGCAGGTTGATCTGCTTTTGCTTGCGCTATAAAGTTTATGTGTCATACGACCAAGTGGCTGACAGGCCATCTGACAGATGAAAACGGCAGGCAGGCGTTTTGGCGTTCTTTTATATCTTCCACGATATCGCAGGCGACAAAACATGCAGAAGTAATTATTTCATGTGTTTACGCAATTTGCAATGCAATAAACTGAATAGCACACTGACCGGATCATTGGCATTTAGCAGACCACTTCGTTTGTAGATTGTTTGCCCCCATCGCATGAATGGGTCCGTTTTTGTTATGTGAGTGTACTGGTTTGTATGTTTTATTTTATTGGACAGCTTATGCTTCACTAATATCTTTATAACATGCTTTGCTTGATTGGAATAAATTTATGTTTGAGTTCGTGATCGCTTTTCGATTGCTATTTCTAAATCAGACGTAAGATCGACGATTCTGCCTATCCGACCTTGACGAAGTGAAAATAGACAGTTAAAACGTCAACATTTAATTACAACAATCCCGCTCAAGCAGACATTCGAACTGTATTAAATAGCTGTAGACGCTTGGGCTAGGACAGGAGTAGGAAATATAGCCGATAAATGAAACTAGAACATTATATCGATATTCAAAAAATGAGAAATGAGACCCCCAGAGCCAGATCCTTTTGCCCTGCACGGTCTTCAGAGTTAACTGGTTGGATCTTTTCGGCGAATGAATAAGAGTGTTTAAGACGGAAAAATACTCAAATCCAACAATAAGGATGTTTTTTTCAGACTTCACCAACAATCGATAACATTTTACATGCAAAGGCTGAATCACAAACACGCTTCAGCATAGGAATTCAATGCATGCTATCACAATGAAGCTTCGATCTCACGTTTCATACGTTATATTACGTAACGTGACTCCAAACGGAAGCTCTAGATCAAATATGCTGAACATTTGTTTTGTCTGACAGCTCAACAGCTGTAAAAAAAATGTACAAAAACAAAATTCATTTGTTTTTGGAGGGATGAGGATGATGGAGGGAGAACTGTCATTTAAAGCAAACTCGAAGCGAGTGCATCGTAACGCAGACGAAGCCGAAACTGAATCGTGTTTGTGATTCAACCTCAATAAGGAATCAGATCGTCAATTAAGATTTGTTAATTTTAAAATCGGTGTTTCCTCTAACTGTGCTGAACACTTATACGTTGACTCCTTTTGGCCTAGTGGCGTTGTAATACGACCATTTCTGTTCAAGCCAAAAAACAGCCAGTTGGATCATCGCTTCGAATCCCAAACGAAGGCGTCAGACTAAATTATACACTCCGCTTCAACTGAATAAGCACACAATTTTTCTGAAGTTTGTTGCCCATTTTTTCCTAACTTTGAACGTTAATGCATCATATGATGAAGCTAACCGATAGCTTATGATGTTGAGAAAACAAATCAAAAAGAATAATTTAAAAAGGACCACTATTTTTTCCCTGGCTCTCATGTAAAGCCTTACAGATTGAAAAACTCAGTTTTTTTTGCGTCAACTGAATAAGCACAACTTTTAAAAATGCAAATAAAATCAAACGGAAAGAAATTAACAAGATTTTCTTTAAATATTTTTTTTATTGGTTATTTCTAGAATTGGGTACTACCACCTTTATTCTTGATTCCTTCATAAATTCGGGCTGGCATGGAATCGTATAAACTCTTTAAGAAGTCCAGCGAAATTTCTCTCCATGGTAACTTAGTGGCTGCAATAAGCGATTCTCTGTCCTCAAGCTGACGGCCTGACTCATAAACTTTACGTACCAACCATCCCCATTCATTTTCTATACGGTTCAGGTCAGGTAAATAGGGCGACCATTGAAGCAATTCAACATTCTGGTCCTGTTTCCCACTTTTGACAGTGCGCTACGTTTGGATAGGGTCGTTGTCCTATTGGAAAATCCATTTATAGGGTCCACAAATATCCAAAAAGGAAGGAAACTTTCTTTTCAATATTCTTTTGCAGGTAATTGCACTTCTTTTCGGCGTTTAAAACTCAAGCTCAATAGTCCCATAGCAGCTAACTGCTCCCCATATCATAACTCCACCTTCTCGACTATGATGCCGCGCTAAAAATCGTTCTTCTTTTCTCAAATCGTGAAAGCAATAATTAAAACTATCAGGGCCATTAAAATTGAATCTCTTCTCATCCGAAAAAACCGCGTTGTTACACACATTTTTCCAACTCACATCGAGTCTAAAAAATCTTAAACGAATATCTTTTCGTTGCTCCTTTAGTGGTGGTTTCGTTTGGAGTTACAATCGTTTTAAATGATCTGCGCGATTTGGTACTCTGTGGACTGTTGAAACACCTGCAGTTACACCAACTTTTTGCTTAATTTTTACCGCGGAGGCACATGAACTGGAAGCACATCTCAAAATTGCTCGTCGATCATTTTCGAATGTTGCCGTTTTTTTACCACCTTTCATGTTTTTCTCGTACAAACTTTTGTTTCTGAGGTACGAATAGACAACACTAAGACTCCGATCAATGTTGGTAGCTTTAGCACGCACGGTCAGTCTTTATTCTTTTAACGAATCAATCTTAACTCGTCCGACACTATTAAAGCTTCTGATCTAACCATCTTTTCTTAAATTTTAAATAAACGGTTAAATGCCACTTAGGACACTTCAAATTTTGATTTGGTATACCAATTAACCTAAAACTCTAAGAATCAATGAAGATAATGAGAGTGAAAGATCGTGTGCTTATTCAGTTGAAGCGGAGTGTAAGAAGCGTTCTAATGATGTTGGTTCAGCATTTAATGATGCTATTCTACGAGTTTACTACCAAAATACTGGAGGACTGAGGACGAAATCTAGCACCTTTTTTACTGCCGTAACACAGTCACTATTCGATATTATTGCTCTTACTGAGACTTGGCTTCATGGCAATATTTTTGCTCCGGAGCTGTTTGGTAATGATTTTAATGTTCATAGAAGAGATCGCTACCGTGATGACGATAACTTAGATAAAGGAGGTGGGGTATTGCTTGCGGTTCATTCTTCATTGGCTAGCTAAACTATTCCTCTTAAAAATGATAATGTTGAGCAAATATGTGTTAAAGTCAATTATTCCAACTATGAAATATTTTATATTCCATTTAATATTTCTAGTGATATAGAGATTTTGTTAATTGATCATTTGTTATCTTTCGATTTGAAACAAATTAATTGTGTAAAAAATCTAATAATCGTTTACTTGATCTCATTTTTGTAAATAATGATATCGATTCATTTATCTCAGCTGCTATACTAGATACCTTTTGTGGATAATTGCTTACATCATTTAGCTCTTGAAATTGAACTTAAATTCTTGAATTTTGCAACGTTACAGTTTGATGAAGTATCCTCAGTTAATTATAACATTACCAAAGCTAACTATGGAGCTGCTAACTCGTACTTTTTGGAACTAAACTGGGATGAGATATTGGCTTCTAATAATCTATCTACATGTTTCACTTCATTTAAAAATATCTTAGAAGATTCGTATAAAAAATTTGTCCCCTTAAAAATAAAATCGCTGAGTAACAAACCGGTTTGGTTCAACTCACATCTCAAGAAATTGAAAAATAAATTGAACAAATGAAAAATAAAAATTCTAGCAATGCATGATTACTTGCGTTGTCGTAACGATTATAAAGTTTTTAAAAAAAATTTCATATCAGCAATACGTTTGGAGTGTTGAGCATAATATCAAATCTAATTCAAAAGCTTTTTGGTCTTTTCTTAACAGTAAAAAACAATCTTTTGGATTTCCAGCTAATATGTCTTTTAACGACAGGCATGCGTCTAATGAGCAAGAGGTCTGTGATTTGTTTGCTAATTTTTTCCAGTCTAATTTTGTTCTTAATTCTTCGGGTCATTTTGTCAATAACAACCCTCAACATTCATTTACTGACGTTGGAGAATTATTTATTTCTGAAGAAGAAGTAGCTGCTCAGCTTTTGGTTCTTGAGCCATCTTGTAAAACAGACTATGACAACTTGGCACCTGTATTCCTGAAAAAATTGTAAAGATAGTTTGACCAAACCTCTTACCAAGCTTTTCAACTTGCCTCTTCGGGATGGTGAATTTTTGGATGTATGGAAAGTGTCACAAATAATACCAATCCATAAATCTGGGTCGAAACAATTAGTTTCTAATTACCGACCTATTTCAAAACTTCAGGTTATTCCTAAAATTTTTGAAGCCATTATAAAAGACAAACAGTATGATTTATTCAAAAATGGTTTATCTGCTGTACAACAAGGTTTCATTCGCAGTAGGTCAACTGTTACTAATCTTGCCATCTTTTCTAATTACTGCTTAAGCAATATGGAAAAAAGGTATCAAGTCGATACTCTATATACGGATTTTTCCAAAGCCTTCGACAGAGTTGATCATTGTGTTCTTCTTCATAAACTCGAAATATTTGGAATTCATTCGGTTTTGGTAAGATGGATAAAATGTTATCTTACGGAACATAAACAGTCTGTTGCTATTGGTTCTAAGGTTTCTAAAACTATTTTCAATTATTCTGGTGTACCTCAAGGTAGCCATCTTGGTCCATGGTAAATATTTATAAATAATAAAACGCGCAATAAAATCATTCTAAAAAAAAATGCGTGCATTCCTAAAATACATTTCACACGATCCCCGGCAGAACTGCATTTTCTTAAAACTTTTATTCTTATTTTGTTTTTCGATTCGTTTTTATTTATCTTATTTTTTGTCTGCTTTATTTTGTAGATTCATGCGCACTCCCAAGACTTTCCCACACTTTCGCTTTAGCCGCTATAGCAGCAGCAACGATCTCGCTGAACGCACAACGGGGAAGCTATAAAGATATGGCCGACGGACGCAACGCACGACGACAATGACGACGCGTCTCTGTCGTGATTGTGGTTATGTTCTTAGTCTATGTCTGCTTCCTTATAGTATATTTCGGTCGATTGAAGCTCGAGCCTGCAGCGTCTGTGGATTCTAATAAAAGGTCCGGCACAGCCTGTTCCTCGCAAACAAAAAAATCAGCTCCACTTTTATGAAGGCTAAGAGCAGCTACAACATTGCATGAAAACATCGCGACGCACGACGACCGACGGACGCAAAAAAAAAGCAGATCGAGTTGCACACACAAATACGGCAATGGTAATCTGTTGCGCCTTTTCCCATAAGGAAGAATATTTTTTTACGGCGGCAACGGCGGCGGTAATCCTCCCATTTTGAATGTTTTTATGATTCTTATGCAATGCAATGGACGAATGCGATGCTGCACTGCACAAGAGATCTGCACGTTGCGCTGAAATGTTTTTATTTTCTGCTTTAGTTTTCTTTCTTCCTTTGATGTCTTTTCGAAGTGTTTGCGCTGTTGTTGTTCTTATAAATGCATAAACATGATAAATGCCATGCATAGGCAACCGATGACGAGGACGATGATGGTGTTTTGCTCACGAGCACTGCATATGTGATGATAACAAAACGTATTCAGCGCAAAGACCAGCAAAACCGAAGAGTTGATGGAATCAGTTTACGCACCAAACACTGTGCACCGGTTCTGAGATTTTGCAGAGACAAAAAACCATTGGTATTCCAATAAATAAAGTAAAAATGACGCTAATCAGCTTCAAGGCAGCACAGCGCTGTGGCCGGTGCGGGGCGTGTGTCGTTGTGATGATCGGAATGCTGGCTCTGTTTTGTAGCATCTTGCTCCGTCAATTAAGTTCAATAAAAAAAATTATAATATTTTTATAACGTATCATTATTGTCCACCCCGTCTTGCTCCATACAAGAAATTCATGAACTTGAAAAAGATTGTTTAAGTAGGTGCATTGGAAGTATTAGAGGTAAACGGACGTACACTTCACGTGGACAAGAATGCTGTAACATTGTTGAAGATTTGACCATCTCTGATGATCTTTAGTGGCGTGGTGACCATATGCTTGCATTTAAAATCTTTTATAGTTGTGTTCCACAGGGGAACGTTATAGGACCCATTTTATTAAAACCTCATATTTCATTGCAGCTACCTTCAGTAAGTCATTGATGAATGATAAATAGATGTGATAGTCTGAAAATCTGACATTGATTGCACAAACCTGGCAATCCTATAACACAAGTAAATGACAGCTCAATGTGATTTTATCTCGCATGTCAATTGCACATATCACTTGCACCTATAACCAACGAAAATACGACACAAAAGACTGAAACAAGTTAGTCGTTTTGTAGCACCTGAGCTCGAGGCGAAAAATGCCATCTTATGTTGGAACACCACACGATACATCATATCAAATCTTCAACCTATACGAACAAAATGCACTCATCGCGTGCTGAGACTGTATGTCTCTTGCCCACCACTCAATTTTGCTTTCCCCAACTTAGTAATTACTACTCTCAATGTTGCATACTATTGCAATTGCAAATTGAACTTTTCTGTCAATGTTTAAATCAAAACAAAACTACAATCATGGGATATCGAAATCGTAATCGTTCTCGTCAGTTTTCCGTCAAGTTGTGTTCGTCAATAAATTTTAAAGAGAGGTAGGTCAGCAACACCTAATTACCTCACATGACTCTATAGCACACGCACACATACATTCATCAAATAAAAAAGAACAACATCGAAATTGTTGCATTTTTTGTTGCACATTTTCTGCAAATCCACTCTCAAACAGAAAAAATGCAATTGTATGCGTCGGTTGAGTTGAGCTGTAAGCAAAAAGAGAGCTGGCAAAAAAAGAATGCAAAAAGCGCAATTGCTTTGCTGATATGCTCGGTTTTGTGCACTCTACACTCTGCATTCACTTTTGTTTGTGTCATTTTACTTGCAATTGCATGTGCAACGCTGCATGCATATTCATTGCAATGAGTGAAAATGTGTATAAGAGTGTGGAAAATCAAAAGAGTATGAGCAAGGGAGAGAGTGCAATTTTCAATTCTTTTTTTTTCTGGTCGATTTCTTATGTTCTCCATTGCTCGTTGTCTGTCATTGCTGTCAAAAAGCGAAAGGAAAACTGTAAGGGAGAGAGCGCATTTGCAATAAATGCAGATACAGAGTGCGCCGATGCACTTTGCGCAATGATGCTTTCAATAACATACACATACACTCATACACACATACACACGATGCAAACACGACATGGACAAAATTGGGGGTAGTGAAATATATTTAAAGTAATTTAGATTATAAGGCCCCGAAGAAGATGACAAACTCAAAACAACAAGTGTAAAGGACTTCACCATGTAATTGGGTTGGGACTAGGGTAATAAAAAGAACAGTGCCCTATAGTTTTTTGTCGTTGTTCGAATGACGACAACCGACGCGACGCGATTGAGAACTGAGCTTCAATGGTGATGTGACATTTGGAACTCCACCCTGCATGCATAATAAAAAACTGCAATATTGTGTTTCCCTCATAAATTAAGGCAATTCTGTTTGCGTCTGTTGTGTATGAATTGATTGGTTTTAATTAATTGGTATTTTAATCGAATGACATTTTTTGTTAAAGAAATATTTTGAACGTTCTGATTGCATTATGACACTTACTCCCATCGTGTATTTGTTGCTGTCAGTGTCATTTCATATTTTCTGTTATTATGACAGGTCGTAAAAGTTAAATGGCAAATGATAAACGTCAAAAGCAATTTTGACGTTGCTACTGGGACCAAAAATTTAATACACAACGTCTGAAACTAACAGTGTGTTTATGAACCATGTGCTATAAAACCCGCATCTTTATCAGGTCTAGACTTAATCAACTACCACTAAGAGATGTGTGTTCAGTGGAATTTAATTGGTTCACAAGATAAAATAGTGAGATAATAATTGTTAAATGAAGGCGGAAATTCATCTATTTGTAGACATCATGAACTCATTTCATTTCAACTGCTGTTAACACGCAATCGAGCGCATGCAGAATTCGTGCGTTCTAACTGCTTATGACAAACAAGAGTATACGTTAACGTTACGTATCAAACAACGAAAAAAACAGCAACTCGTAATATGTTCTACATATCAATCACTGCAACTGCAAGTGCTGTGATAAAAAAAAAAAAATCACTTGAAACGTCACAAGATGACAGTTCCACTACTAAACTAGTTCCCCAGTGCGTTAAAAACGTTGACAACTAGAAGACTCACACATATTCACTCAATTTACTAATAAACGTCAACTGTCTCTATTAAAATGCACTACTGCGATATCTACTTAGTTCTTTATTTATTCAATTTGTTAATAGGGTACATGCATAGTCGTTCAGTAATAGAGCAACAAATCATGAATGAACAGCAGTATGACGAAAAAGAAAAATGATGATGGAAACATTATACAAAACAGAAAAAAAAAATAATTTCACTTTCACTAATTATGTCAGCAGCGTGCAGTGGTAATGCATATTTTTTTTCTCTCGCAATTTTCTCATAATTGATGGAGTTAACACGTTTTTTTTTTGCATTCTTCTATTTTGTGTGAGCGTTGCACTTTTTCTTTCGATGGAATTTTAATTGCAATAGAAAATACGCAATCGGTAATTTATTGCGGTGAGGTGACAGTGTGCAAGTTTGCTTGTAGATTTATTCAAGGTGTTATCGATATCGATTATGAATATGAAAATTATCGGATGGAGCTTTTGTTTGAAATGGGGTTGAAATGGACTAATGAAAAATGCATACCTGGTGATGTTGAGAATTATAAATTGAGGAATCTGCAAAGATAAAAATGTTGAAGTTAGATTTTGCAAGAATTGATTTGATAAAAAAACAAAAAAACAAATGTGACCGTGACATAAATTCTTCACAAATCTTCTTGTTGGTTATGATGTTATGAACTTTCCTTAATTAGAATAAAAGTTCAAGACGAGTTTATTTCAAACGTAGGGTAGCTGTCAACTGTTTTACACTGAGCGACACCGTTAGAACACAGCACTTTCAAATTCCTACAAACAAAATTGGCTTACATCGTTCTGTGACAACAACTTTGACAGATGTCACTTAAAAACATTAGGTGCGTTCCACACTCAGTTTGAAACTGTCGAATTTAGTAATAGGTCCGTTCGCGTACCCCCCTAAAACAGTCCACTTTTATGAAAAATTACGAAATTTAACCAAATCCTGTTCGCGTACTCAAAAATTTCGTAGTTTTTCGTAAAAGAGAACGCTCACGAGAGAGTAAAAAAATTTCCCCACCCTGACAAATTTAGACCAAAGAATTTCTTCCGGCAGAAATATGAGTTCTGTCAAATGAGAATTTGACATACGTAAAACAGAAAAAAAACAATCTAGTTTTGTTAATTTTTTTTTGAATTTGGTTTCTTGAATTTGTAAATTTCTCTCTGAGAGAGTTTTCTCCCCACTCCTCAGAATTTGACAGATTGCCTAATTTAGTGCACAAAAAGTCTGGAACAGACCTATTATGAGGTCAGCGCGTGCGGTATATGGGGGGGGGGGGAAAGAGGCGTGGGATTTATAAAAAAAAAAATTATCTCATTCATGATTCGTGGTAATTCTGAATTTGACAGTCAGTTGGAAAATTGAACTGTCACTATTTATTTTCTAAGACGGTATTTGACATAATTATCTCTTTCGTGACATTGTGAAGTTTTAAATATGTACATAGTTCTCCATACAGTGTGAGCGTCTTAAACCGTTCTGCAACACAATAATCTGGCTTTTGGCCAGGCAGAACAAAATTAGACCAAATATTCACACTGAGGAAAATCCTGGAAAAAACCAACGAATTTCAAGTCCAAGCCCACCATTTTTACATCGACTTCAAAGCTGCTTATAATAGCCTCCACCGCCAAGAGCTTATGATGGCAATGTCTGAATTCGGGATCCCGAACAAACTGATCCAGCTCCAGCTGTGCTGCATGACGCTAAACAATACGCAGTCAGTGTGCAAATGGGTAACAGCTCATCCGTGTTGTTTCAAACATGCGCAGGGTTTAGAGAAGGAGATGCGCCATCATGTGACTCTTCAACATAGTCCTCGAGCAAGGCAGGTGTGAGCACGGAAAACCCTATCTTCAACAAATCCCTAGAACAATACGTCACTGTTGGTAGCAGCAATTTCGAGGTAATTAAAGAGTTCACCTACCTCGGAACAAACATCAATCACATCTTAGTGGAGATCCGAAGAAGAATTACCCTAGCGAACCGTTGCTGCATCGAAAAACAAAGTGTCTGCTATACAAAACTTTGATTTTACCAGTCCTACTCTACTCCTAAGTAAAAAAGGGGAAGTGATACTGGGCACTTTCGAAAGAAAAATTCTTCGACGGATTTTCGGTCTCGTATGCGACGATGGCGAATGGAGAAGAAGGTTCAACCGCAAGCTGTTAGAGCTGTACCAAGCTCAAACGAATTGTATACTCCAGCTTTTATTCTAAGCTTTTCGATTTTTGATGAACATAGTGGCTTGGTAAGCATTCAGCTATCATATCTTCACTCGGACAATAAGTGCATACAATGTGGTTTTGATCTACGTGGTCCTTGACGAAATGAATTTTAGTGTCGATGTGCTTGGTCCTGTTGCTTAATTTTTGTTCTTTGATCATACGCAGACAGCTCTGATTATCTTCAAAAATTACGGTTGGAGATGTTTGTTGAATTTTCATATCTTCTTACAGCCGACGAATCCATATAGCTTCTTTGAATGCATCGGATAATGCAATAAATTCGGATTCTGTGAATGAGAGCGAGACACAGGATTGGTTTTTGCAACTCCAACTAATGGTTCCACCATTTATCGTCTTTCCATGTTGCATCATATTCACAGCATCAACGTCCCGGTGTGCAAAGATTTTGTGCCAATAGTGCTGGCAGTTTTGTAACTTGCAATCCACTGTTAGGGCCTTTTGGTCGGAAGGTTGGCGAAGTCGGAAAAGGCCAATGGATGAGTCAGCAACTCCAATTTCTTTGCCGGACAGTGTCTGGATACTGCAACTTGTATCTGAGAATAGTAATTTGAAACCCATCTTCAAAATTTTTGTGACAGAAAGCAGATTTCCATGAAAAGAAGGAATGAACAACACATCCTTTACGTCTACGATCACCTTTTCACCTTTGCTATTTAGAAGAGCTAATCGGCAAAGTCCTTTGCCACTGGAAACCACAGATTCTCCATTTGCTACTGTTACTTTTTCACAAACGGACCTGTCCATTGTAACAAAATCTGACTCACGTGCGCTGATGTGACAGGTTGCTCCAGAGTCAACAACCCAAATGCTCTTGTTATTTGCCATTGAGAAACAAAAGTTACCAACCTGTTCCATATTGTCTTCTCGAGCTTCATTCACATGGTTGTTTTGCCTTAACTTCTTAAGCTTCCAACAATCTTTCTTGATATGTCCTTTGGCCTTGCAATGATGACAAACCTTTTTGTTACGTTCTTCTTGACTTGCCGATGATCTTAAAGCTGAATTATTTGCTGAAAACTGTTGTGATTGACGCTGGTACTCATCAATGAGGCTAGCTTCGACTACCTTAAGTGTCAGTTCCTCAACCTTTCGAGCTTCCAGAGCCGTCACCAACGTATCGAAGGAAGATGGAAGACTGCTTAGTATCATAGCCACGAGCCAACGCTCAGAAAATTGCTCACCTAATGCTTCCAACTTTTCGAACAAAAGTTTCAGTTCCATAATATGCTCTGTTATGCTGGAATCCATGGAAAATTTCATCCCACAAATTCGTCTCATAACTCATAAGGCGCACGCTGCTTCCCAACGTGTTCTTCTCATGGTGACTTCGAAGTGCTTGCCAACATTCATATGCTGTTTTCGATTTCTTGATCAGCAAGAGTTGACTGTCTTCCACAGATAATCCAATTATCACAGTCGCTTCATCATCAAGTTTCTTCCAAGCATCGTCTGGGTCTGCCGGTGGTGCCTTAGAAACACATTCCCATGCTCCTTGCCTCTTCAATATAAGTTCGACCTTGTATTACCATAAATGGTAATTTTCTGCATTAAGCTTCGTAAAAGTCGTCTACAGAAAATCCATACTGCCTGGGCCCATAACCTCTTGCAGTGAGAAAATGGAAATCAATGGAAACAACTAGTTCCGAACTTATACAATGATTTTTATTGAATAAAGAAAACTTAATTTGGAAAAATATCAAAACATAAACAATATAACAAAAGCTTATTTAATCTGAATAAATGAAGTTGTTTTTAAACAAGTAGTTTGATATTATCTTTAACAGATGTAGTCCAGAAAGCCAAGAAAAGACGACTGCATAGGCTCGGCCATATCGAGCGAATGGACGAAAGAAAGTCTTCTCATCGCAGCCCCCAGTTTCGAGATGACAAGGAAGACCGCCGAACCTACGGTAAAAGGACCAAGTGATTGCGGATGCCAGAGCGCTTGGTTTCGCCGACTGGAGAGTGCATGCGAGGGACCGTTCCCGATGGAAGACTGCAGTATCTCAGGCTGAGATCCTTCATGGATTGTGAGCCGGTTAAGTAAGTAAGTAACGAAGAACCCAAACTTACCGAATTTAGTTCGAGTGCAAATGGTCAATACTTTCTGGTATTGAACGGATTGATTTGAGGTGGAACTTACATCGGTAAAGTTCAGTTTAAATTTTTAGGTTTACGTTGACACAAATACTACTGAAGTTTTAAAGCTGATCTGAGACATAATTTATTTGTTTTAATTCCAATATCACACTGACTCGCATGGTGTGCGAATTTGTGAAAAATCGTAAAAGTAAATTGACAATCTAACGAATGAATATAAATCTGATTTGGTTTAGATACTAGCGCCTGCGCACCGTTTCAAACCAAGTTGTCAGTTGCAACGTTTTGTTTTTGTTTAGTTGCGCATGCTGTACAACTTTTTCTTTCATTCAATGTCTCAACTTAAAAACGATCATTGCAAGATGTGCTTCTTCCCATGCGCTGATCCGCCTCCGCCAATAAATTCTTCCTCCGTACCGACCGGAGACCAAACGCAAGAGACAAGACTCTGCAAAAGTCTTCTTTATTTATTAGTTTTTTTTTTGTGTTGCTATTTTTTTTAGCGAATAAGCTTGTCCACGGCTTTATGATGTTGAAAGTGAACGTTCGTTCGTTCAGTGGCTTTGGTTTTGCTCACAAGAAGTTGCATGCTACATTGAACACTATTGTTATACGACAGCGGCAGCACAGCGCCATTTAGAAGGGGAGCGGCCAGAGCGGGCAACATAGAAATATCTTCTCTTGTTTGGCTTTGGCGCTGTTGCATCGTTTTGTGTTTTTTTTTTTTATCTTTTTATGGGATTGGATTAGAAATTGCAAGTTGTCGAGATCCAAATAGGATGTTGTATACCTATCGACCGAACATGTGTGCAGATTACAATTTTAAAGGTGGAGGCGCGTCTCCACGGCAATGAAGGCTATATACAACGATGAAGACGACGACGATGATGATGATGCCATGTGCAATGGAACGCTTTTTTTCGTCCGGTTTTACCAGTTTACTTGGCTAATTGTATAAGTTCTTCATCTGGATCATCTTCATCAACATCATCATCATCATGATCGTCGTCGTCATCCTCGTACATCTGTGCATTTCGTGTAGAAACCAGTCGTGCATTTTGGTCGTCATCATCATTATCATTGTCATTATTCTACATCTCTGAAGAAATTGAAAGGAAGCCCACAATTGAGTGTGGGATTATTGTGTGGCCCATCCGTTCAATTGGCGGCCTCTTTACTTTAAAACACACATATATATTTGTAAGGCAATATATGTATTACTATCAACCGCTGTTGGGACTTGGGAGTTGCTAAGCGTTGCGAACTTTGCTAAATTTAAATAGACAGGCCATTTCCGTCGTTTTCGACCTAGTTTTTGTTGTTGAATTGTTGATAGTATTTATTCTTGTCGCCCGCGTTTTCGTCGTCGCTGTCGTCGTGCGTGCGTTTCGTCTTCTTCGTCGTTTTGAGATTACGTGAAGATTGAAGAACGATGAAAAGAAAAGTGCATTCTTCATAAGAATTTATACACACACCTACTTTTTTTTTTAAATGAAATCGATTTTCAGATAAAAATACGGAACGGAAGTTGTGAAGTGGTGATAAGACTGCTGATAGGCGGTGCAACGTTTTGTGTTACACTTTAATCTTCATGCATTTTTGCGTTGGTAAAACAAAAACCAAAGATTATGGAGAACGAATAAGAGGTTTTTCGATAAGAATGAGATCGCTCAGTGCTTGCGTTTTTTGATACGCACATTACACTGCGGTTCACATGAAAGGAACACGTTATTATAAGAATTTTGACTCTGAAGAGTGTGAAAATATCACTTTATTAGAATATGATGGTTGAAATTTGAATGTCTATATCGGCATTAAATTTTAGTTTCAGTTTTTACTGTTTATGATTAAAGTTGTTAACCATGTTCACATGAGCACACTTCAACCGGACACAAATTGACGTCTTACGTTTTTTTATCTTTCACTCATTTGCAAGAAAGAGTCTGGGAAGTGAGGCGAGAAGTTTATAAAATTTAAAAATCTCGGACCTAAAATTGACAACTGGTCATGTGACAGCTGATTTTATATTTTTGACATAAAATTGACAAGTACTAAAACGTCAAATTGAGGATTTTGTGTTCACTCAACTCACGTCAAAATGAGTCGGACGAGTAAGGCCTGTGTGAACATGGTCTTTGAACCACTACTACAGATAGGACGCATTTTGACAGTACGTACGTACGTCATAATTCGTCCAACGTGTTTACACACAAAGCTGTCTGAACAATACATAATAGAATAATTATTTTGAAGTGTCTGGTAAGCTATAAGACCTTCACAAATCTCACTTACTATATATACACACTCTGTAATCAAAAAACTTAAGGAATGGCTGAATAGACGTCAAAAAGAATCAGATGCGTGCGTCGTGTGTGAACATGTACTTTGATCACAGTATGACGATTGTTCTTTTGCGTGATGTATCAATTAATTGTGTCGTTTTAATTTGATAATCTGAAAGACTTCCGAGGACTTCTTTAACATTGGCGCGAAATTTTCTGTTTAAAGTTTAAACCCACTTCGAGGATTATTGTTGATGTTTTCAGTCAAAAATTTAATCAATTCACATAATCGTTTTCGTTTGGTGATTCTGCATTCCTTCTTCTAGAAGGAAGTTTGACAGTTAAGATTGTCAATTTGAAAAGAGAACCGTCGCTATTTCCAAAACGTTATGTGCATCCTGCACAAGGTTAGGTATGTTCGAGTACTTGTCTACATTGTAGCCCGCCATCTTTTAGAACGTCAAAAAGAGAATTCTCCTTCTAGATCTTGTATAGAATTTTAATTTTTTTAAATTTGAAATCATTTTTGACATTAATTTTTCGGAGCAATCTATTGGGCAAACGTGACAGTTCTAGTTCTGGAAATTTGAAATGAGATTGCAAAAAAGCACTCAAACATTCAGATATTTTAATCCATATTAACATTGACAGGAGTAATTTGTGAAATAAGAAGTTATACAGAGAAGTTAAAGAGACTAACAACCAGACACAAGCCGTGTTCTTTCACGCAGTAGCCAGCACAGCAAAATTTCCCTTGGAAAACAACATCAATTTGGATTGCAGTCGGTAAAAAGGCCAGCAAAAAAATGACAGTTGTGCCGGCGATAGAACTTCTTTCAATTATTGAAATGAAGACAGTGCTGATGGTTTTAAGAAGAATTATTCTGCTACGCAATTATCTGAGTTATGAACTTTCTTAGGTTGAAGTATTTGCTATTTTCTTTATCCGAGACGCAACCCTCAGGTCCATTTTGCGACGTTCTATGTAAGTATTGACATATCAATTGAATTCGGCAGATAAAATGATTTGGAGCGTTTTATTCGCACTTGAATACTGTGCTGGCAACTGAGTATCGAAAATAACGCGGCTAAAGACACAGAAAATAAATAACCATCTAAGCCCTAGCCCTTGCTGTCTACTAAAGTTGAACAATTTTTAATCTATGTAGATGAGTCTTTCCGGCAACATCGAAACAAAATTAAAACTATGTTTAAGCATGCTTAAAACCATTTGTTTGACAACATATCTCATCTCATCGATTTTATTAAATTTCTCAGCGAGTCCCCAAGAAATATTTGCACAAATCTAACTTTGGACATACAAGATCAGCATTCTTTCAACACCATCAAATTCCAGTTCATCCACTTCATTTCAATTCATTCGGCCGGCTCCAGTTGACGATCTTCAAAAACAACACAAAAAAGTAGCCATATAGCTAAGTTGAGTTACAAGTTGCAACCGAACGAGCAAGACATGTTGCCACAAATGATGCGATCTTGGCTATAAACAAAGCCTTTGGATCTTCACTTTCAACCAATAAATTTGCTTTTTCTTTCTATTTTCTCATTCGCGTCTTCTCTTTTGGCTTTGGTTTGTTTTTGTTTTCTTTATAACCAAGTTCGTGATGGTTATAAATTATACAAAATCACATTGAGTAATAAAAATAAGTGAATGTATCGGCAAAAATGTGGTTTAACCATTCTATGGGATTTTCTCACCGTCCGGTCTGATGTTCGTTGTCAACATAACCTTGTTTGTTGTGAATTTTCCTACTTCTTTTTTTTGTCTTATAAATTCAAGTTGTTGGTCTTTTTTCCCAAAACAAGATTTTTATTTTTTGATAGTTTCTTGAGCACATACAGGTTTTTTTGGATCTTGTTCGGTGATGACCTTAAATTGGCATATTTTTATGTCTAAAGATCCAAAATCCAAAGTAAAGATCCGCCATGAGGTTTTGTTTTCGGATTTTTTAATAACTAAAGAAACTCGAAATTACAGGCTTGGATTAGTTTGCGAATATGTGTACCTTGCGTTTTCGGTTTTTGAAATGCTGCTTGCTCAGGTTGCTAACAAATGTTTACCTTAACCTAACTGTTAGTTAGGCAGTGCGCTCAAAAACAGTCAAGACCACACGACCACAAGCCAAAGATATATCATCGCACTAAGTTGGCAATTACTTGGCCATAAAAGCTTGTTTAAGGAGTGGGTGATTTAAGTTGCTCGCACCAACATGCGACTCTGCTTATCTTTAAAAATAAATCTAATATGCTAGTTGGCTCAGTTAATAGTTAATCATGTTTGCACCATGCAAGCACTTCGAGTCTCCAAATATTTCGAGACCAGAAGATTGTCACAACATTCGGTTAAATGAAAAAAGATATATCATTTTCATACATAAATTATTCATTTAAAATAATCATTTAGCCAAAGACTCAGACGGCAAAGTTGTTGTTGTTGTCGTGATGGAGTCTGAAACGTTTTTTTGGTTTGGTGTATCTCAGCAGAGACAAGACAAATCAAATAAAGAATTCGTTATTTTAATTTGTATGCGCAGTGGGTTAAGCACGATTAGAGGGAATGTGAATTTTCGGCTTTGAAAATAAGAAACCAAGCTACATTTATATACAAGTCTGGTAAATAGATGGAAATATTCCAACTCATTTGAATTTTGGTTTCGAAATTATTTCTATAGAATTTCGTTTTTGCTTCTATTTGTTGTTCTTTTTTTTCTAAGCTTAAATATGTACATAAAAATTGTTTAGTTTGTATTCAAATTATATTCAATACCCAACTTGACCATGAGAGGCTTATGCGTAGTTTTTATTGGGCTTTATAGTTGGAAGTCACACTTATAGCAAGCGATTTCTTAATGAATCAGATTTTGAGATAGACGGTAACTTCATAATTGAATTGTTTACTCTTTTGGTTTGGATTTTAGAGCAAAAAAAAAACATTAAAACTAACCTTCAGATTGTATAAATATTAGTCATACAATTTTATCATTTGCTTAGTCTGTTGGCTCAGACTCGTGGCTTTCACTTTACAAACATTTAAGGCAAATTAATGTTACGCAACCATAATCACATATTGCCTTGGCAAATCGTAAAAAATTCTAGTTAAAGAGAAATTTGTAAGAATTCAAAAATTAAATTATGTTACGTTCACACTAATTAGTAAAGAACGGTGGCGCCACTACATTAGTTGAATTTAAAACTTAAACCAAACAGAACTAATACGAACTGTCATTTCCCCTGTTTGTAACGAACATTTCCTTACTTAAATAGCCATTTTCACTTCTAAGTCAACTTAAAGAACTGAACTGAATGCGTCGCAGGCATAGAGATAATATAATAGAGCACGGAAGCTAGCCTAAAACATGTTACATCAAATTTTGAGCAAGAAAAGAATATCTATAAGGGTGCCCTTTCTCTCTCTGTGCTTCTTGTTGATTGGCTGTAAGGTGGAATGGACAGAGTAAAAAAAATAAAATAAAGGAAACGTCAAAATCAAAATTGTTGTTATCTTACAAAGAAGCTCAGAGAGAGAAAGGGCACCCTTATAGATATTCTTGCTCAAAATTTGACGTGACAACTCCACTTGTACGAAGTGCTACCGCTTCCGTTCGCTATTATATTATCTCTATGGTCGCCCGACGACGAAAATGACAGCTGTCAAAAATTCGCCTCTCAAATCGCTTAGAAATTTCTGAAAAGAATGCAGTCGAGCGATGAGCTATCAAATAGCTTTTTGCACGCGATAAACACACACGTCAAACTCATTGCGTGTTGCGTGACTAAGTCCGTGTGCGAATTGGGCGAATTGCGCTTAAAATACTGGTTTACAATATTACTGTCTTATTTTAGCCTGCTCCGCAGCTAGTGTAGTTTTAACACATTTTATTTAACACGAACAGTTGCCCGTAGCTTAGTTGGTAAGTGCGTTGGCTGCTAAGCAGAACGTCGTTGGTTCGAGTCCTACTCAGACCAAGTTTTTATTTCATCTTTCACGGGCACTGCCTCTTGCGACGACCTGACAAATCTTCCAAAAGTATCAATCTGTCATGAAAAAGTGCTTCTCAACTCTGCCGTTCGGAATCGGCGTTAAATTGTAGGTCCCCTCAATTCTTCACACGCACTCAGAGAATTGTAGAGCTGTCGCGCCACTCTATTTATTTTTTATTTAACACGAACTGTCAAAATTTAACCAAACGTCAAGTTTTAACACACTTTTTAACGCAATTCGCACACGGCCTTAGTTGAAAAAAGTTCAACTCTCGAGCGAACGACGCATTCTGTTGCCAATGAGCGACTTCCATTCTGTTCAGCTCTAAAGATCCACTTCGTCGCGCGATGCCATACATATCATTTTCGTCATCGGGCGACAAGCGTGCATTCTGTTCAGCTCATAAATCTGCTCACTACTGACAGCTTTCGAAGTAATTTGACTGCTTTTTTATTTGCACGAAAATTGAAGAGGTAAGGTCTTAATTTAAATGGCAAACTTCGGCGATATTGTTTGCATTTAAAAACTTGAGTTTTATTTTGAATAACTGAAGTGCGTTGTTAAAATGCTGTTCCTTTCATTTTATTCAATATTACTTCCACGCATGGAATTTGAAAATTAGCAAATAATCATGTTCATGTTGACACACCTTCAAAGAGTTTGTATAAATTACATTGGCGAGGTTATTGACATTTAACAAAAAATGTTTCAGGTAAAAAAAAGATATGCACATGTTAAAGCCATTTAAATTTACATTACAAATGCATAGATAAGTGGTAAATTAAACAGTAAAAAAGTTCACTGTACGTGTACACTGCTGAGTCCCTTGACGTTTAATTACAGTTTGACAGTAGAGATTCTGTCAATTGGGAAAGAGAACTGCCATACTAATTATTTTCTAAAATGGTATTTGACATGGGCTCTGTAGTTCACCCTGTTCACACACGGTTCTTTTATTTCAAGGAAAAAACAAAAAAACAACAGACAACCGAAATTCGAAATTTGTATCGATTGTGAACACGGTCTTAAAAATTAGCACTAGGTATGTTCGAATACTTGTCTGCAGTGTACCTCGCAATTTTTCAAAACGTCAAACGAAACGAAAACAGACCGTAAGAATTACACGACGAACATACCCACTTCAAACATGACAGCCATGACAGTTTTCGTTTTTGGTACTTGTCCAATTTCATTTCGAGCAAAGATTACCTTCACTCAATTAATATCTAAACGTCATTTCAATTTTGTCAACTACGCTACGCATGTGCGCAATACAAAATCTATTAAAAAAAACTACAACAACAGCAAAAAAAAGATTAATTTCACTTTCATTTTGATGCAGTTGGATGAGTTTCAATTTAATGCAGTTTTAGATTCACTTTCTAGGATGTTGTTAGACATTGACTGTTATGGTGTACAATGTTAGTACTTGGCATATTAAATGGCAGTGTTGGTGGTAAACTTGATTCGATAAACGACAATCAGTTATACTATTACTCGTATACAGTGGCAGTTGGCTTTGGCTGCAACTTGCGGTACGATGATGGTGACCATGATGATCATCATGATGCTGATGGTATAGAAAGCGAAAATTGTGGATTAGATTATAATTATTATTATTTAACCTACGCATGAGGTTTTTAACGGGTTTACATTTAATCTACGAAGGTAAATTGACGATAACGATGTACAGTAATTGAAAGTAAATTAATAACTTGCTCTTACAAAGATGACATCTCTTCAAGGTATTTAAAATTTCACTATCAAATTTGAAAGAAAGCAAACAATATAAAGAAATATCTGTCTGGTAGTCTGACTTCTTTCATTCGCTTCACTTTCCAACAATAAATGAAAAACAAAAACCTTGACCTTAATCCTTCAACTTCCAATTACAAAGCCAAAGGAACGTAGGTACCAAGATCATGCTGCGCATTCATACGTTCATTTAGTTTATAAATGGAAGGTATGTAGGCTTCTCCAAAGAAAAGATACTTTCCTTTCCCGAAAATAAGTAACACAAGACCGCACGAACTTCAATGCCGAAAACCAGAAATTTGTATTGAGCCTTGTGAGCAAAAGAAAAGCATACAATAAAAGACTCATAATGAAACTTAATGGTAAGCATCATTTTTGTTTTATTTCAGAGCGTGTAGTTAAAATCAGTGTTCCCAATTCAGTTGACTCATGTATGCATAACAATGTCTATAAATGTTGTCTCTTTTGATTTTCCAAGGAGAAGAAAGAAGAAGAAATTTTAAAAGAAGCATGATTAGACCAGTTTCACCTTAAAAAATCTCACTGAGATAGATCTAAATGTCACTTTGACGGAAGCAAAATAATTTGGTCGGACATATTACCACAGATCAGATAAAGGGAGATCGGAAACTGACTTACGTTTTACCCTCCAGATTCCGCGAATTTTATTTTTCCGTTATTTCGTGACGTGAATAAATGAGAAAAAACAGCACAAAAATAAGGTGAGATTCAGTGGAATGTTGCGAAAGTATTAGTGAAATCCCCAATACTCTTACAACATTCCGCTGTACCTGCGGCAAATTAATTTTGACATTTTGGTTTCCTATCTCCTTTTATCTCAGCATACGAGGTGTGACAATAATTAAGTAATGAGACTTATTCCAAACAAACCGTATATTTCAAAATTATTCTACAACTCTGCCATCCCCTTCAAAATAGTCCCCTTGGGGAGCTATACAACGATTCCAGCGCGTTTTCCATGCTTCGTAACATTTCTGGCACGCTTCGACAGGGATTTCCGTGAGTACCCTAGTCACGGCCGGCCGCTTGAGTCTCCTCAATCGACTCAAAATGGGTTCCTTTGACCACCGATTTTGTTCTAGGGAACAAAAAAAAGTCATAGGGTGACATATCGGGCGAATAAGGCGGTTGTTGCAGCACGGCGATCCCTTTAGAGGCCAAATACTGGGACACGCTGAGGGCGGTGTTGCACGGTTCCTTGGAACCATCTTCGCGCACAACGTTCTCATCCCAAAATCGTCGGTTAAAATTTGTCTGACTGTTTCACGGTTCATACCCACTTCCGCCGCCAACATTCAAACTATTAAACGCCGATTTTCACGGATCAGGGCGCGCACACGCTGCGCATTCGTGTCTGTATGCACCTCGGATGGTATCCCGCTCCGCGCCTCGTCTTCCACGCTTTCACGCCCCTCCTTAAACTCTTTATGCCATCGAAGCACCTGGGCACGACTAAGAGCACTATCACCATGTACTTTTACAATTTTAGCGTACGTTTCCGAAGCTGTTTCGCCCAATTTGACGCAAAATTTTATCGCGACGCATTGCTCTTGATTTCGTTTTTCCATTTTCGTGACGAGCAGGCGAACTAAACAAGCTAAAGCGATGGCAAATATATCAATGGAGAGGGGAAGGATGCCGGGAGAAGGGAAAGGGAATTTCAAGGTCGCAGGGTTACTACAATCGCGGCAATATAATCAGTCTCATTACTTTATTGTCATACCATGCATTAGGGTTATCTTACAAATTGTTGTTGATTATGTGTCACTAACGTTCTCAAAAAGGGAGATCTTCTAAACTGCGCCAATAACAGAGGAATCAGCCTACTTAACACCGCCTACGAAATCCTCTCTGCCGTGATTTGTGAACGTCTGAAACCTTTCGTCAACAATCTGATCCTTCCTTATCAATGTGGCTTCAGACCAGGAAAGTCAACCATCGACCAAATTTTCACTTTTCGGCCAAATCCTGGAAAAAACCTATGAATTCCAGATCGATACCCACCACCTTTTCATCGATTTTAAGGCCGCGTATGACAGCATCTACAGAGACGAATTGTATAAAGCTCTGTCTAGTTTTGGCATCCCTGCCAAGCCTGTTTGCTTGTGCAAAATGACGACGGAGAGCTCACGCTGCGCCATCAAGTTTGGCAACGAGCTAAAGGAATCTTTCGATGTCAAAAAAGGATTCAGACAAGGCGATGCACCGTCATGCGATTTCTTTAACATCGTTCTTGAGAAGATAGTGCAAAACTCCAATGGGAAGAACACAGCGTGCTGTCAATGGGGCCTTTGTGAGAATTGAGACAGGAGCGACAAAAATGGGTTTACCGGTAAATGAAAAATGGGGGAAAAACGAAGTATATGCTGTCTGCAAGCATGGATCTTGACAAAATCGGATGAATGTGTCTTAGGCTGTTTCGAGAGGAAAGTTCTTCGGCTCATCTTTGGCTCCGTTTGCATTGATTGGGAATGGAGAATAAGATACAACAGCGCACTTTACGGGTTGTACAAAGACATTGACCTAGCCAGAAGACTCAAGGTCCAGAGACTCAGATGGGTCGGTCATCTAGAGCCTTCGACACTATTCCCGAGGGACGTAGAAGGAGAGGAAGACCGCGACTCTGGTGGTGCACTCAAGTGGAAGAGGACCTCAATAAACTTGGAGTGCAAAACTGGAGACAGCTAGCTATGGTCCGAGCTGGCATGCGGAGATTGTTAACTGAGACCCAAGTCCACAACGGACTGTAGCGCCATCTTAAGTAAGTAATTTGTATTGAGCGGTTAATTTTAAGGTGAATATACAGATTTGCCTTGAAATTAACGAAACACTTCCCCAGTGACAGTAAACAATTAGGTGCACCATATTTGGAACTGTCGAATCACGTGAAGAAATGTCATTAAGAATTAAGGTGGGTTTACAGTGGTGTTCAGATTACACAAATCCACCAACACTGAAGTTGATACACATGTTGTTGCATACATATATGCCCCCTTAAATGAAGAATCAATGCACTCGAATTTTGAGAGCTGGGTCGACTAGTATCTGTTTATTTTTTGATTTTCAATTGGTTCTGCTTTAAGTTGAAGCGAAAAAATCACAAGGCAATTGAACAGAGATTAATGATCTCATAAGTCAAGTACTTAAACGATTATTTCTTAAGAAAATAAATTATCAACAAAAAACTATTTAAGAGAACCACTCTGACAGAAGACACGAACCACCTGAGGACATGTTTTTGTCTCGTCGATCGTCACGGTATTCCCACTTATAACAACATGTTTGTTTCTTCTGCAAAAAAAAATGTACCCACCTTAAATTTATGTCAACGACCCTTGTGTACCAGATAAAAAAATATAAAATTAAAAAAAATACCATCCACCGACTGTGAGTGTATGTCTGCTAACTCAAAGAGTACACAAAATTTGTTTGGCCATAATCATGCTTTTTTGTATATTTTTTTCGTTGGAATGGGGATTTCTTGGAGTAGGTGTTATGAAGACACAATTTAAGCACAAAGCCATCAGCCAAAAACTTGAGTTTATTTTAAGCATGCAAATTTCTTATTGTTTTTGCTTTAAAAAGTCCAAAAATGGCAAAGAATAAGTAAAAAATAAACATCTACAATAAATTGTGTTCGCAATATTAAAAGAAATACGATTAAATTCCCCGTGTTGTACCTACATCAATGAGATCGAGAGAAAGTGGTCATTACATGAACTAAATTTATTATTTGCACATACACAAAAAACTGCTTCAAGGAACACCAAAAACAACAACAAAAAAATAACAAGACGTACAACGAAAATGAGATCAGCGATATATTAGTGGTGCGTGCTCATCATAAGAATCGCCAAAGTTTAAAAAAAGTACCTAGCGATTTTCGCACTAAGTTTTCTCCTTTTTGACTTCATTTATAGTCGATTGTGGCAATCATTTGGAGAGAATATAGATATCCCTGCCTGTAGGCATGGTAGAATGTTAAATGGCTATGCAACCTCTATGGCACCCAAAGACAATGTATGAAGATCTAAACTACCGAAATTTTTGAACATTGCTTTTTTTTGTGGGTCAATCACTTGGCACTGATTGTGAAAGGTGGAATGAATTGGAATACCTTCATTGAAAGTGATTTTATTGTACACATTTAACAAAAATGATAGCCGTACCTATAAATTAACATTTCTCCCACTTTCACATTGTTAATTGTTTTTAAAGCAGGGATGCCTCAGGGGAGCCAAGTAGGTCCTACACTTTTAGGTAAGAGATTGTATTTCTGACATCAGTAACACAAGAGGAAATGGATGATTGAAAACAAATACTTTTTATTGGAATGCACTTATTTGATGCCTGAATGCACTCATTAACTCCACAACTTGCATGACCCTAATTCATGCACACCAAAAACCTACAAAAAGTAAAAAATAATTATTTGTTAAGGTCTATATTGCATGTCAACTCCCTGCGTGTTTAGCAACCTCCAAAACCAAAATCTAAATCCTAGCAACACCCTTATTCTATTCACAAATGCCATTAATAATGTTTCTATACATTTCTTGGATGTCTACAAGAAAAAAACAAAAACACGAAACGGAAATAGAAATTTAAAAAAAGGGGAATAAATTAATCCGACAAAAGAAAAATACAGGTGAGGTTTATCTATTCGATGATCTGTGTTCTATAATTTTTATTGCCAGAATCGTGTTCATACGTACGCACCTGTTTCGGGATAGAAAAGGAGACACAAAACGAACACAAAACATAAATATAGAATTAAATCCTACAACAATTAAGATACCCTTCCGTGATCTTGGATTCTTTTGATAATAATTCTAATGTGCGTCGACGCACGATTGGGATCACACGTTGTCGTTGTGCGTCATGCATCCTTTCTACTTAACTTACGACTAGAACCATGTCAAAATGACACCTTGCAAAAAGAATCAAGAACAAAGGGAAATGCCGCCATCATCGTGCGTCGGTCGTCTGTCGTGCGACGACGTCTTCAACCGGCTGCTGAAGCTGATCGTGTTTTTTTCAATAGACTCAGACGAAAATTGAATTAAAGGCGTCTGGCAACTGACAACAGATGATCACAGACTCATTCAACTATGAATAAGGAAGCTTGTTGTCATTAGAGCTATTAAAGGGTTGATCAATCATTCAAACACTGTGTGCGTTCGTTTTTTTTTTTTATTGGAGTAAATTTTTTGTTAAAAAATAGGAAGTTAAGAACTTGGCGATCAAAATTTTTGGAAATCTAAATTATTGAAAACCTGGGAAAAGTCAGCTGATAAGTTTATGAAGATCCGCTTCCAGCGACCTGACGAGAAGAGGTGGATAAAGCAATCCAAAAAATAGTAAATCTCTTGACTCTGAGATATTTTGATAAATCGGATGAATCAAAGATCATGAAAAGAGTATAAATGTCAGTGCAGCTGATGTATGTTTTTTGGCAAACCCGCATCCAAAATAAGGTAAGATTTTACACGTATTACAAAAAATAAGTTTCTTACTCTGGATAAAAGGAGAAGAAGAATCTCACTCTGGATAGAATTTCTATTTCCTCTCGACTCTCGGACACAGATCAGGAAAGAGAGACGGGAACTAACTTACGTTTAACCCTCTAAACATAACAGATGAATAGTACTCGCATGATGTTACATTCTGTTGTTTAATTAATATCCGGCATCCTTGAAACTGAATATTACATGTGAAAGTAGCTTACGTCAGGTAAAATCCAGATGACGCAAGCAAGAAATACCGGGGGGTAAAACGTAAGTCAGTTTTCGATCACCTTCTCTCTCTGATCTGTGGTCAGTAATACCAACTTAAAGTTGAAAAATCGCACAACTTTGGATAGGATGCGTTATTTTTGGGAAATCCTACTCTACTGTGGTTAGATTTGTCAAAAAAACGCACCTAATGGCTATGCTGCCTATGCAACACGACAGGTACAAAAGATATGTTTGTTTATTTGGATGACAGCGACACGGCGCGGCGGCGCCGAGCGATAGAACTTTCAATTATTTAAATGAAGACAGCGGCGATGATGGCGTTAAGAAGAATTATTTTGCTACACGAATCTTATGATCTGAGTTATGAACTATCTTAGGTTGAAGTATTTGCTATTTTTCTTTATCCGAGGCGAAACCCTCAGGTCCATTTTGCGACATTTTATGTAAGTATTGCCATACCAATTGAATTTATTATTATTATTTATTGAATTCGTTAGACAAACTAACGTTAGAAACTTAAGACTGACAGATATAGTGAGTTAGAGCGTTTTATTCGCACTTGAATACTGTGTTGGCTACTGAGTAGTGAAAAAAAAACTCGTACACAAAATTATGTCAAAAAAGACAAAAATTGAGGTTGCGTAAAAAAGACTTAAAACAATATAAACAAATTACTTCCGGTTCAAACAACGTGATCGCATAATTTTGACTTCTTAAATCAAGTTTTATGTGTTTTTGTCTAAGAACGTCGTGGTCGTCGCAGAAATAAAATTTGCACAATTTAGTTTCCAAATGAGAAACAATAAATTTCTGTCAATTTATCATGAATTTTATGTTCTAAATTGACCTAGAACTGAATCTTCTGGAAAATTCAAATTTTTGTCTCGGCTGTACATGAATACAAATTTGAAGAACTTGATACATAAAAATGGACTATTTATTGTCCAACATAATTTTTACTACAATTTGATTGTAAAAAATCAGGTTATTCTAAATATTCAATAAATATTTAATTTATTTGTCGTGGCCTAATAGAATTTATTTGCATTTCTCATATCCTTCTTACATACATAATTATTCATCCAATCCATAGATATGAAAATTTCCAGAATATTTTTCTTGATTTAAAATTACAACAGCAATGCTAGTTCTTGTTCTGGTTCTGAACCTCGTTCTGCCAAAAACTGAATGGTCTCAATTCAATTTCTATATTTTGTCTTATGCCAGTGGCAACTTGACAACGACATTTCATAGTTGTCAAGCTTTGTTTCACTTGTTGTTGTTGTTGTATTTTGGGTACTTAAACTGCGAATGCGTGGACCATTATGTTCGGTTTGTGTGTTTTTAGGCCAACCTTCAATTTTTAGTGAATAAACTTAAAACGAGAAAAAAACAACGACACGCGACAGTTTCGATGAACATTGACAATTTTTTTGGTTTTTTCTTCGGCCTACAGCTAAGTTGTATACAAAATTGTTAGCTGTGTTGTTTTTTATAGGTAGAGAGGGAGAAAAAAGTAATTTTACACAAATTTTGAAGTTTTCTAATGAACTGGACTTCATGGGGTCTGGGTTGAATAATTTATTAAGTCGGTTTTCATTTAAAACGTTTTTGATCAAGTTGAACGAAGTGATGAATTCTGTTTGCAAGCTTTTTTAGAATTGTCGACTAGTTTGTTTAAAAAAAAAAAATGGGTTTGGCGTCTCGATGAAGCAAATGCGGTTTTACTTAATTTTCAAATTGTATACACACCCAGGAAAATCAACAATAATTCATTTCTGGTTTGTCTACTATAATTGTGCCATAATTTTCTTCAAGTTCAAGAGTTTGTTTAAAAACTGGTAATGCCACTGACAGCGGAATGTGTTTTAGAACTTTAAACAATTTACTTTAAACAAATATTACATTTTTTTGCTTTTCGTTTGTGGAACTGAAAATAGTGTTAGAAATTCCATAGTGACATTGCTTACTTAGATATTCACTTGTTTATTTAATTTTAAAAGAATAATGAACATTTGAGTAAATTGATTTATCGTCAATACCCTGCAGTCGTCGATGTTACGCTCTGTAGTACCCACAGAATTATAATAATTGTATTTTGAGTGCAGAATTTCAAACTAATTTGCTGGGCCAAATCGAAGTGCTTCCGACTTCCGAGGTAGGTGAATTCTGAATTTCCTCTCAAGTACAGATCTTTTGAGCTGCCGAATGTGAACGTGTCGCCGGCACGACTTTCATTTTTTTTTTTGCTGGAACGTTTTATCGACAATCGACTGCAATCCAAAGTGTTGTTGTTTGCCAAGGGTAATTTTGCAGTGCGCGCTACTTCAACTAATAACCTAAAATACGGTAAGACCACGTCCCTCCAAGATTAGGTATTCTCTGTAGGACCAAACTTTGTAAGGAGTAGGTATACTCTGGGTAAGACCGAACTCTGTGAGGAGTAGGTATGAACTGGATAGGACCGAACTCTGTGAGAAGTAGATATAAACTTTACGACTAAGCTCTGTTAGGAGAAGGTAAACACTGGATAACACCGAACTCTGTTTAGAGTATACTTACTCTGTACGACCAAACTCTGTAGGATTAGGTATACTCTGTAAGACCCTAATGGAAGGGTATTTTCGGTTTCGGAAATGCAAATATGTGCTCAGCTCAGAAGGAGCAAACTGCGCGGCGCAGCGCGCGGGGCCAACTAAACGAGCCAATAATAAATTTCGGAAAAATTACACCAACTGCCTCCTCCTATTGATACTAACAAAGGTGGGAAGCATCAGGCTACTCGGTATTCGTTATATTTTTAATACGGTAGGTATGAGCAATGAGCTTCGAATTACTATAAAAGTTCCACTCTTACTTCATAATATTTGAACAGAAACACGGTGTGAGTTATATTATACAAAGTATAGTTTTGTTCTGTTCATCTTGAGAAAACTGCTTGCTTGCTGTTATTGACTGACTCCGTTGTGTTCGCTGTTAGTTGTTGTCGCAACAAAATAGTTTGAAGGGTAAAGTTGCGGATTTTGACTTATCGTCCGAAGGGTGGGGTTGCAAATAGTAACAGTGCGTTACATTACTGAGCAGTGAAAAATACACGGCGTATATTGTTTAAAGCCTTCGAATATCAATTTTTGCATAATTTTTTGCCTGTTTTGATGTGATTTGTTTCAGGCTTCCTTCCCATTTAAATGGAAGATAAAAAATTTAAAAGGAGAGTGTCCCTCAAGAAAAGAAGCAAGAGAATAAAAAATTACTTACATTGTATTAAATCTGTGATAGTTGAAAGCGATTTTACTGGAGTTTCCAATCAATTCATTTTTTTAAAAACACACAACTTAAATCACAAAAAACTAGACAAAAGTAACGAACAAAAACTTATCAACACCAAAATTGACTGCAAAACATATTTCAATTCACTGTTTTCAATTTTACTAAAATTATTTTTTTCTTTTTTGAAATTACTGGCAGATGTATTCAAACAATTTTACTGAGTAAATAAATTAAGGATGCACTGAATACAGATTTATAAAAACACAACGACGAACGACGATGCTGACGACTCGGTGGTTGTGGCTGTGTTGGCGATCTGGAAAACGAAAATAAAATGTAAATTTCACATTGAGAACATCTTTGGAATGTTAAATTTTAACAATAAAAATATAAAATGGACGTATTCAGCGAGTAAAAATTAAACAAACTCATTTATTGCTAAAAGAAAAGTATTACAACGGTCGGAAAATAAACAAAAGTATCTTCTTGTGGTTGGAAAACGAAGGGGTACTTATCTCATAGATTAATTTTATTTACCTTCTTCTTGTTTATGCACGCAATAAAAGATAAAACGCATATTAAATCTTAAGATATAGAACACTTAAGCAATGTTTACATGGCAATTGAGTTATTTGGAACAGAGGAACAAAATAATAAAATTTATGAAATTAAGAAAAATAATATCTTATAAGGTTTATTAACAAGAAATATGGCAATGCAACTCATTTAACCTCAAGTTGAGAAGAAACTCAGTTAGGTTTGACTTTCAACCTTCGGGTTCCCATCGGAGATATTTTAAAGAAGTGATCGCTGGCTGTGTCAAATATAGATGTGCTAAATGTCATGACCGCAAAATAAGATGAGGTTGTGGCTGTCAGAGTGATTTTAACTGCCTATTCTCTGGTTGCGACAGATTGTTTTGTTTAACAGCATTGACATTTGGATGAGTTCCCGTCAACTTTGGTGGTTGCGGTGGGCTTCTGTTCAGGACTCTGCTCTTCCCGATAATAATGCAAACAAATGTGATTCATGGATTATGAAGAAAATCATAAGTTTCGAAAATTACAGTTAGGTACAGATTTTGGTTGTATTGCTTGTTGCTATTTGTGTGACTTATTTTAAAAACGCAAACAAAAGCAAACACGAGACAATTATTGCAAACGCATTCAAGGTAATGGACAAAATTTGCTTTGATTTTGAATACTCAAAAAAATTGATTGTCCCAATTTTGAAGGAAATAGGAATTCAAACAGGTTTTCTACGTTTTGAAATCCATTCCAGAAGTTCGGCAGAAGGAATTTGATGAAATTTGTTGATCAATGGATTAATTGATCAACACCATTGATCAAGGAAATTAAATTGTTTTTCTTACAAGGGACCTTTTGGAAAGTCCATCTCCTTTTGTTTTCGTGATAGTCAAGATTAAAAATGTTTTGGTGAAAGATTAGAGTTTAAAACATTAGAAACCTTCCGAAAAACATGTTTTTTTTTTTAACCCTAGAAAGGTGTTCATTAATTTTTTGTTTCTATATCGAATTGCTTTTACACTTTCATTAAAAAAAGAATTCTGTGGCTGTAAATTTATGAAGGAAATCGTGGTTGAATGAACCACAAGATGGTATGAACAAATCGCCTGTAAGTCTTAATGTTGTACCATAAACAAGTTCAGCTAAGGTTGCTTTGTAGGGTTCTTGTAAAGACGACCTGAGACCGAGCAGAATAATTGGAAGTTTGGCAACCCAACCTTCTATTCCTTGGCATTTGATTGCTGTTTTTAAAGTTCGGTGAAATCGCTTTATCATTCCATTTGCCTGGGGATGATAAGGCGATGAACAGTGTCTCTTGATGCCCAAAAGTTTTGACAGTTCATGGGAAAGGGAGGATTCAAATTGCCTTCTTTGGTCTGTCACGATGTCTTCAGGGATCCCGAACCTTTATATCCAACCGGAAAGAAAAGCTGTTGCTACTGTTTCAGCGGTGATATCTGGGAGAGGAATAACTTCTGGCCATCTTGTAAATCGATCAATGCAGATGGGAGCGTATGTGAATCCACTAGAATATCTTTTGCAATGGTCCAACTAGGTCTAGATGAACATGCTGGATTCTTTCTGCAAAGTTGGCAATTGAAGATCTGGTATGGTGTAGTATCTTTCTTTTTTGGCAGCTGATGCAATTTTGAGACCATTTGCGACAGTCTCTCTTCAGGTCCGGCCAAATAAAACGTCCCTTAAACATCTGAGTAGTTTTCTTAATACTGGGATGTTCCATGTTGTGGATTGTATAGTGAACATTTTACGTCATAGATTTGATGGAATATATGGTCGTGCCTTACCAATAGAATTATCTCAAAAGATTTGGCAATTAGTATTTGGGAGTGTGATTTTTTTTAAGTTGTCGAGTTGAAGAGTTTTTTGAGTTCTTCGTCGGTTTTTTGTTGATTGGTGAAATCTACGTAGTCGATTGTAGATGATGAACAAATGGAGCATCAGCCACTACATTATCCTTGCCATTTATTGATATGAATTACATCTGTTGTAAACTGTCCGATGTAGCTTAAATATCTTAGTTGACGCGGGCTTGATTTCTCAGGTTTTTGTTGAAATGCGAAAGTAAGAGGTTTGTGGTCCGTGTAAAGGACAAATTGTCTTCCTCCCACCATGTGTTGAAAATGCTTGATTGCCATGTAAGCACTAAGAAGCTCACGGTCATAGGCACTATATTTGGTTTGAGTGGGTGTAAACTTTTTCGAAAAGAATCCCAGAGGTTGCCAATTATTGGATACATACTGTTGAATAACAGCTCCTGAAGCTGTATCGAATGCATCTGTCATTAATGACAATGGGGCGTTAACATTAGGATCAGGATTTGCAAGTAGGGTTGAGTTTGCTAGAGCCTAGAGCTTCCTTACAGGCTTGAAAAGTATTTTCGAGTTCAGGCCTCCAATTGATAAATAGTTTTATCATTCTTGTTGCCGCATGGATACGCATGAAGAGGAGTTTGGATTTGAGCAGCTTTTGAAACAAAACGTCTGTAGAAATTAAGCATTTCCAAAATTCTTCGCAGCTCTTGAACTGTTGATGGCTTCTACTATGAGATGGTAGCGTCAACTTTGGATGGCAGTGGTTTTATTCCTTCTTTCCCAAGAAACTTACGGATGACGATTCGAAAGTGCATTTGGAAGAATTGATGGTAAGTCCATACTCTTGAAGTCGCTGTAAATGCTGTTTGAGATGCTCTCGATGATCTTGTACTGAAGTTGATGCGATAAGAAAATCATCGATATATGGATAACAGAAATCCAGTCCTCTTGTAACTTCGTGGACGAATCGTTGAAACATTTGCGCAGCATTGTACAGGCCAAAAGTCATTACCATGAATTCAAATAGCCCAAAAGGAGTGATAATAGCTTTTTTGGGATATCTTGTGGTTCCCAAAGATCCAACAACCCTATTCCAAGGGTCTATTGTGAAATTAGGTAACGACTTCTATGAAATATAGTTGGTAAAATCGCCGCTCCTAGCTCAAATATAATCCTATACCTGAAGCTAAGTGCATTTTTTGATTCCGAGGCCTCCATATTTCAATATTTTGATGTTTTAAAAACTTTTCCTAGCTCAATATTTTCTGTATTATTTTCCAAATACAATTCAATTTAACAAGCATCTTTTTTCACACTAAAAATACAAACAGAAATATACACCGACAAAATCTTCCACCATCTGTATGCATTTTGTTTATAAAAAAACATCACAACCCAAATCAATTGTTATTTTTTCCTTCCGTTTGTTTTGTTTTATTGAGTCAAACATTTAATAATAAACTTCATCTACAGCACGAGCCGAAACAAATTTCAAAAATAACAAAATAAACAAAAATATTTCCAACAAGAGAAAGAAAAAAAATCCAAAAACACATGTTGTTTATCTTATTCTTGGTGGAACACCTCCAGATGCATAAATGTGTTTGTATCTTTTGTTTTCGTTTTTTTTTTCTTTTGTTTTCATATTTTCTATTAAAAATCAATAAAACGCCGCTCAAAACAGCTGATTTAGGGTAGGTATTCTAGGTGCACCAAACATAGCACCAGTAATCATTTCGACATAAATTATGTCAAAACATAACGATCAAATGTGCAGTAAAATATGCAATAATCAATCTTAGTTCACATCAACAGATCACAAAAAAAGAATTACAACAATCACAGCAAAAAGCAGAAAAACAACAGAGATCAAGAAGATGGAAAAAGAAGAAGAAAATTTCAATAAAAAAAAAGAAAACGAACCAAAAAGAAAAATGTTGGAAATTGAAATTCGTCTTCGAACATATGACTTTTTACTTAACGCAATGATTTACGAGAGACACGTTCGGATTCAAAACACAACTCGAAACCAAAAAATACCGAACCTATCACACAAAAAACGACATTTTTTTCGTTAAAACATTTCAAGTCATAAAAATTCCTTTTTCAAGATTTTTAAGTAGCCAAATGCCCATAACTTAACGAGGAGAAAAGAATTTTAATCAATTTTACTATAAAACACACCACATTGCTATTTGCTACCAAAAAAAGACTTTTGTTTCAAAAAAATTGTCAAATTTTGTTTAATTACTTTTTAGACTTTGTTTGCCATCAAAACTCCAAGTGAACACGAGTTTTTTGTAAGAAATTAATAATTATAATTACAATTGTATCTTTTTGTCGACAGGAAAGATATAGAGACCGGGGGTAAATACGGTTTCGACGAACCCAATAAAAAAAGCGAAGCAAAACGGACGAATGTCGTCCCACACTCGATCAAAAGCGAATTGGAACTGAGCTGTGAATTGTATCTAGAATGAAAATTACTCCTCGGTTTTCGATTTTCGGTGGAGTATTTCAACTTTTTTTCATTTTATTTATTTTTTTTTCTGCTGTATATTTCGTTGCCTCTTCTTTTCATTCGACTATTACTTTGCAGAGAATACTAAGTTAGTATTGGTGTAAATGTTGAGAAGAAAAAAAAGTACACACCAATGTTTTCCATTTCGTTTTGAATTTTTCTCATTTTTTTCGTTGATGCATTTTCAAAAATAATTTCGGAAATTCTCAAAACCAACGCCATGCATCAGTATCTAGTCAAAACGAGAGATTTTTTTTTATCATTGTTATCTTTATGGGCGATTAAATTTTCTTTTTTGTTGAGTCTTTTCATTCTATTTACATTTTATTGTTGTTGTTTCTAGTCTTTTTTTTAACTTGTCTTGCAACGTTTCACTCTCATCTCATCTCTGATGGTTTTTTTTTTTTTAACACAGCACCGAAGCAGAGGCACCGCCACCGACAATATGCGACGAGAGAAATCAGCTGAATTTATTCGCTCACTCTCTCTTTCGGTTGAGGATTGAAATTTGTTTTCTGGTTTTATAATATTCTCCTCCACACAACAAATCTAGAGTGTAGTCAGAGTATTTTCTCACAAACACAAGTGAAAATGTTGCTGATTGAAAACAGAGATAGGTTTTTCCTCTTTAAGCCGCTTTAAGTGCATGAAAACTCAAATTTTGAGTGGAAAACTGAGTTGAATCTTAATTTGGTGTTATCAGTTTTATCAATGAGTCAACTTATACCAATGAAACAAAAAAAAATTTAACAGACGAATATGTTGAAAAGTGCGTGCATGTTTTTTGTGTTTTGTTTTCCTTGGAGAGAAAAATCCTTGAGTTGACCTGAATTCGTTTTTCAACTCTCTGAAACAATTTCTTTTAAAAAATCGATAGGGGCTTTCCTACCCCTACCGAAGTGTTGTTGTATTTGCAATAGCAACTAAAATTCTTATAAAGACCAAAACAAAGTGATATGTATTTCCAAGACTCATGACGTGACTATTTTTTCGACTTTTTGTTCCTCTTTTGCAAAAGATTATTTCAAGCACATCCGTCAAATAATGAGACTCTTAGATAAGCATCATTGGTAATTCGTGCCGGCAATTGTTATGATTGACGACTGAATACAAAATAAACAAAAAAATCCACAAGCAATAATTTTCCGCCTCCACAAACTACTTATCCGTTCAATTACCTCGTATACACTTTACAAATTACAAAAACAAAAACTCAAATCTTTCTACGCAAAAGATTATTATGACTTGCTTTATTCTATTCTGTACATCGAATAGATGGTGGTTCCGAATAAGTGTTCAACCTTGAAGCTTAAATTGTCATTTGAAGTCACCACAATAAGTGCGTGAGCTTTAAGTGTAGGCCGAAAACAGTTGATTTAAAAATATTAAATGACAGGAAAAAAAACACTTTACACTGACACCGACATTGTGTGCTAAAATGATTCTATCTAAAATAAAATTTGAGAGCCCACACGAAATCATATGAGCTGAAGTGTCAATCATGATGAAATTCTAATTTATCAGTTGTTTTTTTTTGTCTGCAAGTTTAATTTGAATACATATCAGCACCGAGAAGTTTAATTACACTTGCGGGCATTATTTGGGATTGATGAAGGTTTTAAAAGCTTTTCATAACCAATTGAATGTTTCGACTTATCACTTTCATGCTTACTTTTATACTTACATGCATTTTTTCTATTGAAATAAGATAAATGAAAAGTCGAAGAAAAAATGTTACTCATACGCCGTAGTGAACTTTTCAATGCAACGAGTTCTTTGAGTTTGCTAAGTCAGAAATCAATAGAAAACTAGTCCAAGGCATGAAAATAGAATGAATGAATAGTTTAAAGCAAGGTAAGCAAAGATTTAACCAATTTTATTCAAGTTGGAATGTTTATTCGGAGGAAAAAAGCCGATAAAAAAAATTAGAGGTTAAAAATGTTTGATTACTTCTTGGACTACAGTCCAGGTCGGACCAGGGCCTTATCCAACAAGCGTCTCCAGCAAGCTCGGTCCCTAGGTAGGTGTCTCCAGTTTCGCATGCCAAGTTGGTTCAGGTCCTCTACCACCTGTGTGCTCCACCTGAGTCGCAGTCTTCCTCTTCTGCGACGTCCCTCCGGGTTGGATTCGAAGACTCAATGAGCCGGAGCATTGTTTTCCATTCGGTCTACATGACCCAGCCATCTGAGTCGTTGGACCTTAACTTTTCTGGCTAGGTCAGTGTCGCTGATCAGCTCGTATAGTACTTGATTGAATGTTCTTCTCCATTCTCCATTTATGCAGACTGGACTAAAAATCACTCGAAGATTTTTTCTCTCGAAGCAGCCCAAAGCGTTTTCATCGGATATTGTCATGGTCCATGTCTCTGCACCATACATTAAGGCCGGGATGATGAGGGTTTTGTACAGTGACACTTCAGTTTCCCCAGAGAGGACTTAACTACTCAATTGCCTTCTAAGTCCAAAGAAGCAGCGATTGGCAAGAGTGGGTCTTCGTTTGATTTCAGCGCTAGTGTTGTTGTCTGAGTTTATAGCGGACCCTAGGTAGACAAAGGCCTTAACTACCTCGAAGTTAAATCTGTCTATACTGACGTTGGCTGCAAGTCGTCGGTGTTGGTTGTCCTTTCTTGTTGACAGCATTAACTTGGTCTTGCCCTCGTTAACCGCTATACCCATCTTTCTGGCCTTCGTCTCAAGACACACGAACGCTCCACTGATATCACGCTGTGTTCTGCCAATTATGTCAATCTCGTCTGTGTGTCCTAGTAGCTGGACGGTCTTTTGAAAGATTGTGCCTCTGGTGTTGATGTTGGAGTTTTGCACAATCTTTTCAAGAATGATGTTGAAGAAATCGCATGAAAGCACATCGCCTTGTCTAAAACCTTTTTTGACATCAAATGCGTCCGTTAGGTTTTTTCCGACCATGATGGAACAGCGTGAATTTCCATTGTTATCTTACACAGACGGATGAGTTGTTCTGGAATGCCAAAACTATAGACATTGCTCTATATAATTGGTCTCTATAGACGCTGTCATACGCGGCCTTGAAATCGATGAAGAGGTGGTAGGTATCGATTTAAAGTTCGTGGGGGTTCTCCAAGATCTGCCGTAGAGTGAATATTTGATCGATGGTGGACTTTCCGGGTCTGAAGCCACACTGATAAGGACCTATCAGGTTGTTGACGAATATTAACAATATAACCTGATTACTGTACTGCAACTGGCAACTGAGGGGTTGAGTTATGATTTTCATGTAATCATTCTGTGATGTTCCTTGTTATCAAAGACTGGGGTATCCTCAGGGAATTCAGGGTCTACTAAGGTAGGAATAGTAAACCTTAGTTCGGTCTAATAGAGACAAATGTTTTTTAATTCAAATTTTATTTTTATTATATTTATTTATTTAACTAAGAATTATTTTTAGTTTACTTAAAAATATATGGCTTCGTATAAAAAGTTTCATTTGCGGTGTTAGACTAGATTGACTCGAGTTTTCCAGGTGATGACTTTTTTCCTTCACGGCTCAGAACTTCATGTAGTTTTCGGATTTGTGATGAATTAAAGATGAGCACGATTCATGCGTGCGTCCCTTAGGGTTTTCCCTAGTGTATTAACGGATTTTTCTTCAGCTTTTCAACAGCGATTATCAACGTCTTTGAACCAGTTTATCAACGGAGTTTCCTCCGGCTTTTAACGTCGATTAACCGGTGTTTCAACGGTGAGTCCGGGACTTATACTTGGACCAACTGATCGGCTTCCGTATCTTAGGAGGCATGGAATGGTAACACTCTTCAACTTCCTTTTGTCGTCGACGGTTCACTTCCTTATGCACATTTCTTACTAACTGGGTGTGAATTATATTCGGTCGAGTTGTAAAATTTCATACAAACGTCTTTCTGGTGCGATGTGAATTATACTTTGTTGGTATAATTCATGCTATTTTGGAATATGTAATGTATGCAGCTAATTCATCATTACAATTCCATCCCGTAAGGGTGGGAAGACGACTTATTGACGAGAGCTTTCGACTGAAGTTGGTTCAAAAATGGAGTGTGGGGTTGGCGCAGGAATTTTCTCCCAGTCTTTAAATACCTGCAGGTTTTTTCGACTTCCTGACTTTGCAAGTGTCTTTCAAGCAGAAGTACTTGCGATAGCTAGATCCAAATCAAACCCGTAATACAGCCATTTTTTCGGACAGTCAGGTCGCTATTCAAGCAGTGCCGGCTTTAGGGTATGGCGACCCAGGCGGTCGCCTGGGGCGCCATGATCCAGGGGCGCCACGTCAGCCAGCATAACTTCAACATAGGCAAGAAAACAAATCAACAAGCTGTGAAGTTGTCAAACTCTAGCTCAAAAAAAAATCATATCGAAAAGTTTCATGTGTTTCATCTTGTTTTGTTAAAGCAGACTATTCTCTTCTGTTTCCAAATGTCATTTTGTTTTTATTTTCACCATACACTACACATAGAAAACACAAGAGAGAATTGAGGTGGTGTTTGGTAAAAAAAAGTTGAGTTTCGTTATGGCATTGTATTTTGTATCGCTATGAGATTTGTTGATGTAGGGCTTCTCACCAGTTGGAGCTGTTAATTTCTTATTGTGTTTGTATTATCTACATAAGTAATGCATCTTTCCGTTTTTACCGCCACCTACCAGTCAAAATCAACCCTTGGACTTTTATAGCGATAAGAAATACAAATACAATGGATGTGCATATCACATGATACAATGCGAACAAGGTATTATTAGAGAAGAGATTGCAAACTAGGTAGTTTACAATTATTACTGTCAACTATTTTTTATTATTGTTTTTGCTGTCATCCAGCAAATTTTGTCGTAATTTTCCTCTGTTCTTGGCATTTGACATGTTATTTGTAAATTTGCGGAATGATGAAGAATCAAATATGATAATATCTTTAGAAATACATTTAACTAGGTAATGCTAAAACTAGGAGGAGAGGCGCAGTGACCACGGAGTCACTATACAGGGTGATTCACGAGCGTTGTGCCAAAAAGCTAGAGCGTGTAGGTTGAGTTGAGACAAGAAAAAAATCGTATGGGAGGGGGGGGTCTATTCCCCCCCGTTTAGCCGGGAGGGGCAATTTTCTGAAAAATTGACTTATTTTGTAAAAAAAAATATTAAAAATCAACGGCTTAGTTTACAACACCGTGCTATACCTTTCTGAAAAGCTAAAAACTTCTTCTTTCACATTGTTTTTAAAATAAATTGTTTTAACGAATAGTTTTAAAAAAATAAATTTTCAAACTCAAAATTTTCAAAAAAAAAGCCAAAAAAAATTTTTTGAACTAATTTTTTTCAAAATTTTATGTAATTAAGTACTAATTTTGTTTTAAAATTTCAATGTCTTTGTTAATTTTTAGTAGAAAACAGAAAACCGGATGCAAAAATGTCTTTTCGTTTTTGAGAAATTAAAAAAAAACCAAAACCACTTTTTTCTAAGAAAATCTTTGTTTTTATTTTTACCTATCTGGACTTTTAGTTTAATTTATTAGTTTAATTTACAAATTTAATTTTTTGTAATTGGAGTTTTATAACGACTCAATGAAGTAGAAAAGTATTGGATTTTCAATGGATTAACCATTTTATTCATTGAAAACGTCTGAAAACTGACCTGCAATTTTTTCTTGCTATACCTGCGGCCGCGGCCACTCGCCGGCGAAGGGTTCTACCTGCTGGGGGCTTGAGATAATCAAACCGCAATTTTTCTTGAATGAAAAAACAATTAGCAACCTAAAGGTTAATAAAAGGCATCGCATATTTACTTAACAACCATTTACAATTAAAATATTAATTCATCAACACATAACAATAACAAACTCATATGTTCGAGAAGAGTTAGCGGACAGGAACTTCTGCTACGGTTTAACTTGTTGTCGAGATCGGGAAGCCGAAAGACTCTACGCTGAAAGATATCCCAATAGATGGCGCCCAAGTCGTAGCATGTTTTCAAGAATCCGCCGACGAGAGCACGGAGAGCTAGAAGTGAAAGGTCAATGGCAGACGTTTTCAATGAACAAAATGATTAATCCAGGGAAAATCCAATACTTTTCTACTTTATTGAGTCCTCATAAAAGTCCAATTACAAAAAATTAAATTTGTAAATTAAACTAATAAATAAAACTAAAAGTCCAGATAGGTAAAAATAAAAACAAAGATTTTCTTAGAAAAAAGTGGTTTTGGTTTTTTTTTAATTTCTCAAAAACGAAAAGACATGTTTGCATTCGGTTTTCTGTTTTCGACTAAAAATTAACAAAGACATTGAAATATTAAAACAAAATTAGTACTTAATTACATAAAATTTTGAAAAAAATTAGTTGAAAAAATTTTTTTTGGCTTTTTTTTTGAAAATTTTGAGTTTGAAAATTTATTTTTTTAAAACTATTCGTTAAAACAATTTATTTTAAAAACAGAGTGAAAGAAGAAGTTTTAAGCTTTTCAGAGAGGTATAGCACGGTGTTGTAAAGTAAGCCGTTGATTTTTAATATTTTTTTTTACAAAATAAGTCAATTTTTCAGAAAATTGCCCCTCCCGGCTAAACGGGGGGGAATAGACCCCCCCCTCCCATACGATTTTTTTCTTGTATCAACTCAACCTACACGCTCTAGCTTTTTGGCACAACGCTCGTGAATCACCCTGTATATGTAGCGACTTAAGGGAACACTCCAGGGCTAAGATGCTAAGAACACCTATGAGACCTGATGAAAAAGCTAAAGTTGCCGTTAACATGAGGTAAACTAGAAGTTATGGAACGATATTTAGAAGATTACTTTGTGGTATGGCGATTTTCGGCTGAAGGTACGGTGTATTCCATCCCTCTGATGAGCAAGCCCTATTAGCCATGCTAACGTGCCTGCCGGCAGCTCAACCCAAGGACAACCTGCTCAAAATCACAATAGACCAAAATCCTTGAGATCGTGTGGATCATGGTATAATGGTGTATTTGCATACGATTGCAAAAGATAAATAGGAACAGCTTAAATACCGTTACAAATTCAAGCCCTTTAGAGTAGGTTTAGTGAAGTTATAGAGCTCATTTGAGTTCTAAGTCAATTCTTCTATAAGTTCTAACGCGTTACAACTTCGATTTAGAACTTGGTTAGAACTTCAACAAAATTAGACCCTCGCATTCGGGGGTCTATTGCCTTTAGACTCTGTTTATTTCTTTCTTTTTTCAACATTTAAAATAAAAGAGAATAATAGTCGTAGAAAGATATACGAAAATGGATAAAACTTTCGATGATTTCCTATTTATGGACGTTGACTTTGAGTACGATGCGAACGTTATCATGGAAGAACGGCTTATTTAGCGGATGCCAATACGTGCCACTATTAATACATGGGACGACACTGATTTTTTTCGGCGCTTCCGTTTAACAAAGCAAACTTTTTTAGCAGTCCTTTAACTGGTGGCAGAAGACCTTCGACATCCACAACCACGGTAAAAATTGGAATGAATTTATTATGCACTTTTTTTCTTGACAGTTTTTGGGCACGAGTAGTATTCGAATCCCACATTCTACATAACAGCCAAAGCACGCCACGGGCATCACAAAAATAGAAATAGATTTTTTCGAATTGAAGGAAATGTCTGTCAAAAGATACTGCTGGGTGACTCAAAAGTTTCAAAAATATGCTTGAACTAGGTTCTAAAAATAACAACTTCTAAGCGCTAAAAACTCAATGATGGTTTTAATCGAGTTCTTGAGAAGTGAAGAAATGTCGAGTTCCAAATATTCTAAAAACTAAGTTCTTACGTTAGACCGAGATTCACTAGGTCGAGTTTTAAAGTGAATTTAGAAATTGGAGAAGAAATTGGGCGTAATTTCATCGAAGTTTTAGCTATATAAAAATTCTAAATTGAAGTTCTAACGCATTAGAACTTGGTGAAGAATTGACTTAGAACTCAAATGAGTTCTGAAATTTCACTTAACTGAGTTTTAAGGGCTAGAATTTTGTCAAGAAATTAGGCGTAAGTTTATTTGTGTTTGACATTTTCAAATTCAAAAGAAATCAATATTAACAGGATAAAATTAATTAGTATTACTAAATATTTAGAAAAATTTATGAATAATGCACGTATATATGAATAGCTAACGTGACTTGAAATGTTTATAATACTTGCGTCGTAGAATTATACAAGTTATTCCTTAAAGCATAAATTCTACTTTTTCATTAACTCGCAATTTTATAAGTGAGATTCAAGTTTCATCCTTTTTAATTCTGGAGAAGGATGTTATATAATTTGTAAATAAAAAAAGGGCGCCAAATATTTGACTCGCCTGGGGCGCAAAGATGGCTAAGGCCGGCCCTGTATTCAAGCGATAGACTCACCAACATAATCCTCTTTATTAGTACAACAATGCCGAAATGAGCTCGCGAGCATGACTCAGGATCACTTTTGTCTTTGTTCCGGGTCACAGTGACTTTGAAGGCAATGAACGGACTGACGAGCTGGTCAGGCAAAGATCAGCCTTCCATAGCTCACTTGCGGAAAGAGTCAACATTCCTCATACATACTATGAAGGACAAGATATTCTGAATTTTTCTACCCAAATCTAAGCACAGGTAGGGTAGCCTTTCCAACTGTATGGCCCACCTACAATAATTCCCGAACTGATTACTTAATTTGCAGACCTAGGCAAGACAAGGCCAGGCTCTTTGCAACATGCACCAGTCACTGGCCTTTTGAGGAACACGCAGCTAAGTTGGGCAAGTTGGGCATTCCCCACAGTACTTTCTATCGTAGTTGTGGGGTCCAGCGAGAAAAGGAAACTGCTTTTCACTTCCTGTGTAAGTGTCCTGACTTTCTTCAATGACCTAAATGAGCTTTTCATACTGAAGATCAAAGATTTTATCTCTTTTCTAAACGCAGCAAAGCGGATTAGAGGCATTATTTAAACTACTTTGTAACAGCTCCTCGTCCTTCATTAATAGAAATGAGTACCATTTTGTGACAATGATCTTATGAGAACTGAGAAATTCAACATGGAACATTGCAAAAGGGTAAAAACAAAAACTCCTATTGGAGGTTTCACTCTCTAAATTTTCAAAGGTCTGCCTAGTCTGATCTTTCATTCAATAAAGAAGAAACAGTAGCACAGCTAAAAGGATGTTTAAAATTGAAAAATAAACATATAGACGCTCCCCCACAAAGAACAAACTCGTGCGTCAGTATGACAGCAAAAAAGAAATAAAAATCAAAAACCCATTTTCAGACAAAACCAATAAGTATTCATTTTGACAATCACGTAACTCAAAGAGCAAAAATAATAAATCGATAATAACACGCAATTCATCTGACCGACCAATGAAGAAACCTATCGTCGTCGTCGTCGGTCGCCCAGCCGCATCTGTTCCCAAGTGAAAAAAAAGAAAAAAAAATGTAAATTAAAAAATAATGTCTGTACTCACAAAATCAGTGTGGAAGTCAGCAAAATATACAGAAAAACACACCAGACACAACCACACCAACGCGACTGATGCTCGCCGTAGAAGCATTTGTTGAATGTCATTCAGATTTTCGGGGCCCCTAAACTTTATATCAAATTCACCGAAATTCAAGGTCAATCTATACGTAGAGCGTAATAAACAAGAACTTCAAGAAGCACAACAACAAAGAAGTTTGTTTATTCCCTCTATCGCCCTTGGCGTCTTTGAATTTTATCTTTTTTAAAAAAAGGGAATAATGTTGATAAGAAAAAACAAGAGTATTGAAACCCAAGACGACGGATTTTGATTTTGAGTGTGCCCGGAAAAAATTACATATATAAACACTCTCACTCATAGTCAGACTTGAGTGTCTGATAAGTACCAAATTCTCCAACACAACATGCTCTTCGGTCGCAGCAACATTCGACCTTGTTTAGAAACCCCTAAAAATAAAGTAAACCAAATGACACAGACGAGACGTTATACAAAAAAAAAAAAACATCTTGAAATTGAAATTAATATGGGAAAGCAATATTTGAATGACCATAACAACGAAGCGACGACGACGGACGATGATGCTAGACGTGGTTGGTGGTGGCATTATGATGGATGTTAGACGAGAGGTTGCCAGAGATCAGAGATGCAGAGAGACTGAGTCTGAATCTGGAAATTTAAGAACCAGTTCTAACAATCAAAACAACCCGAAATCGAAAACACAAAAAAAATGTCTGCACGTGTATCCTAATGGAGGTTAATCAAGAGTAGATCACTCTTGCGTCTCTAACCTGGGTGGTGTTCGAGTTTGTTTATATACTTTTTTTTTTACTTTTCAAGGGTTGTCCTTGGCGTGTCTTTTTCGGATGTTATGACGGCTATGTGGTGGCGACATGACGGCGTTTTGTCCTTGGGTTTCAATTCGTAAGGGACATTGGTGGTAAAAGGGCTAAAGTCTACAAGAATGATGACAAAAAGAAAAATGTTGTTTGAAATTGTATCACGTAACATGTTGCTTGTGATGAAAGAAATTTGAACTTTAACCAAAAAGTGTATAAATCAATTAGACCTTGAAGGCCAGCAATGTTAAATAATTTAACATTGAAGGAAATTAAAACTGTCTCACCAATTAGCCCGTGGAAAGAAGAACCAAACCTTTGAGGAATTGGTTAGAAAACTCATGAGATTTGAGATAGTTAAAAAACTCTGTTTGTTGGAACCTTGACAGTTTTCTTAAGCAAAACATCTGATGGATTCCCGTTGTAAAATTGTAATGCTAACTTGACATTTTTGACGTTTACAGAAAAGTACAAACTGGAGTAAAGACGGCGACGCATAGAATCCGTCAGCGTCAGCATAGAGGTTCGTTGCTGTCAACGTATTTTCCGGATGGAACCGTCCCATAGAATACGTTGTATGCTTTGACAGTTTCATTTGGTGTGAAAATTAACCAAAAAACTTACAAACATGCGAAAAAATTAAATTGAAACATCAAAATTGTGTCAAAATGATTTTTGCATTTTTTTTTTTATTTTGATCATCCATTGCTTTTCCTTGTTGCATCGAGAACATATTGAACTGAATGCTCGTCAATTTCGTCAGTTGTCAACGGATCAACGGACACAAAAAGTAAAAAGTCGACCAACTCTATCAGTCGCAACCGTCACGTACTTTGCTTAAGGGACGCGATCCATTTAAATGTCAAACGTTTAAAGTTATGGAGTTACTTATACTTTACTTACTTAAGGTGGCGCTGTTGTGGACTTGGGCTTCAATCAACAGTCTTCGCCAGCTTGGTCCCTAGCTAGCTGTCTCCAGTTTTGCACTCCAAGTTGATTGAGATCCTCTTCCACTTGTATGCGCCACCTGAGTCGCAGTCTTTCTCTCCTTCTGCGTCCCTCGGGAATATAGTGTTTTAGACTTTCCAGGCCGGAGCATTGGTGTCCATCTGCTCTAAATGACCGAGCCATCTGAGTCTCTGGACCTTTACCCTTCTGGCTAGGTCTATGTCGTTGTACAACCCGTTAAGTTCGCTGTTGTATCTTCTTCTTCATTCCACATCAATGCACACCATAGATAACCCGAAAAACTTTCTTCTCGAAACAGCCTGAGGCAGATTCATCCGATTTTGTCAAGGCCCATGCTTCTGCACCATCACCATACAGCAGGACTGGGATGATGAGGGTGTTGTTCAGTTTTATCTTAGTTGCTCGAGAGAGGGCTTTTCCACTCAATTGCTTTTTAAGCCCAAAGAAACAGCGTCTGATCTCGGCGCTGGTGTTATTGCCCTTGTTAATAGCGGAGCCTAGGTTGACAAACTCCTCTACTACCTCGAAGTATGCGTCTACTGTGACGATCTGTCCGAGCCGTCGGTGTTGGGTGTCCTTCCACGAAGACAGCATATTGTACTTCGTTTTTCCCTCATTTAACGCTGGCTAAACCCATTTTTGCCGCTTCTGTCTCATTTCTTACAAAGGCGTCATTGACATCACGCTGTGTTCTTCCCATTATATCAATATCATCGGTGTACGCGAGAAGTTGAACAGATTTTTAGAAGATAGTGCCTGTGGTGTTGACGGAATCGGGCATGCATTCTTCCGACCATATCTTACAGATGATTTGGTGCATGCTCCTATCTAGATCGTCGCCTGCTGCTTTGAACAGACCGGTAGCTAGACCATCTGCTCCAGCGGTTTTGTTGGATATCAGTCGTGATATTGCCGATTTCACTTCTTCTAGTTTGGGCTCACGGAAGGAATTGTTGGCCATCATCGTGTCCGATGAAAGGCTCCTGCCTGACGGCGGGATTTTGTTCGTCGTCGCCGTTATACTGTCTACAGAAGTGGTCTTTCGTCTTTCTAAATCCCCAGCATTGACTGCGATTCTACTATGATGTTCCCTTGTTTATTTCTGCAGGCGGTTCTTGCTCGAAGACTTTGAGCCAGCTGTTTTCTCTTCCAATAAAACCTCCGAACTTCATTCCTGCTGTTGGCTCTCTCAACATCCTCGATCTGACGCTTCTCATGCTCCCTTTTTTTTTCTCCTGACAAGCCGGCTGGCCTTCCTCTCTCCTCTTTTGCTCGTAAATTAGAGTCTTTTATTGTATAAGAAAAAAGCAGTGATATCATCACTCCACATCTGATAAACATATTCCTTAACAGTCTTAAGTTAGGATATGTTCCGAAGGCTTGGCGTGAAGTTAAAGTCGTCTTCATACCAAAAGCTGGCAAGCCCAGTCACACAGAACCAAAAGACTTCAGACCTATCAGTCTAACCTCTTTTGCACTCAAAACACTTGAGACATTAATTGATATGCATATCCGTAGCAACTTAAGGCCGGAATCTTTATCACCATTTCAGCACGCGTATACAAAAGGCAGAAGTGTAAAAACAGCCCTACACTGTGCAGTTAGAACAATAGAGAAGTCGCTCGCGGTAAAAGAATATATCCTTGCTTCTTTTCTTGATATCGAATGAGCATTCAACAATGTTCACAACAGTGCCATAGAAAAAGCTCTCACTGAACTTAAAATAGAACCTACACTTATAAAATGGATTACGTGTATGTTGAAAAGCAGACAAATCCATTGTGTACTAGGTAACTCTGATATAAAGATGTACACATCTAGAGGGACTCCACAAGGCGGAATCCTCTCACCCCTCCTCTGGACTTTGGTGATGAATGAAATTCTCATCAAACTCAAAAACAGCGGTGTCAGAGTTATAGCTTATGCCGACGACTTAGCGCTTCTGGCGACGGGTAAATACCTGACCACGGTAAGCGAACAACTAGAAAGCGCATTAACTATGGTCAATAACTGGACCAAGAAATGCGGTCTTAAGGTTAACCCCCTGAAAACAGAACTGGTACTTTTCACCAATAGAAGGAAAATACCTTCTTTTGAAATACCAAAAACTGACAACACCCCATTTATAGTTTCAGAAAAAGCAAGATACCTTGGAGTTATCTTGGACAAGAAACTCAACTGGGGTCTTAACATACAGGAAAGATACAAGAAAGCCATGATTGCACTCTACTCGTGTAATAGGATTCTGGGAAGAAATTGGGGGCCAAATCCATGTGGATGTACACAGCCATTGTTAGACCCATTCTAACTTATGGCAGTTTGGTTTGGTGGCAAGCTCTGGAGAAATCCACGAACTTAAAAAACCTTACCAAAGTACAAAGAATGGCATGCATTAGCACTACGGGGGTGATAAGGACTACCCCAACTGCGGGTCTCGAAGCGATCCTAAATCTCACCCCCATAGACTTATTTGCACAAGAATCAGCAGCAAACAGCGCTCTTCGACTTAGTCAGACCGATATTTGGAGATCTAGTCAACACGGCCATACCACGATCCTTACAAAATACGTTGGCAATAACGTTCGTACTGATTACATGACCCCTTATCTAGACTTCAATAAAAACTTTACTACCAGCTTTCCTAATAGAGAAGATTGGGAAAACAGTGTACCCTACACTAACGAATCGAACTTTACCATCTTTACCGATGGTTCGAAAATGACTACTGGGGTAGGGGCAGGTTTCTTCTCAGAAAATCTTAGCCTTGCCAGTTCATTCAGACTTCCTGACCATAGCAGCGTCTTCCAAGGTGAGATCTTGGCAGTGAAAAACGCTGCTAATCAAATATCCATACCACACGCTGATATCACCTTTTTCATTGATAGCCAAGCAGCAATAAAAGCGATCTCTGCCACACAAATCAAGTCAAAGCTTGTTTCTTGCTGTCGCGAAGAGCTAAGGGTTCTTGGTATGCAGCACAACGTAAGACTCTGCTGGGTACCCGTTCATAGTGGTGTGCCAGGAAATGAAAAAGCGGATGAGCTTGCAAGAGAAGGCTCGGTACTTGATCCCTCTCTCATAGACCATAACATCAGAATCCCTCAATAGACTAGTGCCGATAGGTTCAAAAATGGAAAAAAAAACGAAAAAAATCGCAGTAGAATAAAATAAATTAGAAATGGTAGGGGATGCGATGAAAATGAAAGGAAAAATAAATTACGGGCCATCCGAGTTCGGGAAGTGGGTGGGGGGCGGGTATTAAGGGGAAAAAATGGTTTATCTTGATTTCCGGCAAAACTAGAGGTCCTATGGAAAAATGTTAAATGGCAAAGTTGTAGGTAACAAAGAGATCTATAACTTTTGTTCAGACAACTTTTTCACATAACCTCAAAATATATATGAAAAATTCAAAAAACCAAGTTTTTGGTTTTTTATTTTTATCTTTTTCATAAAAAAAGATTTTTCTACGAAATTTGGTGAAAACTTCCCTTATTATATCTCAGATACACAGTAATTTATTTGGTTAAAAATATTTATTTTTTCCTCTTATATTGACATAATATCAAAAAAATACCTTAATTTTGAATCGAAAATTCACGTGTCAAAATTTCGCCTTTTCTTAAAAAGTCGGCATGCTATTTATTTGTTCAAACTTCTACTTTCTGATGGTGTAAAAAAAAATATACATTACCATAGTAAATATTCTCAGAAAATGCCAAAAATTGAAAAAAACTCAAATTCGTTTTTTTTTGATCATGATTTTTTTTTCTATACAGTATATATAAGTAGGATGACTACATTTAACAAACACAAAAACAACCTTAGTTAAAGCCAAACATATGGGCACTTACACTTTTTGAATTCAATTCAAAATCATTGCATTTTTATGAAAAGACTTAAGGTTAGACTTAGACTAAAAAAATGTAAAGTAACTAATTTTTATTCGGTCAAAGAATTACGTTATGAAAAGTAAAGTGTACGACAAGAAAAGTCAAGCTAAGAAAAGTAAAAGTCTAGTGAAAGTCAAATCGAAGATCCAATTTAAATTACCTATTTTTCTATATTTTTTATATTTAACATTAATAAATTACAATCAAAACATTATTTAAAATCTTTATAATTGAACAAAAACTTTATTAAAACTAAAATCTAGTGTTCTTGCTCAAATCCTTTCCTTTCCTCTACATACATACATATAAGTTAAAAAGTGATTCTGATTGCATTTCTTCATCGTAAGATGTGACAGACCTTTCCAACTGCAGTTAATCTTCGAAATCTTCAAGACCACCACCTTCCTCGTCTCCAATGATATTTTCGGACTGCATTGGTTCTTCATCCAAAATTTCCTCATTTACTTCCTCGTAAGTTTTTTCTTCCATATTTGAGCAATTTTCGGAACCATGACAATTCGTGCATAGATTTGTACATTTTAAACCATGTTTTCGACAGCCACATTTTAAACTGTTACATCCACTTTCACAGCTGCAACAAATAGTTTTAAGCAAAACTTCCGGAATTAATTCCTTTTCTGTAAATTTGGGCATAATGCCACCTTGGTGTTGCTTCGAGCCCCAATCTATTGCTCTCAATTCGTTACTTTTCTTAGCTTGACTTTTCTTGTCGTACACTTTACTTTTCATAACGTAATTCTTTGACCGAATAAAAATTAGTTACTTTACATTTTTTTAGTCTAAGTCTAACCTTAAGTCTTTTCATAAAAATGCAATGATTTTAAAAGTGTAAGTGCCCATATGTTTGGCCTTAACTAAGGTTGTTTTTGTGTTTGTTAAATGTAGTCATCCTACCTATATATAATGTATAGAAAAAAAAAATCATGATTAAAAAAAAATCGAATTTGAGTTTTTTCAGTTTTTGGCATTTTCTGAGAATATTTACTATGGTAATGTATATTTTTTTTACACCATCAGAAAGTAGAGGTTTGAACAAACAAATAACATGTCGATTTTTTAAGAAAAGGCGAAATTTTGACACGTGAATTTTCGATTCAAAATTAGGGTATTTTTTTGATATTATGTCAATATAAGAGGAAAAAATAAATATTTTTAACCAAATAAATTACTGTGTATCTGAGATATAATAAGGGAAGTTTTCACCAAATTTCGTAGAAAAATCTTTTTTTATGAAAAAGATAAAAATAAAAAACCAAAAACTTGGTTTTTTGAATTTTTCATATATATTTTGAGGTTATGTGAAAAAGTTGTCTGAACAAAAGTTATAGATCTTTTTGTTACCTACAACTTTGCCATTTAACATTTTTCCATAGGACCTCTAGTTTTGCCGGAAATCAAGATAAACCATTTTTTCCCCTTAATACCCGCCCCCCACCCACTTCCCGAACTCGGATGGCCCGTAATTTATTTTTCCTTTCATTTTCATCGCATCCCCCACCATTTCTAATATGTTTTATTCTACTGCGATTTTTTTCGTTTTCAAAAATTATCTACCCTGGTCTACAATGCGAACTAAAGAGAAACATTAGTAATATTATCATTCAAAAAGCAAATGATAGATGGAACCTAATAGAAACCTGCGGTAACACCAGGAAACTCTGGCCTCATTATGACAAGAAAAAATCAAATAAGATTTTACTTCTCAAAAAACCGTCCCTAAGATCACTCATAAGTGTGATAACGGGACATAACCTACTTGGCTACCACAGAAAGAAGATGGGGCTTAGTACGGACGACATATGCAGAGGCTGCGGCGATGAGGAAGAGCACGAAAACACGGCTCACTTCCTATGCCACTGTCCAGCACTCTGCCGTACTAGATCAAAATTCTTAGGCAACTATTTCTTCAATAAACTAGAAGAACTATCTGAACTCCCAGGCAATCGCCTATTGAACTTTATCAAGTCCACCAAATGGCTCGATCAACCATAGAATTCATAGGTTAAATCATTTTTTCAGAAGTTACAACACTTCAGGGTATCACAATGGATTGATCTGTGTGACGGTAACAAAATCAACTGTCAGCCCATATAACCTAACCTAACCTAACGTGTATAAGAACTTCGTCTTTCTTGATTGGTTCTACCGAAGTTACTGCAACTTCCTTAGGTAATCCCTCAACCGGTTTCAAATGAGATGTCATTTATGACGTTTATATTTCCTCCGAAGAAGGTATGCTCCTCAACTTCTTCTAACTTTGCTGATCTCGACTATCCCTCTTTATGATGCAGCAATTCCAATAACTGTTGACATCTTATGCTGAATTACCTACCAATAACACTTGACCGTTTATTACTTTACGAAATTACTAAGCTATCGTTCAAATATGCCAAAACTTATGGCATGATTTTGACTGTTTTAAATCAAACAAGCCTACGCCTTTTATGAACTCGGCCCAGCATACAATATAAAATAAATTATTCCATGTTTCATAAGAATAAAGGCATTCAATAATTTAACAACAAATAAATGCATGCGTTCATTTTTAAGTACACCCTTAACGCCACAACAATCGGATTTCATTTTAAGGCTATGGTTATAATATAAAGCTTATCAAAAAAATCGTGTTTTTTCCTTTTTTAATTTTTTTTTTTTCGTCTTTCTGTTTCTGGCCAATATTGGATACGAAGCACGTACGTGACAGTATAGAATTCCCTGAAGTCTTTTGTCTTCCTGGTTAGGTTGTTTGTTAAAATTGCAATTTGCATTTTACATGTCTTGCTTGTCTACATTTGCAATTAAGTATTACGTCAAGTTTTTCTTGGAAGACATGCAACAGTATATTTTTTTATATAAAAATAATTCGTTCCAATGTCTCATACAATCATAATAAAATAAAATATTACACAATCATTTACAAGAAAAGTAAAACAATTTAAATAAATAAAGTAACCAAACAGAACCAAGACAATGACAGCGATGTTATAGAATGCGGAATGTCAAACTGTTATGAACTGTCACAAACAATGTTTTGACCTGATTGATTTATAAAAAATCATCCCAAAGTTTATTGCAGTAATTTTTCAATTCGCTTTCTTCAAAATAACAATGCAGTTTGATTCAAAATGTATTTTAATGAAAACGAAATTGTTTTTCTTTTCTAATTCTTTCAATTGCATTAGAAAAGAAATTCCAACTCATATTGTGCGTCTATTCACGTCTTTTACAAAGAATTAGTTTTGCGATATCAATTGCATAATCAAGTGACAAGACTCGCTTAATTTTACGAAGAAAATGCGTTTGGGAATGTTTTCATTTTAGAACGCAAACTACCTACAGGGTGATCCTAATTAACATCAGTTTGCAATTTGAAAAGAAATTCCATTATCTGTCAAATTGTGGTGACACAATTTTCTGACAACATTCTACAGGACGTAACGTAACGTCATAACAAACAGAATTAATAGGCCAGTTCCACCTAACAACATCTCACTGAGATCTCAGAGATCTCAGAGATTTTTTAGGTGGAACACAAAATCTCAGTTGAGAACTCAGATTTTTTTCTGAGATTTCTGAGATGAAAATATTTTGGATTCGATTTCTCACTCAGCTATTTTGACGTGACTGACATATGTACAACAACAATTTGTAAGGTAGCCATTCTATCTTAATGAGAACTGAGAATTATGTTCCACCATATGATTTTGCCTCAGACAAAGTGTGACATTGAGATCTCAGTGAGATGTTGTTATGTGGAACTGGCCTAATGAAATTCAATTCAAACGAAAATGTAAAAAACTGTCATGCAATGTTATTCAAAATAGCTTCGGAAATTCCAATTTTTGTGCGATTACAATTCAAAAACTCGTATCGTAAATGATTTTCGTGTTCAGTTTGCTGAATTTCAATTTCGATGGAGGAGAAATATTTGAATCACAAATATTTGAACGTGACGTTTCGGCAATGACAAAATGAAACCATTTAACTGTTAATTTTTCAATTTGAATGAAGATTGTTAAAACAAAACTGTTAATGCGTCAACGTTTCAACTTTAAAAAATGTTATAAGAAAACAAAAATTAATGACACCCTGTAACGCATTTTACCTCAGATAATACTGTCATCGAACATCGAGTCTACAAAATTATTAGAAAAAATTCAATTTAAGTAATAAAATGCCTGATATTATGCCTGCGGACTGCATTTAACCTGATGCCAGTGACGATGACGTTTGCAAACGCCTTGCGCCTTGGTCAAAGTAAAAAAAGAAAATAACAATTGATTAGTGACTAGCGCACCGGTTCAATGAACTGACACTTGTGGCCGCCATCAACGACAACAACAACTACTACTGACGAGCAATTGATTACATAATGCACCGGTTTACTCTATACTTTATTGGGAGCAAAAAGCTGCGTTAGCGTTGTTGTTATTGTATGGTGGCTACTGCAGCAGGTCTCAATCAGTCTCCATATGAACTGATATCAGGCATTAGAAGTGTTGTTGGTGCGTCGTTGTCGTCGTTCAATACATAACATCAATGACTCCTGGATAGCTGCTTGGCCAGAAAGATAGCTACAATTATAACAAAGTGCAATGTAATTTACGGCAATATGCTGAGACTGAGGCTCAGACTCGAGTTCGGACAACATTCCTTCTATAGTTCCATGTGGCCTGACGACGAGACGGCCGGGCGGACCGACATGACCACCCTCCTTGCATTTGTGAGTTGCAAGTTGCCAGTGCCTCCTTCTTATCTCTTCGCCAACTCCGGCACACACACACAATTCCTTAGCTGATGGGAATTGGGTTATTCTTGAATCGAAAAGACGCAAGCGTGTTGGTCAACTGTTGCGAGCAGCAATTGAGAGTGATTTCAGTTTCAGTTGACATTTTCAATCTTAATCATTTTTTTTTTGTATTTCTAGTTTAATAGATAACAATTTACACAGCCCGACGCAGTGTTGATAGCTTCAATATTTTTTAGCTTTCCTAACGGCCGGCAAGCTGAGAGTACGACGACGACCGTAGGCCTTATGAATTGCTGCTTTCGTAAGCAACTTCAAGCTCATAAATAGGCGGAGGAGATTGTTGTGTAATAAATTCAATTCTAAACGCATGACAATTTGTCATTTGTTTAACTAATTTCGATTGGACGCACGCATACTGGACACTTTTTAGGTAAAAGATTGGTCGCCGGACAGTGCGGACAAAAAGGGGTGGGGTCATACATTAACCGAGCAACTACTTCTATTTTATCTCTTATTCCATTCATCGCCATGGAAATATTTGAATTTATTTGGAAAAAAAAGCAAAACAAAACTAAAATTGATTTGAATTGGGAGCAGACAGATTTACAAGAGTGAAAATGTTTTGCAATCGTGATTGCAGCACGCATTTGCAGTTGTTTTTATTTTCGATTCGAGAACGAGAGTGAACATTTTTGTGTTCATAAATAAATTCAAATGGAAATTGATTGGTCAATCTGATTTATTGGGATCGATTAGAATTTATTAGGGTTTAATAGAGAATTGAGTTGCACCAGGAAGCAGCGAGCAGAAACATGCGTGCATTACACTTTGTTGGTGTGTTGACATGTTATTTGGATTTTATTGATTTGTTTTCGAAGGCTTATCAATCAATAATAAATTTATGAGTCTGGAAGGAAATTGAAATGAGATCAGTCTTCATCAAGTCTAGATGGGAAACCACAAAGAAAACACTGAAAAGCGAGCTGAAGAAACTGTTATCCATGTCAACATGAACCTAAACTAGTCATAGCCAGGTCAAACTATTCTACCCATAAACGAGCCTCAGTTTCACCCTCTGCCAACGGTCAGAGGAGGTAATCGTGCAATCGATATTGCTCCTATCGATGACTGCAACCACGATTTTGTTGTGCTCCTTAAGTACATCACTAAGGCTAAAAACACACCGAAGCGGACAGACGAACTTTTTGTCTTTCGACAAAATGTCGCGGACACAAGTCCATTGCTCTTACGAGGCAACACACACCGAACAAGACACGACACGACAAAAAGTCGTGTCCGTCCGTCGGTTGCAGTAAATACATGGGGTTGTATAGGAGCAAACCACACCAAAGAAGACAAAATGTCCCGGACAAAATGTCGAAGCCTGAAAGTACACACCGTCTTATGAAGAACCACACACCAAAACGAACAAGACAAACAAACAGATTTCGACAAACGGACATGTCGGTTGCTCATAGTTGGATTTGTATTTTATTGCGATATTTCTTGTTGTATTTTGTTCAATTTGGTATGGATGTTGTTGTAATGGTAAAAAGAATTAAGAACAAGAAGAATTAAGAAAAACGTAGAGATTTCTTTTGTGTGGATGTTTGTGTGGATGTTTTCTTTGTTTGTCCGCTGGCAAAACACACCGAGTGCGACAACGACAAAATGTTTTGTCCGTGTCGTCCTCGGTGTGGGGTGGATTACGACACGACATTTTGTCTTGCGACAAGCGAACGTTTTGTCCGCTTCGGTTTGTGGTTGGCCTAAATGGTTTAGTGAGACGTCTCTTGGAATGTTGGGAGTGCTGGTGTTATGAACTTTGTGTTTTTTGGGGACGGAAGTGGACTCCTCCAACGACCTTTGTCGCTTTGACGTGGAGTCGCAGCTGGTCTTCGTTTTGGCTAGGATGGATTTAGCCCACTCAATCCTTCTGTTATGGAGGGGATTACTTCCATCCCCCAACGTTGCACCAGGGGATTTCAGTATTCTCATCGCATAATGACGTTGTTTATACGAGCTCCTAGGTTGGATGGTGGACTTCGTAGTGGTAGCAGGATCATTATTCACGAACTTACTAACACCAGGAATACTATCAGCAGTTAATGAACTCGATGTGGATATATCGCTGTCTGAGTTGGAAGCATCGCTTCAAAAAATGAAAAATAATAAAGCGCCGGGCTCAGATGGTATACCGGTAGAATTTTTCAAAAACAGCACGATTGAATTTAAAAATTACATCGTTTCTTTCTTTAATAAATTATACGCAGATGCTGCTGTCCCAAGTAGTTTCAACAAATTGGTTATTATTTCGATTTACAAGAAAGATGATGCGAATATTGCCGAGAATTATAGGGGAATTTCTATTTTAAACTCAATTAGGAAAATTTTTGCGACTATTTTATACGAAAGGCTTAAGAAATGGATTGATGACAATAATGGTCTAAGTATCTTCCAAGCTGGTTTTCGCCCAGGTTACTCAACCATGGATCATATATTTGCTATTACTAGCATTGCTCAGCATCATATCCACATCAAAAAGAAGAAGCTTTACACTTGCTTTGTTGATTTTAAATCAGCGTTTGACAAAGTCAATAGACAAGCACTTATTTATAAACTTTCATGTATGGGCCTATCGCATAAGTTTCTCTCAACGTATGCAAGTATGTTAGCGTCGTCAAATGCAAGGGTATGTGATGGTTTTGAGTTTTCAAATGAATTTGAAACTACCGCTGGTGTTCCTCAGGGATGAATCCTTAGTCCTTTAATGTTTTCTTTATTTATTGATGATATATGTGACCTTCTTCCTGGTGGAGTTCTTTTTGCCAATTCTGTTATTTAAGTCCTTTTATACGCGGATGACTTAACGATTTTTGCGGATAATCCTTTTACGCTTCAATTACAATTAAATCGACTTTCTTTGTTTTGTGAGACCTAAAATTCTCATTTTTGAATCAAGACAGACGCGTAGACGTCCTGAAGAAAATTGGTTTCTCAATAATATGCGTATTGAGGTTATACAAGATTTCAAGTATTTGGAGTTTTGTCAAGTATTCCAAAAGAAAAAGTGTTGAAGCCAAACTGGCATTAAATCTGATGTGGACAAAGTTTTTTTCAAACGAAAATATTGATCTTGCGTCCAAATATAAAGTTTTTAATGCAACGGTTAATTCCTGTTTGACTTATGGTGTTCAAGTGTTCGGATATTTAAATATTGAAGCTTTTGAAAACGTTCAAAGACACTTCTTTAAGCGGCTCTTTCGTTTGCCAAATTCTACCCCGAATTATGCTATTTATGTTGAGTCAGGAATAACACCTATCTATAAAAAAAATCTGAAGGCTAGCGCGGACTTCATCGTTAGAGTGATGAATAAAAGTGATGTATCTATGTCTTTAAAAATTTTTTTTTTTAATTGTCGCAGATTAATGCCTCTCCTTTCAAAGAATGGAATCAACTCGCTCTTTCCCAGGACTATTCTTTTAATTTAACAGAAAATAACGTGGAAGAATGGCAGACTCAGTTCGCAGTTCTAATCGCAAGACTTGACCATGCTATGTTCTTAGAAAATCTATCCAAGGCTAATTCATCTGTTTCGAGAAATATATATAGACATTTAAATCACCAATTGTATTCAAGCATCAATTACTTTCGAAGTCAGTTTTCAGCCTTCCAAATAAGCATAATTTTCAGAGCTAGAGTTGAAATTTTAAATTTAAATTTTATACCTCATCGGGAAGATTTGCCGCAGCTTTGTGAACTTTGTAATAGAAATAGAAGAGAGAACGAAGATATATTTCACTTCCTAGCGGTTTGCCCTATATTACAAGAAATCCGGCGGTTATACTTTTTGGAAAGCTCTATCACAGTGAATAGACTTTATGAAATATTAAATGGAGGCTTGGGTTGGCTTAGGGCCAGTTCGTTCAAGCTTGATCATCTTTAATCAAGGATTATTCCAGTTGATAATCTTAGAATTCGTTTGTTCACAAAAATTGTAATTAAGAAATCTATGATTTGGGCAGTTAATCTGTGATTTCGTTAATCATCCAATTTTGCTCGATTAGGACCATTTAATCAAGGATATACTATAGTTCAGTTTTTTCATACTTGATTTACGCACTGACATGATATTTGAACTCCTTCAATTACTTGATAACTCAAATTTATCATCTTTTGAAAACTTTTCAAATGAACCACTCGTCCAGAGCGCACAGTTTTTCAAAACCCAGAATTTTTCAGAAGAAACCTTCTTAAATTTTTGTGTCAAGGGTTTTCCCTTCGATTACCAGCAGCTAAAGAGGAGGTATTAAGGCTAACTGAACACAGCTATAAGGAGATACATATTAGTAGACAGATCTTTTTTTACGGATAAAAAATTATTTTATTAAACAAAATTACAAAAATAAACTTAAACAAAACTATTCCGAATGAACACCTTCCCGCACCAAAATACTTATTTTCCTGTGCGGTCCCTATCGGTACTTGCTCTTTCCCTATTAAGCAATAACTCGATGGCAGGGAATTAAATAAGCAATTTCATTGCTTGCAATAGCATTTTCCACAGGTCAGGAAGCTTTCAGTTTATTCATTGCAACAGCAACATCCTCCTTACTCCATGTCTCTTTTCGGAATATTACATAGCTTTTGCCACACTTGAGCCTGGAAATCGGGTCCTTGCAGCATGAGACGAAAGATCGTCTGTGAATTGGTTTCGATGAAAATATTGTTCACCACGTCAGATGCTTCATGATTTGTGTCCTCTTGCACATTGGCTTCGGGGAATCTCTTGAATAGCTCTTGAATATGGGTATTGCTTTCTTTGTCCACGAAATGAAGATGGCAAATGGCATCGTTTGAAAAGGCTACGAAACATTTGCCAAATCGGGAATCCGCATAGCCATATTTTATGTTGTAGTGGGATTTTTCTGATGCGATTTCGAAGGAAAATATTTTAAATTCCAGTAAAACCAATTTAACTGGTTCGAACTTCTTCTGACTTCTTTCACATTATTATTCTTTAAAAATGTAATTAAAATATATTCATTTACTCACTATGAAATAAGCATAACGATTGACAGCAAAATGAAATAAGAAACTAAATCCTTGATAAAGTTTTGACAGTGAAACTGACTGATAGACTGGAAAATGGAACGATTTGTAGAAAAACCATGATTTGTTAATCAAGATGAAAAAAAAGTGAACAAACGCTCTTTGATTATCATAGATTCTTAATTATGAATTAAGGGGAATCCGTGATCATCAAATTGAAGATTTAACCCACTCTCAACGAACTGGCCCTTAGTCTATATGAATTTTGTCGTGATGCTCTAAACTACCGTAACAGCTTTTTGTAATATGTCTTATACATACAAAATTGCTCTTTTGTGTTTCAATTCACCCTAAAATTGATGAATGATTTCATGCTCTTATGCTTTTTTTAAGTCTATTTTCGTTTTCTTATAAAGATTTCAAAATATCAAAATAAAAAAAAAAAAATAAAAAAAAAATTGTACTTTTTTGAGTTTCAAATCTAATTAAAATTTATCAAATTTCTATAAACATTTTGTTAAACCCTAATACTGTTTAAAAATCTTGTTTACTATTTTTGCATTCTTAAATTTATTTTTATATGTATATGAAATGTCATTTCAGACAGACGGCAGTTATTGCCAAGTCCTTATTCTTACGTCATAAAACTGTATATGTATACGATGAAAAAAAAAGAAAAAAAATACTATCACAAGGAGCACCCTGGAGAGGTTTACCATCTTTAGTAGTGGAAGGGTCATTATTCACGATTCCTCAACTACCGACCTGAGTAGGAACTATCGCCACATCCTGTACCGCACTAGAGGAGGGGCCACCGGTTTGAAGATTTTTTTTTTTTTTTGTATTTGGGTTCCCACGAGTAAGCGAAGTAAAAGGGGGTCCATCTGTGCAGAGATTCGCTTACACAGATAAGGCTAGCTTATTCGGAGGTCACCTGGTATCCGGATACTCCGTTAATGACTTAGCTATTTTTAGAAATTGGCCCTCAGCCGGGCTGATCATCGGCACGGGTCTTATAACACCTTAGATCCAGCCCAATTGGGAAGTTGAGGGGGAGGATATGCTTTGGAAAAGGAGAGACGAACAGCAATTAAGCTATAAGCGTCCCAGGTCCCAGGGAAGGAAACTAGGTATTGACGGACAGTGTTACACTATACAGTCATGGGATAAGGAGACATCAGTCAGCATAATAGCATGCCGATGAAGGCTTCATAGAATACATGACACAAGCAAATTAAACCGAATCACAGGAAAGTTTAACATTCGTATTCATATAATTCACACTCGGTTTTAGAAGTAAAATTCATATGAGGGTCAGTACTTTAGTAGTAAAATCACCACTGCCTTTCATTCATTTCAACTAATTTCCGCCACCGACCGCCATTTCTATATTAAAGCTTCCCCCACCGGTGGTAAGGGGTTTTAATATCGAGGGAAATGTGTCCTGAGTGCTACCAGGGGCCTAAAATAAACCTGCTGATCGACCAGAGCTATTGCCTGTCGTGCTGTGTGCCTCCAAGGGCTTTAAATAAACCTGCTGATTGACCAGAGCTATTGCCTGCCGTGCTGCGTGCCACCAGGGGCCGTAAATAAACCTGCTGATCGACCAGAGCTATTGTCTGCCGTGCCGAAAGCCACCAGGGGCCGTCAACATACCTGCTGATCTCCCGGAAATAAACCGGTCGAGTAAAGAATTATCGATAAAGACGGCACAAAACTAGACAAACAGAAACAGGAACTAAAGCCTAGTAGCGGAAGCCCTACCACCGATAAAAGCAGCAAGTAACCGGACATCCGTCAAGCGGAAACGAAAAACTAGATTCGCGCACCGCAAATGACACCAGCAGATACCCGTTTTAGCAAATTTGTGAGGAATAAAGCAAACTGTATTATTTTCTATATCGCAATCATGGTAGTTATTTAGGTGTTTCCAATAAAGAATTTGTTATTAGGTTCAGAAAGACCTATCATTGAAGTTTCGTCGTTTTCTTCAATAGACATTGGCTAGACCGACGAGCGAAACCTCGGCTGGGAAACAAAAAGCACATCACAGCGTCCAAACACCATTTCGTGTGTATTCAACTTTTAAATGAACAAACGCAATCCCAACATACTCTTTCGATATCCGAGCATTCATTTGTTTCCGAGTAAAAATATAAAATTTTATTGACATCAGTTATGCAGTTAAAAAAAAACTCCCGAAATCCAAGTTTTAACCCGCTTTGAGGCATAATTCTGTTCCTTTTTCATTATGCAACGCCACAGTTTGTTCTCTGTCACCTTGATTAGCTGAAGTACGTTTATGGGTTCCATCAAACAATTTAAAACAACAAAGAATCAGGAAGCGCCAACAATTAGAATTTGGTCCAAAAGGAATAAAAAAGAGTCCACACAACAGCCAGGCAACACCTTTAAAAACAACAACATGTGTACTTGTTTATTAAAGGCATAATACCCATTATCGACTTGGTATTTCTTAAATTCTTCTTTTCCAATATTTTGTGATGATTATCGTCACATTATTTTGGTTGCGGCAGGAGGACGCAAATTTTTTTGTTGCAGAATGGTAAACTTTAATGTCCGATCTCCCAGGGGTGTGGTTATGGGACCGAGGTCAATAGCACCTGGAATATAGCGAAAACGGACTCCTGACAGTTATCATGTAATATCATCTTTATGCGTTTGGCGTGAATGAAGAGGAGTTGCCGAAAAACATTTTATGGTGGCCATATGAATCGCAAAGAATTCCCACTCGTAAGTGGAATGGTATGTTTTTCGCAAATTTATTGGAAATTTTTGCAAAATTCATAAAAAACTGTGCATCTTAATTGAAGAAATAACAGTAAAACGATGAAGCTTCAATTTTTGAGAGTATTAAATGTTAAAAGGGAAGATTATCCGTTCCAATTTGGTTGACACTTGTGACAGTTAACTTAAAATGTCAAAAGCATGACACAAGAGACGAAAAGTCATTACTTTTGAAAGCTATCAAACCGGCCGAAATGACAATCTGAATAAAACGTTGTCACTGAGCGAATATAAAGTTATGAGTTTAATGCTAACGGACCCTAAGGTATGGTATGGATCTTAAAATTTCGCCAGACAGGCAGAGTAGCAAGAAATTTTAATTTCGTCAACATCAAAGAATATTATATCTGTCAAGACTGAATATGATTCAACTGTCAAGATTACTGTCATTTCCTTTAAAAATCTGCTTAGCTTCATTTGCACTTTGCATTTATTGTTTACCGCTATTTACCGATAGAGCAGGTACGGTAGAATGCATCAACATTCAAAATACAATTTGCAATCCGGATATCGAGTTTCCTAGAGAAACCGCATGTGGTGCGAATCGTTAATTTTGTTGTCACCCAAAATAGAATATTCCAATAAAAAATCTAACCCATAGCCGCACTGAACACACTACACCTTGCTTTCTATCCTGAATACTACCCGATATGCGGTTGTCTTTGCCAAAATATTTATTCCCCAACGCCCAACCCAGTACGTTACACACAAATCCAAAAACAATCCATAAGAGATACATAATATTCTATTTCATTAGAAGTCAACCGCAAACTACTGCGCGTGTGACTGCATCATTCGTTGACTGCCTGACTGCACCTGTTGCATAACTTTCTCGTGCCATTTGCGGTCAAACTACGATATTCTTTTCGTTTTGTTTCACTACGACTTTTTTTGCAAACGCACATCATCATGAGGCACACAAATCCTGGTTTTGTGTATTGAAAACATAATTAGATGGACATTCCTTTCCCGCGATGGATAAGCTTCCTGTTTACCTTTGGGTAACTATAGGTACTTACTTTAGCGTCTTAAAGGTGAATTTAAGGTGGTCTTTTCGAAGAAGACTACAAATATTCTAATTTAAATGCAGACAACACTGACAGTATTTATATAATAATCTTTGCGGTGTTCGTGGTGTGAAGATGGCGTTGACAGCTCCGATCACATAGCTGCACCTTCCTTATGCTAGAGATTGTTTTTTTTTTTATTACTCAGCGTTTGGAAGAGACAATGTGCAGAAATTTGCAAGAATGACAACGGTTAATAATTATTACTATAATTTATTTGTTATTGCGCCTGTCGGTTGTGGCGGTAGTCTGTATCAACATAGTGAGAAAAAGGGCAACACCAATAAAGATGAAAACCACAAGCTTCAGATTTTTTCACCACAAGTAATTGGATTTGTCAAATTTTTCAAGTTTCATTAATGCAAGTCTATGGTGGAAACTCTGAGATTTTGAAATTGAAAAAAAAATTTGTTTTGGCATGTAAACTGTGTTTACATTCGTTTCTCGTCTTTACGAATAGTTTAGTTTTTAGTTTTATTGACTTCAAATATATACAATTTACAATCCTATTAAAGTATGACATAGTCATGAGTGGCTTGGCCGAGACCGTCTACCAGATTGACATTTGAATTTAATTCAGTATTTACATATTAAAGAAAAGAAAAACACTGTACAATATGTATAATAAAAAACAAAAATGTAATAATTATTTGTGTGGGTGTATTAATAATTTAAAAGTTTCCTTGTAGATGTAGCTACTTAGTAGCGGCGTTTTATTATCCTCACTAACCCATATGGGTTACCCCGTCATAATAAAACGATCTGGGTTAAAAAGGTTGAAGTTTAAGCTATGTTTTTATCCGAGACGCAACCCTCAACAAATTTTATTTTGCTTTTCCAAAAATAATTCATTTTAATGAATTTATTGGATTGACTCTTATCCTATGGCATTATAAAACTGTGGCTAAGAGTAGAATACGCGTTATTTTTTATGAATATGGCTGATATTAATAAATCTTTCTACAATAACATCTTTTTTGTCTCACACTCGCCATCTATCCGCCATATTTAGAACAAAGTTTTTGAGTTAGGCCGTGTGCGAATTCACTTAAAAATGGGTTAAAAATTGACGTTTGGTTAAATTTTGACACTTCGCATTATTTGACTAGCTGCTGAGCAGGTTAAAATATGACAGTAGTGGTTAAAAATTCATCCATTTTTATTTTTTAACCACAATTCATCCAATTCGCACACGGCCTTACAAAATAAACCCCGATAGCTATCGGGGTCCCAGGTTGTTGTTGTTTTGTGTACAAAAAATTAACCCATATGGGTTAGTGAGGATAATAAAACGCGGCTAGTATGTCCCAACCTCTGTCACCATTCAAAATGTTGATTGCTTCCGCTAAGTCTAGAAATTCGACTCCAAGGTAATGCCTTCGAAACTCTAGTAATATTGGACAGATTCCGAGAAAGTGAAAAACATCTTCTCGTACCTTTAAATTGCACAGATCACACAACAGTGGTAGTTCAGGTCGATGAGGTATGAAATTCAGATCAATAAGTTCACCTCTGGTTGTAAATATTGTCCTGATTCTTTCATCAGTGCTCTGAACGTCAAAATAACTGTTGCTGTTTAAGAAATGATTCAGTTTGCTGTAGTAGGCTCGATATTGCGAGGATGCTGCTTCGTTCATAAACTGATCATAGGTCAAATTTCCCGTTTTCTGGAGCAGGTCGTAAAATTTTTTATTTGAATTAGGGTTTCCGTTGGCTGATATCGATAAAGTTATCGAACAATCATTTGCTATTCTTGTCCACTCTTTAACACAAGTGCCACCAGAATTAATCATTTTCATCAGTACCAGTTTAGGGATTCTTTTATGATCCATCGCCTTGACTCTCGCTACGTAGTCAAAATGTATTTTGAGAGTATCTACAAACAGCGGTGCTATCCCTGTTTCCAGGTAAAGCATATTGTTTGGTGAACCGCTGGGCAACTTAAATGAGCTCCGAATAAAAAATCTTAGGAACTTTTCTACTACTTCAATTTCAGCATACTTGAGCTCCGTAAAAGAGGATTGATATACTTAACTGCTGTTCGAAAAATTTTATACTTCGCTAGATGAGAGATACTTTTCTTGTAGATGCATGTTCTCCACACTGAGTACATAGCACGTTTAGCTTCCGACAATTTGGCTTGAAGATGCTTATTAAAGTTAAGGTTTAGGTGATTAAGATTCCTAGATACTTATATTCCTTGACTATTTTGATCTGTGTTCCCTAGAAAAACCATTTTTCTATTCTCGAATACCTGCCGCCACCGTTTCTCAGGTTCACCTTTAAGTTCCAAGTTTTACAAAAGCGTTCTAGCCTGTTTATCATCATTTGCATTCCATTTATAGTTTCCGCTAGAAAGACAATATCAGCTGCATACATCAAACCGGGTATGTTTTCCCCATCTACAACAATTCTTCCTTTGACCGATAGTCCAGTCAATGAACGAAAAAAATTGCCTTCACCTCAAAAAAAATCCAACAGTTTTGAAACTTGGCACACTTACTGAGGGATGTCTGGTGATGACCCAAAAAAAAGTCCCCAAGAATCCGACGTGAGCTCTAGCGGCAGTTAAGAGAAACATGGAGTTTGTTTCAGTTGTTCACGTTTATCTCAAAAACTGTTTGTCGTATTAAAAAAATTTGTTCTACAAAATTAAAGCTCATTAAATTTTATAAAAAAAAAACTTCAACAAACTTTTTCGTATCTCTTATAGTTTATAAAATAACTCAAGCGGGAGTGAAGAGAAACATACGGTTTTTTCGGTTTTTCGGGTTTATCTTGAAAACAGTTTTTGAGATAAACGTGAAAAACTGAAACAAACTCCATGTTTCTCTAAACTGCCGCTAGAGCTCACGTCGGATTCTTGGGGACTTTTTTTTGGGTCATCACCAGACATCCCTTAGTAAGTGTGCCAAGTTTCAAAACTGTTGGATTTTTTTTGAGGTGAAAACCTTTATTGACTGGACTACGAATCAATTATGTCATTGATGTATAAAATGAATAAAAAAGTACTGAGCACGCATTCTTGTTTGACGCCCATCAAAGTACCAAACTCGTCCGAAAGGAATTTGCCATCCCAAACACTCGCAACATTTGCTTCGTAGCTGGTTCTAATTGCAGTTATAATTTTTGTTGAAATTCCATTTTCATTTTCATTTCATTTCATTTCATTTTATTTTTTGGTAAATGTACACAAGATACTTAATCCTATATTGTACAGAATTTTCTTGGAAGAGCCTTGATGAGAAATAGACATACCTATATATTAACAAAACAAGAGAAAAAAAATACATACTTCAATTTGATTTTTAAGAGTTGTAAGCACTAGCAAAAATTAAAAATCAGTAAATTTCAATGTCATTTTTAACTTAATTTATACTTAAAACAGATTAACAAAATGAATCCAATTAAAAACGTTGATACTACACGTTTATTTGAGGACAAATACGACTTTTGAACATTGATACAGTAGGTAACATCTGAACATTAGGTGGAAGTGAGTTCCACATTTTTACCATTTGAACAGGAAAAGAATTCTCCATTACTGAACGGTTGAATCGAGGAATTAAGAAGTTTTTATTTCTTAAAGACGATGTACGATGAAAAAACTCATGTAGATAAGATGTTTTTTTTTAACAAGAATAACTTAAAGAAAAATATAAGTGATCTGTAATCCACATACTCATCCAATGTACAACCAAGCAATCGAAATTTGAATTGAGAAACATGACTAAACCTCGACAGTCCAAAAACATACCGGACACAATCATTAAAAGCAACATTCATTCGGCGATTGCACTCATAATCGAGCTTAGGGTATATTAATCGTCCTAATGTGAAAAATGGAAGCAAAAGTGTTTTAAATAATCTAAGTTTCACATTAGGAGGAATAAGGAACGCAGTTAATCTCAAAGTTCGTAACCCACTGTAAATCCTACTAATCATTAGCTTTACATGGTCACAGCACTTCAAGCCAGAGTTTATTACGATACCTAAATTTTTGGCTTTACTAACAACTGGCAGAGCAGATCCATTCAAATAGATAGGATTGATATCACAAAACTCAGGATTCTTGTAGAAGTGCATACATTTTGACTTATCTGGATTAAGAAGAAGCTTGTTGTTAACTGCCCAACTATTTATGAGTCCTAGATCTTCGTTGATACGGACTATAAGGTCTTCAGTCAGACCTATAGGACGACTTAAATACAACTGCACATCATCTGCATACAAATGAATTTTAGAACTAAGACTAATTCCAGCCAAGTCATTAATAAAGAGTGCAAATAGCAGGGACCCAATATTGATCCCTGGGGAACACCTTTAGTAAGCAACAAACTGTTAGACAACGTTTCTCCTATTCGAACACACTGAGTACGATTAGATAAGAACTCACTGACAAGAGACACAGCTGAGCTACAAAACCCAAACTGAAAAGTAAGCTTTTCTTCAAGGATTGTATGATCAACACAGTCAAATGCCTTTGAGAAATCCAATAGGGCCAGAACAACAACATTATCATTATCAACCTCAGCTCTAATGTCAGATGTGATTTTAAGCATAGCAGAGTCGCAGCTGTGATGTTTGCGAAAGCCAGATTGCCACTGAGTGAGAAGATTTTGAGATTCAATATGTTCCAGTATCTGAATGTACATTATTTTTTCGAGAAGCTTAGACAAAATATTAAGAATACTTATCCCACGAAAATCACACAAGTTTTCAGGTGAGGCTTTTTTGGGTAAAGGTAACACAATTGCTTCTTTCCATTTGACAATCATGTTCAGACAAATCAACACAAACTATTCGAAAACAGAAATGTACATTCCTCAAAAAAGTTCATAACATCTGTATTTGGATTCATTCAGTTAACAAAAAACAAAAAGTATAAAATAAAAGCAGAAGTAAATATAAAAAATAATTGAAAAATAGAAACAAATAAGTTCTACTAAGAAATGATAATATTAAGTAAAAAAATATAATAATAAATTTAAAGAGAAATAAATTCAGCAAATAATAATTAAAGAAATGAAAAATTTATATATTAAACTTAAGATGAAAATTGAGAAAAAAAAGAAAACCAATGAGTTAAATTGCAGTGCAACAACAAAAATAAGCAAAAGAAAAAAAAAAGAATTGAAATAAAATACTCATTTTTCATCAGCACTCAATGTAGCCAGCTCGGGTCGGGATTTCGTATAATTTTATTTAGCGGGGGGAAGATCACTCAAAGCGGGGAGATCACTCAAATTTTTTGTTCATGAGAGCCGGCCTTTTGTTTAATAAACACAAATCCACTTTTAGTTTTAACCGAGTAGATCTTATTTTGCTTTCGGAGACTTAATGCCGCACGAAGAATTTTGCTATTATCAGCTGTCAAACTTTCATTTAAGTAGATTGGACTATTTGATGTAAAATTATCGAGATGAGCGAGTGTAAGGCCATTAAATTTGCGAATCGCATTCAAAAAAGCTTTTTGTTCTGCTTGACATGATAACCTTACTACAATCGCTGGTGGGCTACTGATGTTCGATGAGTTGCTCTTAATACGAAACGCCTCAATATGTGGAGAAAGCTCATGTTTAACACAAGATGATATGTTTTTGACGATGCAGAGAGCACTCTCATTTTCAACTAGCGGCACACCTTTAATCACGATGTCATTTAAGCGTTTGATTCGCTCGATGTCTTCCAATTTATGCTGAAGAGAAATGTTGCTCTCCTTAAGTTCGCCTATTTCTTCCTCACATCTGGCTATTCTGTCGCTCATAGACCCAATTGATTATTCGATTTTATTTGATAGCCTTTCCTCTAAGTGATTCAGCATATCATTAAACTTAGCAAGGAGCCTATCTTCCATCACGTGCAATGGATCGGAAACAATGGGCCTTTTGCGAGATGACTTTTTAGGTGGAGCAGTTTCAGGTGAAGGGGATTCTGAATTATTTTTTCCTCTGCCCCTTTTAGTTTTAGCAGGTGAACTTGAGCTCATTTGCAACGAAGATGGAAATATAATGTCTTTTTTGGTTTTGATTCTCTTTGGGGCAATTTATATATCGTAATTCAGCAGCTCATGTGATATAAATTAAGAGATTTAATACAGTTAGGTGATTTTGTCAATTATAGAGTGCTTGAAATAAATATTTTAAAGAGGCACTTCATTGCACTACACTCTCAACACCAAATTAAAAAAAAAAAGCAAAGCAAAAAAGAAAAGCAAAATTACAAATGTGCTGGACACTAATATGAGTTCGATGGATATAATATTAAGGTCTATGTTTGCGGATAATTAATGACTACATCCAAGTGCCAATTTATAACAAGTACGTCTACTCCATGCGAGCTCAAGAGACTGACTGTATACAATTATACCATAATTGTATAACTTGTAAAACAGCGCTTCTCGGGGGATTGTATGATTGTATGAAAAGCTGCACGAAAATCGACAAAGAATGCGTACAGCTTTTTCCCATTATTTTTATATAGATCTGCGATATTCACCAAACAAAAAATCTGATCAACTGTCGAGTGGTTTTTTCTAAACCCCCCTTGACATTCGTGTAAAATTTGCTTTTTTCTACCCATTCGCTGAGCCGGTTAAATAATATTGTGCCGAATATCTTAGCCGCAGTATTTAGAAAAGAAATTCCTCTGTAATTTGCCGGATCTTCAAGGTCTCCTTTTTTATGTAGAGGGAAGATGATCGACCTTCGAAAACTTCCAGGAACGTCACCTGTTTCAAAAATTCTGATGTATTCCAGGGTAAGAAGCTTCAAGAAATTATGTGTAGTGTAACATTTTTAAAATACTAAAACGGTACCCTTTCTTTTCCAGGCGCTTTTTCATGTTTTGAATTTTGTATAACATTTTCTACCTCAGTTAGTGTTATAGGCACGTCTAACACATCATCCAAGATTAAAGGTGCTGCATAATGAAAAGCAAGAGATAGTTGTGTTGCATTCAGGAGATTCATAAATGATTTTTCAGTGGTTCTATACTATGAAACGATGAGGTTGTATTCTTTTTCCCACTCACAAATTTTCACTGCTTTCCAAAACTCAGCAGAGGATTTTGCTTTATTTATAATTTCTATGTTTGATTGGTCAAAATCAAGTTTTTTTTTTTATTGCAGAGCATTTTAAAATTTTTGTTGGCCGTAGCATAGGTTAGGTTAGGTTACAGTGGCTGCGGATTCAGAATCCACACACTTAGGCCAAAAGGAAAGGCCCATTGTGATACCATGAATCTAGAGAATTACTTCTTACTAGTCGAACCATTTTGAGCTTTTTATAAAGCGAAGAAGATATTTGATATCCTTATTAGCTAGTTCACTGGGGTTATCATAAAAGTATTCTCCCAGATGAAGTTTGCGTCTTAGTGAAAGAGCAGGGCAAGTGCAGAGAAGGTGAGAGATTGTTTCCTCTTCTTCCTCATCCATACAGCTCCTGCAGAAGTCATTTGAGGCTACACCAAGTCGTATTGCGTGTCTGCCTATAAGACAGTGTCCCGTAAGGACACCTATCAGGGAGCTAATATGAAGTCTGCTTTGAGATAACAAGTCTTTAGAGCGCTTTAAGTCCAGTGAAGGCCATATGAGTTTCGTAGCTGCGCACGTTGGTAAATTGTGCCACCTGTAGTTTGTTCTCGTTAAAGCTGCTTCTTTTAGCAAAAGTTTACATGTAGCTATCGGTATACCTATCTTCTCCCTTTCAGGTGAAATAGGTATGACGGTTCCATTTTTAGCGAGTTCATCAGCTCTACAATTTCCTTCGATGTCTCTGTGACCCGGCACCCAACAGAGGTGAATGTTAAATTGCTGCGCCATCTCCATCAGAGACGATCGGCAATCGAGGGCCGTTTGAGATTTGGTTGAGACACCTTCGAGAGATTTAATAGCAGCCTGACTGTCAGAGAAGATGCGGATATCAGAAGTTGATATCACGTTTTCTCTTAGCCAGGACCTCTTGATCGCTAAAATTTCCGCTTGGAAGACGCTACAATGATTGGGAAGGCGGAATGAGATGCTTAGATTAAGCTTTTCTGAGTACACACCACTCCAACTCCATCACTTGTCTTGGATCCATCTGTATAAAAATGAATGCCTTTGTCATCCAGAAGTTTTTTGTCTTCCCATTCTTCTCTGGATGGAATAGATATCTGGAAGTTTTTACCAAATTGTGGTTTTGGAATGGTGTAGTCTATGTACTTTGGTATAGAACCGAAAGAGTTCAAAATGATGGAGTGTCCCACATTATTGTTGGTCCATTGAGATGAGGCGTTGAGTCTTATAGCTGTACTCGCTGCCACTTGTTTGCTAAAAATGTCGAGGGGTGCCAGATGGAGGAGAGTGTCTAACGCTGCTGAGGGTGTGGTTCTCAAGGCCCCGGTTATGCAGAGACAAGCAGTGCGTTGGACTCTGCTGAGTTTGTCGCAGTAAGTGACTTTCTCCAGTGCAGTCCACCATACTGCAACCCCGTACATGAGAATTGGTCGAATGACCGATGTGTATAGCCAATAGGTTATGCGAGGTTGAAAACCCCATTTGCTTCCTATGGCTTTCTTGCAAGAGAAAAGAGCTACTGTGGCTTTCTTAACTCTTTCCTGAATATTAGGTTTCCAACTTAATTTTTTGTCTAATATCAGACCAAGATATTTGGCTTCATTGGTGAAAATTAGTGGTACACCTTTTATTGAAGGGGGTACAATTACTGGGATCTTGTATTTCCGTGTAAAAAGGACAAGGTCCGTTTTTTGAGGATACTAAGTCCACAACGATCAGCCCACCTAGTGAGCATATTAAGTGCGTTTTGGAGGAGGTCTCTCAGTGTATTTGGATGTTTTCCTGTGACGGCGATAGCAACATCATCGGCATACGCAATCACTCTGTAGCCTTCCCTCTCGAGGGATATTAGCAATTCGTTAACTACTATGTTCCACAGGAGAGGGGACAGAACACCACCTTGCGGAGTGCCTCTACTGACAGACCTTTTCGTACAAAAATCCCCCATCTCAGAGTTGATGATCCTGCTATTAAGCATTAGATTGATCAGCTCACAGAGTGAGTATTCGACGTTTAGGGTCGTCATAGCAGAAGTGATAGCAGATGTGTCAACGTTGTTGAAAGCACCTTCAATATCCAGGAAGGCAACCATAGTATACTCCTTTTGCTCTAGGGAGTATTCGATAGTTCTTACCAGAGTATGCAAGGCTGTTTCTACCGATTTCCCTTTGCAGTAAGCATGCTGAGACATCGATAGTCCCTTATCAATGCTATTACGTATATGGATATCAATCAATCGTTCCAGCGTTTTTAGAATGAAAGATGATAGACTAATAGGTCTTAGATCTTTAGGGTTGACATGCGAGCATTTGCCCGCCTTGGGAATGAATACTACTTTTACCTCTCTCCATCGCTGAGGTATATAGGCCAGATCTAGACATCTTTTGAACATCATCTCAATGATGGGCAGAGTTATGTCGATGGTGTGTTGTAGCTCAGCTGGTATGATTTGATCTGGACCTGGAGATTTATAAGGTTTGAAGCTATTCAGAGCCCATGTCAATTTTTCTTTTGTGACAAGACCTTGAGGAAAAGTTAAGTTAATACCCGATCCAGGACGGTTTATTGTATTAACGGATTTGGAGCTATCTGGGAAGTGGGTATCTAATAGCAGGTTTAGCGTTTCTTCGCAAGAGTTAGTCCATGTACCATCTGAGTTTTTGAGACAACTAGGCATGGTTGGATTTGTCGAGAGAATCTTCCTTAGCCGCGATGCCTCCAAGGACTCTTCTATTGAGCTACAGAAGGATCTCCATGAGGATCTTTTGGCTGTTCTCAATTCTTGTTTATACTTTTTGAGGGATTCCTTATAGGACTCCCAATCTTGGAGGTGTCTAGACTTTTTTGCACGGTTAAAAAGCCTTCTACAACCTTTCCTGAGTATTTCTAGTTCAGCAGCCCACCAATGTGGTTTTCTCTTTCCTCGCACTGTAGTGAGGGGACAGGCAGTTTCCATAGCTTTATTGAGGGCTGCTGTAAGCTCATCAACTTTTTTATCGAGTTCAAGAGCGCATAAGGGAGGATCATTAAGTTCTGGTTTAATCAGACTTTTCAGAGTTGTCCTATATTTTGGCCAATCTATTTTCCTATAATTCCGGAAAGGGATCGGTTTTGGGGACTCTTCACTAAGAGAGAATTGGATGTACCTATGATCGGAGAACGAGTGCTCCTTTGATACTCTCCAATTCAATACTTTATTCGAGAGATGCAACGAGACAAGAGTGATATCTAAAACTTCTTGCCGATTTTTAGTAACAAAGGTTGGTTCATTACCAACGTTACTTACTACCAGATTAGTTGTTAAGATGTAATCAAAAAGAGACTCACCTCTGTCATTTATATCGGTACTACCCCACGTAGTATGGTGCGCATTGGCGTCACAACCGATAATTATGTTGGTATTGAGTCTTGTAGATTCAGCGACCGTCTTCTCCAGAGTGGTACCAGGCAGTGGGCCCTGGTGGTCGTGGCCCAAATACGCTGATACCAGCCAGTAGGTATGGTTGTCTATTACCATACTGGCTGTGGTGACGTCTTCATCACTGAAATTAGGGAGTAAAAATACATTTAGACTACGTTTTACTAGTATGCAGGATCTTGGGTTACCTTTTCCCGTTACATATAAGACGCAGTAGCCAGAAGTTCCCAATCCTCGAACCAGGGATTTCCCAATCCAGGGCTCTTGGATGAGAACGACATCTTCCCCACTTTTTGACAGGCGGAGAAGAAGGGAGGCCGAAGCCTTAATAGAGTGTTGGAGATTAATCTGTACTATTTGCAGCATTTTGGCTACAACTAGGCAGATCAACCTCCACCACTGTTAAATCCAGTTCATCCAGATCGGACGAAGAGGAACCTAGCAGTTCATCTTCTTCCTCCCCGGAGAGAACTTTGCTAGATGAGTCATCAGTCTCCATTAGGGATAAACTTTTGACGTTTTCGGAAGAAGACTGTGCCGCGACAGAAGAGGGCCCTGGTACAACATCATCCCCATCCAAGGATGGGAAAGTGATGATAGCACTGGGACCCCCCACGTCTGGCGACACAGCTTCTGAGTGTAGGGAAGAAGACTGCGCCGCGACAGAAGAGGGCCCAGGTACACCATCGTCCACATCCATGGATGGAAAGGTGATAGTAGCACCAAGACCCCCTACGTCTTGCGACACAGCTTCTAAAGTGGGTTGTGGAGGCTCGCATAAAGCGTCTACCTCATCTTTTTTGTATATACGGAGAGTAATCGTCTCGAACCCGTATCTTATCACTCCCTTGGTTCGCACCAGAGAGGCCGCAGAGTCCTTATTGATGACGATAATCGCACTTCGATAAAGACCCTTCGGCTCTTCCAGTTTTGCGATCTTCCAGTCGTGACAGGAGAGGTCCGGGTTGCTAAGCCTGATCATCTCATGGATGTCTTCAGGACATGCAGGCTCAATCGGGATCCAAGCACGAGCTCTCGGCCTGCAAGGCAACAACCTCGAGTTTTGCGCCTGGCCAAACTTCGCCCAGCATGCCGACAGCAAGCGTATATAAATCGCGCGACCTCTGATCGTTACAAACGATGAGTTTGACATGACCTTGATGCCCCATCGCTTGTTACAGGTGGTGGACCCGGATGCTCTCGCATGACTTTGAGAAAGCCAGCCGAGAGCTTCAGTTTCACCATCTGCCAACGGTCAGAGGTAATCGCGCCATCAATATTGCTTCTATCAATGACCGCAACCACGATTTTGTTTTGTTCCTTAAGCACATCACTAAAAGGCTTAGTGAGAGGTACTTTAGGAATTTTGGGAGTGCTGGTGTTCTGCACTTTGGGTTTTTTTAGGGATGGGAGTGGACTCCTCCAGAGACCTTTGTCGCTTTGACGTGGAGTCGCAGCTGGTCTTAGATTTGGCTAAAATGGATTTAGCCCACTCAATCTTCTTGCTATGGATGGGATTACTACCATCCCCCAATGTTGCACCAGGAGATTTTAGCAATCTCATCGCATAGCGACGCTGCTTATATAGGACCCTAGGTTGGGTGGCTGTCTTCGTAGTGGAGGCAGGGTCGTTATTCCCGACGCTGCTAACACCACGGAGACTACCACTAGGACCATCCTGGAGAGGTTTACTCTCTTTGGTAGTGGAACTACCGACATGAGGAGGCGCTTTCGCCAGGGATACCTCCTGTACCTCACTAGAAGCTGGGCAATGACTTGGCACAGACCCCTCTCCTATGTTTGGCACAGGATTTACGACAGCCGACATTATCGCCGAACTGCCGCCCGGTGTAGATACAACCTGTACCACACTCGAAGTTGGGCAGTGACATGTCACAATCCCTTCTCCTGTGTACGGCACAGGTGTAACGACAGCCGACGTTGCCGCCGAACTGCCGCCCGGTGTAGCTGTAGTACCGGTACCGGTTTGATTTTTTTGTTTTTGTTTTTGTTTTTGTTTGTTTTGTTTGTTTTTTTTCATTTGGGTTCCCACGAGTAGGCGAAGTAAAAGGGGGGGTCCGTCTGTGCAGAGATTCGCTTACACAGATAAGGCTAGCTAATCCGGAGGTCGCCTGGTATCCGGATACTCCGTTAGTGACTGAGCTATTTTTAGAAATTGGGCCCTCAGCCTGGCTGATCATCGGCACGGGTCGTATAACACCTTGAATCCAGCCCAATTTGGGAAGTTGAAGGGGAGGATATGATTTGGAAGAGGAGAGACGAACAGCAACTGAGCCATAAGCGTCCCAGGAAGGAAACAAGGTACTGACAGAAGTGATACACTATACAGTCAGGGGATAAGGAGACATCAGCCAGTGTAATGCACAAAGCCGATGGAGGAGGGGATAAGGATCGGGAAGGGGAGGGACGAGCGACCTTTGGTTTCAGGACTCTTCTGGAGAAATAATTCCCGAGAATCATTGACCTTACTCAGCTTCTACAACTCGACAAGTTCGACGCTCAGGTAGAAGTGGCCGTAGCATAGAGAGATTTGAAAAAGATGCTGTTGGTTGATCTTACTAATTTCAAGAACGAAAAAGACACGTTTCTGGCACTCAAACATTCATCGTCAAACCATTTTTGTTTGCTTGTGAAAACTTTCCTCCCCAATAATTTCTGGGGTGCCTCTTTTTTGATGAGGTTCGTTAAGGTTTCTATACTTAAATAATTGCTTGATGTGTTTAAAGTTATTTTCAATTTCGAAGTCTTCAGTTCGAGATTTTTTAATTTTAAAAACTACCTCCAAGGCATATATGGTCCGAAAATGTTTTTGCTGCTACTCTAAAATTTTTAAAAATGGAAAGCCAATCTTCTGATAAGAAACAGTAGTCTATTACAGAACACGCTGTTCCACGGATAAATGTCCATTCACCATTACTATCGCCCTCACAGCTTCCATTCATTAGATGGCAATCAAACGCATCTGCTAGTTCCAAAATTTTGGCTCCTTTTGAATCACATATCTCATCTTTCGATGCCATAGTTGAATTTGTTCTGCGATATTCCCACTCTTCCATTAAAGTCGCCGATTAACATTAGGTTTGTTAAATCAAGTTCATTCACAAATTAGCCATTAGTCCGTGGTTGTTTTGAATTAAATGTCAGTCACTTTGATACGACACTTATGACAGTCACTTAGAACATGTCAACCATCAAAAGTCTCCATAAATGATAGTGATTTTTATCAATGACTTAAACTGCTTAATTGTTGCATCTTTTTACTGTTGTTTATAAACTTTACAAGTTGCAAATATCCCAATTTAATTAAAATGAAGTTTAAGTCAATAACGTAAATTTTTTGTTGTCTCAATCTTTCTCCGTTTATATATTCGAAGATGATTCTTAACAATGCAAAGCAGTTTTTTACTGCCCCATTATTGAAATCATCTGATAACAGAGAATACGTAAAAGTTTGATAAGGTTTGATTGAGTCATGAATAAATATTGTTTAATAAGGTGGAAGCCGCTCGTGTTCATTCATTTTTCCGTTCATTAAATTTGCATTATCATGAATGATTTTGTAGCTAAAACAATGGAAAATGTAAAGAAATGCATTTGCAAAATGTGTGACAGAAGTTATGACCCAGATTCTGATAAGTTCCTGGAATCTGGAAATCACGTCAATAATTTAATAATTTGTTGCATTTGTGAATTGCCTTTATTATATTTATCTATTGAAAACAATTTAACATTGTATTTTAGTTTCTACATATTGTCTTCTCTGTATGGAGGTATATTTTTTTATAATTTGCACACATTAAAAAGGCTTATTGACTCCTGCGACACCACGAGGAGGTGACGAGGAGGTACATGAAGACACTTCACACTTTCTATGTCACTGTCTTCGGGGACTTAGAAGAAATCTCTAGAACTCCAGTTACTAACATTTTGAACTTCGTCAATGCCTTGATTAACTGGACACATAGACACTGATCAGCTATAACAAGATTGGAAATCTACCTACGTTTTACCCTCCAAATACCTCAAAACTTATTTATTTCATACACACATACTCTTGCAGTAAACTTGCTTTTTATTATGTAGGCAATTGTATCATTATTAAAATAACACGCATACTCTTGCAGAGCTAACCTGCTTTTTAGTTCGTAGGCAAATGTCATTTTGACAGCAAGCTTTCCCATCTTGTTATAACTGATCAGTGACATAGGTTTTTATTATCATAATGGATCTGTATTGATCTAAGTATGACGTGACGGTAACGACATCAACTGTCAGCCTCTTAACCTAACATAGTAGAAGATTCAGCGAAACATGGCTTTATTAAAACCCTGGAGTTTTTCAGAAGCTTTTAAACTTTGGACGGGACGAGATTTGCGGGTGGGTATGAGGGTTAACAATTAAATGACATTAGATGACCCGCCTATTTATTTATGCACAACTGCATGCGAAATCATGTTTGTGGACAAAAGTGACACATCACATCTAACACTATTCACCACAAACATGGTTCAGTTATTTTATTTGTCGAATTACTTGGCTTGAAATTTCAAATAAAAACGCTGGACATTCGGCCCAAATCGAGGTAAAACTGTGGGAGCGGAATTTTCTCCGATTTGCTCCGAATTTTGCTTTGAGGTAGTTCTCCGACAAGCAAAATGTCTCCGATTCGGAGAAAATCGGAGAAAATTCCCCTCCGCGACTTTATTTTATTTTTCTTAAATATAATAGGTCCGTTCGCGTACTTTCTGCAACAAAATTCGTAAAAAGAGACATTTTAAGGAGTGGGGTGAAATTCTCTCATCGAAAAACAAAACTACAAAAAAGTAAGCGAACGGGAAAACAACAAATTTTGCCCACATTTTGATTGTCAAGTGTTTTTGTATGAAAAATTCAAACTTTGAATTTGAATTTATTTATTTATTTGCTATTTTCAATCAAATTTGACACTTTTCACAAATCAGCCCAAAGAAATTTCTTGGGCTAAAATTCGTAGGTTGGGGAAATATTTTACTCTCTCGTAAAAGTTGAAAAATAGCATTTTTTGTGTCAATTTTTACATTAAGTGGAGAAAATTTAATATTATTCCGCATTATTCCGATGGGAAACTATATGTTTTTTAAAGCTTAATACATAAGCTTTCATTTTACATTTTAAGTTGCTGCGCACAGGTGCGACACCCATACATTTTTTTTAAATTTTCGATGTTGCTTCCAAAATAATTTCTTACAAACTGATATTGATATTATATTTAAAAATAAAACCAAGACCACAAAACAAAAAAAACTATAAAATAAATGTATTAACATATTTAAATACATAAATAAATGCTAAATAAATGGTAAATAAGAAAGGTTTTTCAAAATTTACCAAAAAAAATCGATTTTGTCAAAATATGAAATAAATTAAATTTGAATCAATTTTATAAAATTTTTGCTTAGTTTATGTTATAATTAATAATTTTTAGGAGTAAATAACAGATTTTCGATTCCTCCGGATCTATTTATAGTAATAGTAAAAGTTATCTTCTTAATAATGAAGTCCTGAAACTTTTAAATGTAACTAGGGTGGTGGCACCTGTTACCGAACGTCCCCAGTTCCCGAACACTTTTGAGAAATATGGTTGTAGTTTCGTTATTTTAACGTTTTTCGTAATGAAAACTTCACAAGAACCTGTGGGCATTCTTTCTTTACAAATAGGTAAAAAGTTTCATTTAAACTAATATACATATCTTCAGAGAGCAAAAAATTCAGTTCAGTGGTAGGTTTCCCTCGGTACGGATTTGATACGTTTTTCAAGAAAAAAAAAACTAGATCAGGACTTCCTGAAAAGTTGTTTTGAAGGAAAAATATTTGAGTAAATTCTTTTCCCAGTGTTTTAAAATAATTAAGTATGCCAGATTATTGATATTTTAAATTGTTTAATGAAAAAAGTAAAATTATGGTATGATTTTTGATTGTTCGAAGAAAGGAAACTAAATATTACCGAGTTGCCTATTTCCGAACAAGTGTGTTCGGAAATAGGAAACAGTGAAAAAAGACAAAATCCTATTTTCGAACACCCTTTTCTTTCATGTTCAAGATCGGGATTGGAATCAGTAAGTTTGAATTAGAGTTTTTTTCAATATGTGCCTTCGATTCGATTTAAGGCATTTTTTCTGATGAGAAGAAATTGAACTGAAATGATCCTGAAGGATTACATATGGATACTTGAGTGATTTACGAAAGGAACCGAAATGTTTCGATGGCCTAATTTTGGTGGAGGTTCACTGATGATATGGTGATGGTGAGCTTTCTCTTCAGTAGGGTGCTTCGAAATTCGATTTAGGTCAGCAAAAATCAACAGTTGGGATGATGTTTCAGTGCTGCGCATCAGTTTGATACCTGTTTTTTTTTTTTTATAATGTGCCCACTCAAGGGATTTTTTATACCCTTATTATGCCAGAGTCACAGTGAGTGCATTAGGAAGAAAGGATGGGATGAGAAAGGAGGTGTCGGTGTACATTGGTCTTGAATTCCTGAACATTATAATGATTGGGAAAGACAGAGTGTGGAAGAGAATTCCACATTCGCGTAGTACGGCTAAAGAATGATTCTCTATACTTGAGCGTACGTCCGAAGTTGGGCTCGAGGGTGAACTGATGGGCATTCCTAGACGCGCGAGTATTACGGGTGAATTGCTTGAGGGGAGGAATGCAACTGGCTATTTCTCTAGAGCACTTACCGTAGAAGTAACGGTAGAACAGAGAGAGACATGAAACGTTACGACGGTGATCTAATGATTGGAATGACGCAGTGATGTCTCTGTCACCGATCATTCTGAGGGCTCTTTTTTGAATACCATCCAAGAGGCTTAAGTAAGTAGCTGGAGCACCAGCCCAGAGATGAGAGTTGTACTCAAGCTTTGGACGGATATAAGTCTTATAGATGGTAGCCAGATCAGACGGGGAAAAGAATTTCTTGCACCGTCTTAAGAAACCTAAACATCTTGCGGCATTTTTGGCGACATCGCAAATGTGCTCATTCCACAGAAGGTGGTCAGTGATGCACATACCGAGAATCTCGAGATGTTCGGTCTCATTGATGCAAGTGCCACCCATGGATAGTGGCAAGGGGGGTATATCTCGCTTCGACGATACAAGACAGCATTGAGTTTTCGAAGCATTAAACTCTACGCGGTTTCTTATTCCCCATTGTACAATGCTGTTTAAGTCAGAGTTTAATGAGCTTATCATATTTTGCCGTTGCAGTTTCACATCCGAAGAGGAAGGATGTGAGTCTGGAAACGAATATGAAAAGCTAAGGGTACTATCGTCAGCGAAACAATTTATTGGATTAGAAGTAACATACAAGAGATCATTAATGAAAATGAGGAAGAGGGTCGGAGACAAAACGGAGCCCTGGGGCACACCAGCATTTATATTGTGGGTTTCAGACTTGAAACCGTCCAATACAACTTGTATTGAACGGTTCGAAAGAAAATTTCTAATCCAACGAAGAAGGGATTCATCGATACCGAAGGCACGCATTTTCGATAAGAGAGCAAGATGCCAGACTTTATCAAATGCCTTTGAAATATCAAGTGCAACAATCTTACTTTCTCCAAAACGATGTAAAGATTTGTTCCACTGTTCGGTGAGATAAACCATCAGATCACCAGTGGACCTGTTGCTGCGAAAGCCGTACTGCCAGTCATTGAGAAGCTTTCGGTCTTCGAGATATTTCTTGAGCTGATAGTTTATCAGCGTTTCCATGACCTTAGAAAGAAGGGACGTAAGTGCAATCGAAAGATAATTGGAGGGAGAAGAAGATACGCCTTTTTTTGGGATTGGCTGGACAAATGCTGTTTTCCAACTGCTCGGAACGAGCCCAGAAGAATAGGATAGATGGAAAAGCTTACGCAAAGGTTTTGCCAGCGTAGAAGAACACCTCTTCAGAATAATAGCGGGGATACCATCCGGACCAGCGGATTTATGTATGTTGAGATCCTTTAGGACTCTCGCCACAGCCCGAGTGCGGAAGAAGATTTGTCCCATGGAATCATTGACGCGCTCAAGAACTGGCGGAGTCATGACACTCTCTGGCAGCGAAGAGTTGGAGGCGAACTGCCTAGCGAAAAGGTTAGCTTTCGCTAGAGAGCTAACAACTAGAGTGTCATTGTCAACGAGCGTAGGGAGCGAGGAAGAAGAAGAATTCTTCATATTTTTCACAAATGACCAAAAATTCTTACTGCCTTTGGGACATTGCAGTATTTTTTGCCTTAATTTTTGGTCGTGTAAGAATTTGGTCCGTCAAATATGGGCATTGCAGGCCTTCCTGGCTTGTTTAAACTTGTTCCGGTTTTCCTCAGTTGGGTTGGCTCTATAACACCGGAACTTCACTTCTTTTTCCCTGATAACCTCTTTACAGCTTGAATCAAACCATGAGTTTTCCTTGGGTTTGATGCTTTTAACCCTATTCGGGATAAAAGTTTTCATTCCCAAAATAATCATATTAGTAATCATATCTGCGCTGGAGTCTACGTCACTATCGAGGAAGCATAGTGACCAGTTAAAGATCCGGAAAAAGTTATTGAGACCGTCCCAGTTGGCTTTCTGTATTGCCATACGGTTCTCTTCGGAGCTCTTTCTTTAACTGGATTAGTTTGGCACGAGAAATTTTCAGATATTATACTATGGTCTGATCTGCCTAGAGGCGTTAATACACTGATAGTGTATTTATCAGGGTCAGACGTAAGAAACAAGTCAAGAGTGTTTTCAGCTTGGCCATCAATGTCCGATATTCGGGTGGGCTTTGTGACCAGCTGAGTAAGGTGGTTGAACTCAGCAAAGATCTCAGCACACATTCCTTCGGGTGTTGTCGGGCCCGAATGGAGAAGCCACGAAGAATTGTGGACATTGAAATCGCCCGTAATAACGATTTCAGTGTGAGGGTACAGGGAAACAATTCTTTGGATGGAGTCAGACAGAGCGTCAAATTCGCGAGAAGTTGAAGCTCTGTCCAAATTTGGGCTTCGATAAATAAAACAATAGTGAATGACGTGCTTATTTACGGTGAACTTGAACCACATTGAATTGAAAAAAGGGTCGGAGCAGTTCCCATATTGTGGAAGAAATTGATAAGCGACATCATTTCTAATGTAAACGGCGAGACCATGGTGGAGGAGGAATTGTGGCACTAAGCTATACCCATGAATGAGAAATTCAGTAGGATCGGTATTCTCACCTACTTGGGTTTCACTCAGCGCCAAAACAGCTGGCCTGTTTGTAACAGTGTGGATATACGTAGCAAGAAAATTAATTCTTAGCCCACGAATATTACAATAATCAACTCTGAAATTGTCAATCATTAAACGTTAAAGAATAAAAAGACCAAAACAGACGATAACTAAAAGAAATACTAAATTGAATATAGGAATTCTTCACGATTCAGCGCCACTATTAGTGTTATGCCTTAACAGCAGCGTGAATCGATCCGACCCTGGAATTCAAATAGCAAATCTCTATTCATCCGTTATTGTTTGGCTAATCACTATGGTTTTTCAGCTGGAGGCGGGAAAATACCAAAATTCATACAAATCGGGAAACAACTCATTGGTTGGAGCTTAATTTATAGATACAGAATCTTTGGGTAATCAAAGACAGAGGAATTTATGGAGAAGGAAGAAGCTACGGATCTGTAGGAGAGCTTAAGAAGCTCTGCGAAGAGAATAGCTTATAATTTATAAGTCAGTTTTAACAAACTTGGTCAAATCCATAAAAATTTCAAATCAATTCCTGCTAAGGATGTATAAAAAATACACGTTAAAAAGCTATTAAATTAACAAAATTAATTTTTTGAAAAATGTTGTCTGTTTAAAAAAGCTCTCAAGCCCCTAACTATTATTTTTTAAAAAAAATCTTGAAACTTGATGTGACAACTACTTCCTATATATTGAAGATTTTCAATTATAAATCGCACTGACTATTTAAAAAATAGAACTTTAGTATATATATTTATTTTTAAGAAACAATACGATATTTATTTATTTTATTTTTGCCAATGGATCATTCAATTATTTACATTTTTATTTAATGAAAAATATGCAAAAATAGAGAAAATTTTGGCTTTAAAATGGTTTTCTAACCACTAACGACTTTTTGATTTCAGTGTTCGAAAATAGGAAACTCCGTGTTCGGGTTTAGGAAACAATCAAAATAAGGTGTTCGAGAATAGGAAAAAATGTTTTTTTTAATAAAATCTTCTTTTAATATTTACTGATAATTTTTATGGAAAAAAAGAGTATCAAACCTGAAAATATTTGAGATAATAATTCAGAAAAAACTAATATTATAATACTAAACTCAGTTAAAGTATTTTTTGCAACATGTTCTTTCCTCATAGTCCGTTAACTGTTCGGTAACTGGTGCCACGACCCAATCTAAGCTGCTTGAGGAATTCGGAGAAAATTTTTATTAAAAATGTTATTAAGTGTTGTCTATTATTATTTTTTTATATGTTACTATTTTTACAAATCAAAACAAAAAAAGAAACAGCAAGATTTTTGGTCAGAATTTTTTATCCCTACAAAATGGACCTTTGTATGTGTATTAAACTTGCACTTTCACAGGTCCGTTTGTTCCAACAAATTAATTAAATATATAACAAAAATAATTTGCATCGGCCGGGAATCGAACCCGGGCCGCCCGCGTGGCAGGCGAGCATTCTACCACTGAACCACCGATGCTTTCGAAAAATTTAGTTCAAAACATGTTATAGTTCTGAACGAACAAATTCCTATGCCTTGAGTAAGCAAAGAATCAAAGGTAGGATAAAAAGTTAAGATAAATTCCATACATGAATTGTAATCAAAACTGTCTCGTTTGAGTAAACAAAGATGTGTAAAATATTTCAAATCACTTCAAGGCCAAGCGCTGGTGGCAGCAGTTGAGTACACTGGTACTCAAAAACAATATGTGTCCTTGTTATCAAAGGCTAGGGTATCCTCAGGGGATCCAGGGTTTACTAAGGTAGGAACAGTAAATCTTAGTTCGGTCCAATAGAGACAAATGTTTCTTAATTCAAAAATTCTATTCATTATTTTTAGTTTTCAAAAGCCTCAAATCATTCCTGAATTCCTAAATTTGCGGGACTGCAGGCCCAATGTCAATTTAAATAAGAATAAACGAGTTTTATGAACTTGGAACCAATAAAAAAAAAACTATGCATCGGCCGGGAATCGAACCCGGGCCGCCCGCGTGGCAGGCGAGCATTCTACCACTGAACCACCGATGCTTATAAAATTTGAGAGGTCCACGCTAATTCAGTGAATTTTATGTTAATTCTGGATTTAAAAAGAACTTTTAACAAATGTTTACATTTTCGCTTCGGTTAAACCAAACTGCATTCAATCAATCGCGCTTAAAGTTCACCCACACGATCAAAGAACTCGTTGTATTGGAAGTTGTTGACCCTGAAGGCCTGAACCCTGAAGTCTGTACTTCTGTAGTTTTATCGAAGCACAATTACCTCACCACGCCAAAGCCAAATGACACATTCTTTATGCATGACATACACAAATGTATAGAACCAATTTAGAAGAGGGAAGTCTATACAACTTCTATGACAAAAATCAATAGACAAAAAGCAAGAAATTAAACAATTATTTTGTAAATTTTATTTGGCTCATCTGCCAGCAATTATTTTGTATTTATTTTTAAACATAACAACAACAAATAATACACCAATAGCAATAGTCAGCAATTGAACATTTATAACTTTTGAGTCTATTAAGGTTCTCAACATTTCGTTTACTGATTGATCTCGTTGCTCACCGCCACAACAATTGTCCATAGTTATTGAAAGTCGCGGTTTAATAATATTGCTTTTAATTATTGGCAAGTTATTTGGTTTCTTTGTTAAATTAATCAAGGATTGAATTTTCTTTATGCTATTCAAATAAAAAAATACATATAGCTTTGGAATTGGTATCAGCTGTGTTCGAATGACAGTCAAAATTTGACATTTTGGTGAAAGAATTCAATGGACTCTAGAAATGGTACTGAAAATTGTGGCATACTTTTAGGGAACTATCGATATCTTACTTCAAATATCGGCAGCATTCACAGATGCAACAATTGTTTTATTCATTTTTAGCTTCGAGGAAATCACTGAGCGAACAAACTTGACGTTTGGTTGAAATTTCACACTAGCATGGTGAGTAAAATGAGTTGAAATTTATCGAGCTGTCGTTAAATGGTTAAATTTACCCATTTAGGTTAAAATTTTTGAAGTTTCTTTTTCTCATTAATGTTGTTTTCTTCTTCTCCGTTTTATTTAGTTTCTTGTAGTTGTAATAGGTACTTTGACATTTTGTTGCGACGCAAGAGGAGGGGAGCCTTGGGAAAAATTTGACAAGTCAGGGGCCGAATTATCGCTTCCGCTATCGAGTGAGTTTCATCCGTTATCGAACGAACGAGTAACCCCATTGGGATTATGACACTCGATAGGTCACGTATCGTTTGAGAATATAAAATTGTAGTAGTTTTTTTATCGAGTCTCGATTATTTTGAAGGGATTTTGAGAGGTTTGACAAATAAAAAACAAAACTTGAGTGAAAAAGTGAAGGCAAAAATATTAATTTTGTTTCATGAATTTTATTTTTTGAAAAAAACAAAGTTTGAATGTTATAGCCTATTCCCACCAACGTAATTAAGCTCATATGATTTATAAATTACGATGAGCGTTCCCACTGAACTTTTTACCTGATTTATTTTGACATTTAATTAATCTTGACATTATTTTTGAATTTTTCAATAAAATATATCAATATTTGACACAAAATTTGAATTTTGACTTTCAAAAAGAAAAAAAAAATGAATTCAAAATGAATTTTATTCATTACTTGAGCATGAAATCATTCAGCCTGGAATCATCGAGGTGATTTATACCTAATTAAAAAATAAACAAGTTAAATCAAGTAATTTCAAATCATTGAAAATGTATGGCAAATCATGAAACTAATTATGTGATTTAGCTAAAAAAAGTTGATTTAGCTAAATCACGTTGGTGGGAATAGGCTATTAAGAAGATGAGATTGATGAAGGTTTGGAGCAGAATAACTCGACCTAAATAGATTATTGGCAAAGAATGTTATAATAAAATAATTCAAGTTAACTCAAGTAAACTTTAATTTTTTTCTTAGAAATTTCCTCCCATCAGTGAGCTGTTTGTGTGTCGAATGAAATTAAGCTCGATAGCTGAGCAGAGAATTTAAAATTTTTGTACTAGAAGCTCGATACTGAACTCGATAACGTGAGAGGTAATGCCAAAAGCACACAAACACTCACAATTCAGTATCGTATTATTCGATATCGGATGCCGTAATTCGGCCCCAGATTTCGGAGGCGAAGGAAGCTAGGAATGGGATATATGGGTAGGAAACGGAAAGAGTGCTAAGTTCCGGGGACGGGGTCTGCTTGCTATGCACAGCGTCAGCGACGGGCGGATCTTGCCCCGAAACCTAACCTCACCTGCAAACAAATATATAGATCAGGCCTGAACACATAGGGGAAAAATCGGACCAGAAATTGACCATTACCCACCCTACCATAGGAATCTTCGGCCATTTTTAGATTCCCCCAAGATGGTAGATGGTCGGCTAACTAACACCAGCAGTGCAAGTATCGAAGAACAGTGGCAACATTGCCAGAATGCAGTTAGAGATGCCGCCTCTAATGTGCTGGGTTTCACACAGCCACCAAAACAAAACCCCTGGTTTGACGAAGAATGCAGGCAGGCCCATGCAGCCAAGCAGGAGGCATACAAAGCGGCGGCGCTGCAAAGAAGGACAAGAGCTGCTCGTGAGCTCTACGAGCAAAAGAGGAGAGAAGAACGCCGGGGCCGGCTTCTCAGGAAAAAAAGGAAGAGCATGAGAAGCGTCAGATCGAAGATGTTGAGAGAGCTAACAGCAGGAATGAAGTTCGGAGATTTTATCGGAAGGTAAAACAGCAAGAACCGATGCCTGCACAGATAAACATGGGAACATCATAGTAGAATCACAGTCAATGCTGGGGATTTGGAAAGACCACTTCTGTAGACTGTATAACGGCGACGACGAACAAAACCCCGCCGTCAGACAGGAGCCTTTTATCATACACGATGACAGCCAACAATTCCGTGAACCCGACCTAGAAGAAGTGAAAACAGCAATATCACAGCTGAAATCCAACAAAGCCGCTGGAACAGATGGTCTAGCTGCCGAGCTGTTCAAAGTCGCAGGCGACGATCTAGATAGGAGCATGCACCAAATCATCTGTAAGATATGGTCGGAGGAATGCATGCCCGATGAATGGAACCTCAGCATTGTTTGCCCGATCCTGAAAAAGGGAGATCCTCTAAACTGCGCCAATTACAGAGGGATCAGTCTGCTTAACATCGTCTACAAGATCCTCTCTGCCGTAATATGTGAACGTCTGAAGCCTTTCGTCAACAATTTGATTGGTCCTTATCAATGTGGCTGCTTCAGGCGAGGAAAGTCTACCATCGACCAAATTTTCACGTTGCGGCAGATCCTGGAAAAAACCTATGAACTCCAAATCGATACCCACCATCTCTTCATCGATTTTAAGGCCGCGTATGACAGCATCTACAGAGACGAACTGTATAAAGCTATGTCTAGTTTTGGCATCCCTGCCAAGCTCGTTCGCTTGTGCAAAATGACGATGGAGAACTCACGCTGCTCTATCAAGGTTGGCAATGAGCTTACGGAATCTTTCGACGTCAAAAAAGGATTCAGACAAATCGATGCACTGTCGTGCGATTTCTTTAACATCGTTCTTGAGAAGATAGTCCAAAACTCCACCGTCAACACCAGAGGCACTATCTTCTATAAATCTGTTCAAATTCTCGCGTACGCCGACGATATTGATATAATGGGAAGAACACAGCGTGATGTCAATGGCGCCTTTGTGAGAATTGAGACAGAAGCGGCAAAAATGGGTTTAGCGGTAAATGAGGGAAAAACGAAGTACATGCTGTCTTCGAGTAAGGACATCCAACACCGACGGCTCGGACAGAACGTCACAATAGACGCATACAACTTCGAGGTAGTAAACGAGTTTGTCTACCTAGGCTCCGCTATTAACACGGGCAATAACACCAGCGCACCGAGATAAGACGAAGAATTACTCTTGCTAATCGCTGTTTCTTTGGGCTAAGAAAGCAACTGAGTGGACAAGCCCTCTCTCGAGCAACTAAGGTAAAGCTGTACAACACCCTCATCATCCCTGTCCTGCTATATGGTGCAGAAGCATGGACCCTGACAATTTCGGATGAATGTGCCTAAAGGGCAAAACAGATGTGCAGAATTGCTGCGCAGCAAAATTAAAAATACACAGGCTCTTATGGGAGCAAATTCTGCATGCAGAACAGCGCTGCGTGATGTCTCTATTTCTAAATTTTCTGCCTAGTTTCATTGCAGCCATCATTGAAAAACTAAATTTTCCAAATAATTGCTAGCTGGCAATGCTTATATTGACACAATATTGACAGTGTGTATTATTTCAAATTGTCAGTTTTGAAATTCAAATAAGCAAAATAATAGGAATTCGTTTTTATTGTCGGAGATGACCAGGAACATTCGCCATCTATCTACAACCCTGATATTCGGACATTTTTGAGTTCCTTGACTTGAAGAAGAACACCGGAAAGCAGAAAACTCGCGCACGTAATCTTTTCTAGCCCTACGGATCCTGATTTGTTCATGAAACGTTTCGAGGCCAACGGAGATTGGTTGCTCATGTATCCACACAAATGTCCCGGATTGCACGAAGTCGCGAAGGAGGGTCGCGCTAATCGAATAATCAAAACTCAAGTCCTTTGGTTTGCCAAAGAAGTTACCAAGTGTTTTTGGCGGACGCTAAGGATGGCTATAAATTGAAGTTCAAAATGTTTTTTTTTTTTGTGTTTAATGGAGCGTAGGATTTAAACCAGTTTTGGTTGAAAAAAAAGTGAAAGTGAAGAGATATTTTTGAGAAAGTCTTAATAAAGAATTTCACATGCAAAACTATTATGGGTGATTAAAATATTGGTATAGCAATAGCAAATGGCAATGTTTTTCTAACAATCGATAACACTTATGAACATTTTCCTTGGGTATTAGTGTGATTAGAATTAAAAAAAGAGTGGCGTGACAGCTCTTGAAAAGCCAGGGCCCAAGTGACTCTTGGAAGTTTTGTTAGTTCTTCGCAAGGGGCAGGCCCGTGAAAGATGAAATAAAAACTATGGGCAGGAGTAGGACTTTAACCGACAACGTTCTGCTTAGCAGCCAAAGCACCTAACCAGTAAGCCACGGACGGACAGTACTCGAAGAGCATACCTATTAGAAATGAATAAAAAAAATTCCTTGACGGTTTTCAAATTTTTTTTAAATACAAAACAACTAAATCAATAAAATTTTGGCAGGTGTCGTTTTTATCTTGAAAGAACTTTGCAGAGTTTCTGCACGTGTGTTTTGCTTGAAGCGCTGCATGCAGCGCTGCGTGCAGAAATTCTGCACATCTGTTTTGGGCATAAGGCTGTTTGGAGAGGAAAGTTCTTCGGGTCATCTTTGGCCCCGTGTGCATTGATGGGGAATGGAGAAGGAGATACAACAGCGAACCTTACGGGTTTACAACGACGTGAACCTAGCCAGAAGGGTCAAGGTCCAGAGACTTAGATGGCTCGGTCATTTAGAGCGCATGGACACCAACGCTCCGGCCCGGAAAGTCTTCGACATTATTCCCGAGGGACGCAGAAGGAGAGGAAGACCGCGACTCAGGTGGCGCACACAAGTGGAAGAGGACCTCAATCAACTTGGAGTGCAAAACTGAAAACAGCTAGCTAGGGACCGAGCTGACTGGCGGAGACTGTTGGTTGAGGCCCAGCGGACTGTAGCGCCACCTTAAGTAAGTAAGTAAGTAATGAAAGACTGCTGTTACACGATGACTCTTAAGTCGTGACTCTTTTCGGACTACGTTGGTGGAAAGAAGATACAAAATTCGAAAAGATGAAAAGGAAAATAATTTGCTCGGTGAGTCGCAAGCAATAACTTTAATATAAAACGATTTCTTTACTTTACTTGATAGTCACAAAAACGCATCTAATTTAAGTTAAATTTCGTAGTGAAATAAATAAAAACTGGCAACACTTTGTAATGGTTTACCTTCATAATTTTCACTTTACAGAGAGAAGATCTTGCAATAATTTCAGATCGTTTGTTTTGGTTCGAAAATCCAACAACTGCCAATTTTGAAAAGATCGATCAGCTTAAAAGACGAAGGCATGAAGCTTATATTTTATTTCCTTGGAAATTCATTTCACAGTTCACCTTGTTTTATAAATATTTTCTTAAGTTTTGAAAAAAATGTAAACATAAATTAATAAATTCTTTAACTGTCAAAACAATTTTCTTTTTTATTTTTAAATTCAAACTTAAATTATTTATTTATAACATCTGAAGCCATTTGGAAGTAAATTATGAACCGAAGTACACAAGACCTCATTTGGAGGATCTTCGGCTCGCGCAATATAAACAGGAAAATCTGTAGCAGCGAATTCGATTAAAAACTGCCGACAAACACCGCACGGTGACGTCAGACTGTCTTTATGATATGCAACCACTGCACATGATTGAAACTCTTTGTAACCTTCACTCACTGCCTTACAAATTGCAGTTCTCTCAGCACATGCGCCTGGTGTGAAAGCGGCATTTTCCACGTTGCACCCACTAAATATTTTTCCACATTTTGTGCGCAACGCAGCGCCCACAGCAAAATTACTATAAGGTACGTAAGCAAACTTCCTAGCAGCGATTGCCGACATAATTAATTCACGATCAGCTGAATCTGCAATTTTGTTGTTTTGTTATTAACAAAAACTATTAAATCAAATTGATGACATTAGATACCTAATTCACTGAATTGCTTTTTACAATCTACGAACTTTGGATCTGGGATATTCATTGCGTTTTTTTTTTTTTTTGAACTGAGCGTTGGAATACTTGAATAAATTGAACACAATAAACAATATCACGTCGCGACGTTCTCAATCCGAATGAGCGATCAAGGTACTTTTGTAGAATCAAACATGCTCAGCTGTTGCAGGCAGAGACTAATTGTCTGGTTAAGGTCTCATTTTACAAGCAGTTAGGGGAATAACCTAGATGGGAAATAAATGAGTCTACTGACTGGGGTGCGAATTTCAAAGCAAATAATCGGAAACAACAAGTATCTTGGAGGTAAAAACTAAATCATTTCGTCACGCACATTGTTCTGCTAAGAGACAAGAGAAACGAGAGAGTAGGTACCTACATATATACAATAAAACTATGTCCATCACATAGTGGGCACTTGAAAGATATTTATAGAGAAAAGAGAAATATTAGCTATTCCTAGTGAAAGTGGTTCTGATCTTTGTTTGCTTCCTTTGTTTTATATTTTTCAAGGTCAGGGAAACTATGTGGACATGTTTTAATTAGGATTTGTCTCTAACTTCCATTAAAATAACTTAATTGTTCAAAACATGCACGCCAATGGTTCTCCTTTGTTTTTATCATCCTAATCAAGGCTTAATTATCTAAAAGATGTATATCTTAATATTAAGTTCTTTTGAGACAAATAAATAAATAAATAAAATGTGCTGGTCAAGAAAAATGTTGGTGAATATAAAAATAAATATTACTCAAAGTCCATTCTTTAGTCAATAACTTATTTAAGCTATAAAAGTAATTTAGAATTTAGGCCGTGTGCGAATTGGATGAATTGTGGTTAAAAAATAAAAATGGATGAATTTTTAACCACTACTGTCATATTTTAACCTGCTCCGCAGCTAGTTTAATAATTTTATTCTATGCGAAGTGTCAAAATTTAACCAAACGTCAAGTTTTAACCCATTTTTAACTGAATTCACACACGGCCTTAGACAAAAAATCCTTCAGAAGTGGTAAGGGTTACACCAAGAATAATTTGAAATATCTATATCTCAAAAGAAGACTTCTAATTGTTTGTTTTCAATAGAAACTTGCCCAATCGTTTCATTTTCAAAACAAATAAAAATACTACCCTTATCTCAGTCACTAAATTTTTATTCTTTTTTAGAGTGATAAGATTAGTAGCTATAATAAAATTTGTATGGGTATGATTAGATTTTAATCTAAGGGTGCTTTCAAAAGAGCAATTCTTATCATTCCAAAGGTCTTAAAGATTTTTCGCTTTAAGGCCGTGTGTGAATTGCGTTAAAATTATAGAGATAATATAATAGAGCACGGGAACGGTAGCACTTCGTACAAGTGGAGTCGTCACGTCAAATTTTGAGAAAGAAGATCTAAAAAGGTTGCCTTTCTCTCTCTGGTTCCATTGGTCGTCCAGAAGCATTCGGAAGAGTCCAGAAGTCTTCTGAAACCATTTCATTCAGACGGAATGCTTCTGAGAAGAGCAGAACTCTTCTGTTTTGAAAACAGAATCGTCCGAAGAACGACACATACATCATAACACGTTCCATTGGAGGTAGAAAAATAAACGTAAAAAAAAGACCAATGGAAAACGACATGAGCTTCTCGCTGATTGGCTGTAAGGTGGAATGGACAGAGTAAAAAAAAATAAAGGAAACGTCAAAATCAAAATTGTTGTTGTCTTACAAAGGAGCTCAGAGAGAGAAAAGCAACTCTTTTAGATCTTCTTTCTCAAAATTTGATGTTAAACGTTTTAGGCTAGTTTGCGTGCTATATTATATTATCTCTATAGTTAAAATGTGTATTTGAACTTGACGTTTGGTTAAAATTTGACATTTGGTTAAAAATGGGATCAAATTTAGCAATTTGCTGTGTGAATTGCGTTAAAAGGGATTTGTTTAACCAACATTTCCACATAGAACTAAGAAATTTCCCTTATGATTCAAGAAATTTCCCTCAACAAAAAAATGTTTTTATTCTTCCAGGAAAAATAATTTGTGTAAAAAACCAAACTTTAAACTAAAAATAACAAACAAACTCTGTTTAATATATATTTCTCGATTTTCCAGTGGCATTTTGGATGGTTGGTTTTTTCCGTGAAGTAACACTACAAAAATTGGTTTTACAGCTGATATCTGTTATCATTCTCAACTCAAAGGAAAAACCATTATTTCTTTTTCGATTTTAAAACAACAAGTATTAGGCGGGGAGCCCTCAATCCTGAAAGTGCACTTACACGGATTTCAAAATTTTTTATATTAAAAGATAGTTTATAGAAATACCAACAAATTAAGCCCGGTATGACGAGGCCTATCCTGGCACCAGTATTTTTTGAAATTTTTTGCATTATTAATAATTATTGATAATTTGCACTTATCGCGGATTTTAATTTTAACTAGCGAATATTATTGGAAATTTAATGTGCTTTCAGGAACAAATGGCATGACAGCTGCCATCCTGGCACCAATGTCTGTCATACCTTTTTTAAAATTTTGTCACTCATATGTTTTTAAAATAGGTATGACAGACATTGGTGCCAGGATGGCAGCTGTCATACCATTTTTTTCCTGAAAGCACATTAAATTTCCAATAATATGCGCTAGTTAAAATTAAAATCCGCGATAAGTACAAATTATCAATAATTATTAATAATGCAAAAAATTGCAAAAAATTCTGGTGCCAGGATAGGCCTCGTCATACCGGGCTTAATTTGTTGGTATTTCTATAAACTATCTTTTAATATAAAAAATTTTGAAATCCGTGTAAGTGCACTTTCAGGATTGAGGGCTCCCGGTGTATATGTATAATTATGATAAATTTAGAATTTTATTTTGCAATTAACAGGACAAAACAACAAAACAGAAGCACATTTCCCTATCATTCATGAGAAATACACGTCAATACACGCCAAATTTTAACCCTCTTAACCTGCCCCACAGCAGGATAAACTTTAACCCATTTTATTCTCCACGCTAGTGTCAAGTTTTAACCAAACATCAAGTTTTAATACACATTTTAACGCAATTCACTCACGGCCTAAGAGCTCAGTTCTGTTTCCACATATTGCATTATTGCGTCTGTTTGCTACGAAAATTTCAAAATAATGATGTTCGACAACTTCAGCATTCATAGGAAAGCAAAGCCGGATGTTCGGTTTTTTTTTTTCTTTTTAATGGAGCCAATGTTGTCGAGCATGTTCGTCCATGTGAACCTCCCTGTACGGGTACGGCTTTTGCATCAAGGAAGTAATGAAAAATTGAATACAAAAAAAGCAAACAACAAACACAATTATTGTCAAACTCAAAACGTACGACAAAGTTTAAAGTTGGCCAATTATTCCGTGAACCGTGAACGATTCAGATTCCATGTCCAAATCCGATTCCGTTGAATTGTGTTCATTTTTATGTACCTGCGTTTGTTCAATTTTTTGTCAGCTCTTCCGTCTCCGATTTCGTCACCATTGTGTTCAGGCAGTTATGAAGTTTTTTTTAATGAGGTTTGCCAGAGCTATGATAAAACTGGCCTTAAGGACATGCGGTGCGCTGAAAAGTGTTGCCTATAGTTCTCATTTTCAACAGTTTGGTTTGATTGATCAGGATATTGAAATGTGGGATGTAGCCTTTTTTTTTATAATGGACACAAAAAAGGAGATGCCGATGTTAATAGTTCTTAAGTTCCTGAATATTTTCCAGGGTCCATGTTCTGTAAGGGGCCAGTTATAGCGATCATTGAAATCCATCAGGAAAAATGTTTGAATGGATATTTAACTAAGTTTTCTTTTGATTACTAATGCAATTTATATACCAATCGACCGGAAAATACTTAAAGATTTTTTTTTTTTGAGAAAAAAATATAAGTTCGCAAACTTATTTTTCGTTAAAAATGCATTTTTCTATTTTCCGTACGGAAATTCGTTTTCCTGAACAGCTGATGGATTTTTGTCAAAAAATTAAACAAACCGTTCCAATGATTTGCGTTTCAATTTTGTACCATTTCAATGATCTGTGTTTCAACTTCTCACAGTTCCAATGATAGAATTACGGCAGGAAAAAAATTCCTGACAGAAATTTTCAATGATTGCTATAAACGCTCATCAGGAAAAAATTTCAGTTTCCTCCTGTTCCAATTTTTCCTGATGAAAACCAATGATCGCATTAAATTGCATTAGTAATCGAAAGAAAACTTAGTTAAATATCCATTCAAACATTTTTCCTGATGGATTTCAATGATCGCTATAACTGGCCCCTAAGCATGATAAAATATTTGATACAAATTTCTTAAAAGGAACTTCAGTTTGTTGAGCTGAGTTATTGATTGGCAAATTTGAAATCTTTTAAATTTTTTCAATGAGAAGCTGATGACATTTCCTTTACCTTAGCTGTGGTGAGTTTCGTTGACTTTAGCTGTGAGGATAGGGGAGAATCCGACAAATGTTATCGAATCACAACAATCCTCACGAGAAATAGTTACAAGGGCTTAATCAGGCTGAATGTTTCGAAGTTCGTTTATTGTTTTTACTCGAACTATAACTCATTTTTTATTTTTTGCGGAGGAAATAAACTTTTTAAGAATTATAATTGCACTATATTTTACTTTCCCTTCTTGTTTGCATAAATTTTTGTCGCCTGTGAGTTTTGAGGATAATTTTATAATCATTAATTTTGAATTTTTTAGAGCGGTTTAGTTCACTCAAAGTTGAAGTCACTTTTGGGACTTTTGAATTTCTTTGTATTCAGTCAAAGGTAGTTTTCAACTTTTAATTTTGAACTCTTGAGTTAATCAACTTTAGATGTTTTCTATTTTCAAAAATAGAAGAAGCTGAGAGTGAAAACAAGGATTGTCTCTATTTTTTCAAAAGTTGAAAATGAAAGTCTCAAAATTGAATTCAAATTTGAGTGAACAAAATCGCACTTTAACTGTCACTGCGAGTGGAAAACTGGAAATTGTAATTTTCACACAGGCTGTTTTCCCATCAAGTTATAGACACAGTTTATTTTCCAAAATAGAGAAACGTTGGAATATTGTGTTCCACCTTGAAACGAATGGGAAACTGTTCGACCAAGTTACAGATCCAGTTATGCCAAAAGTGAGAGCGTTCCCTTGCGAAGATAAAAAAAAAAAAAAAACGAAAACACCAACGACAACCATAGAGCAAAGCACTGAATTATTTCATTCTTTATTTTCACCAATGCTTGACTTGACACTTCTTCTTCTTGTTCTTTTTTTTTATTTGTGCATCAACGTCAATGAAATTTGTTTCTTTGCAAAAACATTAAAATAAATAAAATGGAACAATTCCATCACTTGCATAACTTAAACATCCATTCGTCGTGCAGAACTTGCCTCGAGAATCTCAACGACATGCATCATGATATATTTGCAATACCAGACTTTCAAGAGAAGTTCACAATTTGCACGCAGTTGCCTGTGGAACCAGGAGATGGTCTTCCCACCAGCCTATGTGAAACATGCCACGCCAAAATTGACGATTTCTATAATTTCAAACAAATGTGTATATTGACAACTAAACGCTTCCAAGAGTTTATAAGTTCAGAGCAAAAACCCACTGCTTTCGAATTGGAGATGGACCCGAATGACATACAAACTGATTCGATGATGTTTAAAAAGGAAGCCAATGGAGAACTAGAAGATCCAGTTGAGCCTAATGATGAACCATGTTTAGAATATTCTCTGCCAAATATAAAGACCCAAGATGATTCCTCATCACAGAATGACGAAGAAGATTCAGAAGAAGACCACTTGAGCATCAAACACAGCATAAGTGACGAAGAAAACGAAGACGAAGACTGCACCACTGAAGTTAAAACGAGAGCACGTCGCAAAACTAAAAAGCCCGCTGATTCCACAGTTGATCTGGAATGCAAAATTTGCAGTAAAGTCTTTAAGAAACCCGAAACTTATGCGGCCCACATGCGAGTTCATGACGGCCTTAAACCATTCCCGTGCACTCTGTGTGACGCGTCATATGCTCGACGAAGTCGCCTCAAAGGCCACATAAAAGCAAAACACGAAGGAAAGCCTCCGGACAGATATCCCTGCACCGAAGTCGGATGTGAGAGAACTTTCAGTTGCAAACAAAGTTATCGGAACCACATTAAGGATTTTCACCGCGGACCTGGTTCCAAAGGAAAACAACTATACATCTGCGAGGAATGCGGCAAGGTCCTTACGAGTTTGGCAACTCTGAAAAATCATCGCTATCTCCATACTGGGCAGCAACTTCCGCACGAGTGTCCTCAGTGCAAGAAGCGTTATATCACCAAACACAAACTGAAGGAGCACATGAATCGACATGCTGGCATTAGGAAATTCACCTGTCCGCATTGCGGTGCTAAGAAATCAACCAGAACCGAACTAAAAACTCACATAAACTATCATACCAAAGAGAAGACATATCCCTGTCAATTCTGCGATATGGTCTTCAACAGTATTGGCAATTTCAGCCGTCACAAGCGAATTGTTCATGAGGGTATTAAGGATTATTCATGTGCGTATTGTGATAAGTCCTTTGGCAAGGCTGAGACGAGAAAGCACCACGAAATGACTCACACCGGAGAGAAGCCCCACGAATGCGATGTATGTCACAAGAAATTCATACAAACTGTTGCTCTGAAGAAACATAGAAAAATTCATTTCAAGGGATTGCCGAGTGGAGAATGGGAGAAAGAGTAGTTTTTTCTGTTCGTTTATTGTCTTGGTTTACTGTCTTATGTTTGTACCTTAGATATATGATTTAATTATAATAAAATGCAAAAGTTTATTCCTTTTCTATTCGGTTGAGTTTTAATACTTAAGGTGGCGCTACCGTCCGGGGTGGACTTGGGCCTCAGCCAACACACCTCTCCAGCCATCTCCGTCCCTAGCTAACTATCTCCAGTTTCGCACGCCGAGTTGGTTGAGGTCATCTTCAACTTGCGCGCGCCACCTGAGCCTTGGTCTTCTTCTACTGCGTCGTTCCTCTGGGGTGGATTAGAAGACTACCGTGACCAAGCCATCTGAGTCTTTGGACCTGTACAGTGTCGCTGTACAGCCCGTACAGTTCGTGGTTAAATCTTCTCCATTCACCGTTTATTCAGACAGGATCGTAGATCTTCCGTAGAACTTTTCTCTCGAACCGGCCTAGGGTTCTCTCATCCCTTTTTGACAGGGTCCACGCTTCTGCACCATAAAGCAGGATGGGGATGATGAGGGTCTTATAGAGCGTCAACTTAGTTGTTCGGGAGAGGGCTTTACTACTCAATTGAATTCTTAGCCCGAAGAAACAGCGAATAGCAAGAGTTATTCTCCATGGGGTAAGCCTTGACGTGGCGGAGCGGCTTACGGTAACTACTACTACGATGCTTAGAGCTATGCGATCGCCAAACTTGTTTTCGCAGAAGGGCCTCCCATGGTCGACAGGTTGAAGCGGAGTAGGCTGTTACTACTAATTACCCCACAACGAAGGAGTGTTCCCACCAAGGCACTTCCCACGAGGGACGGCAGCGGATGAATTTCTTTTTTGGAATCAACGGTGGCGTCCTCAGTTCCAGTTAGGTCAAACTACTTGGTGAACACCTTTACGAGCTACTTCGACATATTTGAAGCCCAGGCCGTAAAAGGAGCGGTTTTTCCGGCTCTGTACTTGGAGTCACATCAAGTACCTGGTACTCCAGGTTGGGGGTGTACGTCGGGGTGACTTCCCGGTTACGTAGAAAAAGTTTAGTTGCGAAGCTACAAGAGGCCTCGGAAACGGACGGATACACTGATGACGACTCAAGCAAATGTATAAAGGACAACGAATTTCGGGTATGCACGTGGAATGTTAGGTCCCTTAATAGACCGCGTGCTGCCGAACAACAAGCGGAGACCCTCAACTGCTACAAAGCAGATATAACCGCTATCCAGGAAATGCGATGGGATGGACCGGGCAAAAGGAGGATGAAAAACTGCGACATCTACTATGGTGATTGTTACCGGGAGCAACAACAGCGACTCTTTGGATGCGGAATCTTCGTGGGAAGCAGACTCAGGCAAAAAGGACCAATAAGATTGTTCAGACGTTCACATATTACGGCAGAGAGGATCTTGTAGGCGATGTTAAGCAGACTGATTCCTCTGTAGTTGGCGCAGTTTAGAGGATCTCCTTTCTTCAGGGTCGGGCAAACAATGCTGAGGTACCATTCATCGGGCAGATGAGTTAGTGCCGGCTGCTTTGAAGAGTTCCGCAGATGCCGTCAGCTCCCGCGGCGTTGTTGTTTTTAAGCTTAGATATTGCTATCTTCACTTCTTCAAGGAATCTAACTGGGATCTTGAAAAAAACAGTAATGGACTTAAACTTGAATTTTGCTCCCAAAATCCCCTCAAGTTCTTAAGAACCAAACTGACAAGAGGGCAACTTAAAAGACTCAGCAACATGAACAACCCTAGTTTATTTGTATGACATTTGCCTGGCCAACAACCGTCAGATTCTACAATGGAACACAGAAGTAAATAACAACAAATCCTTAAGAATGGAACAGATTCAGAACTTCGTCAATTTTAATATAAATTCAACCTGCAGGGCATGTCTTGAAAATATAAATGAATTCAATTTTAAGTACAAAATAGACACCTTACCGGATTTAGAAATTAAGTTCACTGTTTGCACCTCGCTGTCCATAGAAAGCGATGATGGATTTCCCACAAATCTATGTGAACCTTGTCATTCAAAAATACATGAATTTTACGAATTCCGACAAATGTGCATTGCTTCCAGGAAGCGATTTCAGGAGTTCATGAGTTCAGGTACAAAAGCAGATACGTTGAAAGTAGACATAAAGAATGAACTATCAGATTTGGCAACAACGACGGCCATTGAAGCCACCGAGGAGGAAAGCAAAGGGGATGATGATTTGAAATCTGAAGATGAGTCTCCAGAAACAACTACCAATGACCACGTAACTAGCCCAGTCGAGTCATTATCCTTTGCAGATGAGGATGAGGACTCAGATGATGATAAGCCAGTTTCAAGGTTTGCAAGGAAAGATAGCTCCAAGTCAACAGAAACCACAAATCCAACCTTCGAATGTGAGAAATGTAACAAAAAGTTCAACAAAACAGAGGATTTGGAAGTCCATAAACGCAAACACCAAGGACTCAAACCATTCGCCTGTTCGCAATGCGACAAAGCTTACACTAAGAACGCTCGCCTGCAAGAACACATCAAAGCCGAACATGAACAATTTACAATAAAATGCTCCGAACCGGGATGCGACAAAGAATTCAAAACAAAACAAACACTTTATCAGCACGTCAAGAAATTGCACAGCAATCTGGATGATAAGAAAGGCAAGCAAGTTTTTATTTGCGAGGAATGTGGAAAAGTTCTGAAAGGCATAAGCACACTCAAGAATCATCGTTTCCTACATACCGGACAACCACGTCCGCACGCATGTCCACTATGCAACAAAAGATACATGACACGATGCAAGCTAAAAGATCACATGAACAGACATGCTGGCATTAAGAACTTTGAATGCCCCCATTGCGGAGCCAAGAAGTCATCGCGGACGGAGCTGAAGAACCACATAAATTATCACACGAAGGAGAAAACCTATCCGTGTGTGATTTGTAATATGGTATTCAATAATATTGTGAATTTTAGACGACACCAACGGGTTGTTCACGAGGGCATCAAGAATTATCCGTGTTCGTATTGTGATCAGTCATTTGGCAAGGCTGAGACTAGGAAGCACCATGAAATGACTCATACGGGAGAGAAGCCGCACGAATGTAAGATATGCCACAAGAAATTCATACAAATTGTTTCGCTCAAGAAACATCAAAAGGTCCATTTGAAGGCATTGGGAAATTGTTGAAAAATGGGCATTCACTTTAATTTATTCAATAAACGAATTGAAAACTACTTAAACTTTTTTTTTGTTGGCTGCTGCTACCTTAGTTTTCAGAATAAAAGGACAAGCAGATTGATTTAAATATTGAAACGAGGTCAATGCACCATCCCGTGCGCTTCAATTGGATGTAAGTTTAATGAGTGGATGACCCTTTTTTTTCTTTTCCGTCTCTTGGCGAAGCACAGTACGATCGATGGATGGAGAATGATATGTATTTTGGGATTATTGGCTTCTTCATTTAGGTTTTTTCGTTGCTCCAATGTTAAAGTGGGCGAAAAATCAAGCAACACTTGTTTCGAAGTCTGTTTCCGCAAAATATCCATTTCTTCGCCGATTGCAGGCGCCTATCCTGTGAAATTAAATTCTTAAAACCAACTAAACAAGGTGGCTCATATGATACGATGGTTCCCTTTCTGAATTCGAAGCAAGATTGTCAATAAATAGTTGTGGCTTCAATTCAAGAGTTGACTGTTACGGAAAACAGTTACTACCCTACTGAAGAGCTTGCAATACTTCCAATAGCATTAATTTGTTGGAAGTCTTCTCTGTTTTGCTGTGCAAAATCGGCATAATATTTTAGGTCTTGTCAATTCTTCACATGCAGGAATTGTTTGTCACACAGGCTTTCACTCATAGGAGCTGTCGCGCTTCTGTTGTAAATGCTGAATGTAACCTCCTTATTAACGCTGCCATTCTTACTTATCCAGCTCCTAATCCATGTAGGATTTCAGCCAGAGACACAGCAGTTTTCCTTCGGGATCGGTCCCTCGCTTGCGTTTTCCAGTCGTCCAAACCAAGCGCTCTGGCATGCACGTTACTTGGTCTTTGTACTACAGGTTCGGTCTTACTGGTCGTTTCGAACCTCGGGACTGCGAAGAGAAGACTATCTTGGCTGGAGGCGTTGTCAACCATTCGCTCCATGTGGTCGAGCCAATGTAGTCGTCTTTTTTGGCTTTCATGACTACATTCTCATCTTGGTACAGCTCGAACAGTTCGCGGTTGAACCTTCTTCTCCATTCGCCATCGTCGCATACGGGACCGAAAATCCTTCGAAGAATTTTTCTTTCAAAGGCGCCCGGTATCATTTGCCCTTTTTTACTTATCGTCCAGCACTTGGCGCCGTAGAGTATGACTGGTAAAATCAGTCTTGTATAGCAGACACTTTGTCTTTCGAGTGAGGAGAAGTAGCAGCGGTTCGCTAGGGTAATTCTTCGTCGGATCTCCACTATGTTCATGTTAGTGAACTCCTTAACTACCTCCAAAATGCTGCTACCAACAGTGACGTTTTGTCTTAGGCGATCGCGATGGACAGATGTTGTTTTGTTTGTTGATAGCACGTGCTTTGTTTTGTCGTCATTCACTTCAAGACCAACGAGCTTCGCCTTTTTTTTCAATGGCATTCTACTTCATTAGGAAACTTATTTCTTTCACAATTTAACTTGTCAAAAAGTCTGGTAGAAAAGACAAGTATTCGAAGTAGGGATACAGGATCTCAGTATATCCACCCGTTTCCGAGGCCGGTTGTTGCTTCGCAACTAAATGTTTTTCTGCGTACCCGGGAAGTATTTGATATAACTCCATTTGCGAGAGTAGGAAAATCCGCTTTTTTACGGCCTGGGCTTCAAATATGTCGAAGTAGCCCTATAAAGTTGTTCACCAAGAAGTTCGATCTAACTGGACTGAGTACGCCACCATTGAGTCTAAAAAAAAAGAATTCTTCCGCTACCGTCATTCCTTCAGTGCTTTGGAGGTAACACTCTTTCGTTGGGGGGTAATAAGTGGCAACAGCATACTTCGCTTCGACCATGGGAGGCCCTTCTGCGAACATTCTTTTTCGCAATGTCATAGCTTTAAGCTTCATAGGGTTAGTCAACGTAAGTCCTTCTGCCATACCAAGACTTACCCCATGGAGGGAGGAAGTTGAAGAGGACCTCAATCAACTTGGAGTGAAAAACTGGAGACAGCTAGCTAGAACCGAGCTGACTGGCGGCGACTGTTGGTTGAGGCCCAAGTCCACAAGGTCACCATAAGATACAGAATCTCGGGGACAATAATTGAAACACAAAAAGAAAGTAATACAAAACGGAAGTAGAGAAAGACAGGGCATAATTTTGGCACGAGAAGTGGTGGCGTTATTAGGTTTGACGGCTCAGCTGCATCGGACAATTTGTTTTCAAGAGCAGAGAAGAATGTCCTAGATAAAAGCATACAAGACTACATGAATACCAAATCTACTTTTTGAACTTACCCGAACAAACATTTCAATTTTGAAGGCAATTGCAATAGGTCTTGATCCAAAACATAGTGTTGATTGTTGCTAATGGATTTTCAATTTTAAACATTACACGTTTTTCGAGTCAAGAAAAGATTGGATTACTTGTCCGAAACTACTCTTAATCATTTTTATATTAAAAACTCAAACAATATTATTTTTTTTCTTTTTTTTTTGTAATTTTTTGCTTGTTATTTGTATGATGATGATTTTTGATGATGATGATGTTGCTGGTGCCGGCTCAGTTGGTGTTGATGGTGGCCACAACATGAAGTAACAATTTAGGCTACTTCAGTTTTTAAATTGTACTTGGCTTTGATATTATTGAGCTCCTCTTGCTTTTTGTCTACATCCAGACGTTTAAATGCCTTTGTTGATTGATAATACAAGACAACAAGATAACGATTACAAACATTGAATCCAGACAAATGGTCGCATGCGTTCTTGGCATCGAAGATGTCTTCGTAGACAACAAAGGCCGTACCACGCGTTTCGGGGGTATTTCCACTAAAATTAAAGCGTATTAACACACAAAACAACGATAATGTTGATTACTTACACTCTTATTTGACGAATTGCTCCAAATTTGCCAAAAATATCGTACATTTCATCAGAAGTTATCTTATATGGAAGATTTCTGATGTACAGCACCCGATTTACCTCTGGAGGCAGACGAATCTTGTTGTTTGAAAAAGAAATATAAAAATGTTAGTAAGGTGAATTATTTTGCTTGTTATTAAACTTACGTTGTTTCTTTTGTTCAACAACATCTTCAAAGATTTATTAAAATCTTTGTTTTAGTGGAGTTGTTTGCTTTTGTTCCCGGAATAATTGTTGAATTTTATGTGCGACCGTCTTTTGTGATTCGATTTGAAGAAAAAGAAATTTCGTGCCAGACAGAAAAAAAAAACAAGAAACAGCAAGAAGAAACCAACCAAAGCTTTTTTTGATGACAGGAGTGTGTTCAACAGGAAATTCCTGAAATGAAAACGTTCAGAATCGATAATGTATTTTTTAACTTTTGTTTATGAAAACATATTTGTTTGTTTATTTTTTATAATCAATTGAAGAAAAAGTTCAAATTACTTCTTAGGCCATCTGCGAATTGGATGAATTTGGTTAAAAATAGTGATTAAATTTAACCACTACTGTCATATTTTAGCTTGCTCCGCAGCTAGTCTACTTTTAACACATTTTATTGAATGCGAACTGTCAAAATTTAACCAAACGTCAAGTTCTAACCACTTTTTAACTCAATTCGCTCACGGGCTTATTTGAAATCAGAGTTTTAAGAAAGTACTCTCACATAAATGTATTTCAAGGCTTATACGAGGGTTAAGTCTGAACCACGGATCAAGGAAAGAAAAATCAAAACGTATGTGGCTTTTCTTACAACCCAAGAATTGATCCGTGACGTAAAAGTGGCAATTTTATTCCCCCTTAGGTTAGGTTAGGTTAAAGTGGCTGTCATGGATGTTAAGAGACACACTTAGGCCAATCAAAGGCCCATTGCGATACCACATGAATCTAAGAAGGCTTTTCTTCGGAAGCTCATTGAAACCAATTAGAGTTCCTTACGAAACGTAGAAGATTAATTATATTAATGTGTTCGAGATCGTTTAGATCATTGTAGAAGTATTCCCCTAAGTGAATCCTACGTTTATGAGCAAGAGCAGGACAGGTGCAGAGGAGATGAAGAACTGTTTCCTCCTCCTCCTCATCCATACAGCTTCTGTAGAAGTCATTAGAAAATACGCCCAGTCGCGCAGCGTGTCTTCCAATTAGACAGTGTCCGGTAATAACACCAATTAAGGAGCTTATATGCAGTCTGCTTAGAGATATCAGGCATCTGGATCTTTTTAAGTCCAAATTTGGCCAAATGTTTTTCGTTTCCTGACAGGTGGTTATGTTATGTTTTTCCCCCTTAAACGTAGGGGAGGAGGGGGCGGTTGTGGACAAATTTTATTAAATCTTTAATATTTGTCTACAGAAAAGACTTTAAATCAACACTTTTTACCAGCTTATAAACTAAGGCTTCCCCTAAATTGTCCCTAAACATAAACTTGATAAGACTTCAAGTTTTAAGGTTTTCCATAATTCAATCAGCAAGCTTTTTCTGTCCATATGCCCCCCACCAAGGGGTGGATAAGGACACGGACCAAAATTAATGGGGCGGAAGTGGACAGCTACAAAAATAACCGATAAATAATTAAAAACTATCACAAGATATTTAAAAAAGATTTTTTTTAATATTCCAAAATAAAAACTTCTTATTTTAATTCACAAAAGTATAAAAAAACATTTAATAAAAGTGTGTCCACATAGTGTGTCCACATTCACCCCGCAAGCACTTTTTGTAAAGTAATACATTTATTTCTTAGAAAACCCTCTATTTTAAAAAAAACAATTTTCACTATGTTATCAAGACACTTCGATAATATAAAAAACACTTACCTGCATTTATTTCTGCTTTGTTTTTAAAAAATATCTGCGAATTTCTGAGGGAGAATAATTTTACTTTTAGAGTGAAAATCACGAATGAACCTGTAACAATTTTTACACAAGACTGACAGATTTGAAAACTTTAAGGTCCATTCACAATTGAAAAAGGCAATGGATGGCATCGTTGCCATATTCAAATTTTCAACGAGTGGACTTGAAATGCCGATGTCCTCATCCGCCCCTGTCCACTTCCACCCCTTCCTCCCCTATGTATTCCTTTCACAAAGAAATTTAATTTTTTTTTCTCGAAGGATTGATTTCTCTCAAATCTCTTTTTGGAGATTTACTCTTACTACGAGTTTGACATTTCTGCGTTTTCTTTTGTTGTAATTATCATGTACAAAACTATTTAACAGCTGACCAGTCAACACAGACAGACATTCAAAAAAGGGATTGATTCGTTTTTGCACATTTCTTACACGCCAAAAAACATTGAATTTTAGTAGCAATTCTTCTTGGTTGCAAGAAAAGCCACAGTAGATTTCTTCACTTTTAAATGAATACTATAGATTCGACAGTGTCAACATATTATATCCACATTCAGGGCAACAATCACATACTTTGGAACTGAAGAAATTTCTTTTGTTATCTCCTTAAATCACGGTTACTCTCGATTGTACTTTATCCCAAGATATCTCATGCAAACGGTATGCGTTGAATTTCTTCGGAGAGAATCTCAAACCAGCAGGAGAACAACCTCAAAGCAAAATGTCTCAGATTTGGAGGAAATCGGAGAATAGTCCGTTGGTACGGAAGTGCGAGAAAGCGATGCGATGCGAAAAGCGTTTGTATGCGAGAAAAATATTTACATTATGAGCGTGCGTACAGTGAAGCGATATCTTGCTCGCATAGCAACTCGCTTCAAAACTCTTCGGACCAGTTTTTAAGCGATTTGGAGCAAGTTAAAACGACTATGTATGTTTGTTTTGAATTTGATTGTGATGTTGAAAAATAGAAAACTAATTTATTTCAGCACTTGTGTTGTGTGTTTACAAATTTGTTTACAATTTCGTTTAAAAATTCCTTTTCTGATTATGATATGAATCCATTTTATTAACACTTCTAGCCGCGAAACATCGCTTTTACTGTGTGCACTATCTCGCATCTAATAACGCTTTGCATCGCTTCTCGTTTCTCTTCTCGCTTTGCTTAACGCATCCCTTCTCGCTTCGTTTTTCGCATCGCTTATCGCACCGCTTCTAGCATCGATTCTCGCTTCGCTTATCGCATCGCTTCTCGCTTCTCGCTTCGCTTTTCGAATTGCTTCTAGCTTCGCTTATCGCATCGCTTTTAGCTTCCGTATTCGCATCGGTTCTCGAATCGCTTATCGCATCGCTTTTCGCATAGCTTATCGCTTCGCTTCTCGCATCGCTACTCGCTTGGTGTATCGCATCGCTGCTCGCTTTGTTTATCGCATCGCTGCTCGCTTTGCTCATCGCATTGCTTCTCGCTTCGCTTTTCGCATCGCTTCTCGCATCGCTTTTCGCATCGTTTCTCGCATCGCTTCTCGCATCTATTCTCGCTTCACTTATCGTATCGCTCTATCGCATTGCTTTTCACATCACTTCTCTTCTCGCATCGCATCTAGCATCGCTTCTCGCATCTATTCCCGCTTCACTTATCGTATCGCTTCTCGCATCGATTCTATCGTATCACTTCTCGCATCGCTTATCGCATCGCTTCTCGCATCGATTCTCGCATCGATTCTCGCTTCACTTATCGTATAGCTTCTCGCTTTGCTTCTTGCATCGCTTCTCGCATCGATTCTCGCTTCGCTTATCGTATCGCTTCTCACTTCGCTTATTGCATCGCTTCTCGCATCGCTTTCTCGCACCACCGACCGTACGCGCAGCCAAAAATCTCCTTTGCACTACAATTCATGGTAGGAGACAGCGCGGCATGAACCAAATTTGGAAGGATGACGTAGACCAGGACGTCTAAGGACTTGGGTTACGGAACTGGATGGCGTCGGCCAACAATTGGGAGATATGGAAGAACTTGCTGAAGGAGGCCCGGACCGGATCCCGGTTGTGGCGTAGATGAAGGAGGAAGCTTCATTGGCCACACCGACGACCAGCTGTAAAGTTACCTCAAAGCAAAATGCCTCCGATATGGGGGAAATCGGAGAAAATTCCGCTCCGAAGGTAACCTCGATAGGGCTGAGCAAAAAGTGCGAGCAAACCCTTTTGTCTGTCTTAAAAAAAAAACACGCTTTTACTCCACCAACTTAGACGTTTATTTCCTTTTTTGTGTGTAAAAGTGATAGTAAGTAATTAATATGAAACATTTTAAATTTGAATCTTAACTCTTAATGCATGTAGAAAGTATGTTTTATTAAAGTTTAAATTGGCATTAAATATCTACCAATATGTAATATGTAGATTCATTTAAGAACAAAGCTGCGCTTTTAATTACATCAAAGCCCAAAATATATTACAATGAGAAGAGTATTCAATGATAGATATGAATGTCACAAGGTTTTTGCTTTATGAATAAATTAAGAAAATATTTTATTAAAATGGAAGATTAAAAATTTGGAATATTTTATAATATTTATATGCAAGTGTATATTGTTTTATGTAAATTAACTTTCCCTCAGTGTTTGTCGAACTGATTCGGGCTGGAAAAGATGGAACAAAATTTAGTTTGACACATGTTGCCAGCAATAAATGAAAAGACAACTCACTGTTCTGAACCAAAATGAATCGGCCTTAAACATCAGACGATAAGTAAGCGACATTTTGGAAGCTGGAGCAATTCCATGCATGTGCAAGTGTTTGACACTTATCATCGGTGGCCAATGGAATCCGTAGAGGGAATCTTTCGTATCAACTCCCATGTTAGTCAAATGATCTGTCAAGGACTTCTCCATCAGGTCAACTAGAATGCGTTTAATAATGGGGTGTGAGTATATAATATTTATTTTACATGTAAGGCCGTGTGCGAATTCAGTTAAAACTTGAAGTTTGGTTAAATTTTGACACTTCGCATTGAATAAAACGGCCTAAGGCCGTGTGCGAATTGGATGAATTGTGGTTAAAAATGGCTGAATTTTTAACCACTACTGTCATATTTTAGCCTGCTCCGCAGCGAGTCTAATTTTAACACATTTTATTCAATGTCAATGTCAAGTTCTAATCACTTTTTAACTGAATTCGCACACGGCCTAAAATTTAAATTCGTTGTTTAAAACATAACCGTCACATATTCTTTGGGCCTGAACTCTCCCATTTTCGGCTCATAAAAACATCGCATAGACTACACACTTGTTCTAGATACATAATGTATATTATATTCATGTATATTTTTCTACTCACTGCAACAATTTTTATCTATTTTTTCTTGATTCTTAATCAAATTTTATTGAATCGTACCTATTAAATGTAATTGAAATAAACTTACTCAAATCAATGTGCTCCTTTCGCAATGTCTTGGCACTTTCATAGTGGACTTTGGATACGGCTAGGAAATGATTTTCCGCAGCAGGTTTTATGTCCCTAAAAATCACTATCTTGTCGTTCTCGTACTCGATATTGGTGTCTGGTGATTTGCCAGCAATTATATCACAAAAAACACACCTGCTCATTTTGGTTGCTAGTAGGTTGTTTTTCTTAAGCGTATAACAAATTCAGGGTTTAATTGCTCGAGGAAAAAAGTGTTGTGATAACAAAACGTCCACCCAAACTCTTCTCAGCTGAGCTGTATGATGATGAAGAAGATGAACTATGAAGTAATTCTGTACACTAGACTTCAAATGACTGATAGCAGCAAAAATGTATACTTTGCAGATTTTTCTATGAAAAACATAGAATTGGATGTATTCAGTACGAAGGTAGTATATTCCGTTGCTTCCCTTCGTGGTGACGATTCTTTTTAGATATGGTTCGGACATGTTTAACGAAGGGGAGGTAGGGAAGAAATGTGAGGAGTTTACGTCGTTTGGTGTCGAAGAATTCCAAACTTTACAGATATTTCAAAGCTTTCAAACTTATCTTACAAATTCACAATAGTGAAGGGCAAGTATCGTAAAGAAGGCACATTATTTATCGCCCGTTTCAATTTCAATCTCACATTATACAAAATTATTGTGAAAATGTCTCTAAAATATAATAACAAAAATGCAAAGAAAAATTTACGTACTTCCACAAGTACTAGCGACATCACTGGTTCTGCACACTCGATGCAAATGTCAAAAAAATGACCGCTGCTGTTGACATTTGCTTGACAGTGGGTGTAGTAGAAAAATATACGATAAGCCCTCAAAGTTTTTGCCTTGATCAAAATTTAACTTTTAATTAATAAAATCTATTAAAAAGTTCAATTTAAATGTATCACAAAACAAAGTAAATAAATATTAGTGTTAATTCCCCCGATTAAAATGAATGAACTTAAAGCACCTTCCCTGCAATCGCTGTTGGAATCCGATCGTGGTTCAACCGATAGCTTATTAGCTGAATCCTTGCAATTAGATATCGAAGACGTAAGTGAAAATGAATTAAACAATTAAAATATACAAAATTTAATCTATTGTGCATAGTTAGACGATGTGGAGTATTCTATTCCGCCGATGGGAGCACTTCCAACTTTGGAAAGTGTTTTGAGTGAATTCGATGGCGATTCCGATATAGCATCGACAAATACAATTCCAGCACCCACACCAACACCTTCAATGGGTGGCGATGAAGCTACACGAGGTGGAGGCTCCATATTGCGTCATGTTCTTTTGCAGGGGGTGTCATCTCAAACATCATCTGCTGCGGTGAGTTGATATCCTGTAATTGGCATACAATAAAACCAATTAAATTTGTTTCTCTCCAAAAGGATCGAGTGCATGCTGGGATGGCAACAGCGTGTACAGTATCCCAATTAATTGCTGTTGGCACGTCCCACGGGCATATTCTTAACTTTGACAACACACAAACCCTACGATGGGCTCACCAAGACAAAAGCTCTCAAGGCGCTGTGACTGCCCTCGATTACAACCAAGACTGTTCTCGATTATTAGCAGGTTTTGCACGAGGACTAGTTGTCATGATGGATACTCATTCTGGTGATGTTCTGAGGAGTCTCTTCGATTCCATCACTCCAAATACCGGAGTCTTGCATGTCAAATGGACCAGCCGGCCGGCGCTCGCGTTATGCTCCGATTCCGGCGGTTCGGTTTGGTCACTCAGTTTTACCCGAAAGCTGGGAATCAGGGGCTGTGCATCACGATGTTTGTTTAGCGGTGCTCGCGGCGAAGTTTGCGCCTTTGAACCACTCATCACCGATACCGATGTGCAACACGATTTGGATCAGTATTCGATAGTGGCGCTGGCGACTTTATCGAAATATTTCATTGTCACAATTCGTCCGCGATTGAGAGTCATCAAGTTTCACACGCTAACTGGTCCGCCAGATTGTTTGCCTCTGCTGGCTTGGCAAATGGTTCTTATTCAAGCTGCCGATTCGTCACGAACCATTGATCCTGTCATTGTCGTAGCCAGAGGCAACCAGTTATTCTTCCATCAGCTATTCATCAACAGCGGCCGGATAAATTTATTGTTCCTACGTCACGTGCAGCTAGCATGCAATCTCTTGGCTGTCCACTGGCTTGGGCCGAAGTCGGTCGCTTGCTTAGACACATCCGAAATTCTTCATCTTATCGATGTTCGTTCGAGCAAAGAAAATGAATGTCTTGATGTTGCAAGTGCAGGGTTAGTTTACGGATCGGCTCAGTTTAAGGGACTTGCTACGGGTGGAAATGTGTCGCCAGCTCTGGCCTTAGCCGGGAGCTACGCCTGTTACAACACTGTTGTCTCCCGAGGCACTCAACTGTATGTACTGGGAGCTAGATCGATGCACATGATCACAGTCCGAACATGGAGCGAGCGAATATCTTACCTCGTAAAAAATCAACGCTGGACAGAGGCATGTGATTTGGCTATTGAGTGTTATAAAGCTGCCGGAGATCGGCCACGGAAAAAAATTCAAGCAAAAGAGCGGGCAATAGTTCTATTTCGGGAGTATATCGCCGGTTCGAGTCGTGCTCCCGAATATTGTCTGGGCTCCATTATCAACTGCCTAATTGAGGTGAACGAATTGGATCTGTTATGGGACGAGCTCTGGGATAGACTTCATTCGACTGGCCTTTTCTTAACCCTCATCACAGAACACATTGAAAAGGATACGATCAAACGAGTGAATCCCATCATATCCCAGGCTCTGGTAGACTTTTGGATAAACCTTTCGCCTCAAAAACTTGAAGAGATCGTTCTTAAACTAGACTGGACTTGCCTAGATCTCGACCAAGTGCTCAAAGCTGTCAAAAAGAAAAAGCTTTTCAGAGCTCAGATGTACCTGAATACACGAGCTCTAGGTGATTACACAGTTTCACTCACCGAATTAATTCCACAGATTCACAAGGAGGACGCTCACTTAGGCAACAGTCTTTTGGTGTATATTTCGAGTTGTTTAGCTGGCCGAGGCTATCCGCATGGAGATATTCCACCAGAACTAGTTCCACAGGTTAAACACGAAGTTCTGCGCTGCTTGGCTTCGTTGCACTCTTCGACGAGTGAACCGGACGAATTGCCTTATCCCTATTTAAGAGCTCTGCTTAAGTTCGATACACGCGAAACTTTGAATGTGATTTCATTGGCTTTTCAAGAAAAGGAATTCAACGGCGAGTTGGGATTTTCACACCGCAAGAGGATTATTAATATTCTTTTGGAGGTTATGACACCAGAAAATGCAACGGTAAGTTTGTATTCAATGTGAATGTGAAACATCTAAACGTTAATTTCATTTTAGTGGTCTGAAATCGGTTGTCTTCTGAACTTCATAAGCCAACAAATCTCGGCGAATTGCTTGCCAGCCGATTCCGCCCTAATCGACAAAGTCATCAATTATCTCGCAATGGAAGAAATCACCGGTGAAACTGCCAGACAGCATTCTGAACGCGAAAGCGCTTGGCACGAGTTGTTGTCTTCCAACTTCCTGCAGCACATATCCGACGAGGAGCAATTGCGAATGGCGCGAAAAGCCAATTGCTTCTGTGTTGTCGAATATCTGCTCGAACGACTCAAAATCTACGACCAAATCCTCGAGTGCTACTTGAACACCCCGCTGCGGCATGACTCAATGTTTGCCTATATTGAAATGCACGCCAAGAATCCCGAGCGGAAAATCTACAACCAATTGTTGACTCACTTTACTCGTCTTCTCTCCATTGACTCGGAAAGAACAACTCGAATTGTAGCCGACTATTTTAGTAATAACATTGCTGAGCTGATCGCTACGACACGAAGCGACAATCAACTTCTCTTTGCATTCCTCAAAGACCTCCATCGGCTGTCGGTGCCACTGAACAGTGTGAATAGCGAAACTCTTCTGGAATTGCTGTGCATCAACGAGCCACAGAGTGTTGATAACTTCCTAGAAAACTGTGATGCCTATCGAATAGAGACCGCTCTAGAAATCGTCCAAAAACACCATCTCACTTCGGCTTGCATTATGCTCTACGAAAAACAGGGTGACTACCAAATGGCATTTAATATGTCCCTCGATCTGCTGGAAGAAGCCAACGAAACCAATGCCGAAGCATGTGCCTTGCAGGTGAGTTCATTATGTGTTCGAGCGTCGCAAGTCCTATCGATGCAGGAACGCGAGGAATACTGGTTCAAATTACTCAAACTGATTCTCTCACGGGAATATCTCAAATCGATTACGAAAAACATGCTCCACGAAGCTAGTCAACATGTCGATCTGTCACGACTCGTCCAATTGGTCATGAACACCGGCACAGTGTCTGGTAACATTGGCGACATCAAGGACCTGCTGATGGGGATGCTCTCAAATTCCCGATACGAAACCCATGCCATGGCGACAACGGCGAAAATTCTCGGCACCGATTTGCACAGTAAATTTGTGAAGAGACAAAAAGAGGCACACCGTGGCTTGTGGGTGACGTTCGTCAAGTGTGTCATATGTCGCCAGAGACTGTACAACCAAACCGATGTTCTGGTCCTCGGGCAGTGTGGACATTCAATGCATGTGCGATGCATTGAACACAAAGAAAACGAATTTGACGATGGAACTAGCTGCGGCAGTCAGCATAGTGATGAAATCGAAGATGAGGATAGAAAATTCAAGTGTGCACGGTGTGGATGTGAGATTCCCGAATCGGAACCAGTTGAACTGTCACAGCCGGCAGTTAAACTAATCGAGTGCAATCGGAGTAGAGAGAATGTCGAACTGGGTGTTTTGCAGCTCAAAGCACCGCCTAGGAAATTTTGAAAATCATTTCGGCTGTTTAGGTTTTCAAATTGAAATTGTACGACGACGCGACGATGCAGGCAAGAAGGTTTGCTTTCCATTTCTATTGAAATACTATTTGTGTAAGATTTTCTCCTTTTTTTCTGTATGTCGTTTATGCATGATTTTTGTCAGGAAACTATAAAAAATGTGATTATTTAGTTTTTTTTTGCGTAAGATAAGATAAAGTTATGAGAAAATGGAATCTTTGTTTCCATAAGTTCCAACTAATGTTTTCGTATTATTATGTTGCTAATATAAAATATACAAATGATACAAATTAGTAGACAAGTGACTGGTTATTTGAACTATTGAAATGTTCGTCCACACACTAGTGACAAAGTTTAACGACGCTAGACTAAAGGATCTGCACAGCAACCTGGCGATCTCCGGATGGTCGAACCACCAACCAAATCGACCATGTGCTAATCGGCGCAAGGCACGCATCTAACATCCGACACTTTTTGGTAGTGGCTAAGTTTAGAGCTCGAATATCAAACGACAAAAAAACACGAAGTTCAACATCGGTTGCCTTAGCACATTGGAGAATGCCAGAGACTACAGTGAGCGCCTGAGCGAGCGACTCTCCGCCGTCCCCCCAAATACCACAGACGTCAACACATTGTGGAACCAACATCGCTAAATAATTACAAATGTAGCCGAGACCACTATAGCTTACCAGCCACCCTGAAAAAGTACCCCTGGTATGATGATGAATGCGCTTTATTGCAAAGAGAGACGGAAATGCACGTTTGCAGATGCTGCAACGGAAAACAAGAGCAGCAAGAGAAGAGTACCGAACAAAAAGTAGAAATCAGAAAAAGACCCTGCGAAGGAAGAAAAGAGCATCCGCAGTTTCTCAGCTCAAAGATCTAGAAGAGTCTCGGGGAAAGAACAACACCCGACGTTTCTTTAAAAGGTCGAAGCAATTACCTTCTGGTTTCAGAACCCGGACAGTGGCTCTTCGAAATAATGAAGGAAACCTGGTCACCGAAGCACAGAGAATTGTAGATGCTTTCAAGCAGTACTTACAACACTTGCTGAATGCGCAAAATATCAAGCAAGCCAATGACGAAAGAGAAGCGAGACCAGTCAACGAATACCCAGTCCCAGCCCCCAGCACAGAAGATGTGGTCATCCAATAGCTAAAAAATAAAAAGTCCGCCGGGTCGAATGGCATACCTTCGGAACTCTTTAAACATGGAGGAGGTGTTTTGATGAACCGCATGCACCAGATCATCACCAAAGTGTGGGAGGAAGAATGCATGCCCACTGACTGGTCGATAAGCTCAATATTCCCCATCTACAAAAAAGGCGATCCTGCTTAATGTTGCATACAAAATCCTATCCAACGTACTGTGTGAGTGTCTTAAACAGTTCTGCAGCACAATAATCGGCACGTACCAGTGTGGCTTTAGGCCAGGCAGAACAGCGATAGACCAAATATTCACTCTGAGGCAGATCCTGGAAAAGACCAACGAATTTTAAGTCGAAACCCACCATCACCACCAAGAGAGCTTATGATGGCGATCCCGAACAAACTGATCCAGCAGTGCCGCATGACGCTAAACAATTCGCAGTGCAGTTTGCAAATGAGTAACAGCTCATCCGAGTTTTTTCAAACATGCGCAGGTTTTCGGAGATGCGTTGTCATGTGATTTCTTCAACGTAGTCCTGAGCAGATAGTGCGTAAGGCGTGAGCACGGTAAACACTATTTTCAACAAATCCACCCATCTCCTAGGCTATGCGGACGACATAGATATCATCGTTATATCCCAGAGAGCTGTGCTAGAGACCTTCACCAGCGATTGAAGAACAGGCGAAGCTAGTTGGTCTTGAAGTGAATGAGGACAAAACAATGTACATGCTATCAAAAAACAAAGCAACATCTGTCCACCGCCTAGAACAAAACGTCACTTTTGGTAGCAGCAATTTCGTGGTAGTTAAGGAGTTCACCTACCTTGGAACAAACATCAATCCCTCAAACGACACCTTATTGGAGATCCAACGAAGAATTACCCTAGCGAAGCGCTTTTACTTCGGTTTGGCAAAACAACCGGGTTCAAAACTCCTGACTCAAAAGACAAAGGCGCAAAATTATAGTCGCTAATGAACAACTTTAGTATGATACTAAGCTTAAAATGACGTTTGAGTCATATCTGAAACGTCATTTTAAGCTAGTATCACACTAAAGTTGTTCATTAGCGGACTATAATTTTGCGCCAAAGTGTCTGCTATACAAGACTTTGATTTTACCAGTTGTACTCTACGGCGCCGAGTGTTGGACGATAAGTAAAAAAGGGGAATTCTTACTGGGCACTTTCAAAAGAAAAAATTTTTCACGGATTTTCGGTCCCGTATGCGACCATAGCGAATGGAGAAGAAGGTTCAGCCGTGAATTGTACGAGCTGTACCAAGATGCGGATGTAGCTCGGCCAAATCGAGCGAATGGACGACAACGCTCCAACCAAGAATGTCTTCCCATAGCAGCCCCCAGGTTCGAGACGACAAGGAAGATCGAATCCACACTACAAGGACCAAGTGACTGCGGATGCCAGATCGCTTGGTTTTGGTGACTAGGGAGTGCATGCGAGAGACCGTTCCCGATGGAAGGCTGCAGTGTCTCAGGCTGAGATCCATCATGGATTGGGAGCCAGTTAAGTAAGTAAGTAAGTAAGTTGCTCCATTCTGAGCAGAAGAACGCGAAATGAACAATATTCGACGTTCCTAGGTATCAATTACATTCTATAGTCAATTTATTAGTCGAGTAACATAAACTTAAACTTAAACAGTAAACAAAAGTCATTAATTTATCTTACTTCCGAAGGAACGTTCTTCGAGTTATACAAACTGCTGTAGTACGTCATAAATTCATAGCATTGTTCACCTAGTTAGAAAGAAGACGGATTAGAATGACATGCAATTCGGATCAAATGTTTGCTATACTTTTCAGAAAATCAGCAGATCCACGCTGACGAATGTTTCGTGTTTGGAAATACGTAAACACCGTGTGGAAGACCAAATCATCTTTAGTCTTCTGGGCTGCTTCGAGGTATTTACGAGCGGAAATCGTTTCCCCATCGGGCAAGCTCATTGCCAATCGCAGAGCGTCAACGACTTTGCCTTGTCCAAGTAATACTTCAATAATTATCTGAAAAAAAAAAACAATAACTTGGAAGACAGAGAACGAAAGAAGAACTCACCTCGTTGGCTTTGATTTTGCTGAGCATGTCAAGAGCAATCTGGGATATTGCAGGGTTTAGATTCGAATAGGAAAGTAAGAAACAAGCAATCGGCTTGGACTCCATCAACAAAGAGAATTCAACTAATCGCCGGAGTGTATCGAAATTACGATTTCGTATCAACTCGGTGATGATCATTTTGCTGAGATCTTCCTGCGCAGCAATATTGTGTTTGCTCAGAGATTGCAAGTAAAGAATCAATACAGTCTCGGTGTATGGACGTTCAGCAATGAGACTAAACACGGAATTGTACATGTCACTTTGATCGATAAGGACCCGCGGCGGAGCTGGTAGTTTGGGCAGGGTTTTGACGGTTGATGGTTGAGCGGTTTGAGTTTGCAGTTGCAATTGCACCCAAGATCTTGAAAGGAATGAGTTTAAAGTAAGGTTTCATTTGAGCTAAGCTTTCAACCTACTCGTAAACTTTGTTGATTTTGTGGAAAATGTTCTCCAAGATGGGCAAGAGTGTTCCATGGTACTGTTCGTCTAGTAATTGCTTGAGAACTTTGAGTAGAATTGGTTTGCCGCATGTCCGTTGGAGTAGAAATTCGACGAGGCGCACTCGATCGGTGATGAGCGAGCACAGTGGCTCGATTTTCAAGTAAAGATACCACATGCATCCAAGCTTGGCGTCGATCACAATGTTGGGTTGGAACAGCACCCAATTGGTAGAATCTTAAGGAAAAGCAAAAATTGCTTGAAGTGTTAGGAGACGTAAGAACTACTCACATAGAGCGCATTGCATGGTCTTTTCGTCCAAGGAAATTCCTGGTACTTTCAATGCAAATGGTCGAATCGATCGACCAAGCGTCACTGGAGCGTGATAAGTGATCCCGTCGTAAGTCTCGCCACTCAAAGCAATATCAAATAGCAACGAAGTCGAAGAAGCCTGATGATGTACTACAATCAAGTTGTCTACTGTGTTTATTGCGAAACGCCCACTATGTCCCAGACGTAAGACATGACACTTTCTCGGAGCCAAGCCAGGGCCATTCAACAAATAAACCTCGACTTCCATCATGCCATTTGGGTTAGGTTGCAGTATGAGAACAGCTTGGGTTCCATACACTTGACTGAGAGTGACCTTACTCTCGGCAACTTCTCGACTAGGACTTCCCACTGAAACAAAGTGTAGATTTGATTAACTCAGCCAACTTCTGATATAATTCAAACTTACAATCCAGTTTCGAAAGCTTCGTGATGGTCTTTTGTTTTATAATAATCGGAATCAGAGTGTTGCTATCAGACGAGCAAACTAAAGCAATATTACCCTCTGAACACCAAGCAAACCATTTAACAGCCATTGCCAGGGCTTTGACCAATTTCACTTGTCGTTTTTCGACTACTACCGTATAGATTTCCACCCCTGTGCTCGATATAAGAGCACACTCACGAGTGTGCACCCAAACGAATCCATAGATGAATGAGTTTTTTGTTTGATGAGTTATGATGGTATCTAGTTGAGGCTGATCGCCTTGGAAGCATATAAACTCGACAGAATTATCACGTCGTTGAACAGCAAGCACTTGATTGTCTGGCGAGAATTTAATTGACCGAATTGTTCCTCGATCGTTCATACAAAATGATATAACCGACGATTCGGTGGGTCCTTTGACGACGACTCCCGTGGTGCCATTGGAACGTATTGCGAAAATCTGGTGGGCAATGAAAATGTTGATTTGCGATGTAACTGGGATGTAATCTGCAATTTACCTGTTTATTGGATTCGTCGAAGAAAACATTTGTGAGTTGGCTAACTGAATCGAATCTTATTGGATTTTTTGATAGTTCTATGTAATGGAGGGAGGTTTCCATCTCGTGATGTTTGATAATTTTAATTGAACGATTATAATAAAGAAACACGCAAAAACTTTTAATTTTTATCTCTACAACGACATCAAACAGAAAACAACACACTGGAAAAAAAACAACAAAAGGAAACCATCTGGTTTTGACATATGAATGCATTCAGGTTGATTATAGGAATGCAATTTGCAGAAATACAGGGCCGTGTGCAAAATTTCTTTTTTTGAGTCCTACCCTTTGTATATGGATTTACCTAGTACTATCAAGAATGGTTTTTTAGCAAGCAAGCAGAGAACACACATTACAAACTAATGTAAAAAACTGTCAAACCAAGCAGAAAACCATTCTTGATATTACCTGGTAAATCCATATACAAAGGTCCTACCACACAGGTCTCGTTAACAAGATGGAAACTTAAGCCCCTTTTAGACGGTCAGTTCAGTCTCAGTTTCAGTTGCACAATCAGGGGCCGAATTACGGCATCCGTTATCGAATTATACGGTACTGAATTGTGAGTGTTTGTGTGCTTTTGGCATTGCCTCTCACGTTATCGAGTTCAGTATCGAGCTTCTAGTACAAAAATTTGAAATTCTCTGCTCAGCTATCGAGCTTAATTTCATTCGACACACAAACAGCTCACTGATGGGAGGAAATTTCTAAGAAAAAAATTAAATTTTACTTATTTAGAGAACTTGAGTTATTTTATTATAACATTCTTTGCCAATAATCTATTTAGGTCGAGTTATTCTGCTCCAAACCTTCATCAATATCATCTTCTTAACATTCAAACTTTGTTTTTTTTTTCAAAAAATAAAATTCATGAAACAAAATTAATATTTTTGCCTTCATTTTTTCACTCAAGTTTTGTTTTTTATTTGTAAAACCTCTCAAAATTTCTTCAAAATAATCGAGACTCGATAAAAACTACTACAATTTTATATTCTCAAACGATACGAGACCTATCGAGTGCCATAATCCCAATGGGGTTACTCGTTCGTTCGATAACGGATGAAACTCACTCACTCGATAGCGGAAGCGACAATTCGGCCCCAGATTTTTGCAAAAGAAGAAGAATAGGCGTGTTTTTTTGGCATCGCTATCTGCAGCCAAATTCGATTTCCCAAAAAAACGTATCCGCAGTTGACCATCCGCAGCTGTTTTATTTTATTTTTAAGTTGGTATTTGGTTTTTCTTTCGGATAAGTTTTTGACATTTTGGGGGTATGTTCGTAGATTGGCTCCGTCGTCGTTCAATAAACAAATAAATAAAACAATAATAAATGTTCAGACAAATGTCAAACAGAGAAGTGTTTTTGAAAGTGCATGTGCTTGTACCTATGTGTGAATTTTGATAAAAATCGAGATTCAGATTTTTGATTCTCGAATCCATTTTTTTGAATCTCAAGTCTCAAATAGATCAGGAAATCTGAGATTTTTCCACTTTTTTCTCACTTCCCCAACTCTTTTAGCTGTCAGATTCACAAATTTGACTTACTCTAAAGGTATGATTACAAAGTGCACTTTTTGCAAAAAATCAAAAAGTGAAAATTTTTAAACTCATTTTGTGACGATTTATCCACCCCAAAATTAAAAGTCAAAAACAATTTTTGTAGTTTTTTTTCAAATTCAAATGGTGCTACAAAGAAATAAAAATTTTACTTTTGTAAATTTCCCACTTTTTTTGTAGTTATACCTTTGTATATGGAATTTATAGTAGTTTCAGCGTCGGTAATCGACGACAGCGACGACGTCTGGAACGCGATACAGAACTAAAATTTTGTATATAGAAAAACTGACAGCGCCAAGACGGGACGATTTTCCAACTTAAGAATCTCTAGGCTGGAAATACTATAAATTCCATATACAAAGGTTATACCTTAAATCTCGCAAATAGAAAACGACATTACAGAAGATTTGTGCGTTCCATTTTAATTCAAAATAAACTTAAATAAAAGAACGCACTTAAAGTGCGTTGCACTCTGCGAACACAACCTTCGAGACTCTTTGAGTTATCCGATTATCCGAGTTACCAACCTAAGAAATTCAATTTTTTTCCGATCGAGTATCGATACTCGAAAAAATGTCAATTTTTTATCCGCAGCCAGATTTAAGTTTAAGTTTTATCCGCAGCTGCACGTTGTATTTGTAATACATGGAAGCTCCCACTGCAGATACGGATAGCTATGCCAAAAAAACACGCCTAATTTAAAAAATGAAACGATTTCAATAATTAAAAAGCAAAGCAAATCGCAGTGTCAACTGCTCCTTATACCATCTGTCATGTATATAACAACTTCACAGCTTGATTGTTAGGAAAACTTTTTAGTTTGACATTTCAGAAATGTTTTGATTTTTTTGCAAATTTGATAGAAAAGAGAATTTATTAACTCCAGCTTTTTGATAAGATTTTTGTTTTGTTTTGATTATTCCTTTAAACAAACAAAAAAAGAGGAATATAACAGATCAATCCCCATCAATTAAACACCTCTTCCACCATCCAAAAACAAAAATGAATGCAGCAATTGCATTATGTCACTTTTGCGAGGCCCACGGCCCTTGTGCAATATTTTGCACCCAAACCCTACGCGACACCAAATTAGAAGACTTGAATCTCGACAATCAGCAATTTCCAAATAAAATGTGTATGGCATGCAATTCCTTGGGCCGAACGAATGCCATCTACAGCAGAGACAATGAAAGTGGTGCTACATTTCTTAGCTCGCAAATTCCCATACTTCCCGAAGTATCAAATCTCATCAAACAAGCCTCAGTCCGCAGTTTGAGTTGTGAAATAAATTTCCACAAAGACGGTGGATTTGTTTTCTTTGGCGATTCGTCCCGAGGTCATGTGCTAAGTCACACATTTCATGTTGGAGATTTACAGGTCTGCAATAGAAATAATATCAAACGTTCGTAGCTCATTAACTTTCTTACTTGAAGGCTAGAGGATTCTATCAACTGTTTTCCATTATTATTCTCATGAAGGACAAATATTTCCTGCTCAATATTAAACCATTTCTCGCCGAGCATCTGCAGGTTTGTTTTGTTGGTCGAATCATGAGTCCAGCTCAAGGTATTTGCTTGTTTCTAGAAAATATCCACCGAAATCCAAACATCCGCACAAAAAATCAAATGTGACGAGGCCGCCAAAGGTTCACCCAGACAGCGACGTCTCTCTAGTAGTCAAGTGCTGGTCCAAACACCAAGGTCGCTAGTAGAGCTCACTGGGGAAAAGAACATCTATGCCATACTCCACTCACATTTCTCCTGGCTTCTCTTAGCCGGATCGAGATTTCTCACAGAACACGTTACGTTTGGCAATTTGCCGTGGCTTCCGCCAGCACCATCGGCTATCAACCGACCGTCGAAACAGTTCATCACACTGCCGCTCAAAGGCGAAGACGATCAACTGGAGGAAGACCAAGAAGAGTTCTTCTCGCTAAGGTATGTCAAGCAATTGCTGCGTAACGACTTTGCCGCAGCGTGCTTCTGTGTTTTAACGGGAATCAAGGTAATTTTCTGTCGCTTCCGAAAAACACAAAAACTGAGTGCTTTCTTTCTAGATCATCGTTCGAGGATCACCAGCCAGAGCCTTCAACCTAATGGTGTGCCTTAGGAAACTTCTGCCCGAGCAAATGCACAGACTAATTCAAATTGACGCTCAACAGTTTCTCACGAACTCCGAATGCAGAATTGTGTCCGTGAAGCCCGACGTAGCTGTGCCAATAGCAAGTAGTGCCACTTTTCGGATCGATTTTCTGGACAATGAAAACGACCGGGTGTCCGTTAAGTGGCCAGGAGAGATGCCAAATAAGTGTAAGTTCGATACAATCGTGTGCGGCCGAAGCCATTTTAAAACATTTACTTCCAGGGCCAGATTTGCTTCTGAAGCTAATCAAGGCGGTGGATGAAGAGCGATTCACGGATTTGGTGCTAAACAAACAGACAAGAGTTCTGGTTGAGGAATGGAAAAAGTGAGTAATCGCAGTTCCTTGTAAATTCCTGACTAATGTATTCCTTCCAGCAAAGTAATCTGCCTCAATCGAGCGAGATCTTCCAGTGGATTAGCGAAGCTGAAAAAGGTCCTCGGAGTGCAGTCGCAGGACCAGCAACTCATCAACTACTGGAGTCCACACTTGCAGGGAAATTAAACCAAATTAAGCTCAAAAATAAAGCTTCATCTTTTCTAAAAATTGTCAACCAAAGATCTTGGTTTCACTATTGTTTATTTTTATTCTGGTTACTTCTACACGGTAAAACAAAGTTGGCTTCCAATCGATAAGCTTTTTACTTCTTGTAACCACAGCTACTTCTGCGACCACGAGCACGTTCAAATTTGCGTCCCTTTGATCGTACGTATGGGCGAGTGTGTGAGTGTGGTACACCAGGTGCCTTGCCGAAGTGCTTGTTGGCAGTACGAGCGGTACGCTTACCCTGCAACAACAACGTCTTCTTGCCGGTTGGTGACTTCAAAGCCAACTGATCAAAAGTCAAAACTTCACCGCCAGCCTTCAGGATACGCTCGCGAGCTTTTTCTGTGATGTGCAAAGCACATACAGTCATCTTGGGGACCTTGAGGAGACGCAAGTCATTGGTGATGGTTCCCACACAAACAACAGTGGCATCGGGTTGGTTTGCCTTGTGGAAGAAACGGCTAACACGCTGCAGTGACATTGGTGGCCGATTGATTTTGCTCATAAACAAACGTTTCAGAATAATTCTGTTGAATTTCTTGTTGGTACGACGCTGGAGGAAGCGGTACAGCTGAAAGACACAAGATTAGTTAGTTATACGTCCCTCAATTGATCATTCGAGTACATACCTTAACAAGCAGCCTCAGGTAAACATCCTGGGATTTGGGCTCAGTTCGGCGAACTTTGCGATCGTATTTGTGGCAAATATCAATACCCTAAACAAGAAATTAAACATTGAATACAGTTATTAGAACACTTTGAACAGTTAGCACTAGCAGAAAATCATTTTTCATAATTGTTTTTGAGGATGCTAGTGAATTTATTTTTATTGAAAAAATTCGAGCGAGTCTTACCATTTTGGCGACCGGAAAAAGAAAGAGATGAAAATTTGGTTGAGAAGTGTCACTTTTGACAGTTTTCGATATCAATCAAATGAAGTTGGTTGCAGTTCGGATTGTTGGAGGGAAATTTTTGTATCTTACTTCTATTACAATTTCGGACAGGGTGATGCAAGTTTGGTTTAATTGTGGGAGAGGTTAATTAGATATTTTCATTTGGTTGTTAATAATTTTTCGATTTTAATTCGTTTCTCTTCAAATGCTATAAATGTTAAGGGGATTGTTTTTGGAGTTTACTCCTTTAGAATCGATTCATATATAGACCCCGGTATGGAATAAATATGGATAGGAAAATCAATCATTGAAAAAAGCGTTATAAAAAATTGTCTACTAACGCTTTTTTTAACTCTTAGGCCGTGTGCGAATTCAGTTAAAAATGGGTTAAAACTTGACGTCTGGTTAAATTTTGACACTAGCATGGTGAATAAAATTTAACTAGCTGCGGAGCAGGTTAAAATTTGACACTACTGGTTAAAATTTTGAAGTTTCTCAAAAGAAAAAAAATTATATTCAAGACAGCAACTGTAACATAAAAGTATCAATAAAAAATCAATAAAAAAAAAATCCAAAGAGACTTCACTTGAATTTAATAAAATAAAAACTGCTGCTTTTGGACTCTTGCAAAAACTCTTCTTCATGGGTAGCAATAACGATAAAGAAGACGAGGAGCTGGACGATGACGAAGATGAAGATCTTGGCAATGAAGTGGCTAAAAAAACCCAAATGACGTTCGCTCGCATCAAGCATCAGGGCTGTGTTAATGGGGTTCGTGCAAGCAAGCTGGGCAATAGTGTTTTCGCAGGTTCATGGAGTGAACTTACAAAACAACTTCAAGCCGTGGAGGATGATCAGTTGTTGAAGCAGTACGAAGAAGCTGGTCAGTGCAAAAGTAAAGCCAATGTTTACGTTCACCGGACTCCAGCAAGAAGGATTTGCAATGGATTGGAGTCAAGTGGCCCAGGGAGTCTTAGCCACCGGGGTTGCAAGTAAGTACTTACGAAAATTGTGCATAAAACTTTTCTTATTGTTTATTAAATTCAAGGTGAGACATACACATCTCGTCACCACTAGAATAAGATGGTTCATGGAAGTTTGACCAGCGTCCACTGATCGGTCATGTTGAGTCCGTTGAAGACTTGCAATGGAGTCTAAATCAAAAGAGTGTACTGGCATCGTGTTCTGTTGACAAGACCATTCGTATCTGGGATTGTCGAGCTGCTCCACAAAAAGCTTGTATGCTTACTTGCGAGAACGCCCACGAGAGAGATATAAATCTTATTTCCTGGAATCGCCACAATTGTTGTTCATTCATCAGGGCAAAAAGGAAATCAAGGAACTTCATTGGCATGAGGATGCCGGGGGTTATTTTATCGACGGCGCATAGTGGATTCAATATATTAAGAACGATAAGTGTTTTAAGTTAATCTTTTTTTATTGTACTGTACAAATAAAAATCAGGTATTTTTGAAAATACAACACATTTTACTTTGCTTTTTTTTGTGTCGTCAGTGTAAGGACAAGTTGGAATGTTTGCTGCTATCATCATCGTTGTCTTCTTCTTCTGCCTCAAAATTGTATTTCTCATCCGTCGCATGTTGATCGACAATTAACAAATCCGAACCAAGACGGACAATTATGAAACACAAATATATACCAAATATTACGAATTAATTGTCTGTTTTCTATTTTGTTGACAGCTGTGAACAATGAATAAGTAGTGTTCGAAGACTGAATTAACAAACAGTCGCAATGGTATTTTTGATCGTATTGAAATGGGAAATTATCGATAAAAATAAAAAGACTGTGTGTGAAATTGAGAATTTCTTACATTTCATAAAAGAAAATTTAATTTGATAATGTTGTATTTGAATTTAGTTACAAAAAAAATATTTAATTGAACATAGAAAGAACCATTTTTGAGGGTAATTTTGCTTAACTTCAGGGAAATTTAATCAAAGTAGTGTCAAAAAAAGTCCCATTTTACCCATTTTAACCCAATTCGCACAGCAAAAATTTTAATATGATCCCTTTTTAACCAAATGTCAAAATTTAATCGTGGTAGGAATTTTAACCCATTTTTTATTTGAATTCGCACACGGCCTTAATAACTTTTAACCTACTGGATCGATTTAGATGAAATTTGGTAGTAAGACAGATTAGAATCTGGAGAAGGGCACACGGTGTTTTTTAACGCAATAAAAGGGGTCGAAAAGGTCACAAGGGGTTGAAATGTTAGGTCAAAGTTTGTATGGAGGTCGATTAGGTTAGAAGTTTAAAACTCATTTTTATGGCTTTTGACTAAACATAAATAAGTATGACATTCAAAGTTTAAAAAAAAAATAACCGAGGGGGGGGGGGAAATAGGGGGTGAAAGTTTTAGTGCCACGTCGAATCTATTTTATTGAACAGAGATTTCAACGTAGAACGGTGAAATTTTCACACATGATACAAAATTTCATGTTCTTCAATTTATTATACTTTAATTATAACGGTAACTCATTAATATGGCCAATTAAGACATTTTCACATAAATTGGTATATAAGTTTTAATCCTATAGACTGGTTGTTAATATTTCCATATGCCTAATCTACATGAAATAACGGTGATTTTGATACCTTATTTGTAAGGATACGTTTCGTACAAGCCTCACAATCTCGATTTTAAAATAAATATAATTGCACACAAACGACCTGCTTGGTTCGTACGAAATCACACATCACCTGTGGGAGAATCCCGCTATGGCCAAAATTCGATCGTTGTTTTTGGATTAAAAACATCCTAGCGTGCGTTCTAATAATCGGATCTTCAAGATTAAGATCTCTTAAGAAGCACAAGGCTTCAGGCTTTAATTCAATGATATTCAATTCCATTTTATATGCAATAATGCACGATAAATGTGGACCCATTTGAATTTTCATCATTAATTAATGAAAAAATGATAAGAAATGTAACTGTTCTGAAAATGTAATGATGCAGTTTTGTAGATTTTTTCATTATTTACAAAAATGTTTGTAGAAGTAACTACATTGATTCATTAAAAAATACGTAAGAACGTTTTAAACAAAGTTGTTGACATTCATATTGCTTACCATAAGTATTTAAGTATAATATACATATTTTATCAAATTATTATGAATAGATGTATGAATATATGAATTCAATCCTTTGCGTATTATATATTTTAAGGTAATCAAATCATTCTTATTGAGTGAACTCCAGTCGCGCGTCGGAGCTGACACGTACAATATTTTTTTTTTATCTTTCGTACTGTCGCTAATGGGAGTAAGCTGTCAAATTTTAAATACATGAATTCAAAGCGAGTACAATCGAGGGTCAACTCTGAACCACAATTGGATGACGAAAGCTTACTTACTTACTTAAGGTGGCGCTACAGTCCGTTGTGAACTTGGGCCTCAATCAACAGTCTCCGCCAGGGGTATGGTTTATTTCGCTTTTTTTATCTCGCTTTTGGTCGTTTCGCCACGGTCGTTTTGCATTTTGTTATTTTGCATTTCATTCGTTTGGTCTTTTAGTTGCTTCGCTTTCGATTGTTTCGCTGATTTTTTTTCGCCTTTCAGTCTTTTCGTTTTTCGTTTATTTTGCATTCGTTTATTTTGCATTCGTTTATTTCGCTTTTCGATTATTTCGCTTTTTTATTATTTTGATTTTAATTGTTTCGCCTTCATCTGTTTTTTTTTTTTTTTTTTAATTTTAATTTTTGTGTACGTAAGGATCCTGAAGACTGGGTTTCCTTTTTTCTTGAACTCCGAGCTCGTGTAAAAGCATGCAAGAGTGTTAGTGAATATTTCCCTTTCTTTTTTTTTATTTCCGTCTCACATAGCCACTTGAAAATTGAAATTTCTAGTTTTCTAGTTTTTGTTTTTTCTCTTCTCACTCAGAATTCAGTGAGCGATATGTAAGAAATGAGTTTCGCTTACGAAGGTCCACAAAATAGGGATGAAAAAAAGAGGTATTTTCGCATGTATTTATTTACTATGTGGAATTGTAAACTGTGGTGTGGACATACACAAAAATGCATCTACATTCTATATACGTATTGTTATGTGCACTTAGAGTAGGAGTAGCATTCATGAATTGTTGTTTTTCTTTTTTCTTCGCAAATTCTGTAATTTGGGAATATGATGGTCTTTGAGGTTTGAGGCTTTTGAGGTTTGATGACAATTGTGTTCGAATTGTTTCTTTTTTTTGGATTCCTGACGACCGATTTTAATTTTTCTTTGGTTTCATCTTTATATTTATCTATAAGAATACGTATAGGTACTTTTTGACAAGCTATGAAAAATTAAAAAAAGTTCAAGACCACATTTTGATCAAACACGATTTTACGGTGATAGAAAAATAAAAAAAGTGATTTCCTCAATTCTGTCTTCCTTAGGTATTTAGGCAAAAGTTACGCGGTTGTCTTCAACTACGATTTTTCTTTAGCCGATTTGGGTCACGGTTGGGAGATGTTTTTTTTTTTTTGTAAATAAGAAAAAAATTTCTCAAACTATAACATTTTTTTATTATTCCCAAATGTATTGGGGTTTATGTTTTCAAGGTTTCAAGGAATATAATATAATACATATAATAAAATTTATTTTTCAAAACATACCTACGAAAGTAATAATATTCGTCGGCAAAAAACAAAAAACAAATGGCGTTTTTCTTTTTCATCCCGAGCAGATTAGATCAGATCACGGATGTTAAAAAAAAAAAATCTGTTTCTTTTTTACCTCCGATACCTATATCGGAGCTAAGAATTTTCATGCTCTGAGCTAAATCTATTTGCTCAGGATAAATCGACCGAGCAAATAGAGCAGATAGCTGAGCGAAGACAACTTCACTCGTTTTTTCGGATTTTACAGACAAAAACAAACATATAATTAAAAATGGATTCCCAAGACAGTCGCGCGTCTATTGTAGATGAAAAAAAATTGTTAAAATAATAATAAGTAAAAAGTTACATTTCAGTGCTCAGGTTTGTTTCTTTATTAAATCGGAGGACATATGATCTGCTCAGAGCTTCGCTTTGACACATCCGTGATCTGATCTAATCTGCTCAGAGGTAAAAAAGAAAACGCCAAAAGAAAACCCTTTTCATAATCCTAAGAAATGGCACACACCACCACGAAAAAAAAAATCGTTTCCTCATTGCGTAACAGGTTTATTCTTTTTCTAAAAGGATATTACGATTCCACCAGCATAGAGAAACGAGAGGAAAAAAATGTCATTGCTACAAAAAAACAGAAAAAAAAACCCTTTACATAATCCTAAGAAATGGCACACACCACCACGAAAAAAAGATCGTTTCCTCATTGCGTAACAGGTATTTTACTTCTCAAGCCATTGCACTTGACTCATTTTCAAAAAATACACGCATTCACAAATTCGAAATGAATGCATGCAAATATGACAAATGTAGGCAGGTATTCAAAACAACGTTTTCATCAAATACCTACAAAGTACATAGTAATATTCTTTTCACACCAGACGCAAAACGCTGTTTTCAGCTGTCAGTTTTCAAAAACTCGAAATCTGTTCACACCTAAATTTCAGGTTTTTGTTTGACATTAAAAATCTTTGATGTCAAGTAAGGGATGCCATATGTTCTCTTTTTAGAAGATTCACCCTTTTTTTCACACACATTTGCTCTTTGTTTTTCGTTGCAAGTTTGATTAACGTTAGTGTAAGATTTTAAAAATTGAAAACCACTGGATGAAAAAGTTTTCCGCATCGATTTTTCAAAAGAAAAAAACATTTGTTTGTCGCTGATAAGAATTCGTTCATTTGTATTTTTATATGTTCCCAAATGGCAACCCTATATCAACTGACACGTTTAGTCGTGAACAATTTTACAAGCAGACTGTCAATCTACTCTTGCTATTAGAGGGAGGGAGAAATATATACGATCGATACATACGATATATACGATATAATGAATTATAGACTGCTGAATGCTTTCACTTTTTTGGTTTTGACTGGTTTTCACAAAAACTTGTTGTTTTGCAAAACAGGGCTGTCAACAAATTTGTATGGGAAAACACTTGATTTCCTTCAAGTTTTGCAAAACCGCGTTTTGCGTCTGATGTGAAAAGGCTATAACTTGGGGTCTCCATTGAACATTTCCGATGACAGGACTATCGGCCTGGCATCAGATAATCCAATAGAGACCAACAATCCAACATCCAGTCCATGATCCGGTCATCGCAGTCTGGATTTTTTTAGTGGATTAAAATCTTGTCATCAATTTGACGTTTGTGTTGTATGTAGTATTGAGCGTCCATTTTCCACAGACTTTTTGACATATTCACTTGCTGATGGCAAGACATAATATGCCCAGTCAATAAAAATACTGGATTGCGGATGAGATTGCAGAAGAGAAGTTGGATTGGATTTTACTCTTGTGGAGCCTCAGGGTAAGTGATCACAATTATTGCCTATCTACATGTCTGCATATCATAAACATTCCAGAAGTATAAAAAAAAATGATTTTTCATTCTCAAACGAATTCTATGAGAACTGAGAACGTTTGGTATGAAGAATTTTTTCTCAATCCTATGAAAAAAAAAACGAAGGAGAAGAGAATGAAATATAAAACAACGCCACCTAGTTCAATTCGTTTGAACTGAGTACCTTAGTGTGTGTGAGCAAACGTGATTTTTCTTGTAAAAATCTAAAAAAATTACCTATTTTCGAATATTAATATAAAATAAACGGGTTATCGTAAAATTATTTTAGTTTCTGATTTCTGTATAAAAAATATGAAAAAAAATTTAAAAAAAATATTTGAAAATATTTTTTGCTGTATTCTCCTCATAATTGATACACAAATATTGACTTTTTTAAATGCATTTTTAAATATGTTTTAATTTTTTTCTTTTTTTTCTAAAAACGTTACTGAGTCGAAGAGATATTCAATTTTCATAAAAAAATACTTTTGTTGTTGAATCAAACTAAATGGGGCTGGAATCTTGTTCACCGCTGAATATTCTAAGAAAAACATGAATTTTTTCACTTTGCACTCCAAAAAAAGTTAGTAAAATAATTTATAAAAAAATTAAAAAATTAATGTGATATTATGTATATTTCGAAAATATAAACAAAATATTTTCAATTTTTTATCTTTCCTACTTTAGAAATTATTCCAAATAAATCACACCTACTTTTGCTAAATTTTCCCCCATTTTTCTTTTTTTTGTTAATTTTTTTTACGCAACTGGACAAAATATTAAAAAAAAGCCACGTCACTGAGTTGTGAGACATTTTATGAATAGATAAAAAATATAAAAAGAACAAAAAATGAATTTTTAAGGCAAACAAAACTTTTCCACCGCAAACGTCTCCAAAAATTTCATAATTTTTCGTTTTGCATGACCCTTTTGGGATGAAATACATTTTTAATATTTTTTTTAGCTAAATAACTTCTTAGCTTATTAAATTTATAATCTATACTCGTTTATTTCATTTAAATATTCGGAATATTTTGGGAGCTACACAGTTTTACGCAAAAGACAAACGAAATTTTCAATGGGAAACCTAGCCTGAAGACTTTAAAATTCGCGCGAATTTTAAAGTCTTCAGGATCCTTACGTACACAAAAATTAAAATTTAAAAAAAAACAGACGAAGTACATAAATATGTACTTGAATTGACGATTTTTTCAAAATAATGGGAAAATCCTTCACGAATTAGTGTTACGAAGGCCGGTTTCCACCCTAGGATTCCTACAAAACAAAGAAAAATAAAAAGCAAACAGAGTTTATTTTGAAAAAAAAAAAAAAAAAAATAGAACAACACATTTTGACAGCCTCTTTGGAGAAAACTTCATAAATTTTTACCTTCTCAAGTACAGAGATACACAGAGGAGGTAGAGCTTTCAACTGTTGATCATGTTTTGCGTATCGTTGGCTGTCATGGGTTAGTATTTTAGAGATGGTGAAGTTAGTGGTGATCGTTAGTGTAGTTTTCTTGTGGTATGTTTGGTGGTGGCGTTGTATGAAGTGTTTTGGTTTGTGTGGAATTGTGATTTAAACGTTTAAGAATGGTCTTTTTATATTTTGTTTGCCTTTTTTGTACGTCTTTGATAGACGTAATAGCTTTGTTTTGCTAGTTCTTTTTCTCCTCCACTTTTTTCGTTAAACACTGAACGAAAACTAGTCTGCTCCGAACCTGGGTGGGTTAGGACCCTTAGGATCGGAGATAACGATCGTTGATCGGAGATGGGGATGAGTGTCTGATCTCTGATCTGACAGATCGGCATGGGCCGGAAAAAAAAGTTAGGTTGGCAATTTGTGTAATGTGTAGTGCGGTTCATGTTCCTCTTATAATTCTTAAACTAAAATTGAAACGAAATAAAAAGAAAAAGAAAAACACCAAAAAGTGTACTAAAATAAACATTGAACATAGAAAATCCAACATAAAGAAAAAAAAACAACATATTCACAACTTATACACAAATAAAAGAACAGAACGAAAACCAAAACCAACAAAAAAATAAGGAACAGAAACAGCAAACAACAACACTACAACCAGTGTGGAAGATTTTATTGGATGGCAGCAGGCGGACCCATAATTGGGCCGCCAAGAGACATTTTTTTTCTGTGGTAGCCTAAAATTCAAAATTGAGGTTATCCAAAACCTCAAGAAACCAAAACGTCCTCGATAAGAGATAGGCCAGTGCCGACACCATTGAGCCCCGAGTACGATAAAGAGGAGACCAGTGGCGCCCTCTGATTGAGAAGCCGCATACCAGCTGTTCAGGTTTTTTTTTATTGCCGCATCAAAATATTAATAAAAAACAAGAAGAAATAATTTGTGTGTTCGTGTTTGTCTTTTAGTGTTAAGTTATATTAAGTTATTTAATTATTTATTTATTATTATTTATTTACTTTATTTTTGTTATTTATTATTACTTTTTTTTTGTTATTCATTATTTATTTTCGTTAGTCTGTTTAACCGTTAATTGTGAGGTTAGAATTTCCCAATTGTTTTTAGGCGCGTATAATTGTTTATGAATTTTGTTTATACCAACTTCATCGAGCTCTGTGAGGTAGGGTTGTTTTTGATCGCGTTTTTTTGGGATTTTTGTTTTTTTTGGTTGGGTGAAACCACTCTACAGGGTGCCCCGGCCCCAAAATTAATTAGAGTTTTTGGGAAAACTAATCCTTTTTTTTTTGTTTCCATTTAAATTAATCATTTTGAAAGAAAGGCATAACGTGAACGTCTCTTTTGTTAATTAAAGCGGTTATTAATTGTAATTTTGTGTTTTTCTTTTTTGTTGTTTCACCGCGAAACAACATGGAGTAAGGATTTTTTTTCCTAGGGGTGCCCAAAGTGGCCGAAGTTTTTGACAGGTGAGGATGTGGTGAGCTGAAGCCGACCATCTGCCATCTTGGGGGAATCTAAAAATGGCCGAAGATTCCTATGGTAGGGTGGGTAATGGCCTCACTGCACTAACACCGGCAGTGCCTCTGACGTGAAGATAGTCCGTCCGTCAGTTTCTAGTCCTTTTTTCATCCCTTTGTGTTTAGGCCTGATCTGTGTATTTGTTTGCAGGTGAGGTTAAGTTTTCGGGGGCAAGATCCCCCCCGTCCGACGAGCTGACGCCGTGCACCGCAAGCAGGCCGCGTCCCCGGAACTTAGCATTCTTTCCGTTTCCTACCCTAGTATCCCATTCCTAGCTTCCTTCCTCTCCGAAATCTGACTTGTCAGATTTTTCCCAAGGCTCCCCTCCTCTTGCCTCGCAACAAATTGGCGCCCAACGTCTTGAGCAGTTTCGCTTAGGACATATGTCTTAGTTTCAGTTTTTTTATGTAGTGTAAGTTAGAACCAAACTTACTGTGAATTTTTAAAACTCGTAAGTCTTTATCAGGAAGGCCACGGGCGGACCTAAATAAATTGCGACGAGTCTTTGAAAATTCACAGTGACTGCGGTTCATGTGTGTTGAGTGTTTGTCTGTTGCTGTTGCAGGCCTTTGAAAGACACGTATGTCTGCACCAGGAAGGTCTCTGACGTACCTAGGTGTATTGCGACGTGATCTTTCGGAGTCCTGTAGCGGTGGCAGCCTTCACTAGTTGTATTGTTTATCCTTTTCCCATCCTTTCTAAACTTTTACTTTTCAATTTTCTTAATTTCAATTTTCGATTTCCTTTTGTGCGTTTTCATTACTTGGTCGTGGTGTCCGTGTCTGACTCCACGTCGGACATCGTTGCTCCACACCAACATTTTTGTTTTCGTTTACCTCATCGTTTCATGTCTTCCAGCAAGGTCCTCGAGACAGTCTGGAATTGCGGGAACGATGAGGGAAACATTGTAATGTTTTTCGTTAGTGTTCTAAATTTCCTCTTATTATCTTTACGTCAGAGGGGTCCGTAAGTCCGTCTGACGTCCTTATTGTTTAGAGATGGTCGTGAGTAGGCTCACGCATTCTCACTTGAAAAACAGATAGCCACCGTAAGCACCCCGAATGCTTACTGAAAAAAAAGAAAAAAAACATAATATTAAAATCTACATTTAAAATTCTATCAAATAGTGTCAGATTGATTTTTTTGTATCTAAGAAGAGTTTTGGAGTAGCCAAAAGTCTTAGTTTAGATAACAGCTGATTCCTAAATACCTATAGTTTAAGTTTTTTTCTTTAATCGAAAATTCACATTAGACGTTAGGGTATTAAATAGGGAATTATTAAAACATTTTGATAGATTTTTTTATTGTGATTTAGAAGGTTGTTAGTGTTAGGACTTTTGTGTTAGGTTTATTTGTTAGTTCTGTTTATTTATTATTCATTTAAGTGTTACATATTTATTTATTTAGTATTTATTCGTAAGGTGTTAGTTATATATTTTTTTTTGTCATTTAATTATTTATTTATTTATTAACTTGTTTTTTGTTTATATATTTATTGATTATCTATTTATTTATTTTTTAACTTATTCATTTATATACATATTTATTTATTTATTTATTTATTTATATATTTGTTTTTTTATTATATTTATTTATTTTGGTGTCGGGTTTTGTTTATATTTATTTATTTATACATTGATATTTTTTTTTTCATTTCAAATTGATTTTCCATCTACTTTTTTATTTATATACTTTTTGTGTAGGTTTTTTTTTGTTATCAATTATTAGGTTTTTATTGCCTTTGCCCCTCACCACCCAGTTTTTTTGCTTGCTTGTGTTCTGGTTGGTTTTTATAAAATATGGCTCACTACGGGAATAATAAAGAAGAGGAGGAACGCATCAATAAATTGATTAGAAACGCGGAAATTGAAGAGGCCCGCAGGCTGACTAGGTCCGCCTCACAAAATTTAGACACTGCCAGCCGACATCGAGTGATGCACTCACCTCTCGTCTCCGATCGTCGGTTTCGATCCGAATCTATGGTCCCAGTGGGTAGTTCAGGGATTCCGGATAATAGGGAAAGGAGCAGTGAGGAATCTCCTACAGTACCTCCCTATAGCGAGTTGAGCGGTATGGGAGCTGCTGGGGGAGACTCCTCACTGAACCAAACCGTAAGGCCTGGGACCCAGGGGCGACCTACTTCAGACCCAACCCAGGGGGGCTATAGGGACATTTTGAATAGCCTAGCTCAGTTTCCTCCTCGAATGGAAAACGAAATAGTAGCGCCCGAATTAAAGGCATATGTGAAAGAGACGCTTGAGGATGGCATGGACTCCTGCCGTCAAGCGTTAAAGGCCGATATTTCGGCCACCCTACAGAAAGAAATTAAGGACCAGTTGAGTGGTTTCCTTCAAAGTTTAAATTTAGGTCTGGCAGCACCTTCTTCAACCGGTGCGGTGCCGAGGCAGGTCCGACCCTCGGATGACCCTGTTCCGGCAGGTCCGGCACAAGAACGTCAAGGCGTTCCGGCTCATCCAGGGAGAAATGCGTTCGTCCCGATAAATCCGCAGCATCGTCGGAGGCACAACGACTTTGTTGGGGCTCCAAACGGGACTAGGAACCATCAGCCAACCCCACACGAGTTGCATTACTCCGGACCGCCAATGGAAACAAGACATCCATATGGCAATCCAGGTCCGTATGATTGGCCGATGTATCCGAGTCCGGTTCCACAGTCGACGTTTAGGCCACCTATCCACGTCGACAAGTGGGGTCTCAAGTTTGACGGGGTTACTTCGACGATGACTGCGGAGGATTTTGTCTTTCGGCTGGAAACTCTGCAGAGGCAGTATGGTTGCCCATGGAGTGAGGTCTTGAGGGACTTCCACCTGCTACTCAAGGATTCAGCCTACAAGTGGTTCTGGCAGTTTCAACGAGACTGTCCAAGACCAGACTGGCCCAGGCTCAAGGAGGCATTTCTTAGGCGGTATCACAATACGCGGTCCGACTATGAAATCCTCCGAGACATAATGGATCGTAGGCAGAGTTCTTGGGAAAGCAGCGAGGAGTTCTTTGGTGCCATCAACAAGATGAGGTTCCAGTTGAGAGTCCAAATCCCGGAAATAGAGATGGTGAGGATACTCAAGCGTAACCTCAATGAAAGGATAGGTAAGCTGGTGTATCCTCAGCAGATCTTCTCCTTGGATCAGCTTAGGACGTCGTGTATGGAAGCGGAGGCAGCATTTCCAAGGAGAGAAGTGCCGCGGCAGACGTCAAAACCCTATCCGAAGTACGCTGCTAACGAGCTAGAGTTCGACGATCCCATTGAGGATCCTTCCGACGAGCAAGTTGCAGCGTACCAATTCGGGACTGCGCGTGCAAGGGTTCCTCCAAAGAAATATGCTAACGCGTCCGCTCTAGTGTGTTGGAACTGCAGGGTGCCGGGCCATACATACTTCGATTGCGAAGCCGAGGTGCGAAACTTGTTTTGTTACCGTTGCGGGTTGGAGGGGGTGAAGACTCCATGCTGTCCCAATTGTCATCTGGGAAACGGGGTCAAGAACGCGAAGGGTCTGGGGACCTCGCGTTCAGGAGTTCAATAGAATCCCCAGAAGAGGAGGGAACTGAGGAACAATTTAAAGAAGGAAATGAGGGAGAAAAGAAGGAGCGAACCATTTTAAAAAGAGAACAGGATAGTAAGACGATAGAAAATAGTGAAGAAGGAAGAAAGCTGAAAATTTTAAAAACCCTACACATTAGGATTAGGGAGTATGAGGAAGCGAGGGCACGCATTTTTAACAGTTCTTTGTGTTTTGTGTCGAATCGTATTTTAAAGGCCAGAGAAAGGTATAGACTTAGAAAAGAAGTCAGGGTCAGGATTTCTTCCTCGGTGGTCAATTTGACTTCGGATCCTCGGCCGTATGCTCGGATCCAGATGGAGGGAAAGGAGGTGTTAGGTTTGTTGGACAGTGGAGCCAGTGTGAGCATACTCGGCAAAAACTGTATGCAGTTTGTCCACGAGCTCGGCTGTCCTGTAACCCCCTTCTCTTCCGGAGTGAAGACCGCTGACGGAAAAAGTCAATCTATCGTGGGTAAAGTCGACGTTAGAATTAAATATAAGGGAAAAGCGGAAGGAATGACTTTCTTTCTCGTTCCAAGTTTGGACCAGGAGATCTACCTTGGGGTGGACTTTTGGAAACTATTCCAATTAGCTCCAAACCTCATTAGTAGTATCACGGTTGACGAACAATCCGATACTTTAAATGCCCATCAGTTGAACTCTGATCAACAGGCCAGATTAGATGCAGCCAGAGAGAGATTTTTGTGTTTTGAACGACATGGTCTAGGAAAGACGTCGCTCATGGAGCACGTCATTGATACAGGAGATGCACTTCCAGTGAAGCAGCGTCACTACCCTGTTTCCCCAGCGATACAAGCCATTCTGTACGAAGAGCTAGATCGAATGTTGAGTCTTGGCGTTATCGAGGAGAGTGAAAGCCCGTGGTGTTCGCCAGTGGTTCTCTTGCGAAAGCCCGGCAAGAACAGACTGTGTCTGGATTCTCGCAAGGTGAACTCACTGACGAAGAAAAACGCTAACCCTCTCCCCCATATCGAGGGACTCACCAGTCGACTACCGGATGCGATCTACATGAGTAGTATCGATCTAAAAGAAGCATTTTGGCAAATACCGCTGGAAAAACAGAGTAGGGAAAAGACTGCATTTGCGGTACCGGGAAGACCCTTGTACCAATTCACTGTGATGCCGTTTGGATTGTGTAACGCAGCCCAGCGGTTGAGTCAGTTGATGAACAAGGTGATTCCTGCACGACTCCGGGAGCGTGTTTTCGTGTATCTTGACGATCTGCTTATCATGGCGCCTGATTTCGAGACGCATATCGCTTTGTTGAACGAGGTAGCTGACTGCTTGCGCAGAGCTAATCTTACTATCAACATGAAGAAATCAAAGTTTTGCTTCAAGGAGCTAAAATATTTGGGCTTCATAGTTGGTGGTGGGAAGCTTAAGACCGATCCTGCTAAGGTGGAGGCGATAGTGGATTTTCCCACTCCCAAATCCCCAAGGCAGATTCGGCGGCTACTTGGTTTAGCAGGGTGGTATCGGAAATTCATAAAAGATTTCTCGACCCTGACTGCTCCTTTGACGGACATGTTGAAGAAGAGGAGTGAAAAGTTCGTTTTGTCGGACGAAGCGCTGAAGGCATTTGAAGGTCTGAAGAAAGCGTTGACCTCAGCGCCGGTTCTTTCGTGCCCGGACTTCACAAGAAGATTTTATATCCAATGTGATGCTTCGGATGCGGGAATCGGTGCGGTACTGTTCCAAAAGAACGAGGAAGATAACGAAGTCCCGATTGCTTATTTCTCCCAAAAATTTAATAAGAGCCAGAGGAACTACAGTGTCACTGAGAAGGAGTGTATGGCCGCAGTGATGGCTGTGAAGAAATTCAGGCCGTATGTCGAGGGGATGGACTTCAGTGTCATTACTGACCATTCCAGCCTTCAATGGCTAATGGGCATGAAGGACCTGAGCGGTAAACTCGCCAGGTGGAGTCTGCTACTGCAGTCCTATGCCTTCGACATACAGCACCGTAAAGGCAGTCAGAACATAGTACCGGATACTCTTTCTCGGGTACACGTAGATTCTTTGGTTCTCGAAGACGTTGCTCCGATGATTGACTTGGAGTCAGCGGAATTCAAGTCCGACGAGTATACGGACTTGGTTCGGACGATAGGCGATCACCAGGAAGAATTGCCTGATCTGAAGGTTGTAGATGGCTTCATTTACAAGAAGACGTTTAAGAAGATAGGAGAAGAAGCGATGCATGAGCATGCTTGGCTCCTGTGGGTTCCTTACGAACTTACAGACGGAATTATTCGTAGGGCCCATGATCCCCCTAACGCCGCTCATGGAGGCATTGCAAAAACGCTTAACCGTATTAGACAATATTTTTACTGGCCCAATATGTCTGTGCATGTGCGTGATCATGTGTTTAAGTGTAATTCTTCGTGTTAATTTATTTATTTATTGCATGCTGTGTTATTTTAATCTTATTGATTCTATTTTAACCTTTTACTTTTATTTATTTTAGTTATACATCTACATCTGTGATATTTACACTCCTTATAAACTGTGATACTAATTTGATTAGCTAAAACTGTGATATTTAACACTTTTATTATCTGTGATATTAGATTAATTATTTCCAACTGTGATATTTTACCGATGTGGTATTGCCGAGACCAAGTCTTGACAATATAAATCTGTGATATTACTTTTAGTTGCTACTGTGATATTAGAATTAAGTTTTATTTATACTTTTTTTGAATGCATGTTTATGTTCTAGTTGATTTCATGTTTGTTTTTGCTTTCGTGTGCCCGGCTATAACGTGGGTAACTCCCCACTAGACCGCTAATTCAGAAAACACCGACCTTCTTTTGTGTTCGCATTTGTCCGAATAAATTCACACAAAATCCGAACATTTTGTTACGAAGGCCGGTTTCCACCCTAGGATTCCTACAAAACAAAGAAAAATAAAAAGCAAACAGAGTTTATTTTGAAAATAAAAAAAAAATAGAACAACACATTTTGACAGCCTCTTTGAAGAAAACTTCATAAATTTTTACCTTCTCAAGTACAGAGATACACAGAGGAGGTAGAGCTTTCAACTGTTGATCATGTTTTGCGTATCGTTGGCTGTCATGGGTTAGTATTTTAGAGATGGTGAAGTTAGTGGTGATCGTTAGTGTAGTTTTCTTGTGGTATGTTTGGTGGTGGCGTTGTATGAAGTGTTTTGGTTTGTGTGGAATTGTGATTTAAACGTTTAAGAATGGTCTTTTTATATTTTGTTTGCCTTTTTTGTACGTCTTTGATAGACGTAATAGCTTTGTTTTGCTAGTTCTTTTTCTCCTCCACTTTTTTCGTTAAACACTGAACGAAAACTAGTCTGCTCCGAACCTGGGTGGGTTAGGACCCTTAGGATCGGAGATAACGATCGTTGATCGGAGATGGGGATGAGTGTCTGATCTCTGATCTGACAGATCGGCATGGGCCGGAAAAAAAAGTTAGGTTGGCAATTTGTGTAATGTGTAGTGCGGTTCATGTTCCTCTTATAATTCTTAAACTAAAATTGAAACGAAATAAAAAGAAAAAGAAAAACACCAAAAAGTGTACTAAAATAAACATTGAACATAGAAAATCCAACATAAAGAAAAAAAAACAACATATTCACAACTTATACACAAATAAAAGAACAGAACGAAAACCAAAACCAACAAAAAAATAAGGAACAGAAACAGCAAACAACAACACTACAACCAGTGTGGAAGATTTTATTGGATGGCAGCAGGCGGACCCATAATTGGGCCGCCAAGAGACATTTTTTTTCTGTGGTAGCCTAAAATTCAAAATTGAGGTTATCCAAAACCTCAAGAAACCAAAACGTCCTCGATAAGAGATAGGCCAGTGCCGACACCATTGAGCCCCGAGTACGATAAAGAGGAGACCAGTGGCGCCCTCTGATTGAGAAGCCGCATACCAGCTGTTCAGGTTTTTTTTTATTGCCGCATCAAAATATTAATAAAAAACAAGAAGAAATAATTTGTGTGTTCGTGTTTGTCTTTTAGTGTTAAGTTATATTAAGTTATTTAATTATTTATTTATTATTATTTATTTACTTTATTTTTGTTATTTATTATTACTTTTTTTTTGTTATTCATTATTTATTTTCGTTAGTCTGTTTAACCGTTAATTGTGAGGTTAGAATTTCCCAATTGTTTTTAGGCGCGTATAATTGTTTATGAATTTTGTTTATACCAACTTCATCGAGCTCTGTGAGGTAGGGTTGTTTTTGATCGCGTTTTTTTGGGATTTTTGTTTTTTTTGGTTGGGTGAAACCACTCTACAGGGTGCCCCGGCCCCAAAATTAATTAGAGTTTTTGGGAAAACTAATCCTTTTTTTTTTGTTTCCATTTAAATTAATCATTTTGAAAGAAAGGCATAATGTGAACGTCTCTTTTGTTAATTAAAGCGGTTATTAATTGTAATTTTGTGTTTTTCTTTTTTGTTGTTTCACCGCGAAACAACATGGAGTAAGGATTTTTTTTCCTAGGGGTGCCCAAAGTGGCCGAAGTTTTTGACAGGTGAGGATGTGGTGAGCTGAAGCCGACCATCTGCCATCTTGGGGGAATCTAAAAATGGCCGAAGATTCCTATGGTAGGGTGGGTAATGGCCTCACTGCACTAACACCGGCAGTGCCTCTGACGTGAAGATAGTCCGTCCGTCAGTTTCTAGTCCTTTTTTCATCCCTTTGTGTTTAGGCCTGATCTGTGTATTTGTTTGCAGGTGAGGTTAAGTTTTCGGGGGCAAGATCCCCCCCGTCCGACGAGCTGACGCCGTGCACCGCAAGCAGGCCGCGTCCCCGGAACTTAGCATTCTTTCCGTTTCCTACCCTAGTATCCCATTCCTAGCTTCCTTCCTCTCCGAAATCTGACTTGTCAGATTTTTCCCAAGGCTCCCCTCCTCTTGCCTCGCAACATTAGTTTATCCTTTCCTCAAATTGATTTAAAAGTATCGCATATGATTTTACTTTCCATTTTTTTAAATTTAAAGACAATATTAAAATACTTCACTGTATTCTAACCTTACGCGGGCGGTTTCAATCAAAGACTAAAAGCAAAATTAGATAACAATTATTACATTCCCAAGAGAATTCAGAAAAAAATGCGAAATAACCGTTAGCGAGATAACCTGTGGCGAAACAATCGTATTGCAAATTAACAATTTTGCGAGAGAGTTAATGGCAAAACAAAAAGGGCGAAACAATTCTGGCGCGAAACAGGAAAAAACAAAATAAACAAAAAAACAAAACAAGTTTTGCGAAATAATTGAAAATCGAAGAGAGAAAAGCGAAATAACAAAATGCAAAACAAAAATGCCGAAACAATAGGTACCCCTCCGCCAGCCAGCTTGGACCCTAGCTAGCTGTCTCCAGTTTTGCACTCCAAGTTGATTGAGGTTCTCTTCCACTTAGTCGTGGTCTTCAACTCCTTCTACGTCCCTCGGGAACAGTGTCGAAGGCTTTCCGGGCTCAATCAGCTCTAAATGACCGAGCCATCTGAATCTCTGGACATTGACCCTTCTGGCTAGGTCCATGTCGTTTTACAACCCATAAAGTTCGCTGTTGTATCTTCTTCGCCATTTACCTTCAGCTTCAATTCACACGGGGTAAAAGATGACCCGAAGATCTTTCCTCTCGAAACAGCCTAAGGCACATTCATCCGATTTTGTCAAGGTCCATGCTTCTGCACCATACAGCAGGACTGTAATCCGGTTAAATAGATTATAATTGGGAAGTGAAGAGTTCTTTGTTTTTATTAATTTGTTCTTCAGTTGATGTGGTTCAGAGTTGACCCTAGACTATTCAACTGGCGCTAAGGCTTTGATGGCAATTGCAGCCGTTCACAAGAATATTTCAATTTTGGTTGTAAAACGTCCTTAAAAATAAACAGAGTACCAAAGTTTAATTAGTTCAAATAAGTTTATTAAGTCTCAGTAATTTTCATTAGTACCACACTACAAGGAAAGTATACGTCTTTACTCTATGAGATCACGGTTGCGAATGATCTTCGTCTTCTCTCTATGTTTCTTCTTCTTCGTGTTCGATTAGTTCATTTAGTTGAGTTGGTGGTTAGTGTTGCCACACGTTAAAGACTCGTCCGTCCTGACTGCTTCGACGTCCTCGTCGAAATCTGTGTTTAGAATGATCCATCGTTTCATACGATCGGCTGCCCAGATTCCTGAGTATGGTTTCTGACTTCTCGGAGCATAAGGCATATCTGTCAGTTGATAGCGATCATGAGGAAGTACCGTAGTTACCACGTAGGGCCCTCTGTATCTTGGTTCAAGTTTTCGCGATGTACCAGTACTGGCAGGACTTTCATTAAGAATCATTACGAGGTCCCCAACGTTATACTTCTTGGCGTTCTTATGTCGTAAATCATGGCGTAACTTTTGATGAGTTTGAGTTTTCGTTATTGTGTCAGCTCCTTCTTTGCGTATTTCGTCTATATTTTTAGGGCTCTGATTCAGTTTGACTCCTTCGGCTAAGGCATCCTTAAGTGGGTCTCTCGGGATATATCCCATCATCATCTGGTGTGCTGTTTTCCCTGTTGCCTCATTATACGTATTATTGATTCCCCATTGAACGGTTTTCACTCTCTGGTCCCATTTATTTTCTTCTTCTATGGTGGCTATTAGTGCGTTTAATATAGTGCGGTTGTATCGTTCCACCTGTCCATTGGCGCGTGGTGTTTTTGTTGCATTCTGTACATGGATGATAGCTCGACTCTGGGTATATTCTTCAAAGAGCTTCGAAGTGAATGCACTGCCTTTGTCCGTTATGATTCTTCTCGGTATCCCAAATATTTGGAAAACCTCGTTCAAAAAGTTTAGTAATGGTTTAGTCTGAGTATTGGGTAAAGCTTTGATTTGTACAAATTTTGTAAATGCATCGACTATGACATACGAGTTTCCTTTAGTTGACTTGATGAATGGTCCTAAATGATCCAAGTGAATTGTGTCGAATGGTATACTTTTTTTTTCAATGAGATGTAATTCTCCTCTTGGTTGGGTTACTTTCTTTGCGTAAGCGCACTCCACACAAGATTTGATATACTTTTTTACAAATTGAGTAATTCTTGGAAACCAGTACCTTTCCTGTATATGTTTCGTGGTTTTGGCCTCCGAGAAGTGGCCCATTTCGTCATGACTGTACCGTAATACGCGGTTTCGGACTCCCCTTGGTACAAATAATCTCAACTGGTCATTCACCTTCCGGTACACTCGTCCATGCTGCATAGCATAATCTTGATGGATTTGTACTTCATTGTTATTTTGTGGGTTTCTATTCAATACTTCTACAATGTTTGCTGCTTCCTCATCTTGCATTTGCAACGAGTATATCCAATCTTCTTCTATTATGTTTACTTTATTTATTTTCAAGTCTACTATTTCTGCATCTTTAGCGGGTTCACAAGGTTGGCGCGAGAGAGCATCGGCATGTACCATCAACTTTCCACAGCGGTGCATCACTTCAAAATCGTATTCTAATAACTTGAGCCACCATCTGGCGATTCTCGGAATCAATTCTTTCTTTTTCATAGCTGTTTTTAGTGCGGCGCAATCTGTTATGATGGTGAATTTTCTTCCTAATAGATACTGTCTGAATCGTTCCGTCGACTCCACAACTGCTAAGGCCTCAAGTTCATAACTGTGGTACATACTTTCGTCCTTTGTTGTTTTCCTGCTAAAGTATGCAACAGGGTGGATATTATTTTCTTTCCCTTGCATCAACACTCCTGCTAATCCTTTGCTGCTCGCGTCGGTATGGAGTTCATGTTCCTCGTCAGGATTAAATAATTGCAGTACTGGTTTCTGTGTAAGGCAGCTTTTTAATTTTTCGAATGATTCTTGTTGTTCTTGGCCCCAAATGAAGGGAACGTTTTTCTTGGTTAAGTCAGTGAGTGGCCGTGCGATTATAGAATATTCCCTGATGAATTTTCGGAAATAACTTGTGAGGCCGATGAACTGTCGCACTTCGCGTTCGTTGGTTGGAACTTGGAAGTTTTCTACGGCCTTAGTTTTCTCGTTTCCAGGTGTAATGGTATTTTGCGTAACAATGTGTCCCAAAAACTGTATTTCTGTGTTGAAGAAGTAACATTTTTTTCAGATTGAGAGTCAAATTCGCTTGTTGCAATAACTGGAGAAACTTTTCTAGCTTTTGCATTCCTTCTTTTATTGTGTTGCTTGGGATAACAACATCGTCCATAAAACAAACCATCAAATCGGGTTTCATTTTCTTCGAAAGATTATTCATCATCTTTTGAAACACGGCTGGCGCGTTCGCAAGTCCAAACGGGACGGTTAGAAATTCGTACAATCCCCCAGGCGTTATGAAAGCGGTTAGATGAGTATGTTCGGCCTTGATCGGAATCTGGTAGTAACCTGAGGCCAAATCCAATACTATGAAATATCGGTATCCTTGCAGTCCGTGCAGTTGTTCATCTACTGAGGGCATCGGGTACCTCAGTTTCTTGGTTATTCGGTTCAATCCTCTGTAATCCACACACATGCGGTCTTCGCCATTCTTTTTCTTTACCAGGATGACCGGTGATGAATAATTTGATTCGGATTCTTTGATTATAACATTTGACAGCATCTCGTCGATCATATTTTGTAGTTTCTGTCTTAAAGCATACGGAACTTTGTTTGGGCCAAATTCGATCGGAGTATTTTTTTCCAATTCAATTTCCATCTCAGTTAATTTTGTTCGTCCTATCTCCTTCTGGGTCATTGCTATTCAATCCCTGTATGTTACTAACAGTTTCAAAAGTTGGTCTGAATTTGCTTCCTTGTTAACGTTTAGATCGTGAATTGTTATTTCTTGTTTCTCTGCCACTTCCTCTATGGTGTTGAAGTCTGTTATTTCATTAGTTAATTTGACTGTTAAAGTAAGGACTTGTTTATTCATTACACATCTTGGGTGGCAAAGTACATCTTTGCCAACTAAAACCGGTTCGACTAAATAGTGATCTTCGACTACTAGCGCTTTTGTTGAAAATGGCGATCCATCTATGACTATTGTACAAATGACACTTGTTTTTGCTTTGCATATGCCACCACCAAATCCATGCAACACAGCATTTTCCGTTACAAGATCAGACTTTATGTTACTAGCAACCGTTTCTGTAATGATCGTTCTCTCACAACCTGAATCGAGCAGAGCTTCATATTCCTTATCTTGAATTTTGACAACTTTACGGTAGCAATCAACGTCCTTTGTTTTCCGGATTGTACTGACCTTGTATTTTTTTACATCTGGTTTATCTTCCCTGGTCTGAGTTCGATTATTATTATTGTTATATTGTTGGTAATTCCTTTTTCGACTCTGTTGGCATTGTCTTGAAAGATGCCCCGGTTGATTGCAATTGTAGCATATTATTTTTCTTTGATTTAGCATTGTATTGCGGGAAGGATAATTCATTGTGTGAGGGATCGACTTTATGATAGGTTTAAAGGAAGACGTCGCTTGCTGTCGAAAGTTGGTTCTTATGCTTTCGTACCAATTTACCTTTTCCACCACTTCAACAATGTCTTTTAAATCACTTGCTGCCAGACTCGACATCATAGACTGATCGTTTAATCCCGTCAAAATATATTGAATTATTGACTTGTCACTCAAATTAATTTTCTTTCCCAGCAGATTCATTTCGTGGCAATATGCTTCTATCGATTCTTGGGGTTTTCTCGTTCGCTTGATCAACTTCTGGTGTACTTCCACTTCGCTGTTGTACTGTGGAAAATTGGTCTTCAACCCTGTCGCCAATTCGTTCCAATTTGATGATACTTCTGGAGTCGAATCCCACCAGTGTCGAGCGGGTCCCTCCATTTTCGATACGGCAGCCATTAATAGTGCTCTCTCATCCCAATCATAAATCTTAATAAGGTTCTCCACCCTTCTAACCCATCCTTCAGCTGACAAAGAAGACAACTCTGCTGGATTGAAAACTGGGAGTGCATCGGCGATTTCTCTGATACTGCAATTTATTTTAGTTCTTTGTGTATAAGTCGTATTTGTTCTTGTTTCAAGTATTTTAAGTTTTGCAGCAACATCCCTTTCAATCCTCAGCATGTCGCGTTCCTTTTCTAGTAGGGCCTTTTCTCTTCTTATGATGTCCCACTCTCGAGCTCTAAGCTGCTGATCGTCTTCGGTGCCTGCTTCGGATAAGGTAAGCTCTTCACCTTCATCTTCGTTTGGATCCTGGGTACCGACTGGTGGCTCGTCTGTTTGATGGGAGTTTCCTTGGGATTGTCCTGACACCTGATCCCCCTTCTCCCTGTCGAACTCCGTTATACGTTTAATTAGCGTTTTCTTTGTACCCGATATCGGAAGCCGTCTGTTTTTGAGCTCGCTTTGCAGCTGCTTGATGCTCAGTTTTTCCATGTTACCTAAATTGAAATTTAATAAGGTTAGATTCATTTTCCAATTCACTGACTTTCAATGATACTATACAAATATTTTTAAACTCGAATTTATATTTATTCATTATACTATTTTACCCATTAACACCCTGCCGAATCCACCTTCCATAGACCCCCAAAAAAAAGCAAAACCCCAAACAACTCACAATTCGGCACAAGAATGGAGCCCCCCTTTAGTTCAACACAATACATACATCTATAGCCCTGGGACAGACCACAACCTGCGAAGCATTTTCAAGCCTCTTCATTTAAAGTATTCCTATAATAACGAATCTCATAAATCAAACAGCCAAATTGGTGTGAATGCATCAAGCTAGTACATTCAGAGATATATAAATAATTTATAAAACAGACCCAATAATTACACACTCTATGACACAGTCGTCTTTTTAATTACTTTTTGTTTTATTTGTTTCAATTTGCTTTTATCTATAGTCCGGTCTTTTCCAAGCACAATTACTATTTTTTTTTTAAATATCTACTTAATTTGTGACATCTATTTATTGTTATATATTTTTTTTTTTGTAACCAAACACTGAAACCTCGAATTTACATTCTTGTTTCACAACTCGTATACAATCATGATACAATCATCTCTTTTACATCTTGCATCAATGTTTTCATATAGTCTTCACAAAATATTTCATGTATTCAACACACATGCAATATTCGTTGCGTGCCTCCAGACCACGACCCCACATTCTTGTAAATACCATCAACCTCTAAATTTTGTTTGAAGTCTTCTTTTCTCTTTCCGTCACATAGGTACATTATTTAATCTTCAACGCATATTTCGATCTCTTTCACTAGGAAAACAAATTCCAATGCGCATACAAACGACTGTGTTTACCACAGACGCTCATATACCCATTTTACTCTTTTTGTTTCCATATATGATACATCACATTACAATTGCCATCTCTTTTCAACATCATTCCGCCATTTTCCCATTTTCCATGTTAGCTCTACAGCGTCTGCAGAAAAAATTGGCGTTATATACAAAGATTCCGGGCGATTCCACAAGAATTCTGGACAGAATCGCCCAACCAACATCACCCTTGGACTATGTACAACCCGTCCATTTAATTTGAACAAACCTTCCAATTGGCGATATTTGTACAACACTTACTCGGACTCCTCTTTACTTGATTTAATTATTTCAACACTATTTCTCTTTGCACAATATAATATTGTCCTCTGACTTTACTTCTTGGGTATATCCCACTTCTGATTCTAAAACGTCCTTAAAAATAAACAGAGTACCAAAGTTTAATTAGTTCAAATAAGTTTATTAAGTCTCAGTAATTTTCATTAGTACCACACTACAAGGAAAGTATACGTCTTTACTCTATGAGATCACGGTTGCGAATGATCTTCGTCTTCTCTCTATGTTTCTTCTTCTTCGTGTTCGATTAGTTCATTTAGTTGAGTTGGTGGTTAGTGTTGCCACACGTTAAAGTTGAACTATTTTTATGGCGATAAAGTTGTCTTTCATCCATTTGTTTGTTGGCATGAGAGATGAGAAGTCACATTTAAGGCCCGTTTTACGAATGTCGTTATTAGGACCATAGAGAAGGTATACCTCCTCTGTGATTAGGACTCCAACGGTTTTAATTCCGAATTAAAACGGAAAGCAAATCGCTGATGATATAAAAATAACCATAATGTATCAGCAAACGGGCCTTGGACAATTAAACGACGAGAATCAATAAATTGAATCAAAGACCAACGGTCTTGTCTGATTTGCATAGCTGAGTTGAAAACAAATTAAAAACGGCACTGATACTTAAGAACCCAAGGCCCATGACTAATTTATTTGATCTCACATGCTGCCTATTAAGATTTTGGACAGTTCACAAACGAAGCGACTTAACTAAAACAAAATAAAACTTCCAGGGGAATGATATCAATTTAAACGTGCAATCCAAGCATTGAATATCTCTTTAAATATTCCGTTGCCTTAAGTTTTCTTAACGATCTTCATAAACAACACCATACCTTGAAGAAAACGAATCAAAACATTAGAAATGCTCTAAAAATGAATAAAGAAGAAGTAGTTACCAATGAAAATGAAAATAACGGAACCAAACATCATGAAAGTCCAACATTTCCAAGCATTCCGCGAATGCTCCTGAAGCTTTTCGTTCTCCTTTGTCAGTGAATTTATATTCTTGTCGGTCATGTTGGTTGATTTTGAAACGACTTCAGTATCGCGTTTGATAATCCTATTGGCTATTTCGGTTTGCTCCTTCAGACTTCTGGTGAGGGAGAGCATGTGTTCGGTGATTTTTTCCTGCACATCATTGTGGTATTTCAAAGCTTCATTTGATTGTTCTTGTTCTCGGGGCTTTCGAATACGAAGGTTATCGTCTTCAAAGAAAAACGCAGACAATTTGTGAGCATAAATATTTAAGACTACAACTTTTGAACTTACCATTTATAAGTTCTTTCCGTATATCGGAATAGTGTTTAGAGTTTTGTAGTTGTCGTACTTCCCGGATAACATCATCAGCATTTTCAGATGCCATTCGATTGTGGGATGTCTCAGAGAGAAGCGGTGGGTTGTCAACATAGTTTGTTTGTGTTTTGAGGTATTGCAGTCTTTTAGAATAGTCTGATATGGATGACAAAGTTCTGGCGCTGCTTGAAGGAAGAACAATTAGTAAAATACTTTAATTTGCTTGTATTGCTTATACTCTTCATATTCCTGAAGTTCCTCGATCATAACGTCCATTGATTTGATGAATTTCTTTAGCCTCCAGAAATTTGTTTCGTCTTTGACTAATTCTTCACAACTGGCTAACAAGCTGCGTAAATTTATTTCTAATTTGGTCACCATTTTTGCGAGTTTTGTTCTGTGCTTAAAACTAGTTTAATTAGTAAAAAGGTTCTAATTTGTTTGGAAAAATGCTACAATTGTCTAGCCCACAAGTAATTTTTGTTTTTTTGTATTTTGGCACGTCACAAACAGCTGGCTTTTGAAATATCCCTTAAAAGGGAAATTGTTTGCTAGGAAACCCACCACAGTTGTCACAAATTGCATTGAATGCATTCAACCACCAAATATCGAAAGTGTATCGAAATACAATCATTGAAAGCATTTAGAGAAAAATGTTTATATTTTCGACGAATGCTAACAAAATTCTTACTGTTCTTGAAAATATCGAAATTGCGAGAAAAAATGTCAGATTTCAATGACGGAGATATGTATGAGAACCAAACTGCGAAGTAAATAGAAGGGAATACAGGAAAACATCAATGTGAAACAGAAGATTGTTCCCAAAAATCACTAATTTGTACGAATTGAATCGAATTCACAGATTGTAAAATAGACCTTTTAATGTCGAGAAGAAAACAAATGAAAATATTTCATAAAATGCCACCCGAATGCATTCAATGAATCACTTCAACAAACTGAATATTGACCCATTAACCTTGGACGCACCTTTATCCGCCATTTGCATTAAATACCAAAAATGTCAATTTTCTATTCACCACCTCACACAAAAATCCCTTTAAATTTCTCACACAAGACAAAAGCTAACGAGGTTCTCTCTGCGAGTCTTCAATTTTGCAATTTTCCATAAAAAAAATCTGCTCAATTTCAGTGAAATAAACTTAAAAATTTAATCCACTTTATAGGTGCAACTTATTTTTTATAAAAACACTTGCAGGTGGGTGCTTTAAAACAGTAAAGAAAACTTTCTCAATATCCGCAGACAAGTAACTACATGACAAAAAGGGAAAAAAATCAGATTGCAATCCAACCACAGCCACTTTCATTGGTGAAATTTTTTCAGACGACGTACTGAATGCGCCAGAGTGAGACAAAAGACTACTTTTTGTTCGGAAAGAACTTGAAAAAAAAAATCCCCCAAAAAATTTTGCGAATTTCATCAATTTTTTTAAATGTATTGAAGTAGCTCTTTGAAAAAGAAAAACATTTAAAAATCATTTTATATTTTTTATGAATATACAAAATAACAAAGAAAACATATTCTAGACAGATACAAAATGACGTGGGAACCACAGGCCGAGGGTTTGCAGCAGATCATTACGATTCTGAAGGAGTCTCAGTCTCCAGACACAGCTACACAATTGGCTGTTCAAATGGTAAGAACAATAAAAAAATTATATCAAAACAGAATTTTCATCCAAAATCAATCAATTGAAAATGGCTTAATCACAAAAAATTTACCAATTTTTGGGAATAAAAGTAAAACAAGAAACGGTCCTTGAAAAAACTTTCCACACCCATTGTTCAACCAATTTGTGCTTCGTAGGTACAAGGTAATGGACGAGCTTGTTAGATTTTTTTTTTTTAATGACAAATAATTCGAACTAATTAACCTTAGGTATGCAGTGATAATTAACAAAGTTCGACCGCTTCCGTCGTTAATTTATGCGAGAACCTAAAATAAGATTGTGTGAATACGTGACTTCGCATGAACTTTATTAATTTTTACAGAAACGGGCTATAAAATTTAAGAAATCTTCGAGGCACTTCCATTTTGAGGGTGTGAATTTGTTCATTTCGCTTCGAAAACAAAATTTCCTTCGAAAAGTAAAAACTTGCCGTTTGCCAGGGAAGGAAATATCGTTCTCATTATTTGGCTTATTTTTCCCTGTGATCTGCCAAAACTGTGGCGTGCTTTTGGGCAGTTAAAAGAAGCTTCTATTCCTATTCTTCTTATTTGATCTGGCAAAGTTGTCTTGATCGTATAGGAACAAGATGAATTTCCTGGGATCAAAGGAATTTTGAACGAATGCAAGAGAATTCAACAAACTCAAAGGCGCGCCACCACCCAAATTTGCATGCGCAGTTGTTCGAAAAGCTGCAAGCACTCCTTTAGGAACGTCTTAGCTAGTTTAAGAATCAATCGTCAAGTTCTTTCTTTGAATATATTCAAAGAAATTTAAATTTAAACTCAAATATGCATGATTTTGTTTTACAGAAACTGGAGGAACTCAATCAATACCCGGACTTCAATAACTATCTAATCTACGTACTCACCAAACTCAAATCCGAAGATGAGCCAACACGTTCGCTCAGTGGTTTGATTCTAAAAAACAACATACGCCTCTATGGGAATACCTTGAAACCGGAAATTTTGGAATACATCAAACAGGAATGTCTGCAAGCAGTGGGTGATTCTTCACCTCTTATTCGAGCCACAGTTGGAATCCTAATAACAACAATTGCAAGCAATGGTGGTCTGCAGAATTGGCCGCAGCTGTTGCCGGCCCTATGCGAAATGCTCGATTCACAGGACTATAACATCTGTGAGGGTGCATTTAGTGCATTGCAAAAGATTTGCGAAGACTCGGCTGACATTTTGGACAGTGCTGTTCTCAATCGTCCCCTCAATGTTATGATTCCGAAATTTCTGCAATTCTTCAGTCATAACAGTCCAAAGATTCGTTCCCATGCAATTGCTTGCATAAATCAATTTATTATCAATCGTTCACAGGTAATGAGTTCTTTGATCCTTATTCCGGGATTCGCATTTGCTCATATTGTTTTGTTTTTAGGCTCTTATGCTGCATATAGACACATTCATTGAGAACCTTTTTAATCTATCCTCGGATGACGACCACGAAGTGCGAAAAAATGTATGCCATGGATTAGTTATGTTGCTTGAAGTCCGAATGGATCGTCTCCTGCCACATATGGGCCAAATCATTGAGGTGAATTCGTAGAATTATTATTTGATCAAAATCGACTTAGTTTCAAATCTCGTTTCAGTACATGCTTATTCGAACGCAAGATTCTGATGAAGGTGTTGCTCTAGAAGCATCTGAATTCTGGCTTTCACTTGCCGAGCAGAGTATATGCAAAGAAGTGCTCGCTCCCTATCTGCCACAATTGGCTCCAGTGCTGGTACGTGGAATGCGCTACTCCGAAATCGATATTATCCTGCTCAAGGGCAATGTCGAAGAGGATGACATGGTGCCCGATCGTGAAGAAGATATTCGGCCGCGATTCCACAAATCACGTACCCACACAATTACTGCCCCGAGCAGTAGCGGCGATGGAGCTGACGACGATGACGATGAGTTTGACGATGGCTTAGACGATGATAGTTCGTTGTCCGAATGGAATTTACGAAAATGTAGTGCGGCTGCTCTTGACGTTTTGGCAAATGTATTCCGCGAAGAGTGTCTACCCATTGTATTGCCAATATTGAAGGAAACCCTTTTCCATCAAGAATGGGTGATCAAAGAGAGTGGGGTGTTGGCTCTTGGCGCCATCGCTGAAGGTTGTATGCAGGGCATGATTCCCCATCTACCCGAATTGATTCCGTTCCTGATAAGTTGTTTGTCAGACAAGAAAGCACTAGTTCGTTCGATTACCTGCTGGACATTGTCGCGATATGCAAATTGGGTTGTCAGCCAGCCACACGATCAATATTTGAAGCCACTGATGGAAGAGCTCCTCAAGCGGATTTTAGACTCGAACAAGAGAGTGCAGGAGGCTGCTTGTTCGGCATTTGCCACACTCGAAGAAGAAGCTTGTACCGAATTGGTTCCATACTTGGAGTACATACTGAAAACTTTAGTCTATGCCTTTTCAAAATACCAACACAAAAATCTATTGATTTTGTACGATGCTGTGGGCACATTGGCCGATTCTGTGGGACATCATTTGAATACTCCCGAATATATAAACATTTTGATGCCACCACTTATAGAAAAGTGGAATCTGTTGAAAGACGATGACAAAGACCTGTTTCCTCTGTTGGAATGTTTGTCGAGTATAGCAACTGCGTTGCAATCTGGTTTCCTGCCATACTGTGAACCTGTTTACAGACGATGCATTTCTCTTATTGAACAAACAATTAATCAGGATATGGTAGGTTCTTTCTTTCCCACTTGGAGAACGGTCTTAACATGCATTTTCTCAAAAGGCTTGCAAAACAAACCCAGGAATTGACCAACCGGACAAAGAACGAATGATTGTCGCCCTCGACTTACTATCTGGACTTGCCGAAGGACTTGACGGCCACATCGAAGCCCTGGTTGCCAACAGCAACATCATGCAGCTGCTTTATCAATGTATGCAAGATGCCCTGCCAGAGGTTTGTTTCATATATTTATTGACATGAATTTGTTGTTTCAAGTTAAATTTACTTTTAAAGGTGCGGCAATCGTCGTTTGCATTGCTTGGGGATTTGACAAAAGCCTGCTTTCAACACGTCCATCCATTCATGTCGGACTTTTTCCCAATTCTTGGACAGAATCTGAATCCGGACTTCATCTCGGTGTGCAATAACGCCACATGGGCAATTGGCGAAATATGCATGAAACTGGGTGAGCCTTACATTCATTTCTTTCTCTAACAGCTTGGCTATCGAAATGGATGTTTGTTCTTTAAATAACCAATTTCATGTTTTAATTTGTGAATTAGGTGAAGAAACAAGGCAATACATCCACCTTGTACTCAAGGAACTCTTTGTCATCATCAACCGTCCGAACACACCTAAAACCCTATTGGAAAACACCGGTGAGCCTTGCTTTTCTTTCTCCAAGAGAGAGAGAGAGAGAAAGAAAATACGTGTAACTTACAACATATTCTGTGTTAATTAATTTTATTTAAAAATTGTTGTTTTATACTTTTGTTTCCGTTCATTGTTTGTTTTTGTTTAACACAGGTCTCTGTTTTTTAAACTTTAAACAAAAACAACGAAAACTAAAAATACAATAACTTTTGTTCGCGTACCGTTAAATTGAAAAGTGATACAAAATTTTGTAACTTAAATGTACTTAATTTTTTTGGCCATAAATATGTTGTTTGTTTATTTTATGTAATATTTTTATGTATAAATATTATTTTCTTCTTTTTTTTTTGTTGTTTTTAGCTATAACAATCGGTCGTCTAGGTTATGTGTGCCCCGTTGAAGTGGCTCCTTATTTGCCAGAATTTGTACGACAGTGGTGTGTAACAATTTCTAATTATTTTTTATTATTTTTCTTACATAATTGTGTTTTTACAAATTTCTTCTTCTTCTTGATAATTTGTTTATTTTTTATTGTAAGTCTAATTGTGTTTGGTTTTTTGTCTTTTCACAAGTCAATTCTAACACAAACAAAACAACACTTGAATGCTTTTCCTTTCCGAACTTAATTCTTATTTTACTACACTGGTCGGTAGGGAGAACCTTATTATTTTATTTAAAAACCATCTCTGATCACCACCTCAAATCACGATAGAGAGTCAAGTCAGTTTTGAAAACAGCACCTCAAAAATCTTCAGAAAATTATGTCTTCTTATTAGATACTTAATTGCTTACCTGAGACACAGCAGTTTTCAATCGGGAACAGTTCCTCGCATACATTCCCAGTCATCGAAACCAAGCGAACTGGCATCCGCAGTTATTTGGTCTGGTTTTCGACATCACCTTATATACTGACGGCCTTAGGTTAGGTTAGGTTTAGGGGCTGACAGTTGATGTCATTACCGTCACACTTAGATCAATACAGATCCATTGTGATACCCGAGAGTATTGCTTCTCAAGCTAATAAGAAAAACCTATGTGTTCAGTTAGTCAAGCCATTTAAAGGCCTTGACGAAGTTCAGGATGCTAGTACCTGGCGTACTAGAGAGTTCCTCTAAATCCCCAAAGAAAAAGTTGCCAAGCATTTTCTTCCTTTGATGGGAAAGTGCGGGACAGTGACACAGAAAGTGCGAAGTATCTTCATGCACCTCCTCGTCTCCGCATCCTCTGCATAGATCATCTGAACTGATTCTCATCTTCTTCATATGATAACCTAACAGATTATGTCCGGTGATTATGCTTACAACAGATCGAAGTGATCCCTTGTGTAGCTGCATAATTTTTTCCGTTCTTTGTTTGTTCAAACAGGGCCAGATCTTTCTTGTTGTGCCGCAGGTGTCAAGAAGATTCCACCTTTCATCGGCCTTGATAGTTATTCTTTTTGAGATTTCCTGTTTTAAATAACAGGTAGGGGTGCTAACTAGCTGACCTTGGTTTACGTCAAGCATTGACCCTAATCTTGCTAATTCATCGGCTTTCTCGTTGCCTAGTATATCGCTGTGGGCTGGGACCCAGCAGAGTCTAATGTTGTGCTGTGCGCCAAGAACCTTAAGCTCTTCGCGGCAGCATGAAACAAGCTTTGATTTTACCTCAGTTGCAGTAATCGCTTTTATTGCCGCTTGGCTATCATTGTGAAAGGTGATATCAGCTCGTAGTATCTCCATCATTGATACCTTTTTAGCAGCTGTTGCCACTGCCAGGACCTGCGCTTGGAAGACGCTACTGTAATCTGGAAGCCCAAGCGAGGCGGTTAACTTGAGAGATTCAGAATAGAAGCCTGCCCCTACACCAGTGTCCATTTTAGAGCCATCAGTATAGATAGCTATTGACGACTCACTGGAGTATGGTATATCATCTATCCATTCCTCTCTGCTTGGAATGGCAGCCTGAAATGGTTATTATGAAAATCAAGTTCGGGTATTTTATAGTCTGTTGTAGTACTATGACCCATAACTTAATGAAGGATCTGGGCATGACCTATGGAACTGTTTATCCAGACTAGTTTGACTAAGTCTCAGGGCACTTTTGGCCGCAGATTCTTGAACAAAGAGTTCTAGGGGAATTAGATTGAGTATGACTTCCAGTCCCGCAGTTGGAGTGGATCTCATTGCCCCCGTAATGCCAGTGCACGCCAGTCTTTGAACTTTTGTCAAAGTTTTCAGGTTCGTGCTCTTTTCTAAAGCTTTCCACCATACCAAATTACCATAGGTTAGTATTGGTGTAATTATTGCCGAATACATCCATCTGATAATTTTAGGGTTTGGTCCCCAGGTTTTCCCGAAAATTCTATTGCAGGAGTAAAATGCAATCGATGCCTTTTTGAATCGATCTTTGGTGTTCAGGCCCCAGTTTATTTTTTTATCTAAGATCACACCGAGATACTTTGCGTGATCAGAGATTTTAAGAGGGCAGCCTTAAATTGAAGGTATTTTAAAGTCAGGTATTTTGCGTTTGTTAGTAAATAGCACTAGTTCTGTTTTAGCTGGATTGACTGTCAGTCCACAGTTTCTAGTCCATTTGCTTACCAACGAGAGGGCGTATTCGGTTTGTTCACTGATAGTGGGTAGAAACTTGCCAGTCGCTAGTAATGCAAGATCATCAGCGTAGGCTATTATCCTTACTCCACTTGATTTCAATTTAGAGAGTATGCCGTTCATGACAAGAACCCAAAGCAGCGGTGAGAGAACCGGAAGTTAGATATTTAGCTTCCTTGGAGAGTTTCAGAGGAATACCTCTATTTTCCTTTTATTCGTGAACAAAATAGCTCAGTCTTGTTGACCCCGAGACCGTTCTTAGTTGTCCATGGAGATATTTTTTTTTTTTTTTTTACGGCAGATTCATACTCTTTATAGTAGTTTCCCCCCAACTGTGAATCCTAGTTCAAATTAAGAAAAGCAGCTCATTCATTTGTTGATATTTACTTTCTATAAATACTCCAACTTTCCATAAGTGTTAACAAAATATTTTGTCCTCAAAGACGACTAGACTACTGTTTTGTTTTTCTTTTTCTGTTTGCAATGCCCTGTTAACTGAGCAATATTTAGTTTTGATTTTTGTCGTTGTTCAACATTTAAAAATTATCTTGTTTGAAAACTAACAAACCAATACAGCCATTCAGATAAAGAATGTGATGGTTTTCCTTCTAACTAATAAACTTTTAACTTCAATCGAATTCAGGTGCACGTCTTTGCGTCACATAAGAGACAATGATGAAAAGGATTCGGCTTTCCGTGGAATGTGTCACATGATCACAGTGCATCCGGCTGGAGTAGTCCCAGATTTTATATTCTTCTGCGACGCTATCGCATCATGGGTTAATCCGCCAGCAGATCTTCATCAAATGATACAGAAGGTATTTAAACAATGAAAATTGACAAAAAGAATAAATTAAAAAGGAAATTCTGTCTTTGTAGATTCTACATGGATTCAAAACACAAGTCGGTGAAGAAAACTGGCGTAGATTTGTCGATCAATTTCCACCAAATCTGTCCGAACGTCTTGTTGCAATGTACAGTATCTAAAGGGATTGCAAATTATGATCCCAAAAGGTAGCCCATCTCAACTACAACCAACAAGGTAACAGAAGACAAGCATCTGTCAAAAAATTGTTAACAAAATAATAATTGATAAAGAAACAAAAATACACTGAATTTAAACTTTAAGAACATTAGCAAAAAAACAAAAGAAACCATAAGATAAAATCGTTAAAAAATCATCCACATAATCAACACAAGACACTCTACATGAAAATACTTAACAAACATATGTGTAAAATATAATATTAAAACTTATATTAATCATAAAAAATATGAAGAAAAAAAAATACCCAAAATTGGATGGTCTCTATTGGTATTCAAATTTAGAAGATTCAAAATATCAAACTCTAGCAAAGCACATAGTTGTGGAAGGCAAAAAGTGTGTGGCTTTTATTTAGGTACAAGAAAAAAGAACAAGAAATAAATTAGAAAAATGGTTTCTTCTCCTTAGGTCTCCTTTATCAAATCACTTTTAGACAAAAAAAAAGGTATAAAACAAGAAAACTAACAAACAAGCAAGAAAATCACTAAAACTATTAATCGTACTTTCATTCCCCTCACCTTTCATGACTCATCAATATGTGTATGTAAAAACCTATCACATAAAGTAACCCGTGGTCAGTTTTTATTCTTTTTAATATTGATTTCTTTGTGTATGCAATCATTCATTAGTTATTTTATTATTTTAAAAGGTTTAAACGGTTTGTTTTTGGGCGGGTAATCTATTGTTCTGGAAAGCAATATTGGTCAAGTTTCCCGTAGTAGAAGTAACATTTTCTTAACAGTTGAGTTAAGAACAAAAAGGTTGGTTGTTGGAAATTCACCTACATTAAAACTGACATCACGTTATTTTCACGAATATCAGTTCTGTCCACGAATTCTTTGTAAAAGGCCTCATTTGATTGAGTAACACGCTTGAATCGATGTGTTTATTTTGGACTGTAATAAACGATTGATAAATGAAACACACGATTTAAAGTCGGAAAACCCATCCAATATGGTTGAAAAATCCGACTATAGAACATATTTTATTCTTTCACTATTGAACTGTATGGTATAATCTGTACACTAGTATGTTTTATAAATAATTTACTTTACTCCGTACTATTTCTGTACGATTCTGTATTTTATATAAATATAATTTACTTTACTCTGTACAATCTCTAGACCGATATGCGCGACCTTCTTCTACGGCTCTGTACGAACCACTGAAGACCAGATTGGAGTGAAGCTCCGTACTTTACTAACACTATTACAATTTAATAGAATTTGACTCATTTAAAACTAATACTTATAAATTCTATACAAATGCATATCGGTTCGATACACGATGCTTTATTTCCTGAAGCATTCGACAATGCTAGTTTTTAGAATCGCATTCAATGCCATAATCGCATTAGCTCCAATAGTTTCTTTGTCGGCATTTTTAAACAAGGAACGAAGATCACAGGGTGGTATATTTGGATCTTTAACCTATGAATGACAGTAGTATAGACAAACGACGATCTTGTACTGTTACAACTCGCATTCTTTATGCCCGATGTTTTCTGTTTGTCCTAATGTCGATCAAATGTCACTTCTAAACCGATTTTACCACTTTTAAGCCCATTATACTACAGGGTTATACATTTTGCGGTTTCACATACCACTTTTTGACACATATTGGCCGGTATCACAGCCATAACTTGATGAATGTTGGTTTTTAAGTGCTCAAGAGTTAAAAGTTTATATGCATAAACACGGTCTTTCGCGTAGCCCCACAAAAAAAAAAGTCCAGCGATGTCAAATCGCATGATCTTGGTGGCCAGTTGATATCGCCACGACGAGAAATTATGGGGTCAGGAAATGTCTCTTGCAATAAAGCCATATTCGCTCGAGTTGTGTGGCATGTGGCACTGTCTTGATGAAATCACATATTCTCCAAGTCGTCTTCTTCAATAGCAAGCAAAAAAAAAAGTCGGTTATCGTACGACCATAACGCTCCGAATTGACGGTGACAGTCATCCAATTCATCCATCGTCGTTTTCGAACAAGTAAGGTCCAATCACACCTTCGGACCAAAGAGCACACCAAACAGTGACTTTTTGTGGATGTAATGGCCTCTCTTCAATTATTTGAAGATTCTCAGAACCCCAAATACGACAATTTTGTTTATAAACGTATCCACCGAGTGGAAAATCGCCGTCCACCGCCTGTTGTTCAAGAGCCCATTCGACGTATCTACGACGTTGTGAATGGTCAGCTGGCTTCAGTTGTTGTGCGAGCTGGACTTGATACACATGTAGGTGTAGATCCAAATGCAAAATACGCCATAATGTGCCGTAAGACAGTCCTAATTCCTGAGAACGACGATGAATCGACACATTCGGATCTTCGGCAACACTCACAGCAGAGATATTTTCAGTGGTACGAGCAAAACGATGATGCACAGGCCTTTCAATATCTGTAAGCAATCCAAATTGCTTCAAAATTTTACCAATTGTGCGTAGTTGGAGGATTATGTAAAGTGTAAACCATAATCTCCTCTTAAAGCACGATATATGGCTGTGGCAAAATCAGCATTTTTGTAGTAGGTTTTAACAAGCGATTAATTTTCTTAAATGTCAGACTTTCAACAGGAAAAAAAAACAATTATTGGTTAAACAACTAAGATTGACAGATGTCGAATTCCAGCCCTATATTTTTGAAACGGCAAAATGGATAACCCGTTACTACTACCAAGCCTACTACACTCATCCTTAGAGGCCTTCTACATGAATTCAAAATCTTCCAATTGATTTCTTCAAGCTTGTAAACAAAACTTGATTAGAATTCCTTGGTCTTAATATGCATAAATACACGCCTTGCGTTTACTTTACGTCTGACAGTTAGCAGCAAAGAAACTAATAATAAATTTTCGAAAACCAACTTCTCAACCTGATCAAAATCTATGAACGTGAGTTTTGAAGAGGCAAAATGCTTCGTATTCAAACAAAAATACAAAAATTGTGATCAATCAGTTTTGATGGTAAAAACGATGGTGGTGCCTCTTTGAACGTTTATTTTGTTCATTTTTAAACTCATCGATGGTATGATTGACATTTGTATTGGTGTAGCGAAGATCCAATCCAATCCATACTTTCTACCATGTTAAAATAATCGTTCAGACAAGCATCGAATAACTCAACTCCACCTTTCCAGAAACATGTATTTTCTTTCAAGTTTTGTCATAAATACAAATCATCTTCTATATTTTCATTATATTTTTAGATCTTTTTTCTTTGTAGAGGGTTTAATAATTTTAAGAACAATATTATTTTCTTTTATATGTCAAACGTATCAGTAAGAGTAGCATTAAGTTCCGTGTTGATATTCCGTCGGGTTCGCGTCGCGTCGCGTTTTAAACAAAAAAACAAACATAATTAAAAAAGAGACAAATAAAAACAATTATTGAATATTTCATTTTTATTATCAAAAAGAAAACGAAAATATTAAATACTAGTAGAAGCAACTTTAATAAAATTTAATTATTTACTTATGTCGTTTTCCATTGGTCGTCCAGAAGCATTCGGAAGGGTCCAGAAGTCTTCTGAAACAATTCCATTGGACTGACTTTGACAGACGGAATGCTTCTGAGAAGAGCAGAACTCTTCTATTTTGAAAACAGAATCGTCCGAAGAATGACACATACATCATAACCCATTCCATTGGTGTAAGAAGAAGAAACGTCAAAAAAAGACCAATGGAAAACGACATTAATTGAGAGTAGTGCCATTAGAAATCATTTTGTTTTTAGTAAACAAAAGAAAAGAACTACACAAAATCTAGCTCCAGACCAGATAGATATTACTTATCATCAACTATACTATTAGCAATGAGATATCAGGAGAATAACTAAAAAATAAAATTGACTAAAATTGAAATAAAAGAAAAAATCACAAAACTTGTTGAAATATAAAAAGACTGAAAATTTCCTTTTTGTACAAATTAAAATAAAAAAAAGTTAGATTAAAAGAAAAAAAACTAAAATACGAGACAAATATACTTAAAACTTAATAAATTAAAAGTTTTTTTTTTAAAATCAATTTTAGACATTAGTTGTTTTTTATGCAAACTAAGGGATTTTCTTTTATCTTTTTTCTATCCTGTGAAGAAATTTGAGTAGAAAAGATATTTTAAAAGAAAACATCCAAAAGAAAAAATATTTGTTAATTAAATAAGAAGAAATTGGTAATAAATTTGAAATATTTGATTTTTGTTTAAATAATATGAAAACAAAGTTAATAAAAATATTATAATCGCGTATCGCCGTTATCGTTGCTCTTTCGTAAAAATTATATATCTCGCGTATCGCGTAATAATAATTAAATCAAATTAATTATAAAATAATCTAGTTCGGCCATAAGTTCTGTTATATGTTAAAAGTTTAATAAAAAAATGTCTCGTAAATCTTTTACTACAAAATTTATTGTCCACGTTAGTTAATCATATTAGTTTGAAAAAAAAATTCATTCAAAATGACCGCCTTTAGCTCTTACATAGGCTTTAAATACAGCCTTGTCCAAAAGTATTGAGCACCCTTGAAATCTTCTTATATTTTTTAAACCACTTGATTAAAACAACTTTTAGTATTTTTTATGGAAGGATAATGGTGTTTATTAAATTAAGCTCAATATTTTGTTGGGGTTGGGCCACCTTTCGCCTTAATGACGGCAGATATCCTTTTCGTTAAAGAACGCACAAGATGATTACACTTTTCTGCAAATAAAGCATTCCTTTCGTTCCGTAGATGGTACTTTAGGTGTTCTTTGCTTGTAATTTTATGCTGCCTTGTCTTGCACTTTACTTAACCCTAAAGGTTTGCAATTGGGTTTAAATCTGGGGACTGGGTAGGCCATTCAAGAAGCTCAACGCAATTTTCGCTTAACCAACCCATTGTTTTTGCAGCTTTGTGACAACGTGCGTTATCTTGCTGGAATTTTACTCAGCAAAGATTTGTTTCAACAAAAAGTTTGGAAAATAAGGGAAGAAGTGCCGTTTCCAGTACATTTATGTACGTTGTAGAGTCCATGCGACCCTCACACACGAACATTTCGGCCACTCCTAAGGAACTCACGCATCCCCAAATCATAATCATGGTTAACTGTGGAGACCACACACTCAAAGTTCGATTCGTCTGACCAAACAATATTTGACCAATCTTCCTCTGCCCAATTTTGGTACTATATGTATTTTGCGCATTCAAGTCTGGCTTTTTGGTTTTTTGGTGAGAGCCATTACTTTTTCCTGGCCTTACAACCTTTCAAACCAGCTTCAAGAAGTCTTCGCCTAGTTGTTCAAGCAGAAATAGCCTTCCTTAACGCCACTGAAAACTCACTAGCCAGCTTTGATGAGTTCTCCTTCCGATTTTTTAATTTTCTTTTAATTTACCTAGACCTGTTGAGTAAGTCTATGGACAATTTTTGTTTTGTTATTTTTATCTTAAGGCATAAATACACGATTTTTATTGGGGGCTCAATACTTTTGGCCAAAGCTGTAGTTGTGGCCATTGTTCCTTAGCGGCACGTACAGTTTCGATGAGAATCGGCGATACTGCTCTTATCAAAAATGTCCTTAGGCTGTCCAAATTTCGGTGGAGAGACCTGCAGGCCATGCCATCCAGCCCTGACCACTAGCTGTAATCCAGCGGATTTAGTTCCCGATGGCCAATCTTCAGCAGCAGTAAAATCCGGAATATTGCACCTTAGCCACTCTTGTGTCGTTTTGGACTTGTGTGCCGGAGCAGAGTCTTGTTGGAAGACCAATCGTTTGAACAACATAAAGGGTTTTTCAATGAAATTCTTTATTCCTGTGAAAGTACGTTCGATGCCATTATGTATGGAAATCGATTTCTTTTGCACGCTTGCAGAAGTCCAGACGCTGAACCCAATTTTAGACGGTTTTCAAGCAAAAATATTCGGTTATCATTGAACGGTAGCGATCCCCATTCACAGTAACGTGCCGGTCTTGATCATCACGGAAGAAGTACGGCCCAATGACGCCCATAAACCACACCAACCGTTATTTTTTCGGGATGCAATGATGACTCATGAAGTACGTGTGGATTTCTGCCTGACTAATACCGCATGTTTTGTTTATTGACGAAGCCATTCAGCCAGAAATGAGCCTCATCGCTGAAGATGATTTTTCGATGAAAATCCGAATCATTTCCAAGGTCTTGCTCAGCCCAATTCACGAACATACGCCGCTTCTAGTGGTCAAGCGGCTTCAGTTTTTGCGTCAATTTAATCTTGTAAGGATGTAGGCCAAGATCTTTTCGCAAAATTCACCTCAACGACGTCACAGAGATGCCCAACGCTTGAGAACGACGTGTGAGAGACACATCTGGGCTTTCTGCAACTGAAGCCTCAGCGGCAGCAATATTCTCGACACTATGGGCACTTCTTTGTCTCACTGGCACGGGAACATTTTGTACTGTGCCTGTAGATTCAAATTTTTCCACTAGACACACAATTGTTGATCTACTAGGACGATTATGACGACCATCAATTGGACGTAGCGCTCTTAACGTTGAGGCCACTGACTCCGAATTTCGGTAGTAAATTTTAATAGTTTCGACTCGTTGTTGGCTCGTATATCTTTCCATCATGAAATGGCAAACCTTACTGAAGAGAAATGTCAAAAGAGCGGCAAGAAATATGGCGTCGTTTGCTGTCCCTGTCGCTTTACTTGTGTTTTGTGTAGCGTCCCTGTTGAAAAACCATTTATTAACTAATGTGACAAATAAATTTTGTAGTAAAAGATTAACGACACATTTGTTTTATTGAACTTTAAACATGTAACAGAACTTATGGCCGGACTAGGTACAAAACTGTCTTTGTAGAAAAAAATAAAAAAAGCAAAAAAACAATTGAAAACTTTAGTGTGATCATATTGTGGTACCAAATTAGTATTATTAATTACATTTAAATTTTTTAAAATTCTGTTTCTTTCTCTTCCCCTCCCTCACTCTTTCTCTTTCTCAAATAAAAAATAGATGCACGTTTTGTTTACAATCAACAATCAACAACATCAAAAATCATTTAATTTAAACTTAAAAACAAAACAACAATAGTTAATCTCACAAAATAATAATTTTCTACCTTCCAGTGCTAATTTTGTTTCTAATTTATTTATTCTAATTTATAGAATGTCTGAATATTAGTGTTTATACGTTTTTATATTGAAAACAAGTTAAATTCTAATTTTAATAATTATACAAACGATTTAAATTAAATTATATATTTTTAGGGAATAAAAAAATAAAAAAAACTGTTGTACATTATCAAGAAAACAATAAGACTATAACTTAAAATAATACACAAAAAAGTAATTCAATTAAAAAAAAAAAAAACTAAAAAAAAAAATAAACTTATTTGGGGAAATTATCGTCGTGTTCGGTTTCCGTCGTCGGTCGTTATCGGGTTTTTTATGGACTTCCGCCCCAAGGTCCCAATACAAAACTCAAACTAATAACAAAAATAATAATAACCTCTCGCGTTTCGTAATAAAACCAAAATCAATCAATCGTTGTTTTTATATTCTATCCAATCAGATTGGGGTTATTTTTTGAAAGGCAGATTGTGTTTTGCTTTGTAAAATATAAAAAGAAACATATTTTCTAGATTTATGACTTAACAATAAAAAAAAAGATATTAAATGAAATCCAATAAAAAAACAACCTATATTTATATAATGTGTTTTACAGATGACAATATATTTTTATACACACTGTAACAGCTTTAACATTTAAGGAAAATAAGAAACTTTAAGTATAATAAATTCAAATACCACCAAGAACAATTGCATGAATACTTGTCCATATTAAATGTTTGTATAATGTTATATTTTTGTTCCTAAATCATGAAAAAGCAAACAAAACTTAATATTCATCTTGAAAATTTAATAAAAAGAGAGGAAATGCGATATGCCTTTGAAAAAATGGAACCAATCTGAGATGGTGGAAAGAAAAACAACCTAACTAAACTTACTTTTGGAGTGATTATATGAAATGAAGATTGTTGGTGAGGTTTTTCTATACAGTCAATAAAATGAGAATACATAATTCTATTAGGCTAAAAACACACTAAATCAGACAAGACGTCTTTTTGTCTTTCGACAAAAAATCGTGGACGCAAGTCCATTGCTCGTACGAGGCAACACACACCGAAAAAGACACGACACGATAAAAAGTCTTGTCCGCTCGTCGGTTGCAGTAAATACATGGGGTTGTATACGAGGTGTGACAATTCAATGTAATGAGACTGATTCCATAAAAACCGTATATTTCAAAATTATTCTTCAACTCTGCCATCCCCTTCAAAATAGTCCCCTTGGGTAGCTATACAACGATTCCAGCGCGATTTCCATACTTCGTAACATTTCTGGAACGCTTCGACAGGAATGTCCGCGAGTACCCTCGTCACGGCCGCCTGGATGTCCTCAATCGACTCAAAATGGATTCCTTTGACCACCGATTTTGTTCTAGGGAACAAAAAAAAGTCACAGGGTGACATATCGGGCGAATAAGGCGGTTGTTGCAACACAGCGATCCCTTTAGAGGCCAAATACTTGGACGCGCTGAGGGCGGTGTGGCACGGTTCCTTGGAACCACCTTCGCGCACAACTTTCTCATCCCAAAATCGTCGGTTAAAATTTTTCTGACTGTTTCACGGTTCACACCCAGTTTCGACGCCAACATTCGAACTGTTAAACACCAATCTTCACGGATCATTCGTGTCAGTCCGCACTTCAACTGGTCTCTCGCTCCGAGCCTCGTCTTCCACGCTTTCACGCCCCTCCTTAAACTGTTTATGCCATCGAAACACCTGGGCCCGACTAAGAACACTATCACCATGTACTTTTACAATTTTAGCGTACGTTTCCGAAGCTGTTTCGCCCAATTTGACGCAAAATTTTATCGCGACGCGTTGCTCTTGATCTCGTTTTTCCATTTTCGTCACGAGCACCACGAACACACGGTTACTTAATACAACAGAGCAGGCGAACTAAACAAGCTAGAGCGATGGCAAATATATCAATGGAGAGGGGAAGGATGCCGGGAGAAGGGAAAGGGAATTTCAAGGTCGCAGGGTTACTACAATCGCGGCAATATAATCAGTCTCATTACTTTATTGTCATACCATGTAGGAGCAAAACACACCAAAGAAGGCAAAAAGTCCGGGACAAAATGTCAACGCCTAAAAGTACACACCGTTTTATGAAGTAACACACACGAAAGTGAACAAGAAAAACAAACATAAATCGACAAAAAACGTGTCAGTTGTATAGGTTGTATAGGAGCAACACACACCGAAGCGGACAAAGACAAGACATTTTAGCGCAAAATTATAGTCCGCTAATGAACGATTTTAGTGTGATACTAGCTTAAAATGACGTTTAAGACATGACTCAAATGTCATTTTAAGCTAGTATCACACTAAAATCGTTCATTAGCAGACTATAATTTTGCGCCTTTGTCTTTGTCGTCCTCGGTGTGGGTTAGAATCCGACACGATTTTTTGTCTTACGACAAAAAGACGTTTTGTGTGATTTGGTGTGTTTTTAGCCTAAAATGAGAGTACATAATTCTATTAAGCTCCCTTTTAAAATGCATAACGTCGGCTAAATGTGTAAAGGTGCTAAGTCCACTTTGACTTATTTTACAGGAGAGTAAAAAAATCTAAATGATCGCAATTTAAGGAATAACAAAATCCCGTTTCTGTATGTTTCCCTCATATAGCATTATAAAGGATGTCCCAAAAAGAACGCAGGATTTAAATTTTAAATAAAACGCAGATATTTAAAAAAAAAATCGTGAATTCCTTATATTATAATAAAGTAGGCAGGATGAGCTTATGTATGGAACAACACATCGGCCAGATGGCCGCCGCGGCTTTGCTAGCACATACGCGATCTTTTAATGAAATTTTCAATAACCGCTTTGCATAAATGCTGCGGTATTTCATTAATGCAGCGTCCAATTTTCTCTTTTAAGGCTTGAGTCGTCGCCGGCTTATTCGCATAAAAAAACCTCAAAGAAAAAAGTCCAATGGTGTTAAATCGCACGATCTAGGCGGCCAATTCTGGTCTCCAAAACGCGAAATGAATGATGCAGCAATTGAATTGTGTCTCTGGCTGTAGGAGATGTGGCGCCGTCTTGTTGAAACCACATCCCCGAACAAATTGGTTATCATTTCACGATACCGAACACCATTGCGCTTGACCTGACTCATTTTCATAAAAAAAAGATCCAATGATTCCTCCAGCCCAAAGTCCACACCACACAGTGGCACGTTGAGGACGCATTTGCTTCTCGTGGATCACTCGAGGATTTTCCTCGCCTCAAATGCGACAATTCTGTTTATTGACGAAGCCATCAAGATGGAAATGGGTCTCGTCACTAAAGATGATTTTATCGGCAAAATCAGCATTTTCATGTTGTCTCTCCAATACCCAATTAACGAACTCCCTTCGCTGTGCATGGTCAGCTGGCTTCAGTTCCTGAGTCAATTGTACTTTGTATGCATGAAGATGCAAATCTTTCGTCAAAATTCGCTGCATAGTGGATTTGGAAACACCAATTTGCTGAGCTCGGTGTCGAATTGAAGTAGATGGAGTTTGAGCGACATCATCATCACGTATTGCTGCGATATTTTCGGTCGAGCGACCTGGTCGAAGGCGCGTTGTTGTATTTACATCAGTGACAGACCCAGTTTCAAATTGTTCAAATGTCAAACAATGACACTTCGAATGGCCCCAAATTTAAATCTTGTGTTCTTGTTGGGACTTGGGACACCCTTTCTAAAGGGTTTTTAATAAGGGCGGGTAGATGTGATTCGAAGCCCAGTCAGCTAACAAACCGCGTTGTCTATGGTCATGAACTTTGAGCTCCTGGCTCAGTTGGATCTTGTACGGGTGTAGGCCCAAGTCCCGACGCAAAATTCGCCAAGTTGATGTCTGCAAAAGGGCGAGTTCTTGTGCACAGATATGTTCTGCTGCACACTTTCACGGACCGCGGCGATTTTCTCGTCCGATCTTGCGTTGCTTTTGAACGTACGGGTGTTGGCTGATTCTGTTTTACCATCTTGTGAAACAAGAGCGATATTTATTACTTGCGATAGACGTCGAGGCCATAATTTTCTAACTAAATCCTCACTGAAAATTCCGATTCTCCCGCATTGAGGTAAGGCCCCTAGAATATAGGTGTATCGTATTATGCCTTTAGTAACCTTAGCGATCGCGAACTGCGCCTCTGCCATAATTAGTGCTCTTGACTCTGACCGGGTACTCGAAATAATACCCGGGTATCCGGGTACCCGGGAACCCGAGGTATTCAATATTACCCGGGTACCCGGGTACCCGGGTATTTGCATGGTTCGGGTACCCGGGTACCCGGGTATTTGAAACATAACGATCGTGTATCCGAGTACCCGGGTACCCGAAGCTAAAGTTGTTTGAACAAATGGATGCGTTTATGAAGGAAGTTTTTGATAATATTTTGTATTATTTGTTTTCGGTTAATAAAAATAATGATGGTGGTTAATTAATTGTCTATTTTAATTGCAAGGAATTGCAAGTTGGAGGTGGATTATTATGAATAAGTAGTTTATTATTGTCATTAGTTTAGATACTCTTAGGATGGATTTCGCTAGTCCTTATAGCAATAGTTTTTTGTGCTGTTTTTTTTTCATTCATTCGTTAAAAAATGTCATTGGATATGATTTTATTAGGGGTTGAAAAGATATAAAACCGATCTTGTGCGTCGTCGTCGTCGTCGTCGTCGTAGTCGTAGGTAGTCGTAAATAAAGAAGAAAGTAAGCTGTTGGCAAGTGTTTGTTGATTTATTGTTGTTGCAAGATCGTACGAAAAAGAAATGCAAGTTGTTTTTGGATAATGATAGTTGAAAGGGATGATTTTATTATGTTGGTTAACCACTGTCCTGGTATAATCTATGAGTGTAAGAACAGGTAGTTGGTGCGTTTGCTTTTTTTTTGTAATTCATAAAAAATGACATTTGGTAGAAAATATTAGATGGATTATAATTTTATTAGGGGTTGAAAATTGAGATAACCGATTTTGTGTGTTGTCGTCGTTCATCTGTTTATGATTGGTCTTTTTCTTAGCCACAGGTCAATAAAGAAGACAAAAATCTGTTGGCAAGTGTTTGTGAGATTTCTGCGATAAAAGTAAAGACTGACCTCAGTTGCAGGATTTTTAATTTGGGTTTTTGCATGTCATAAAAATGTTTTAATGTTTGGGTTTCTCTACATGACCCACTCGTAGACACCAGAGCATTTTTAACAATTACGATGAATGGTAACGCACAATGTACTGGGACGGGATTTTATTGCATGTATTATTGTTTTTTAGAAATGGGCAGCAATGAAGAACGTCTCGGCGTGTTTGGATTTTTTGTTGGAAGCAAAAGCAGATGGTCAGCAACTTAGCGAATATGAAATGTATATGAATGAGCCACAGCTATCCCATAACTATCGCGACATTTTAAATTGGTGGAAGATGAATGCCAAGAAGAATTTAATAAAGAATTATTTAAAAAAAATAATTGTTCTTTTCATTTTCCATTCGCAATTATATTTTAAATTTCAGGTGGTAACAATCATAGCAATTTTTTATTTGTTTCCATTTTTTGCCATTTCTAAAAAACAATAATACATGCAATAAAATCCCGTCCCAGTACATTGTGCGTTACCATTCATCGTAATTGTTAAAAATGCTCTGGTGTCTACGAGTGGGTCATGTAGAGAAACCCAAACATTAAAACATTTTTATGACATGCAAAAACCCAAATTAAAAATCCTGCAACTGAGGTCAGTCTTTACTTTTATCGCAGAAATCTCACAAACACTTGCCAACAGATTTTTGTCTTCTTTATTGACCTGTGGCTAAGAAAAAGACCAATCATAAACAGATGAACGACGACAACACACAAAATCGGTTATCTCAATTTTCAACCCCTAATAAAATTATAATCCATCTAATATTTTCTACCAAATGTCATTTTTTATGAATTACAAAAAAAAAGCAAACGCACCAACTACCTGTTCTTACACTCATAGATTATACCAGGACAGTGGTTAACCAACATAATAAAATCATCCCTTTCAACTATCATTATCCAAAAACAACTTGCATTTCTTTTTCGTACGATCTTGCAACAACAATAAATCAACAAACACTTGCCAACAGCTTACTTTCTTCTTTATTTACGACTACCTACGACTACGACGACGACGACGACGACGACGCACAAGATCGGTTTTATATCTTTTCAACCCCTAATAAAATCATATCCAATGACATTTTTTAACGAATGAATGAAAAAAAAAACAGCACAAAAAACTATTGCTATAAGGACTAGCGAAATCCATCCTAAGAGTATCTAAACTAATGACAATAATAAACTACTTATTCATAATAATCCACCTCCAACTTGCAATTCCTTGCAATTAAAATAGACAATTAATTAACCACCATCATTATTTTTATTAACCGAAAACAAATAATACAAAATATTATCAAAAACTTCCTTCATAAACCCATCCATTTGTTCAAACAACTTTAGCTTCATCGCGTAAGCGTACCGAGTACCCGGGTACCCGGGTACTCGGATACACGATCGTTATGTTTCAAAAACCCGGGTACCCGGGTACCCGAACCATGCAAATACCCGGGTACTCGGGTACCCGGGTAATTCCCGAAACCATCGGGTACCCGGGTACCCGGTCCATGGATCGGGTACCCGGGTATCAAGAGCTCTAGCCATAATAACGATTTTGGCTGTAGTTTGACGTTTAAGGCATTTACAGTTGTTGATGTTGTAGGGGCGCTAGAACTGCCATGGGAAGCAACGCGATGGGACGACCATAATTGATTGTCTCATTTTTTTTTTTACTTGTGACAAAGAGAACCCCAAGATTGAAATGAAACAAAAAGAAAAACCTTCTTTCAATAACAGCTCCAAAAAGTTATAATAAAATATCGATCAGATTTAATAAATAAACATAAACAAATATCTAAACAAAATAAAACAAAATATTTCGTGATTTCGTATGTACCTAAACCAAATTCACCGGGAATTTGGTCGCGTCGCGTTTTTTCGCGTTTACTCGGGTGATCTTTAACGTTTAAGTAAATTTATTCAAATCAAATTTAGGGTCTAGCGTTTAACTAACCAATTAAGAATATTCAACAATAAATTATAAGCAAGCAAAAAAGATTGACTAACACACAAAAAAAAGAAAAAAAAAATAACAATAAAATTAATACACTAACACTTTAGGGGGAAATTTTTAAATTAAGGTTTTTTTTTATTATTTTCTAATCTTTGTTGGTTCTTAAGGTCTTTAACTTTACATTTTGGTTTGTAGTGAGTTCGTATAATTTCAAACAAAACGGAATTAATTTTTTAAGTTGACAAAAAAATACATACATAATTTTTAATACCCTGCATACACAGCTTTCCTCATAAGTAAACAAAAACAAATAACAAAATTAATCAAATACATATATACAAATACACTTACGAATATTTAGAAAGCAAAAAAAAAATGAACTATTAATCTTATTTTTGGTTTCGGCAAAAACGATGCATGCTCATCGGTGAAAAAAAAACATTATTTGAGCATTAAATTGCTACAAATACAAACAATTATTATTTTTTAATTGTTTAAAGGGCACTCTAATTAAAAAATTAACATTCAAGCCCCCCAAGATTTGTTCCTAAAATTTTATTTCTAAAAAAATTGTTAATTTTCTCTAATTGTTTGCTATCCTGTAACTTCCCGTCATTTATTTTTTACTTAAATGCCAAAATTGAACACAAACAAAAGAAAATGTTTCAAACATTTTCATTTTTTATGAATTTAAATACGAAAAAAAAAACGTTTTCCCTATCATCTTCTGCTGCTACTGGTTATTTATTTTGTAATGATTGAGTAGTGTGATCCCTAATATTAAAATTAATCAAACAAAAATACTATTTTTGAAGACATTTAAAGAAAAAAAAACAAAAAAAAATGATATATTATTGAAATGAATAATAAACTTTAACTCTTAAAATATGATTGAAAAGAAAAAAAAAGAAGAAAAACTTAACAAAAAACAAATAAGCTTGATGCGTACGTACTTTATTATCGAACTATGTAATAATATTTGAGCATAAAATGTAGTTGAGTACTAGCTATAATATTCGCATCTATGTATGTATGTTCGATTGTAGATGAGTAAAAAAAAATGAATACAAACAAAAAAAATTGGCAAACTCATTCAAAAGTATGAACCTAAGAAATACATATTAAAAAACAAACTTAAAGAAAAAAGAACTTGAAGTCTTTTATTTCTCAAATGGCCTTTAAAACTTAGTGCAAAAAAAAAAAGAAAACAATTATTCCATCTGTTATTCGTCTACGACTTGTCGATTGGTTTTTTCTTCTTAGACTAGATACAATGTGAAATTCATGGGAAGATTTGGATTTAGAAGTCATCAAAGTGTGCGACAGCCGACAACAAAAGCTCTCATGAGGAAAATTACATATATCAATCTTGAGACGCTACGCCTACAACAGTGGATAGTAAGTGATTGGAACGAGATTTGTCTTGATAGATTTGGAAGCACCGGAAATGAGAACTATTATGAAATTTACTCATTGGTAGAATTATTATTATTATTATTATTTATTAACACAAAATTACAAATTTAATGCTAATATCTTAAAGAGCAAAAGAACACTTGAAAAAACTCAAAAATTGAGTGGTTTTGTATAAGGCTGTATCTCAGTAGAAAAAAGTCGGATTGAAGTGAAATAAAAAGTTTTTTAAAGGTTATCATTTTTTCTTTTCAAATTATTTTGAGTTAAGAAAGTACCGTTAGGCGTTTTCGCTTGAGCGTAACAAATGTTCACTCAATTTCAAAATCGAAAAAAAATAAACTTTGATTTGTCATAAAATGAGCGGAAATTTTTGTTCAATCCAACCAATTACCAATCTAAGATTCAATTTGACAATTTTGTTGGCTAATTCACTGTTTAGTTCAGATCGCTACGATTTTTTTTTCTTATCAAAAAATGGGCTTACATGCAAAAACACAATTTTGACTTTGAACCCTAATAACTCTGCCAAAAATAGACTTACAAAAAAAATAAGGGCAGATTTGAAAAATTAAAAAAATTATTTAAATTTTCTACACAAAAACATTTTGAAAAAATAAAAATATTGTTTTTTTTCAATTTTTTCTATCAATTTAAAAAAAGGTCCAAAATACACATTTTTTAACTTTTTCATAAAAACTACTGTTATGTTGTGGTTTTCAGTGATACAACTAATCTGAGGCTTAATTTTATTAAAGCTCATAAAATTTCCTTGATTTTGATGAAAATTCGTCCGAATTTCACAGAGTCATAATCATAATGAAAAAAATGGGTTGTTGTCGAAATTCTGTATGGGCCAAAATTCAGATTTCAAAATTCTGTATTCCAAAATTCTGTATTTTAAAATTCTGTAAATTCAAAATTCTGTATTCTAAAATTCTGTAAATACAAAATTCTGGATATCAAAATTCTGTATTCCAAAATTTTGTACTTCTAAATTCTGTAAATGATAAAAGAAAAATTGTTTTGATAATGAAAAAAAGTGCGCACTTTTTTTCATTATCAAAACAATTTTTCTTTTATCATTTACAGAATTTAGGAGTACAGATTTTTGATGTTTTCTATGCAGAACCTTGAAGCATAGATTATAATTCTAACATAACGGATCTCTCTCGTTATTTTTTTTTTGTTTTTTTTTTGTATATATAAAATGTTACTTAATTTGTTAATTGAATAAAAATTGTTCTACAGGCAAATAAAAAACCTGTTCATAACTGTGAGTTTTAATGTAGAGATTTGGAATTACAGAATTTCTAAAGCAGAATAATGGATTTGTAGAATTTTGAAAAACAGAATTTTGGATTTACAGAATTTTGAAATACAGAATAATAGAAAAGCAGAATAATGGAATATAGAATTTTTTCTTCAGATACAGAATTTTGTTCATACAGAATTTTGGAATACAGAATAACGACCCGTTCCCGAAAAAATAAAAAAACTTAAAAAAATAAACAAATTCAAAAGAACAGAAAAAAAGACTATCCTTAAAATTGAAAAAAAGTGTTTTGTAAGTTTGATTGATTGAAACAGAGAAACGGTTAATTGTATTGATGTGAAATTTTCACCAAAATCAAGGAAATTTTATGAGCTTTAATAATTAAGCCTCATTTGTTACAAATTGGTAAATTTAGTAACAAATTACTAAAAAAAAATTGTTTTTAAGCAATGTCACAACCAAAATGTCGTGACTTTTTTGATAAAAAGTGAAAAATAACACAGAAAACTTAATTTTAGAGAAGAGGAATGATCAAACGAAATGCGTCTTATAGTTCATTTAACATTTCTGTCAACAAATTCAGGCTCTTTAATTATCACCTAAGCTTCGTAAGGTTTTTTTTTTAATATTTTGACTTTAGAGGTCAATATCTTGAAAACGCATTGTTAATTTTTCGAGTTTTTGATGTCTTTATGTAGCCAGTTAAATTGGCTTTCAAGAAAAACTATACACTTAAAAAAAAATTAGCAACAAATTATAAAAAATTAAGATTTTCAAACATATTTTTCTTAAAAAGTCAAAAAAACATAGAAGGCTTGATTTTAGACCATTGGTGTCTTCACACGAAATGCGTCTTTTGGTCAAATGCATGCAGAACATTGTCAAGCCCTAAAATCAAAAACCGAGCTTCCAGAGAGGCGAAGCAGCTGCATATACTCGCTGTTTGCTAGCGTAGCCAGGGGCGTGCACTACACATCGAAGGTTAAAACCCCTTGAGCGGCGAAGCTGCCGCATATACTTTCTGTTTGCTACACAAAGCTGATAGTGCAAATTCAGTAAACAGAAATGTAGCAAATCCGCGCGGATTTTTCACTATAAACTTGTTTTGTCTTCTTTTTTTTTTTTTAATAATCAAAATACAAAGTAAAAGTGGTTTTACAGTAGAAAAAACAAGAAAAAAAATTAATACGATTCTCATGAAATCGAGTGACCTACTCAGTGGTGTCTCTTTTCAAAAATAGTACAATTGCAGCGGGATGCTGATGTGGCGGGATAATGAATGGCGGGATATTGAACGTCGGGATTTTGAACGGCGGGATTTTGAATAATCGGAATATTGAAAGGCGGGATTTTAACACCAACCCGTCTGAACAGATCCTAGTGATCTATCACTGGGTGATTTTGTTGCAGTTTTGCATGCTTCAAGGATAGCCAAGGCTTCTGCAGTAAAGTTGGAGGCATAATCATTAATCAAGTAGGATACCTGTGTTGACCACCGTGCCATTTTCATCTGTGGTGGCAAAAGATGTATTGGTGGCGGATTTTGAACCATCTGTGAATAGTGGAAACCACCCATCAAGTTTGGGTGACTCCATAATGTCGACATATGTGGAGTAGTATATACGGCTGTTTGTATTTTTTTTTTGGGTAGATGAGTTAACTGGAGCAAAAAGCATGAACCTTCAATGTCCCAGGGCGGGAAAGTGGTAGTGTATTGCGTGACCCGTCTGTATGGCAGGCCTAAGTCCTTGACTTTTGCAAGAGCAATGACGATTGTGGATGGCATACGTTAACACATTCTTGAACTGCTTGTTAAGTCTATATCACGGTCAATAATGGAGTTGTTGGAGAATATTAATTTGGTAATAACTTTGAGTGGACTTTCGGATTGTAGTTGTTCCAGTGTGGGAAAACCTGCTTCGGCCATGATGTTGTCTATTCTTGTTGTCCGGTAGGCGTTAATACTTCTTCTTACTGCGTGGTGGTAGGGAGTTTTGATTAGATTCAATGTAGTTTAAGGACATTTACAATATATTTGAAAACCATATTCAATTTTGCTTAAAATTAACGATTTAGCTATGTTACATAAGTGAATGTTCATTTTCTTATTAGATAAATAGTTAATGATATTGCTTCTTATTGCTAAGTTCTTTTTTAGATTTATACAATGAGGTTTCCAATAGAACTTACAGTTAAATCTTAAACCTAAAATATCTAGATTATCAACGCTCAAAATGTTAACATTATTAATGGCTCATTCGAGTTTTGGGCAGGATAATTTACGACATACGTGTAATAGTTTACATTTGTCAAGTGATAATAAAGACCCAGAATGTTTGCCCCATTCTTCTATATCTTCGACAACTTTGGAGAATAAATGTTTTGCTTTATCAATATCATTGAGTTTACAAAGAATGAAGACATCATCAGCGTAAATAGTATGGTCTAAGTTTTTGTACTTGTTAATAATTCAACTAATGTTATTGAAAGCAATCAAGAATAGAACCACCGATAAAGGTGATCCTTGTGGGATGCCATTATTAAGTGGGTGAGTTGATGAGAAGTAATTTCCTATTTTGGGACCTAACTCATAGGTAGAAAACCTTTGAAACTTAAAGAAACAAACCAAAGAGACGGATTATTTTTCCAAACTTTGTTTTGCTATGGATTTGAAAAGCTTTATCTCTTATTTGTTCACTCTTTTTACTTGCGACATATAGAATATATGGCAAGTATTGAATTCGTACAAAAAAAAAAATTGAGATGATGAGATATGACATTACGATGATAGAGAAGTCGAAAAAAGTGAGTCCGGCGATTCCGTCTGTCTGTCTGTCGGGAAGTTTACAGGCACCTACAGCCTTAACCACTGCAAGCAAAAACTCATATCCCAGTTTTTTCCTTTTTTTTTAAGATCAAAATTTAGGGTAGCCACCATACGATTTTTATGGCAAAAAACCAAAACTTTAAATTTTCTCCAAAACGGTTCCTACGATTTTTTTTAAACTTCCTCGAATTTAATTTTTTTAAACACTCATGTATTTTATGTAAAAAAAAAGTTTTGTATTGCTCCAAAACGGTACCTCCCATAGAACCGTTTTTTTGTTATTAGATTTTCTCAAAAACTAAAAGTCCGATCAGCGTAATTTTTTTTTTGAAAGTACGTATATATTTCCCAAATAATTTTTTGTATTCAAAAAAATTTCAAAAACTTTTTTGGATTTTTAAAAAAATATTTTCAACTCTTTTTTCAAAATTGTGTATCTTAAAAACGGATCAATATTAAAAATCGAAATATTTTTTTTTTTTATAATCCCACGCCTCTTTCCCCCCCAGATACCGAGTACGATTACAATTACGGTTGCAAGTCGTATCGGCACTTTATTTGAAATTATTTGAAATAAATAAAATAATAAAAATAAAGTGATGGCGACACGAATAGGTACCAGGAAGACAAGAGTTTGGGACTGCTTAACACAGTTGCATGTTTGTGAATTAAAAAATCATTAAGTCCTAAGCTAGTAATTGACTTATGAATTAAAAACCATTTAATTCATAAGCTAAAAATTGAATTATGAATTAGAATTCATTTAATTCACAAGCTAAAAAGTGAATTATGAGTTAAAGTTTCCTTAATTAACAAGCTAAAAAGTGAATTATGAATTAAAGTTTCCTTAATTCACAAGCTAAAAATTGAATTATGAATTAAAATTTCTTCAATTCACAAGCTAAAAAGTGAATTATGAATTGAAAACAAGCTAAAAAGTGAATTATGAATTAAAAACAAGTGATTTATGATTTATGAATAAAAAAAAGTCAATGCAGGCAGAAACAGGGTGGAATTGAAATTTCACAAATTTGAATTCATAAGGCGAATTAGTGAATTATCAGGTATCAGCAAAGCTGTAAATGAATAATATCATTTAAAAATGCACACTATCATTTTTTGCATCATTTAAGAAAAAATGAAGGAAAAAAGACAGTGTGTAGCTCTGTAAATGATAAATGATGAGGAAAATGATGAATATCAAAAGTTTTTGTCTGTATGACTGAAATAATGAAATGAAATGATAGTGTGTGAGAAACATATCATTTTTGTGTGTAGTTTTTCGCCTGAAAAAAGCATTTGCATGAAAAACGAGCCTTGGTCAAGAGAAATAAACGAAAAAATCCAAAAATTCACTTTTTGGCTTGTGAATTAAATGAATTCTAACTCATAATTCACTTTTTAGCTTGTGAATCGAAGAAACTTTAATTCATAATTCACATTTTAGCTTGTGAACTAAATGAATTCTAATTCATAAGTCAATTACTGACTTGGGAATTAAAGTGAGTGTTAAGCTAATAAATGATTTAAGCTTTTGCAACTCTGCTGCTTAATACAAGCAGGTACAACAAGAAAAACAAAATAAATTAAAATTTTATATTAAAATATTACAAAAAGTAAAAAAAGAAAAAATGCAAAATTTTAAAATCAAAAATTTTAAAATTTTTAAGTCAAAAAAATTTTTAAAAATATAAAATGTATATTTACATGTTCTTGAATACTGTATAGGTACCCAAATTAATTTTAAGGCATTTTTGAAAAATTTTATATGTAAAAAATTAATTTAAAAAAAAAGGCTCCGACGATTTTCAAAAAAAAAATTCAATAAATCAAAAATAAGGTTTAAATTTGTTTGGCATTTAAATTTTTGGAATAAAATGTATTTACGAGGTATATTTTCAAATTTTAATTTTTTTTTTAATAAATTAAAAAAAATTGAAAAACCAACAGTTTCTTAAGAAATCATATGACATCAATTTTTTTCCGATTGAATCCATTTTTGAAGTACATATTTCAATTTACATTTTTATTTATGAGTTTTTTTTTAATTTTTTTTTTATGTTTTTTTTATGATTTATAATTATGAATACAGGAGCAAGTTCGTAAGACCGAGTCGTGCACATTTTTTTTTAAGTATTACGTATTAGCAACGTCTAGTTACTTATCCGAAACACATTACAACAAAACGTGACTTGGTATCGATTAGTTTTCACACTGCACGATTTTTTTTTTTTATTATAGGAAATATTCAGCCTTATTACGTACCCGATCGGAGCAAAATTCTCTCCTTTTTGTACAATTTCTAGGAATTTTCTACCCCCGATTCTTTCCGACAGGTCAATCGCAGACATCTATACGAAAGACTTGAAATCTTCGTCGGAATTTCAAAATGAGAGTGATTTTATGCGATCCATTGCGACTGTTTTTTTTGTACTTTTTGGTCCAATTGTCTCCGAAACAAAAAAAGTGTCGGAAATAATAATATTTGCTCACTCACAAAACAACAAAGAAGAGAGTCAGTACGCGTCTTTATTTTATGAACGATTCAGGTACGGTTATAAAGAAAAGATCGGAGGAATTTCCCGATCGGGTACGGTAATAAGGCTGATTAGTAAGAATCTAGAAGACAAACTCGCCGGCTGTGTTGTGTTAGATGACGATGCATAACTGACGCTGTTCTATCGTGGTCGGAAAAAACCTCATGGATGCATTTGATGTCAAAAAAGATTTTAGATAAAGCGATGCGCTGTCATGCCATTTCTTCAACATCATTCTTTGCCAACACCAGAGGCAAAAACTCACAAAATTTCGTCCAGTTACGAGGATATGCAAACGACATTGACATAATTGGAAGACCACAGCGTGATGTCAGTGGAGGGTTTATGAGTCTTAAGACGAAGAAGATGGATTAAGCGGTTAATGAAGGCAAGACCAAATAAAGGAGGACAGGGACACCCAACATCATGTCAGTATTAGACACTTAGATTTAACTTCGAAGTAGTTTGTCTACCTAGGATCGGCTATCGATCAAATATTCACTCTACGGCAGATCTTGGAGAAGACCCAGGAACTTCAAATCGATACCTACCACCTTTTCATCGATTTCAAGGCCGCGTATGATAGCGTCTATAGAGACACATTATATAGAGCAATGTCTAGTTTTGGCATCCCAGAAAAACTCGTCCGACTATGTAAGATGACAATGGAAAACTCACGTTGTTCTATCAGAAGATTGTGCAAAACTCCAACACCAGAGGCACAATATTTCAAAAGTCCGTCCAGCTACTAGGATACGCAGACGACATTGACACAATTGGAAGAACACAGCGTGATGTCTGTGGAGCGTTCATGAGTCTTGGGACGGAGGCCAGGAAGATGAGTCTAGCGGTTAACAAGGGCAAGTTAATGCTGTCAACAAGGAAGGACAACCAACATCGACGTCTTGGAGCAAACGTCAGCATTTATTAGAGTGGTGCGACAGCTCTTGAAGAGGCAAGGCGTAAGTGGCTTACTCTCATTGACAATTCTCTGGGTGCGTGGGAAGGGACCTACAATTTAACGCCGATTCCGAACGGCAAAGTTGAAAAGCATTTTTTCATGACAGATTGATACTCTTGGAAGATTCGTCAGTTTTTCGCAATAGGGAGTGCCCGTGAAAGATGAAATAAAAACTATATGGGCACGACTAGGACTCGAGGCCACGACGTTCTGCTTAGCAGCCAACGCACCTACTAAGCCACGACAGCTACAGCATAGACACATTTAACTTCGAGGTAGTTAAGGATTTCGTATACCTTGGATCCGCTATAAACTTAGATAACAACACCAGCGCTGAAATCAAACGAAGGATCACTCTTGCCAACCACTACTTCTTTGGAAATAGAAGGAAATTGAGTAGTAAAGTCCTCTCTCGAGCAACTAAAGTGTCACTGTACAAAACTCTCATCATCCCGGTCGGTCCTAATGTATGGTGCAGAGACATGGACCACGACAACATCGGCTGAAAACGCTTTGGGAAGCTTCGAGAGAAAAATTCTTCGAGTGATTTTTGGATCCAAGGACTTAGATGGCTGGGTCACGTAGAGCGAATGGAAAACAATGCTCCGGCCCGTATCTTCGAATCCAAGCCGGAAGGATGTCGCTGAAGAGGAAGACCGCGACTCAGGTGGAGCACACAAGTGGTAGAGGACCACAACCAACTTGGTGTGCGAAACTTGAGACAGCTTGCTAGGGACCTAGCTGGCTGGAAATGCTTGTTGGATGAGGCCTGGTCCGACCTTAACTGTAGCGCCCGTTAAGTAAGTACTACTAAGAATCGTAAACTCCTCCAGTGACGCATTTATCGAACGTCAAAGCCATTAAATGTTCAACAGGAATTTAGTGTAAAAAATCAGTTTATTTTCCTTAATCCGAAAACATACATATACATATTTACATCTTCATTTTATTTTTGTGCGCGCCTTGTCACAAGCAACATTAATCAATACCTGCAATTTATTAAAAACAGAAAAGATAAATAATCAAAAATCGACCGCTTCGTATTTCAAAAACTAACCATTCTTTAAATCTAGCAACGGATTTTTCCCAAACTTTCATTCTCTGTTGGTTCTCCAGTCTGACTTCCTCTTGAGGTCTGAAAAGTTTATCGACCACTCGGAACTCTCTCAATTCGTTACGACTCTTCCAAATGCCTTCAAAAAGTACGAGAAACTTGACAAATAATTCAAAATTGTAAGTTAAACGCAAAACCACATACCAACGTTAAGTCCAGCTACATAAGCTGCTCCTAACGCACTGGACTCCGAGTTAACAGCACGTTCTACATTGACTCCAACAAGATTTGCTAAAAACTGACAGATAAAATCATTTTTAGAAACCCCTCCATCGACTCTGAAAAAATAATTTCAATGATAACACCTTCGATTTGTTAAGACGAAGACAGAAACCTACTTCAAACACTCAAGTGTGTACTTGGTTTCACTTCGTGTGGCCTCGCAAACTTGGGCAATTCTAAAAGCAATGCTTTCCAATATTGCTCTCACTAAATGGGCTTTTGTTGTTGATGGCGTTATTCCAAGGAAACCTGATGCTGCTTTGTAATCGTTCACTGGAGGCTGAAAATTATAATAAATCAAATGGCATTTAAGGACTTAATTGGAGTGAAAACTTACACCAATTCCACTAAACGCAGGTATAAAAAACACTCCATTTGTATTCTCCACGGATTCGGCAATGTCTGAAGTTTCTGCAGGATCATTGAACAGACCACACGATTGTGCCCAGCATATGAGTGTTCCGGTGTCCTGGACTGAACCCTCAACACAGTATTTTATCTCATCATTCTGCCTTGTGTCCTTTAAATGCCAAGCAACAAGCGGGTATAGCCCGTGTATGGATGCTTGACAGTTTTTGCCAGTTACAAGATCCAAAAATGAACCAGTTCCCATGGTTATCTTCAGATCGCCTTCATCGAAACAATTCGAACCCCATAACGATGCTGTTTGATCGCTTACCGATGATGCTATTGGAATCCGGGCACCAAACAGGGATTCATGAGTGCAACCAAAATCATCCGAATTCGAAACGACTTTTGGTAAGAGGCCCATCTAACGGTGATTCCTTTTAATAACTTAATTTTTTTGTTTGTTTAAAATTTCTTACATTTATTCCAAACATCATTCTCATTAAGTCTGACCAAGCCAGTGTGAATGGATCGAATAGTCCGGTGGCCGTTGCAGATGTTATGTCGGTTATGTGTTCAATTTTCAAATCCTTGGCTGAACCAGTTCTGAAACAAAAGGAATTATTTGTTTATACTTGGACGAGTACGAGTACCAGGCGCGGATCTAGAATTTTGTTTTGGAGGGGGTCACAAGATAGAGAAATTAAAAATAACAAAAATAACAAGAATAACCAAATAAACAAAGCAGGAAAGGTTAAAACGGTGACGTGAAATAACGCCCTACGAAATAAGGCCCCACCTTAAATGCGGCTTTATTTCCATGGAGAAATCGAAATAACAGCCGACAGGCCTTATTTCAATTGAATTGTGGAAATAAGGCCACCTTTTACATGGAAATAAGGCCGAATTTCCAGAAGATAAAAATAATGGCCCACTTTTGTGGGTGATAAGTGCCGAATTTGCTTTTGCGACTACTGGTTCATTTGTCCAAAAATCTAATTCAGGGTTTCCGACCTTCGCGATTAATTTAAACATTTTGCAAAACAATAAAATAAGTTTATTACATTTTCAAGGTTTTTTCTCTGCATAAACCTGAAACATACCGCATGCTTTGAGTCTATGTGACGTTAAGAAAACTTTATCCAATGTAAACGTTCTTCTGCACTCTGGGATGTCAAAGTTCGGTGAGGGTACGGCATTTTACAAGTACACTATACTTGAAGCCAATTTCATCTTATTGCATCTACCTATCACCTAAAATAAGCAAGCTGTTTCATTTACATTAAAAGCTGCATCAGAAAGAAAGATGGACACAAGCAGAAAAAATTTTGGCCAAAAGAAAATCACTTTGGGGTGTGAAAATAAAAAAATTCGCGCGAAATGGATTCTCTTTGGGCAAAATTTTTTCCGCTCGCTTCGCTCGCATTAAATCAAATTGATCTTGAATTTTGTGTATTGCCCTCATCCTCAGTCGAAATTCAAAAAGATGCTGAAAATGAATAATTGAAATGCTTGCAAAAATCCTTCTTTGCATTACAGGAAATAAAAGGAAACCTCAACAGCTTTGGAAAATAAAGAAAAGTGGTCCTAATTATTTATAACATTTTTTGTAGTGTAGTATACATACACGAATTTACGGTTTTCATTTATTTTTTTTAGCATGAACATTCGTTGTTTCACTTTTTTTTAAATTTGGACTTTTGTCCCATAAAAAGTAAAATCTATCTATTGACCATAGTGGGTTAATAATCCCTAAATCGAAGTCGGCACTTATGACCCTCCATAGTAGATCAGAAGTTGCGAAAACAATTTTCGGGAATTCTGACGTCCGTCGGGACGAAACAGAAAACCCGAAATAAGGCCCAAGGCCCCACGGGCATTATTTCTAGGTTGCAATGGAAATAAGACCGCAACGCTTGTAAGGGTCTTATTTCCATAAGAAATGGAAATAAAGCCCTAATGGGGCCTTATTTCGTCTGGCATTATTTCACGTCACCGGTTAAAACGGTTAGAAATTTTTCATAAATTCACATAGGGTAAGGCGAGGAGGTCTCGACATGTACCTAGGAAGTTTCATCAAACTCAAATTTCTCGCTTATTTGAAATTTGACTGAAATGACAATATCATTTATCCAACGCCAGAAAGCCTGCCTTACTATTTTTCCTCTATACCGCTCAGTTACTGTCAGTGTATAACAAATTAACTCGCGTATTGTTTCTTGTGAAGAGCAGATGTAATTTTGTTTCGTAAGTTCTCAAGTGATATTTTTTTGTATTAAGTTTTTTTAAAGTGATGTGTTGATAATAAAGTAAAATATATAAATGTTTTTTCATAATTATAACCATTAGACATAAATACTAAGGTGAACATTTTCTGAAGAAATTTATATATTTGCACGTGTTAAAGGAGGTTTCGACATGTTTTGGGTAGAAGGTTTAGTCAAAATGTCGAAACCTCCTCCTTTAACTCTGCTTGTAATTTTTCCCTTTTTTATATTAAAACTTTATAAATTTTCAGTAAAAATGACAAATATCTATAAAAAAAAAAGAATTCCTGATTTTTTTTTATAAGGAAATTAAAATACTTATTAAATTTTTTGGTAAGCAACATTATTAAGACATTGCATATAAACGTGTTGACAAAATTTCCAAAAAATTGGTTGAGCCGGTTTTGAGAAATCTAGAAAAGAGTGTTTTAAGCCCAAAAGGTACCTACTACAAAAATGGATCTCTTTTCCGATTTTGTTGTTGTTGAAGAATATATTTTAAATAATATCTTGGAATGCAATATCACAAAGGATAATGTTAAGTATAATTGTGCAAAACTTTAACAAAATCGGTAAAGTCGAAGTGGAGATATACGGGAATAATCAGAAAATCAGCCGCAAAGTCCCTAGTATTAGAATTTCACTTCGATACAGGGCCAGTAAGGGGTATAGATAAAAATCTGAAAAGATAAGAAGAAGGTTTTCGAAAAAAAGCAAATAAGTACCACCCTAATATATATAAAATGAAATCCTGTTCTTGTGTAACCTAATAACTCGCAAACGACTGGACGGATTTGGCTAATTTTTTTTTATTTTGTTCGAGTTAGTCTGTAGATGAAACTTAGGGAAAAAATTTTAAAATTACTAGCGGACCCGGTACGCTTCGCTGCACAGACATTCTTCTGTGAATGGATAGTTTTTGAAATTTTCATGGTTAATACTGTTGTATTCAGTGATGATTTCTGTGAAAAAGAAATGGAAAAAACTCATGGAAGAGTGGGAAAATTGGAAAAACCAAACAAAGGTCGGGAATAAGATTTTTTGCTTGGAAAATTTTTTGTTTCAAAATGGGTTTTCAAATGGAAAAATGAAATTCCTTGGTGAAAACCTCGGAAAACTCATTGGTTTTCAAAGGTAAAATTGCATATTATTGCAGCGGTGCATTGGTCTTCAAATGGAAAACTGGAAAATTTCAAAATGGGTTATCGAATGGAAAACAGAAAGTTTTTGATAAAAAACTCGGAAAACTCATTGGTTTTCAAAGGGAAAACAATTATTGGAGTTGCTCTGAAGGGTAGCGAGACGAAGTTCGCGGGTTCAGCTAGTTAATTTATAATTTAGAGACTGCTTTTAATAACTTAAAAAAAAAACTAAAATTTACTTTATTTAAATAAGAACTAAAATTTGATTAAGAGCTGATTGTTCAATCAGCGAAACTGGCAATTAAGCTTATAAGAGCTTTTTTCGTCAGATAAAGTCTATCTGACGATTAAAAACTCCAATTTTTTATTATCTGTCTAATAAACAATATCTGCTTGTTTATCTGACGATTGAAAAATCGGCTCTTAAATTTATTTTTTAATGACTGAATTTCTTGTTTTTGTTTTTTTTTACGTTTTATTGTCGTTTTGTTTTGTTTTACTATCTCTTGTTTTATTGCTTTTATAAAGATCATTTAAACCAAAGAAAAAAATATGTATATTTGTTTTTGTTTTTTAATATATCTTTAAATTTTTTTCGAACTGTTGGAACCTCCTATGCCATGATAAAACCTCCTACTTAAATGTCGGAACCTCCTACAGAGTAGGATGTTTCGTCACTTTATCTTCTTTTATAAATTAATAATAAACTCTGATATGGTAAGTATTTCAAGTATTAAAAATTGTTTTTGTATAAGCTTTAACCCTAATAAAGTTAATTTTATGTAAATAGAACTTTGTTTGTTAAAGCAAGTATTAATTTTTTGACAATATCCGTTAACGTGTCAGAACCTCCTCGCCCTATCCTATTCAGAAGTTATGAGCAAAATTAATTTTCCAATATAGTCCAGTTATTTTAGTAATTTTAAACCCCAATCTGCGGAAAAATTCCTAGTGGGCTAGATCTTTGTGTAGACCTTTATTACGTAGCTCTTATGAGTTGGTTATTTTAGTAATTGTAAACAGAAACTGAAGATTTTGATATGAAAGAAGAAAAAACAATAGAGCAAATGTGAGCGCGTGTTAGTCCCTCTACTTCGAAAACGGTTAATTTTATAGAAATATGCCTGGGGCATTATTTTTAGATAATCTCAAGACGAACAATTTAACCACAATAGGTCGCTAAATATTCACGAAAACTGAATTACGCGACCTTTTGACCACCATAACTTTTTTAGCCTGCACGGCACGATATCAATGTCGATTTTCATATCTTCATAAGAGATACGTAATAAAGATGTACACAAAAATCTAGCCCACTAGGAATTTTTCCGCAGGTGAAACCTATAATGACTGGAAAAAATACAAAAACAAAGTAATGTGTTTACTTTTGTTCAATACACTTTCGAATGAATAAAAAATCAAATTTGGCAGAAAAAAATAAACTATCTTCCCGAACCACCACCGTTTCTTTGTTTTAAACACCCAAACAAATATTTTTCAGAGCCAGTTCGTCATAAGGTTTAAGGTCGATTAAAAAAAGGTTTTGATTGTGGTATTAAATTGAATGCTTAAGTGCCATAATTAAACAAGTAGTTAGTGAGAAATAAAAAAATTTAAACAATTATAGGAAGTATCAATTACAGGAAGTATCAATAGCGGTGACGTGAAATAACGTCCGACGAAATAAGCTATTTTCTGAAACTGAAAATCTCGCAACACAGTTGAATGTGAAGTTGAAAATACCACGCGTTGTTTCTTGTGAAAAACATCGATATAACCACAAACAGAATCAAACCCCTGAGGAATATTTCCGGAGAGCAATTTACATTCCTCTGTTGGACAACGTTGTGACGGACCTCAACGAAAGGCTCTTTCCAGACGTGATAAAGGGATTACAATGTTTCTGCCTCGGACTTCCTTTACAGCGGAGGACATTGAAGAAGTTCAGCTTGTACCATGATGCTTCTGAACTCCCCCTTCAAGCATTATTGCCGAATTTGAGTTATGGCAGAAGACCGACTTACCGAGCTTGCATTGCTACACACCAATCGTGAAATCGAATAGGACATCTATGCGATCATTAACAGATTTGCGAAACAAAATAGAAGATTGGATTTTGTGTTATGAATTATGCTTTTGGTTGGAACTTGTAAACAGATTGTAAACAGATGCTTGTATGTTAAGTATAGCTACAATCCAAAACAATATAGAAAAAAAAATAATAAAAAATGTTCTTTTTTTATTCTATTTCTTTTCAGATGGAAAAAAAGTAAGTTAATCGTGGTCTTTTGGTTACTTCCCGGTTCTTTAGTTTGCGAAAACTAGGTTTTGTTCGTTTGGTTTTTTTTTGTTATTGAGTTTGCAAAATATTGGTTCAGATCTATTTTTTTAAATACGGCCTGTTTGGGGGGTCATGACTCCCGTGACCCCCCCTCTGAATCCGCGCCTGACGAGTACAGGGTCAATCATTGTTTGGTTTCGAAAGTAAATCTAAATAAAACAACTGAATAACATTCCCAAGCCATATTTAGAAAAACTTATGAAACAGATGAAAACAAACAATATTAAATTGAAAGTGTAAGCTTTTAATTAGTATTTCACACCACTCGCTTCACTCAAAAGTCAATGCCAACACATATTCTCTATTCTATTCTATTCGTCACCGAATGTGCTTAATGCTCAGGCACCCTTGTCCCCCATAGAAGTTGATTGGAATCAATTCGCATTATTAACTCATTCACATAATTTTGAAGATTGAGGATGGCTTGAACCGTTAAATAACAACAAACAACTTCTTCTCAAACGTCATTTAATCAGTTACCTTAATTTATATAAAATCCATGAATCCAGAGTATCTACAACAGCCGTCTTGTTTTTAATAGCTTCTTTCAATTTTAAATTCGATTCAATCTCATGAATCAACCGCAGGGTAACCTAAGTGGAGAAAAGCAATAATCACAACAAAACAAAAAATGAATATACACATCGCACAAAAATAACGAGAACATTGGGTGTCAAAAGTTTACTCACTTGTCCATTCATCATTTTCAATACGCTTCCCGCCAAAAAGCGTTTACTACGTGTTACCAAATACAATCCATACGAAAGAGTATTCAACGTCTTCAACATCAGTCCTGAATTCCATTTGTTCACAAGTCCATCGGCCCGACAGTCTTTCCAAGTAATAAAATTATGAAAATACTCTTGGGTGTTGCTATCCCATGTGACGAACGTGCAACGTTGCGTTGATATCCCCAAGCAAGTTATATCGGAAGGTTGGAGATTTGAATCTGTATGAATTATTTTTAACTCTTGTTTTGAACAATTAGAACAAAGTCTATTTCGTATTCGAACCTTTGATAGCATTTGAGATAACACTGACGATACTCTGCCACAACTTTTCCGGTTCGATTTCGAAATAACCCGGTTGTGGATTGAGTAATTCCACCAATTCTTTAGCTGAACCTTTAATTTGGCATTTTTCATTCAAAATAAAACATCGCAACGATGTAGTGCCGACATCCAGTGATGCAATGAACGACATTCTTTTTATGTGTGGTTACGATTCAGTTGCCGCCGCGACCACGTCCGCTTGGAATAATCAATCGAAATCAACTGAACAAAAAATGAGGCATTTTATTGGGCCGCACCGCAACGACACAGGCATACAGTTTTAAATTATCTCAAAATTGAATGCAGTATAGCTTCGCGCGGCTGATAGTCCGATGATAACTGAAAATCCGAAAGCTTTGCCATTGTTGTTGTGTGGAAAAACAAGTAACTCCACTCAACGTCAACAGATTGATAAAAATTTCACGATATGTGGATATTCTGGTTGAGAGCGGATACCCGTAAATGGAGATGGAGACTGAGAGTAACTAGTTGGAGTTGTTTGTATGATGCACAACAATCGAGTTGTTATTAAAATTGTAATAAGGGTTTAACGATAGGGTCAAATTAATTTCGTAGTCCACGTCCAGTCGGGTTAAAGGTCTCTTGAAACTGCTGTGCATGATTGTGACTTGTGAGTACTGAACAGCTGTTGTTATTTTTGTATTGATTAATTTAAAAGAGTCAGTTGTGGTGACCATTCTTAAAGAAAAAAAATGAAAATAAAACAAATGAACCCACATAAAAAAATTAAAAGCACCAGGACCGCTGCTTTACCTATTCTTTTAACTACAGTTACGTGCACATAATTAGAAACGATTTTACTGAACTATAATCTTATTTGATATATTTTTTTTTATTTCATTATTTCAATTTTTTTTTCTGTTTTAAGTTTTAATAATATTGTTTTCATACGAAAAATCGATTATTTTTGGCCCAAAAAACCTGTTTAATAAAAAATATAACTTAAAAAGGAAAAAAATAACTAACCCGGCACCACACGAGCAAGTTCTGGCTAGCAAGTTGGCATACAATCAAATATTTTACTCACACATTCAAACTTTTAGTACTTGCTTTAGTACTGGCTGGTCAACTGCTAGCAAATTTTCCAGCCAGTAAAACGAGCAAGTAAATCGGCAAGTAATTTGACAGGTTTTGCCAAATATATCAAAATGAACAAAATTAAATTAGAAAATTAGTTGAAACGAGGATTTTTATTTCTATTTTTGCTGGCGACATCTTGGAAATTCAAAATTGGATGTTAAAAGCAGGTAAGCTTGTAAAAAATATGTGAACTTGCTGGCAAGTTGACTAGCAAGTTTTTTGCCACCTACGTCACTCCAAGTACACCGATAGAGATTTGACAAATAATATATGTACGCTACTTGCTGGCCAGAACTTGCTCGTGTGGCCGCAGGGTTAAACGATCGGGCACGTAATTAGAAACAAGGTTTATTTGAAAAATAATTGTGTTAAATTTAACATTTTCCAATATTTTGTCGAATAACCACGATTTTCAATCAAAGACTGAATTCTTCCGGGCATAGAATTGACCAAATTTTGACAAACTTCGGGAAGAATCAATTTCCAAACATCCTCAAGTTCTTCGTACAAAGGAGAACCGGCATTTTGGCCTAAGAACCAATAGCGACATGGTATATATCAATGGAAAGGTTTCTTTGTCTACTTTAACTTTTGATATTGCAGTAAGTCCAAAATCGCTGTGTGCAAAAAGTTATTGCACAATAAAGTCATTCACAAGTAGTATCTAAATGATTTCTTGTTTTCATCTTGACCTTGGATCCAATAACGACATGATGTATATCAATTGAAAGGTTTTTTTTATGTACTTTAACTTTTGCTTTGGCAAGAAGTCCCAAATCGCTGTGGGGAAAAAGTTATTGCACAATTAAGCCATTCAATGATAAAAATAAGTTATGTTTTGTTTTCTTTTGTAAAGCTTTTCTATTATGATGAAAGCAAGCAAACCCTTTTTTTTTTTGAATGACTTAATTGTGCAATAACTTTTTCCCCACAGTGATTTAGGACTTTTTGCCAAAACAAAAGTTAAAGTACACATGAAAACCTTTCAATTGATATACATCACGTCATTATTGGATCCAAGGTCAAGATGAAAACAAGAAATCACTTCTTACTTGTGAATGACTTTATTGTGCAATAACTTTTTCCACACAGCGATTTGGGACTTACTGTCATAGCAAAAGTTAAAGAAGACAAAGAAACCTTTCTATTGATATACATCATGTCGTTATTGGTTCCTAGGCCAGCTTCCATACATTTTTGCCGGTTCTCCTTTGTAACATTCCCAATTTTTTTATATGAAATTTTTAATTTCAAGTGCTGCCAGAGGTTCTCGTTTGGATTTAAGTCTGGACTGCAAGACGGCCAATCCAAAACAGCAAGGGAGTTGTCGGTGATCCATTTTTTAGTGAAATTTGCAGTATGCTTTGGATCGTTGGCGTGCTGAAACGTCCAAATAACAGGCATATTTTCTTCCTCGTAAGGCAGCATAACGTCCTCAAGGATGCAGCAGTATTGAAATGTATCCATATTGCCATTGATTTTTTTTATTGGACCAACGCCGCGCCAATACATTGCGCCCCATAGCATTATATTACCACCACCATGCTTGACTAGGGGGCGAGTGAACCTTGGGTTATATTCTTGTGACCTTGTGCGGCGGACACAAGCTTTGCCATCAGAACAGATCCTATTAATTTTTGTTTCGTCAGAAAAAAGAACATTTTTCCACTGATTTACAGTGCCTATACTTTTTGGCAAAATCCAAACGGGCCTTTCTGTGACGATCAGTCAGCAACGGCTTCTTTCTTGCTATGCGTCCAAAAAGTTCAGCCTCACGCAATCTTCTTTTTACGGTGTCGATGGATGGTCTATTACCTGTATCACCAAAAACTATTAATCTTTTTTCTCTCGCTGTGGCAAATGGGTCTTTTTTGCTCTCACGAACAATAAGAGCATCTTCTCTTTGAGAAGTTAACCTTGTTCTAGGCTTCCTCGAAATTTTTTCAATTGAGTTATTTTTTTGAAATATTGAATAGCATTGAAGACCACCTTTTTCGAACACTTAAACAGTTCCGAAATTTCACTATACGACTTTCCTTCCGCATGATGGCTTACAATCAATCGTCGAGTATTAACATCACAGGATTTGTGTTTTCCTATAATTTTCAACTGAAAAAACAATGGAAATTCAATTGTTTGAATGAGATGAAGAAAAAAGTACACTTACAATACCCAAAATTCCTGTTTATATCGTATAACACCATAAATTTCGCAGGACGTTTCTAAATATGTGCACGATCGTGTTTCGAACTTTTTTTTTTTGATTTAATGAAAAACGGTACTTTATGCCAGCTCATTTTATTATGTCGTCAAGTTGGCTAATCATTAAATCAAAAACAAAAAAAAGATGGTGGAATTATGAAGGGAACATGTTGGAATGGAACTACAAGTTCGATATGAAAAGCGTTTCTATTTACGTGCACGTGACTGTATATGGTCGAACTCCAGACATAACGATGAGCCTTTCCGTTTGGCTGTATTATTAAGAGGTGTACATTGCTTTAAGTATGCAGGTGGCACGCGCAAGTTGAAGATGATCTCAACCAACTCGGGATCAAGCAGGCTTGACATTTTTGACATTTGACAAGTAGAAGACGAACCGCAATACAGAAATTGGTGGACAAATTCGAGCTGTTGGGAAAAGTTAGTGATGTGAAGAATAAAACCCGTGCACGTCGCTCAAGAACAACTGAGAATATTGCTGTTGTAGCCCAAAGTGTTGAAGAAAACCCAGGTTTGTCCATTCCTCGTCGTTCTTTGGAATTAGGCATTCCACAAACGTCATTACACCGTATTTTGCATAAAGACTAGGGTTTTAAGGCTTATAAAGTTCAGTTAACACAAGAACTCAAGCCGGCTGATCATCAACAACGTCGTGTATTTGCTGATTGGGTCCTTGAAATGCATGAAAATGATCCGGAATTTCATCGAAAAATCATCTTGACTGATGAGGCCCATTTCCACCTCGGAGGCTACGTCAACAAGCAAAACTGTCGCATCTGGGGCTCGGAAAACCCAAGAGTTGTTGTTGAAAGAACTCTCTATCCTCAACGCGTGACTGTTTGGTGCGCTTTATGGTCCGGCGGGGTCATTGGACCTTACTTTTGCGAAAATGAGGCTGGAGCAACAGTTACGGTCAATGGATTTCGCTATCGAGAGATGATTAATGATTTTGTATGGCCGGAATTGGATGGTATTGATCTGGACAACGTTTACTTTCAACAAGACGGCGCTACGTGCCACACAAGCAATGAAACCATCGATCTTTTACGGGAAAAGTTTCTGGACTGCGTTATCTCTCGAAGAGGTGATCACAATTGGCCACCGAGATCTTGTGATTTAACACCTTGCGACTTTTCCTTTGGGGCCACGCCAACAGCCCAGCGTCGATTCAAGACCTCAAAGATGGAATTCGTGAGGCTATCGAGGACATAGGGCAGCCACTTTGCGATTTGGTTATGGAAAATTTCATGAAAAGGATATGGTCCTGTAAGCGTGGTCGTGGCGGCCATTTGGCTGATGTTGTGTTCCATTATTAACGGCATACCTTCCTCTTTATAATGAAGTGAACATCCGATCATTTATCTCAAAAAATGCCATTTTTCTTTGAATATCAAAATAACACCTCTTATTGGAAAACCCTTTACAATGTTTAAAAAAGCACGTATACGCCGTAGTGAACAGATTTGGAAATTAATACATCAATACCACCCCACAAAATTGTACTGCGATCTCTGTCACAGTGACGGATGATAAAGAATTTTGTGGACCTTTTCAATTCCCAGTGACCGGGTTGTCGTTTCTCTAAAATTGGAGGTATGGAATTTTTGAATCCAAGACCCCATATAACCAACCCGATGACCAAGCTCTTCCCATAGCTATTCGCCTACGAACTCATGGCGTTGTGAGGTCAAGCTTTCCGAGATCGGATATAATGCCATAAACAGTCCAAGAAGCCCTCCAGATAGCTGTTTACCCCACAAACTGAGCTTGGCCTCGCTGTGCCCCGAGTTTGTAGGGTTAACAGCTTTTGGGAGAGGTAGTTGATTTTTTGTTTTTTGTTCATATTCTGAGGTCTGTTAACCTGTTAAGGTTGTAGTTATGGAAGTGTCCAGACCTTTCATACTGGAAACGACACCTCTGCGTCAGCGGAATTTTATCATGTGCAACCGTTCCAATGCGTTTGTTCCGTTTGCCATGGTGGTGCGGGTTTAAAATTGTTTAAATAAAACACCAATGTAGAATCTCTTCTGTTTAATACCAGAAAATCTCATACTTTATTCTGCTAAAATCGTTTTGAAAAATGCCCAAAATCAAAATTTGTTCTTGTCTAGAATCGCTGGAAATTGTTCTGCTGTTGGTTGAACATCATCTGTTGAGAGGTCTGATGATGGAATTCTTGCCCCTGATTCACTTGACCTTGTTGCTGTCCGGGTCCAGATAATCTTACTCTTTTGCTATTCGGTTCGTGATGTTGATTGGCTTGCTGCTGCTGCTGTTGTTGTTGCTGCGCCTGCTGCTGCTGTTGTTGTTGCTGCTGCTGTTGTTGCTGCTGCTGTTGCTGTTGTTGCTGCTGTTGCTGTTGTTGAAGCTGCTGCTGCTGCCGCTTATTGTCAGACTTATCTTCTTGGTCGTCATCGGTGAGGAATTCACGTTTTGGATACGGAATCGGGCACCCAGCAAAGACATCCTGTGTGGGTACGGGATCCTCTTGGAAATACGGATCCTGCATAGCCTGTTCTGAGGTTATACGCCTGTTTGGATCCATAAGCAAAAGCTTCTGCAACAAATGGAATGCTTTGCTTTCTGGTTTGATTTTATGCCTTTCCATGTATTTGGCCAAGGAGCAGTTGGAGTAGCTGGAGCGTTTGAAGTCTTTAATAAGAGTATGATGTTCTGGCATCTTTTTGATGTCCTCCCAGTCTTTGTCTTGTGGGAATCCCATTACATTGAAAATGCGATCCAACTGATCATGATGATAGGGATTTGAAGTCTTGATATCCTCTTGGCGACAGTGGAATATTGGTTCTGAAGTGAGAAGCTCAGCGAAGATGCAGCCGATGGCCCAAATGTCGATGGCTTTGGTGTAATGACGTGCGCCCAGGAGCAACTCTGGTGCGCGGTACCAAAAAGTCACCACAACCGGATCCAAGTCAGCCAATGGCTTCAATGGTGCATTAAAAAGTCTTGCAAAGCCCATGTCGGCGATTTTGACTCGCCCACGTTCATTGCCATCGCCCATAACTAAAATATTTGCAGGCTTCAAATCACGATGCAGAACCCAGTTGCTATGAAGGTAGTGAATACCATCGAGAATCTGATACAACAGACTCTTCACCATACCTTTAGGAACAACAACTTGCTTTTTGGCAGCCTTTGCCGCCCGATGAAACTTGATTATATGCCAAAGATCATGCTCGGCATAGTCAATCAGGAGAAACACTTTTCTATCATTGTGCGAGAGGAATACTCGAATCAAAGTTATAACATTTGAGTGTTTCAGTTCCCGTAGTAATGCGATTTCTCGACACGCGGACATAGACAAACCTGTCCCATCTATTTGCTTGAGGGCATATTCCTTGCCATCGCTTGCATCTTTTCGTTTTGCCTTGTAGACATGGCCATAAGTTCCACGACCAACCTTGCAGCCTTCGTAGTTGAATAGATCCTCTACTTTGGTCCGCTCCATTTGGGTTTTCATTTTAAAATCATAGTCCATTTTTGGTTAATTGGGAATAAAATTATTTTATTGCAATAAATTAAAGATTTTTCATCGAATTCCGATTACTTTGTGAGACTTCTGCAGTTTGTTTATATTTTTCGTGTGACAGTTAACAGCTTGTAAAAATTCACCACTGTCACCATCGCCTGTCAAATAAATGCACTGAGTTTCTCAAACTGCTCGTTGTAGTTTTGCCGGCTTAAATGTTTAACTAATTTCCATTAGAAAATACTAAAGTTTTAGTTGGGTGTTTGAAAGAAAATTCTTCAACATTTCCATAAAAATGGTTCTGTTTGTCTGCAGAAAATATTGTTCGTAAAATATTATTCGTTAAGATTATTTTATTAGATTTTCCCAGAGATTTGTTAAAAAATTTATTTAAGAGCAAAACTCAAGAGAGGAAACCGACACAGTTTAGATAAAAGCCCAGTGCGCGTTGAATACTTCCATCGAGGTAAGTTCATTTGACGTTTCGTAAAATAGAAAAAAGGAAAAGTACAAAATCGTCCTCAACGACAACTATTTCGTAATTTGCACATTTTATTGACGAAATTATGCTTTTTTAAAGCATTTATTTATTTAATTAAATAGAAAACATAAAATTGGAATGGACACCAATACAGATGTGACAAGAAGAAAGCCAAGACAAACCAAAGGAACACCATCTTTCTACATCAGAAATCGTTTTGCAGCGGGAGTAATTGTTTTCGGAATTGCGACTTTTGCAGCTTTTGCGTAAGAAAATTGAAAATTTGTTTGAAAATCAAAGCGCAGTTGTATAAAAATAAAACAAACATTTCTAGTTGCACACCGGTATTTCGTGTGGCAAACGAGAAACTTGTAGCGCTCTTGTGTACAGAAACCGAAGAGGAACGCGACCGCAAATACCTATTCTCTATGAATGCAGCTCCTAGACGAGGTGAATTCATTCTCAAACAAATGGAAGAAAAGAAAGAACTTGAATCCAAGCAATAAGAACACTCCAACCATGAACTCGAGAAAAGCAAATTTAAGAAAACTACGTTTACCCAGCACAGAAACAAAAGCCAATGCACGGTACATAAACAAATTATTTATCATTTAGTTCTAAGCGTTAATAAAAGTACTATGATGTAGATTGTTGGGCAAAAAACTGGTTTTATTATAAATTTCCTTGAATGTTCAACAGAAATGGATTCCAAAAGACCACAAACCCAATTTCCAATTGTTTTCCAACTGACATTGCCTCGACAGATGATGAGGACGAGGGCGATCAACATTTAACGAACGGCACGGAGTTAATGCCATCGCCGATCCCATACGCCTCTCCTATGCCATCACCAATCGAGGCACCAAAAGATGATGCACCAGATGACAAAGCAACTCGATCCAAGACACGCCTTAAACTTAAGACATTTCTGCCAATGGAGAAGCGGTTAAAACCGTCAACCTCTGCGGACGAAAATCCACAACCAGGGTTTTTAAGAAAATTTAATGACTTTGAAACTGCAGCCAAGTCCGTCAAACCGGCACCAAAAACCAAAAAGGCCAAATCCTCGGCAAAGCCGAAAACCAAGAAACCATCGAAGAAACAGCCAACGATTAAGAGTGCCTTTTTCCAGAACGAAGAACTTTTTTCCGATGTCGCGGCTCAGCATTGTCTTGTCGATAATGTCAACCCGGATGAAATGCAATTAGCACTGGCTCTATCCCGTTCAGAAGTTGAACTTTCTGGGGCAACAACAAGCCAAGAGAAGAGCGCCGACAGCAACGAAGGCATACGGGATAAGCTGAAGAAGTTTGGCTTTCGAGTAGCTGAAAGTGAAGGTAAAGTCAAGTGAATCGATTCTGATCAAAGTAATACAATGTTTTTGTTTCCAGAAATTAACTACGCTACAGCGTTTAAGGTTACCAAAGGAAAAAGTAAATGGGCCAACAAATTCACTCCTCTTACACTCCGCAATTCAAAACATCAAGCAGAGAAACTTCAAAAAAGAATTGAAGAGATCCTCACGCTTAATGCGAGCCCAGAACCCACAGCCAATGAAGAGGAGATTGTGCATGCTTACTCCCTGGAATCTTCTGCTCTTCTACCATATGCAGCGGAGAATCGAATTATTGAATCAGATTCGTGTAAACGATCGGAAATAGTTGACTTCTATGTCTTAAGTCTGTTTGAAGTATCCAAAACAAAACCCGGGCACTTATTGAAAGATGTGCGTCGAATACCGGGACGTGATAGATCTCCTGAGATTATCAAATCTTCCCATAAAAAAGATGATAAAATGCAGCGGAACGATCCACTTGAGAACATCAAATCTTCTCCATCGACAGATGATGCAGTGCATCAAGCAGATGTCAGAGACAACGAGACTATCCAATCTCCGCCAAAATCTTTTAGTCCAATGCATGAAACAGACTTTCGACGTAGCGTTCCGCCTCTGGATTCAGTGGATTTTATAAAAGGTGAAATAGATCCTCATTTACAAAGTCCGGCAATCAAAAAATCCAAAGCCGATGAGGAAGGGCAAGTCGAGGTTAAATCAAATGAGTGCTCACAGCTATCACTTCCATCAACGATTGCTCCCGACGAATCTGTTCAACGACGGAGGAAGACACCAAGTCTAACGAATCTTCAAAGGATGACGACTGATTTAAATTTAGGCATCGGGGGGATAGAATCAAGTCAAGCATCGAGTGAAACATACCCAAGCGGACTCGATATTGGCTTTCAAGTGCAGTTGCGACCGATGAGAGCTACATCGCCCGACATATTTGCTGATTCGGACGTTGACATGGAATCAGGTAATGATCAAGTGGTGTTCCTGACAATGATATTAAAAGAAACATTTACTCTCTTCTTTAGATGAAGGTAGCAAAATAGAAACACCCAAGTTCACTGCCATTCAAGAAAACATCGAAACGTTTGAGCTATATTCAAGTGACGAAGGTGAGTTTGAACTTTTACTAGGCAAGGGTCGGACGTGGCCATAGCCTGGTTCTTACAGGTAGATAAATGGAATCTTCTTCTTAAACAAATTCACTTGTGTTTGGTGTACTAACCCTGCTGTATTCTTCATTTAGTTAAGACTCTTTCGGGATCCAAAATTGATGCTTGTGATAAGAACCACAGTAAGTTATATTTTCAAGATCTGAGTTCATTAATAACTTTCGCTTTTAAGACTCGTTGCCACTCACATTTGATTTAACACAGCAAGACAGTAGTTGTTCGCCGGTTTCGATACACCTTATACCACCCTCCGAGGCTGTTGAACCTCTTCCATGTTTCAGCGAATTGCCGCGTTCTTCGTTTTGTTCAGATCCAAACGACAAAACCCTGAAATTTAATGAACCAAGGAGGAAGACGAATTCGTTTGGCAGCAGTCTTTCCAAATCCTTTTCATTTGAAAAATCAAAAGACGAGAACAATTTAATCGATTTGACACAAAGCGACATTGACGCCGACACCGAAGAAGATATAGACTGCATTGTGCTGTCGGATGACGAAGTAAATTATTCCATTCGCAAGGCGGACAAATCGTTGCTCTTCAAAGATGAAAACATATCGCCTGAAAGTAGTTTTGAATCGATTGCGATAGAGAAACAAGAGTTCTCGTTCATTGACCTCGTAACTGCCACCCAACCTCTGGCTCCAACTCAGAGCGAAGACTTTGATTTCGATTTGGGAGAAAAGTCACCCAACAAATCGTTAGATTTGAGCAAAGTTTCAGAATTTGGCATACTCGAAGAGCAGTCTCCGTTCAAAACTCCAACAAAAACCCCGAAGAAAACACCAAGAAAATCAACGACTCCGAAAAGTCCTAAAGTCACTTGTACATCACCATCGACCTCGAAGGTCAAATGCCGTCGAACTTTGTCTGAATCATTCCTCTGTTCACCAATGGAAAGCTCAGCTCCCCTCAAACGATTCTCTAGCTCCAATAAGTTCAAAGAATTTGCCAAAAGCGATGAGGATGGTTTCTCAGATTTGGACGACATTGATAAACTCATCTACGGCAGTCCGACGAAAAAGCTTTACAAGAAGCCAACCGGTTTGACTCAACTTCTAACCGGACCTATTAATGACAAACTTGTATCTCCCGAAAAGCCAGAGAGAGATGAACCACAGGAATTCAATTTCAATGGTCGGACGTACTTGGTTCGAATGGTTGACGCCGCAACAAGACCGAATTACGCCACGATGGATGAGTCGGCTCTGTTAGATAGACTCTATCAATATGGAATCAAACCGCTGAAGAGAAAACAAGCAGAGAAAATTCTCGAGTACATTTACAATCAAACCCATCCGCGTTTGGTTGACGAGGTGGATTTGCCGTCAACAGCGATGTCCGATGTTTTACCTGACGATGGCGATGCTATTGATTCGGATGACTGTGAAGATATGTCAAAGTCGAGTTCTAAATTCAATTTTAAAGACTGCTGGGGACATGTTCTTGTGCCAGATGATGTTCCATCAATGGAAATCAAAGACGAACAGTACTTTTTTCAAACAAATACCAGCAAGAAGGTAATAGAAAATGCACAAATGCTTTTATCGCTTGGTTTTGACACAAATTCAGTTTTTGATTTCAGATTTCGACAGCTGCTTTGCCTTTACACATAGCATGGTACAATCTAATTAGGTCCAACACTCAACTGAATGAAGCGATACTGTTTTATGAGCCGATTGATCTGCAGGAAGTCTATTTGTTTTTGAAGAGCATCGGTTATCGCTACAATCCGAAGGATTTGAAATACTTTTTCGATTCGAGATCGATTATTTTTCGGTATGATGTGAAGAAATCGGAGAGTTCTGGAAGCAACCGACATGTGCGAAAGAAGAAGAGACAAAAAGTCAAGTAAAAAGAGGAATCAAATGTGTAAAATAAAAAGTAGGTTCACAATTTTTTAAGAAAATATACAATTTTTCAATGCAGCTTGTGCTTGGACCAGTATTTCGTTCCTAGACAGTAATGTTCAAGATTTCTAGTTAATTTTAAAACTGTTGTGCTTTAATTTTTGGTTAACACCTAGAGACTCACAAAAAATGATTCACGAGAAAATGATACGTATACGTACGGTGACCATATTTCTGGGAGCAAAACCCGGGACAAAAAATAAACAAATTGAAAACGTAGAAAAAACAACGTATTTTTGGAGTTTACTCCTTTAGAATCGATTCATAGAGGTATAGAACTAGAGCCCGGTATGAAAAATGTACCTATGGGAGTAAAATAAAATGTTGAGAAAAAGCGTTACCAAAAAAGTAAGGGGTTAGGCATATTTTAACTCTTTATAATTTAATTTTTAATTTTTAAAAAGATAGTCTGGAGGCTTAGAAAGGTTATTTTTTAACGCAGTAAAAGGGGTTGAGAGGGTTGCAAGGAGTTGAAATACTAGGTCAAAGTTTGTATAATTCTTGGTAAGGCTAGAAGTTTGAAAGTTATGGTAATGGATTTTGATGAAACATAAATAAATACGACATTCAAAGTTTTAAAAAAATTTACGCTGAAGGGGGTTAAAATAGAGGATGAAAGTTTTTGTGCGATGTCGTCACTATTTTATAAACAGCAAATCGCACAAAGATTTCAACCAAGAACTGTGAAATATTCGCACATGGTAAAGAATTTCATGCTCTTCAATTTATGTTACTTTTATTTTAATGGTTACTAATACTTGTAATATTTGTATGTTCAAATACGGGACTAATAACTTAACCCGGGACACTTGTAGGTCCCGGGTTTCCTTAAAAAGAAACCGGGACGGGCAATTGAAATACGGGACAGTCCCGGGAAAAACGGGACGGATGGTCAGCGTACGTATACGGCACAGTGACCCTGAGTCCCCGATGCAGAGAATTCTTCTTTAGGCTTAATTTAGCTTCAGTTTTTTTTGCCAGAGACTACAGTCAGCGCCTGAGTGAGAGACTGTCTGCCGTTCTTCCAAATACCACAGACGTCAACACCTTGTGGAGCCAATATGGCGAAATACTTAAAAATGTAGCCGAGACCACCATAGGTTACCAGCCACCCCGGTAAAAGAACCTGTGGTATGATGATTAAAGGTCGAAGCAATTAGCTTCTGGTTTCAGAACCGAAGTCACCGAAGCACGGAATTGTAGATGTTTTCAAGTAGCTGCTGAATGCGCATAATGTCGAGCGAGCCAATGACGAAAGTCAACGAAAACCCAGTCCCAGCCCCCAGCACAGAAGAGGTAGAAAGAGTCATCCAAAAGCTAAAAAATAACAAGTCCGCCGGGTCGGACGGCTTACTTGGAGCTCTTTGAATATGGAGGAGATGTTTTGATGAATCACGTGCACCAGGTCATCAACAAAGTATGGGAGGAAGAATTCACGCTCAATGAAAAATGTTAAGTACAACATCCTATCCAACGTACTGTGTGAGCGTCGTAAAACGTACTGCAGCACTATAATCGGCACGTACCAGCGGGGCTTTAGGCCAGGCAGAACAACGATAGACCAAATACACACACTGAGGCAAATCCTGGAAAAGACCAACGAATTTCAAGTCGAAACCCATCATCTTTTCATCAACTTCAAAGCTGCTTATGATAGCATCCACCGCCAAGAGCTTATAATGGCGATCCCGAAAAACTGATCTAACAGTGCCACATGACGCTAAACAATACGCAGTGCAGCGTGTAAATGGGTAACATGCGCAGCATTTAGACAAGGAGATGCGCTGTCATGTAATTTCTTCAACATAGTTCTGGGGCTGATAATGCGCAAGGCATGTGTGAGCACCGAAAACACATTAAACAAATACACCCAGCTCCTAGGCTATACGGACGACATAGATTTCATCGGTCGATCCCAGAGAGCTGTGCTTGAGGCCTTCACAGCGATTGAAGAACAGGTGTAGCCATGGGCGTAGGCAGGTAGGGGCAAATGCCCCACCCCAACCTAAGCCAAATTTCCTCGAAAAATTCTGCGTTTTTCAAGAAAAAAATTAATCTTTGTCCTCGAGGACGTTTGGAGAAAATGCTGAAACAACGAGGACTTTTCAAAGAGTATTCTCGTAAAAAACGAGGACAATTTGGGAAAAAAGAGCATCAATGCAAATTTTTATGAAAAATGAGGACAATTCGCAAAATTGCCGAAAAACGAGGACTTTGCAATGAGATTTCTCTAACATCTAGAAATATAACACGAGCATATTTGGGCATTTATATTTATAATTCTTCGAGTCAAAAAATTCTCCAGTCTCCAGACTATTGTAATTTGGTTTTGTGATGTACTTTGGGTCAAAGGCTGAGGTTTAGCTCGCCGGTATGTCCAGGATGTTACTAAAGAAAGCACGAAACTTTAGTTAAAGGTCTTTTCTTTATTTAAACTTCAGAATGTCTTAATTTATTTAAATTATAATATATTTATATAAGTTTGAAATGTTGATGGTATCAATGTGTTCTCCTTGTCTCACGGCTGGGTATCCCTCTGATGAATCGATCTGGGCTGTTAGCCGTCTTCCCTGGGAAAATGGTGTCCGATGCTGTAGCAGCTTCAATAGTTGTTTACTAGCAATCAACGGGCGAACCCGGCTATCACAGGCGAACCTGGCTATCAACGGGCGGACCCGGCTATCACGGACGAATCCGGCTATCACAGGCGAACCTGGCTATCAACGGGCGGACCCGGCTATCACGGACGAATCCGGCTGTCACAGGCGAACCTGGCTATCAACGGGCGGACCCGGCTATCACGGACGAATCCGGCTGTCACAGGCGAACCTGGCTATCAACGGGCGAACCCGGCTGTCACGGACGAATCCGGCTGTCACAGGCGAACCTGGCTATCAACGGGCGGACCCGGCTATCACGGACGAATCCGGCTGTCACAGGCGAACCTGGCTATCAACGGGCGGACCCGGCTGTCACGGACGAATCCGGCTATCACAGGCGAACCTGGCTATCAACGGGCGGACCCGGCTGTCACGGACGAATCCGGCTATCACAGGCGAACCTGGCTATCACCGGGCGGACCCGGCTGTCACGGACGAATCCGGCTATCACGGGCGAACCTGGCTATCAACGGGCGGACCCGGCTGTCACGGACGAATCCGGCTATCACAGGCGAACCTGGCTATCAACGGGCGAACCCGGCTATCAACGGATGAATCCGGCAAAAGAGTTGGTTATTAATAAGACCCCTTACCACTGGTGGGGGGAAGTCTTATCGGTTAGTATTACCTTATTACTTGTATCACTTCGCAAGCACAACTTGCCTCGACGACGATCGGCACCAGACTGATTTTTGGTCATTTACATTTTACATTTTATCTTTATTTGAACTAATATTTATATACATATTTACAATTTATTGAATAATTACTTAAGGTAGTATTTGATTTTAAACTTGTTGGCACAGAAGGGGCCTAACTATATACAATGTTTGTTTTCTAAATTTAAGATTAACAAAAATATGAATGAGTAAAAGATAAAAAATACATGAAATACAAAATCTCGGGATGTTCAGTCCTGGTTGTCCATACTGATTTTTGGTCGGTCGCAGCAGCTCTATTTATACTCCAATTCTAGAACGCTTTTTATTGGTACAGTGTGGTATTGCAGAGGTATTATGTAACTTGGTCGTACCTTTAGTACTTTGTGGGTAAAACGATGGTACGAATTAATAGATTTATGCTAGTACGCTTCTTTAGTGGTGCAAAAGTAGTACGAAAGGTATTTAAGTAGTCGAGTGAGAGTAGGTAATGGAATGATACATTACAACCCCCTCCTACTTCGGAGACGAGAACCTTCTCGTCTTAAAAGTCTAGGTTTACTGGACTTAAGCGGTTTTGTTTTTAGTTAAAAAAAAATAACGATTTTTTTTTTTTTTTGGTGATTCCCTTGGTGGAGGCCATGCCCAGGAATCGTAAATGCTGTAGCAGGTCGAGATCCTGGTTCTAAAGGTATCGGCCAGTAACCTCGCTTAAGGTCGACGGTAGTTATAACTTTGGCTTGCCTTAGTTTATCGAACATCGAGCAGATTTGTGGCAGCGGGTAGGCGTCCATCGCAGAGACTGCGTTTAGTTGACGGTAATCGACGCGTTCTATCCAAGTCCCGTTTTTCTTTTTAACTGGCACTAAGGGTGGGCTATACGGGCTTTTTGAGGGTTCTATTTCTCCCGTGCGCAACAGCTCGTCAATCTCCTCATCGATTACCTTTTGCACGGCTGGGTTTCTCGGATAATGTTTCTGTTGGGACGGCTTGTCGGATTTTGATCGGATACGGTGTACTGCGGCACTAGTGGTACTATTCGGGTGCTCGAACTTCGGTAGCTCTTGGTCCGGCAATTTATTTTGATTTCATTTCATTGATTTCAACTCTTGCATACTTGGCTCCGAGGGATCAGTTTTTTGTTGATGAATTAATTCAAATTGTTTTGCGATTTATACTTTTGAAATGTGCGTATATTTGTATAGAACCGGTTCCTCCTCCACTGTCGAGCCAAAGTGAAGGTGGCACGTCAAGACAAAGTGAAGCTGGCACGTCAAGCCAAAGTGATGTTGTCACGTCAAGTCAAAGTGAAGCTGGCACGTCAAGCCAAAGTGATGCTGTCACGTCAAATAAAAAGCAAAAATACGAGAAGAATTCATGGGTTTCTCTGAACTAAATGCGATGGACACTCCAACAATTGCAGATGAAATTGATCGCGCAGTCGTGAGCTGTGAACTTGAACCGAACTAATACGTTGGGCAAGGGTACGATGGCTGCAGTGCTATGGCCGGAAAAGAAGGAAGCGTTCAAGCACATATTCGAAAAAAATACAAAAAAGCATTGTTTTTCCACTGCGCAAGCCACATATTGAACCTTGTTGTTAATGATTTGAACACGGTCCCGGAAGTACGAAACACTATTGGCACCATCAAAGACATAATAAGATTTTACCGAGAATCAGTGCTACGCCGAAAGTGTGCTCCGAACATACCCGTCCTTTGTGAAACTCGTTGGTCTCAAAAACAAGAGCATTGCTGTTTTTAAAGCCAATTTCTTTGAGATCGTGAATGCATTACTGACTTTATCCACCGAAGGCAATGCAAAAACGCAATCAGCTGCATTTCAGCTACACTCTGCAGCAACGAAATCTGTATTTATCATATGCACTTCAATAATTGCCAAATATTCGGATATTCTTGAGCCTTGAGTGAATGGTCTTCAATCTAAAAGCCTTGACCTGCTCAAATGCAAAGACCATCTTGATAGAATATCAACTGTTATCTCTAGCCATCGAACCGCTGTAGATACCGTGATTGATGAAATTCTAGATGAGGCAAAAGAAATAGCGCACTGGATTGATATTGAATTGGATATACCCTGACTAACCTAACGACAGCAGCATCGTTCAAATCAACCTGCATCAAATCCAAATGATTATTGGAAAATATCGTTGTTAATTCCGTATTTGGATTCGTTAATATCATCGCTTGCAAATAGATTCGCGCCATTCAATTTCCCTGCATTTTCACTACTTACATTGCATCCATACATTATGTTGAAAAAAAGTAAAACCCGAAATCAACTGTTAAAATTTATAAAATCAATTTGATTCATTTCATATACTAACGATGTTTCTCTTTGAGAAAACAAAAAATGATACTTTTAAAGTATCTCTCAATATTCTTGTCAATAAATATGTCCTACTTTTTTTTTTTTTAAATGTCCTCGTTTTTGCATTGATTTTTGAGAAATTGTCCTCGAAAAAAGACATACAAAAATTCCATTCCTGGCTACGCCCATGGGGCGAAGCTTATTGGTCTTGACGTGAATGAGGACAAAACAAGCATGTTCTTTGTTTTGTCCTAACCAAGAAACAAAAAGAACATCTGTCCACCGCCTAGGACAAAAAGTCACTTTTGGAAGCAGCAATCTCGATGTAGTTAAGGAGTTCACTTACCTTGGAACAAACTTTGAAGAATTACCCTAGCGAACCGCTGTTAATTCGATTTGGCCAAACAACTGGGTTCAAAACTCCTCACTCGAAAGACAAAGTGTCTGCTATACAAGACTTTTATTTTACCAGTCCAAGTCTACGGTGCCGAGTGTTGGACAGTAAGTAACAAAGGGAAATTGATACTACGCACTTTCGAAAGAAAAATTCTTTGATGGATTTTCGGTCTCGTATGCGACTATGGCGAATGAAGAAGAAGGTTCAACCGCGATCTGTACGAGCTGTACCAAGATGTGGATGTAGTCCAGAAAGCGAAGAAAACACGACTACATTCGTTAGGTCACATCGAGCGAATAGGCGACAACGCTCGAGCCAAGAAAGTCTTCTCATCGCAGCTTCCAGGTTCGAGACGACCGAACCGGATGCCAGAGCGCTTGGTTTTGGCTATTGAAGAGTGCATGCGAGGGACCGTTCCCGATGGAAGGCTGCAGTGTCTCAGGCTGAGATCCTTCATGGATTGGCAGCCGTCTAACTGGGTAAGTAATTACAAAATACAAAATGCTTCCATAAATTTCACCTACAATTAGATGTGAAAGTACATTTATTGTTAAATAAATTTGCGTTAAATAAAAGTAAATACGGATAAAGTAAATTATTATTAATTCCCAAAACATAAAATACGGACGTATAAGTTGTAGGATGTCATTGAAAACATGAACTAAGCTTGTCTATTACCGAATATTACACACCTGTTATCGCTGGCGAGTCGAACGTTCGACTTTAGATGTTTTCATTAGCGAACCAACACATTCGACGTATTACGGTCGGCGAACTAAACAATTCGAGTTCGAACTCGCCAGCGGTAATAACTGCGAACATTTGTCAATTTATGGCAATGAATAAAAATAATCTAACAATTTGTTTAATTTAGTTTTCGGGTTTGACACTGTTTTTCTTATGATTTAAGAACAAAACCGTTAAATAACTTTTAATGAAAATGTATCTACGTTTGCTACAAACTACCAACAACTACTATTGCTACTCTTTTCGTCTTTTCTTTAAGGTTAATTATATGAATTGGTTAACAAATGTAACTTGGTCTCGAACATAGCTCACGATAAACTTAAACCAATGAATATTTCTAGATTAATTGACATCGTTTGCATTGTTTTGCTTCAACTTCAAGTGATGTAATGTCAGATCTTATTTTAGGTTCTATTTCTTATTTGCGACTGTGATTCTGATTATTTTGTACTCAATTGATTCTTCAGTACATAAATACAAATGTGTGTGTTTGCAAAAATTGAAACATATTCTACAATTGAACTAAAAAGGTTAAAACAAATCACCAGAGACACACCTCATCCTCGTCATTCTCTTACACAAAAGTATAAATAACAAAAGAAGCATCGATTTGATTCTATGTGAGATTGCAGGAACTGCTGCAGCTCTTCAAGGGCTTGCTCTGACCCAAATGAATGCCGCTCTCCTCTTGGTTTTCAACATCTAATGCGCTGTGTTTTCTCTGAAATAAAACGAATCATTGGTTTTGTTGACAATGAAGAAAGGAGAATAGGAAAAACCTTTAGTTCAGCAGCCAAGCAGGTGAATGCGTCTTCAACATTTGTATTCTCCTTCGCTGAGGTCTCCATGACGAACAGAATTTCTGGAATATATTGGCACATTTCTTCGGCTTCCTCGAAGCCGACCTCTCGCTCCTCTTCGAGATCACATTTGTTGCCGATTAATATTAGCAAGACATTCGATGCTGTGTAACGGCGAACTTCTTCGATCCATTTTTGGAGATTTGTGAACGATGAACGTTTTGTGATGTCATAGACTGAAAAAAGTGGATTAAGGTTTAACTTATGCCCTTCCTTGGAATTTCATTGTCGAAGTACACAAAAAGAGTAGCTCTGCAGGGAATGAAAACCGAGACCATCCCTTTTCGCAATGTTAATGCTTTCTGTCACGCATGATTGCTTTAAGTGTGTCGGTATGAATGCGAATGCATGCACGTCAAGTATACATCACAAACTTGTGATTTTTTTGTTCACTAATTTTTGTTGGCTTCGCTTCAATTATTCTTCTTTCACCTTGCATTTAGCTACGTATCTACCTGTTATTTGTAGCTAGACGACCTAAGCAAGTGTTTTCGCTTGGTTGATTGGTAAATCAGTGCAATGACACACAAAAATGACGACGACGACGTGATGATTGCTTGGAATTTGAACCAAGCAAGAAATGTATTTCAACAGAATTTGACAACAAATGAGTCAGCCAACTCTTCAGTGTTCAGACTGGACAAGATTGATTAACAAACCTTGCCGTGAAGAACAATCAAAAATAGAGCTGACGTCGAACAGTTTTTTGTATTATTGTCGTGAAGACGGAAAACAAAAGCACAAGTGGGTGTATCTATTCGAAAGGCACTCACCTATGATAACTCCATTAGCTGAACGATAGTAACTCTGTGTTATTGTCCTAAAGCGTTCCTGACCAGCGGTATCCCATATTTGCAGCTTAAATCATAACAAAGCAAAACAAAAAAAATCAATAATTTGATGCCCTTTTAATAGAGATATTAATAACGATGTGATGGTGAAGATGATAATCGTCCATGAACTTATACCTTAACTTGTTTGCCTTCAACGGCGATAGTTTTCATTGAAAAATCAACACCTATTGTATTGCCGTGACGTTCGACATAATTGCCTGTTTTGAAACGCTCCACAATACAAGTTTTACCAGTTCCACAATCACCGATTAATACGATTTTGAAAAGAAAATCAAAACTTTCTTCATTTGGCACAGCCATCAGAGTTTGGGGATTCCTGGCAGTCATTTCGTGTCTCTTCTTTTTAACAAACTGAACTGATTGAATTTTTTGTATGGGAAATCGATAGACAAATATAGATGCACCTGTTGTTTTAATAAATAAACAGGTGAAATGAGATAAGAATTTGATAAATAAATTGTTTATGCAACTACTGGCCACCACTTTTGATTGTTATGATTTTTTCTTGATCAAAAAATTTGATTGCTGACAAGTTTGTGACGTTTCCATATTTGGCTTGGTCGACGTTTGACGTTTACAATTTCGATGTTAAAAAGAGACAGGTGGATATGCGATGTTAAATTTTCTTGCGATGGAAAAATGTAATCGATATATCGAAAAATTTATCAATGCATGCGACGACTTTTTCAGTCGAAAAATTTCAGAGAAAAATTCTCTCCGATTCGTACAATTTCTACGAATTTTCTACCACCGTATACTTTCGGAAAGGTCAATCGTAGGCATCTACGAAACAATTTAAAACCTGCGTCAGAATTTGAAATTGAGAGCGACGTTTCGCTATTTCATGCGATGCACTACGATTTGTTACTTACTGTTTTCGTCCGATTGTCTCCGAAGCAAAAAAGTGTCGGAACTGAAAATATTTTGTAACTCACAAAAGAACAAAGAAGTGCGTCGGTACGCATCACTTTTTTATGTACGAATCAGTGGTGCGTTTCTGTAACTCTTCTCAACTGGTTTTTTCTCAACTGGTAGAGAATGTGACGTCACTATGACGTCATTCTCAATTGAAGTGTTTCTGTAAGTGTGGTGAGTTGAGAATTCAATTCTCTACTAGTAGAGAAGTTTCTCGATTGCATTTTAGCATGTGAGAACTATCACAAGCAGTTGAGATGGCAACCGAGCAAGTAAGTATTATGTTGTTATCATATTATTATACATTATTATCTTATTATTTTATTAACTTTCATTAATTTAGTTTTTTATTTTTTTTATTTTAGTCTAAACAATTCAATAAAACGCGCTTCTGGTATTTGAAAGGGATCAGTGGAATCCCTTAATGAACGGCGCTGAATGCGCAGCATATTTCGGCGGTCGTAGGCGTCGGCTAGAATAAGTAAGTACAATTCCATTTCCACAAATTCTATAAATGAACATGAGCGTTTAAAAAAAAACAATACATAAAATATCATTCATATTAAATAATTACCACGGCAAATAATTATATTTATAAGTTATTTGTTTTATTTATTTGTAATATGAAGTTATTTTAAGTTCTAATTTAACAATTTTCACAACAATAAGCACAAATCTTAATGTAAACAAACAAATTTTCTCAATCTCTTATGTCAAATTGTCAACTCAACACAAACTTCTCAATTGGTGAGTTTCTCGACTTACAGAAACACTTTTTTCTCAACGATAGAGTTTAGCCAGTAGAGTCGATGATACGTCACACTCAGTAGAGAACTTCTCAACCAAGTTACAGAAACGCACCACAGGTACGGTGAAGGAAATTAAACTTCCGATCGGACATTTTCTCCGATCGGAGAATTCTCCGATCGGGTACGGTAATAAGGCTGTCTGTGTAATGTACACAAGCAGACCACGTGCAGCTTAACAACTAGCGGAGGCCCTTGATCGTTATAAAGCGGATATAACCGCCATCCAGGAAATGCGATGGGATGGGACTACGGCGACTGCTACAGAGAACAACAACAGTGTCTTTTTGGATGTGGCTTTGTCGTTGGAGGCAGGCTTAGGCAGCATGTCCTAAGCTTCAGAGCTGTCAACGAGCGCCTCACGACAATCCGCATAAAGGCTGAATTCGGCAACATAAACCTTATATGCGCCCACGCCCCCACAGAAGAGAAAGGTGATTTTATCAAAGGCAAGTTCTGCCCTAGCTTCGACGTTAAAATCGTCTTAGGAGATTTGAACGCCAAACTAGGAAGAGGGGACATCTTTGGAGGAACAGTCGGAAAACACAGCCTGCACGAAAAAACCTCCGATAACGAATTATCGATTTTAAAGAGGGGTGAAACATAGTATGAGCAAGTACGCGTTTCCCACATCTCAAAATCCACAAGGGGACCTGGAGGTCTCCAGACTAATCAACCAGTCAACCAGATTGATCATATTGCGATCGACGCGACGCAAGACACTCTTCAAGCATTATTTATGTCCGAACGTTCCGAGGGGCCAACATCATCTCGAACCACTACCTCGTTATAGCCAAGGTAGTGCAGCGGATATCTCGACCAAAGCCAAAAATAGGAAGTGCTAGAAGAAAGAACAACGTCAGACGGCTATAATCGCAAGAGATCGTCAAATCCTTTTCCGATCGAGTGTCAAGTAACCTCATGATAAGTCCGCTACAGCCAGCATCGAGTATTGAGAACCTGCAGTGGCAGAATTGCCATTACGGATGGTGCCTCTGATGTGCTGGGTTTCACGCGACCACCGCAAGGAAACCTTTGGTTTGATGAAGAATGCAAGCAAGTACATGCAGCCAAGTAAAAAGCATATAAGGCAGCGTTGCACAGGAGGACGAGACCAGAAAGAAAAAGAGAGCAAAGTTACCAAACATGAACTGAAAACCTGTAAGACCAACAGGGAAATATCGTAGTAGAGTCACAAGCAATGCTGAGGATATGAAAGGACAATTTCTGCAGACTGTACAACGGCGCGCGATGACGAATCAAATTCCGCTGTCAGGCAGAATGAACCATTCAATGAAGACGACACAAGCCAAGATTTCCGTCTACCCGACCTTGAAGAAGTGAAGATAGGTATATCTAGGCTTAAAAATAACAAAGCTGTGGAAGCTGACGGCATAACTGCCGAACTCTTCAAAGCAGCTGGCGATGACTTGGTAAGGAGTATGCACCAACTCAGAATATGGTCAGAAAAGAGAGCATGCCCAATGAATGCAACCTCAGCATTGTTTGTCCGATCCTAAAGATCCTAAACTGCACCAAATATAGAGGCATCAGCCTCCTTAACATCGCCTATAAGATCTTTTCTGCAATACTATGTGAACCCCTAAAGCCGTTTGTCAAAAAACTAATAGGTCCACATCAGTGTGGCCTTAGACAAGAGAAGTCCACAATCGATCAAATATTCACATTAGGTACAGCAGATCCTGGAAAAAATCTGAAGAACTCCAAATCGACACTTTAACCATTTTTATCGATTTTAAGGCATCGTTTTTATGACAGCATCTATAGAGAAGAACTGTATAAAGCCTGTCCAGTTTTGGCATTCCCACAAAACTCATTCGTCTGAGCACGATATTTAAAGTAGAGCTTCCGTTTGGAGTCACATTACGTACATAACGGGAGGTCGAAGCCTCATGTCGTTTTCCATTGGTCTTTTTTTGACGTTTCTTCTTCTACCTCCAATGGAACGGGTTATGATGTATGTGTCATTCTTTGCACGATTCTGTTTTTAAAGGCTGTTTCACAATAGAGCAGTCGCACTTGTTTCGCGTTGACATTTCATATAGAATACAAGTTAATAGATGCTTCCACACAAAATAGAGCGTTGAGCGCTCTCGCGGCACGTAACGTAAGCTTGAACGCAATCCTAAATAGAATTGTGTTCTATTTTTCATTCGCGTCTTGAGCTTCATCACAAATCTGTTCGCTCCTGAGAATACAAATAATTGTTTTTCTTCAGAAATAATAAATGATAACAAAAACACTAATAAAATAATAAATGAAGAAAACTTTTACATAAATAAGAAAACGAATGTGTAATACAAATGCTGATAAAATAATCTGATGTCACTTGCAAGAATGAACGCGGTATTGTGAGCTGAAGTTGAAAGCACATGCGTTTTACTGTCAAAACTGCCAGACGCTTACGTAAAGCTTGAAACACACGAACGACTGAACGCTCTGTTGTGAAACAGCCTTAAAACAGAAGAGTTCTGCTCTTCTCAGAAGCATTCCGTCTGTCAAAATTCAGTCCAATGGAATGGTTTCAGAAGACTTCTGGACTCTTCCGAATGCTTCTGGAAGACCAATGGAAAACGACATCATTGTGATAGCATGCATAGAATTTCAGCCATAACCTCCTTTTCACTCCCCAATAAAGAACAAACAATGTTGGTTGAATAGAAATAAAAAAGAGTCGAACGAATGAGTCCTGTGTAAACAGGATCACTATTGAAGATAGAAAAACGGTTACTTTTGAATTTTAAATTTACGTATATTTCACATGATATAAAAAACATATTCACAGTTTCACAGAAGTACACACTCTGTACACAACTTAAAAATAAACGATTTATTTACAATTTTCAAAACGTCTTATGTCTTAAAAAATGACTTTCATATTCCACTCATATTTTTTCAATGTACAAAAAAAGGTTACAATAAATAAATAAAATAATAAATTAATAACAAAGGCTCGTAGGAAAGGTAATATTTTGAATAAAAAATAAATTCGAATGTTAAGGAAAAGTTTAATAAATACATAAACAATAAAAAATATGAAAATAATAAAATAAAAACAGATTTTTTATGGCCGCAAATAGACTTAAATTAAATATACAATATTTTGCTATCCTCTTTTTTTCTAATTTACATGGACACGATTTTCTTTTTTCTAAAAGTGCTTGGAGAATTCTCTTTGATTTCATTAATTTCTTCTGCTTCTTGTTCGTGATACTCACTGTGTTCTTCATCACTAGAAAAAAAAATTCATATATGTAATAGAAAACTTTAAAATGGATTGAAGATGACCAACCTGTACTTCTTATTTATTAAAGCCTTGAAAATGCTCTTTGGACAGGCCTTATAGTAGGGAAAACATTCTCCAGGAACTTCTTTACCTTCACCGATTTCTTGTGCTTTTACGTACTCAGGAATTAGATCAGAAAAAGGTGACTTCTTCACTCTAAAATCATCCAGAAAAATAAATTAAATAAAAATCCAGAAAACATTCAGTAGAATGAAATGTCAAATATTTATGTCTGCAACACAAACACGATTTAACTTCAGCTTCCCCTGACGTTTTCAAGTTTAGCTGTAGGAATTCAATGCATGCTACAACAATGAAGTTTCTATCTCACGTTTTGTACGTTATGTTACGTAACGCCGTGACTCCAAACCGAAACTAGTTCAAATATGCCGAACATTCGCTTTGTCTGACAGCTCAAACAGCTGTTAAAAAAAATGCAAAAACACAATTCATTTCTTTTTGGAGGGATGATGATGATGGAGGGAGAACTGTCATTCAAAGCAAACTCGAAGCGGGTGCATCGTAATGCAGACGAAGACGAAGCTGAAGCGTGTTTGTGTTTCTTCCATTAATGTCTTACGTCAAGAACAATTTTGTCATCTCTCCAAATACTCCAAAATGATCCAAACTTCGCGAATGGACTTCACAAATTGTTCTTAAGAGGCAAGCTTTTCCATCCATCCCAAAGGTCGATAAAAATGTCTCAACTGCACCATAAAGTAGTACCCTATAAATGATAAACGTCAAACACTTTTTCTTTGGCATTTATCACCGAACAAACCTTTCACCTCCATGAAACACATGCTTAAACCGCTCTGGTATTTTTGGCATTTCTTCCATTTCTACATCTTCGTGCATGATATTTGCGAATTGGTTACTTCCCGACGGATTCTGCTCAGATAAATCTCGTTTCTTTTTGTAATTCAAATATCGCGCCATGTAACCACCTTAACAAAAGTTACCGTTAGAATACAATTCTTCAACATACAAGAAAATCATACCTAAAACTTCTCCCGCTTCATGACCAAATGATCTCGCAAAAATCGGTGGGAGATCACCTAGTGGATTTTGATTATCTGTCAACCCAAGCTTGTCAAAGTCAACTAAATTTAAAAAAAAGAAAACTGTCAAAAACTATTTGACACAGGTTCTTCATATATGCATATTACTTGTGACAGGAAAGCTAATAGTCAAATTTGAGAAAAATCCTTCTGGTGGATGCCTCACCAAGGGCAAAGCTATTGTGGGCGTAAATGTCAACGAAGTGCCTGGGGGCAATGCCAAACGTCCGTCGTCTGTTATCCAGACAAGACGTTTTCTCCTCGAATGCGGTTGATTATGTTCGTCCAGGAATTCTTCGTGATCCGCGGCTAGAGTTGAACTTTTTTTTGTTGCATCACCCACGTTTTGTGACGACGACGATGTCTTCTGTGGAATTTGGCCAGATGTTTTTTGTATGAGAATAAGAAGTAGGATTCCCGCTACTGAGGTCATATTGCACAGCCATGTATTAACCATCTTATTGAGTTCTGTAAGAATAAGAAAATATGCCATATGAAGCTTAGATTTTCACTCTCTAAATTTAACTGTCGTTTTATTTTAATCGAATGTCATTATACTGTGAGGATATCATCTTTGCATTTTACTTCTTTGCAGTTTTATCTAGTAGAGGCAAGATGGTATGAGAACGTACGAGTAGGAAACTCTTAAGAATCCGGTTATGTAAGAGAAAGTAATGAACACTCTGCACGGAGTACCCTTGAGGTAGTTAAAATTGTTAATAAACAAATAATTATGTGGATAAGAGAAATAACAAACAAATAGTTGAACGACGAGTTAATAACTTAACACTTCTGGAAATCACTCCTGCTTGAGAACATAGGCATCTTCTTTGATCATTTCCTCAAAAGTTAAAGAGAATTTAATGAAGTGGAAAATTAATTGCTTGTGATGAGTAAGTATTTGTTCTTTTAAGTACCCACTAAAGTACACAGAGATAATATTCATAGCCCATTGGGTATAGTACCTACTACATTTCTGTTAACAATTTTATTCCATTCCTGAAAAGTCTCACGCTCTTTCCAACAACTTATTCGTGGCCAAAATAGGTCAGTGGGTGTCCCAAGGCTTTCGTTCCACAATTAAACGTATACATTTCACACGTGGTAGTCCTAAATAAAGGCATTCAAACTGGGACTGCAATGTAGGACTCGAGCATGCCCACGAGTTTTGCTAGGTAATCTATGTGAATTAAAAGGACGATCATAATTCATAACGTAAGTTCAAGAAGAGATGGAGACATTTAGCAGTCGAAGTTGATGATATAGAAATATCATTTCTTCAAATTCCGGGTTTTGCAGAGTACCATTCGATTTTGGGGATGGGGATACAGATTGACGACTCCGTTAACCTGCTCATGGCGAAGAGAAAATAGCTAAATGTATTGGAACGAAAGCATAAGAAAGATTTTGAAGATGGTTGGGTTAAGAGCATAAAAAGGCAATTGAGAATCCAAATTCGCTTCCAAGCAAATAATAACCCGAAAGTTCAAGACAGCTTATATCAAGCAACATCTAACGACCAATAGTCTTTAACCCAGAAAACTGTGTTAACAGACCGGCTCATCACTTACTGCAGTGATAGTTGTTAGTAGGCAATCTAAAGAAACGAACACTTACACAAGAAATTACAAAATTAGGAGTGTGCCACACTGGTTTTTGGCATAGTCTTTAATATATTCTTATTAATATGAAAGTCAATAAGATCTGTATTTTAATTAAGAAGCCTACTCATCCTGGTCAAGGGCTCATGCATACCGTAATTGGTCCTATGTCTTGGGACGTTAATAAAATCGATGCTGCGATGGCCTCCTCAACGATTATTAAAAAGTATAGCATCAAGAAGGTCTGGTGCATCTGTGACGCCTGTTATAAGTTGATGAAGGAAAACTATGTCATTACATATTGGTCCTTCTATGAGACAACGGAGTGATACTCAATCCTCATAAGATGGTATATTTTGAGGATCATGCCATTGAATAAGCCCTTTTAATGCGAAACGAGTAAAATTATGTACGTTGCACCAATTCTAACCAGTCAATATGAATCCCGTAAAAAGGAGTCTAAATCTGCAAAGCATATTCAAGCTGGGGACGAACTAGGTAATTATAAAGAGCAAGGGTGACGAAAGGATCGAGAAACGCTTAGCAAACTCCAGCATTGAATGAGCTTTATTAACAACATTGTTGATGTGCACTGTTAAGTCTAGATTAGGTGTAAAAAGAACCCCTATGTCCTTTACCTTTACTTTAAACACTCGAGAAAGAATTTGCTGAGAAATATAAAAGGTCACAAGTCGATGTTGCTCGTTTCTTTGAGAATGTCATTGTTTGACATTTCCACATGTTAGCTTACGATTTAAAGTGTTCTTATTACACCACACAGAAAACCTATTTAAATCATTTTGCAGAAGAATACGATCACTGTTAGATGCAATTTTCTTAAAGATCTTCATATCATTTGAAAAAATAAAAATTTCACTGCTTCGAACACATGAAAACCCATCATTAATAGATAAAATAAACAGAAGTGGTCGTATGTGACAAGCCTGCGGAACACTTACGGTAAAGGTTTTCGAAAACATGTCTCTGAACTTAACTTGAAACAAGATTAGGGGGAAAGCCAAAAAAGTGTGATTTCAACTTGATAACTGAATGAAACAGTTGATCAAAAGCTTTTGAAAAATCAGTGTATACACTGTCAATTTCCTGTCCATTTTCCAAACGTCAAACATTTATGAGTGAACGCAAGAAGATTTATGACAGTTGATCTCCTTGCCATAAGGCCATGTTGTTAACTGCATACCTATGATGTTTTTTGCAGTGAAAGAATAAACTGTCACGTACTATTCGTTTAAACAGTTAAGGAATACAAGAAAGCTTAGAAATTGACCTATGTATAACTAACAATATAGACAGGCGTAATATAAGCAATCTTATAGGTGCAAGGAAATTTTCCAAGTCGTAAAGATAGTTCGAATATTTTACCAAGAGGTTTAGTTAAAACTGTAGAACATTTCTTCAATAATATGGGAGGAGTACCGTCAGGACCAGAACTATAGTTTTCTTTCAGAAGGGACAAAAAACTTAGGACTTGATCAAAGTCAATCGGGACATTATTAAACGTGACTTGTTTGCATTTTTTCAATAAACTGAAAATCAACGTCTACATCAACGGGAGTATATATGAAAAATTGACTGAAATTATTGGAAAATGCATCGCAGATCTCAAAAGTAGAACTCAAAATAACATTGTTGTAAGTGAGATTAACTGGGTAAAAATCACAATCTCTTTTAGAGTTTACGTAATTCCAAAAAAGTTTAGGGTCTTGCTTCAAGGAATCACCCATAGTAAAGATCATATGACAATCTTTGAAAATCTTCGAAAAGAGATATATAAACTACTTGGTTCTCTAAAGACATAGATAGGCAGACGGCAGAATTGCCATGTCCTTATTCTTGAAGGAAAAATATTGTAGATAATTTATATTTTTAACTTCCCAGAGGAACTTATTGTAATGGGGCTGATTTTGTGAATCTCCAGTTTTTGCATTTCTCCATGTTTTGAGGTCACTAGAATCCGAATCATGCGTTTTTATGATGATGTCTGCGTGTGTGTATGTGTGTTCGTATATGCGTATGTGCGGAAGTGCGTTACGTTTTTTCGTCTGGATTATCTCGCGAACCACTCATCGTATTGTCATGAAATTGGTCTCATTCGACGCGGTATTGTGTTGTTAAGAGCTCATTAGGTTTTGAGCGAAATCCGCTTAGCGGTTTTTTAATGGCAATTCAAATCTAAGACAACCCTTATATAATGAAAATTATGATAATTTCTGCAATAACTTCAACAGTAGTGCAAAGAATCTTATAGTTAGCGTAAAAAAAATTTCAGGAGTATCATATAAATATTAATTTTTGGAAATATTAATCTGATTAGAAAAATTTCTTCAGTAATAAAAAATGTGCACGACTCGGTCGTGCGAACTTGCTCCTGTATTCCCAATAATAAATCATAAAAAAAAACATTTAAAAAAAAATAAATTGATGTCATATGATTTCTTAAAAAACTGTTGGTTTTTCAATTTTTTTTTAATTTATTAAAAAAAAAAATTAAAAATTGAAAATGTACCTCGTAAATACATTTTATTCCAAAAATTTAAATGCAAAAAAAATTTTAACCTTATTTTTGATTTATTGAATTTTTGTTTTGAAAATCGTCGGAGCTGTTTTTTTTTTTTAATTAATTTTGTATATATAATTTTTTTCAAAAATGTCTTAAAATTAATTTAGGTATGCAGTATTCAAGAATATGTAAATATACATTTTATAAGTAAATTTCGATTTTTAATATTGATTAGTTTTCAAGATACACAATTTTGAAAAAAAAGTTTTAAATATTTTTTTAAAAATCCAAAAAAAATCTAATAACAAAAAAAAAAACGGTTCTATGGGAAGTGCCGTTTTGGAGCAATACAATTTTTTTTGTTTTACATAAAATATATGAATGTTTAAAAAAATTAAATTCGAGGAAGTTTAAAAAAAATCATAGGAACCGTTTTGGAGAAAATTTAAAGTTTTGGTTTTTTGCCATAAAAATCGTATGGTAGCTACCCTAAATTTTGATCTTAGAAAAAAAATGAAAAAAAACTGGGATATGAGTTTTTGCTCAAACCTCTTATTTTCAAGTTTGAAGTCAACCGAACCAGTTGTTAAGGCTGTAGGTGCTTGTAAACTTCCAGACAGACATACAGACGGAATCGCCGGACCCACTTTTTTCGACTTCTCTATCATCGTAATGTCATATCTCATCATCATCTCAAATTTTTTTTTTAACGAATTCAATACTTGCCATATATTCTATATGTCGCAAGTAAAAACTACAATATTCAGGAGCAATATAAGCTGTATTTTACTGTGCAAAGTATATGTGCATGAGTCCACGAGTTTGTCCGACCAACTTTTGACAGATGGCGCTACTGTTATTCAATAAACTTAATGCATTTCCTAAAATCATCAGTTTTAAGGAATTTGACTTTGAACCAACGTGCGTGTACGCAGTGGCATATTATCCTAAAGGCAAACTAGGCACGTACCTAGGGGCGCGGCAACAAAGGGGCGCGCGGGCGCAGTAATTCTTACAAGTGGCAAATAATGCGAGTTCATACGTGGTTGTTAAAGTAACAAACTTGTGAACTCGAATTGCACTTGTATCTTTTGTTAAAATAAAAATCGGTCCTGAGCAATTACTCTTGCAGTACAGAATCAACTCGGTTTGCAAACTCGGAAATCGACTTAGCTTTCTTCTATTTTTGTATGCTTTTTTGAATAGGTTTTGATTCTACTTATTGTAGGGGAAAATAACCTAATGGTCGAAGTTCATCAGCGGATGGCAAAGATTTCGACGTATGCAAAACCTAATTTTTCTGCTTTTTAAGTTCTTTCTAGATTGATTTTCGGGGCAATCCGATTTGAGAACCGAGTTGCCACTCGGTTTGCATAAGAACCAACTCGAGTTAACTTGGTTAACAAAATTTACGTTGCGGCAGATCATTAATTAACCAAATTCGTACGATCTTTCGGACAATACTAATAGATCTCATGTTAACTAAGTCTCTTTTTCATTGGCCCCAGTTTCAACGCCTTTTCTTTAGGCGCGTTGCAGCGATTTCGGTCAAACAATAGTTCCATATAGGGGCGCCAGTGAGATGCTTGCCTATGGCGCAATCAACCTTTAATCCGCCACTGCGTGTACGACTACAACGTACAGCTTCGGCTGAAAATTTTGGAAAACAACTAATGTTTTTACGTATTTTTCTACTCTGGGAAGTTAGTCGTGTGAACTCCATGGGTCGCACTTATATTTTTATTATTTTTAATAAAGAAATTATCTATCTATCTATATATCTATCTATCATAGATCTATTACGGAGGCTTTTTAACTCTTCTGTGTACCAAGGATGACAAGAGGTGTTGGTTTGACTGATTTTTTTCTTAGGTACAGTTTCATTTATACATCTCATTAGTACAGAATAGAACCTCGAGACAGTTTCGTCAAGGTTATTGGAAGATGGTAAGTTTTCGTCGAAAATTTGCTCTGCGAAAGTCAGTCATATTTGTATGAGCAGTCATGAGAGTTACTATTTTCTATATAGTAAATGCGATGTTGTGCGTCTGATTATACAGAAAATGTCTCTTAAAAGTAGGACTGAGGTTTGTATGTGTTTGCGTTTTATTAAACTAGGCTAAACTGTGTTCACACTCTGACTACTCATCAAAAACACCTTACACCCGACTTGTCAAAATGCGTAATTTTCCTTTCACTGCAATTTAAAGCAGGCAGTAGCCAATTTATCTACATCACAATCAATCATCTCCCCATGCCCATCGTTTTCACTCTATTTATCTGCTCAGGATGCCTACGCTTAGACGCGTTAAATGTTTGGTCCGAAAATGTCCATCATGCGTAAACACACCACCAGGAGAAAAACGTAAAATTGATTTTATATGCAAAAACTAGTTCATGTTTTTATCTCTTCAAATTATAGTAAAATTATTATAAAATTGCTTAAGGCCTACAATTGTAATCATGTTTTCACAACGATAGCTTAGAAGTGACTTTGCAATTGGTTTCTGCATTTTTTACACGCCTTTGGTTAACTCTGTTAAGCCGAGTCGCAGAAACTGTATCGATAAGGAGGAAGAGGAAACTAAATTTGAATAAGGAATTTAGTTCAAGGTCAACAATAAATATCTGCAAATAATTTCAATACAATTGTAATTCTTTTTACTGCATATTCATTGTTGCACTGCACTTATACACACTTTTAAATCGATAACCGAAACTGGAAAGGTGTGCCATCTCATTTATAATCGAAAAAAAAAACAATAAGTATCCACCAACCTAATTTCCCTTTTAAATAACGCGGCATTAATGTTCACTTTTTATTTTTTAATCGTTAATTAGCAATTTTTATTCATTTTATAAACAACTTTATGAAAGGAGCTCAATTCGCTGCGCATCGCTTTCAATTCCAAGATTCAAGAACACGATTACTTTTTTTTCTTTCCTTTTCTCACTTCAAATCTGTCACTTGTTTTTATATTTTGCTGCATCTTCTCCAAATACCAAATACGGAGGAAATGTGTCTGAAGTTGCCACAATTCGATGCCTTCATTCAAAAATAAAATTCCACAACGACAACGCAAAAGTGTGTGGATTCGCAATTGCGACCCACTTCTAATGGCTTGAGGCAATGGGCAATACAAGCCATCATCATCGAAGCTGTGCAAGAGAGGCTCACTTGCTCACAGACACATCCATTTGGGTTATCCCATTTGGCGGTATATCCCTGTGAGGTTTATAACTAAGCACGCAGAAAAGTTTATTCGCTCTCGCTCCACTTTAGAAGCAGTAGAATAGTAGATAAAGAGAAATATCTCGTTTTCAGTTTCAATTTCTAGTTCTAAGAATAAATGAGGGATGCCGGGTGGAATTTGTTTGCTCTGTGCCACTGGGTGTTCGTACGCACAAAATGTTTCATGTCTGCGAGATCAAGATGCGCAAAACTGGTTGCCACTTGCAGAACTGGTTACCAATGACGCAGTTTTATAAACAAAAACACTAGCTGATTATAAAAAGTAAACAGTGAAAAGTAATAAGTATGTAGGAAGCGATTTTGCTTCATCTTTTGGGTGGAATCCATGTCAATTGGTGGTTGTGCGATGACATTGAAAACACACCAGTCTTTGAATTTAATAAGCGGTGGATACTATGTGCAGTAGGCTAGTTGGTGTTAGTGTGGTAGATTTGTTAATCAATTTTATTTGGAAGTGAAATTAGTATTTATGTACGCGTAATGAGGTTAGGCATGAAATGCTTCCTTATTTACTTTCTTTTACCTTCGCTTTTACTTCAATGTTACTTGCGAAACCAGTGGCCTCTACATTTGCATCTCAATTCAGGATAATAAACTGAGAGAAATAGATGTTCACTGATGAAAAGTGGTTTTCATAGGTCTATAAATGCAAAATTATTTAGAGCATTAACACATTTCATTCAATTTATCAAAAAAGAAACGCAAAAGTGGGCTGTTCTAGCCAAACAAAAGAGCTGAGGTTCGAACTTTATTTTAGCTAATACATTGATTTAAGCAATTTGAATGAAATAAAAACTTTGAAACTGTCATGCTCGGCAAAAATCCTTGATCGAACCCTCCTAGTGGGTGCCAGGCGGGCAATGTCACCACAGTTTAGGTCTGTAGGTGTCAGACGGTGATAGCTAAGGTTAGATTGGATCGCTGTGTGGTTCTGACTTTACATATAGCACAACTTTCAGAAATCCTCTCTCACCATAGATACAAGGTTCCTAGTTTCAGTGGTGGTGTGAGCTAGTAAATCCGTGCCCAAGAATTAAAGGTTGAGGGAAAAATCAACCATGAACGAGCTCAGCCGGAGGCCTGTGGTGGGTAACGGCTTTTTGTTGTCTTATACCTTCCCTCGGTAATCGGCTCTGCCGAGGGTGACCTTCTTTTCCGACCTACTCGGGGGAATCAAATAGAAATCCTCAAATATGTCCTGGTCCAATAAATGTTTAACTTCTCCATCCATTGAGTTCGAGGATGAACTTCTGGCATCAAGTCAGGAAACCATTGTAGGTAGCTCAGGGAAAGCTGCACCAAGAGGTAACACAGGAAGGAGTAGTACTCCTGAGCTTCAGAAACCCTCACAAAAACCGCCCCCTTTAACGCCCGCACCTTCTGGCAGCAAATCTAGCCAAAGCAATGCTACCAAATCGAAAAAAACATTCTCCCTGCGATCAACTCCGAATTCTGTTCCGGAAGGCTACTTTCATCCTTGGCAAGATTGCCGAGAATGAAAAAGCCGGAAAGATCCATGAGCAGTGGCGTAGCTACCGCTGTATCAGCTGTATCCATGTAACAGGGCCCCTGAGATATAGGGGCCCCCAAAAATACAGAGCACAAGACGTGTGTAAAAAATTCACTTAAATATTTAATAAAGTTTTATTACAAAAAAATGTTCCGATGATCATTTTTTACATGCGAGCTTTCAAAATATATCGTCCAGCCTGACACAGCCACCAACTCCAACATCACACAAAAAATGTTATAAACATTTTAGAGACCTACGACTTTATTGTGTTGATGTCATTTTTTTTCGCTGTTTGATATTATAAGTCCAGTTTCCAAAGCCCTTCAAGATTAGGAAAATGACTAACAAAAAGCAAGTATTTTGCTTCAAAATCTTTTAGACGGTCTAGAAAAAGAAAGAAATCAAAAGAAATTCACTGATTTACTTAAAAAGCCCAAAAATTAAGCCAACGATTGGGGAGTGATGCCTGTCTTCAAAAATAAAAGGAGGAAAATAACGAAGCGCTTTTTTGATGAGTTGGCAGAAGATCATACAATTTCTGATCCGGGAATTTACTTTAAAGTCAATATTTACTTTCCTGCTTGGACATTTTGATTGGACAAACTCAGTAAAGATTTCAAAGCCTTTACAGTCTTTGTAGTATGTTTGAAGTGTTGGATCCGTATAAGCCTTTTATCGTTCTCAAATAATGAGATAAATCAAGGATCAAAAAAGCTAGCTGGTGATTCCTGCAATCAACTAAATAAAAAAATAGAGTGGCGCGACAGCTCTTGAAGAGCCCAGGCCTAAGTGGCTTACTCTCATCAACAATTCTCTGAGTGCGTGTGAAGAATTGAGGGGACCTACAATTTGACGCCGATTCCGAACGGCAAAGTTGAGAAGCACTTTTTCATGACAGATTGATACTCTTGGAAGATTTGTCAGGTCTTCACAAGAGGCGGTACCCGTGAAAGATGAAAGAAAAACTTGGCCTGAGTTGAGTAGGACTCGAACCAACGACGTTCTGCTTAGCAGCCAACGCACTTACCAACTAAGCTACGGGCAACTGCAACTGCAATCAACTAATTGCTCTAAAAACATGCCTTAAATCCGAAACCCTCAAAATTCATTCCATAAAAGAACTTGCTAAATTATTAGTCATCGAATTATAGTCTTGCTTCTTGTTTTTCTGAAGTGATAACGGCATGCTTTCTCTTTTTGACTCTTCCGGTAACCACAGCAACAAAAAAAAAATTATCTCAGAACGTCAATGTGACAGAAGAGGTTGTCAGATTTATCACTTACATCATTGACATTGACATTTCACAGTAGGTACTGCGCACATGAATGTAACGAACTACAGACACATAGCAGCACTGGCGACTAAGGCCATCGGCTGGGATAGAAGAAGAAATTAATGCAACAGAAAGAGGCATATAGACACATAGAAAGAAAACACACATAACATAAACATAATCTGCAAATATTATTTTTTTTAAGCTTTATAAAACATTGTATCTATATATATTGTAATGTGTATACATTTTATTTATCATACGCTCTGTATCTCCTTCTATTGTAATGTCTAATGTGTATACTTTATTATCTCTTACGCTCCGTATCTCTTTCTATATTTAATGTACACACTTTTCTTACTCTCTTTACTTACTCTGTATCTTTTTTTTATATTTAATGTACATACTACTCTTACTCTCTTTACATACTCCTTATCTCTATAACTCTAATATCGTTTAATTGTAGTAGTAAACACTTGTGAGGGGCAATACCTAGTGATTAAGAGAAACTTTTTGTTTAGCATTAAGAACGTTAGCCCCTACAAAAAGTAATCCCAGTATTTTTATTTGTAAGTGGAGAGCTTCTGGAACATTCAGCTTCTCCAAGAACCATAGTAGTTTCTAGAACCCATCATTTTGTTATATAAATAGCCGTTTGGCGGCGAAGCAAGTTAGTTGATTGTGAACTGAGATAAAGTAAAGATACTGTGTTTGCAAAGTTATAATTGAAAGTGTTGAATAAATAAGTTTGTGAGTGATTCGAATAAAGTGAATTTGTGTTTTATTTAAAAAGTGAATAAGTTTTAATTGTCGGACCAAGCCGAATATTACAATATGTAGTCGGCATTTATTTTAAAGTTCCTATGTCATTTTACATTGAATTAAATTTATCTTATTTATTGACGTTAGTGTTTTAATTTAAAAAAAGGTTACAAGGTTATGGCCCAGTTTTGGTAAGAGGTGGGGGGCCCCCGAAAAAAATTGGATACAGGGCCCCCAAAAGTCTAGCTACGCCACTGTCCATGAGCATGATACCGCTGACAAACTGAAGTATCAGAAAGTCGTTGATGAATTTAACAGAAGGGAGAAGGGTGCAACTGCAACGCCAAGCCTAGAAAAGACCACCAAGAGGAATAGGTGTCTTGAGGAGGAGAAGCCACCTCAAAAGAGAACCAAACTTGGTGGCAGCAATAAGAAGAAAATTCCGAGAGTGCCAGCACAACCGCGCGCTTTGAGTGAGGTCGTCAGAGACAACCTCCAAGTGGCAATTGTAGATGAGCTTTCCACTGACAATAGAGCCCTACTGTCGGTGTGGAACTCCATCGAGGCCAAGCTCTCGGAATTAGTATTTCGATACCATATCGGCGGATGAGGGTCTCTACCCAAGCTTTGACTCCGGCGAAATGCTCAGAGGTTATAAAGTGATAAGGTGTGCGGACGAGTTTTCAATTGATTTCCTTGGCAAAGGAGTTGCTAAGATGAGCAACGTCTGGGAAGGCTTGAAGCTCAAGCTTATCCCAGCCAAGGATGTGCCTAGGAAACCATTGGCTCGCATCTTGTTGCCACTCATGAGCATCAAGCCTACAGGAGCAGAGCTAATCCGGAGCCTCCAGCGACTCAATCCGCGGATTCCGATGGATGACTGGGCTGTCATCAAAACGGAAGAACCGCGCAAGAACAGTGCGGTTTATCTCCTGAGGATCTGCGAGGCAAGCCGAAGAGCCCTAGAAGAGGTTGAGTGCAAATTGCGCTTTGGCAATAAAACCGTCAATGTCAAAATTTTGCAGAGCCAGGAAGTTGGCCCTATGTGAGGAAATCGTCGCGTTAGACGTCACAGAGCGGGCAAGAGGCCCCGGCGCGGAGCCGGATCCTGGCCTGCAGCTCCCTCAAATTAAAAACGACCAGCTACGGGCGATCCAGGTTAACCTGAAGCACTCTAAATGTGCCACGGATAACCTGAAGGTTTTTCTCAGAGAGGAAAACATAGATGTCGCACTGGTCCAAGAGCCATGGGTTAACGCCCTCGCGGTAAGAGACCTCAATTTTAACCAATATGACCTTTTCTACAAGCCCGACAACCAGAATCAAGGTAATCCTTGAACTTGTATTGCGAGCGGCTGAGGCAAAAGCAAGGAAGACAAGTCTGCTCATAGGAAGCGATGCCAATGCCAGGCACTCAATCTGGGGCAGCTCAGAAATAAACGACCGAGGTGAGTCTCTTTTTTTTTTTTTAGAATCTCATGAGGTATGGTATCAAAACGGCGCACTCAGCGCTAATTGTGTCCTACACGGAAGTGGGACAGCCATTTCTACCTACCTACCTACCTACCTTGAAACTGTCATAAGCCAAAGAATAATTGGTTGGCTTAAGTAATCTCAAACCTCTTCAAGTGAAAATCTTTGTCATCTTACCCTCAAAGAGTTCTTAAGCAAATGTGATCATTTGAGAACAATAAGGATCACAAAACATTTGCACAACGATAAATGAAAAGCCGTCTATCACAAGTGTTTATTAATTACTCACTATAAAACTCCGCACGAAACACCTCCACCAGTAATGATGGATTAATGCAAACTGAGGCATTTGATGCAGTTTAATTGTGCAGATTGGAAGGTTACCTTAATTTTGGCATCTGTCCAAAGAAAATCAAAAGATCCAATGGCAGATTGAAGAAAAGACATTTGAATATTCAAGTTAATCATTTTCTTGTCCTTTCTAAATTATTTTCGTTTCTCAGATCACGTAGCACCAAATAAATTGATTTTCACTTTTTTCCAAGAAAAGTTAAAAAGGTGATTCTCAATGTTCCTCCAAGTAATTAAACACAACAAACGGTTGAATGTAGAGGTAAGAATCTACAGACTTGAGGACATCTAACTTTTAGTTATTTTAATTTGGGATCGTGCTATCTCATGAGATTAACGGACAACAAATTGAAATTCGGTAGATCTTCGCTGATCGCTCACAAACAATTGTCGCGTTCACATGTCAGTCATACAATAAGCCGGCATTAATGCCAAGTAAGACCCATGACAAGAATATCTAATTAGCCTCATAAGTCAAAATAAAGTTTCTGCCTACACATCGGCTTTCGATTGGTCATCTGAGTTGAATTCGTTTTAAACAAAAGAAAGTCCACCAACGTGCAATATCTGAAATTAAATTGACAGTTTGCATTCCTCGGCCGAATTTCCGATAAAAATAACAGTAAATCGCGCACATATAACCTATTGACAGCTGACGTCTATCATCATCGTCGTTCTTCGTGGTCGATAAATTGTGCCAAACACAGCCGTTAGGTAATTGTTTTGTTTTGGCTCGACAAATATACAAAAAACAAAAAAAAAAAAAAACGAAATGAAAGTGCAATTGAAGCAATCCATCGATCATTTGAATTTTAATTTAAAATGTGTCGAGGGTGTGCATTTTAAGCACTCATTGTCGCCTAATTGTCGAACACAAATGAATGGTCAATGAAAGCTTTAAATTGGTTTAAGTATTCGAAGCTGCAGTTCAAAAGTAATAAACGTGCCGTAAATCTTTTGATTAATGAGAAATCAAATGATTTGAAGATAAGCGCAAAATTGAGTATTCAAAACGATGTTTGGTTAAATGAGTTTACGAGTTAAGTGCGTAATGTCAACTTTGGGTTTGATGGCGATAACACATCGAAGAACACAAACATTAAGTAGTGACACTAATCTCTGCTTGAATGAAAGTTGGAACACATCATGATGGCAAATATTGCTTCAGGAAATTTGGTGGCTTGCTTGCTGTGAAAAGAGATGTCATTTTTGCTTGAATTCTTTGGATTTTTGGTATTACATTTCTTAGCACAGGGAGATGTCAAACAACTTTTCACTTATTCATAATTTTATCATATTCAAGTTCCACCAGTTTACAAAAATTCGGAATCTTCAAATATTATAACTTATGCTGGCCCAAAGCCGAGATTTTAAAATGCTCCCAATTCAACAAGCCGCTTGAGTGTAATTCAAATTCAAAACGTTATCGATTATCGAATGATATCGATTTACTTATTAACATATTACACAACAAATGCACAAACTGATTTGTGGATAAGACTACAAGAAATTAAAATAATTAGTGTGACAGTCGACGACTTTGTATCAAACCATTCCAACCATTTCAAAATGCACTTCTTCCTCTCGCAAGCGCATCCGTATACCGTTCGGTTGACCCTGGTAAAAACGTTTGAAAACAATTGAACAAGAAAGTCATAACGGTTAAGTAATTCATGTCCTTATCTCATCTTGCTTCGAGACACAAAAAAACCAGAAACACAACAATCCTCTTGTAAACTGGTCCTATTAGATCACAATGCACTTTTAACACAGAAACGGGACCACTTCTTCTTCACAATGGGACCAACTTACGTTATTAAATTAATCCACAAGACAACCAAGTGATAGGCTCCTTCCGACAAAGAAAAGTCAGTATCATGTACCAATGGTAAAAATGCACAAACACAATGTACACGCTCAAGAATAACCGCCAGTTGAAACACAAGATCACAATAAGGATAAGAATTCGCTTTGCAAAGAAAAAAAATCAAACAGGCTTCTAACTCTCTTCAATTATGCCATTGCTTTCGCCAAAATCAGGGATCACTTTTACACAACGTATATGAAGTTGTTTTCGTCTATTTATAATTTAAGCGGGATGAAAACTTCAAATCGACTCGAATAGAGTATCAAGAAATTCCAGAGTACCAAGAACTCGCACAACCGACCTTGCACGCGGCCAACAATAAACTAAACCAATATAGAAGCCAAGTCTTTTCAATGCAGTCGGTCTATGGCTTGAATCGAGTCTTTTGGCCAAACCACCTAGACTCTGACTTTGAAACGATAGATAAACCAGAAACTTGAATCCAAGCACTGATTGGGTGTATAATAGCTGTTGATCGTTGAGTTTTCTAGTTTAGACTCTTTTTTGTATTTGGCCAGCATGCAACTGCGTTTTTGATTTGATGAGCTTCCGAAAGGTGTTGTTATTATTATGATGCGGTAATATCGTTTTTTTCTTGTACAAAATGTATGTCGAGTGGGAGTGGAACGCTTGATTGCCCAACAGTGGGTCCTTTCTCATTTTGGTGTCTGCTGTCTAGGTGATCTGTTGGGTTCGCTTGTAATGAATTTTGTTCACGTATTTTAGTTTTGTCAAGGCAGGGGAACGAGGAAATGCAAAACTGTCATAATGTAACTGACATTGCTGTAGGAACGTTTTTTGCTGTCTTGTCTGATGTTTTATGATTCAGTAGCACTGAGCCAAGTACGAGCTTTTATTTCATTCAATTTTATAAGTAAAGAATTTTTTATTGATACGCGTGAGAATTTGAAGTGTTGTGGTGAAATTTAAATTAAAAATAATTTGCGATAAATATGGTTATGTGCGTTGACCAGTGACAGAAGGTGTGGGTTCGAATCCTAACCTGAAATGTTTTTATTTCATCTTTCATGAGTTCTGCCTCTTGGGAAGAAACGACAAGTGACAAGATAATGATTTACCGTCCAAAAGTGCTTCTTAAGTCAGCTGTTTCGAATCGGTCTCATCAACTCTTGTTGAACAGGTCTATCAATCTCTACCAGACCTATAAAGTGACACTTACAATTTACGAGTTGCTTCAGACAGGGCTTCACTAATTTAATCCTCTCTAATGTCACTATGCCAAAAGAAGTAGCGATTGGCAAGACTGATTATTCATTTTATTATAGCATTGGTATCGTTTAACTGAATTTATAGAGGTGCAATGTAGACAGAGCATTTAATTATGCCTCCAGGCTCCAAGTAAATGCTATCAATCACGTATATGAATGACACAACGCTTCTGACATATTATCCCTTTGTCTTTAAATTGTAAAATGTTCATGTTTCTTCAAACTTTGACAGTTTGAAGATCACCTGACATGGTTTATGTTGAAAACTTTCCTGCCTCGAAATTGTGTTTAGACTTCAAGCTATTTCTTAGTACGGCAGACAAGCTCTGAAGTGTATTATGTTAATAACAATATTCAAGTTCAGTAAACTATTTTTAACTATATTTATCGTTCTAACACACAAATAGTAACGATCTGTAACGTATCGTTTTGAAACGGTTGTCAATGTGTCGAATAATTACGATTCAACTATTCCCAGGTCATCTCTAGGAGGTGAGTTGGAAGTGTTGATCTGTCAAAGTGATACGTTCTTTTTTCTATTTTAGTATTTTGAGTGTTTAAGTCATATATTTCCGTATTAAATGAAAATGGTAATAAAAAATGATTTTCATTTGAATGCATCACCTCAAAATAAGATTTATTGTTTCTGATTGACTGATCAAGCAAAAGGCATTTTGAAATGATTTCAATTTTTTCCAACTATGACACTTCAACGAATTTTTTTTGACAGACAAACGAGCGAAAGATGATATTTACAGAACGTACCACTTGTATGTCCAACTATAATTGCTTAAAGGCAGAACTATAATGAACGGAACGGTGTGGACGTAGTCGTCCGTAACTGAGCGAGAACAGGAAATTCATATATTGTGCCCTACATGGCGGATAGCTCTGTTTCGTCAATTTTCGATCAGTTTTGCTTACGGCGGTAAAGTGCGCTCCCTTTCGCACGAAAATTCGACAGCTGACTGGATTTATTTATTTTTCTGATGAGAATATAGTTTTTTTTGTCGATTTTAAGTACCAAAATTCACAAACTATTGAAAATGAAAAACAGATGTTTTATTTCGTTCGGTTCTGACACTAGCTTCCGTTTGCTTCCGCTCATTATAGTTAGCGCTTTAGTGAACTTAAGCTAACGTCAAAAAACCGGACGAAAATTTGCTTAAAGAGCTGACCAGAATGCAGTCGCCCAGTCGCCCGGTGACGAAACTGACAGCTATCTAACTAACTCAATGAACATCTATATTTTCTCAAAGTTGAAAAATGTTGAATTTTTGAGCGATTCGTCGGGCGAAAAACAATGCATTCTGTTGCCGATAGGCGACTTTAATACAAATTTCAAATTTTTGACAGCTATCATTTTCTTTTCATCGCATTCTTTTTTGACAGCTATCATTTTCTTTTCATCGCATTCTTTTCAGCCTTTATAGCGTTTTGTTTTTTTGGTAATCCGGAATTGGTACACAGAACTGTTCGATTCCGGATATCAAACGAACATGCAAACAAAAATTTTTTTGCTTCTAATGGTTGAATGTCTATCTATTTGTGAAACCTCAAATATGCAGAATTGCAGATGACATTACATTGTTTTTATTAGGTTTGTTCGATGTGCGCTCTGGGTCGCTCTGTGGTGCTAAGATTTCGCACTGAGCTGTTCGATGTCACTCTTTTTTCACCCCGGTGCACTTCCACAGTGTTCGATGTGTATTCAGTGCACGCACCGGGAGCGCTCTGAGAAATTGCAAACGAAGATATTCCAGAGTTAAATAATTAGATTCGAGAAATAGTTAGAAAAAGTATTTTATTTAAGTAAAAGAAAAATAATATTATTTGATGTTATCAGAACAGCTTCTTAAGAACGAGTGAAAAATAAAGTAAAATATATTTACTTAAGTCTCAAAACAAGTTTTGATAAAAAGTTTCAAAGTAGTTTTAAAGTAGTTATATACATGTTAAATTACAGTAACCAACACCGCCTCTTAATTTAATATGGATATAAAATTACTTAAATAATTAACAAATTTAAAATTTAACACAAAAATCAAATTGAATCAACACATAATAAACAAAGAAATCATTAAAATCATTTAAACAATTACGTAGTTTTTCAAATTGAATTCTACCAAGTCCTTTTGTCATTATATCCGCGATTTGTTCACTAGTTGGAATATATTTAAGTTCAACAAGTCCTTTTTCTATAGTATCGCGAACAAACGTTGTATTTAACAGCTACGTGTTTTAGTCTCTTATGATTCTTTGGTTTTTCAGCAGCGCTTATGCATGATTGATTGTCTTCATATAAAGTGGTTGGCTCATTTGGTTCAGTGCCCAATTCTCGAAGTAGTTGCTTGATCCATTCGGCTTCATTCATTGCTTCAACCAGAGCTGCATACTCGGCTTCTGTAGATGATTGACTGATGGTATTTTGCTTGTGCGTAGACCATGTCACCGTATTTCCAAAGAGCTTGAATACGAAGCCTGATGTTGATTTGCAATCGTTCTTATCTCCTGCCCAATCGGAATCAGCATAACCAACCAAAATATCATCTTTTTGTCCCTTCCGGTATTCTAGTCTAAGATTCAAAGTTCCTTGAATGTAGCGTAGGATTCGTTTCGCATGAGTAAAATGCTCATGTGTGTAGCAACTTTGAAATCGACTAAAATAGTTTGTTGCTGCACATAAGTCCGGTCTTGTAGTTAACGTTGCATATGTAAGGCATCCGATTAGTTCTCGATAAGGAATATTTGAATCACAGATTTTGTCACCGAAATTTAACTGTAGACCCTTTTCGATTGGTGTCGCGACTGGTTTGCATTCTTTCATACCAAACTTTTGCACCATATTCTTCAAATATTCAGTCTGGCTTAATTTGATTATTCCTTTTTCGTGATCCTGTTCAATATGCATACCAAGAAAAGATTCTGCCTTACCAATATCGGTCATTTCAAATTCTTGGGAAAGTAGTTTCTTGACGATATTAATCATTTCGATGCTTTGGCTAAATAGCAGCACATCGTCAACGTAGATAAGGATAAAACAATGGGTATCTTTTTCAAGTTTCACGTATAGGCAATAGTCTGAAGCGCAACGTCTGAAACCTATTCGTAAAATGAATGAATTAAATTTCTCATTCCATACGCGCGAAGCTTGCTTAAGACCATATAAGGATTTTTTTAGTTTGCAAACTCTTGAGTCTTTAGCAAAACCTTCTGGTTGGCGCATATAGATTTCTTCTTTTAATTCACCATTCAGAAATGCTCCTTTCACGTCCATCTGATGTATATGCATATCAAACTGTACAGCAATTGCCAGAAGTATACGTAAAGTGGGAAGTTTTGCCACAGGTGCATATGTTTCGTTATAATCGAAATTTTCTTTTTGCGAGCAACCTTTGACAACCAATCTTGCTTTGTATTTGTCAATCTCCCCGTTACATCTACGCTTTAACTTAAAAACCCATTTGTTTGGAATAGCTTTCCGATTTTTCGGTAATTCACATAACGACCATGTATTATTTTTTAATAAAGATTCATACTCACATTCGATTGCAGCTTTCCATTGATCCCAATCTTGACGATTTCTTGCTTCTTGAATAGATGTAGGATCGTCCTCAACATATCCTTGTGCAGATAGAGCAAATGTCTCATGAGAAAAGTTAGACACAGTTAAAAGATTCAAGCGATTTGGTTGATTACGAATTCGCTCACTTCGTCGAACTTGAACTACGACGTCTTCGACACTGCCTGAAGGACGAGCTTGAGCTTCTTCATCTTGAGCATCTTCAAAATCTTCATCTTCACTATTTCCATTGCATAAAACATTGCTTCCTAACGATTCTTCAATTGATGAATAACCTTCGCCTTTAAATTCAATCACAGCCTCTGATTTACAGATTCTGTTGTTGTCATCGATATTTCCGTTTCCGTTGGTATTGTTGTTGTTTTGTTTGTTAGCTTCTCGAAAAAAAATTGACTTCTCGTTAAATGTTATATTTCGTCCAACAACCAGTTTTTCTTTTTCGATGTCCCAAATTCGATAACAAGTATCCGACATGTAACCCATCATCAAACATTTCCTTGCTTTTGGTTCCAATTTTCGTCGTTTTTCGGAAGGTACGTGGTTGTAACAAATTGAACCAAATATTCTTAAATTGGAAATATTCGGTCGCTTGTTGTACCACATCTCAGCGGGTGTCTTGTCAATGAATTGTTTGCCTGTTGCGCTTGTCGGGCATCTGTTCTTGATGTAATTTGCTGTCATTATGGCTTCATTCCAAAATTTTCGGTCCATACCACTAGCTGCTAGCATTGCTAAAGCCTTTTCTTGCAGATTTCTATTAAGTCGTTCAGCTATGCCATTCATTTCCGGGTTGTACGGAACTGTATACGAAATTTGGATTCCTTTAGTCTTACAAAAATTCTTGAAATCATTGGATACGTATTCGCCACCGTTGTCAGCACGTACTTTCATAACTTTGCAGTTGTGCATTGTTTCAGCCATCGACACGTATTCTTGAAACTTACTGAATACTGTAATATTCGGCTTGGTCCGACAATTAAAACTTATTCACTTTTTAAATAAAACACAAATTCACTTTATTCAAATCACTCACAAACTTATTTATTCAACACTTTCAATTATAACTTTTCAAACACAGTGTACTTTACTTATCGCAGTTCACAATCAACTATATATCGTTTCGATTTCGAATCGGGTATATATAGTCCTGATAATGGTTCTAGAAACTACTAAACCGAATGTTCCAGAAGTTCTCTTTTTAACCACTAGATGTTGCCCCTCATTTTTAACTGTTATACACATAAGTGTTTACTACTACAATTAAACGATATTAAGTAAAGAGAGTATGTACATTAAATAAACAAGAGATACAGAGTAAGTAAAGAGAGTAATGAAAAGTGTGTACATTAAATATAGAAAGAGATACAGAGTAAGTAAAGAGAGTAAGAAAAGTGTGTACATTAAATATAGAAAGAGATACGGAGTAAGTAAAGAGAGTAAGAAAAGTGTATACATTAAACAGAGTGTAAGAGATAAAATAAAGTGTATACACATTACATTGCCCCCTCCTTAGGATTGATCGTCCCGAACAAATCCATCATCTTCATCACCACTGTAGCGATGTAGTCGGTCGCGATGTACGACTTTAAGTTTACCTCTGACTCCTTTTTGTATCCGGTACACGACGTCGTTGATTTTGCTAATCACTGTATATGGGCCTTCCCAGTCCCGTTGAAGTTTCGGTGACAACCCCTTTTGTCGATGGGGATTGTAAAGCCACACTCGATCTCCTGCTTGGAACTCTGTTGTTGTCGCTCGTATATCGTAGCGTGTCTTCATTCGGTCACTGAACATCTTCATTTTTGACCTGGTATCGTCGTGGATCTGAAGGAGTCTTTCTCTCAGGTCATCCAAGTAGACATCCTCGGCTTGCGGTTCCGACGTGGGACATCCAAATTTGATTTCGCTCGGCAGTCTGATGTTCCTTCCCATTAAAATCTCAGACGGTGTATGGCCAGTTGAGCTATGTCTTGCACTTCGATACGCCATCAAAAACAGTGGAATGTGTCGATCCCAATCTCGCTGGTTGTCGTCCACAACTTTGCAAAGATGTTCCTTAAGGGTTCGGTTGAACCGTTCGACCATGCCATCAGATTGTGGGTGGAGTGGTGTTGTTCTTGTCTTCTTAATGTGAAGGAGCCCACAAACTTCCTGGAATATGTTTGATTCAAAGTTCCTTCCCTGGTCGGAATGCAGTTCTAAGGAACACCGAATCTGCTCACCCAGTTGAACACAATTTGGTCTGCGACTGTTTTGGCTTCTTGGTTCGGTATGGCGTATGCTTCAGGCCACTTGCTGAAGTAATCCATGACGACCAGAATATAACGATTTCCATTATTTGTTTCCGGAAATGGACCCGCCACGTCTATTGCAATCCTTTCAAAGGGTGATCCGACATTATACTGCTGCATTTGGCTGTGATTCTTTTTGTTCGGGCCTTTGGTGGCAGCACAGGTATCACATTTTCGGCACCACTTCTCGACATCTTCCCTTGCATGTAGCCAATAGAATCGTTGTCGAACCTTTTCTAGCGTCTTGTTTACTCCTAGATGGCCTCCCGAAACTCCATCATGCATCTCTCGCAGAACGTCCACAATCTTTGATCTCGGTAAGACTAGCTGCATTACATAGGACTTTCCATCTGCTGATTCCCATTTACGTCGAAGGACACCCTCTTGGACATGCAATGAGTCCCACTGTGCCCAATAGGCCTTTAGAGCCGGACTTCTGTCGGAGATATCAGCCCATTCTGGTTTTTCCTGGTGTTCCTTGCATGCGAGGATGGGTTCAATATCTGGGTCCTCTTGTTGAGCCTTCCTCAACTCGTCGTTGCTCCAGCCATAAATGGGATCGGTTCTGGTTCGTAGGACAGTAACCACTTCTTTTTCTTCTTGGCGTCTGCAATGCTTACAGTCTTGCTTACATGGTCTCCGAGATAATGCATCAGCATTTGAGTGAAGCTTCCCCTTCCGATGTTGAATTTCATAATCGTACGTCTGCAGCCTCTCAATCCATCTCGCCACTTGACCCTCTGGATTCTTGAAATTCAAAAGCCAGTTTAGTGCTCCATGGTCGGTTCGGAGAAGAAACTTCTGTCCATAGAGATACTTATGGAAGTGCTTTGTTGCCAAAATCAGTGCAAGAAGTTCTCTTCTGGTCACACAATAGTTTCTTTCCGACTTTGAGAGTACCTTGCTGTAATAGGCAACCACCTTTTCTTCGCCATCATGTACCTGTGACAATACAGCACCAATCCCGACATTGCTGGCATCAGCATCAATGATGAACGGTTTTCCTGGAGTCGGGTAGGTCAGCACTGGTGCATTACACAAGCGTTGCTTGAGCTCTTGAAAGCTGCGCTCGCACTCACCTGACCATTTAAACTGCTTTCCCTTTTCCGTTAGCTGATGTAGACTCTTGGCGATCTCAGCAAAATTCTTGACGAAGCGCCTATAGTAGGTGGCTAGACCCAGAAAGCTTCGGAGTTGATGTTTGTCCTGTGGTGTTGGCCAATTCTTCACGGTGTCAATCTTATCAGGATCCGTCTTAACTCCTTGGGATGAGATGATATGTCCCAGGTATTTCACTTCGGTTTTGAAGAGTGAACACTTTTCTGGATTGAGCTTGAGGTGGGCTTCTCGAAGTCTTTGAAACACGGCTCTCAGATTTGTACAATGTTCGTCAAATGTTTTCCCGTATACGATGACGTCATCCAAATAGACCAGGCAAGATTTCCAAGTGAGTCCTTGCAGGACGCATTCCATAAGGCGCTCAAAAGTCGCTGGAGCATTGCACAGTCCAAAAGGCATCACTTTGAACTGCCACAATCCGTTTCCTGTCGAGAAAGCTGTCTTCTCTTTGTCTTCAGGATGGATTTCTACTTGCCAGTATCCACTTTTCAGGTCCAAAGTTGAGAACCATTGTGCTCCTTCCATTGCGTCCAGAGTATCGCTGATCCTAGGCAGAGGGTAGCTATCTTTCTTGGTCACATCGTTCAACCTTCGATAGTCCACGCAAAAGCGGGTTGATCCGTCTTTCTTCTTTACCAGGACCACTGGAGACGCCCAAGGGCTTTTTGAGTTTTCGATAAGACCCTCTTCTTTCATGGTGGTTATCAGTTCTTCAACCTCACCTTGTTTGGCTAGTGGAAGGCGTCTTGCAGGTTGACGAATCGGCTTTGCATCCCCGGTGTTGATTCGATGTTGAACCAGTTGTGTTCTGCCATATTTCCCTTGCGATGACGAAAAGATGTCTGCAAATTCTTTGAGGAGACCTTCTGCAGTTCTTCGTTGTTGGTGGCCAAGATTAGAGGACTTGAGAATGTTCGTCTTTATGGAGTTCAGCTCTTTGGACTTCAATGTTTGCCTTGGGTCTTCTTCGCTGATCCTTGTTATCGCTGATACAGATTCGCATTGTCCGACAATCTCACCTTTTCTAAGCTTAACTTCGTACGGCTTGATGTTGAGTATTCGTACGGGAACCATGTTCTTTACAGGTCTAACAAGAGTCTTCCCAATGGTGACGTTTTGGGAGGACTTTACAGATGCTGGTTCGACCATGAGGTATCGATGGCTGCCAGGCTTACCTTTCAATTTCGTCCACACGAATACTTCTGAAGAAGCAGGCAAAGTCAGATCTTCTTTGATGACGGTTTTCACAGATAACGAGGTCTCATACGAGTGGATCCCATAGATCATCGGAATCTCGATGTTTCGATATTTCAGGACTTGGTTCCCGATGTCCAATATCACTCCGTGATCTTTCATGAAATCGACGCCGACAATGCACTCGTCGCATATATCTGCTACCAGGAACAGGTGAGAGAATTCCAGCTCTGCCATCCGGATCTTAAGACGTACCTCACCATAAACTTTTGCGGCTTCTCCAGTTGCAGTCCTTAGACGATAGCTGTTGGTGTTGTGGAGCCATGTCTTCTTAACGAGGTCCTGCCGTACAATGGACGCCGTGGCACCGGTGTCGATTGTAGCCACACATTTGTTGCCGTTTATACTTGCTTCCACGGTCAGGCTCTTGTTGTCACGTTTCGTTTGAGAAACCTGGATGTCGTTTCTGGGGCCATCGATACCAGAAACCAGCTTCTGCCCCTCGAAGTTGGTTCTTATTCGTTTCCCGGGTGGGAAACAGCTTCGGAAGCAACGTTGTTGGAGTTACTTTGACTTGTTGAGTAAGTTCTGTTTCCACAGTGTTGGCATGAGGTTCGTCTTCGCGGTAATCTGCACTGTCGTTGAAGATGCCCAGTCTTGTTGCAGTTCCAGCATCGTGCTGGTCCGTCTCGCTGACTCCTTTCCAGAGTAGCCTTCTGACAAGAGCATTCTTGGACTTCCAATTCTCTCACGCGATGCACGTTTTGGGATGCTTGTTCTGCGGCTTCCATTGTTAGAGCGAAAGCCAATGCTTCTGGTAGTGTTTGCTTTCCGGCAGTGCGAATAGCCCTTTGGAGATTTATATCGCCCACAGCTCTCACAAAGGCTTCAACAGCAAGTTGATTTATTATCTCGTTGCCAGCTGTTGGGTATGCCAGGTGGACTAATCGCTCGATATCTGCCTGAAGCTGCTGCAGAGTTTCACCTCTTTTCTGTGCCCTGTTGTTTAGTTGTACTCGGAAGACTTCTGTCATGTGGCTATCCCCAAACCGCTGTTCGATTGCGTTTACCAGAACTTTGAAGTCACCGTTCTTCTCTGCTGGGATGGTTTGTAGCAGTTCAGCAGCTGCTCCTCTCAAGGCAAGCGTAAGAGCAATGTATTTTTCGTCATCGTCCCAGCCGTTTGTTAACGCTGCTGCTTCAAACTGTTTCTTGTAGATTGACCACGGTATCTGACCATCAAAGCTTGGGGGATTCACTTCTCTCTTTCTTGAGCACTCACCAGAAGGTTCTCGAGCTTTCATCTTTCGCACTTTTTCTAGTTCGCTTGTAATGGTTTCGATCTGGTCGTCTATTTTCTTGAAACGTGCATTAGTCGTTGAATTTTGTTTTTCGACACGCTCATCGAGAGTATTGATTTTGTCTTCGAAGTCCGCAAACCTGCCTTCTAGCAGATTTTTCTGTTCATCAAACCGATCTCGAACGTCATCCCTTTGAGCTTGTAGTTGTTCCAGAACATCATTCTTTTGAGTTTCTAGTTGCTTGAGGACATTTTCTTCCAGTTGTTTGAGGACATTCTCTTGCTCGGTCTTCTGCTCGTTTCTTTGAGTTTCTAGTTGCTCCAGAACATTCTTGTTTTGAGTTTCTTGCTTCTTTTGATTCTCTTCAAATTTGGCTAGAAGAAGTGTCATCATGGTAGATAAGTCGGCAGTTGCATTTACCTCTTCCGATTTTGCTTCCACTTCGAAAGCAAACGCATCTGGGTCTTCATTTTGTTCTTCCAGATATTCCTGTAGCCGTTTTACGAGTTCGATTTTATATCCTGCCGCACTTAAGCCACGTTTGCTTAATTCGGCCTTTAGCTCAGCGACAGTTAAGTCTTTCAAAACTTTACTTATCATTTTTTTTAACTTCACTATTTCACACAAAATAGTTTAATCACTGTTCACTGTTTTATTCTCAATAAGTTTTAATCCCACTTCTGACACCAATGTAATATTCGGCTTGGTCCGACAATTAAAACTTATTCACTTTTTAAATAAAACACAAATTCACTTTATTCAAATCACTCACAAACTTATTTATTCAACACTTTCAATTATAACTTTTCAAACACAGTGTACTTTACTTATCGCAGTTCACAATCAACTATATCGTTTCGATTTCGAATCGGGTATATATAGTCCTGATAATGGTTCTAGAAACTACTAAACCGAATGTTCCAGAAGTTCTCTTTTTAACCACTAGATGTTGCCCCTCATTTTTAACTGTTATACACATAAGTGTTTACTACTACAATTAAACGATATTAAGTAAAGAGAGTATGTACATTAAATAAACAAGAGATACAGAGTAAGTAAAGAGAGTAATGAAAAGTGTGTACATTAAATATAGAAAGAGATACAGAGTAAGTAAAGAGAGTAAGAAAAGTGTGTACATTAAATATAGAAAGAGATACGGAGTAAGTAAAGAGAGTACGAAAAGTGTATACATTAAACAGAGTGTAAGAGATAATAACGTATACACATTAGACATTGCAATAGAAGGAGATACAGAGCGTATGAGATAAAATAAAGTGTATACACATTACAATAGTTTGCGCGATCAGACTTCTACATCTTGCATCTTTCGCTTGCAATATCTTCCTCTCCGCATCATCCTTAGCCGTTTCTTGCAAGGATACCAATGGATTTTCAATAAATTTCTTCATATCCTTTTCTTCCAGGAGTAAGTCCAAACGAAATTTCCATTGCGTGAAATTCGTACCATCGAATTTCGGGATAACGACTCTTTCGCTGTCTGCCATTTTTCTTTACAAAAATTCAAAACAATTCAAAAACCAAATTTAACGAAATCTAATTTATAATGGCTCTGGGCCCATAACCTGAGAAATTGCAAACGAAGATATTCCAGAGTTAAATAATTAGATTCGAGAAATAGTTAGAAAAAGTATTTTATTTAAGTAAAAGAAAAATAATATTATTTGATGTTATCAGAACAGCTTCTTAAGAACGAGTGAAAAATAAAGTAAAATATATTTACTTAAGTCTCAAAACAAGTTTTGATAAAAAGTTTCAAAGTAGTTTTAAAGTAGTTATATACATGTTAAATTACAGTAACCAACACGCTCCGAATCGCCCCAAGTTTTTTTCGTGGCGAGAATTTCGGAGCTTTTCGAATCAGCTGTTGCTATACAACAAAGAGAAAAGAAAAACAGAGCACTACTAATGCGTTCGATGTGAAACCAAACCCAAAGAAATTTTTCAGGTTTTTGACAGGTTCGTTCAGGGTAGTAACAAGCACCGGAGCGCCCCGGGGCTGGTAACATCGAACGAACCTATTTTCTTTATTTGTAAATATGGCGGCGAGTAAGTATGTGCAAGTGTGTGCATGTATGAGTGATTCTGTTTTTGGTTCCGACTTCAAATTCGGAATCGTTTTTCTGTTCTATGCGCAGAGCAAGATCTGTCATCTTATGCCAAGTGAACGAATTCAGAATTGTTGACGACCAAAACAAAAACACTATTAAGTTAGCAAAAGAAGTAGGCTTGGTCTTCTCTTCTTTACGCTGTCAAATTCACTTAAGCAATGAGCGAAGGAAAGCGCACTAGTAAAAGTTGAACGAAAATTTAACGAACGTTGCTTAAGTACATTATGGTTTGCTCATAGGGTTCGTGTGCATTCACTATTTCGTGCTTGCGTGAGCAAAATTGCATTATAGTTGGCTTCACAACAAATTGCCCTTAAAGTTGAAATTTCCATTCTGTATTGTAGAACGCGAAAATGGGTCAAACTTTAAATTCATATTTTTGTAACGATCATAATTTAACCCAAAATAAAAATGTCTACTTCCGGCATTCACAATTTTTAAAACATCGAACATTTTTTTATAGCAACTACATCAACCACCAAAAAAGACAAGTTCACAATCATTGGCAGTGTTAAGTTGGCAATGCTGTTATTTTGACAAGTCTCGCCGTGTGCAAAAACAAAACAAAAAAGAAATTGACAGCTTTCGCTTCAATTTTTTTGAAGGTTGTAAACGGAAAATCCGAAATCTATTTTTTGTTTTTTTCCCAAAAATAAAACCATTCTACTCGCGTTTATTCTTTAAAGTTGATTTTTATTGGAGTGTTTTCATCTTCGCATTTTATTTTTTATCAAAAAACAATCTAGACAATCGGAAGAACACCAAACAAATCTCTTGTTTTTGCTTTATTCACGCACAAATCCACAGCGCTAATTAGATATCAATAAAAGTAATATAAAAAGAATTATAAAAATAACAGACTGTGCGCTCGCTCCAGTTGCAATCAAAATCAAATGACTAAATATTTTTGGCCAGTGGTGAGGTCATATCCGTAGACAAGTTAAGTGAAGCAAAAAGAAAACCCCTGCCAAAGGGACTTCGGCCTTTGAAAAAGAGAAGGCTGTTCATTCTCATCGCGTACTCGTCGGTCGTTCGAGTTCTAGAAACGTTTCAATTCAGATCCACAGCCATGGACGAGACGGCAACAATCACCTATAACAATACTCTGACTTCCACCATCGAGGAAAACAACTCGGCCAGTGAAGAGTCCGACCAGGAATTTCTTGATAACACAGTCGAATTGCGAGGGTACTTGAGCAAATGGACGAACTACATTTATGGCTGGCAACCGCGTTATATCGTTTTAAAGGATGGAACTTTGTCCTATTACAAAAGCGAAACAGAAAGCGATTTTGGATGTCGAGGAGCCATAAGTTTGAGCAAAGCTACAATTAAGGTTGGTATTTTCTCAAATCGAAGAATATTCATGGGGACATTTGCAATTAGCCGGAAGCAAATTAATTGAACTTATAATGATTCAAGTGACCCCAGTTTGATGGTGGTGACAGTGAATGCCACAGCGGGGCGGCAGCGTTTGAGGTTGTTAGAGAATGTATGTACTTCACTTTAATTGAGCTGTTGTTATGCAGAAGTAGCTGGGTGGGCGTTTTTGTTTTGTTAGCTTAGAAGATTGGAAAAAGAAGACTAAGGAATTAAGCATGTAGCAGAAGCATAAGAATGTAAGGCACTTACCTCACTTTGATGTTATGGTCGATCTAGAATTTTGCAGCTCTTAATTAGATTTGCACTGTGTTAAGCCAGATTATGCCTTTCTTAACACGGTTCTGCGGTGGTTGAGTTGTTCAACGCATTTTATTGTTGACGTGACTTGACAAAGCTCTTGTTTTCTTCTAGACGTATGAATCCGATGAATTACGCTTCGACGTTATGGTCAACAACTACAACAATTGGTGCCTTCGTGCTGAAACTCCAGACGATCGTATGCATTGGGTGGAAGTTCTTCAACTGTACAAAGAAGAATCGGCAAGTACAGACACACAATCGTTGCGACGTCATGGCAGCACAATGTCCTTACAATCAAATACCCTATCGGCTGCCAGTGGTGGTAGCTTGAAGAAGACACAAAGAAACCTTCGAGAGAAAGTTGGCGAAATTGAAACATTCAAGGACATTCTCTTCGGACAGATTGAAACTCTACAAAGGTATTACTTTGCTCCTTCGACAATTGCACATGATTTAAAACGATTTTTTTGTCTGCTTTTAGGTACTTCGATGCTTGTGCCGAAATAAACAAAACAACAGGAAAACCGCTGGATCTAGGAGATGGATTGAAACCAATCGATTTTAAAGTAGATTCCACCAAATACAATTTTCTTGGAACTGTTCAAATATCGAGTTACTTTCTGTTTTAGGGTGAATCAATAACCTTTCGTGCGACAACAGCTGGTGTCATAAGCACACTTACACACTGCCTTGAAATAATTGCCGAACGTGATGAATCTTGGAAGAAAAAACTGGATAAGGAGATTGATAAACGCCGCAAAACAGATGAGTTGAATAGGTACGCTGATTTCTCTTTCTTGAAGTAACGAGACGCAGAGTGTAATAGTTCATTTTTGATTGACAGAAAGTACAAGGATGAAATAGAAAAACTGAAGAACATCTCATATCCTGGACCAGATTTTGAGGTTAGTCTAATTTTTTGCTATCATTAATTGAACAAGAGAAGCTCATTTCAGTCCAAGAGTCGTGCATAAGATCTATCCACATTTCCTTGTTACAAGCACATTTGTGTTCAATTTTTAACGTTTTTATTTTGTTACTTTCTTGAACTGGATGCTGCCCATTGCATACACAGATTCAAACTCAAACTCAGAATCTCCAATTCCCCTAGAAAAGAAAAAAACAAAATTTTATCAATGGGAGGTAATTTCAATTTTTAAAAATGATCGTCAATTAAGCGAAATGATAAGAATGAAATGATGAACCGTTTATTTGGTTGGCTAGCCTTGACACGAGATGACTTCTATTCATTCGAACGCAACGGTCGAACAAAGAAATTGAAATACATAAAATACTATTATCGGTTAGACATGCATATGGAATATTGTTTATTGAAATCAAAAGCAAAAGAGGCAAACATGTATCTACCTATTGTATTTGTTATTTTTTGAAATTAATGAATCATTGGTTTCAATTGAGAATATGAGTTGGGGTTTTTATTTGCCATTTGTCATTCTTGAAACAAAACATGTTCTCATTGGAGTTTTAACAGAAGAATTTATTTTGAGCAAAATAATGGAAAGAAACAATTTTATCTTGTGTCTGTTTTTTGCATAACAAAGTGACGTCTCAGGCATACATTAACTTTGGGGCATGATTTCTGTACAGGTGGCGAGAGTGTGGTTTCGTCACTATGGCTTTGAAATCTAGATTTATTTATTTGTTATTAGTATTACTAATGTAATGCAGTTGCCCGTAGCTTAGTGGTAAGGTGCGTTGGCTGCTAAGTAGAACGTCGTGGGTTCGAGTCCTACTCGCACCCATAAAGTTTTTATTTCATCTTTCACGGGCACTGCCTCTTGCGAACAACTGAAAAATCTTCCAAGATTTTCAATCTCATGAAAAAGTGCTTCTCAACTCTGCCGTGCGGAATCGGCGTTAAATTGTAGGTCCCCTCAATTCTTCACACGCACTCAGGGAATTGTTAATGAGAGTAAGCCACTTAGGCCTTGGCTCTTCAAGAACTGTCGCGCCACTCTATTTTTTTCAAACTCACCCTATTTTTAAGAAAAGGGACACACTTCACTGTTGCAAGCGACACTCTCTCTGCCTTTTGTCATAATTAGTAATTAGTTGATAAGACATTGAAGCCAGTCAAAATATTAAGAGCTTCACTCATTCGATCATCCTTTTTGTGGTGTACGATATCCAACCAGCGTTGCCGCGAAGAAAAAAATTTTAAGGGCCATTTTGGGGGCCATTTCCAAAATGTGCCGGCCACTAATCCACTACCCTAGAGAAAATTTGTTAAAAAAAATAATAACAATTTTTCTTGTCTAAATAAACTAAATAAACACCCCACCTCACCCCGCTCCTGCTAGGACGTTGAAAGCGATCCCAAGAAAGGACACTCCATTCGGAGAGGCAACATATACGACATGTGGAAATGACTCGCCGGGTGAGGGTGCTTCCCCAATTGGTATCGGTAGCGATTAACTCTGGAGGTGGATCCAAAACTGTATCAAACGGACACAGACGGCCAGAAAGAGATCCACGAAGGTACAGGCGATCGAGATCAGCGTAATGCTAAGCGAATTCTGGCCGCAGTCGGTATCTTACCAGCGGCGGAAAGAACCCCGGAACAAATGCGAAAACTCGAGTGGGCCAGTGGCTTCCTTAGTAGAACCACCAAACCAACCTGCAGCGAGTCAACGTCAAAGCGTTATAGGTCTTTTGAGGGCGACAAGCCTGAAGCGAAAAGGCAGAAGGTACATTCCAGCAGGACAAAAGCCTTCAATAAGATCTTTCCTTTAGCGACGCGCTCAAAGGCAAGATCACAGCCACGGTCATTGACAGGGGTCATGTGGTAACATCTCTCATGATCAATGGGCAGACGTCAAGGCTCATCTCGGTTTCAGATTTTTATCTGTCATCGAGGAGAATCCGCGATTTCTCCCAGACACAGCCGATGCAGGATGGTACCAAAACCGTATCAAACTCATCGCCTGTGGAGATATGAGATCTTTCAATCTGTACAGGGCTGCTGTCAATGGCTTTCCAGAAGTCTGGCCGGTTGGCAAGCTCGAGGTTGTTACAAGGGAGAATATTTCTTGCCGACCAAGAGCACGCATAATGGTCCCGACTCTACACAACTGTATGTAATCCAAACCAGCCTACTCACGACTGGAAAGCCCCAAAGGTTGAGGAGAAGGAGACAGTGGGTCGCTATAGAACAGCTCTCTTGGGGATCAATAGGGAATCACTGGCTCCACTGGCCGCGACCGAAGGCGTGATTAAGTACGGTTTCGACGAAATCATGGTCCGTATTTACAAGAAAGACGAAGGCTCGCTTAAGCAACCCTTCCAGAGGCCCCTTAAGCGAAAGGAAATGCTTCAAAGAACACCAATATGGAGATCGATGTAACACCACACGTGGAACCATCGACCTCCTCAGCCTCTAACAAGCCATCAAACGTGGAAACTGATCTCGCAGTCGACAGTAATTCCGACATGGAAACTGAAGACTCTACTCTAGGCATCACTCTAAGCGAGGAAGTCCTACTTCATTCCTTCTCAAACGATGAAAACGCCGATAAGACAGTGGTGAAGGTTGATCTGGCTAAAAGTAGCAGTGCTGCGATTAGTTCAGATAAATCTTCATCACGTGAGAGAGGACATCGTCCTCAAACAGGAGTCGTGGGTCTCAAAATCCACCATCAACGGGCTCAGGACAATAACAGTAAACGTATGGCAATGACAAAACAAACAGACGAGATACGTACTAGGTAGAGAAAAAAAAAATAAAGTGGCGATTGGCGAAAAAAAATGAAAAGCAAACGTCATTCAGTCTGAATGAATTGATAAATTACTTGATGGAATAAAAAGATTGTGTTTGTAGAATATTTTGTTTTTGAAAAAAGAAAAAAAATATGATATACGGGCCGTTTGATGTTGGCCCCGGACCACGGGCCAAAATAAAAAAACTAAGGGCCAAATGGACCGATCGGGCACATTTTGGCAACGCTGTATCCAACTTTCAGACAGATCGATTCAATACATAATTAAGAAAATGCTCATAAAAGGTGAGTTGAATTCGAAAACATATTGTGCTCTGATCTGCAAAAGCAACCTGCAAGTTACAGTTACGGTGCAAATGTTTAAAAATAATGCTTTTCTCACTTCAATAAAATATATCAGAACAAAAACATAAAATGTAAAAAAAAGAGCCAAGTTCTCTTATGTGCGAACAACACTGAGTAAAAAGTTAGCCACCAAAAGTAATGAGATCTGAAAGAACGCTTAGTTCTTACTTCTAAAAGTGTTATATTGAATATTTTAAATCATAGAAGATAATACAACAATATTAAAAGAAAATAGAAAATAGTTTGGATCAAAATTTACAAGTTCACTGTTCAAGTTTTAAAATGTTATTAATCACGCTTCAAACGAAAACTTGCCAAGTGAACTTGTAAATATTAGAATTCCGAATTTCAAGATCCTACGACCAGTTTTAGAAAGTGGGCGGTTACCACGCCCCCTGAATGAGCAAATTAAATTTTCCCTTTGTATACACCCGAAAACCTACCATTGTACCAAATTTCAAGATTCTGCTATTGTTAGAAGTGCTTCATAATTTTGAGTCAGTGAGTCAATTATTACGGGTTTTGAAATTTGTTTTTCACAGGGCCTTTGTGCCCATGAAGTTAATACGTAATTCAAATTTAAAACTTCTAACTCTATTGGTTCAAAAGTTATGGGGGTTACAAATGTGCTTGAGTTCGATCCTGTAAAAAGGGAGTAGTGCTAGAACTTGGCTGGGCACTACCGTGCCCTTTGATCAATATACGAATACTCAATTTCGTTTGAAAATTTCGTCAAATTTTTTTTATTTTCATCAACAACAAAAATAAAACGTCAGTAAAGAAAAAAAATTTTTTTTCGTCGAATATTATTTTTCATCGACAATAAAAACGTACACTTGACACTTTTTGTCGTAGATTTTTTTCTTTTTTTTTTTAGATTTGTTGCTTAGTTCGACTCACTACTCTTGTACTAGTGGAGTGTTCTGCACCGAATTTTGAGGGAATGTTAGGGTAGTGGCGTAAATGGGTTTTAAGTATTTTTTACGAAAACTTGCTCGATTTTGTAAAAAATGACATATATGGTCAAGGTAGCGGGTAGTTGAGTAGCGGGGTAGCGGGGTGACGGGAAGCAGGAGTTTGTAGAGGGTAACGGGGTAGCGGTTAGCGTGTAGGGCAGGGTAGTGAGTAACGAGGTACCGGGGTAGCGGGTAACGGATAGCAGTTAAGTTCTTTTATTTATCGATTGAGGCAGAACGATGATGAAATTACATATAAGTCGATAGACACCGTTGTGGAAGCAGATGAAGTAGTTAATTATCCAATAGAATTTTTAAACTCACTTGAACTGCCAGGGATACCACCACACATATTAAAATTGAAAATAGGTGTGCCTCTATTCCTCTTGCGGAATATTAATCAGCCAAAACTCTGCAACGGCACGCGACTTGCGTCCTGCGACTGATGTCCTCATTCCTCGTATACCCATTATCCCGACCGATACACCATTTCAATTTAAAAGATGTATTCTTTGCTTTGTTTCTCATTTTCAACCATTCAATCACAATCACTGCAGAGCGTGGCAGGGTACAGCTAGTCTTATATATATAATTATTTGAGATATGGCCAGGGTAGTGGTTGATGGGGTAGCGGGGTAGTGGGAAGCGGGTAGCGGATTGAAGGGGGAAAGCGAGATAACAGGTAACGGGGTAGAGCGTAGCAATAGTGGGAAGCCGGTAGTGTGTGGGATAACGGGTAGCAGGGTAACTGGGTATCAGAGTAGTGGGGTAGCAGGGTAGCGGGTTGTGTAGTGGGCTACAAATGTTTAGATCTTTTATTTATCGATTTAGGCAGTGCGAATTCTGCCGGGTCAGGTTTTGTTTCATAATTGGACCCGGAAGGTAGCGCTGTTCTCAAGTTTTAGACAAATTTCATGTCTGGTGCCCGAAATGGCTCATATTCAAGGCTAATCAAAACAAACATGCGCAATGTACATGGTTTAACTCTTTAAAATGATATTTCCACAAAAAAATATTACATTTATTCTTAATATTACTTACTTTCTTAAAATAAAAGAAAACAAAAGCATGTTTGTGCTCAATTAAAAAAAAAAAAATTCTCTCTCTCATCTCATACATCTCATACATCTTCCAGGACTCACGAATTTCTTTTTTGTTGAATTTTGTATTTACGTGCATTTAGAGACCGTCAGTTCGTTAACGTTCGTGTTTTGTAACCATTATTTTTATTATTACCATGAACTGCGCAGAATTGCAAAGTAAGGTTATAGAGTTTCTTGGCAATTTTGAAAAAAGGATAGAAAACATGCCAGAGAAAACAAAAAACATAAAAAGAATTCGGAAGCTGGAGAAAATGTATTAATGCTGTCTGGTGATTTCAGACAGACATTGCCGGTCATACCACGTGCTACCTATGCGGACGAGGTTAACGCATGTTTGAAGGAATCTTACCTCTGGCGAAAAGTGAGAAATATTTGCCTCTCTATAAATATGCGGGTTCAACTCCAAAATGATCCCCTGGCATTGGAATTTTCGCAACAATTGCTGAATACTGGAAACGGAAAAATTCAATTGCATGAAACAACACAGTCCCAAACAATTTCTACAATGTGGTGGGTACCAAAGAACTTTTAATAAAAAAATATATATCCAAACCTAGCAACCAATTACAGCAATCATGCCTGGTTACGCGAGCGAGCTATTTTAGCGGCAAAGAATGTTGATGTTGACGCACTTAATTCCAAAATACAGGAATCATTGCCTGGCGTTGAATCATCATTCAAATCGATCGACACTGTTGTCGACCCTGAAGAAGTTGTCAACTATCCTGTTGAGTTCCTAAATTCTCTCGATTTACCAGGAATGCCACCATATAACTTGCGGCTGAAGATAGGTTCTCCTATAATATTATTAAGAAATTTAAATCCACCAAAGCTATGCAACGGCACGCGAAACGCGATTGGTTTTAAAAATAATCAGGAACAATGTGCTAGAAGCTACAATTTTAAGCAGCAAGTTTGAAGGTGAAGTTGTGCTTATGCCTCGCATCCCAATGTTCCCTTCAGACTCCCCAGTTCCATTTAAAAGGTTACAGTTTCCAGTTCGGTTGCCCTTCGCGATGACAATAAACAAGTCACAAGGCCAAACAATGACGATTTGTGGGTTGGACCTTGAAAATTCATGCTTTTCGCATGGTCAATTATATGTTGGGTGCTCGCAAGGGTTGGCAAACCATCAAGTTTGTTTATATATGCCCCTCACAGATTAAAAAAAAATATAGTACATGAAATTGTACTGCGATAAAAAATTAAAAAAAAAAATACATTAAAAATAAATATTTATATAACACGAATGATTTGATTTTTTTTATTATTTAAAACAGTTCAAGTTAACTCACTACAGAGTCGAAAGTTGAAAACAAATACTAAAAAAGGCGAAACGAAGTCCGCCGGGTCTGCTAGTTACATACAAAAATAGATGTGTTTGTTTGTTTGTGTGTCTGGTATGGACTCCTAAACGGCCCAACAGAGATTTATGAAATTTGCATGTTGTATTTTTTGAAATTTTTTGGCATTGGAAAAACCATACGAAAGATACTTAGACGTAAACTTGATTTCTAGCATGTTATTTTTTGTTCCAGAATCGCTTATCGAATAGAAAAATAGAAAGTTCTTGATGGACAACCCGCGCTAAATTGGGATGAAAAAAGGTTGGTTTGCTTGTATGTCTTGTACAGATACACATTCTCTCATGTTTGTGTCCATCTTTTGAATGAAGGATCAACCGACTTTACCAATTCTCAGTAAGTCTCCTTTGACATTCGGTATAGTGCCATGAATTTGGCATCCGTTTGATTGAAATGTTTGGCTGCCATAAAAAGCCTGCATTTAAAAATTTTCTGTATGTTAGGATGGGTCCATTGTTCTCTTCGTACTAGTTTTCTTTGTCTACGGTACTGATAATAGTCAATTAAATCGTCTTTATCAGTACTACTGTTTGACATGTTGAATAGTTTCTTATAAAAATTTGTAAAAAAAAAAAAATTAAAACACACGTCCACTCGAACAACTTACAACTGGTCAAAAATCAGTCGTACTCGTGTCGGAGAGAAGTCACAAATCGATCGCAAACTAGTTGCTTGAGCATCTGATTTACGATTCTAGTTGCAAAACAGTTGCTTCGTATGCGGAGGGCCTAAAGTGATCGACTTCTAAAGAAGTAAAGTGGTAACGCTGATGTTTACCACCTGACACGAAAATTTACTTCACAAACCATTTCTGGGATCCAGAAATGTCAAACTCGAAGTGTGTGTAAATCCGTCTAAAAAAATCAAATTTTTGTCCACAATATAACAATAATTAACACGTAATTCACCAGTGCTCATCAAAAGTTATAGTCTAAGACTAATGCCTTAAATGTGAAAAAGGTTAATTTCCATAAGCTCCTATTTATTAACTCACTAATTTAAAAAGAGTTAAATAAAATTCATCATCGACCGATTCATTAACTCAAGATAAATGACGCCATATCATATTTCAAGGCCACTTGCTATAAAAACGCAAGAAATCGTTGACCCCTCTATTGACTATTGAGTTGAAAACTGATAGAAGAATCAGCAAAAAAAAAACAAGAAATAAATAAGATAAAATAAAAACAGTGTCAAAATGAAACCCCGCGGCATAGTGGGTTGGGTAGAAAAGAAAACATCTAATCGGAAACCACACACAAAAATCGAATGCTCTATCTAAGTAGCATCTAAGCATCTAAACAACAACTGTTACAAGGAATTATTATTGTAATCTAATATCCAAACCAAACCAACGGAATGATGCAAAAAATTACAAAAATAATAACAACATTCTGCGAGACTTGACAAATTTTGCTCATTAATAGTTGCCATGAACTCTTCTCTGCTGTCTATAGAACTGACTCAATGGCAAACGTCTGAAAACGCATATTTGTTGTTGACGTCGAAGCCGGTCGAAGCCAAAACAACAAACATCTCGCCATATTACGTATTTTAATGAGTTCATAGTGCGTGTCTGAAATATTTACTGACCTATATTACTCTTTCTGGTGTTCCTCCCTACCACATATCAGCTCATCAGCTGACTATGGTCGACTTATTTCGATGTAGAAATATTTATGGAAATACCTGGTTTTATTGTTTCTTCTTCTTTTTTTTTGTTTGCATCTTTTGTTTTGGTTTTTCTTTTGTAATTCTTCGGTTGGTTGATAATTTTGGTAAATTTTTTAAAAGAAAAAGTAAAAGTTGCAATAAATTGGTTGCTTGTAGGTACATGCAGTTACATTCCATTCATTTTAATCATAGATTTCGATTTATTCGCCCTTGAAACTAAGTACCTGTCTGATAAGAAAAGTGGAAATTAGCATTGGCGTAGCAGGAAAATTTTCTTGGGATTTAAGTTTCATATTATACAGTGGGTGATCAAATTATTACGGCCACTATAAAAAAAATTTATTTTCAGGATTTGGTTCGAAGAAATGGCCTTAATGGCTTACTATATTAAAAAAATTTATTTCTAAACTATATTTTAACAAATAATCTTTAAAAATTATAAAAGTCGATGATTCAAATGTTTCCGATTTGTTTGGTAACCCCCTTCCTTAGTAGACATCTCATTTGTAGTAGGTTGTGCTTTTTGGCTTTTTCAAATTTTTAAATGGCTTTTTCGGGAAAAATCAAAGCCTACTTATTTGAAATCGGTATAATTTGATAAATATGTGTTCTGTATTTATTTTAAAATTTCAATTTGTGTGCATTCAGCTTGAGATTTTTGTTGTGTTGTGGAGTGTTTGTGAATTTTTGTGGAACGACGTGTTTTAAGCAATGGGTAGACAAAAAGATCTCTCGCCGGCAAACATTTCTGAAATTAAGACTGCTATTGTCAGTTACTTGTTCAGTTACTTATTAGTGGGCTTTCTTCGATTTATCTGGCAAATTTGTTTTCCTGTAGGTTTGTTTTTCTGACGAGTCGACAGTGCATATTTTGTCGGATAAGGCCCAGTATGTGAGAAGAAGACCAGACGAAAAATATAAAAAAGAATGCGTAGTGGAACGCGTTAAGCATCTACTAAACACTATGGTCTGGTCAGTAATCTGCGGAAAAGGTACTGGGCGGCTTTATATCGTTGAAGGAACCATGTGACAGGACCAGTATATTGAAGTACTAAGGAAGAAAATGTTGCCACAAGCACATGAATGGTTTACAAACGGCGACTATGTGTTCATGCACGACTCTGCACCTTGTCACAAAGCCAAAAAAGTGACTGCCTTTTTGGAGGACAAGGGTGTGGAGGTTCTAGAATGGCCGGGGAACTCGCCAGATTTGAATCCCATTGAAAATCTTTAGGAGCTCATGAAGAGGAGTTAGGCAGAGAAAAAATCACTAATTAGCGGGAATTAATCGAAAAACTTATTGAAGTGTGGCACAGAAGCGATAACATACAAAACAATTGCTTCAACCACCGCCAAGGGTGGTTTTACAAAATATTGATTTTTTTAAATTATTTTTAAACTTTATTTGTTAAAAAAGTTCTGTTCAATAGTTTTTAAGTGTGTTCTTATAATAAAAAAAATAAAGACAAAAAAAATTAAAATAAAAAAGTTATGTGCCTTTAAGTTTACAAAAATCATTTTTTTTTCTAGTGGCCGTAATAATTTGATCACCCACTGTAAAATTAACTAAATTTAAAATGTAAATCTTATCAAAATGTTTATAATAGGAAAAGCTCAATTTTGCTTTTGGTTGAAGCACAGCAAAAAAAAAAAACTAACCTATCGATGGCACAATATCGTTTAAATGTCCGCCGCCGCTTCTCTTCCGGGAATCACAAATGTATCTATATCAGAATGAATTTGACTAACGGACGCAAAATCAACATTGAATCGTGCTCTAGACCTAGTTCTTACATCTGACCCTGTTAATACAGTTGTGGTAAAATCTTCCTCTCCTATATCTAACTTAGATAAATTTCATCCATCCCTTGACATTTTTCTCGATTTAAGCGGTCACTTACTAGTCAATAGTACCTAATTCTCATGATGGCTCATACTCGTTTGACTTTCGGAAAGCCAATTTTCAAAGGTTTTCTGAACTTTTAAGTAATTCCGGTATTGAACAAGTACCGGTACTATCTGATATTGAAGCAATTGTCGAATTGTTGAGATGCATTTATCAGACCGAAATACGGCTTGGAAAAAGTATATCAAATCCATGACCCTGGAAGACCAAGTGGTATACATTTCTGTATTTGAAAAATTCAAGAAAGTTTCTTACGAACTTTATAGCGAATATCTGCTCACTATAGGATGCTCTCTGAAATCTGACGCAAAACATTTCTGGAAATACATTAATTCGAAAAAGAAATGTGATGTTTATGCAGTTAACTTTACTTACAATAATACAAGCCTTACCACAACCCCTGAAATCTGTGAAGGTTTTGCAAATTATTTCAGTAAATCTTTTGTTGATTCTCAAAGCAGTTGACAAACTCTACTTTCAATAACTGTCCTCAAGTTTTGTTTAGTAGCATTGCAACAGAGAGTGACAGAATATTTGAATTTCTTTCACTTCTTAAAGAAGATTATTCATGTGGTCCAGAATGCAAATCTGTTTGAGCTCTTCCTTTAAAGAATATATTTGAGTTGTCCCTGAAAACGGGAATATTTCTTTCAATTTGGAAGAATGCATTTTTAACTCCAGTATTTAAGAAGGGAGATAAAACATTATAGACCTATATCCATATTGCCATGTATTCCTAAGCTGTTTGAACAAGTTGTGTGTGATACGTTAGTATTTAATTGCAAAAATATTATCTGCAGCCAAAAACACGGATTCATGCTGAAACGTTCTACGGTCACAAACCTTCTTGTCTTTGTGAACAAGTGCTTAAACTTTTTGGAGTGTTGTCAGGAAGTAGATTGTGTTTATACGAAAGCTTTCGACTAGTTATCCCCCTCGGTTATAACGTTTAAATTGAAGCATATGGGTTTCCCCCTTTTTTCATAAAATGGATATCCACATATCTTGAAGACCTCTATCAGGTAAAATTCAGACATCATGTCTCTTATTCATTTATTGGTAATCCAGCGTCCCTCAAGGCAGTCATTCAGGCCCCTACTTTTTATATTGGCTATTGACGATGCCCCGCTATGTGTTCAGAACAGCGAAATTCTCATCTTTGCAGATGACATGAAGATGTTCGAAAATATATCTTGAAGGAATGATAGAATTCTTTTACAGAACGACATAAACAGGTGCCTCGCGCGACACCCCGTTTTTAACGAAATTTGAAAAAAAAATGCTAATTTAAGTGCTTTTTACGTGCTTTTTATGTACCGAAAAATCAAATTGTGTGTTCACTTGCAACATTTTTTTTTTAAACAAAAATCCGGGGTGTAGCACGATATCGATTCAAACCCCGCATGGTGAAGGAATTGAAAAAATTCATCAAGAATAGTATCAAAATTATGTGCTATTTATGTGCTTGCGATAACAGCAATAATAAAACATGCACTACGTATTTAAATAAATCTGTTTTTAATTCCTAAGCGTCGCGGGGTGTGGCTAAGAAATAAATATTAGACTACGGCAACCTCTGTGCCAAATCTTTAGCAGGTCCAACTATGGTGGTAATAGTCCTCTAAATCAGTTAATTGCCATATACAATAAATTCTATTTTCTCATTAATTCTGTAAATGACAACTTGAAAAGTATTCAATTCAAAACCTTGTTTTTTAGATCTATTGAACTTGTTTAATTTTTGTTTACTGTTAAGTTATATTTAAATAATTGTAACGTTAGCATTTAACGGTTTCTAAATAAATAAATAAACATAAAATTGCGGCACTAGAATAGCAATGGCAATGCCAGGCTACTTTCCGTGCTCTATGTTTTTGAAAACATGTAGCTTCCAGATAGCCAAAAATATTGATAAAATATTAAACGTACACATTAACATTATTGTTGACCTCTCTGTTCGATTTCTTTGTATTACGAAGTACACTTTTTGAAAAGCCTTCTTCAGATGGCTACTCATAATTTTGAAAATATTAATTCGATATTGTTTTCAATAACCTTTCCGGCAACCAACTCGTAGTATAACTGATCGCATTGGAAATGTAAAACAAAAAAACAGATTTCGACGATAAATTTGCCACCATAAAGGCATTCTTTGTTTTCGTTTCCATTCAATAATTCAATCAAAGTTTTCTTCGAGCAATTAACTTGCAAATTTTACGACAAGAAAAAAAGTGTTTTCTTTTTTGTTTTGCTGTCATAATCTTATTAGTCATCTTTGTTCTTTTCCATAATCTCTTTCGACTACTCTAATTTCTGATTTAACTTTAACCATTTTCCTTTCCAGTTACGTTCGCTTCTATGATGTCATTGCTTTGAGTTCTTCGCCACTGCTTCCCCCACTTTATGGCTTATTTTCTTTAACCAAACTTGTTAATATCAACCTAATCAATATCTAGTTACACCCTAAAAACTGACATTGCAAGATTAACTCCACTTCCTTACTATTAGGAGCTCCATGGTTCTATAAAGTGGAATGCTACTATGCGATTAATTCAATAAATCATATCGTTAGTCAATTCCACTTCAAATTATCACGTTTAGTATTCAATTGTGAATTTAATCAATTTTTAATAAATTCCATTCAAGAACTCCAAAGCAACATTTTCCGCCTTCGATTCCTTCATCATAAATCATCCACCCTCTCAGTTGTTAAATGTACTCTTTTAATGAGAAAAGCTCTCTTTTGCCATGTCCTTTAGTGGAGATGGGGTGTGGTGGGTGGTGTGGTCTTAGTTTAGTCGGATTTTCATATTCACAACCCGTTCATTGCCCCCGATTTGTTTTCACTCTAATTGTTTTGAATAGGACTTGCGGCAGACAGGGCCGTAGTCATTTTTTTTTTTAATATGGGTTTCTTTATAATCCAGAAAAATTAATAAAAAAAAAGTGTTGAGATATTCAAAGTGATTTCGGTTCGTCCTTTCTTAAAGCTTGGAAATTTAAATGACTGCCAGATTCCCACCTAAAATTCGAAAGATGCTGCTGCGGCCCTGTTTCAACTCGGCTTACATTGCTTCTCAATTTCTCCCACATCATCCCCATGGTGTTAAAATGTAGACCATGCCAGAGCTTAATGTGCTTTTAAATGGCCTCGTTATTTTAATGGCAGTAGCAGCAACAACAACAGCTACATCCAAACGCACTGTGCTGCCCTCGCCTCGTCTCGCCACACCTTTGGCTCTGCTCTGCTGTGGTTTGTGTGTCGGATGAGGGCTTCAAAGATAAAACATCAACCCTGAGCTCCATCCCCACTCGCTCTCGCACTCGAACCTCCAATGCTGCTGCTGGTGGCTCATGGTTTGTTTTGTAGCATGACGCATGAGTATGGTCTGGTGACTCTCTGCTTTGTGTTGTTGCTGTATGTGGAGAGTAGATTGTGGAGAACGGTGTGTTGAGTTGGGTATATAGTGGGCCCGCTCCATGGGGAAATTGCATATCGGCGCCAGATAATCTTCTTCTGCTTGTCCAGTAGTCAGTGCTGAATAGATTTTGCTCGTGTGAAGGCTGTTTTTGTTTGTTCTCTAGTGAATGTGAATCGCGTCGATTTTATCGTTTTTTTCGATATCAACAATATTTTAATCTCTTTTGCAATCAAACGAACCGAATCAAGTGCAGTTTTTGTTTTGTTTTTTTAATTTTTTTTCTTTCGTTTCGTTTCGTTTTGATTTAATTCATTTGTCAATCAAAGAATGCCATCAGTTCGATTTATAACAAAAACATTTAAATTTCGAAATAAAAGTGGAATTGCTGTAAGTAAATTTTCCTGTCATCAAACAGGAGTTTGAATTTTATTTTGGGAGTGGTTGATTTTCATTTGGGGATGTGGTGGAGAAACACATGTCAGTAGCGGTGGTGTTGGCTCTTGTACACGGAAGCAACAGTTTGGGGGATGAAGATTTTGTTTACGTTTGCATTTCTATTTTTATCTTTTTCCGTTTCCGAGATGTGTGTGGAAAATGTGTTTTTTGTTTTAATTTCAAGCATACAAATGGATTTCGATCTACTTGACAAAATCTGTCAATATGGAACTGGTTACGATCAGTTTCGATTCTGTTTTGTTTACAAACAGCTTTCGGTTTGTTTTTATTTATTTTTCAAAACAATTAATTTCTTTTGTAAGTTTTGTTGTGATGACTAATCGGGTGATAGTGCCCCGCCACAATGTGGAACAGCTTACGAAGTCGCTTTGATTTGTTGGGGTAGTAAAAAAATGTAATTAGATTGTACTCTTATGACACACAAAAGTCTTACTTGATTTGTTTATTTTTAGATATTTTAGCAATGCAAACAAATAATTACTATTTTTATCTTAGGAAGAGGGGATAGATATTTTGGAACCATTTTACTGGGGAGAGTAGGTACTCAAAGGTTGTTATCTTTTGGTTTTGTTTGACATTAAAACAAAAGATAAAAACAAGACATTTGATGACGTCAGAATTAAAATGAACATTAAACAGGTGCTCAATTGCACAAGGGACTTATGTGCCATTTGTTCGCAGTCTAATTTGTCTATCATTGTCGATTGCATAGAAGCAGTTTATAAACAATGTTATTTATATTCAATACAAATGGTTGGGTTATCGTCAATGGCTTAGCCCCGCCAACCTTTTCTAAGTCTAAAATTATACAATTTTAATCTTTTATTGAAATTAATCTGTGCAATATGGATCTGTGGCAAGAAACAATAACTGCCGAGTTAAGACGACTTTCAAAAGACGTTCGAAAATGGGATATACTACCTACTCCTCTAAATAAAATGATAAATTGACTTAAGTCGCCACAAGTCAAAACCGCCTTAGAGGTTCTCGTTTGGTAGTCGTCAGAACTCGACATGTGGAGTTGGGCGCAAAACATTATCGTTGTGTTTTAAAATATGTGTTAACATTTGTTTCAAAATGAAGACTGCATTCGCAACAGCATTGTGCCGAATAAAATTAACATTATCTTGCTAACTAAGCGTAGTATAATTTCATTGTTTGACAAAGTTTTGGATACTTTGGTGTGGAAATTAACATTTAAAAGCTCATTTGAACAATGTCAGCGTGATAGTACTGAAATAAATTAAATAAAATATAATTATCTTAACAGTGCGCGACAGCTCTTTGGAAGCCAGGGCCTTAGTGGCTTAAACTTCAATAGGTTTAAAAAAAATTAATAGACTGGCCACTGATAAACAACTAGGTATGGATCATAAAATTTCTTAGCGTATTTTACTAAGCTCCAGAAAACTAAAATTTTAATCCAGAAAATTAGTGAAAAAACACAAATACAAATTTGCATTACAATCCGTTTTCCAAGATAAAAGCTTTTGTTGAAATAAGCCAAGTCGATAAAGTGAAAGCATTCAGCAATCGGTAACTTATTTCGTTTTCCTCTGGTTGGGAAATTGTCCAGATGAAAACTTAAAATAAGAAAAAAATTTGGAAAAACACCAACAACTTTCAAAGAAGGACGAACTAGCAACTAGCTTATCCCCGCGTTGTTACGCTAAAAAGTAGGCTTTATCATTTTCTGACCCCTCAACTATCACTTCCTTTGCTCTATGCAAAATTTAATCCATACCACAGGAACCGTACATTTTACCGGGATAATAAGCATTTATCCAATTCAAACGCCGAATATATAATTTTAAAAACTCAAAATACCAATGATAAGAAAAAACAAATTCACCCTTTTTGTGATTGGCGTTACGCTCAAACAACGACTGTCATTTTCAAATGTTTTTATTACGAAAGGCGTTTCGTAGTCGTTTTCTGAGCGTAACACCTTCCTTTTTGTGGAACCTAATTTTTTTTTAAATTGCGATTGGCGTTTCACTTTGTTGATTCGACGACTTAAGCACCGATTTCTGTCGATGAGAAATTCTAAAACGACTCATTGCAAAACTAACTACAAATATTGGTCAGTTGTTGTTTATAAAGGGTGTCCCAAAATTAACGCAAGATTTGAATTAAATAGAAAACGCCGTTTTTAGTCTTTTGATAGTTATATTTTTATTGACTCGTAAAGTACATAGGATAGGGTTATGTATGGAATAACACATCGGACAAATGGCCTCCACGGCTTTGCATGCACATGCGCACTCTTTTGTTGAAATTTTCCATGACCATTCTGCATAAATGTGGCTGAATTTCGGTGATGCAGCGTTGAATCTCCTCCTTTAATGCGCGGGTGGTTGTGGGTTTGTTGACAATGACTTGAGATTTCAAATAACCCCATAAAAAGAAGTCTAATGGTGTTAAATCACACGATCTAGGAGGCCAATTTTGGCAGAAAGAACTGTGTAATCATGTCGCGATATCGAGCACCAGTAACAGTCACTGCTTGACCAGCATCATTTTCAAAAAAATAAAAAATATTCTTTAATAATGAAGACACGTTGTTCTATCGTGTAACGCTCCATTTTTAATAACCCTATACTGTTAGCTGTCAAATTGCTTTTTTTTCAGGGTTGCCAACACTTCACTGCACAAATGGCGGCAAATTCAAATCTTGCGTTAATTTTGGGACACCCTTTATATACTTTTAAAACATATTTCAATTATAAAAGGGTACATATTACCCGTGGAGTTGATGGACTCTTGTAACAAATTTTCAGAAAAGATTGGCACGCAGTGCTGAAAAAAATTAAATAGGGAGCCCAAAGCCGAGTCCTTGACCAATATGGTCTCAAAAAGAAATGCTAAAAAGATTTTTCACCCTTATGAATTTTATCAAATTATAACGGAATTCAAGTTTCACGCCCTCTACTCCTCGCATACTTGTTATTGCGCTTAGCTCGTAAGTAGGGAGCCGAAGTGCTGGACGGCCGCTTCGTTTTCAATGCCAATTCAATAAAGCGGAAAACACAAAGCTACTTTGCTGTTAGCGTTGACTCCGTTACGCTTTTATACTTCGGCTTGAACTTTGACTGACATCCGTCATTTTACTAATTTTATTTTTTATGTTCGTCAAACATATTTTCTCCAAATTTTTTTTTTTTTGTTTGAAAACAAAACCGACAGCTGAAGCGAAAAGGAAGTAAAAATCAAATAAAATTTTCACACAAACAAACAAGAAAACATGTCGGTGAGCAAATACATATGAAAAAGTAGAAAATATTTCTACTTTTGCTACAGCTTTTGAGACGTTACGTTTGTGTTACGGAGTTCTTCAGTATGTCAAATTAAAGTTTGAGCAACAACGCTGCTTTGTGATAGCTTGTTAGGAATTCCTATGCTTGAACTTTATACGTCACTCAACGCTAACAGCAAAGCAGCTTTGTGTTTTCCGCTTAAATTCTGAACAAACAAAAAAATGAACAGAAAACCTTCCAAGCTTTAAGAGAAAAGGACACTCGCAATTACTATTACTATGTATTGCTGGACGACATGCTTATTTTGAATGCCCACACCCGCAGAGATTCCTTTTTTGTTTAAGATGTGAATAGAGACCCCTCCCTAATTTCCTCGATGTTCGGGAAACGAGCCGAAAAGCAGCTCATGGTTCCGGAAAAATTTCTTTTCGAAAAAAAAAAACGGAGAAGCAATAAATCCACCTTTCCACCGAAACTGAGAAAAGGAGAAGAAGAAATCCTACAAAATTGAAAATAATTTTGAAAACTAATGACATTTGTATTTAAAATTTAATTTTTCAAATTTTATTTGTTTTTGTGGAACGCAAGTTGATTGGCAACGACTGGCGTTTAAGTATCGCAATACCGACACTAATGTCGTTTTCGATTGGCTCTCCGGAAGCGTCCGTGATTCTCTTCTTGATTTCAAATCAGAATCCACTCAAGAAGCACTAATACATGAATAATAAAAAGTCAAAAATAATACTCAATCAGTTTTGTTTTTGTTTTTAATTCAGATATGTATTTGACTTTTGAAATTTCACACAAACCAAAAAAACATAACTCAGTGGAAGCGATTTGACCTGTTCCATTCGATTTCAAAATGAGTGAATTCTTGAGTGAAACCAATCGAAAACGACATAAAACGCCTTAAAAGTGACTCGACTCAAAAAGTGAGAATTGTCGTTTAAGAAAATCGCCAATCATAATAAGGGTGATTAAAAAAAAAGTACTCATACGTCACAGTGTGTCATCATCATCTGAAGAGAGACGAAATTAGGTTCGAAGGGTCAGTGTGATTAGTGTGATTAGTGACTACAATAAGCTAAGGACAAAGAGCAAAAATTAAGGTTTTTTGACCATAAATTGGTAACCATAGATCTCGAAGATAGTTTTGGTTTTCAGTGACTGACAGAGAGTGAATAGATATTTCTTTTCGTGTATCATTTGATATAGGCTACCTCGGAAAATTGAGAGACCTGGTGATCTTAAATTGCGGAAAATTGTCTGAAAGCAGAAATTGAATGTTTGCGAATAATAAACTTTTTTGCCACTATCTCGTCTAACATACCTACAAGAAACTAGTAACCCATTTTGATGAATAGAGTTCGAGCAGACCTTTCTTCTTATGTAGATATCATTCAGTGGGTTTTGAAAGATGTTTTTTTCTGTCCAAAATTTTGGCAAGGGAAGAAACGATTTTGCTGAATTAAACATATTTCATAGTGTTCACTATCCTGAGCTAACAACTGAAAGCCAAACTCAATTCTGAGCCCTCGTTGCCGAAATGGTTACATTAGAACATACGAATAGTAATTTGTTGTAAAACAGGTATTGCAAAATCTAAATTTGTTGTGAAGAAAAACCATATAACCGTTCTGACGGCAGAATATAGCACTGTAAACGTTTTCGCGTTATTCGGTCGTGTGGTTTAAGCGTGATGCTCCGACCTCTAAAAGACTTTCATTTATATAAAATGATGAAAAATATCAGAAAAAAACTTGTTCATCTATTTTTTTTTTGGTTCCAATCGGCTATTAGTTTTATCAAGCCCTCCATATTCCTGAGTATTTTATGACATCCCAATGCCATACACAAACCTGTTTACTTTGGAAATAAGAGTAAAGAGGTAACTATAATGAGCGGAAGCAAGCGGAAGCTAGTGTCAGAACCGAACGAAACGCTCCCTTCTGAACTGCCAATTGAACACTTTAGCCATAATGAACAGATGTGTACGGATTACGGAAGTATTTCTCAAAATAAATATACGAATATATATACGAATTCCTTGTATTGTAATCGCTCAGTTACGGACGGCTCCGTCCGCTCCGCTCCGTTCCGTTCATTATAGTTAGCCCTTAAGGCTGAAAACACACCCAATCCAACAAAACGTTTTATTTTTATTTTGTTGCCTTCACTGAAACCGACGAAGAAAAAAAAAAAAAAACGTTTTGTCGTGTCGGTTTAGGTGTGTGTTGTTTCATAAGAGCCCATTGCCTTGTGTCCGGTTAAAACAAACAAAATAATTATTATAAGGCCGTGTGTGAATTGCGTTAAAATGTGTATTAAAACTTGACGTTTGGTTAAAACTTGACACTAGCGTGGTGAATAAAATGGGTTAAAATTTATCCTGCTGTGGAGCAAGATAAATTGGTTAAAATTTTGACGTGTATTTTTTTCTCATGAATGATAGAGAAGTTTGCTTCTGTTTTGTTGTTTTGTTCTGTTCCTCTCCGTTTTATTTAGTTCTTTGTTATGATTATTTAAAAATTGCTTTGATATCTCAATAAAATAAATAAAATTCTATGAATTCATACTATTTTCAAATCGAAAAACGAAATTATTGTTTTTTCTTTTGAGAATTATAACAGATGTCAGCTGTGAAAACATGTTTTGCAGTGTTACCAGATGGAAGGAACCAACCATCCAAAAAGGGAAATTTTCGTTTGAAGATATTTTACTGTTGACTCAAATTATCAAATTACCACTGCAAAATCGTGAAAAATGAATATAACAGGGTTTGGTTGTTATCTTAAGTGGCTTTTCATGAAATTTATTGCTTAAATTTTGGTTTTGTACACAAAATTATTTTAACTAGGTGGATAAAAACATTTTTTGTTGAGGGAAATTTCCCTTTTAACGCAATTCACACAGCAAATGGCTAAATTTGATCCCATTTTCAATCAAACGTCAAATTTTAACCAAACGTCAAATTTTAATACACATTTTAACGCAATTCACACACGGCCTAAGTATCCAAGCGTAATATTTTTTAACTATCAAAATTTCAAACAATCAAAAATTTTTGACTTTTCTTCATATATCAACAAATACTGTTTTATTTGAGATGCTATCAAAAATCTCGGTTATTTAAATTTGAATAACATTTTCTAGTTCTATATTATCTAAAGAATTTTTCTGTTTTTGGTGTTTGATTTCTTTTTCTTTTTTTAGTGATATAGGTACACTTCTGTATGTACGTACGTATGAAGTTGTTTCCAACATAAATTCAAAAAATTCTAAAAACAATGATTTTCAAGAGATAAGTATTAATCTGTTGATTTCATATCAGAATTAATATGTCTCCATAAAAACCTATACAATTGTGATAAGAACAAGTTTTAGTGCCTGCGTGATTTATATCTAAATGCTGTTATACCCAAAGTCCATTAAATAGTTAAGTGAACATTAGTCTCGAATATTCAGTTTTACTTCTTGTTAACAACAATTTTGTAAAACGCTAGATAACATCTCGAGATAGGAGATGAGTTAATTTGTCTTAATATTTTTAATGCATCGACACTTTTTCATCGTTTTTCTGGCAAGGTAAAAGCGAAAACAATGTAAGCATTGAAAATATCAATCATGTTTCTTCCAAGGTTCAAATAGTCGTCATGCACTTAGTTTTTTAATGTATAATGGTCATCGACAACTCTGATTGAATGTTAATACCATTTGAAACCGATTAAATCAGAGTTTAAAAATGCGTTAAACAAAATAATAAACACCATGTGTCCATCTACTCACTTAACTTGAAGTCAAGTTCACTCTTCCAACAACAAATAAAAATAAGAAACATAAACTCATGGAATGTCATTGATAGAAGCTTGTAAGTAACACAAGACAGCACAGGGTAATCGGACACCTGTTACTATCAATCTTGACAGACATTTGAAACCATTGAAAAGGCCGGTAGACCTGCGAGTACAGAGTCATTTCATGCAATTACCATCAACATACTTGTTTAGTGGGCAGCTCTGTCAACCATGTGGCACACCACCACTGCACCGGACCGGACGAACTCGACACTGTATGAACCAAATTGTGTCACGGTAGCCCAATCAACTGATATTGCTGATGCGTATACGTAACGAACATGTTTTTTGTTTATATGCTATTGCAGCTGCTGGATTTACGTTTTAACGTTTTTCCAACGAATGCTTTCGGACGACAGTATGACGATCGTGAATTAACATACTGTTGAAAGAAAGAAGAGACAAAATGTGTTGTATTTGGTCAATGAATGCGGAGCGCGGTGGCGGCGATGATGGTTTTGTAATAAAATAGCTGAAAGCAAATTTCTGGGCCAAATTAATTTTGGAGGTCAAGATTGCGTTTGTTTATTTATTTTTTTGTTTCTTTTCTTTTGATGTTTGTCGATCGGGATTCACTTTTTAACTTACAAAGAAAGAAACAACAAAACAGGAAAGATTGCGAAGAATGTTGTTTAGGTATGGAAATACCCCAAGGGACTCATTTTGTTTACCGTAAAAAAAAAGAAACAGAAGAAAAATGCCGGGTGTTTATGTTTTGGTGCGACGCGATGTTTCGATCTTGCTTTGAAATTTTGCTAATGAGTTTTTGATTAGAAGAGAAAAAATGTAATGTTGTTTTATATACATTTTCGTAAGTTCATTGTCAAAGGTTCAATTAGTGACGCAGAAAAGTTGTAAATTTTTGAAGTGAAGAGGTTCCACATACGTCACAGTACACCAGTATCAATTATCATCAAAAAGACGTTTATAACCATGAAAACGTACTTTTTTCGCTTTCTTCTATTTTTTTATTCTTACAGAACAGCAATTATTTATTATACTAGACTCATTACACCATACCTGATTACAGTCTTGGGGTATTTAATGTCCTTCAGTATGCAAAACACCATGCTTTTATTTTTCCCATTTGTGTTTATCTAATGAGGTAGATAAGAATTTATTACCTCAACGGCTCAACGCTCATTACAAATGTAATGGGGAAGCAATTTTTTAACGACTCGAATTAAATTTGGGCAGAAATTAAAACTGCAACTATGTCTCCTTATTAAATAGACGCCGCAAAGTTGCAAAAAGGTGTCAACCACCACTTAATTACATCCGACGTCATTCACCCCAAAAAGTCAATCTGATAGATCAAACCACGTAGTTCAAATTATCATTTAGAAAATATTCCTTTTGAATATAAAAAAGTTCTAACTGACGAGTTATTGTTTTTATACAAAAAATAAATCTCCACATGCAAATGTGTAATAAATGCTTTGGTTTATTTTTATCATCGAATTGTATCACGTCCGCTAAAAGCAAAAAAAAATCTTTTCAACGGCTTTTAATTTATTCAGCAATTCAAAATTCTAACTTACTGCATGCCTTTTACGATCAACAGGTAGAGTCCACCACACCGGATGAAAGCAAAACAAAAATATTACAAACAATAAACGCAAACAAAAAAAAATTAATAAATTTTACTTTGAAGTTACACGCACATTTGCTTTTGTTCCGAGTGTTTAAAAATTCTGAATTGTTCTGAAAGTGAAAATAAACAGTGTTGTCTAGACTTTTTGAAAGGCATTCCAAATGGTTTAAAGTTGGACAATAATATTTTTATATTTTTATGAATTGAGTGTATTTGTGAATAAAACATTGAATATTGATGACTTATGGACTAGAAACTCGTAAAAACGGTCCTTGCAAAATATTAATGTCTAACGTCAGAGGTAAAACCGTAAATAGGAAAGTCATTCATTTTTATTAACATCAAATAAAAAGTGTTAATTTTAGTATGAAATGATATTGTAATGGGTGACTTTTTTTGGGAAGATAATGATTCCACCAAATAAGGTCATCATGACGGTTATGGATCCTTATAAGAAAGTCAAATTAAATTGATCAATTAAAATTACATAATATTTTGCCTTGTTTGGTATATGAATACGAATACACTCCACATCAACTGAATGAGCACAAAATTTTGTGAGTGGATGTCGCCCAAATTTACCTTATTTTAGGTATTATCTTTTGCTGATGTACGTCACTAGCTTTTATATTGCGGAATATAGAAATGAAACACAAACACATTAAAGTTTGAATCCTTACCTTTTCGGGTCAATTGAATGAACACTGAACAATGAAACAATTGTTTATTACAGTTCTGATTTAATGCATTGTTCGGAAAAGTGTTTTGAGTGGAATGATTAAAGAACAAAATCTTTTACTAGTATTGCTCTCGACTTTATTACTAACTAGCTGACCCGCGGGACGTTGTACCCGTATTTAATTTTATTTTTTCGCAGAACTCAGAAATGCTAATGGGGAATAGATGCTTTTTCTTTGGTTTTGTGTTTTTTTTTTTAGTTTACTTCTATAGAATCGTTTTACACATATAGAGCGCACGGCAGAAAAAAGATGAGTAGTAAAATTATATCATGGCTAACCGCTTGTCAAAATTTTGAACAGAAAAAAAGTTCTTCAAAAGTCCGTCGAATGATACAAAGGTCTACTCGAACTCTATTTGATAGTTTCTATAATCCTGAGCCTACCATTGAAAGCCAAACTTAATTCCGAGCACTACTGGTTGCCGAGATATTTGCATTAGAAAATATTCTTTGCATGAGATTACAATTAGCTGAGATGGAAACGAAAAAAAATGGGTTTGCGATCACCAGGGGCCTGATTATGGGATTCGCGGCGGATCGTTTTCAATTCGACCTTTCAAATTCGACTCGCGTCGTATTTCCTTATTAACGAATCCGTGGCGAAGCGAAAAAATGTCTTCCAATATTCTAGTGATTTGACACTTAATATTCCAGTTAATAATGATAACAGTGTTACCGCACGTTAAAATTTAAATGAGTCCCCGCAGCTGAAAAAATTAGTCATTTTGAAAATAAATGTGTCCTTCAAAGGAACGAAGTAAAAGAACGTTCGATAAATTTTATTTTTCAAACAAAGGTTCTTCTAATAAAAGATTCTGAACTTTGGCAGTTGATAGCGGCCTTTTTTTTTAGCTACATCTGTTGCTTATCATTAATTCAGTCTGTTTTCTTACATGTTATAATTTGCATTAGAAGATGAATGTTAATAAACATGCAGAAATAAAAATAAACTCTTTTTTCATTCACTAACTGTAGCATACTTAAAAAGATGAGTCAAATTTAATAATATGAGTCCCTGAGCCAGCTTATAAAAAATCACACCCTCAGAAAATGCCGAAGAGAGCTTATAGCAAGCTTAATCTTACGACAAATGTCTCATCACTTAGTGCCGTGTTAGTTGTTAGTAGACTAAACTAAAGCAAACAAACACGTAGGTATGCAATAACAAACATAACAAACAGTGGTAACTCTGAATAAACACTCTTTCGCCTGTCGGATTTCAACTGTTATCCTTAGTATTGCATTTTCGGTTAATGACAACCTATCCACCAATTTTGAGCCAAATCAATTCAGCCGTTCATAGAAGGTAGGAATCGAAGGACGAAAACCAAGAAAAAAAAAATGGTTTTGGGATCATAACCCGGTAACCAAACTCACAAATAGTGTGACTGATAGGGTGACTGAAATCCTACACGAATAAAAAAAAAATATCTACATATGCAGCGTCACATTGTAGACATTTTTGGAACCCACAAACTTTACAATCTTATTCAGATCGAGCAGGGGGCGACAAAAAACCTGGGGCTGCATATAAATGAGGAAAATTTTAGTAATAGTAGAACCATCCTTCAATTGGTTCATTTGATAAGTGGTATAGGTACCTCAGTGGGTGTGAGACCTAGCTCGTATGAGCAAAGAAGAACCGGCCTGGAAAGTACCTTGCGGTAAGATTTATGGTGAGACAGCGCGGCAGACCAAATTTGAAATGGAATAACGCGTCGGGATACTTGGACGAACTAACTGTTCCACACCGAATCCCTGTTTTGGCGCAAATGAAGAGGAAACTTTCTTTGTCCAGCCCGACGATGATGATGGTGATGTTATTAGTCCTTCAGAAACTTTTGTTATTCATTTGAATCTTACCTTAATGAGAAATGTCCTCGTCCATGTATAGAAAATAATTAATTTTCAAACAAAATAATTTTCGATTTGACATGAAATTGATCAGTTTTGTTTTTATTTTGTTGTAGTGAGAAAAGAGTTATTTTTTTTTTATTCTGCTATTCGGGGCAGAGAAAAATCCAACGAATCAAAAACCATTAAAATTGGTCCAGCAGATCTCGAGTTATAAGTGTTGTAACAAACCCGACTTTCTTTTATATATATACATTTGCGACAACAATGGCTAAAAGCGTTCTGTTTTGCCGAAAAATTACCTAATTAGAAAATTGTTATGTGTCCAAAAGTGGGTATTGTTGTACTATTGAAGAGACTTCACCGAATTCCCCTTTAACCAACAAAAACAACTCTGAATTTTTCGAATTTTTGAACCTATAAATTGTTTTTTTTTTTTTTTTTCAGTAAACAACGACAGCTGTTAGTTTTGCATTCACATTTGGATGATTTCGGTTGAAATTTCGTATAGGTAGATGATTGTTCAAGGAGTCCTCGATCCTTTTTTTTTAATTTTTGAATGTTTCATTTTTGAGGTGGCAACATTTTAAACATTTTGATGATTTGGGTGATTCGACTTTCTCGAAAACGTCATTGCGAGTGTCGCACCTCTTCGATTACACAGTCGATTCTTTTCGATCGCCATTTTCTAATCGAATCATGTGGAAACTGGGTTGATATTATAATGTTGCGAGCAAAATGTATTTTTTTTTTTACAGTTTATTAATGAAATGTGAACATGAAATGTTCGTTCTATGCAGAGTAAAAGTTATAACAAATAAAAAATACATGAAGGCGAATCTTAACATCGCAAAGGGTATTGCGGAAAATCTCAGAGTGGGTAAAAGTGGGATATGTTCGCATTGGAGCTCAATGGTTCTAGAAGATTAGAGGTGTATCTGATCTCTTGTTTTTCTGGCTATGTCTACATTTTCATAAGCATTTTCACTATCTGTATCACTATCGAAAAAAAATTTAAGAAACTAGTACATGTACAACATAATGTAGAACTGTAAAAATATTCACAGTATTTAATCACATGAAAACCAAGCAAGAAAATCGAATCTCTTCAATTCGATCTGTTTGATTAGTTGGAATTTACTAAGAAACTGTTATTTACTTATACTTACTTAGGTCCTCGGATTTCTAACTTATGGCAGCTAGGTTTGGTGGAAAGCGCTGGAGAAATCCACGAATTTAAAAACACTTAGCAAAGTATAAAGAATGGCTTGTATCTGTACTAGTGGGGCGATGAGGACTACCCCAACTGCGGGTTTAGAAACGATCCTCAATCTCCCCCCAATAGATCTATTTGTCCAAGAATCAGCAGCAAACAGCGCCCTCAGGCTCAGCCAAACTAACATCTGGAAAACTAGCCAGAGTGGCCACGCAGCTATTCTTACGAAATACGTAGACAACAATATCTGCACAGATTATAATATGACCCCTTATTTAGATTTCAACAAATCTTTTAGTACTAGGTTCCCCAATAGACTAGATTGGGAAAATAGTGTGCCCTACACTAACGACTCAACCATTACCATCTACACCGATGGTTCTAAAATGGATACTGGAGAAGGTGCAGGCTTCTACTCTGAAAGCCTCAACCTTGCCAAATCATTCAGGCTCCCCGACCATAGCAGCGTCTTCCAAGCTGAGATCATGGCAGTGAAAAACGCTGCTAAACATATATCCATGATGGCGATATCACACGCGGACATCACTTTTTTCATTGATAGCCAAGCAGCAATAAAAGCTATCTCTGCCACCCAAATCAAATCGAAGCTTGTCTCTTGCTGTCGCGAAGAGCTAAAGGTTCTTGGCACACAGCATAACGTAAGTCTCTGCTTGGTTCCTGGCCACAGTGATGTACCAGGCAACGAAAAGGCGGATGAACTTGCTAGGGAGGGCTACACACTGGAACCCTCTCTGATAGACCATCATATTATAAGGATACCGTTATGTGAACTGAAACATAACGTCAGTAAAACCATCATTCAAATATCCAACGACAGATGGAATCTCCTAGAAACCTGTGTTAACACCAGGAAGCTATGGCCTAGAAACGATAAGAAAAGATCCGATTGGATTTTAACTCTTAATAAACCCTCCCTAAGATCCCTTATCGGCATTATTACAGGACACAACCTACTCGGCTACCATAAGAAGAAGATGGGGCTCAGTACTGATGACCTTTATAGAGGCTGTGGTGATGAAAACGAGCATGAAGACACTGCTCATTTTCTCTGCCACTGTCCTTCGCTCTGTCTTGCTAGGAAGAAAACTCTAGGCAACTTATTCTTCAATGAACTAGAGGAACTATCAGAACTGCCAGGCAAAAGTTTACTAAACTTTGTCAAGACCTCTAAATGGTTAAACGAACCACATGATTCATAGGTTATTGTATCTTTTCAGGAAGTTACAACACTTCGGGGTACCACAATGGATCTACATTGATCTAAGTGTGAACATCAACTATCAGCCCGCTCAACCTAACCTAACCCTAGGTCCTCGGATCTATAACGTCAGTGCTGTTTTCCTAACGGGCCTCTTCTACTCCTTCCGTTAGTGTTTTCTCTTCCCCAGTCGTGCTGCTTCCTGTTCGACTGTTCGTGACCAAGTACTTCTAGGCCGGCCCACTTGCCTGCCTTCTTGTGTGAGCGGATTTTATTGCATAGTTTGAGCTCGACTCGCAATGCACCCCCCACCTTTTCGAAGCATGTGACCAATCCACTACCTCTCTCTTTTTCGTATAATTGGGACTATAAAATCCTGGGCCGAATTACTGCATCCGTGACCGAATTATGCGTGATTGAATTGTGTGTGTTTCTATGTGTTTGGCATTATCGAGCTTCTAGTACAAATTTTTCAAATTCTCTCCTCACTTATCGAACTGAATATCATTCGATACATAAACAACTCACTGATGGGAAGAACTTTCTAGGAAAATTCGTTCGATCACTGATGAGACTCACGCACTCCATCAGGGAAGCGGTAATTCGGTCTCTGGTCTGTTTTCACATGAAGTTCAGGATTTGAGATACAAATGAGCCACAAAATGCTCAAAATGTTGCGGAGATAACTTTTAACGAACGTTTGACTTTCGAAGGCAGCACGGATTCAACATTGCAGTACAACAGTCGTAGCTTGGCATTTAAACTAAATGAGTTGTTTATCCATATTTTGGACAGCATTCCATACGCAGCCTTTGGTGTTCACGTCCAGTTCAGTAGAGAAAATACTCCCACTACTATCTGCTACTATCACTACTAATATTTCCTTGGGTTGATGAGGAAGTTACAAAGCTCATCCTTTTAGTTTTTGCCGAGTTGATCTATAGCCCCACGACTTCTAGTTCTAATCCAGATATTTGAGGTGAGATTGCAAAGTCCATTGAATTCCTCCATTTCCATTTAACAAAGCTGCGAGCAGTACATCACTTATTGTTATTATATTACCAACGGAACAGTATTGGTGATAGTATACCATTGTCTAATCCCACTTCTTGACAACCTTCTTTTATGCAGGACGTGACATTTGGATCCATCAAATGTTGCCTTGATAATAGCAATCATGTTATCTGAATGCCCATCCTGCGCAAAGCAAGGAGCACCTTTTCGAAAATCGATGAACATCAAGTGAAGTGGTGATCGATATTCAACGCACTGTTTGATGATTACACGCAAAGTGTTGATGTGGACTGTGGAGCTGTTGGTTCAAATTTTATTGTATTATTATCATTTAAGAAATTGCAAGCTATGAAAAATCAAACTGCGACCGACAAAAACAGAAAAAGCTAGAAAAATGTCCCAAAAGTGGTTACAAATGTTCAGTTGGAAGCTTTCGTGTGGACGCTGCCTTACAATTGACATTACAAATAACATCTATGCTGGGATGTATCCTCTTTAAAAAGTTCTAAAAGTCGAAATGTATGGTTGATTAACTATTTCGGAGGTTTCTTTCAAACTACATGTTTTTTTTTAACATAATATGCTCTTACGGAATAGCAAGTTGCATACTGCCCTGATGTAATGCTCGCATCTCCAAGAACTCCCATCAGTATACTCTCAAGCCCAACTTCGGTCGTACTGTCAAGTACAGATATACATAAACAAGTCTCTGCCTTCTCCGGTCATTGCAGCTTCTTTTAAACCTTATCCTTAATTCCGAAAGCTCGCACTGTCTTGGTATAAAATGTTATCAAGTAATCCCCAACCCCCAAGTACGTGCACGTTATAAAAAAAGAACTCTCACACACCAGACACCAACCCTCTAAGCTTGATACTTCTGCAAAATAGAAACCTATTTCTGAACAGTTTACATAAACTTTTTATTCTTAGAAGATATGATTTTTCTGTTTAAAATTATTGTGTAATGACATTTTGGAAATATTTTGTTGACAACTTGGAAAGTCTGATTTGTGAAAGTGAAAATGTAAGTCGTATCTCTTAATTCCATTCCTTATCAGTATTTGGTCACAGAGTGCCAAGGGGCAACATCCAATAATATTCATCCAATCACTTTTGTCCTAATTTCATTGTCGTTTCATGAACAAAGCAAAGAACAAAGCTTGTATCAGCAATAAAAGACCATAGCCCATGCATTGAACTGACCTTTTGGAATTATACGCGACAAAGAACGAGTGCTTGTTTGAGATGTTTTAGTTAAGAACGCGGGGTCCTCTACTATAACCAACCAAGACGACAGCCCTAAGGCTTGTATCACAGCATAAGGCTTACTTTTCATTGCAGCCATACCTTACCCCTGCAACATAAACCAAGCTAAGGTTTATAGTTGAATATCTGTTTAATTGAAGTCAATAGTCGCCTTTAATAGATCATCTTTCGATTTATGGTTTTCAACCTCATGTTATTCTTTCCTAATCAGCTTGTTTACGAATGAGTCACAGATCAACAGACGTAACCACAATAAAACTTGAAACAATGACAATTACTGACTTTTAATGAGAACAACAAGAGAAAAATAATCTAGATTCAACGAAAATATTTCACGGAAGTGCATTTCTGTATGCAAAAAAATGTCGCACCATTCAAATGTTAATCTCAATTCACTGATTGAATCAAGCACGCTACAATTCCATCCACCAAGCTACAAGTAGTGTCTACCACCTCCATCCATCTAATCAATACACAGATCTCGTTCAATCCAATTACACATCGACATCGTTGACTTCTCAGCAAAACCTAAAAAAAAACCTCAAAAAATAATAGAAAAAACATGAATTCAATAAAATTGTCTAATCGACAGGAAGGACCCAATTCAACTCTACCAGAAGATGAATTCTTTGATGCCGTCGAAACAGGTCTGGATCGAATCGAAGAGGACATGCAATTGAGAGTTAAATTGAAACTGCAATCGCAGTTATCACAAACGTTAGTCAATGTACCACATCAGGCACAGAATGACACCGAAGAGGGACAGGACGAATTCGGATCAGGTACCATTGCCAGACAGCATGAACTTTGGCCGGAGGTGAGTTTCGTTGTTGATACAATTATAGAGAAGTGCAAATTGGAAATTAATGTTTCGTTTTCCTCTTCAAATTTTTTGTGACTTGTCAAATTGACAGATCGATCGAGTATGCAAAGAGCAACTACATTATGCCCGTGAAGGTGTCGGCCAAGGTGGCAATGGCTGGCAAATATTTGCCGACGAAGGTGAAATGAAAATGTACAAACGCGAGGAAGAAGTTAATGGCATGGTAATGGATCCGTTGAAGGCTTGTCATGTTGTCAAAGGTGTAACTGCCCGCGAGATGTGTCATTATTTCTTTATGCCAGAGTTTCGAAATGATTGGGAAAGTGAGTTTGAATTTTTCCCCTTAAAAGAGTCAAATTTAATTTTTTAATGTTTGTGTTCTTAGCTACATTGGAAGACTGCACAATTTTAGAGAAAATCTCTCCAGAAACTTTAGTATTTTTGCAAACACACAAACGAGTCTGGCCCGCTAATCAGAGGGATGCTCTTTTCTGGTCGCACATGAGGAAGGTTACAGACAACTTGGAAAAGGATGCAACAGATGTTTGGATTGTTTGTAATAATTCAACTGAACGAGCTGGTTACCCGGTAAGACATTTGTTGACTATTTTTGAAGACAATTTTCATTTTTGTTTGTGTTTGAAGCCCAACACTGGAAAATGCATTCGGATATTCCTGACTGTCATTCTTGTTTGCCAAACAAATCTCACGCCAAGAAAAACAAAGAATGATGAACTCACAAGGGATGATCTGACGTGTAAAATTACATACTGCTCAGTTGGTAAGAACAATATTTATTTATTTCAATATCGCTTGCAAAGTAAGACAAGAGTCTAATTTTTGGTTATCCCAAGTGAGAAAACGATTGAATGAAAACCATTCCCCGGCTTCTAGCACTGCTTACATATTCGATTGATTCGTTTTCAAGATTTATTGGACTTAAGGCTTAAAATCAAAGTTTTTGCGATAGATGGGAGAGCTGTTGATTTGACAGGGCTTAAGCACAGATGATTGCTCTTAGGCCAATGAGAAATGGATAAAAGGTCCTCATTCATTAATGCAACGGCATCATTCTTTTCCCTAAATGGTCGACTTATCAGAAGCTGTACATCATCTGCGTAGAGATGAATCATACAGTTTTTAACAACTTTTGGGAGCTCATTTATGTAGAGTGAGAAGAGAAATGGGCCAAGAATAGATCCCTGCGGCACTCCATTCAAAACATTTAGAATTGTTGTTGTTTGCTACCACGCGTTGTTCCCTTCCAATTAGGTATGAGAGAATCAACTTACAGGATTCTATAGAAAAACGAAAGATATTACTCAGTTTCTTAAATAAAATAGAATGATCAACAGTGTCAAAGGCCTTTGAAAAGTCCAAAAGCGTTAAGTGTAATAAAGGGTTTTTCAATAAGAGGTGTTATTTTGATATTCAAAGAAAAATGGAATTTTTTGAGATAAATTATCGGATGTTTATTTCATTATAAAGAGGAAGGTATGCCGTTAATAATGGAACACAACATCAGCCAAATGGCCGCCACGACCACGCTTACAGGACCATATCCTTTTCATGAAATTTTCCATAACCAAATCGCAAATTGGCTGCCCTATGTCCTCGATAGCCTCACGAATTCCATCTTTGAGGTCTTGAATCGATGCTGGGCTGTTGGCGTAGACCTTATCTTTCACGTGCCCTCAAAGGAAGAAGTCGCAAGGTGATATCACAAGATCTCGGTGGCCAATTGTGATCACTCTTCGAGAGATAACACGGTCCGGAAAATTTTCCCGTAAAAGATCGATGGTTTCATTGCTTGTGTGGCACGTAGCGCCGTCTTGTTGAAAGTAAACGTTGTCCAGATCAATACCATCCAATTCCGGCCATAAAAAATCATTAATCATCTCTCGATAGCGCAATCCATTGACCGTAACTGTTGCTCCAGCCTCATTTTCGAAAAAGTAAGGTCCAATGACCCCGCCGGACCATAAACCGCACCAAACAGTCACGCGTTGAGGATGGAGAGGCTTTTCAACAATAACTCTTGGGTTTTCCGAGCCCCAGATGCGACAGTTTTGCTTGTTAACGTAGCCTCCGAGGTGGAAATGGGCCTCTTCAGTCAAGATGATTTTTCGATGAAATTCCGGATCATTTTCATGCATTTCAAGGACCCAGTCAGCAAAGACACGACGTTATTGATGATCAGCCGGCTTGAGTTCTTGTGTTAACTGAATTTTATAAGCCTTAAGAACCAAGTCTTTATGCAAAATACGGTGTAATGACGTTTGTGGAATGCCTAATTCCAAAGAACGACGAGGAATGGACAAACCTGGGTTTTCTTCAACACTTTGGGCTACAACAGCAATATTCTCAGTTGTTCTTGAGCGACGTGCACGGGTTTTATTCTTCACATCACTAACTTGTCCCAACAGCTCGAATTTGTCCACCAATTTCTGTATTGCGGTCCGACAAGGTGCTTCAGGACGACCCAAGAATGTTTTAGTTTTACGAACCGTCTCTGCCAAATTTTCACCATTTGTATAGTGAATTTTAATAATTTCAATGCGTTGCTGAAGCGTGTATCGTTCCATTTTTTTAATGGCGTAGTATCTACTTGTCAAATGTCAAAAAATGACAGCTTCAAAAGTGACAGCTACCGAAATAGCGGGTCATTCAAAATAATACCTCTTATTGGAAAACCCTTATGATCAATGTCCATCGCGGTTCTTATTTCATCTGTAGCAAAAAGTAGCGCGGATTTACAGCTGCGCTTTGATCTGAAACCAGACTGACAGGTAGTTAACAGATTGTTAATCGATAGATATTTTTGTATCTGTCTCATGATAGTTTTCTCAAACACCTTTAATAGAAACGGTAGGATAGCAATGGGTCGGAACTCCATAACAATCCCTGTTTGCTTTTTAGGAACGGGAATAATTTTAGCCTTCTTCCATTCTGAAGAAAACTCGAAGTCAAGAAACTATTGAATATTATAAGCTAAGAAGTGCAATATATATGGAAGCAAAAGCTTAACGAACTTGGGCTCCATTAGGTCAAGGCTAGTAACATTCGATTTAATAGATAACATTGCCTCAACTACATCTTCTTCTACTATTCTATTGAAGCTCAGCGAACAATTGACAACTGTTGAATTGCATCAATAGGGTAATTAGAAAGTGAAGCGACGTCAGATGATTGAGGAGTCGAGGTGAACAGCATCGCAATCGATGTTATCAGCAAACTTCGTAGATTGTTTCTCAATACACAGGCTTTTCCATACATTTTTTCCAAAAACATAATGAACCAACTTTGTTTTCGCAGTAAAGTCTTTTTGCTGTTCTGATCAATACGATGACTTGATTGCGAAGTCTGCAATAAGAAATACTCTAATTTGAACCGCCTCCATTGACTCTCTCTCTCGTTTCGTCATTAGAGCAGAGATGTCAACATTCAGCCGAGGTGGGGACTTATACTTAATGAGACAGGTTCTTAAAGGAACATGAGTATCAAACAGTTGATTAACGTTATGTCGTAGAAAACCGATTTGTTCATTTACATTTTGTATTTGGTATATAGAGTTCCAATCTATGCAAATAACATCGTGTACCAGTTCGGTTGTTTAAATTTCTCGATATTGGATATTGTTGATCAACCTGACAAGCTGTATCCAAGCTTATAAAAATTAAGTCGTGTTTGGAAAAACCAGGTGCCAAAAGCTGTGTGTAAAGCCTATCAACATCGCTAGCAAGATAAAGATCTAATAGAGAGCTAGACTCTTTAGTAAAGTGAGTAGGAGTGAGGTGGTAAACAGGACTCAGATTGAGTGCCTTAAATTAAATTTTCAGCTAAACATTTATCCAGGAGATTACAGTTAAAATCACCACACAGTAGGGTAAATAGGTAACAACAGGAAATTGACTCCAAAGTTGTAACTAAGGGTAGCGTGCTGATGTGATTATATGGTCTGTAGATTGATCCAACCAAGATAAAGTTTTTCAATTAGAGCGCTACAAAAATTTTGGATATAAATGAAATTTTTTATTCCTGTGAAAGTACATTCGATGTCATTATGAATGGAACTCGATTTCTTTTGCATGGCCACCACGGGCACGCTTGCAGAAGTCCAGACGCTGAACCCAATTTTCGACGGTTTTCAAGCATAAATCGGCCGAAGTTCATCAATCGTCGCTGGCTTGTTGGCATAGACCATAGACTTGACGTAGCCCCACAGGAAATAGTCTAACGGCGTCAAATCGTCCGACCAAGGCGGCCAAGCGACTCTACCATTTCGTGAGATAACACGTTCTCCAAACTTGGTTTCGAATATATTGATTGTGACATTCCCTGCGTGGCTTGTAGCGCCGCGCCCGTCCTGTTGGTCCAAGTCCATATCATCCATTTGGGGCCAAAAATATTCGGTTATCACTGAACAGTAGCGATCGCCATTCACAGTTACGTGCCGGTCTTGATCATCACGGAAGAAGTACTGCCCAATGACGCCGCTGGCCCATAAACCACACAAAACCGTAATTTTTTCGGGATGATGACGCATGGAGTACGTGCGGATTGCTGCCTGAAGCCTGACCAATACCACATAATTTGTTTATTGAGCCATTCAGCCAGAAATGAGCCTCATCGCTGAAGATGATTTTCGATGAAAATGCGAATCGTTTTCAAGTTGTTGCTCAGCCCAATTCACGCTTCTGGTTGTCAAGCGGCTTTAGTTTTTGTGTCTATTTAATCTTGTAAGGATGTAGGCCAAGATCTTTTCGCAAGATTCGCCACAACAACGTCAGAGAGATGCCCAACGCTTGAGAACGACGTGTGACAGACACATTTGGGCTTTCTGCAACTGAAGCCTCAGCGGCAGCAATATTCTCGACACTATGGGCACTTCTTTGTCCCACTGACACGGGAACGTTGAGGCCACTGACTCCGAATTTCGGTAGAAAATTTTAATGATTTCGAATCGTTGTTGGCTCGTATATCTTTCCATCATGAAATGGCAAACCTTACTGAAGAGAATTGTCAAAAGGGCGGCAAGAAATATGGCGTCGTTTGCTGTCCCTGTCGCTCTACTTTTGTAGCGTCCCTGTTGAAAACCGCTTTATTTTCAATGTTACAATTGATACTCCCAAAAACATACTAACTTGAAAACATATTAGCTCTTTAATAAAAAAAATAATTAATTTTTTTTTAGTGAATCCTGGTGGTTGGGCCCCAGCATCGGCGTTACGAGCAATCTACAAACGCGAATATCCCAAGTTCCTGAAGCGATTCACTCATTATGTGATAGACCAGTGTAAAGACAAACCCATTATGTTCTGATATTTATCTCGCCTAATTTTATTGCTTTTGTATTTATAAAAAAAAAACAATCAAAAATTAAAAAAAAGAAAATATGTATAACCGTTATCGTAAGCCTATTTTAATGTATGTATATGTATTTGTTTAACAACAATAATTAATTTTGTAAAAGCTTTTACTTGTGTTTAAAATATATTTACTATTTTTATACAATTTATATACAACTAAAAAAAAATTATGAAATTTCTTGTAAACAAAAATAAAGAAAACATAGTATCACATGGAACTGTTGCACTAAAATTTAAATAACTGTTTTTTATTTTTAATATTTACTCGAGTTTTTTTTTGGATTTTGCATTTTTTTAAAGAGTTTTTGACATTGTTGTGAGTAAATGTTTTTGTTTTTCACTCATAACAATCCTAAGTGTCTTTTGATAAATAAATAAAAAAAAAAATAACAATTCATTTTTAATAATAAGAATCAATAAATTGTATAATACGATCATTAAAGAACGACATAAAATACATAAATATAAGATTTGAAATAAGAAAACGCCTTTCAAAACCTTTTTTTTTTTGTTTTGTTGTCATTTATTTCTTTATACTATTTTATTTAATGCACACAACCATACACAAAAAGAATAAACTTTTTAGGCCATCGCTTTTTTCTAAGGTTTTTTATTGATAGCTTTGTATGTGATTAAAAATGTTAACGATATTTTATTATTGAAATAAAAGTAACGATTTTTGAACTTAGATCTATTGAATTGGTCTTACTTTAACCTCCATTCAATGTACATACATAACATGAAGAATATTTGTAAAATTTAAACCTTTTCATTTAGAAATCAAGAACTATTAAGAAAAAGACATAAAAAAAACACAAAGTAAACAAAAGGAAATGTTATTCAGGAACTGGACCTGGTTATGTATAAAGAGAAAAATATATAAGTGTGAATAATTAATAAACGGAAAAATGAATTAAAATGTGTTTTTGTTTTCCTGAGTCTTGAGAATTCACCAAACTCAACTCCAAGCGATGGTTTTGGTTTTCAGTGGCGGATAAAGGGTGAACAGACCTTTGTTCTTGTGCATCATTTGATATACAGGGTGGCACACGAATCGTACTACAAAAATAAAACGTAATAACTTTTTTTCTGGGCTTATTTTTTTTTATTTTGTAGGTTACTATTTAGATTTATAAAAATGCATGCTTGGGATACGGAGAAAAGAATTTGGATAGTGCAACGGTACCATGCTTTGCAGTCCGTCATTTCCGTCCAAAGGGAATTTAGGCGGGAGTTTGGCGGTAATCCCCCGAGTAGATGGACCATTATGACGAGGTTTGTAAACATGTTTGCCGAATCTGGAAGCATCGCACGAAGGCCGTACCATCGAGATGCCAATGTTCGGGTTCAGGATACAATCGCAGCAGTAGCATCTGCAATACAGGCCAATCCGAGCGTTTCGACCCGAAACTTATCGGGGCAAATTGGAATTAGTAGACGGTCATTACAACGGATACTTCATGACGATTTAAACTTGTTTCCGTACAAAGTCCAAATTACTAGCAAGTTAAACCCTCAGGATTTGCCTGTTCGCCTGGAATTTTGCCAAAAAATGATATCAATGGCCGAAGAAGACAACAAATTGATCAATTGTTTGTTCATGTCTGATAAAGCCCATTTTGATCTTAACGGCACGGCAATGTAAACAAGCAAAATTGCCGTATATGGAATGAGTCTAATCCAGAAATGCTCCATGAGACGGAACAGAACGAGTCACTGTGTGGTGCGCAGTTTCATCAAGGTGTATTGTCGGGCCGTACTTCTTTGAAGAAAACGGTGTAACCGTTACTGTCAATGGGGACCGTTATTTAAAGATGTTGAAGGAGTTTTTTTACCCAGAACTGCGCCGAAGACGTATACCATTCAACAGCGTTTGGTTTCAGCAATATGGAGCAACTGCACATATAGCCAGACCAGTTATGGCGGAGCTAAACAAAAAATTCGCAAACAAATTAATTTCTAGGAACTCCACTCTTCGCTGGCCCCCAAGGTCACCTGACCTGACTGCACCAGACTTCTTTTTATGGGGTTATGTCAAGCAAGAGGTGTATAAAACGAAGCCCAGGAATTTAACTGAATTGAAGTAGTCAATAACGACAATAATTGAGGCGATCCCAACTTCAACTCTTCAGGCCGCAATGAATAATTTTTTGACCAGGTGCCGCATATGCGTGGGAGAGCGTGGAGGTCATTTGCGGTCTATAATCTTTAAAAACAACTAACTATTTAAAATAAAATTTAATTTTCTAACCATAAAAAAAAAAATGAAATACATCGATTAAAAAAAAAGTTATTTGAATTTCTTATTGTAGCACAATTGGTGCGCCACCCTGTAGTTAGGATACATGTGAAAATTTAGAAATTTGGCGATTTGGTAGGTAAGTAGAAATGGTTGCCCTACTTGCATGTAGGATACTATTAGCAATTAGCACCTCATGAAATCCTAAAATGATTTAAGAATGGGTTAGGAAGTATGTGTGTTCCACACGTACAATCCTATACATTAGGCGTGTTTGTTTGGCACAGCTATCCGTATCTGCAGTGGGAGCTTCCATGTATTACCAATACAACACGCAGCTGCGGATAAAAAATTGAAATTTTTTCGAGTATCGATACTCAATCTGAGAAAAATTGAATTTCTTATTCTTAGTTTGGTAACTCGGATAATAACTGAGAGTCTCGAAAGCTTCGTTCGCAGAGTGCAACGCACTTTAAGTGCGTTCTTTTATTTAACTTTATATTAAATTAATATTCGAACGCACAAATCAAGGAACGAGTCACACATAGTTGCTCTATGGTGTTTAATTTTTTTCTTCTGTAATGTCGTTTTCTATTTGCGAGGTTTAAGGTATGTATAACTACAAGACAACGACCACTTTTTGCAAAAAGTGGGAAATTTACAAAAGTAATTTTTTTTTCTTTGTAGCGCCATTTGAAATTGTTTTTGACATCAAAAAATAAGCTTTCTGCATCATTACTTTTAATTTTGGGGTGGAAAAACTGTCACAAAATGAGTTTGAAAATTTTCACTTTTTGACTTTTTGCAAAAAGTGCTCGTTGTAGTGTGTAGTCATACCTTTAGAGTCGAGTCAAATTTGTGAATCTGACAGCTAAAAGAGGCGGTGAAGTGAGTAAAAAGTGGAAAAATCTCAGATTTCATGATAACTCTCAATTCATAAAAATGGATTCGTGATTCAAAAATCTGAATCTCGATTTTTATCAAAATTCACACAGGTACAAGCACACGCACTTTCAAACACACTCCTCTATTTGACATTTGTCTGAACATTTGTTATTGTTTTATTTATTTGTTTATTGAACGACGACTGATCAAATCTACGAACATACCCCAATAAGTCAAAAACTTATCCCAAAGCAAAACCAAAATAACAAATCAAACTTTGAACAAATGCAGATGGATGTACAAATGGAAAATCAGGAAAAAAGGTGTTTTATTATTCGACAGCTAGACAAGTCTACCAACTTAAAAATAACGGATGGGCAACTGCAGATACGTTTTTTTGGGAAATCGAATTTGGCTGCAGATAGCGATGCCAAAAAACACGCCTAATGTAGTGTCATTCTCCTACAGTACGGCATATTATCTCATAATGCCATTTAGTTTAGGAGGAATAAGGGGATTTTATAGTATTGCGCTAAGGCCACTTTGTAGTATTCAGGTATGAGATCATAGGTAAATTCATAAATGTCAACATGCAGCAGCAAAAAAAATAAAAGTATGTGCCGGGTTACACGAGCGCAAAAAAGAATTAATTCACGAAAGAGAGCGGATGATTTTTAGGAAGAAGGAAAGGGATGGAAAAAAATGCCAAGTTTCGTCTTTTTCCTCATTTTCAGATATGAGTTTTGCGTTAAAAATCATGTTTTTTTCTCATCATCATGTTTCTTCTCTTTCTTTCTTTATTTGTGTTTTATAGCAGAAACACAATGGCGCTTTAGGCAGACGCGTCGTTGCGTTACGATGCACCCGCTTCACGTGTGCTTTGAATGACAGTTCTCCCTCCATCATCATCAAACAGATTTGCCACTTTACTCCTTTCGAAGTAGTCTACTTCGATTTTTGAAAAACTTTGAATATCTATTCCAACTTCGCACCATCAAGAATGTTTTGAAATCTACTTCACTCGATTTTACTTGATATTTCCAAAATCTGCTTCGATTAACTCATTGAGTAATTTTATGCCTACAGTTCTCTTATTTTCATCAGGAAAATATATAATCGATAAGTTTCTATCCTTATACACGAACAATAAGCGGACACACTTTACAAACACGAAATGTCAACTCATACATATACGCAAAGTATGAGTTACGTGATTGTATTAAAGTGTTTAATATTTTACGCCGTGCGCAACTTGGGTTGGAATGTTGGTTAAATTTAAGCACTAGTGTCATATTTTAGCTTGCTAGTTAAATTTTAACACATCATATCCGCCATGTAGTGTCAAAATTAAATCGAAAGTCAAGTTTGTATACACATTTTAATACAATGCACACACGGCTCTAATTGTAGATCGGTCTATGTATTCATGGTCAATATAAAATACACTATTTTAAAATCTTTTTCGCTTTATTCCCAAATTTACTTCGCTTCCATTTTTTTTTTAAAGTGGTAACGCTGCTCCAAACAACAAATGAACAAACAGCTGTTGAGCTGTCAGACAAAGCAAAAGTTCAACCAAGTTGAACTTTTTTTTGACAGATGGTGGCTTCTTTACGTTTTCTTACGTTTGTCAAAAAAAGCGTACGTAGGAAAAGCGTCATTGTGTGAGGTTACACAGATTTCCTATAGCTGAACTTTTCGCAGTTGTCAAAATCGACGACAAAGCGCCATTGTGTTTCTGCTTTTAATCTCCGACTGCTCCTCTATTGTTGCATGCCCACTTAATTTTTTGTTCTGTGTGTATCCACAAACGTAATTCTTTTTTGCGCTCGTGTAATCCAGCACTATAGCAGTCAGTCAGAGTCACTAGGCACGTTCACTTCGACTTGGAAAGGCTATCCGGATAGCTTTTTGTTTTTGTTTTCCATGTAAAACAAAATAGCAGAGGCTCAAACCAAACTAACCCAAAGCTATCCAACAATTTCTGGTATAGGTGGCTATCTGACAGAACAGTGATTGAAATTCGTAAACAGCTGATTTTTTTACACGTGTTTTCACAGCTATCCAAATTTAGCTATCGGATTCGTTCATGAAAAACGAGTTGGATAGGCTATGTAAGATAGGCTATCCAAAACCAAACTGAACGCGCCCACTGTTCATAAAAACAAACTAACAGCTAAACTGCGATCAAGTCTGCAGTCGTTTTGTTTCTGTTGCCGCTCTGCAGAAAAATATCGGAACAAAATGAGTAAGTAAAATAATTGAATTTTTATTAAATTTTTGGCAAAAATTAAATATTTTTGTTCTTAATAATTTGAAATTTAATAATTTTACTTTATAGGAATGTCTGGTCATATGCAGACGTTAAGCTTCTGATAACAGTTCGTCTAATCGATGGAATGGAAAACATTATCTGGAAATTCTTCTATTATTTAAAGGAAATTTTTAGTTTTTCGGATACTCCTTGATTTCTTTTTGTTTTTAAACAGAAGAATCATCATTCTTTTACTTTTGATTTTATTGAGTTTTCTTAAGTAAAGTTTGTCTTGGACACTCCCAAAATTTGTTCCATTCAAAATATCTAAAATTCATCCTAATACAACATTTATATTGGACGTTTTAAAAAAGTTTGTTCCAAAATGTTCATAAATGCACTGAACGAATTTTTTCGGCAGGGCATGAGCAACTCACTTCATATATGAACTCAAGGCATGTCTTATCTTGAATTCTGAGAGTTCCTCAATACCATTGAAGAACACTTTACCTATTTGGAGTGCTCTTTTCCTATTCAAGGCCGGAAAATAGCTGAGAAAGTGTGCGACTGTTTCTACTTAGCCACCAATGCACCTAACCTAGCCACACTGACACTACCCAATATTTTGAAGTACAAGTGTATAACTGCTATTGAGGAAAATTGTGAGAAATATCGATTTGTTTGCGAATAAATAACTTTTTTGCCAATATCTCGTCTAACAGGCCTCCAAAAAACTTGTTACCAATTTTAATGAATAGATTTCGAGCAGACCTTTCTTTTGATGTATCGATCGGATTTGGTAGATTTTTTTATTATGCCCAAAATGCCGATGATATTTTTCGAAAATCATGAGAAAATTGATTTCGCTATATTCTACATATTTGATAGTTTTCGCCATCCTGATCTAACTTCTGAAAGCCAAACATATTTCCGAGCCCTGGCTGCCGAAATATCTGCATTAGAAGATATTCTTCAAATGGGACTAGCTGACCCCGCGAACTTTGTCTTGCCAGCCTTCAAATCAATAATAATGTTGGATTTACATGTACATGTCTTTAACTCCACATTGCAAAAAAGTAAAGTGGATCAGACAAACGTCACATTATAAAAGGTCTGAAAGATTACACTGTCTGTAACTCTTTTAAAGTTGCTAAAATTTCCTATAACATAGGCCGCGTTCAAAAGCCTACGGAGTGAGTAGAAAACAACAAACACTGACACTCAAGATATTTCATACTAAAATGCAGAGATGCTATAATAAAGATGAATATGTTCGTTTTCACTATAATCTTTGTCTGCATTTTTCGCTTTTCCTATAACCTGCATTTTTGAACATTGTCTTCATTCTTGCCTTCTCTCTCTATACAACAAATTTTATATTTTGCATACCTTTTTTTTTGCTTCCAGATGGCCCTTTGGCTACCAAGCAAATCGCACATTATTCTATAAATTTTCTGACAGTCCTGGCTATCTATCATATAACAAGAACATCTACTTAAAATTTTGTTTAAATCTTCACTTTCTTTAACTGATAATTTAGCCATGTTCGGTGAATATATTTTTGATAAGCAATTCACGATATGTTTTTTGTCCGAAAACTGATCCTTTAGAATCTGCTACTATTACTAAAGAATTATTCTTGAGTACTTCCCTTCCAATAATTAAGTCAACATCCAGATATTGTTTTCCAAATGTCACCTCAAACCGAATGTTCTTGAACTTTACAAACAATATCAACCTTTCTGAAAGATGAATGGAATTTGGCTTTTTCCTTGGACGAATTGGCTACATGGTGTCATACTTTTTTCTTTAATTTAAAACCGATGCTCTCATTTATGAGAGAACAATCTGAACCAGAAACAAGAGATAACCACAATGTTCATCATTTATTACTACATCCGAATAATTTGATTGACATACTTTATTGCATACATTAACTTTCAGTTTATCCAGACGTTGCTTAGCCCAACAAGAATTCTAAACATGACCAGATTTTCTACAAAAATTTTCATTTTTTTTCTTTTCGATTTCCATTTTTTTTGCATTTTTTGTTGTAATATTCGGACAATTAGTCCGAATGTGACCTGTTTTACCACAAGCATAATAATTTTTTCAATTTTGGAATGTTTGCTTGTAGATGCGTAAAAATCTGCAGATCGTTTGAGTGACTCATGTGAAAATTGATTATTAGGTTTTTGAAAGCCAGACGCGCTCTAGGCTTCAATATGCTTTGGTGAATTACGTATGGAAGATAAATGATCTATAAGGTTCTGGATATTGTTTGGCATAACAAAAGTTAACGAATTTCTCAAATTGGAATCAGATATACAACCAATAACATTTCGAATGATCATATCTTCAGGAATTTCAAATGTTAACTAATGAATTTGGGCAATTTTTTTCATGATGAAATCGTTGTATGAATTGGATTCACAACTTTCAAAATTCACCACCTTCTTCAAAATTGCGACAACATTAATTCCTTTTGCAAAGGTATGAATTAACGACGAACCTAAATCTGCCCATTGATAATGCTGAAACCCATATTTTTCAAACAACGTTTTTAGATTGAATTCGTGGTATAATATCAAAATCTTCTGAATTGTCACGTTTAACCCTTGAATCTACATCTTCAAACCATGTTTTAATGTCTACGCGTGAACGATAAAGGTACCGAAAACAAGAAAACCACTATATTTTTTTTGACTATCATTAGCTTTGATCAACCAAAGGATGTCCCCGACTGCTTTTAAATTAATAATTGAAGTTTGTTCATCGTTCTGAACCACTTCCTCAACATTATAAGAATTTTGATTTTCATTAATTTCATCGTTATTTTTTTTTTTATTTCTTTTTGTGCACAAGACTCTACTGGACTGGACAGAAAAATAAAAAATAAATATGAAATTAATGGATTGAGCAGTTTTACGTCAGCACCTAGCTATTATGCCTTATCCGACGTGTGACCATTCACATTGGTATCTGTTTTATTAGAGTTGATACTCTCCCTTAATTACACAGCTTGAAACTCATCGTTATCAAACTTTTGCAATGTTTCCCTTCATCGCATTTAATATAATAAATTTCAATTATGTTTTCAAGTACCAGTTTATTTCTTCCATGAAGAAACCATAATGGTAAATGTTTTTATATCTATATAACTGAGCTTGAGAATGTACTCAGTTACCGAGAACGGATCTCTCGACAACCGACAACCCCTCTGAAACTCCCACTAGGGGGCCTACCGCTTATGTAGTTGGCGAACAAAGGTCCTAAGACACAATGAACGGGGCCCCAACTACCCCAGAGTACCAATTTATTCAATAGACCTGGTCTGTCTTTCTATTGATTATATGTACTCTTACGTTACACTTTTTCAATAGGAGGTTTCCCAACTTTCGTTCTATCATGGATTAACAAGGATTCGCTGGCGTCCTTATCATTGCAGCCTCTTGCCAGTTGTCAAAGCAGTGGAACAATTCTGGAAGACTGTATGATTTTAGCTGCCTACGTTCGCAGGTTCATGCCAATTAGACAAGAACCTCTCAGGGGTACCACGAGAAGGTGTAGGTCAGCACTTTCATTTCAAATTACACCATATTTACTTGGAAACATTGTTTCCTTTCTAAATTGCACATATCCATGATCCCACCCCCAATATGAAATTAATATGAAAAATAAAAAAAAACCAGGCAGCACCACTAATAAAGGAGTCTGATGATCGGCTTGGCACCCGTGAAATAGCTATAACTCCAGCCAAAGGAATTGACGGAAAAAGCCATTGGTGGAAGCACCTCTAAGTTGCTATCGTTGTTCAAACAAACATAAAAATAAAAAAATTACTTATCTTTTCCATCTTGAACAATTTCTTTTCTTTTTCATTTTAATGTCTCCATATACCTGGACTTTTTCTTCCAAAATTTTCTTCAAAAAATTTTCTGTTCTTACAGCAACAATTCTTTCTTGAATTTTCTATTTTCGACAAAACACACAATCATCCTGGCTTAGGATTTATCCCACTTCTGATAAAAGGGAGGACCTTTCTTATTTTCTCTTATGTAATCGATTTTACACAACAAAGGCTTATGAACTGTGTAGGTCGTACTCGACAACTTGCTCCTTGAAAAGCTACGATGAGCATGCCCACTTTTCATCGTTTCACTTTTCACTAGACGAAAAATATAGACATTCCTGAGCATGTTTTTCAAAGCTTAGAGATCTTCAAATAACAAGTTTCAATATGTAAATAACTTTATCTATCATACATATATATTCACCATTAATTATACGTATGTTTTTGTCAAAACGCAACTCTTCATTTTGTGAAAAGTCAAATGCAGCCAGCCGACTTACCAGTTTTCAAAACAAATTAAACAACATTTTTCCTTAAGTATGTTTATGGTTGTGAATAACTTTATTTGGCATATGGTTTGAATTACATTTTAATTGCTATAAACTATTGTTTTTTTATTTTGTTTTCTTAAATAAAATTTGAAATATTAAAACAAAATTGGTTTTCTTTAAAAAAAGGGAACATAAAAAAATGTTTGTTTATTTATTTGAAAAGACTTTGAATCTTAATTTACATACATTTTGTTAATTTTTATTTTATTGTTAAATTTAAATAGGTTTTCCTTAATTTTTCTAAATTATTTTTATAAATATTACAATTATTATATTACAATAATTTATCACTATTTACAATTTTCTTTTTCTTTTTTTGAATGATTACAACTGTTTTTGTTTAAAGTGTTTTATTTGTATATTTAGTTATTTATTATATCTGTGTCTGTATATATAAATATTTTCATTAATTTTCTGTTTATCTTTATAACTATCTAACAAATAATTTTTATTATAGTAAATATATCTGTAAATTTAACAAAAAAGAAAGAATAAAAATAAAAAACTATGGAAACAAATAAAAAAAAAAATGCTTAATAAAATAATTAATTTATTTTAAAAATTTTGTTTATTGTTATTAAATATTCGGTTAATATTTAATTATTTTTATTCTTAGATAGTCTAAGGCGTATTTCAGTAGAATCTACTCATCGTGTATTATTTAATTTATTCTTTTAAAAGTAAGTCTTTTATTTAGTTTTGTTTTGTATTCTAAGAATAATAATAAATGATTTACAATTAATACAGTACGTTCGGTAAAAAAAGATGTTTTTATGTCGGTATTTGTATTTTTTTTTCTTTTTTTTGGCATGCAAGAAATAGATTAATCGATTTATTGAGAAATTAGTTTATGGAAGTATATTTTCTATTTTTTTTTTTAGTTTTTATTTCTTATTTCAAAAATAGTTTTGTTGTTGTTCTTGTTGTTGCAGTTTGTAGTGTGCTTTGTGTAAAAATTTAAAATGTCCAATAAATTGTCAAAATTTTACACATTGATTTGAAATGTTTCTCTTTGGAGTTTGGGATTGGCACGTATCCGAGGGGAGTTTTGTGATTTCTTTTCACCATTGTCGGAGAATCTCGCTGGAGGATTTATATGGTCCTGATAATTTGGATAGTTGGATATGCTGAAATGATACAAAAAAGAAAACAAACATTAATTTAATGAGTTCAACTTCTTATTCAAAACTTGAAAAAGAAAGCAACATGCAATTAATTCAACTTTTAAGCATTAAACATTAAACAATTCTACTAGAAAATTCACATAAAATTCAAAGTTTATTGTTTGTGTTAATGAGAAAAGCGATTGAAAAGAAAAGAAAATAAAATAAAAGAATTGAGATAAAAATGAGATGATATCAAAGCAACAGTACCATGACAATGATAAATGCTTTAGTTACAGATGATGCGGAATTTTCTTGTCTAAACAGCAATTGGTTCACTTTCTGGAAAAATTAAACAAAAAGCATCATTAATCTGGTATTGTTGCTCTGTTAATAGCCTTACTAACTATTAGTTACAGAAAAATGTATAAAAAGTGCAAAATATGTAATTTCTAAATAATGGTGGGTCCACACAACACAGACTTTCAGATTTTTGTCTTGCATTTAATTTTGTATAAAATCGTACGACTTACGACTTTCGACGTACGAACCGATTCAACAGAAAACGTTGTCAAAGTCTGTATCGTGTGGACAGGCCATAAGAAAAATAAAGGAGTTTCTTGTGCAGTGCTCTAAGGGTTTGGATTATCTATTTGACATTTCGAAATAAAACTACATTTTTATGTTTTTACAAATTTTACAAATAAAATGTTCAAATGGGGTTTCTAATTGTAGTGCTCTGAAAAAAAAAACATAAGAGGTTAAGCTTTTCATGCAAGGAAACTTGTTTGATTCCATGTTTTTAATAAAATAAAGTGCAGTTTTAACTATTTTTAAGTAAGTAAGTATTAAAACTTAAAATTTAACTCAGAAATCAGTCTGTAAAAAAAGCTTTTCAGAATAGTGCAAAAACAGGGAATAAAGCCCGATTGCAGAATTGGAATTTAAGAAGAAAAATTTCTCAAGGGTAACCCTTGTTCTGCAATAACGGACTTCTATTTCCAATGAAAAGGCAATTTGTAGAGCGGTTGGATAAAAATGAAAAAATAAGTTACACGCAGGCGCTCGTTCATCAATCTAGTATTTAAGGAAGAACTCACTCCCTGAAAATATATGTTTGTACAGATACCTACACTCCTTTTATTCGGAGTAATGCTTCTCAATACGTCATTTATTGACGTTGCATTCCCTTTGTTCTTAATGTTTTATCTGGCAATGCTACATCTCATGGCACATCTTGCTAGACCAATCAAATTTATTGTGCCTCTTTGGGTCGCATTTGAAAGCGCATACTATGAGCAACTTGATCAGGTGTTAAGCACAAAAAATTGTGCAGCGCCTTACAATCACCAACAAAACTAAATGCGCCGCAGAAAGAAAATCTCAAAAGCACTTTTTACAGCTTGTCAACATGACAGCACAGGAGAAAGTTTGACAGTACAGGAGAAAAATTTGACATTATCAGACATTTTTGGTGCTTTTCACTCACGTACACTCTACATGAAGTTTACATCGCTTCCTGTACTTCTTATTCAATGCAGCAAACTCTTGCGAGAAAGATATAGTTTCTTAACTGAATAAAAACTGTTTTCACTTTTTCGGTTTGGCTAGTGATGGGCGCATTCGAATAATTTAATTGATTATAATCGATTCAGGGAACTATTCGAGATCACTGGAATATCATTTGAATGATTTCTGAAACTAACTTCTACTATTGCTCCCCTTACAACTTGAATGACGACAAATCGAGTGACGATGACGAGAACTCGAATGATGATGACGATTATGAGACGATTATGAGAATTCCAATAAAAAGGACTCGAATTACGCTGCCAAGAACTCGCATGATAAGATCTCGATTAACGATGACGAGAATCGCATGATAAGAATTCGAATGATAAGAATTCGAATGACTATGACAAGAACTCGAATGACGATTATTAGAATTCGAAGGAAAAGAAATCAAATGACGATGACGAGAATCGCATGATAAGAATTCGAATGACGAGAACTCGAATGACGATTATTAGAATTCGAATGAAAAGAACTCGAATGACGAAGACGAGAATTCGAATGACGATTATGAGAATTCGAATCAAAAGGACTCGAATGACGCTGAAATGAACTTGTATTGTAAGAACTCGAATGACGATTATTTGAATTCGAATGGAAAGAGTTCGAAAGACGATGACGAGAACTCGAATGACGATATGAGAATTCGAATGAAAAGAACTCGAATGACGAAAATGAGAATTCGAATGAAAAGAACTCGAACGACAATGACGAGAACTCGATTGAAAAGAGCTCGAAAGACGATGACGAGAATTCGAATGAAAAACTTGAAAGACTATCACAAGAACTCGAATGACGATTATGAGAATTAGAATTAAAAGATATCGAATGAAGACGACGAGAACTCGAATGACGATTGTAAAAATTGGAATGGAAAGAACTCGAAAGATGATGACGAGAATTTGAATGAAGAGAACACAAAAGACGATGACGAGATTTCGAGTGGAAAGAACTCGAAAGACAAAGACGAGAATTCGAATAAAAAAAACTCAAATGACGATGACTCCACTCGATTTTCATACGATTTCGTAATTCGAATGTCATTCGAAGACTTTTTTCTCGAATTTTTGAATTTATGAAATCTTTCGATACTATCCATGACTAGACTACGGAGAGTCAAACGATTTTGTGTGGGAAAGCTAGTGTGTTTTGTCAGGTTTTTGAAAAGCTTTGCGAAACCGTGTTTCCCTCTAGGAGTAAGTAGGAGTTTAAGTACTCTACTTCTAAAAATTAAAACAAAAGACAAAGGCACCAATTTATTTGTTAAATTATAAACTTTTTAGGTAAACACTTCTATTAAAACGTGGCTAAAACGAAAAGTAAAATCAAACAACATCAATTTCAAACGGACATGCAAACTAGATATTCAACATCGCTTACCATATCTTACCTAAAAGTGGTTTCTTCGTTGTGGCTAGAGTACCCACTGGAGCTACGCACGTGTCGCTTTGGCACATTTGCCGCCGACTTCCCTGACTTGCGAGCTGAGAACGGCGGCTTCGATTTGCGCGACATACTTGTAGGCGTTGTCTCCGATGACGAAGACGTCTCTTCTTGTGGATCTTCTTAAAAACAGAACGAAGGCGAAACAACAAAGATGACAAATTTAGATTTTAAATTCAAAAGGGTTCGTTAAAAGTTTGTCATCTCACCCCTTTGCGGTCGATATTTGGCCGCATTGACGGCACGTGAACTAACATCGTTGTCTGACTCGGAGCCGAGCGTGTCGTATTCTGTAATTGGTATGTGAAGTGTTAGGATTTTCCTAACTTCGGAATCTGTTGAACCTGGATTGTCCGATTCTAAAAAGTTTAGTACGATTTGATGGGCGATTTTTTTTGTTGTTGCAAGATGACATTCGATATGATTTTTTTTTGCGGGGAGGGAATTAGGGAAGGGGTTTTTTTGTTTTTAGCATCGGATCAGGTTTTTGTTCGTTGGCAGAGTTCAAGGGCGGTTTTTGTTTAAGGGAATGGGTTTGACACATGTGTTTGATGTATGAATGATAGATGTTGTATGTTGAATGTTGCGATGGACATAAATAAGAGGCGAATCAAAAAATGATGATAATGAAGATGATGGTTTTGTGAGTGATTATGGTGTTTAAAAAATTTCGATAAATAGAAAATAACCAACAGGCCTTAAAGCTAAGGATGGGGCTATTGAAGGACACTTATGACATAGATTTGAAATTACCTTGACTTTCGGAATGGGGATCCCGAAGGCGTCCGCCTTTTCGTCGCACTTTTGTGTACTCAGGCTCTTTAGTCTACAAATAAGACAAGACTAAAATACAGATTCAAATGTAGACAATTTGAACTCTTACATGATAACTATCGGGCTTGACGTCATGGTAAACGAAGGACCCTCGCACAGAGTGGTAAGGACCACTATACACATTTCCACTGTACGAACTTTCGCTGTAGGTTTGTTTGTTTAGTTGAAAAGTCGCATACGGACAAATGTCCTCGATGTATTCGTTGCCTTCAGCCTTAAAGCTTCCAGAATCGTTGGAATTCGAATTTCGATTGCCGGGATTGCAGCGTACAGCTAGGTACTGTTGGTCTCGGTTTTGTTTGTTCTGCAAATTGGCCAGCGATGGGGATTCAGTCATGGATGATTGTTGCGCACGAGTTTGGTTACCAAGTTCTAGTAAAAAAAATTCAAAAAAAATTTATTAAAAGTTTTTCAAATCGGAGAAAAAGGTTCTTACTTCTTTTTCGAATGAGAAAAACCACCCCAACTAGGGCGCCAATGATCAACAATGACAGACACACCGAGAGGGCTATCTTGAAATTGGCATAGAATGGGCTATCACTCATATGGGAAACAGGATCTGAATGGTCGGTGTTGTAGAGGACTGCAAGAAATTCACATTTAAGTAAGTGGTTGAGAAAATGGAACCCTGAGGCATACCTCCTTGTGGAGAAAGCGTTGTAAAGTTGTACACAGCCGTCGTAGATCCGGCATTGTTGTGGGCAGTCACTTTAAGCTGGTATTTCGTTCCAGGACTAAGGTCACTGACAGTAAATATCCTTTCTGTAGGTGGTATGTGATTTGAGATCATGTTCCATTGAGACCTAGAAATATTTAGAAGTAGGGTTAAATACCGATTGGAATAGCAATTCCTCATCCTCACCTTCCATATTGCCTTGATTCAATCATAAAATACAAAATGCCACAACCTCCATCGCCCCAAGAATCCAACCAACAAGTCACACTTGTCGAATTGTTTGTTATCATTTGCGAGTGCTTTGGCTGGACCGGCGGATTGCCCTTCGTAAACGAATTCACTATATCACAGGGCAGTCCCGTCCCGATTTTATTGTAAGCCGTTATATACAATTGATATCGTGTTCCACACCACAGATTACTCAACAAGTGTGAATTTGTTTTCGAATCGATTTGCAACTCCTCCCAATCGCCATTGTCTCTTTTATAGTTGATCACATAGCCCAAGACCGGACTACCTCCATTACTACTATCAACCCACTCCAAATGCAAGCTATCCGTGTAAGTGTTGACAACGGTCAGGTTTGGTGGTTCTGGTGGCACTTTAATGATCAAACTGTAAACAATCTCATCCTTGCCCCAGGTGTTTTCGACACTGCAAGTGTAGTTTCCTGCATCGGTGCTCTGACAGTCCCTTATGAAGAGTGTCCCGTTCTTAGCAATGGTCTTGCGAGAGTTTGTATCCATCGAATGACCATCTTGTCGCCAGATAGTTACCGGAGCAGGAGCGCCCACTTTGCGACATGGCAGAACAAGGTTCTCCTTCCATGGCGTTACTATCCTCTGGCTAAACGAAACAATCCTTGCTGGGACTTTATTATTTGGCGGGACAGTGACGACTTGGGTTTTCTCGCCTTCGCCGGTTTTTGTCGAAGCTGTCAACCAGAATTGATATGTTGCTGCCTCTTGCAGCCGCTGGGTTTCGTGCATCTCAACAAAAGGACCAAGAACTCGTTTATGAGTTCCCTCCTCACGTCCACCCTCCAGCACCGACATATAGAATGTGTATCCTATCTGTAATGGATGGACAAAAAAAAAACAAAATAAAATAAACAACCGCATAATGTGCATGGACTTCCTTACGATATCTCCGTTAGGACTTTCTGGTGGCAGCCATGATATTATTATTTTCGTATTAGATGCTGGTATGGCTTTAATGTCCTGCGGTGCAGACGGAACTGTACAGGCGGAAAAAAAGGAAAACATGGAATGGTATTGAGTTGTTGTACAGAAAGAGTATTTACCGTCTTCGTGGGTACGACAGAAAAATTGTTTTGTCTTAATGCCATCGCCAACTTTGGTGTAGGCCAAAACCCAGACTGTGTAGTTTGTGTACTTCCGTAAGTTTTCTATCGTCAGATATTGGTTTGTCGACTTCACCACTTCGGGGTCTTTTTCTGTAGACAAAATAAATGAAAGAGTGTTTAAATATCACAAAGTGTTGGATTTTTCCGTTAAAGTTGGAATGGAAATTTAATACTCGTTGTATATTGTATAAGTAAATCTGTCTGTAGCCCTAGCCACTCATAAAAAATATGTGTTGTTACTTAAAGCTTTATATTTTTTAGCTAATATCCTAAATCGAGGCACAAAAAGTCCTAATTTTTGTACCAAACAAACAAGGAATGACTTGAAGAAATATTTCGAACGATTCGATTGAGAGCGATTCAGTTATTAAATGTGAAAGAAGAAGTTCAAGGATCATAATTTTTTCACATTCGTAAAAGCCTGAAAGAGACGTATGACAGCAATGCGTTGTTCTTCAAACGTCATATTTGAATCCAAACAACGCCTGTTGATATACATATCTCGCATTGCTGTCAAGTTTGTTTTTATTAATATGTACACTGTGGCGTATACGCGACATTCCAAAAATTATGGTCTTTTGATCATAAGTCGGTAACCAGATCTTGCAGATAGTCTTCGTTTTCAGTGACTGATAGAAGGTGAACAGACCTTTGTTTTCGTAGGCTACATGGGGAAACTGAGAAATCTGGTGATTTGAAATCGCTGGAAATTTTCTGGAGGCAGAAATCGGAAGAAATAATTTTTTGATTATAACTTTATAACCGAGCGCTAACAAAATTTCGCTATCAACGGATAACAGAATACTTGTAAGTCTTTATTTTGACGTAAGACTGTATAACTGACGTGAAGAAAATTGTGGGAAATATCGGTTTGAAATTGCGGGAAAATGTTTGCGAATAGTTTTTTTTTTTGCAAATATCTCGTCTACCAGGCCTTCAAGAAGCATGGAATCCATTTTGATGAATAAAGTTCAAGCAGGCCTTTCTTTTGATGTATCATTCGATGGGTTTTGGAAGATTTTTTTTTCTGTCCAAAATTTTGGGAAGGTACCAAAACCATGAGAAAATCGATTTCGCAAATTTTTATTGTGTGTTTTTTTATTTTTGTTTAATAATTTGTATACTCTAATGCCAGAGACACAGTGAGTGCTTAAGGAAGGTGGAAAGGGGTTGGAAAGGAGGTGTCGGGTACATTGGGCTTGAATTTTTGAGCATTGTCATGATTGGGAAAGACAGAGTGTGGAAGAGAGTTCCACATTCACGTAGTACGGATAAAAAATGATTGTCTATACTTGAGAGTACTTCAGAAGTTGGGCTCAAAAGGGTTAACTGATGGGCTGGGCATTCCTAGAAGAGCGAGTATTAGGGGCAAATTTGAGGGGAGGACTGCAACCGGCTATTTCTCTAAAGCACTTACTGTAGAAGTAACGATAGAACAGTAAGACACATGAAACGTTACGACGGTGATCTAACGAAGGTAATGACGCAGTGATGTTTCTATCACCGATCATTCTAAGGGCTCTTTTTTTAATGCCATCCAAGAGGCTTAAGTATGTAGCTGGAGCCCCAGCCCAGAGATGGAAGTTGTAGTCAAGTTTTGGACGGATATAGGTAGCCAGATCAAAATATTCGGTCTCATTGATGCAAGTGTCAACAATGGACAGTGACAGGGGAGGTATATCTCGCCTTAACGATACAAGACAGCATTGAGTTTTCGAAGCATTAAACTCTACGCGATTTGGTATTCCCCATTGTACAATGCTGTTTAAGTCAGTTTAATGAGCTTATCATATTTTTCCGTTGCAGTTCCACATCCGAAGAGGAGGGATGTGAGTCTGGAAACGAATTAGAAAAGCTAAGGGTAGCGAAACAATTTATTGGATTAAAAGTTACAGTCAATAAATCGTTTATAAAAATGAGAAAGAGGTTTGGAGAAAAAACGGACCCCTGGGGCACACCAGCATTTATATTGTGCGTTCCAGGGGAAAGGACAACTCCAATCCGTCAAATCTTCGGTCGATAAGTCTTCTTCCAAGCATCAGCAAGGTATTCGAAAAGGTAGTCAATAGGGCTCTGAATGAGTGGGCTGCGGACAACAAAATAATTCCGGATAACTAGTTCGGGTTCAAGGCGGGACATGACACCATTCATGCCGCGTCTAAGCTCGTTTCTGATATCCAATGGAATAAGTCCAAGAAACAATGCACGGGTGCTGTTCTGGCTGATTTAGAGAAGGCCTTCGACACCGTATGGTTAGAAGGTTTGTACCTAAAGCTCACCAGACTAGGCATCAGTAAACCATTGTTGTATATGCTTCATGATATGCTCAACAGTAGAAAGTTTGTTGTCAAAAGTGGCAATGTAACTTCTACCACCACCTTTGAAATTAAAAACGGTCTTCAACAGGGAGCGGTGAACTCGCCGATCCTCTTCAGCATTTACACCAGCGATCTGATAGGTAGCCTTTCCCAGGCAATTGCGTATGCCGACGACCTGATTGCGTACAGAACTGCCCCAAAGGTCGAAGTCATTAGAATTCTCTTGCAACGTGACTTCGAGAAGATTCAGCGATATTGCGATGACTGGAAACTGAAAATAAATGTCCAGAAATGCGAAACAATTCTGTTCCGGACCTCGTTGGCTGGGGCCACGAGGGATACGCGCAAGAATTGGCGCAAGATGGTCATCGTTGGGCCTCACGGACAGCGATTAACGAGCAAAAGTGAAGTGAAGTACCTCGGTATCTGGTTGGACCAGTATCTGTATTTCGACAGACATATAGATGCTGCTCTGACTAAGGCCAGAGGAGCCTTCGCTCTGACGAAACGGCTGTTTTACAGCAGTCGGCTTGACCCCAGAGTGAAGGTAATTTGCTACATGGCCCTCATACAGCCGATGATCGTTTATGGCTGTCCAGTGTGGTTCAACGTTGCACCATCTCAAATGGAGAAGTTTCGGGTGTTCGAGAGGCAGTGTCTTCGGCGCTGTCTCGGTTTGCATCGGACACCGGAATCTTCTTATGTACATTACTATTCTAACGAGGTTCTGTACAACGAGGCTCGGATTAACAGAATTGACAATTTCGTGATAAAACTTATTCGGGGTCACATTGCGAGAGCTATGACTTCGACGAATAATTTGATCTTTTGGGCGTTCTATCCGAACGACGAATATTTTGATAGTGCACGCTCGAGAGGCTTCATTCCACCAGAGGCATTCCTCCACCTAGATAAATGCGGTCTGATACAGGACAGATTGGCGATCCCGCTAATCTACCACGTCAGGCGGAGAACCGTCGATCGGCGGCTCCTTTACCATCGAGACGTCCTCGCACAGGACGGAGCAGAGCTCCTCCGGTTCAGTAGGGCTGTGTCCGAACGGGACCGAATTGATAGGGTGAAGCAGGAGCACCAGTTCTGGTGGCTTCAGTCAGCACTTGATAATGGGTAGTCGGGGTGGGGTTTTAAGCCTTGGCCGGCTTGTATACTTGTTTTAGTCTAAGGGTTTTGGGTTTAGGTTTAAGTAGAGTAGGCATGGTGGCACAAACATTGATATGGTCAAAAAGAAAAAAAATAGCAAAAAAAAAAAAACAAAAATACAAAAAAAAGAAACAAAAGAAAAAAAAAAATAAATCAGAAAAAGAATAAAAAAAAATACATACATATACAAAAAGTGAAATTTTTTTTTTAGATTTGCTGCTGTGGTTGCTCTAGTTTGTAAGTAGTTGTTAGGTAGATTAGGTAGTTTTAGTTAATTTTAAGTTTTATTTTAAGGACCTAATTTTAAGTAGCCTTTAAGAAAACAAGAAAGTGTTACTGTCGTTAGTTTTTTTCAAATTTTTCTAACAAATTAAAAATAAAAATAAACAAGAAAACAAAATAGTTCATAAGCCGAAAGGCATTAATCTTAAGTAAATCATGAATTCCTTAGAGCGCCCGGTTGGGGCCAGTAAGTTAAATATAAGATTTTAGTTCATAAGCTAGTTTTGAATTCATTGTCTAGTATGTAAGTAGATATAAGTGAATGAAATAAAATGAATTTTGAAAAAAAAAAAAATTGTGCGTTCCAGATATGAATCCGTCGAATACAACTTGTATTGAACGGTTCCAAAGAAAATTTCTAATCCCTCGAAGGAGGGATTCATCGATACCGAAAACAAGCATTTTCGATAAAAAAGCAAGATGCCAGACTTTATCAAATACCTTTGAAATATCAAGTGGAACAATCTTACTTTCCCCAAAACGATGTAAAGATTTGTTTCACTGTTCGGTGGTACTGACGGTCATTAAGAAGCTTTCGGTCTTCGCGATATTTCTTGAGCTGATAGTTTATCAGCGTTTCCAAGACCTTAGAAAGAAGGGACGTAAATGCAATCGGACGATAATTGGAGGGAGAAGAAGATTTGCCTTTTGGACAAATGCTGTTTTCCAACTGCTCTGAACGAGCCCAGAAGAATAGGATAGATAGAAAAGCTTACGCAAGGGTTTTGCCAGAGTGGAAGAACACCTCTTCAGAATAATAGTGGGGATACCATCCGGACCAGCGGATTTATGTTTGTTGAGATCTTTTAAGACTCTCACCACAGCACGAGTGCGGAAGAAGATTTGTCCCATAGAATTATTGACGCGCTCAAGAACTTCAAAAGTAATTCTACATTATATGATGGTTCTCGTTATCATGAGCCAACCACTGAGTGTTAAGATTACAAAAACAAGGTTAAAAACGAAACATTTTAAAAATTGTTTCAAGAAATTGTTTTGCGGATATACCGTCTTCGATTAAACTCAAGATTTACCTTTAGTCAACTTGTGGTTTCAAAGAAAAAAAAAAACTAAATCTTAATATCTCTGTGACAGATTAAGATCACCTCAATTCATTTTTGAATTTCAATTAGTTGTTATTCACTCTTTATTAATGGGCGTAGGTTTTATTTGTCAAAACAAATTTGTCAGCCTGAAGGTGATAGCTAACAAATAGCAGCTCTTCAAAATGACACCACTTTTTAGAAAACCAAATAAAGCATTTAAGTATGACGTAATCCAAAACTCCCATCGCATACTTTTTAAGTTCTAAACTAAAAATTGGCGACTCACATCGTACAATTTTTAAAGAAAGGAAAAAAATCGGATTTCTTTAAAAAATCCTCAAGCCTCTTGCCAGCTCAAGTAATTTCCGTTCTATCCCATAATCAACTAATTTCCCTTATTGCTACCGAGTTGAACTCAAACTCCTGGCTGCAGCACAATTTGATTATTTCAGTTCAACTGAGCCAAAATAACATCCCTCTCAAAATCTGGCCACCTTCCAATATTGCAACAAGCACGAAACATTGACTCTCACCAGAAGGTGTATGAACTCTTTTCAACACTCCCCTCACACAAAAATATATCTAACCAAACTCTCCCGCCCTCAGAAGATTGACTCTTCCATCATCGAGTCTGAAAATTGAGTACACGAAGAAGTTTTTCTCATTACACCTTACGAACGAGCAGGAAAAATATACAAACTACTTACCATAGAGTTCATCCACTGATATGTAAAACACTTTGTAGCCCCTAATTTTGCCGTTCTGCCCATCGACATCCGGTGGTGACCAGGTAATGTAAATCGATGTCGAACCCAATACGTCGCATTGCGGACTCTCTGGTGGTGATGACGGAACTGCCAAAGGCAAATTATTCGTAAAGCAATTATAACTCCACTAAAATTGTAAACATCTCAACTCACCATCTTCCAAAGTCTGAACGGCCACCTCCTTGCTCGGCGGACCACTGCCCTGACTCGTATATGCCTGCACAATCACATGGTACTGTGTGAATTTATTCAGATTGGCCAAAATGGTCTCGCCACCAAAGTGCGACCGAACTTCGACAGTTTTAAAGCTAAAACCTTGTGTAGGATTGACTTCCTTGTCCTCGGGCGACGATGACATCTGATACCCCACATAGTAGCCAAGTAGGATGCCATTCCAGTGGTCACGTTCGGGTGCATCCCATGTGACGGATATCTCGGTGGAACTCTTTGCCTCGGCGCGAACATTTAACGGCGGCCCGGATGGCACCTCCTCGAGGGTGGTGACCTGCACCACCTCGGAGAATTCCGATGAGCCCAATTTATTTTCGGCCGACATTCGTATATGGTATGCCTTGGCGGGACGTAAATTTTGTATGTTCATAAGTATGAGGTTTGTAAACATGTTTGCCGAATCTGGAAGCATCGCACGAAGGCCGTACCATCGAGATGCCAATGTTCGGGTTCAGGATACAATCGCAGCAGTAGCATCTGCAATACAGGCCAATCCGAGCGTTTCGACCCGAAACTTATCGGGGCAAATTGGAATTAGTAGACGGTCATTACAACGGATACTTCATGACGATTTAAACTTGTTTCCGTACAAAGTCCAAATTACTAGCAAGTTAAACCCTCAGGATTTGCCTGTTCGCCTGGAATTTTGCCAAAAAATGATATCAATGGCCGAAGAAGACAACAAATTGATCAATTGTTTGTTCATGTCTGATAAAGCCCATTTTGATCTTAACGGCACGGCAATGTAAACAAGCAAAATTGCCGTATATGGAATGAGTCTAATCCAGAAATGCTCCATGAGACGGAACAGAACGAGTCACTGTGTGGTGCGCAGTTTCATCAAGGTGTATTGTCGGGCCGTACTTCTTTGAAGAAAACGGTGTAACCGTTACTGTCAATGGGGACCGTTATTTAAAGATGTTGAAGGAGTTTTTTTACCCAGAACTGCGCCGAAGACGTATACCATTCAACAGCGTTTGGTTTCAGCAATATGGAGCAACTGCACATATAGCCAGACCAGTTATGGCGGAGCTAAACAAAAAATTCGCAAACAAATTAATTTCTAGGAACTCCACTCTTCGCTGGCCCCCAAGGTCACCTGACCTGACTGCACCAGACTTCTTTTTATGGGGTTATGTCAAGCAAGAGGTGTATAAAACGAAGCCCAGGAATTTAACTGAATTGAAGTAGTCAATAACGACAATAATTGAGGCGATCCCAACTTCAACTCTTCAGGCCGCAATGAATAATTTTTTGACCAGGTGCCGCATATGCGTGGGAGAGCGTGGAGGTCATTTGCGGTCTATAATCTTTAAAAACAACTAACTATTTAAAATAAAATTTAATTTTCTAACCATAAAAAAAAAAATGAAATACATCGATTAAAAAAAAAGTTATTTGAATTTCTTATTGTAGCACAATTGGTGCGCCACCCTGTAGTTAGGATACATGTGAAAATTTAGAAATTTGGCGATTTGGTAGGTAAGTAGAAATGGTTGCCCTACTTGCATGTAGGATACTATTAGCAATTAGCACCTCATGAAATCCTAAAATGATTTAAGAATGGGTTAGGAAGTATGTGTGTTCCACACGTACAATCCTATACATTAGGCGTGTTTGTTTGGCACAGCTATCCGTATCTGCAGTGGGAGCTTCCATGTATTACCAATACAACACGCAGCTGCGGATAAAAAATTGAAATTTTTTCGAGTATCGATACTCAATCTGAGAAAAATTGAATTTCTTATTCTTAGTTTGGTAACTCGGATAATAACTGAGAGTCTCGAAAGCTTCGTTCGCAGAGTGCAACGCACTTTAAGTGCGTTCTTTTATTTAACTTTATATTAAATTAATATTCGAACGCACAAATCAAGGAACGAGTCACACATAGTTGCTCTATGGTGTTTAATTTTTTTCTTCTGTAATGTCGTTTTCTATTTGCGAGGTTTAAGGTATGTATAACTACAAGACAACGACCACTTTTTGCAAAAAGTGGGAAATTTACAAAAGTAATTTTTTTTTCTTTGTAGCGCCATTTGAAATTGTTTTTGACATCAAAAAATAAGCTTTCTGCATCATTACTTTTAATTTTGGGGTGGAAAAACTGTCACAAAATGAGTTTGAAAATTTTCACTTTTTGACTTTTTGCAAAAAGTGCTCGTTGTAGTGTGTAGTCATACCTTTAGAGTCGAGTCAAATTTGTGAATCTGACAGCTAAAAGAGGCGGTGAAGTGAGTAAAAAGTGGAAAAATCTCAGATTTCATGATAACTCTCAATTCATAAAAATGGATTCGTGATTCAAAAATCTGAATCTCGATTTTTATCAAAATTCACACAGGTACAAGCACACGCACTTTCAAACACACTCCTCTATTTGACATTTGTCTGAACATTTGTTATTGTTTTATTTATTTGTTTATTGAACGACGACTGATCAAATCTACGAACATACCCCAATAAGTCAAAAACTTATCCCAAAGCAAAACCAAAATAACAAATCAAACTTTGAACAAATGCAGATGGATGTACAAATGGAAAATCAGGAAAAAAGGTGTTTTATTATTCGACAGCTAGACAAGTCTACCAACTTAAAAATAACGGATGGGCAACTGCAGATACGTTTTTTTGGGAAATCGAATTTGGCTGCAGATAGCGATGCCAAAAAACACGCCTAATGTAGTGTCATTCTCCTACAGTACGGCATATTATCTCATAATGCCATTTAGTTTAGGAGGAATAAGGGGATTTTATAGTATTGCGCTAAGGCCACTTTGTAGTATTCAGGTATGAGATCATAGGTAAATTCATAAATGTCAACATGCAGCAGCAAAAAAAATAAAAGTATGTGCCGGGTTACACGAGCGCAAAAAAGAATTAATTCACGAAAGAGAGCGGATGATTTTTAGGAAGAAGGAAAGGGATGGAAAAAAATGCCAAGTTTCGTCTTTTTCCTCATTTTCAGATATGAGTTTTGCGTTAAAAATCATGTTTTTTTCTCATCATCATGTTTCTTCTCTTTCTTTCTTTATTTGTGTTTTATAGCAGAAACACAATGGCGCTTTAGGCAGACGCGTCGTTGCGTTACGATGCACCCGCTTCACGTGTGCTTTGAATGACAGTTCTCCCTCCATCATCATCAAACAGATTTGCCACTTTACTCCTTTCGAAGTAGTCTACTTCGATTTTTGAAAAACTTTGAATATCTATTCCAACTTCGCACCATCAAGAATGTTTTGAAATCTACTTCACTCGATTTTACTTGATATTTCCAAAATCTGCTTCGATTAACTCATTGAGTAATTTTATGCCTACAGTTCTCTTATTTTCATCAGGAAAATATATAATCGATAAGTTTCTATCCTTATACACGAACAATAAGCGGACACACTTTACAAACACGAAATGTCAACTCATACATATACGCAAAGTATGAGTTACGTGATTGTATTAAAGTGTTTAATATTTTACGCCGTGCGCAACTTGGGTTGGAATGTTGGTTAAATTTAAGCACTAGTGTCATATTTTAGCTTGCTAGTTAAATTTTAACACATCATATCCGCCATGTAGTGTCAAAATTAAATCGAAAGTCAAGTTTGTATACACATTTTAATACAATGCACACACGGCTCTAATTGTAGATCGGTCTATGTATTCATGGTCAATATAAAATACACTATTTTAAAATCTTTTTCGCTTTATTCCCAAATTTACTTCGCTTCCATTTTTTTTTTAAAGTGGTAACGCTGCTCCAAACAACAAATGAACAAACAGCTGTTGAGCTGTCAGACAAAGCAAAAGTTCAACCAAGTTGAACTTTTTTTTGACAGATGGTGGCTTCTTTACGTTTTCTTACGTTTGTCAAAAAAAGCGTACGTAGGAAAAGCGTCATTGTGTGAGGTTACACAGATTTCCTATAGCTGAACTTTTCGCAGTTGTCAAAATCGACGACAAAGCGCCATTGTGTTTCTGCTTTTAATCTCCGACTGCTCCTCTATTGTTGCATGCCCACTTAATTTTTTGTTCTGTGTGTATCCACAAACGTAATTCTTTTTTGCGCTCGTGTAATCCAGCACTATAGCAGTCAGTCAGAGTCACTAGGCACGTTCACTTCGACTTGGAAAGGCTATCCGGATAGCTTTTTGTTTTTGTTTTCCATGTAAAACAAAATAGCAGAGGCTCAAACCAAACTAACCCAAAGCTATCCAACAATTTCTGGTATAGGTGGCTATCTGACAGAACAGTGATTGAAATTCGTAAACAGCTGATTTTTTTACACGTGTTTTCACAGCTATCCAAATTTAGCTATCGGATTCGTTCATGAAAAACGAGTTGGATAGGCTATGTAAGATAGGCTATCCAAAACCAAACTGAACGCGCCCACTGTTCATAAAAACAAACTAACAGCTAAACTGCGATCAAGTCTGCAGTCGTTTTGTTTCTGTTGCCGCTCTGCAGAAAAATATCGGAACAAAATGAGTAAGTAAAATAATTGAATTTTTATTAAATTTTTGGCAAAAATTAAATATTTTTGTTCTTAATAATTTGAAATTTAATAATTTTACTTTATAGGAATGTCTGGTCATATGCAGACGTTAAGCTTCTGATAACAGTTCGTCTAATCGATGGAATGGAAAACATTATCTGGAAATTCTTCTATTATTTAAAGGAAATTTTTAGTTTTTCGGATACTCCTTGATTTCTTTTTGTTTTTAAACAGAAGAATCATCATTCTTTTACTTTTGATTTTATTGAGTTTTCTTAAGTAAAGTTTGTCTTGGACACTCCCAAAATTTGTTCCATTCAAAATATCTAAAATTCATCCTAATACAACATTTATATTGGACGTTTTAAAAAAGTTTGTTCCAAAATGTTCATAAATGCACTGAACGAATTTTTTCGGCAGGGCATGAGCAACTCACTTCATATATGAACTCAAGGCATGTCTTATCTTGAATTCTGAGAGTTCCTCAATACCATTGAAGAACACTTTACCTATTTGGAGTGCTCTTTTCCTATTCAAGGCCGGAAAATAGCTGAGAAAGTGTGCGACTGTTTCTACTTAGCCACCAATGCACCTAACCTAGCCACACTGACACTACCCAATATTTTGAAGTACAAGTGTATAACTGCTATTGAGGAAAATTGTGAGAAATATCGATTTGTTTGCGAATAAATAACTTTTTTGCCAATATCTCGTCTAACAGGCCTCCAAAAAACTTGTTACCAATTTTAATGAATAGATTTCGAGCAGACCTTTCTTTTGATGTATCGATCGGATTTGGTAGATTTTTTTATTATGCCCAAAATGCCGATGATATTTTTCGAAAATCATGAGAAAATTGATTTCGCTATATTCTACATATTTGATAGTTTTCGCCATCCTGATCTAACTTCTGAAAGCCAAACATATTTCCGAGCCCTGGCTGCCGAAATATCTGCATTAGAAGATATTCTTCAAATGGGACTAGCTGACCCCGCGAACTTTGTCTTGCCAGCCTTCAAATCAATAATAATGTTGGATTTACATGTACATGTCTTTAACTCCACATTGCAAAAAAGTAAAGTGGATCAGACAAACGTCACATTATAAAAGGTCTGAAAGATTACACTGTCTGTAACTCTTTTAAAGTTGCTAAAATTTCCTATAACATAGGCCGCGTTCAAAAGCCTACGGAGTGAGTAGAAAACAACAAACACTGACACTCAAGATATTTCATACTAAAATGCAGAGATGCTATAATAAAGATGAATATGTTCGTTTTCACTATAATCTTTGTCTGCATTTTTCGCTTTTCCTATAACCTGCATTTTTGAACATTGTCTTCATTCTTGCCTTCTCTCTCTATACAACAAATTTTATATTTTGCATACCTTTTTTTTTGCTTCCAGATGGCCCTTTGGCTACCAAGCAAATCGCACATTATTCTATAAATTTTCTGACAGTCCTGGCTATCTATCATATAACAAGAACATCTACTTAAAATTTTGTTTAAATCTTCACTTTCTTTAACTGATAATTTAGCCATGTTCGGTGAATATATTTTTGATAAGCAATTCACGATATGTTTTTTGTCCGAAAACTGATCCTTTAGAATCTGCTACTATTACTAAAGAATTATTCTTGAGTACTTCCCTTCCAATAATTAAGTCAACATCCAGATATTGTTTTCCAAATGTCACCTCAAACCGAATGTTCTTGAACTTTACAAACAATATCAACCTTTCTGAAAGATGAATGGAATTTGGCTTTTTCCTTGGACGAATTGGCTACATGGTGTCATACTTTTTTCTTTAATTTAAAACCGATGCTCTCATTTATGAGAGAACAATCTGAACCAGAAACAAGAGATAACCACAATGTTCATCATTTATTACTACATCCGAATAATTTGATTGACATACTTTATTGCATACATTAACTTTCAGTTTATCCAGACGTTGCTTAGCCCAACAAGAATTCTAAACATGACCAGATTTTCTACAAAAATTTTCATTTTTTTTCTTTTCGATTTCCATTTTTTTTGCATTTTTTGTTGTAATATTCGGACAATTAGTCCGAATGTGACCTGTTTTACCACAAGCATAATAATTTTTTCAATTTTGGAATGTTTGCTTGTAGATGCGTAAAAATCTGCAGATCGTTTGAGTGACTCATGTGAAAATTGATTATTAGGTTTTTGAAAGCCAGACGCGCTCTAGGCTTCAATATGCTTTGGTGAATTACGTATGGAAGATAAATGATCTATAAGGTTCTGGATATTGTTTGGCATAACAAAAGTTAACGAATTTCTCAAATTGGAATCAGATATACAACCAATAACATTTCGAATGATCATATCTTCAGGAATTTCAAATGTTAACTAATGAATTTGGGCAATTTTTTTCATGATGAAATCGTTGTATGAATTGGATTCACAACTTTCAAAATTCACCACCTTCTTCAAAATTGCGACAACATTAATTCCTTTTGCAAAGGTATGAATTAACGACGAACCTAAATCTGCCCATTGATAATGCTGAAACCCATATTTTTCAAACAACGTTTTTAGATTGAATTCGTGGTATAATATCAAAATCTTCTGAATTGTCACGTTTAACCCTTGAATCTACATCTTCAAACCATGTTTTAATGTCTACGCGTGAACGATAAAGGTACCGAAAACAAGAAAACCACTATATTTTTTTTGACTATCATTAGCTTTGATCAACCAAAGGATGTCCCCGACTGCTTTTAAATTAATAATTGAAGTTTGTTCATCGTTCTGAACCACTTCCTCAACATTATAAGAATTTTGATTTTCATTAATTTCATCGTTATTTTTTTTTTTATTTCTTTTTGTGCACAAGACTCTACTGGACTGGACAGAAAAATAAAAAATAAATATGAAATTAATGGATTGAGCAGTTTTACGTCAGCACCTAGCTATTATGCCTTATCCGACGTGTGACCATTCACATTGGTATCTGTTTTATTAGAGTTGATACTCTCCCTTAATTACACAGCTTGAAACTCATCGTTATCAAACTTTTGCAATGTTTCCCTTCATCGCATTTAATATAATAAATTTCAATTATGTTTTCAAGTACCAGTTTATTTCTTCCATGAAGAAACCATAATGGTAAATGTTTTTATATCTATATAACTGAGCTTGAGAATGTACTCAGTTACCGAGAACGGATCTCTCGACAACCGACAACCCCTCTGAAACTCCCACTAGGGGGCCTACCGCTTATGTAGTTGGCGAACAAAGGTCCTAAGACACAATGAACGGGGCCCCAACTACCCCAGAGTACCAATTTATTCAATAGACCTGGTCTGTCTTTCTATTGATTATATGTACTCTTACGTTACACTTTTTCAATAGGAGGTTTCCCAACTTTCGTTCTATCATGGATTAACAAGGATTCGCTGGCGTCCTTATCATTGCAGCCTCTTGCCAGTTGTCAAAGCAGTGGAACAATTCTGGAAGACTGTATGATTTTAGCTGCCTACGTTCGCAGGTTCATGCCAATTAGACAAGAACCTCTCAGGGGTACCACGAGAAGGTGTAGGTCAGCACTTTCATTTCAAATTACACCATATTTACTTGGAAACATTGTTTCCTTTCTAAATTGCACATATCCATGATCCCACCCCCAATATGAAATTAATATGAAAAATAAAAAAAAACCAGGCAGCACCACTAATAAAGGAGTCTGATGATCGGCTTGGCACCCGTGAAATAGCTATAACTCCAGCCAAAGGAATTGACGGAAAAAGCCATTGGTGGAAGCACCTCTAAGTTGCTATCGTTGTTCAAACAAACATAAAAATAAAAAAATTACTTATCTTTTCCATCTTGAACAATTTCTTTTCTTTTTCATTTTAATGTCTCCATATACCTGGACTTTTTCTTCCAAAATTTTCTTCAAAAAATTTTCTGTTCTTACAGCAACAATTCTTTCTTGAATTTTCTATTTTCGACAAAACACACAATCATCCTGGCTTAGGATTTATCCCACTTCTGATAAAAGGGAGGACCTTTCTTATTTTCTCTTATGTAATCGATTTTACACAACAAAGGCTTATGAACTGTGTAGGTCGTACTCGACAACTTGCTCCTTGAAAAGCTACGATGAGCATGCCCACTTTTCATCGTTTCACTTTTCACTAGACGAAAAATATAGACATTCCTGAGCATGTTTTTCAAAGCTTAGAGATCTTCAAATAACAAGTTTCAATATGTAAATAACTTTATCTATCATACATATATATTCACCATTAATTATACGTATGTTTTTGTCAAAACGCAACTCTTCATTTTGTGAAAAGTCAAATGCAGCCAGCCGACTTACCAGTTTTCAAAACAAATTAAACAACATTTTTCCTTAAGTATGTTTATGGTTGTGAATAACTTTATTTGGCATATGGTTTGAATTACATTTTAATTGCTATAAACTATTGTTTTTTTATTTTGTTTTCTTAAATAAAATTTGAAATATTAAAACAAAATTGGTTTTCTTTAAAAAAAGGGAACATAAAAAAATGTTTGTTTATTTATTTGAAAAGACTTTGAATCTTAATTTACATACATTTTGTTAATTTTTATTTTATTGTTAAATTTAAATAGGTTTTCCTTAATTTTTCTAAATTATTTTTATAAATATTACAATTATTATATTACAATAATTTATCACTATTTACAATTTTCTTTTTCTTTTTTTGAATGATTACAACTGTTTTTGTTTAAAGTGTTTTATTTGTATATTTAGTTATTTATTATATCTGTGTCTGTATATATAAATATTTTCATTAATTTTCTGTTTATCTTTATAACTATCTAACAAATAATTTTTATTATAGTAAATATATCTGTAAATTTAACAAAAAAGAAAGAATAAAAATAAAAAACTATGGAAACAAATAAAAAAAAAAATGCTTAATAAAATAATTAATTTATTTTAAAAATTTTGTTTATTGTTATTAAATATTCGGTTAATATTTAATTATTTTTATTCTTAGATAGTCTAAGGCGTATTTCAGTAGAATCTACTCATCGTGTATTATTTAATTTATTCTTTTAAAAGTAAGTCTTTTATTTAGTTTTGTTTTGTATTCTAAGAATAATAATAAATGATTTACAATTAATACAGTACGTTCGGTAAAAAAAGATGTTTTTATGTCGGTATTTGTATTTTTTTTTCTTTTTTTTGGCATGCAAGAAATAGATTAATCGATTTATTGAGAAATTAGTTTATGGAAGTATATTTTCTATTTTTTTTTTTAGTTTTTATTTCTTATTTCAAAAATAGTTTTGTTGTTGTTCTTGTTGTTGCAGTTTGTAGTGTGCTTTGTGTAAAAATTTAAAATGTCCAATAAATTGTCAAAATTTTACACATTGATTTGAAATGTTTCTCTTTGGAGTTTGGGATTGGCACGTATCCGAGGGGAGTTTTGTGATTTCTTTTCACCATTGTCGGAGAATCTCGCTGGAGGATTTATATGGTCCTGATAATTTGGATAGTTGGATATGCTGAAATGATACAAAAAAGAAAACAAACATTAATTTAATGAGTTCAACTTCTTATTCAAAACTTGAAAAAGAAAGCAACATGCAATTAATTCAACTTTTAAGCATTAAACATTAAACAATTCTACTAGAAAATTCACATAAAATTCAAAGTTTATTGTTTGTGTTAATGAGAAAAGCGATTGAAAAGAAAAGAAAATAAAATAAAAGAATTGAGATAAAAATGAGATGATATCAAAGCAACAGTACCATGACAATGATAAATGCTTTAGTTACAGATGATGCGGAATTTTCTTGTCTAAACAGCAATTGGTTCACTTTCTGGAAAAATTAAACAAAAAGCATCATTAATCTGGTATTGTTGCTCTGTTAATAGCCTTACTAACTATTAGTTACAGAAAAATGTATAAAAAGTGCAAAATATGTAATTTCTAAATAATGGTGGGTCCACACAACACAGACTTTCAGATTTTTGTCTTGCATTTAATTTTGTATAAAATCGTACGACTTACGACTTTCGACGTACGAACCGATTCAACAGAAAACGTTGTCAAAGTCTGTATCGTGTGGACAGGCCATAAGAAAAATAAAGGAGTTTCTTGTGCAGTGCTCTAAGGGTTTGGATTATCTATTTGACATTTCGAAATAAAACTACATTTTTATGTTTTTACAAATTTTACAAATAAAATGTTCAAATGGGGTTTCTAATTGTAGTGCTCTGAAAAAAAAAACATAAGAGGTTAAGCTTTTCATGCAAGGAAACTTGTTTGATTCCATGTTTTTAATAAAATAAAGTGCAGTTTTAACTATTTTTAAGTAAGTAAGTATTAAAACTTAAAATTTAACTCAGAAATCAGTCTGTAAAAAAAGCTTTTCAGAATAGTGCAAAAACAGGGAATAAAGCCCGATTGCAGAATTGGAATTTAAGAAGAAAAATTTCTCAAGGGTAACCCTTGTTCTGCAATAACGGACTTCTATTTCCAATGAAAAGGCAATTTGTAGAGCGGTTGGATAAAAATGAAAAAATAAGTTACACGCAGGCGCTCGTTCATCAATCTAGTATTTAAGGAAGAACTCACTCCCTGAAAATATATGTTTGTACAGATACCTACACTCCTTTTATTCGGAGTAATGCTTCTCAATACGTCATTTATTGACGTTGCATTCCCTTTGTTCTTAATGTTTTATCTGGCAATGCTACATCTCATGGCACATCTTGCTAGACCAATCAAATTTATTGTGCCTCTTTGGGTCGCATTTGAAAGCGCATACTATGAGCAACTTGATCAGGTGTTAAGCACAAAAAATTGTGCAGCGCCTTACAATCACCAACAAAACTAAATGCGCCGCAGAAAGAAAATCTCAAAAGCACTTTTTACAGCTTGTCAACATGACAGCACAGGAGAAAGTTTGACAGTACAGGAGAAAAATTTGACATTATCAGACATTTTTGGTGCTTTTCACTCACGTACACTCTACATGAAGTTTACATCGCTTCCTGTACTTCTTATTCAATGCAGCAAACTCTTGCGAGAAAGATATAGTTTCTTAACTGAATAAAAACTGTTTTCACTTTTTCGGTTTGGCTAGTGATGGGCGCATTCGAATAATTTAATTGATTATAATCGATTCAGGGAACTATTCGAGATCACTGGAATATCATTTGAATGATTTCTGAAACTAACTTCTACTATTGCTCCCCTTACAACTTGAATGACGACAAATCGAGTGACGATGACGAGAACTCGAATGATGATGACGATTATGAGACGATTATGAGAATTCCAATAAAAAGGACTCGAATTACGCTGCCAAGAACTCGCATGATAAGATCTCGATTAACGATGACGAGAATCGCATGATAAGAATTCGAATGATAAGAATTCGAATGACTATGACAAGAACTCGAATGACGATTATTAGAATTCGAAGGAAAAGAAATCAAATGACGATGACGAGAATCGCATGATAAGAATTCGAATGACGAGAACTCGAATGACGATTATTAGAATTCGAATGAAAAGAACTCGAATGACGAAGACGAGAATTCGAATGACGATTATGAGAATTCGAATCAAAAGGACTCGAATGACGCTGAAATGAACTTGTATTGTAAGAACTCGAATGACGATTATTTGAATTCGAATGGAAAGAGTTCGAAAGACGATGACGAGAACTCGAATGACGATATGAGAATTCGAATGAAAAGAACTCGAATGACGAAAATGAGAATTCGAATGAAAAGAACTCGAACGACAATGACGAGAACTCGATTGAAAAGAGCTCGAAAGACGATGACGAGAATTCGAATGAAAAACTTGAAAGACTATCACAAGAACTCGAATGACGATTATGAGAATTAGAATTAAAAGATATCGAATGAAGACGACGAGAACTCGAATGACGATTGTAAAAATTGGAATGGAAAGAACTCGAAAGATGATGACGAGAATTTGAATGAAGAGAACACAAAAGACGATGACGAGATTTCGAGTGGAAAGAACTCGAAAGACAAAGACGAGAATTCGAATAAAAAAAACTCAAATGACGATGACTCCACTCGATTTTCATACGATTTCGTAATTCGAATGTCATTCGAAGACTTTTTTCTCGAATTTTTGAATTTATGAAATCTTTCGATACTATCCATGACTAGACTACGGAGAGTCAAACGATTTTGTGTGGGAAAGCTAGTGTGTTTTGTCAGGTTTTTGAAAAGCTTTGCGAAACCGTGTTTCCCTCTAGGAGTAAGTAGGAGTTTAAGTACTCTACTTCTAAAAATTAAAACAAAAGACAAAGGCACCAATTTATTTGTTAAATTATAAACTTTTTAGGTAAACACTTCTATTAAAACGTGGCTAAAACGAAAAGTAAAATCAAACAACATCAATTTCAAACGGACATGCAAACTAGATATTCAACATCGCTTACCATATCTTACCTAAAAGTGGTTTCTTCGTTGTGGCTAGAGTACCCACTGGAGCTACGCACGTGTCGCTTTGGCACATTTGCCGCCGACTTCCCTGACTTGCGAGCTGAGAACGGCGGCTTCGATTTGCGCGACATACTTGTAGGCGTTGTCTCCGATGACGAAGACGTCTCTTCTTGTGGATCTTCTTAAAAACAGAACGAAGGCGAAACAACAAAGATGACAAATTTAGATTTTAAATTCAAAAGGGTTCGTTAAAAGTTTGTCATCTCACCCCTTTGCGGTCGATATTTGGCCGCATTGACGGCACGTGAACTAACATCGTTGTCTGACTCGGAGCCGAGCGTGTCGTATTCTGTAATTGGTATGTGAAGTGTTAGGATTTTCCTAACTTCGGAATCTGTTGAACCTGGATTGTCCGATTCTAAAAAGTTTAGTACGATTTGATGGGCGATTTTTTTTGTTGTTGCAAGATGACATTCGATATGATTTTTTTTTGCGGGGAGGGAATTAGGGAAGGGGTTTTTTTGTTTTTAGCATCGGATCAGGTTTTTGTTCGTTGGCAGAGTTCAAGGGCGGTTTTTGTTTAAGGGAATGGGTTTGACACATGTGTTTGATGTATGAATGATAGATGTTGTATGTTGAATGTTGCGATGGACATAAATAAGAGGCGAATCAAAAAATGATGATAATGAAGATGATGGTTTTGTGAGTGATTATGGTGTTTAAAAAATTTCGATAAATAGAAAATAACCAACAGGCCTTAAAGCTAAGGATGGGGCTATTGAAGGACACTTATGACATAGATTTGAAATTACCTTGACTTTCGGAATGGGGATCCCGAAGGCGTCCGCCTTTTCGTCGCACTTTTGTGTACTCAGGCTCTTTAGTCTACAAATAAGACAAGACTAAAATACAGATTCAAATGTAGACAATTTGAACTCTTACATGATAACTATCGGGCTTGACGTCATGGTAAACGAAGGACCCTCGCACAGAGTGGTAAGGACCACTATACACATTTCCACTGTACGAACTTTCGCTGTAGGTTTGTTTGTTTAGTTGAAAAGTCGCATACGGACAAATGTCCTCGATGTATTCGTTGCCTTCAGCCTTAAAGCTTCCAGAATCGTTGGAATTCGAATTTCGATTGCCGGGATTGCAGCGTACAGCTAGGTACTGTTGGTCTCGGTTTTGTTTGTTCTGCAAATTGGCCAGCGATGGGGATTCAGTCATGGATGATTGTTGCGCACGAGTTTGGTTACCAAGTTCTAGTAAAAAAAATTCAAAAAAAATTTATTAAAAGTTTTTCAAATCGGAGAAAAAGGTTCTTACTTCTTTTTCGAATGAGAAAAACCACCCCAACTAGGGCGCCAATGATCAACAATGACAGACACACCGAGAGGGCTATCTTGAAATTGGCATAGAATGGGCTATCACTCATATGGGAAACAGGATCTGAATGGTCGGTGTTGTAGAGGACTGCAAGAAATTCACATTTAAGTAAGTGGTTGAGAAAATGGAACCCTGAGGCATACCTCCTTGTGGAGAAAGCGTTGTAAAGTTGTACACAGCCGTCGTAGATCCGGCATTGTTGTGGGCAGTCACTTTAAGCTGGTATTTCGTTCCAGGACTAAGGTCACTGACAGTAAATATCCTTTCTGTAGGTGGTATGTGATTTGAGATCATGTTCCATTGAGACCTAGAAATATTTAGAAGTAGGGTTAAATACCGATTGGAATAGCAATTCCTCATCCTCACCTTCCATATTGCCTTGATTCAATCATAAAATACAAAATGCCACAACCTCCATCGCCCCAAGAATCCAACCAACAAGTCACACTTGTCGAATTGTTTGTTATCATTTGCGAGTGCTTTGGCTGGACCGGCGGATTGCCCTTCGTAAACGAATTCACTATATCACAGGGCAGTCCCGTCCCGATTTTATTGTAAGCCGTTATATACAATTGATATCGTGTTCCACACCACAGATTACTCAACAAGTGTGAATTTGTTTTCGAATCGATTTGCAACTCCTCCCAATCGCCATTGTCTCTTTTATAGTTGATCACATAGCCCAAGACCGGACTACCTCCATTACTACTATCAACCCACTCCAAATGCAAGCTATCCGTGTAAGTGTTGACAACGGTCAGGTTTGGTGGTTCTGGTGGCACTTTAATGATCAAACTGTAAACAATCTCATCCTTGCCCCAGGTGTTTTCGACACTGCAAGTGTAGTTTCCTGCATCGGTGCTCTGACAGTCCCTTATGAAGAGTGTCCCGTTCTTAGCAATGGTCTTGCGAGAGTTTGTATCCATCGAATGACCATCTTGTCGCCAGATAGTTACCGGAGCAGGAGCGCCCACTTTGCGACATGGCAGAACAAGGTTCTCCTTCCATGGCGTTACTATCCTCTGGCTAAACGAAACAATCCTTGCTGGGACTTTATTATTTGGCGGGACAGTGACGACTTGGGTTTTCTCGCCTTCGCCGGTTTTTGTCGAAGCTGTCAACCAGAATTGATATGTTGCTGCCTCTTGCAGCCGCTGGGTTTCGTGCATCTCAACAAAAGGACCAAGAACTCGTTTATGAGTTCCCTCCTCACGTCCACCCTCCAGCACCGACATATAGAATGTGTATCCTATCTGTAATGGATGGACAAAAAAAAAACAAAATAAAATAAACAACCGCATAATGTGCATGGACTTCCTTACGATATCTCCGTTAGGACTTTCTGGTGGCAGCCATGATATTATTATTTTCGTATTAGATGCTGGTATGGCTTTAATGTCCTGCGGTGCAGACGGAACTGTACAGGCGGAAAAAAAGGAAAACATGGAATGGTATTGAGTTGTTGTACAGAAAGAGTATTTACCGTCTTCGTGGGTACGACAGAAAAATTGTTTTGTCTTAATGCCATCGCCAACTTTGGTGTAGGCCAAAACCCAGACTGTGTAGTTTGTGTACTTCCGTAAGTTTTCTATCGTCAGATATTGGTTTGTCGACTTCACCACTTCGGGGTCTTTTTCTGTAGACAAAATAAATGAAAGAGTGTTTAAATATCACAAAGTGTTGGATTTTTCCGTTAAAGTTGGAATGGAAATTTAATACTCGTTGTATATTGTATAAGTAAATCTGTCTGTAGCCCTAGCCACTCATAAAAAATATGTGTTGTTACTTAAAGCTTTATATTTTTTAGCTAATATCCTAAATCGAGGCACAAAAAGTCCTAATTTTTGTACCAAACAAACAAGGAATGACTTGAAGAAATATTTCGAACGATTCGATTGAGAGCGATTCAGTTATTAAATGTGAAAGAAGAAGTTCAAGGATCATAATTTTTTCACATTCGTAAAAGCCTGAAAGAGACGTATGACAGCAATGCGTTGTTCTTCAAACGTCATATTTGAATCCAAACAACGCCTGTTGATATACATATCTCGCATTGCTGTCAAGTTTGTTTTTATTAATATGTACACTGTGGCGTATACGCGACATTCCAAAAATTATGGTCTTTTGATCATAAGTCGGTAACCAGATCTTGCAGATAGTCTTCGTTTTCAGTGACTGATAGAAGGTGAACAGACCTTTGTTTTCGTAGGCTACATGGGGAAACTGAGAAATCTGGTGATTTGAAATCGCTGGAAATTTTCTGGAGGCAGAAATCGGAAGAAATAATTTTTTGATTATAACTTTATAACCGAGCGCTAACAAAATTTCGCTATCAACGGATAACAGAATACTTGTAAGTCTTTATTTTGACGTAAGACTGTATAACTGACGTGAAGAAAATTGTGGGAAATATCGGTTTGAAATTGCGGGAAAATGTTTGCGAATAGTTTTTTTTTTTGCAAATATCTCGTCTACCAGGCCTTCAAGAAGCATGGAATCCATTTTGATGAATAAAGTTCAAGCAGGCCTTTCTTTTGATGTATCATTCGATGGGTTTTGGAAGATTTTTTTTTCTGTCCAAAATTTTGGGAAGGTACCAAAACCATGAGAAAATCGATTTCGCAAATTTTTATTGTGTGTTTTTTTATTTTTGTTTAATAATTTGTATACTCTAATGCCAGAGACACAGTGAGTGCTTAAGGAAGGTGGAAAGGGGTTGGAAAGGAGGTGTCGGGTACATTGGGCTTGAATTTTTGAGCATTGTCATGATTGGGAAAGACAGAGTGTGGAAGAGAGTTCCACATTCACGTAGTACGGATAAAAAATGATTGTCTATACTTGAGAGTACTTCAGAAGTTGGGCTCAAAAGGGTTAACTGATGGGCTGGGCATTCCTAGAAGAGCGAGTATTAGGGGCAAATTTGAGGGGAGGACTGCAACCGGCTATTTCTCTAAAGCACTTACTGTAGAAGTAACGATAGAACAGTAAGACACATGAAACGTTACGACGGTGATCTAACGAAGGTAATGACGCAGTGATGTTTCTATCACCGATCATTCTAAGGGCTCTTTTTTTAATGCCATCCAAGAGGCTTAAGTATGTAGCTGGAGCCCCAGCCCAGAGATGGAAGTTGTAGTCAAGTTTTGGACGGATATAGGTAGCCAGATCAAAATATTCGGTCTCATTGATGCAAGTGTCAACAATGGACAGTGACAGGGGAGGTATATCTCGCCTTAACGATACAAGACAGCATTGAGTTTTCGAAGCATTAAACTCTACGCGATTTGGTATTCCCCATTGTACAATGCTGTTTAAGTCAGTTTAATGAGCTTATCATATTTTTCCGTTGCAGTTCCACATCCGAAGAGGAGGGATGTGAGTCTGGAAACGAATTAGAAAAGCTAAGGGTAGCGAAACAATTTATTGGATTAAAAGTTACAGTCAATAAATCGTTTATAAAAATGAGAAAGAGGTTTGGAGAAAAAACGGACCCCTGGGGCACACCAGCATTTATATTGTGCGTTCCAGGGGAAAGGACAACTCCAATCCGTCAAATCTTCGGTCGATAAGTCTTCTTCCAAGCATCAGCAAGGTATTCGAAAAGGTAGTCAATAGGGCTCTGAATGAGTGGGCTGCGGACAACAAAATAATTCCGGATAACTAGTTCGGGTTCAAGGCGGGACATGACACCATTCATGCCGCGTCTAAGCTCGTTTCTGATATCCAATGGAATAAGTCCAAGAAACAATGCACGGGTGCTGTTCTGGCTGATTTAGAGAAGGCCTTCGACACCGTATGGTTAGAAGGTTTGTACCTAAAGCTCACCAGACTAGGCATCAGTAAACCATTGTTGTATATGCTTCATGATATGCTCAACAGTAGAAAGTTTGTTGTCAAAAGTGGCAATGTAACTTCTACCACCACCTTTGAAATTAAAAACGGTCTTCAACAGGGAGCGGTGAACTCGCCGATCCTCTTCAGCATTTACACCAGCGATCTGATAGGTAGCCTTTCCCAGGCAATTGCGTATGCCGACGACCTGATTGCGTACAGAACTGCCCCAAAGGTCGAAGTCATTAGAATTCTCTTGCAACGTGACTTCGAGAAGATTCAGCGATATTGCGATGACTGGAAACTGAAAATAAATGTCCAGAAATGCGAAACAATTCTGTTCCGGACCTCGTTGGCTGGGGCCACGAGGGATACGCGCAAGAATTGGCGCAAGATGGTCATCGTTGGGCCTCACGGACAGCGATTAACGAGCAAAAGTGAAGTGAAGTACCTCGGTATCTGGTTGGACCAGTATCTGTATTTCGACAGACATATAGATGCTGCTCTGACTAAGGCCAGAGGAGCCTTCGCTCTGACGAAACGGCTGTTTTACAGCAGTCGGCTTGACCCCAGAGTGAAGGTAATTTGCTACATGGCCCTCATACAGCCGATGATCGTTTATGGCTGTCCAGTGTGGTTCAACGTTGCACCATCTCAAATGGAGAAGTTTCGGGTGTTCGAGAGGCAGTGTCTTCGGCGCTGTCTCGGTTTGCATCGGACACCGGAATCTTCTTATGTACATTACTATTCTAACGAGGTTCTGTACAACGAGGCTCGGATTAACAGAATTGACAATTTCGTGATAAAACTTATTCGGGGTCACATTGCGAGAGCTATGACTTCGACGAATAATTTGATCTTTTGGGCGTTCTATCCGAACGACGAATATTTTGATAGTGCACGCTCGAGAGGCTTCATTCCACCAGAGGCATTCCTCCACCTAGATAAATGCGGTCTGATACAGGACAGATTGGCGATCCCGCTAATCTACCACGTCAGGCGGAGAACCGTCGATCGGCGGCTCCTTTACCATCGAGACGTCCTCGCACAGGACGGAGCAGAGCTCCTCCGGTTCAGTAGGGCTGTGTCCGAACGGGACCGAATTGATAGGGTGAAGCAGGAGCACCAGTTCTGGTGGCTTCAGTCAGCACTTGATAATGGGTAGTCGGGGTGGGGTTTTAAGCCTTGGCCGGCTTGTATACTTGTTTTAGTCTAAGGGTTTTGGGTTTAGGTTTAAGTAGAGTAGGCATGGTGGCACAAACATTGATATGGTCAAAAAGAAAAAAAATAGCAAAAAAAAAAAAACAAAAATACAAAAAAAAGAAACAAAAGAAAAAAAAAAATAAATCAGAAAAAGAATAAAAAAAAATACATACATATACAAAAAGTGAAATTTTTTTTTTAGATTTGCTGCTGTGGTTGCTCTAGTTTGTAAGTAGTTGTTAGGTAGATTAGGTAGTTTTAGTTAATTTTAAGTTTTATTTTAAGGACCTAATTTTAAGTAGCCTTTAAGAAAACAAGAAAGTGTTACTGTCGTTAGTTTTTTTCAAATTTTTCTAACAAATTAAAAATAAAAATAAACAAGAAAACAAAATAGTTCATAAGCCGAAAGGCATTAATCTTAAGTAAATCATGAATTCCTTAGAGCGCCCGGTTGGGGCCAGTAAGTTAAATATAAGATTTTAGTTCATAAGCTAGTTTTGAATTCATTGTCTAGTATGTAAGTAGATATAAGTGAATGAAATAAAATGAATTTTGAAAAAAAAAAAAATTGTGCGTTCCAGATATGAATCCGTCGAATACAACTTGTATTGAACGGTTCCAAAGAAAATTTCTAATCCCTCGAAGGAGGGATTCATCGATACCGAAAACAAGCATTTTCGATAAAAAAGCAAGATGCCAGACTTTATCAAATACCTTTGAAATATCAAGTGGAACAATCTTACTTTCCCCAAAACGATGTAAAGATTTGTTTCACTGTTCGGTGGTACTGACGGTCATTAAGAAGCTTTCGGTCTTCGCGATATTTCTTGAGCTGATAGTTTATCAGCGTTTCCAAGACCTTAGAAAGAAGGGACGTAAATGCAATCGGACGATAATTGGAGGGAGAAGAAGATTTGCCTTTTGGACAAATGCTGTTTTCCAACTGCTCTGAACGAGCCCAGAAGAATAGGATAGATAGAAAAGCTTACGCAAGGGTTTTGCCAGAGTGGAAGAACACCTCTTCAGAATAATAGTGGGGATACCATCCGGACCAGCGGATTTATGTTTGTTGAGATCTTTTAAGACTCTCACCACAGCACGAGTGCGGAAGAAGATTTGTCCCATAGAATTATTGACGCGCTCAAGAACTTCAAAAGTAATTCTACATTATATGATGGTTCTCGTTATCATGAGCCAACCACTGAGTGTTAAGATTACAAAAACAAGGTTAAAAACGAAACATTTTAAAAATTGTTTCAAGAAATTGTTTTGCGGATATACCGTCTTCGATTAAACTCAAGATTTACCTTTAGTCAACTTGTGGTTTCAAAGAAAAAAAAAAACTAAATCTTAATATCTCTGTGACAGATTAAGATCACCTCAATTCATTTTTGAATTTCAATTAGTTGTTATTCACTCTTTATTAATGGGCGTAGGTTTTATTTGTCAAAACAAATTTGTCAGCCTGAAGGTGATAGCTAACAAATAGCAGCTCTTCAAAATGACACCACTTTTTAGAAAACCAAATAAAGCATTTAAGTATGACGTAATCCAAAACTCCCATCGCATACTTTTTAAGTTCTAAACTAAAAATTGGCGACTCACATCGTACAATTTTTAAAGAAAGGAAAAAAATCGGATTTCTTTAAAAAATCCTCAAGCCTCTTGCCAGCTCAAGTAATTTCCGTTCTATCCCATAATCAACTAATTTCCCTTATTGCTACCGAGTTGAACTCAAACTCCTGGCTGCAGCACAATTTGATTATTTCAGTTCAACTGAGCCAAAATAACATCCCTCTCAAAATCTGGCCACCTTCCAATATTGCAACAAGCACGAAACATTGACTCTCACCAGAAGGTGTATGAACTCTTTTCAACACTCCCCTCACACAAAAATATATCTAACCAAACTCTCCCGCCCTCAGAAGATTGACTCTTCCATCATCGAGTCTGAAAATTGAGTACACGAAGAAGTTTTTCTCATTACACCTTACGAACGAGCAGGAAAAATATACAAACTACTTACCATAGAGTTCATCCACTGATATGTAAAACACTTTGTAGCCCCTAATTTTGCCGTTCTGCCCATCGACATCCGGTGGTGACCAGGTAATGTAAATCGATGTCGAACCCAATACGTCGCATTGCGGACTCTCTGGTGGTGATGACGGAACTGCCAAAGGCAAATTATTCGTAAAGCAATTATAACTCCACTAAAATTGTAAACATCTCAACTCACCATCTTCCAAAGTCTGAACGGCCACCTCCTTGCTCGGCGGACCACTGCCCTGACTCGTATATGCCTGCACAATCACATGGTACTGTGTGAATTTATTCAGATTGGCCAAAATGGTCTCGCCACCAAAGTGCGACCGAACTTCGACAGTTTTAAAGCTAAAACCTTGTGTAGGATTGACTTCCTTGTCCTCGGGCGACGATGACATCTGATACCCCACATAGTAGCCAAGTAGGATGCCATTCCAGTGGTCACGTTCGGGTGCATCCCATGTGACGGATATCTCGGTGGAACTCTTTGCCTCGGCGCGAACATTTAACGGCGGCCCGGATGGCACCTCCTCGAGGGTGGTGACCTGCACCACCTCGGAGAATTCCGATGAGCCCAATTTATTTTCGGCCGACATTCGTATATGGTATGCCTTGGCGGGACGTAAATTTTGTATGTTCATAACCGTTTGTGAGCCGGTGATGGATAGACGCTCGGCATTTTGCCAAATGTCTGTGCATCGAGAAGGTAATTAGGAAATGAAAAGGATTAAAATGTAAATGTGTTTGCTTGCCTGTGATTTGCTTGTAGAATATATGGTATTCCTCGATTGGACTGTTTCCAGCGAATGGCTGGCTCCAGGTGAGCTGAAGACTGCGCGATTGTTGTGTATTGATGCGGAGGTTCTTTGGTTGTTCGGGCACTTCTTGAACGATGAGTTGAATTGACATGTTGTCCTTTTTTTTTGGGTAATCATAAAAAAGGAAAAACATTTTGTCCAGGTTGTTTTTTTCCTGTTTTTGAAAACTTACCTGTCCAAATGCATTGCTCGCCTGACAGACATAAATGCCTGTGTCTTGTCGGTAGGTGTGGGAGATGCCCAACTCAGAGACCATTCCGTCGTCAAGGACCTGATCTCGAATAGTGTATCTGTGTGTGTTTCAAAAAACGTATACATAAATAAAAAGGAAGAAGAAGAAACATTTTACTTACCTTGAGTCCAAGGATTCGTCGAGATACTGTTGGGTGCTTTGCATTTTCCATTTGATGTCAATGGGATTGTCGCCCTGGACATTGCACTGGACGTGGACTTGCTTGCCTTTGGGCACGGAGATTTGTTTGTTTTTCGTTGTGAAGTGGGCGGGCACTGGAAAATGCAGAAAAAGAGAAACACGAAAAATGAAAGATTATTTCTATTTCTAATTTAGACTCCTTCGCTCGGAAAAAAAGGAGATGATTGAAGATTATTATTCGAGAGTTGTTGCTGGTGTTTGTGCACGACAACATGGATACAAAAAGGTTTTAGTTTTTGCTGATGGAAGCGAGGACGAAGCTTTGAGACGACTTTAAAATTGAAATAAAATGGAACAGGATAACAGAAAAGAAGGATAATCATATTTAATGGGTTTCCTTTTAGCTTCGAGGAATTTATTCATGAATTTCTTGAAAAGTCATAAATTTCTTAAAATTTTAAACTCACCATTGACTTTCAAAAAGATCACCTTGCTGACACCCGAGCCAATATTATTTTTTGCCTCGCACAAAAAATGCCCCTGCGATTCTTTGCTAATTTTCTTAAAAAATATCGATCCATTATTGAACAATTGTACACTGGGTTCGTATAAAAAATCTTTATATTCTCCAGGACTAGCGCCGATAGCTTTTTTCCATGTTATCAGTGGTTTTGGGTAGCCTTCGGATTGGCAGTGCAATATGACATCTTGTCCGGCTTGTGCGCTTGAGTCTTTTGGCTCTAGGATCCATTTTGGAGGAACATTAACTGTTAGAGGAACGGTAAATTTAATTGTGCCAGCCACGTTGCTGGCAATGCATGTATAATTTCCTGAGTGTTCAGATGTGATATGTTCGATGACGAGACTGGCTGAGTATTCGTCTAGTCGGCGAAGTACTTCATTTCTACAAGAAAACAAATTTAATGTTGAAATTGGTAAGAGAGTTTGTTTCTGTTTGTATGTATGTTACCCAGTTCCAATAAGAGGTTTTCCGTTCCTCTCCCAACGAAAACTAACAGGAAGATCTCCTTCTAGAATTTGACAGGATATCGCAGCCCGCATTCCTTCGCGAAGCATATCGGTCATCGATTGTATTGGCATGATTTTAGGAGGAACTGTAAAGAAAATATTTTATTTTATATCAGAAACTTGAGTTCATTTTTTAATATGACAGCTGGATAGTTAAAAAGGATTAAGTGTGTATGAGGAATCTCGTTTGCATCCCGCAGGAAAACCAATTACTTCTTTTGTCTCCTAAGGGAGAATACACCGAGTTTAAACTTTTCTTCACCATCATTTTTGGATTTTGTTGCAGTGCAAGAAAATTGTTCAGAAGGTCTCTCAAAATTAGAGCTGGCCATTTGGAAAGTACATATATTTGGGATCGCAAAACTACCAAGGATTTAAAAATTTAAAAATTTAACGACGATTGTCGGGTCAGCTAGTTTTAAATATTTTTTGTTCTTGTCATATTTTGTTATTAGAGTAAACACAATATAACACTTCATTGGCCCAACGAAAATAACATTAAAATTCAGCCGATTGATGTAAAGTGTAGTTGGCCCAACGTAACTTGTTTCATAAGTTAAAGAAGCGCTTTATAAACGTATGAATTTTTTCATAAGTAAATTTAAAGTCAAATTTCCAGTTCGACTTTCGAAATTTCTTTCGAAATTCCAATGTGAGAATTTTATTAAATGATGAGACATACACTAAACCAAAGAATTTATTTCATAAAACGACGTAAGAAGATTTGTTGGCCTATGAAATCTTACATAGACCATAAAATTTGCATCATGAACCAATAAATTATTTTCATAAACTTGTCTCAAAATTTTAACAAATGAAAGTATGGAAAAAAGGCAATCAATTAATGAACATAATGTTCATCGCTCAGTGAAAAATTAAAATTGTATTTTTAAGAACTTTCATAGAATTATAAAAACAAAAAATTACGCTAGCGAAAAATTTCATGTTTTTATGAAAACTTTTAATTAAAATTGTGTTTTACGTACGTTAACGAAAATGTTTCGTTAAATATATAAAAAAATACGTAACGCAACTGATGAAAAAATTGATGGAAACGGTAAGAAGTTGGTCGAAATGTGTGAATCTTTTGGGCATTAGGTTTTAAATGGGCGTTCAGAAAGCGATGAAAAGGGAAATCTAACATTTACTAGGGGCGATGCTTCGTCAAGGGAAAATGGCTAAAGGGAGTAACCGATTTCAAAGTTGATGAACTGACATATTCAGATCATGGTCCAATCTCTGTGTAAATGTAAACTAGTATGGAGCTGGGTCAGGAATTATCTTCCACACACCAGTTCCTGTTACATAGGCCACGGTGGAGAGAAAGAGAGCTCCAGAAGTACCCAGTGAATCTCAATCGTATTGTCAACAACATCCCCGAAAATGAGCTTCAATCCATAAGGGGAACGGATTTACTAACAGCAGCTATTACTGAATCTGCTAGACCAATGCAGGTAAAGACAACATGCAAGGGCAAACACCCATGATATGATTGGGAACGTGAATCGGCAAGAAAAAAGTGTTTTGCTTGTCTTCATCACGAAGCAAATAAAAAGTACAAGAACGTATGCGCTGGGAAACAAAAGTTGTACATCCGAAACCTCTCAACAATCGTCGGGATCAATGATAGACGATTATTTTGGAAGACTGCCAAAATGCTTAATGGAACATTTTTTGCTAAAGGAATCAAAGTTGAAGCAGAGATCTTAGCTGAACATGACGAAAAACTCTTTAATCTTCCTCCTAATCCTCACAAGCATCGCCCAGACTTGTCTAGATTATGGAAAAAACTGTATGCGTTCTTCGTAGATTTTAACTCAACTTTCGATAGAATCGATAGAATAGCCCTCTTTTTTAAACTTAGTAACATAGGTATTTCAAGTAAGATGTTAAAGATTTAAGAAAAACTGTACGAAGAAAACTTATGCGTGGTGTGGGATGGAAACATCTTATCCAATAGGTTCCAATCAACAACAAGCATATAACAAGATTGACTTATAAGTCCATTACTTTTTTCTATTTACCTGGATAACCTATCTACCTTTCTTCCTGGCGGAATAATGTTTAATGGCCGTCCAATTACGCTACTAACATGCTATAAATAATGATTAACAAATAACAACAGTACTGTACAAGTGTACACTAGGGAAACTACAATTAAACACAAATAAATCCAAAACTATTGTCTTCAGAAATGGAACAGGGCGCCATGCAAGAGAAGAACGTTGGACTTGGCAAGATGAGGAGCTTGAAACGGCCAAACAGTATAAGTCTCTTGGAGTTTTGATCAGGACATGGCTAAGTCCTTTAAGACACATCTCCAAGAAAAACTCGTAGAATCTAAAAGAGCTATAAGCTGTACCTGTAAGAATGTCCTGAGCAAACAAAAAATCACACCAAGTGTTAAATATAAGCTTTTTGAAGCTGTTGTTAAATCTATTTTGTGTTACGCAGCACAGGTTTGAGATGTTTTCGAGTTTGAGGAAGTTGAAAAACTTCTTAGATACTTCATCAAGAGAATTCTTAAACTGAGTGAAAGTACACCAACGTATATGTTACATCTTGAAACTGGTCTACCTCCGCTTTACATCCAAACTCTTCGCCTTCAATTCTCTTTTATCGTCAACCTTTTAGGACAACATAATAATCACCTCACAAATAGGATTGTCTGCTTTCTCAATTTTTTACCGAATGTACGAGGCTGTCTGATGATCACGGTATTAAATTGCCCCAATATAATTATGAAAGAACGCTAGGGAACACTCTTCAGATACTTCTAACAAAAATTGAAGAATCATCAAGAAATATGTTCAACGAGGTTCAAAGCGAGGCCTATAGAAACGAAGGAAACACAGAATGCACTCTTTGCATTCTACGAACTAGAGAAGATATTGTTCACTTCAATGGAATCTGCTGTCTTCAACTCAATCATAAGGGCAAATTGGAGGAAAATTATACTGTCACCTGGGGCACAGGTAGTGCCCTAAACGGAGAAAACAGGAAGATGATCTGCAGCTATCTTTAATCGGCGCTTTAATACCGTCAACCGAATCTTTTTAATTTATGATTTTTTGTTTAAAATATCACAACTATATATGTAAAAAGATAGAGTGGCGCGACAGCTCTTGAAGAGCCAAGGCCTAAGTGGCTTACTCTCATCAACAATTCTCTGAGTGCGAGTGAAGAATTGAGGGGACCTACAATTTAACGCCGATTCCGAATGGCAAAGTTGAGATGCACTTTTTCATGACAAATTGATACTCTTGGAAGATTTGTCAGGTCTTCGCAAGAGGCAGTACCCGTGAAAAATGAAATAAAAACTTGGCCTGAGTAGAACTCGAACCAACGACGTTCTGCTTAGCAGCCAACGCACTTACCAACTAAGCTACGGGCAACTGCCAACTACATATGTATATCTGGTAATTAACTGACACTCAACTAAATCCATGACTTAACTGTTTCTTATAAAAGACATCTCTTTCGGCTGACGGCAATAAACGCAAACGCTTTTTTGTGAATATTTGTTTATCAAAGTTTCAATAAAAATCACTTTTCGTATAAAATCTCTGATTATATTGTGAAAGTCTTTATTAAATTCCCGATGGCATATCATGAAATTACGAAATCTTTCGTTAATTCAATGTAATTTACATTGACCCAATGAAGCGAATTTCGTTGTTTTACGAAAAACATTATTTTCTCAAAAGTACAAAAAGAAACATAAATTTCTCTCTTAGTTATAAGATTCACCTCCTCAAATATCTTTACAAAGCTCTCCACTTTATACCTACAAATGTATGGCCAGGATTGTTTGACTTTCGTACTTATCTCATTTCAAAATTGAAATTGAAAATATCCTTATGCAAATACAGCTGTTGTTTGTATGTTTATGTTTACAAAACATAAGATACAAAATACAAACAGCACTTGGTCTTGGAATTTGTTATGCATCCTTCAAGAATAGATTTAGCAAATAAATGCCCACTTTATTCAAGAGCGAATAAGTTATCGTTATTGATTTTTGTTCTTCTTTCCAAAAAGAAATCCAGTCGTTAGCCCTCTGTTTCATATAATAATAAATTCTGCAACGAAAATCCTTTCACATAAAATTCCCTCCCAACACTCCCTATAAATACTATTTGAGTGGTATGCCTCCACGTATTTACCTTTCAATCTGATTGCTCTTCATAACAAACGCAGAAACCCGAGAATCTACCGAACAAATAACAATCTGCGAGCAAAAGAATATTGCTGCAGATACAAGTTCGTTCACCTTGTTTCCTAGCTTGCTATATACACTCGTATAGAAAATCCTTTTAAAATATGCAAAATCCTTAGTCGGAGCTATAAAAGAAAATAAGGACGACACAGCAGCCAACCAACCCTACCGACCCCCAGAGTGCCACAGTATACTATAAGTTCGAAAGGACCTCAATTGAACAGGGGTGTTGGTGAAGTGGGTCTTAGAATGACCCCCTCAACTTTGCCTAACATCTCACAATCATCATCATCAGCATTAGCATCCAGCATCATTTTCATCATCTCCATTAAGAAAAAGTAAAAAAAATCCCTAAAAGAAGAAAATACAAAAAAGTAGGATAAATTGCTTTTCTTTCTCTCCGTTACCATAGTATCGTATAGTCCGTTTTTTTCCCTACAAATTATACGAAACAGCACAAGGACTATGCGGACTAGTATTGCAAAAGAAAAGTTTTAGTCGTATTCGTTATTTCTTGTCGAAGAATTGTTATAGTCACAAAAGCAACCCATCGGCCGTAGAACGTTTCTAAACAAAGAATAAATCTATTATATTCCATTATTGTTCAAATACCTATAAGCCCCTCTAACAGTCGCCTGCCTCCTGGGGATGGGAGGGAACTCTATTATTCTTTAACACAATCGAAAAAGGGGATACCTATTAGAGAGAAAAAATACTTACCCAACACATGGATCTCCACATTACGTCTTGAAGTTTGCTTTTGTTTATTTTGCGCCATGCACGTGTAGGTTCCAGCATCTTCAAGGCGTTGCAGCTGTTCGATAACGAGCGTTCCATTGTTGTAGGCTCTTTGACGTCGATTGATTGGCAGGGTTTGACCATCTGTAAGGAGAGTAGGTATTTGTAGAATGTATAATAAGCTCTTGCCATACCAACGGATTTAATTTTCCTTTGATAGGCTTAACAATATTCAAATAAAAGTGTTTTACAAACAAGAATGTTTTTGCTCTTTCAATTCGTTTAGTTAGAGGTTTATTGGGGCTTAATTCTATTTTATGCAAAGTTTTAGAAATTGAAAAGAAAAATAATTTCGAAAGAGTTTGAGAGGACCTCAGGGAAAATTCTAATAAAAGCGCAAGTATATTTAGAATGTTTCTTCTAACAAACTTCTGACTTGCAAACGTAGGCAACATCAATTTTGTAACGCTTTTTCATATTTACTCTAATGTCGGAAAAAAATACTCCTCTGAGGTCTGTTTGCAGATGCTGCAACGGAAAACAAGAGCAGCAAGAGAAGAGTACCGAACAAAAAGGAGAAATGAGAAAAAAAGACCCTGCGAAGGAAGAAAAGAGACTCCGCAGTTTCTCAGCTCAAAGATATAGAAGAGTCTAGGGGCAAAACAGCACCCGACGACGTTTCATTAAAAGGTCAAAGCAATAAGCTACTGGTTTCAGAACCGGGACACAGCCTCTTCGAAACAGTGAAGGAAACCTGGTCGCCGAAGCACAGGGAATTGTTGATATTTACAAGCTGCACTTCCAAGAGCTGTTGACTGCGCATAATGTCAAGCGAGCCAATGACGATAGAGAAGCAAGACCAGTCAATGAAGATCCAGCCCAGTCACCAGCACAGAAGAGGTAGAAAGAAAAAAAGATCGGATAGCAAACCTGCGGAACCATTTAAAAATGGAGGAGGTGTTTTGATGAACCGCATGCATCAGGTCATCAAAAAACTGTGGAAGGAAGAATGCATGCCCACTGACTGGTCGATTAGCTCCCATATGCCCCATCTACAAACAAGGAGATCCTTGCAAAAACTAAAGGCATATCCCTGCTTAATGTTGCATACAAAATCCTATCCAACGTACTGTGTGAGCGTCTTAAACCTTTCTGCAACGCAATAAGCGGAAAGTACTAGTGTGGCTATGGGCCAGGCAGAACCACGATAGACCAAATATTCACACGGAGGCAAATCCTGGAAAAGACCAACGAATTTCAAGTCGAAACCCACCATCTTTTCATCGAATTCAAAGCTGCTTATGATAGCATCCATCGCCAAGAGCTTATAATGGCGATCCCGAACAAACTGATCCAGCAGTGCCACATGACGCTAAACAGTAAGCAGTGCAGTGTGTAAATGGGTATTATGCGCAGCATTTAGACAAGGAGATGCGTTGTCATGTAATTTCTTCAACATATAGTTCTGGAGCAGTTAGTGCGCAAGGCAGGTGTTAGCACCAAAAACACTTTTTTCAACAAGAACACCCAGCTTCCAGGCTATGCGGACGACAAAGATTTCATCAATCGATCCTAGAGAGCTGTGTTTGAGGTCTTCACAGCGGTTGAAGATCAGTCGAAACTCGTTTATCTTGAAGAACATGCTATCAACAAACAAAAGAACATCTGTCCACCGCCTAGGACAAAAAGTCACTATTGGTAGCAGCAATTTTGAGGTAATTAAGGAGTTCACTTACCTTGGAACTAATATCAATCCCACGGCCGACACCTCAGTGGAAGAATTAGCCTCCATCGAAAAACTACCCAGCGAACCTCTTCTACTTCGTTATGGCAAAACAACTGGGTTTAAAACTCCTCACTTGAAAGACAAAGTGCGAACTATACAAGACTTTGATTTTACCAGTTCAACTCTAGGGCGCCGAGTATTGAACGATAAGTAAACAAGGGAAAATGATGTTTCGCACTTTCGAAAGAATACAATTATTCGACGGATTTTCGGTCCTTTTATGCGACTTTGGCGAATAGAGAAGAAGGTTCAACCGTGATCAGTACGTGCTGTACCAAGATGTGGATGTAGTCCAGAAAGCCAAGAAAATACGACTTCATTGGCTCGGCCACATCAAGCGAAAGGACGACAACGGTCCAGCCAGACTATCTTGGCTCTCTTCGCATCCCCCAGTTTCAAGACGACAAGGAAGACCGAAACTACGGTACAAGGGCCAAGTGACTGCAGATGCCAGAGCGCCTGGTTTTGACGACTGGAGAGTGCATGCGAGGGACCGTACCCCATGGAAGGCTACAGTTTTTCAGGCTGAGATCCTTCATGGATTGGGAGCCGGTTAAGTAAGTAAGAGTTCTGTGTGCACAGTCCTCCACTGAAATTGTGTTTTAATTCGGCTTCATTTTCAATATTTGTTGAACTTTTAAGTTGGTTTATTCGACGGTTCTATTTCTATTCTCTCTTAAAATATACATGTCCCTCCTACCGCGTTCCCATTAAAAGCTAAGATGCGATTTATATGCAAGAAATATTAATAAATTCAGCATATTCTGAATGCAAACCGAAAAAAACTGTACAACTAGCTTTTTCTGAAAAAGGAAAAGAGTTTTTTTCACAGAAAATTACTCTGCAAAATCATAATTAATGAATAAAAACCTGATGGCTCCTAGCAAAATTATTTAAACAAAAAGAACGAAAAGAAAAAAATCTCTACAATGCTAGTTATGTCAATATGAAAAAGGATATATGCTCTGTATGCCCCAAGTCCTGGCCGACAACGTTGTTCTAGTCATCACAACGTTATGTCCATCCACCCCTTTATAACCCGACCTCTCGCTCAAAAATATCTCAAACATTTGTTCAAAATTAAACAAAAGACTATGGCAAACGCCATAACAAAGCATGCAAAATAAAGAGAAAGCTTAAACAAAAAATGTATAAATGTAGAAAAAAAGAAGAAAAGACACGAAGAAAGACAAAAAATAAGCGAAACTATGCGCATAAAGGAAAATATTAAAAATAACGTTGGTAAGGGTTTGGTCCTTTTGAAGAATCAACAACCAACGACCGACCCAACCATTGACGACGACGACATCGAATGTCAAAAAAAAGTTCGAGAGGAAGGAAATTCTGCTTATGTGAGCATAAAGAGCAGCATTTTGTATAATGCTTATTTTTTGTCTGTGAATTTTTTATATTAACACAACCCCCATTCCGACAACCATTCCGACCCCTACCTAAAGAAGAAAAGAATCATCATCACCATTTTACATAAACTTACCCCTTTCCCAATGGATTTTATCTATAGGATATCCAGCGACAGGACATTTAACTATCAAATCGCTTCCCGATATTCCAGTTATTTTTGGCATTTCTCGAATATATGGAAGACCGTAAATATTCACTTTAGCACTATGTGACACTCTGAAAAGATACAAGACCAAAAATTATTATTATTTCTAAGAAAAACACAACGAAATAAAAAAATAAATTGATATCTACAACGAAATTTTATATGTTTTTGTACAAGGAGCCATTTAGTAGTGTGGTTACGAAAGAAGCCGTTTTCAATTTTTTTTTTCCTGCGGAGTTCAAGGTTTATGGAGTGTGATTGATATCAATTTGTAGAATTTGCTCATCGGTGAGGATGAACGATAAAATTTCGCTCGACAGACAAAATGTCCTTTGTATCAAAAATAATAAAAAGTTGTGTTTTCCTTTCCAGAGAAAAAGAAACATAAAGCTACACATCGGGATCATGGTTTCAAATTGAATAAGAAGGATCTTTTTCGTTTCTTGGGATAACTTATGAAGGTTATTTTCAATTCAACAATTTTATTTGTTGCAATCGACATGTCGCTTAGCATTGACTTCGAGCAAAAAAAAAAAAGTTACTGTTGGAAATGTTGGTAAAATTGTAAGCTATTCTCTAAAGTATTGAATTTTCGACAATTTGTTTTCTTATTTTTTTATTAAAAAAGTTCAAACTTGTTAAATAAAATAACTTCCAAGTGGTGACTCTGTCTGCAGACAAAACTGACAGTAGAAAAAAAATACTAAGACAAACGAGTAGGAGTTCCAAAGACGAGTTCTACGAGCTCCTTGGCAAAACGTATGAGCAATGTCCTAACTATGACATTGAAATTGTCTTCGGCGATTTTAACGCAAAGCAGGGAAAAGAGAATATCTCTGGTGGAACAGTAGGAAAGTACAGCCTGCACGACACCACTTCTGACAACGGATCCAGGCTGATCGATTTTGCTGCGGGGCGAAATGTTGTGGTGCCAAGCACAATCTCAACATCCATAAAGGAACATGGATATCTCCCGATCAATAAACCGTCAACCAGATTGATCACATTGGGATTGACGGAAGGCACTTGTCCAGCATTCAAGATGTTCGAACTTTCTAAGGAGCCAACATCGACTCGGACCACTACCTCGTCGTAGCCAAGGTAGAGCTATGAATATCCCGACAACGGCCAAAACAAGGAAATGCTGCAAGAAAATTCGACGTCGGGTGGCTACAATCCCAAATAGATCGCCAGATCCTACTCTGAATGAGTGTCAGGTAACCTCTTAAGAAGTCCTATGCCGCCAACATCAAGTTAGAGGACCAGTGGCAGCACTGCAAGAAAGCTGTTAGAGATGCTGCCACTAATGTGCTGGGTTTCACGCAGCCACCAAAGCGAAACCCCTGTTTTGACGAAAAATGTAGACAGGCCTAGCAGCCAAGTAGCGAAGCAGTAGCCATACAAAAAGCTGCATTGCATGGAAGGACAAAGGATAAGAGCTGCTCGTGAGCTCTATATACGAACAAAAGAGGGGAGAGCAACGCCCGCCGGCTTCTCAGGAGAAAAAAACGGGAGCATGAGAATCGTCAGATTGAGCGGATGTTGTGAGAGCCAAGAGCAGGAATGAAATTCGGAGGTTTTACCGGAAGGTAAAACAGCTGGATCAAGGTCATCGAGTAAGAACCGATGCCTGCAGAGATAAAAAAGGGAACATCATAATATAATCGCAGTTAATGCTGGGGATTTGGAAAGACCACTTCTGTAGACTGTATAAGGGCGGCGACGAACAAAATCCCGCTGTCAGGCAGGAGCTATCCATCGGACACGATGATAGCCAACAATTCCGTTAACTAGACTTAGAAGAAGTGAAAACGACAATATCACGGCTGAAACCAACAAACCCGCTGTAGGAGATGGTCTAGCTACCGAGCTGTTTAAAGCAGCAGGTGACGATCTAGATAAAAGCATGCACCAAATCATCTGCAAGATATGGTCGGAAGAATGCATGCCCGATTAATGGAACCTCAGCATTGTTTGCCCGATTCTGAAAAAGGGAGATCTTCAAATCTGCGCCATCTACAGAGGAATCAGCCTACTTAAAATCGCCTACAAGATCCTCTCTGTCGTAAAATGTGAACGTCTGAAGCCTTTCGTCAGCAATCTGATTTGTCCTTGTAAATGTGGCTTCAGACAAGCAAAGTCAACCATCGACCAAATTTTCACTTTGCGGCAGATCCTGGAAAAAACCTATGAACTCGTAGTTGATACCCACCACCTTTTCATCGATTTTAAGGCTGCGTATGACAGCATCTACAGAGACGAATTTATAAAGCTATGTCTAGTTTTGGCTTCCCTGCCAAGCTCATTCGCTTGAGTAATGGAGAACTCACGCTGCTTGGCAAAGAGCTTCCGGAATCTTTCGATGTCAAAAAAGGATTCAGACAAGGCGATGCACTGTCATGCGATTTCCTTCACATCGTTTGAGAAGTCAACACCAGAGGCACTATCTTCCAAAAGTCTGTTCAACTTCTCGCGTACGCCGCCGATGATATAGATATAATGAAAAGAACACAGCGTGATGTCAATGATGCCTTTGTGAGAATTGAGACAGAAGCGGCAAAAATGGATTGAGCTGTAAATGAGGGCAAAACGAAGTATATGCTGTCTTCGAGGAAGGACATCCAACACCAACCAACGGCGCGGACAGAACAGCTCAATAGACGCATACATCTTCTAGGTAGTAGAGGGGTTTGTCTGCCTAGGCTCCGCTATCAACACGGCAATAACACCAGTGCTGAGATCAGACGAAGAATTACTCTTGCTTATCGCTGTTTCCTTGGGCTAAGAAAGCAATTGAGTGGAGAAGCCCTCTCTCCAGCAACTAAGGTAAAACTGTACAACACCTTCATCATCCCTGTCCTGCTGTATGGTGCAGAAGTATGGACCTTGACAAAATCGGATGAATGTGCCTTAGGCTGTTGAGAGAGGAAAGTTTTTTGGGTCATCTGTGGCCCCGTGTGCATTGATGGGGAATGGAGAAGAACTTTATGGATTTTACAACGACGTGAACCTAGCCAGAAGCATCAAGGGAGACGCGGATGGCTCGGTAATTTAGAGTGGATGGACACCAACGCTCCGGCCGCGTGGAAAGCGTTCAACACCACTCTCGAGGGATTTAGAAGTAGAGGAAGACCAAGTGGAGAAAGAGGCCCAAGTCCACAATGGACTGTAGGGTCACCTTAAGTAAGTGAGTAAGTCTGCAGACAAAGTTGACAGTTGAAAAACAACTATTTAGGTAGAGGACTTCAATCACCTTGGGCCAGTAGTAGTAATAGCAGCCGATAACAATATTTAAGAAGAAATATGCGGGCGGCTGTTTAGGGCTAACAGAACCTTCTTTAGTATTTCAAGGCTCTTTAAATCCGGAAATCCTACCATACCTTCAAAACTGCTGCTGTATAAGACTAAAGTCTTACTTATGGCGGGTCGGCACGGCACAGACTTTGACACCGACTTCTATTGAATTGAATTGATTAAATGCAAGTTCGTACAGAAAAAAAATCTGAAAGTCTGCGAACCCACGATTACAGATGTGAGACTGAAATCCTATCTGCGTTCGAGAGAAAAGTCTTACGGAGAATAAGGTAGGTGCGGGTAATAAGGCCTGTCGGGTAATAAGGCCTACATTTCGAAAAAGCTAGTTATAATCGTAGTAGGCTTTAACGGTCAGGCTGCTATGAAGCTAACTGCTGTATATGATTTGTCAGACTTGTCGCTTTGTGTTTATTCACAAATTTTGTTTCAGTGTTGTGCAATATATTGTGAGAGGTAACTGTGCGAGCAAAATAATAAGAATTAATCTTTTTGTATCGTAAGTAATATTTCCAAAACAACACTTATGCGTATAAATGTATGCGTACATTTTCCGTTATTTATTGTTTAATTTGTTTGTTATGTTTCAAAAATGTAGTTTAGTTTCAATACTAATTTATTTAACTTTTCCTTCAAATAGTGCATGGGGTTAATAAGGCCTACCAAATTTGATGGTAGGCCTTATTATCCTGCTTATTTTCCATAAACATTTTTCGGTTTTAAAGTATAATGGAAGTGTCTTAAAACAGTTTCTTAACATATTTGTAAGTAATTACATCCGTTCTGTTATTGATTTGTTGATTTTTTATTGACCAAAATTACCATGTCTCCAAAACGATCATCTTTGACTGATTTGATTTGTGCTGTACGATCAGTGCAAAGAGACACGCTTATAGTACCTATAAAGCTGCTGAGAGGCATAAAGTTCCTAGAAGAACTATTAGGAATCATTTACGAGACCGGAAGATGAAAAAAAAAACACTAGGTCGAAAATCAATTTTGAATTACGTCCAGGAAAAAAATCTGGTAAGCAGATTTATAAGGTTTGCTGAGGTAGGGTTGCCTGTAACACTAAGGATTATCAGACACTTCTCAGCGGACGATAAAATCAGTCTTGGGTGTCCTTATGGCTGTTAGAAAGAGCCACTTTAATCAGCATTAGTTTATTTATATTTTCTTTATCTGAATTACCGATTATACGAAGTATATATTGATTTTTCTGTATTTTAAAAACATAGGCCTTATTACCCGACTAGTGTTTAATAAAGCCTATTGACGGGGTTTTTGTAAATGTTGAATTCTGTCTATGTTTGAGGCAGAAGTTGATAGATGTTATTATTTGTTCATAGTTTTATATTATACACATTAATTAACAATAAAATATGTCCATTTTTGTAAATAGTTTTTGTTTTATTTCAAATCTCCCTTAGGTAGGCCTTATTACCCGCACCTACCTTAGTTCGCCCCGTTTATCAGGAATGACGCTCCCACGATCCCAGAAGCGGTATAGTCATGAGCTATGACAAATGTACATAAATAATGACAAAAATTAAGCTTGGTGGTGCGCGGACTAAATTTGCGTTTTTAGGATACTTAATATGAAAATATAAAAGCAATTATATAGCCTTGGGATACAAAGTTGCTTACTTAAAATACCTTTCATCTTCAATAACCCATTGCAAAAGATTCGCATGCCAAGTGTATTTGTTTTTCAACAAGCATCATACATATATTAACAGAACCTCATTACTTTAAATGCTTATCAGCTTATCTTGAATCCATTGCATAAAATATATTTTCAAAATTTTGATTTTATGACAACGAAGAAGGGAATTCGACTGTTTCCATTAGTTAAATTAATTAAACTTGTTTTACATACATTCTGCTTTCTGTAATATTTTAATTAAGAAAAAACAGAAAATCAATAACATGATGTTGGTCTTCACTTACTTGCCAATAGCATTCTGTGCAGTGCATGTATATTCGCCACCATCCTCTTCCTTGACATTTGACACATTGACATGACTGATGACATCGTCGTGTATCGTTACATATTGCCCAACAAGGAATCTCGAATTGTCCGGTATCTATACTCGAACCAGCCAGAAGTGTTCAAAAATCAACAAGTGGTCAATCACATCACATAAATGTGTTGGTAGAGTTTCGGGCCATCCATCAGATTGGTTTCAATAACATCGGTCCAGTTCCAAAATGTGCCGAGGGCATGTTCAATTAAAAAATGAAAAGAGAAGAAGAAAAAAAAACATCGGAAATTTGCAATTAAAATCAGAGGTTTGAAAAAACAGCAGAAATCGTAAATCTAAAATATTAAACTTGACAGACATGCAGACAGACAGAGCGACTTGCTGCGCGTAAAACCGCTTAATATTACAAGAAGCTATGACTGTAGTCATAGTTTTTTTTATTATTTACCGGAAATCCGTCCAGGGACCATGTAAATTGAGGAAGTGGATTCCCTGTTGCTACGCATTTCAATGAAACTGTCGGACCCGGCTGCAGCGTTTGTTCTGAAAACCAATAAAGCAGTTCCGGCGTGGCATCTGAAAAGGGAAATGTTTATATTTCTACATCAGGACTGTTTGTGTTCGAATTCGATTTTTTTTCTTAAATTCTTGTTTTGCAAGTGCCACGACCGATGTGTTATATTCTTTCTATGATAACAAAAAAGAATGAATTCTTGTTCATCCTTTTTCTTTTTTGTTAGAAAATTGAAGGAAAGCAAATATTCATCTTGATTGGCCCATAAAATGTCGGTTTCCTATCGATCGACTTTGACTCGTAATTTGTGGCTATCATCGCGCACAGTTAGATGATGAAGGACCAAGCAAATTGCAATTTTATCGCAACAGGAAGAAGATTGAGGCCATTCCATTCACACACACAGTCACACACTCATTCGCTCTCTCTTTATTCAAGCTCTTCTGATATCCTGATAAGACGGAAATTTGTTTTATTTTATACGTTGATGGTTCAGGAGCAAGGATGATGATGTTTTGTTTTTCGATCCAATATTTATGTTTTAATGGCGGTTTTTCATTAAGAATTATTGAATTTTACTGCCGTTATTCGTTGGCTTGGATGCGAAGCGAAGACGAAAGCCACTTTATTATCCTCTGATTCAATTTTCAAGGACTTTGGTTGGGTGAGGATATTTTAAAATTGCGAACGAAACAGCGAAAGTTATTCAACATTTAACTAAATTAATAGTCCTCGCCGAGATGGCAATTCCGGGAAAATTTGGTTCCTCAAAATATCATTTGAAACAATTTGCGAAATTCTAATACGTTTCGAAATGACTTTCAAACTAAATTCTATTTGAAATTGAGGTTAATATTGGAAAATTGTTTGCTGACAGAATGAAAGGACAAGGACTATTTTATTTAACATTTTTCCATGCAATTCAATAAATGACATTTAAATAAATTTTGGAATACTCTAAATTACTTTCCATTTTTATTTTGGTGTTTTTCTGTTTTGTATTGCGGTAAGTTTTGGTATTTTTCATTTCGAGTTTTTGTTCTCTTGGTATTTTGGAAATGGTTTGGATTTGGAGATGTTGTCCTTGCAAAACAGTAATTAATTGCTTTTTCTGAGTAATGAGGAAAATAATTGAGAATAGTTTTTATTTAATTGGTTTTTATGTCAACAGCAAATGTTCATTATAGTTATGGTGGATTCAATTAGGGTTATGGCTTGTTGACAGTTGGGATTGGGTAGTTTTTTTGTTGTTTGCTCTTAATTTTTAACATTTTTACTGTTCGTGTTTTCATTTAGCGACAAGTCCACGCGCCGGTCGGACGGCATACCTGCGGAACTCTTTACATAAAGAGGAGGTGTTTTGATGAGAAAGAATGCATGCTCAGAGACTGTTCGATAAGCTCCATATGCCCCGTCTACAAAAAAGGCGATCCTATGTCATGCAAAAACTACCGATGCATATCCCTGCTTAGTGTTGCATACAAAATACTATCCAACGTACTGTGTGATCGTCTTAAACCTTTCTACAAAGCAGAAAGTACCAGTGTGGCCTTAGGCCAGGCAGAACAATGATAGGCCAAATATTCACACTGAGGCAGATCCTGGAAAAGACCAACGAATTTCAAGTCGAAACCCACCATCTTTTCATCGACTTTAAAGCAGCTTATGATAGCATCCACCGCCAAGAGCCTATGATGGCGATGTCTGAATTCAGGATCGCAAACAAAATGATCCAGCTGTGCCGAATGACGCTTAACAATACGCAGTGCAGTGTGCAAATAGGTAAGAGCTAATCCGAGTTGTTTCAAACATGCGCAGGGTTTAGAAAAAGAGATGCACTATCATGAGAATTTTTCAACATAGTCTTCTAGCAGATAGTGCCCAAGGCAGATGTGAACACGAGAACACTATCTTCAACAAATACACCGAGCTAATAGGCTATGCGGACGTCATAGACATCATCGGTCGCTCCCAGAGGGCTATGTTTGAGGCCTTCACAGCGATTGAAGAACAGGCGAAACTCGTTGGTGTTGAAGTGAACGAGGACAAAACAAAGTACGTCATGCTATCAACAAACAAAAGAACATCAGTCCACTGCCTAGGACAAAACGTCTCTGTTGGTAGCAGCAATTTCAAGGTAGTTAAGGAGTTCACCTACCTTGGAACAAACATCAAACCCACAACCGACAGTGGAAATCCGACGAAGAATTACCGAACTGCTGCTATTTCGGTTTGGCAAAACAACACTCCTCAAAACTCCTCACTCGAAAGTCAAAGTATCTGGTATACAAGACTTTGGTTTACCCTACGGCGCTGAGTGTTGGACGATAACTAAAAAAGGGGAATTGATACTGGGAATTTTCCAAAGAAAAATTCTTCGTTGGATTTTCGGTCCCGTATGTGACGAAAGCTTTTATTTCATCTTTCACTTGCACTGCCTCTTGCGAAGAACTGACAAATCTTCCAAGAGTATCAATCTGTCATGAAGAAGTGCTGTTTTCAATTCTGCCGTTCGGAATCGGCGTTAAATTGTAGGTCCCCTCAATTCTTCACACGCACTCAGAGAATTGTTGAAGAGAGTAAGCCACTTAGGCCTTGGCTCTTCAAGAGCTGTCGCGCCACTCTATTTATTTTATTTATGTGACGAAAGCGAATGGAGAAAAATTTCAACCGCGAGCTGTAACAAGATGTGGATGTAATCCAGAAAGCCAGAAAACACGCTCGTTCACATCGAGCGAATGGGCGACAACGCTTCAGCCAAGAAAGTCTACCCTTCGCAGCCTCTTCCTCCGGTACAAGAAACAAGTGACTGCGGATGTCAGAGCGCTAGGTTTTAGACATTGAAGGGTGCATGCGAGGGACCGTTGGAAGGCTGCAGTGTCCTTTATAGATTGGGAGCTGGATAAACGGAAACGTTTGTTTATGAACGCTTATCAAATTCACCTGATTTGAAAGAGTGACTGTAGTGAACGTTTTAGCAAACTGATTGCAAATCGAATACTGAAAGATTGATTAACTCGTCTATTGATCGGTAATACTTGGAGCTAGTTGAATGAAGTCATTTAGAGCAGTTTACGTGCTCTTATTTGTTATTAAAGGTTATTGTTCGATTTCCGTTGAATAAATAACGATTTTTTTTTGTTTTTTTAAATAACAAGTATACGCCAGAGTGAACTGTTTCCGAGGCCATTAACTCTAATCTCTGAGTAAAGTCCTATAAGGGTTTATTCAAGTCAAAACGTTCACAAGAAGAACTGTTTTCCAGCGACATGTTGCTAATACTACATTCCCTCTGGCATAGGTTTCCTTTCACACGAGACCTGTTAGGGATCGAAACGCTTCAGGTCGTTCAGACCATTCGTGATTGACAGGTGAAGAACGGGCTATGCACTTCCTTAGCTACGGATAGACCTGCTAGCTCGTCGATCGGTAAGAATCTTGTTGCCGAAAATGGACAGTGTTACATGTATATTCGAGGCCTTATCGTTGGAAGATGAAATTCGAGACGTTTTGTAAGCTGTCTTTGCTGAAAAATTTGCATCAGATGAAAACTTACTTCCAACATATTCAATATCTTTTTATTTTTCATGAGTTTATGATATGATCCTTACACTATTGTGTATCAACTCACCTCCCAACTGCAATTCCGCTGTTGATTGTATTTGCTCCCATTCGTTTGACACAAAACATTGATACATTCCAGGATCATCTTTAGTCACCTTTTTAATAATCAGTCTTGGTGGATCCGTGAGTATCTGAATAAAATGCAAAAAAAAGACAAACACAGAAATATGAAACAAATTTCAAAAAACACTTGAAAACCCATGAAGCATCACCATATTCACCACTTCTTCCAACCCACAAAACCCAACACACATCACCACTTCAATAGAGGAGCCTCCTTACGTAGAGTTGTTGGTGTTGTTATTATTGTTTGTTATTTGCCAGGCACAATCACGACTTCCATTTGACTTCATTTTATGTTTGCACCTTCATGAATCAAAATTAAAACATTCTATTGGGGCGCAAATTCAGAAAATGTGGGTCAAAACCTTCTTCACCTCAAAACATAAATTTCACATCCTGAATTGCATTGGGTGTTGGTGGTTTTTTTGGTTTTGTTTTGTTTTGCATTCTTGCATCCATCCATCATCTTGCCAGCCATCCATAATTTCATCCATCATTATTTAAAATCTTATTAAGTGTCACTTCCCTTCTGCACCACCCGTTAACCGAAATAGAGACAGTAAAGACGTGAAAAAGTGATTTAAAATCCTTTTATCCTGTTCCATATTTTTAAGTTTAATGCATGAGATGCAAATCAAGGAAGATGATGAGGAATGCAGGTTAAAAATCATAGTTTAGCCGCTGAGCTCAATTATGCGGAAATTTCGACATGGCTCCTCCCCAGCTCAACCGAAACCCACTCTTACCGTGAAATTCACTTATGTATCTACGATACGTTTTATGTTGTTTTTTTCTTGTATTTTTAATTTCATTGCAGGGTACCTATGAAAATTTACTTTTTAAAAAAGTGATATGTAGCGGTGGTGAGTGGGTGGTAGTAGAGAATATATGGTTTCAGCTTTATACATTTTGTAAGGTAAGACATACGACGACGACCATACCTCAACTCGATTATCTCTTAGAATTGGTTTTCCATCATGTAACCAATTAATGTCGTGCACAGGATGTCCAGATACGATGCACTGAAACTGTGCGTCCTTGTCCACATCGACTGTCTGTACCTGCGGCTGCAGATGAGCGGTTAATGGAGCTGAAAGAGCAAAGAGAAAAAAACCATATACATAAAAAGAACCAGAGAAATTATACGGTATCCTTTTTGATAGGTCTTTTTCCAGATAAATTCTTTTCTAGAATAGTCTATGCGAAGGTATACACAAATATCCCAGGAAAAGGCTCTTCCCGCTCATATTGCAAGAATAAGAGAGAGTGAGAGAGGTAAAGTCAAATTTCATTAGAGTCCAGCATCAAACATTGCTAATGACAGTCAAGCTTTAGGATGGTCGACATATACAAGAAATATGGGCCACAAGGATATTCACAGGAAATAGAACGGGGTTATAAGAGCCTGTCGGAGAGCCTTTTGTGAGGGAATGATGGCGTATCCTTTATTTAATTAAATTTCATTGAATACCTGTGACAGTGAGCGACACTTGGATTGTTTCCTCGCCAGCAGTATTATTCACCCAACATAGATATTTGCCACTGTCCTCGAGTCGGGCCTGAAATGAGGGGAAAAAGTAAGTTTTTGGATTATTGAACAGAGTTTTAGAAATTAGAAAATATTTGCAAAAAGGAAAAAGGAATGGAGTGCGGTTGAAATGGAAAGGAATTGGATTGTCAACGTGCAAACTAAATAGGGAAAGATATTTTCTGCAGTTCTTCAAACAAAGATTTTGATATCGGTGGTGTGGCTTTTCGATTAGTTGGTGGGATTTTTGAAAATTACTTTACCTTGGTGATTTTCAGAAGGCCTGCTGATATCATTGTTATTCGATCACTTAGTTGCAGAGGCAGTAGTTGTTCGTTTTCTTCTTTAAACCATCTGAAAATTTAAAAAAGAATGTCAGTAAACAGAAAAAAATAAGATCAGATCGTATACAAAACAAAATTGAAAAAAAGCAGCAAAATTGAAATTTAGTATACAATTTTTACTGTTCAAAAAATTGCATTCTAACGCTTTTTGAATAAAAAAAACAAAACAAAACAAAGTTGTAGGGGTTGGCCTCATTATCCCGTCTGTCAATATCCCGTTTATCAAAATCCCGTCTTTCAATATCCCGCCGTTCATTATCCCGCCGTTCATTATCCCGCCGTTCATTATCCCGCCGTTCATTTCCCCGTTTAAAACATCCCGACACATCATTATCCCGCCACGATTGTATTATTTTTAAAAAGAGACACCACTGAGTAGGTCACTCGATTTCATGAGAATCGTATTAAATTATTTCTTGTTTTTTCGACAGTGCAGTCCTTAGCTCCTCCCCCTTTCCAAAAATTTCAGTCACTCGAAATTATGAGAAGTGAAAAAATTCTTCGTTCAAATTTCTCTATAAAAGGCGAGTAATTTTTCAATAATTTCAGTAGTCTGCTGCCGGGCAAATTACTCATTCTCGAGGGGGTATGAACAGATTTTTCGAATTTTTTTTTGAAAAGACAATACAAGTTTATAGTGCAAAATCCGCGCGGATTTTGGTATTTTGTTTCTAATTTTTGTTTTGAAAAGACAATACAAGTTTAAAGTGCAAAATCCGAGCGGATTTAAGCGTTTTTAAAAAGGATTTTCTTCCACAATGTCTATTAAAGTATAAAATACAAAAGAAAAATAAGATTTAAGAAAAATTATCGAAACCTTCGTTCTCTATGATTCTCATCGATTCATATGCCCTACAAAATAAACTAATATCATTTTTTGAAATCATTGAAGCCTCTCTGGAAGCTCGGTTTTTGATTTAAGAGCTTGATAATGTTCTACAAAAATGTGCATTTGGCCAAAGGACGCATTTCGTCTGAAGACACCCATGGTCTAAAATCAAGCCTTCTATGCTTTTTTCGACAGATAACATTTTTTGCAATCCTGGAAGCCTCTCTGGAAGCTCGGTTTTTGATTTTAAAGCCAGACAATGTTATACAAAATTGTGCATTTGGCCAAAAGACGCATTTCGTCTGCAGACACCAATGGTCTTAAACCAAGCCTTCTATGCTTTTTTTCGACTTTTAAAAACAAATATCATTTTTTGCAATCATTGAAGCCTCTCTGGAAGCTCGGTTTTTGATTTTTGAGCCTGACAATGTTCTACAAAAATGTGCATTTGGCCAAAAGACGTATTTCGTCTGAAGACACATATGGTCTAAAATCAAGCCTTCAATGCTTTTTTTCTACTTTTAAAACCAGATGTCATTTTTTGCAATCATTAAAGCCTCTCTAGAAGCTCGGTTTTTGATTTTTGAGCCTGACAATGTTCAACACAAATGTGCATTTGTCCAAAAGACGCAATTCGTCTGAAGACACCCATGGTCTTAAATCAATCCTTCTAGGGATACGATTAATATCCCGGCTATTGACGTTTTAGTGCTTATTTACTATGCGTACAGTGGTAACAAACATAGAAGGCGTGGGTACGATTTCTATTCGTGCCCTAAAAGTTTCTATTTCAGGTTTATTCCATTATCGCCGCCGCTGTTGCAACATTTAGTTCAAGCATGCACTCGGTGGAATTAAATAAAAAAACATTTTTAATAGAATTTAACTTTGAAAAGTAACATTTTAATTTTTTACTTAAATATTCGTTTACAAGAAAGGTCTGAATTGCCAAGCTGCCTGTGCAAAAGATTTGGTCCAACGATTCCAGATCACTGACAAAACTCGAATCTGCAAAACTGCTTATATAGAAATATTTGAACGAAGAATTTCAATGCTTTTTCTCAGAGTTTAATGTCTCATAAAATTTTTGGTTTTGAAAAAGGGTGTTGCCCTAATTCTCATAACTTTGAGTGACGATTTTCTTGAAATGTAGATTTTCTTGAAAATAGGTAGTATTTTTTCGACCAAATGGTACACGGGCAAAGCACTTTTGCTGGGAAAGTACTTTCCTGGATTTTGTTATTCGGGATTTCATTTTCCGAGCTTGTGTTTTTCAGTCTTTCAACCCTACCTCACAACATGATTAAGAAATTAATGTCAAGAAAATTCTATAGCGCAGTCACCCTTCATCCTTCGTGACAACTGCCTCTTGCAAGTACTGATAAAGCTGACAAAAGTATCATGTTTTCACAGTAAAGTGCATCTTATCTCAGCCGTTCGGAATAAGCATAAAATTGTAGTAGTCCTCAATTCCTTACAAGACCTTGTAATGAAACGTATTCATTACATACATCGATATTAATTCTGATATCGTTTTGTATTCATATATTAATTTGAATTTCTTAATTTATAATTCACAGTTTACTTTCGTTCAAAATTCATTAAATGAACAATAAAAATTCAATAAAATCAGAGTTCTTCGTATATTAATTATACGGGTAGAAATACCTTAAAGAAAGACTCTCATTAAGTTTTGGTAAAAGGGCTAGTCAAGAGTTGACGTGGAAATAGCAACTTAAAATAGTGTACGAATGCTATCTCAGTCTGTGATTACAGTGTATGGCTGCTGCACTCAGTCTATGATAAAAGTGTTCGACTGCTTCCTCAGTTTGTGATTACAGTGTACGACTGCTTCTTCAGTGTGTGAATACAGTGTATGACTGCTGTTCTCAGTCTGTGATAACAGTGTACGACTGCTGTTCTCGGTCTGTGATAAAAGTATACGGCTGCTTTTTCAGTCTGTGATAATAATTGACGGCTGTTGTTTTGCTGAATAATAAATATTACAAGGATGAGTAGGCTTTTGAATTATAATACGGATCTTATTGACTTTCATATTAATAAGAATAAATTAAAGATTATACTTAAAACTAGTGTGGCACGCTCTTAAATGTTTTTTGTTGTCTACTAACGTTTTTTTTTCTTTTTTTTTTTTAATTTGTAAAAAAAAACTGACTCTTTTTTCTTTTTTTTTTCTTGTATTTTTTACGAACTTGACAAGTGTTTTCTAAACGCGTATTTACTTTTTTCTTCGTTTTTTTTATATTTTTAAAATTTTTTGACTTAAAATTTTTTAAATTTTTGATTTTAAAATTTTGCATTTTTTCTTTTTTTTACTTTTTGTAATATTTTAATATAAAATTTTAATTTATTTTGTTTTTCTTGTTGTACCTGCTTGTATTAAGCAGTCCCAAAACTCTTGTCTTCCTGGCACCTACCTATTCGTGTCGCCATCACTTTTTTTATTATTTTATTTATTTCAAATAATTTCAAATAAAGTGCCGATACGACTTGCAACCGTAATTGTAATCGTACTCGGTGAAAATGGACCCCAGCGCGTGCGGTATCTGGGGGGGAAAGAGGCGTGGGATTAAAAAAAAAAATTGTACGTGTCAGCTCCGACGCGCAACTGGAGTTCACTCAATAAGAATGATTTGATTACCTTAAAATATATAATACGCAAAGGATTGAATTCATATATTCATACATCTATTCATAATAATTTGATAAAATATATTATACTTAAAAAGGTACTTATGGTAAGCAATATGAATGTCAACAACTTTGTTTAAAACGTTCTTACGTATTTTTAAATCAATCAATGTAGTTTCTTCTACAAACATTTCTGTAAATAATGAAAAAATCTACAAAACTGCATCATTACATTTTCAGAACAGTTACATTTCTTATCAACTTTTCATTAATTAATGATGAAAATTCAAATGGGTCCACATTGATCGTGCATTATTGCATACAAAATGGAATTGAATGTTGATAAATTATACATTGAATTAAAGCCTGAAGCCTTGTGCTTCTAAAGAGATCTTAATCTTGAAGATCCGATTATTAGAACGCACGCTAGGATGCTTTTAATCGAAAAACACCGATCGAATTTTGGCCATAGCGGGATTCTCCCACAGGTGATGTGTCATTTTGTACGAACCAAGCAGGTCGTTTGTGTGCAATTATATTTATTTTAAAATCGAGATTGTGAGGCTTGTACGAAACGTATCCTTACAAATGAGGTATCAAAATCACCGTTATTTCATGTAGATTAGACATATGGAAATATCAACAACCAGTTTATAGGATTAAAACATATATACCAATTTATGTGAAAAAGTCTTAATTGGCCATATTAATGAGTTACCGTTATAATTAAAGTATAATAAATTGAAGAGCATGAAATTCTGTATCATGTGCGAAAATTTCACCGTTCTACGTTGAAATCTCTGTTCAATAAAATAGATTCGACGTGGCACTAAAACTTTCACCCCCTACTTTCACCCCCCCGGTTATTTTTTTTTTTAACTTTGAATATCATACTTATTTATGTTTAGTCAAAAGCCATAAAATTGAGTTTTAAACTTCTAACCTAATCGACCTCCATACAAACTTTGACCTAACATTTCAACCCCTTGTGACCCTTTCGACCCCTTTTATTGCGTTAAAAAACACCGTGTGCCCTTCTCCAGATTCTAGTCTGTCTTACTACTAAATTTCATCTAAATCGATCCAGTAGGTTAAAAGTTATTAAGAGTTAAAAAAAGCGTTAGTACCCAATTTTTATAACGCTTTTTTCAATGATTGATTTTCCTATCCATATTTTTTCCATACCGGGGTCTAAATATGAATCGATTCTAAAGGAGTAAACTCCAAAAATATTATAATCAACACTTATAAAAAAAAGAAAGTTTTTATTGCTTCTTTTGTAAAGAACCCTGGAACCGGTGAGGTTATCTCAGCCTTTGGCAAAAAGCAAAAGGTTTGAGGTTTCTCCAGAGAAGCACACTCTTACAACCTCAATTGTTGGAATTGTTGAAATGTATAAAGCATTTAGGCCTTGCTTCTTCGGAGTTGTCATAGCGCCAAAATGTTGTTGGGGCCAAGATATTCGCCTAGGAGATCGTCTATTCAAAGCTCTCAAGGCCTCAAGAACATTTTGAATATCATTTTGATCGTATTCTATTACTATTGGAGTTGAAACTCTGGCCTTGCATATTTTTTGGACAAAACTTTGGTGTTCTACAAGCTGCACTCATTGGAATTTCGTCCACATTTTCCGACGTATCACATGAAAGAAAATGTAACTTGAACAAAAAATAGAATGTTTGAGCTTTTCCTTCCTTCCCTCTACTTTTATCTTGTCACAAAACAAGTAAAATTTTGTCAAAAATAACTAACTAGAAAAAATAAAAAACGCCAAAATTAAAATTTCATGCAAATTATCTCCATTTTGAAACATTCATACTCTCATAGAATTTCACAGCTCTGTTTGTTCCTCGTTTTGCTTCCCTTAACGCTCATGAATAATTCCAACATCATTTGCCATATAACGGTATAAGTTTTAATATGCCCAAGTATAACAAACATTAAGGTACCCCCACGTGTCCGGCTACCAAGGCAAACAGCCAACTCTCAACAACTATTATTCATGGCCAAAAAGAAAGGACTTCCTAACCAACTCTCTGGAGTGGAATTTTTCGTGGTAAATTTCACGTGGACCACGAGACATTGCATGCAATTAATATAATATACAAAAAAAGGGTTGTCCGCTCCTCCCTACGTTCATTCCAAAGTCCAATCTCTATGGCCACCCGCATGTTAGACTTAGAACCAACGCACAGAAACAGCATCCTTGTTATACCCTTTTTCTATTCTTATATCATCATAATAATTTTATGCGCGTCCTTTTGTTTTTATTTCAGTTTTTATTTTTGTTCAGTTTGTTGTTTTGTATTGTTCGTGCAGCAAAAAGTTCTGTTGAGTTTTGTGTTGTCCTTTCGACCTAGTTTTTCCCAAAAACAGGATGTTATCCAAACAAGCCCTTTATTTTCGTTCTCCCACTCTTTTGTTTATCAACAACACATAGCCCATGTACCAGGAGTAGCATACTTTCTACGTGACGTACATACATGTTTACATATTTAATGCAAAGAGATGAAAGTGCATTAATTTTAAAGAAACAACATTTCAACTGGATGCTTTAAATGACAAAATCAAGATTAAAGCAAAAGCACTTGGTATGGCCGTTTATATTTTATTTAAAATGTTGCTGATGCATGGTTTTTTGTATGCATTTTCTCTTTGCACGGAACAAACGTTCGGAATGTAGTCACTGATAAATAAAGTGCATATGCAATGCATGCAGAAATTTTTAAAAATAAATCAGAAATGGGAAAAGTTTATTTAATGCAAATTCTTTTGGCCTTGATATACAAAAATTCAATCAGGAATGTTTTCCGTCGATAACAATGGTTTACATTGTGAACCAAATTGTGTGATGTGCTTTTTGGTTTCCAACCGAGCTTATGCTTACCAGCCGCGACCTCGCCAAGGTCTTATTGAAGAATGCACGAAACTTCAATTCTAGGTCTTCTGAACCTTTTGACAAATGCCCGTTGTGGCACAGGTCAGCAGGTACAATGCTCCTGTCCTGGAGGCACGGATCGCCAGCTACCAAAACCCCTGGTGGCAATAAAACTGATTTCAAGATCCAAACCCCTTACTGCTGGTAGACTTTCGATGATGAAATGGTCAGACTATACTTCAGGCTAACTTCGAATAATATTACACATTCGGTAATAGTCGTAGAGCTGATTTAAGTACGATCGTACAAGTCTACTTATAATATTTACAGAAGGGAGTGAGTGTAAATTGAATAAATAAAAGTTATTTCCGTATGAGAGCTATTATACATTTATCAAAAAGTCTACGACTTCGTATACATATAATGCGAAACACAAACTTATTGGCTCATACACCGACGACGCACAGTGGCCCGTTTTCACTTTTTACCTTGCAAAAATCATAGCTCCTAAACGAAATAAGATATGGCTTCAATTTTTTTTTGTTTTGCAGGGAATTTCCAAAGCTATGTTTCGTGAAAATTTTAACAAAATATGTTCACAGGGTGTTTCAGAATTAAGTCCCAAAGTTGGAAGTTTTTTCAATGTCATAAAAATTGTTAAAAATGTATCCATAATGGCGAAAAATTTGTTTTTGTGAATGATTAGAGAACAATTAGTTTTGGTATAGCAGGAAAAAGAAAAAAAAATAACACTTGAATAGTCATAAAAGCAAAACAAAATTTGTTTTTTATTTTAAGTTAAAGTTTTTAAGTTTTATAATTTTTGATATGCAACCAATCAAACCATCAATATTTACATTCAAAATCAAACAGGGTGTTTCCATTTAACAGAAAATTACCATAATTTCTATATTTCAATGAAAAAAACAACCCTCAAATTAGAAAAAAGTGTTTTAAAAGTACGAATATGGAAAAAAATAAAGCATAAACGTTAGATTTTTATCTTGTTTTATTCTTAATAATTTACTTATATTATTTCTTGAAAACTATCATCTAAATTCAATGTTGAATCTAATAGATCTAACATTTCTGGGGAGTAGTGTGCTTTCAGTTCTTTTTGATTTCTAGCATGCCTTTTGGAAGAAATAAGTGGATCTGATGATATTGCTAGCATAGTAAACAGGTCTTCATTTTGCCGAATTCTTGAAACCTTGCATATATTTTGATACCTGTATCTTTTGTAGTCCTTATTTTTGCATTCCTGAGCTTCTTCTGATAATTCCCCAAGTGGAAGTGACTGATACTCCATAATATTTTGTCTATGAACCAAAATTTTATGAAGAATAGGGGTGAGTTGTTTTTCTGGATAAAGCTGTCTTAATAACACTTTTGTTTCTCTTGTATACTCCCCAAATTTTACTGTTTTAACTTTTTCTCGACAGTTTAAGACATTAAGTATTATTTGAAGCCTTTTAATAATTTCTTCATTGACTCCAGTTATTCGGGCAGCTGCATCCGGTTGTTCAAAGAATCGCCTGGAAGTATTGCCATCATTGGTATTTCCAAACCCAGGCTTAGGCTTATCCACATCAAGTCCAAGTTCTTCATGGAAACGCTTTTGAATATCCTGCTTCCTCTTTTTTTCTAACTCTTTGATTCCAATAGAGCTATCCTCTCCTTCCTTAGCAATCGTATCTATAGCTAAGTTTCAAAATGAATTCCATGCACCTACTCATACATACTCGTTGTTATGTTCGACCGTAATATCTCCTTCATTCTGTCCATTAAACTTCATTTGAGTTTTTTTGCAAATAGGACATGACCGTGTTGATCTATTTTCCGTTAGTTCATTTAAAACTTTCCCATCAATCATAGTTAAAAAGAACTCATGTTTAACTATTAATGTTACTTCTTCATTCACTTTATAAGCTGTTGGTTGAGTATTTAATATTTGATTCCGGATATCGTTGACTGTCATATTTATAAGATCGCCAGTTTCCTTAGAATATTGAAATTGAATAGGTCGACAGAAATGAACTGATGATGGACGAGGGTTTCTCCAAATTTCACCATTGGGCAATTTAACCTGAGTGGAACAACTGATGCCATAAACATGTTTTCGTCCGATTCATTTCCTATTGAGTTAATTTTTTGCTTGTACGCACTTTGGTAAGATGATCCATCGCAACCCCATTTGCTCCTTAATGTAAGATCTGTTGGTAGTTCAAGAAGCTGATTCTCGGTTTTGGTATGTAACAACCTCTTTGCTGTAAGATCCATGATGTCCTGAAGCTTAACTTTTGCCGATACTTCCGTGATCTCTAAATTTTTTTTAGCTATTCCACTCATTGCACTTATTTAAATACCTAAATTAAGTCATGCAAATCCAAAATAAAGGTTGCGACAAAAAGATTAATTATATTCTTTTCATATGAAAAAAACTAAAAAAATGAATAATCACTGACTTGAACCAATTAAATTGCCATAACTCGGCTTTATGCAACTTTACGCAGCTGAGTTTTTGAGGACATGTTAAGGAATATGTGGGCATTCATCTCTCACTTAGTTTGGTTTGACGGGTTTTGACGTTTTTTATATGAGCCAAGTTAAAATTCAAAAATAGGTGCAAAAAGTGATTTTTTATTTTTTTCATTAAAAAAAAGATATGCATTTTTTGTTTTTTTTTGTTTCCAAAATTTGATTAAAATAATGTCAAACTTTTCAACAAAAAAAAAAATAAATGGATTTACTTGCACCGTTTTTCTAATATTCAAGTTCGAAGTGCAACAAAAAACAAAAAAAAAATATATTTTTTTTTTTTTAATATTTTCTGACTTTGATCGGCTCCTCAAGCCAAACCGTTCATCTAATATTTTTTTTATTTTGGATTCTTACACTTTAAACAATTCTAAACAAAATGTGATTTTTACTTTTTCAAAATAAAATCACTCGAAAAATGATTATTGCCACGTTCCTCGCCTAAACGGGCCACTGTGCGACGGAGCAAAAATTTACGGCTGTTTGAGACAGTGAAGGACTTTGTCGATCTAGACACAAAAGCGGAATCTGGCTGAACTTGGAGTTATAGAGCAATTCATCGTACAGACGAAGACAAAACTAAGTGTTGGTTGTCAAAAGCGATTGAGGTCGTTTTGGATGCTTCGAGAGAAAAAAACTACTCATGATATGGTTCTTGATTGAAGAATGGAGGCAAATTTTTTTTTTTTTTTTTTAGTTTAGTTTTTAGTTTAGTTTAGTTGATGAATAATCAATAAGAGATCCATACAATCTTCAGTTAGACTAACGAAACATATTAAAAACATCGAGATAAGGACTTACATATAATAAATAATAACATTAAAATACCTACATACATATATAACAAAAAAAAAATTAACTAATTTAAAAAGTACAATAACAATTGATTTTTTAATGATTGTCTACTTAAAGGAAAATTGAAATCTATAGAATTAGAAACAAGATTAGTTTCTCTGATACTTCGAGAAATAGGTTCGTTAAATGCATAATTTACCCTGTGTTCGTTTACGAATAATAAACAGCGAACTCGAATTTGACGCGATGGAGCATACAATTGAACCAAATATAAAAGAGAAGGACACTTGATATGATATGACAAAATATCACTAATGAACATAATTGAGTAGATTTTACGTCTTTTTTCTAGAGTTTGAATTCCCAATAATTTGCATCTTGTGTAATACGTTGGAGTTTCACTGTTCCATCCCAACTTCTGTATAGTATACATAGTAAACTTTTTTTGAACCATTTCAATTCAATCAGCATGAATGTTATAATATGGGTTCCATATAACACAACCATACTCTAAGATAGACCTAACATATGAACTATAAAGCGATTTAATAGTGAATGGATCCCTAAACTCCTTAGAATTTAGTTTTATAAAACCTAACATTGAATTAGCTTTTGAAACCGTAAATTCTATGTGTTTAACAAAATTAAGTTTGGAATCGAAAATAACGCCAAGATCTTTTTTTTTTTGAACAACTCTTTCGAGCACTTGGTTATTAATTGTGTAATCAAAGAAAATCGGCGAATGGTTTCTGTAAAAAGAAAAACTTACTTACTTACTTACTTAAGGTGGCGCTACAGTCCGTTGTGGACTTGGGCCTCAATCAACAGTCTCCGCCAGTCAGCTCGGTCCCTAGCTAGCTGTCTCCAGTTTTGCACTCCAAGTTGATTGAGGTCCTCTTCCACTTGTGTGCGCCACCTGAGTCGCGGTCTTCCTCTCCTTCTGCGTCCCTCGGGAATAGTGTCGGAGACTTTCCGGGCCGGAGCATTGGTGTCCATGCGCTCTAAATGACCGAGCCATCTGAGTCTCTGGACCTTGACCCTTCTGGCTAAGTGCACGTCGTTGTACAACCCGTAAAGTTCGCTGTTGTATCTCCTTCTCCATTCCCCATCAATGCACACGGGGCCAAAGATGACCCGAAGAATTTTCCTCTCGAAACAGCCTAAGGCACATTCATCCGATTTTGTTAGGGTCCATGCTTCTGCACCATACAGCAGGACAGGGATGATGAGGGTGTTGTACAGTTTAACCTTAGTTGCTCGAGAGAGGGCTTTTCCACTCAGTTGCTTTCTTAGCCCAAAGAAACAGCGATTAGCAAGAGTAATTCTTCGTCTTATCTCAGCGCTGGTGTTATTGTCCGTGTTGATAGCGGAGCCTAGGTAGACAAACTCCTTAACTACCTCGAAGTTGTATGCGTCTATTGTGACGTTCTGTCCGAGCCGTCGATGTTGGGTGTCCTTACTCGAAGACAGCATGTACTTCGTTTTCCCCTCATTTACCGCTAAACCCATTTTAGCCGCTTCTGTCTCAATCCTCACAAAGGCGCCATTGACATCACGCTGTGTTCTTCCCATTATATCAATATCGTCGGCGTACGCGAGAAGTTGAACAGATTTATAGAAGATAGTGCCTCTGGTGTTGACGGTGGAGTTTTGGACTATCTTCTCAAGAACGATGTTAAAGAAATCGCACGACAGTGCATCGCCTTGTCTGAATCCTTTTTTGACGTCGAATGATTCCGTAAGCTCATTGCCAACCTTGATAGAGCAGCGTGAGTTCTCCATCGTCATTTTGCACAAGCGAACGAGCTTGGCAGGGATGCCAAAGCTAGACATAGCTTTATACAGTTCGTCTCTGTAGATGCTGTCATACGCGGCCTTAAAATCAATGAAGAGGTGGTGGGTATCGATTTGCATTTCATAGGTTTTTTCCAGGATCTGCCGCAACGTGAAAATTTGGTCGATGGTAGACTTTCCTGGCCTGAAGCCACATTGATAAGGACCAATCAGATTGTTGACGAAAGGCTTCAGACGTTCACATAATACGGCAGAGAGGATCTTGTAGGCGATGTTAAGCAGGCTGATTCCTCTGTAGTTAGCGCAGTTTAGAGGATCTCCCTTTTTCAGGATCGGGCAAACAATGCTGAGGTTCCATTCATCGGGCATGCATTCCTCCGACCATATCTTACAGATGATTTGGTGCATGCTCCTATCTAGCTCGTCACCTGCGGCTTTGAACAGCTCGGCAGCTAGACCATCTGCTCCAGCGGCTTTGTTGGATTTCAGCCGTGATATTGCTGTTTTCACTTCTTCTAGGTCGGGTTCACGGAATTGTTGGCTGTCATCGCGTATGATAAAAGGCTCCTGTCTGACGGCGGGATTTTGTTCGTCGTCGCCGTTATACAGTCTACAGAAGTGGTCTTTCCAAATCCCTAGCACTGACTGCGGCTCTACTATGATGTTCCCTTGATGATCTCTGCAGGCTTCGGTTCTTGCTCGATGACCTTGAGCCAGCTGTTTTACCTTCCGATAAAACCTCCGAACTTCATTCCTGCTGTTAGCTCTCTCAACATCTTCGATCTGACGCTTCTCATGCTCTCTCTTTTTTCTCCTGAGAAGCCGGCGTTCTTCTCTCCTCTTTTGCTCGTAGAGCTGACGAGCAGCTCTTGTCTTTCTTTGCAGCGCCGCTTTGTATGCCTCCTGCTTGGCTGCATGGGCCTGCCTGCATTCTTCGTCAAACCAGGGGTTTCGTTTTGGTGGCTGTGTGAAACCCAGCACATTAGAGGCGGCATCTCTAACTGCATTCTGGCAATGTTGCCACTGGTCTTCGATACTTGATGTTGGCGGCATAGGACTCCTTAAGAGGTTACTTGTCACTCGATCAGAGAAGGATCTGGCGATCTCTTGCGATTGTAGCCGTCCGACGTCGAATTTTCTTGCAGCATTTCTTTGTTTTGGCCGTTGTCGAGATATTCGTAGTACTGCCTTGGCTACGACGAGGTAGTGGTCCGAGTCGATGTTGGCTCCTCGGAAAGTTCGAACATCTTGAATGCTGGAAAAGTGCCTCCCGTCGATCGCAATGTGATCAATCTGGTTGACGGTTGATTGATCAGGAGATCTCCATGTACCTTTATGGATGTTGAGATGTGGGAACCAGGTGCTTGCTACCACAACGTTTCGCCCCGCAGCAAAATCGATCAGCCTGAATCCGTTGTCGGAAGTGGTGTCGTGCAGGCTGTGCTTTCCGACTGTTCTTCCAAAGATGCCTTCTTTTCCCAGCTTTGCGTTAAAATCGCCGAGGACAATTTTCATGTCATAGCTAGGACATTGCTCATATGTTTTGTCGAGGAGCTCGTAGAATTCGTCTTTGGTGTCGTCCTTTTTCTCTTCTGTGGGGGCATGCGCGCATATTAAGCTAATGTTGCCGAGATTAGCCTTGATTCGGATCGTCGTGATGCGTTCGCTTACGCATTTGAAGCTCAAGACTTTTTGCCTGAGTCTGCTTCCCACGACGAATCTGCATCCAAAGAGTCGCTGGTCCCGGTAGCAATCCCCATAGTAGATGTCGCAGTTTTCCATCTTCATTTCGCCCGGTCCATCCAATCGCATTTCCTGGATAGCGGTAATATCTGCTTTGTAGCAGTTGAGGGTCTCCGCTAGTTGTTCGGCAGCACGCAGTCCATTAAGGGACCTAACTTCCACGTGCATATCCGAAATTCGTTGTCCTTTATACGTTTGCTTGGGTCGTCATCAGTGTATCCGTCCGTTTCCGAGGCCTGTTGTCGCTTCGCAACTAACTTTTTTCTACATAGTCGGGAAGTCACCCCGACGTACAACCCCCAACCTGGAGTACCAGGTACTTGATGTGACTCCAAGTACAAAAGCCGGAAAGCCGCTCCTTTTACGACCTGAGCTTCAAATATGTCGAAAAAGAAAAACACTGACATTTATTAACATTTAACGAAAGTTGGTTAGAAAGACACCATTCAATTAGTTTTTGAAGATTCTCTTGAAGGAGAAAACAGTCATTAACGGATTTAATGGGTCTGTAAAATTTTAAATCGTCAGCAAATAGAAGTCTTTTACAGCCTTATTTATAAACGAGTATTAGAAGCAGAATAAAGTTATTCCGACCTTAATTCTCCTTTAATACTGAAAAGCTTATTTATAAAAAAAATAAACAAGTTTTAGAGTCGGAATAAGCTAAACTGATTTATAGTAGGTTTAAAGGTGGAATAAATCGGTATAAATATCAAAATGTGTCAAAAAATTGTTTTGTCAAATTTGCAATTATGTTGCAGGAGAATTTGCGTCCAAAAAGGCTATTTAATTTAAATCTTCGGACCGTACATGGTTCTAAAAATTATTTGGAACCGTTCCTCTTCTTCATACTTACTTTTGCTGGTACTTTTGCAGTCCCAAAAAGCAATATTTTGCTCTTTACTTAATTATTTTTTGAAAAAATGAAAGGCAGTGTCAGGTTTGTATATTTATTTGACGAATAAGTATACAAAGGTGTCAAATTTGTTTACAGGAGTTTTAGATTGGTCAAATTTTAATAGCAAAATTTGACATAACCCAGGCATAACTTAAACGAGTAATAAATTATTTTATAAATAAGGAATAGGAATAGGTTGATGTACGTGCTTAAACTCGTTATAACTATTCCGGGTATCAAACGAGTATTAGTGAAATCTAATAAATAAGGCTGTTAGAGTTCAAAAAAATTCCAGGCATGTCGTTTATAAAAATGAGAAATAGAAGGGGACCAAGATAGCTTCCTTGGGGGACACCGGAAGTAACTAAAACTGGTCTCGAAATGAATTTGTCAATAGACACGAATTGGACACGACCTTTTAGGTAAGACATTAACCATTTCAACATAAAAGAATGAGACCTAAAAAATTTCGAGCTTATTCATCAAAATTGTGTGGCTGACTCTGTCGAAGGCTTTCGCAAAATCAGTATAGATCACGTCAATTTGGTGACCTTCTTCTAGGATATTCAGAACGAAATTCGAAAAGATTGCAAGGTTAGTAGTTGTAGATCTCCCTGCGAGGAAACCATGTTGATACGGTGAAATGTGTTCTTATCACGTAGGATTGGTCTGATAGATGATCTTGTTTTTCGCATAAACGAAAATCTCGTTAGAATATGAAAATGGTCTGAAGATAATGGTCTCATGCTAAATCCTGGGAAAACTCAAGCGCTAATAGTTTCAAAGGCAAACATTATTGATAGTACTCCGTCAATCACCTTAAACAATCTAAGTGTCCCATTTGTAAACTCAGTGACTAGCCTTGGTTTCCAAATTACAACTGATTTATCTTGCAGAAATCACATTAACTCTGTTGTTGGTCGGATTTATGGAACTCTCAGGAAACTGTGGATAGCTGCAAACTTTACACCTCGAGAAACTAAACTCCGTAAGATGAAAACTTTACTTCTTCCAATCATTTCTTATTCTGAAGTTGTATACCCCAAGCTAGATTCATTGTCTGAACACAAACTGCGTGTGGCGTTTAATGACATGACGCGATATGTCTATGGCCTTAGAAGGTATGATCATATATCTTCGTATAATACAAAAATTCTTAATTGCACCCTTCCCGAATATACGAATTTCCGAAATTGTATCTTTCTGCATAAAATAATCTATACCAGAACGCCTCAATATCTTTATGAAAAGCTACAATTTTGTATTTCGTCAAGAACGGAAAACATAATTGTCCCTTCATTCAAATACCTGAACTCATCACGATTGTTTTTTGTAAACAGCATTCGCCTCTGGAATTCTCTGCCAATTGGAATCAAACGAATAAGAGAGGCAGCGGCATTCAAATCTGAGGTTTTTAAGCACTTTTCGAACAATTTTTAACACCAAGTATTGAATTTTGAAGGAAAATGATTAGGGAAAAGAGGAAAGGCACAAAAAAAAATGTATTGTTAGTTAATTTTGTTTTTTATATATATGTAATTTATTATACGTTACCCAACATGTGAAAATGCTATAAAAGACTTATGTCTTACTGTATTTAGCCAATAAACCTGAATTGAATTGAATTGAAAAGAAGGAATATCAGCTTATCATAAACAATTTTTTCAAAGAGTTTAGGAATGCTCGAGAGTTTACAAATCGGTCGATAGTTTGAGATTTCTTGTTTGGGACCAGATTTGTGAATAGGAGTAAGGAAAGATTGTTTCCATTCAGAGAGAAATTCTCCACTACTAAGAGAACTATTAAAAATGTATAAAAGTGGTTCAGAAAGAGCATTCGCGCAGTTTTTTAGCAGAATTGGTGGAATTTCATCCGCTAATCAAATCCAACAAACCATTTTTGATATCAGAAAGATTTAGTTCTAATTGGTTAATATGAGCTTCAAAATTATTTGAATGAGAAGAAAATTGGTTATTTAACACTGTAATGTTAGATTTCAAATAGTTGGAATTGAAAAAGTCGGCAAATGCGTTGCAAATTGACGACAATTCGGAATAGGTTTTATCAAGGTATTGCATATTATTTGGAATACCATTGGATGATTTTTTTCTTTTGATAGACGTCCAAAAACACTTACTGTTAGATCTCAAATTTGTGTCAATAGACAAAATATAATTTTTATACAGAAACTTATTAAGAACACTGAACTCAAGTTCCAATATTTAATCAAGAGATAACGATATTACCAGAAGATTAGATTTTATTACTTAAATATGCGAACAACAAAAGAAAAAGTTGCTCTCCTTGTCGAAAAACCATGCCCTCAACATCATTTCATAGGCACGACACCACTGAAGAACCAAGGTTTAAATTGCTTACATACTCTTCAACATTTCCTCGTAACAAATTGAGGGGAACTACAAATTTATACCGATTCTGAATGGCAGAATTGAGATGCCAATTCGGTACTTGCGATGAAGGACGATTACGTTATAGAATTTTCGAGACATTAATTTTTTTAATATGTGTTGGGGTCGAAAGACTGGAAAACGCAGTCCTTTTCCCCCAAGTAACGTTTGCCCGAAAAAGATCCTATGTTTTTTTAAAGAGAATCTACTCTTTTTCGTCACTCAATGAAAATTAAGGATATCGAAATCTGGTACGTTTTTCGAATTTTCTAACAGCCCTGAATTAGGCCTCACTCTTTTTGCAAAAACAGACATTTTAGAAGACACTAAACGCTGAAAATCATGGAGAATGAAGCATTAAAATTCTTCGTTCAAATATTTCGATGAATGCAAAATAAGAAAGAGGAGAATTAGCTACTGAGGTGTTCGGACGTTTATATCAACTTTTTTTTAAATAAAATATTATTCGTCTATAATAACTCTTTCAACTTTTACATTTACAAGTATTAATAGTATATAATGCCTTTTTTAAAGAAAGTAGAATGTTCGAACATTACGCATTACCGTTCAATACTACGAATAAACCAAATATTATGTTAGTACATTTTGAAAGAGAACAAAAAAATTGGCATACCAGAGAAGCATGCACGGCACACACAAAAATACAAACAAAAAAGAATAAACTCACCTATATGTTGGCACCGGATGTCCTTGGGCTATACACGGTAACGTTGTCTGGCCATTAAGTACAACATGCCTCATTGAATGCTTCTCTACATTTATCCTTGGCTGTACCATTCCTTTGGGCTCTGTTACAATGATACGTCCTGGATATGTTGATATTTGAATTTCGCCTGCATTTGCACAATATTGCACACATGATTACGCACACAACGTCAAAACAGCACCAAGTTGGTTACAGGTACAATAATAATTATTATTATTGGTTTTGCGATGTACAAACGTTTTATGAAAAGAACAAAAGAGATACAAGAGAGTATGAGCATTGATTTTGTTGAAAAGGTACACATGAAATGGTTACAGGTGAACGAGTATCAGAGGGGAGCAAATAGAAACCCTTTCCTGAGTTTGTATTGCAATTGAATTTAATAAACAAGAAGTAGAAGGTGAAACAACGTTGAAAACATTAATGATGCTTCAAGGGGACAAGGATTAATAGTCTCTACCCTTCCTTGAAAAAGGCTTATATTCCTGTTCAATGGACGGTCATTGAAAATTTCTGAGGACCATTGTACTCGAACACAACAAAGTCCATATATTTTACACGTTGAAAAAACCAGGGCACCCAGATTCTGCAAATTAAACTCCGAGATTTAATGCACAAAATATTAATGTTTAACATTGGCACTCGATAACATTAGGACTCGTTCGCTGGTGGGTGCAAGACACGAGGGTTATAAATGACCCTACCTCAATATAACGACGACGTTTGCAAAACAAATGTGCAAAACCAAAACCCTGCCCATAAATATGGGTTACGCCTATTTAATTACAGAAATTCGAGTCGAATAACCGCGCGTTAAATGATAATAAATCATTTGAAGGATGTTTTTCGAAGCTCCAGGAACGAGGAAAATTTCAATCCAAGGAGTGTAAGTTAAACATGTGGAACAAGATTCGGACATGGGCATTTGGGTTTATGAATGTACCACAAGCTGGGTGCTTCGCATTAAGGGGGGTGGCTGTTTGTGTATTTTTTAGGATCATTGTGTAAATCACTGTTTTGCTTGTCCTGAGTAATAAAAACTTATGGACCAGTGGCGTCCATTGATTTTGCTTTGTGTTGTATAGAGTAGAGGTGTGCTTTCATGGATGTATAGGTGTGCTTAAAAGCCCGAGGAAATGTTTGCTAAAGTGCTTTTGTCTTAGAGATGAAAAGAAAAGTACATAATTCAAGGGTCATCCTGGTGAATGGATATGGCTTGGTTTGGACTTTTACCTATAGGGACATGAATATTATTGGAAAATGTGTTAATGGAGGAGATGGTCATAAAACAAAATATTTGGCACAGATTAACAAGCTTTTAGGCAGCTTAGACAGTTTTTTTTTCAAGAAGTTTAGAACCTTGTTTACGGATGATAAAAGAGTACCATGTCAACAAGGAGGCAGATAAAACAAGATCAATTTTTATGCTGCTCAGCAGTGTAAGTGTACAGATGATTAATGTCTTTTAAACACACCATGACTTTGTTTTAAACAACATGGAATCATACTCGGGCACTTATTTGATATTGACTGGCTTGCTGAAAACTGTAGAGTTAAAGAATTTGTATCAAATTTAGCGCTGTGTGGCCAAGTTAACAATTTCAAAATTAATCTCAACTCCAGAGTTGAAATTAAAAAGGTATCTAGTTTCTGTATTCTGTTTTTTAAATTTTATTGACTAAGGTGGTTGCTTACAGCTTAAAATCTTCAAAGACAAATTTTGGTATAGTCTCCAAATGTAAACATGAAGAGCTAAAAGTTTAGATCCGATTTTTAATCTAAATTGGGTTCCTAACTGCATTTCGTTCATTATTTACGAAAATTCTTCTTGCATGTTCAAAGCATACTGTTCATTAATGGCTGCAATTCAAATATCCTCTAGCTTTTACTTTGTATACGTTACAATGCGCCCGTTTCGAGTATGCATCATCATGCCTCCAATCACAAATGAATTTTGTTTCTTGACATTTTTTTTACAGCTGTTTAGCTATCAGTCAAAGCAAATGTTCAGAATATTTGAACTGGAGCTTCCGTTTTTGGAGTCACATTACGTAACATTAAGTATGAAAAGAGTGTTTGTGTTTCAGGCATAATTTGCTCGTTTCAAGGTTGAGTTATGGAATGACTCCTTACAAATTCTCGTCAAGCACCTATTTTTGTCCTTCACAAAATATAAGTCACATGATGTGCCTCGTGGTATTAACAGACCCCCAAAATTACAATAAAATCATTGGCGATAGACCACCGTCCAGTAAACATCAAATCAATCACCGAACAGTTAACATCAACACCGACCGACCACCACCAGCAGCACGAAACCACCAGCAAACCGGTTGTCAAGCAGAACCCAGCAAGCAGGCGTCAATCAAACACCGGCAAGTTAGCGTCACCGGCAGGCTGTCTATAAATAGCTTGCTACCAGCCCATAAAAGTCAGTCAAAATCAAGAGCTCGAAATGAGCAGACATGCCTCACGGAGTTGGAAGTATAAAACCAGACTAAACGGATATAGACAACCCCCACCAGTGGGTAAGGGGTCTTGTCAAACATTCTAACCCTGTAACCAGAATTCATTCTGTGGATTTACCGGATTCGTCCTTGATTTACCAGTTTCGTTTGCAATTTGCCGGGTTCGTCTGTGATTTACCAGATCCGTCCGCAATTGACCCAGATTCGTCTGCGATTTACCGGATTCGTCCATGATTTACCGGATTTGTACGTGATTTATCGGATTCGTCAGCGATTTACCGGATCCGTCCGCGATGGAATATATTCGACTGCAATTTACCGTATTATCCGTGATTTACCGGATTCGTCTGCGATTTATCGTATCCGTCCGTGATTTCCTACTAGCCAGTCATACCGTGTAGATCATCATACGTTGTTACAGAATAACTGTTACTTCTCTATCAGCACGTTGCAGTGCGTTTTCAAGCCTGAACGCATAGTTTTCCACCAATTACCAAATAAATGGAAAATAGTTCTTCCGAGTTATTACCAAGCTGCGAGATTTCACATAAGTTATTCCTTCAACATGGTCATAGTTCAGATTTACGGAAGGCAGATTTCGACAGTGAAAACACTTTCTGCAGCACTTCCACCCGATTCCTTGGCTATGTAGGTGGTATTCGTCTTCCTCCAAAGGCTTTTACTTTAAGCTTTCAGAATAATGTAAAAATAGGCGAAGTTGTTTTTTTTTTATAATTAGCACACACTCAAGGTTTTTTATGCCCTTATTATGCCAGAGACACAGTGAGTGCTTTAGGAAGGAGGAAAGGGGTGAGAGAGGAGGTGCCAGCGTACATTGATCTTAAATTCCTGAACACTGCAATGATTTGGAAAGACAGAGTGTGGAAGAGAGTTCCACATTCGCGTACTACGGCTAAAGAACGATTCTCTATACTTGAGGGTACGACCGAAGTTGGGCTCAAGGGTGAACTGATGGGCATTCCTGGAGGCGCGGGTATTACGGTTGAATAAATCTTTAGGGGAGGAATGCAACTGGCTATTTCACTAGAGCAAATACCGGTGAAGTAACGGTAAAATAGGGTGAGACATGAGACATTACGGCGATGTTCGAGAGATGTAAATGACTCAACGATGATGGTATGATCACCAATCATCTTGAATGCTCTTTTTTGGATACTGTCCAGAAGACTTAAGTATGTCACTGGAGCACCAGCCCAGACATGGGAGTTATACTCAAGCTTTGGACGTATGTAGGTTTTGTAGATGACAGCCAGATCAGAGGGGGAAAAAAATTTCTTGCACCGCCTTAAGAAACCTAAACATCTTGCGGCATTTTTGGCCACATCGCATATGTGCTCGTTCCACAAGAGGTGGTCAATGATGCACATACCGAGAATCTCGAGATGTTCGGTCTCATTGATGCAAGTGCCACTCAAGGACAGTGGCAAGGGGGTATGTCTCGCTTTGACGATACAAGACAGCATTGTGTTTTCGAAGCATTAAACTCTACGCGATTTTGTGTTCCCCATTTTACAATGCTGTTTAGTTCAGAGTTTAATGAGCTTATCATATTTTGCCGTTGCAGTTCCACATCTGCAGAGGAGGGATATGAGTCTGGAAACGAATAAGAAAAGCTAAGGGTACTATCGTCAGCGAAACAATTTATTGGATTAGAAGTTACAGACAAGAGATCATTGATGAAAATGAGGAAGATGGTCGGAGACAAAACGGAGCCCTGGGGCACACCAGCATTTATGTTGTGGGTTTCAGACTTGAATCCGTCCAATACAACTTGTATTGAACGGTTCGAAAGAAAATTTCTAATCCAACGAAGGAGGGATTCGTCGATACCGAAAGCACGCATTTTCGATAAAAGAGCAAGATGCCAGACTTTATCAAATGTCTTTGAAATATCAAGTGCAACAATCTTACTTTCTCCAAAACGATGTAAAGATTTGTTCCACTGTTCGGTGAGATAAACCATCAGATCACTAGTGGACCTGTTGCTGCGAAAGCCGTACTGCCGGTCATTAAGAAGCTTTCGGTCTTCGAGATATTTCTTAAGCTGATAGTTTATCAGCGTTTCCATGACCTTAGAAAGAAGGGACGTAAGTGCAAAAGGTCGATAATTGCAGGGAGAAGAAGATTCGCCGTTTTTTGGGATTGGCTGGACAAATGCTGTTTTCCAACTGCTCGGAACGAGCCCAGAAGAATAGGATAGATGGAAAAGCTTACGCAAGGGTTTTGCCAGCGTGGAAGAACACATCTTCAGAATAATAGCGGGGATACCATCCGAACCAGCGGATTTATGTATGTTGAGATCCCTTAGGACTCTCGCCACAGCACGAGTGCGGAAGAAGATTTGTCCCATGGAATCATTGACGCGCTCAAGAACAAGCGGAGTCATGGCACTCTCTGGCAGCGAAGAGTTGGCGGCGAACTGCCTAGCAAAAAGGTTAGCTTTCGCGAAAAAGCTAACAACTGGAGTGTCATTGTCAACGAGCGTTGCAATTGAAGTGACCTCACCTGTTCACCGCCCTAGCGAAAAAATCGGATTTCATGGTGCTTTGGACCTCACCTACCTCGGAACTTCCTCAACAGAAGACACCTTATTTAAATTGAAGAGACCCGGAGAAATATCAACTACTCTGCTTCTTTTGCTTGGCACGACTTGTTTTCGAATGGAAAAGTTAATGATATACATATGTCTCTTTATTGGCTGACCGAACCTCCGCTACAACTAATAGATGCGAAAGCGTTTTGTTTTGACAAGTAGTGAACGACCTCGAGAGACCATGAGCGACAGCAGGCTGCAGTTCATCTTCAAGTCATGAATAAAACTCACGAGGTAGAAGACAACGAAAAAAACTAAATTAAAGCCCACTACCTGACTATTCCCCTTGATTTCTATCACTGAAAAAATAATGACGAATGTCTTCTTTAATTAGATAAGTTCTTAATTTCACTAAAAATCGTTTGGGCTGTTCAAAACAAGAAATACATTGTTTTTCATTGTAACAGCATTGAAAGTTACTCAATGTCCAGACCTTGGACAGAAAAAAAACTCAATGGTCCCTGAATTCATAGACTGCTGAAGGACAGCCCAATCGTTTATATATTTTGTATGTTTTGAATTCAATCAACAAAAACAAATCCAATACAAATACATTTAACAACAAATTGAATTTGACAAAGCTCATGGATTCTCTTGCATCTCCTTTAAACTTTGCTTTTCACTAAACAAGTCGACTTGCAAGTGAATGCCAATTAACTTGACAACAAACACACCCAAAAGATCGCAATCTTGTTAAACTAAATAAACCATTTCCCATGCCATTCCGTTCCATCATGAATGCGAGGACATAAGTCCATTCATCATTTTCCAAACTCAAAGTAATCGTTAATCATTTATCTAAATCCATTCTGACAGCATCGTTATAAAACAAAAGATTTCCATTTACCTGTCTGACGTACCGTAACGTAACGTTAAACAAGCAAACAGCAAAGCAAACACCATTGAAACGGAATATTTAATTCAAAATACCTATAAGCTCAAAACAAGGTACATCAGATAGTAGAGTGGGGCGGGCATGGTGCTTCGTGCTATGATGGAATGTTCAGTGTATATAAAAGAGGTCCTGGCCTCAAATAACCCTTTAATGTAGAACATCCTTTGTTGAATCGTCCGTCGTCGTCTCAAATAGTTTCCCAAAGAAAAGTCAGATTCCATTGAAAGGACACATGCCAGGATCAGAATTCAAAATATGTGTTTGTAGGTAGGGCTGGGGATACACAAAAATACTTATGAAAAACTTGTCAAATAAAATAAAATGCAGTTCGAGTACTAAGTATCTTCTATACTCTTTTCAGATCCCTTTTTCAAAAGCCCAACTATGCGAGAGTCTATCTAGATATTGAATTATGTCGATTTATCTCTGCATTCCCTCACAAACAAAAAAAGAAGAAATTCAAAGGATGCAACCAGCTCCCTTTTGAACCATCGCACGTACACAATAAATTCCTTTTACTTTGGAAACTAAATAATACAAATCGTGCGCACCACATAATTCACCGAATCGCATTCCCAACAAACGGAGCATGCTACACTACAGAGATATAGAGGGTTGTGGGTCGGCCGAAAGGATGTCGGTTACCGCAATCGCCCATTGAGTACCTATTCATGCATTTAATTATATCGCACAAGATATCCTGAGTAAAAGAAATAGATAAATTATGAGTTTTTCCCTACACTCGTAGCCATAGTTACCGTGCCGTAGTCGTATGTCACTTTTAATGGAAGAAAGTGGTGCTGTACCACACAACCATTCCATTTACCTTGTCAATTTCTCCCAAGGGACTTTTGCTTGTGCAAGAAGTTCACATCGAAGTGGGTATGGGGCCGACGACACCGACTATGACACTTACACCAATATTCTACGACAAACGACGAAGTCAAGTGTATCTTGTATGCTGCTGTTTCCATAAGATCGTTGCGCTTGAGAGAACCTGGAGGGAGCAAAAACCGCACATAAGTGGCGTGGCGTGTCGTGTTGTGTGGTGTCAGTGAAGATGATGACTCCAAGGCCCAAGAATGGTGATGACGATGACGATGATGATGATGTTGGGGCCATACCATCAATCTTCGTTCACATACGTGTGCATATATAGGTTAGGTTTACCAACCTACTTAGTTCTTGTGTACCTATCCAATGAATTCTCTGAAGTAATGCATGACCTGGTTTCATAGTGGTTTCGATTACGCTTCCTTCTCGGGACTCGTTCTGCTGCGCGCATCCTGTCAATATGATGCAGCGGTGATGCTTTGTGGTGTTAAAAAAGAGAAAAAGTTGTTCTAGAATTATTGTAGAGCGCAATTTTTCACCCCAAAGAGAACACCACGAAAAAAAAGACACAAATTGGTTTGCTTTTCGATGGGATTTCGTAGTTCATTTGGAACGATGGGTCCTCATAGTGTTACATCATGGTTGGAAACACCTCTTGACAGCGTGTCGACGACGGTTGAGAAGGTCAGTAAACCAATTTAATTCGTTTGACAACAACCCAAGGTCCAAAACTTCAGGGCTTTGAAATCACAAATGGATGCAAATGCTATAAATAAGTTTGAAATAGCCTGCGGAATACCTGTTAGAAAAGTAAGCCAACACAGTCGGTCTTCTTTGGGAAGAATTTTCTTGAATTTAATTTGAAAAAATGTGAAAAACTGAATTGGAGTTTGGTTTCGAAATTAAGATTTTCCTAGAACCAAATATGGTTTCAAGAATTTTTTTATGACTATTCTCGAGAACTAATTATTTCCATCTCTGGCATGATATGAAAAAAGGATTGCATACAGATTCACCAGAGGAACAAAGTTCAACCGATGATGAAGAGTCGAGGAAACCATTTCTAATGAAGGACATTTTCATTTTGTTTTTCAATTTACCTGTCAGTCTATTTACAGTTCGGCATGTGTAGCTTTTATATGCATCATTTGGTCCAGCATTGTTTATGTACAATTCACCGTTGGATAAAACAGTATATTTTCCTCCGATGTCTGTGTTTGGGTACAGATGCATGCCAGTGTCCTGTACCCATGCTGTTACCATGACAAATTCTGACATGTAACTGGGAACCTGGAAGACAGTAAAACAAACAAAATGATGAAGAAATTCAATTAAAATATTGTGTTTTTCCCTCGAAAATGATTGAACAAAAATTCATTGTTTTCAGAATAAGAGATTTTTTTTTCTTGGAAAAGAACTTACTTGACATTTGAGGACTGCTGTGTTGCCAGTCATAACGTATTCATCATGCACTTGGACTGTGTATTTCTGATTAACAACTGGAAGAACAAAAAAAAAAAACAACAAAAGAGATTTGTTTAATTTGAGTTTTCATTACTTGTTTAAAATTTGTTGAAATGTTTCCTGAAAACTTTAAAATATTGGTTTCATTTTTTGGCATACACAAATTAATCCCAAGTTTCTGATGAGAAATATGTGAAATCTTGCATCCATACGACTAAAAACGCCTATTCAACTCTTATTCCACGGGTTAACTAACTAATCCATGGGATAACATTTCTTACTCATAAAAGTAGTTTGTTCCCGGAATAGTAAAGTGGCGTTTACCAAGATTTCCCTCGGGGAAAATTTTTGTTGCTGTTACATGACAACCGATTTGTTGTTGTCTTTGCTAAAAATATGGCAATTGACTGTGGCCCCATCTACAGAATTGACAGAAAAGCAGGTTTTTTTCTGGCCGGCCCGGAGCATTGGTGTCCATTCGCTCTAAGTGACCGAGCCATCTGAGTCACTGGACCTTGACTCTTCTGGCTAGATGCCACGTCGCCGTCGTTGTAAAACCCGTAAAGTTCGATGTTGTATCTTCTTTTCCGTTCCCCATCAATGCACACGGGGCTAAAGATGACCCGAAGAACTTTTTTTCTCGAAACAGCCTAAGCACATTCATCCGATTTTGTCAAGGTCCACGCTTCTGCACCATTCAGCAGGACTGGGATGATGACCCTCATCCTTAATTGATCGAGATAGCGCTTTTCCACTCGATTGCTTTCTTAGCCCAAAGAAACAGCGATTAGCAAAAGTTATTCTTCATCTGATCTCGGTGCTGCTGGTGTTATTGCCCTTGTCAAAAGTGGAGCCTAGGTAGACAAACTCCTCTACTATCTCGAAGTTGTATGCGTCTATTGTGACGTTCTGTCCGAGCAGTCGGTGTTGGGTGTCCTTCCTCGAAGACAGCATATACTTCGTTATTCCCTCATTTACCGCTAAACCCATTTTTGCCACTTCTGTATTTTCACAAAGGCGCCATTGACATTACGCTGTGGCCTTCCCATTATATCAATATCATTGGCGTAGAGTTGAACAGACTTTTGGAAGATAGTGCCTCTGGTGTTGACGGTGGAGTTTTGGACTATCTTCTCAAGAACGATGTTAAGGAAATCGCATGACAGTGCATCGCCTTGTCTGAATCCTTTTTTGACATCGAAAGATTCCGTATGCTCGTTGCCAACCTTGATGGGGCAGCGTGAGTTCTCCATCCTCATTTTGCACAAACAATCGAGCTTGGCAGGGATGCCAAAACTAGACATAGCTTTATACAGTTCGTCTCTGTAGATGCTATCATACGCGGCTTTTAAATCGATGAAAAGGTGGTGGATATCGATTTGGAGTTCATAGGTTTTTGGTAAGCGATGTTAAGAAGGCTGATTCCTATGGTTGTTGGCGCGCGCAGTTTAGAGGAACTCCCTTCTTCAGGATCAGGCAAACAATGTTGAGGTTTCATTAATCGGACATGCATTCTTCCGACCATATCTTGCAGATGGTTTGGTACATGCTCCTGTGCAGATCGTCAGTTACAGCTCGGCGGGTATAGACCATCTGCTCTAACGGCATCCATGATTTTGCCGTTTTCACTTCTTCTAGGTCTAGGATTCACGGAATTGTTGGCTATCATCGTGTCCCATGAAAGGCTCCTGCCTGACGGTGGGATTTTGTTTGTTGTCGCTGAACCTCAAAAATGTGCGAAAAACGAGAATGACGTACACTGTGGCGTATACTTGTTGTGTTTTTTTCCTGATAGTAAAGGAAGTGAATGCAACAACAATATTAATTCAACAAAAGAAGGGAGATAAGAACAGAACTTTACGGAATTTCATTTAATACTAAACTCAAACCCCGATAGCAAAACTTAACTAGTCATTTCCACCCACACAATAATCGTTTCCATCCGAGTCTTAAATATAATTTAAACACTTCCGCTTGAGAAAATAGCAAATTTTCAAATTCCAAAAGCCAACAATTAAAAGCAAATTCTCACAAAGAATAGCGAAAAAAAAACAACAACATTATTTGTTCGAGGGTAGGTTAATTCCGTCAAATGCATCATGGCCATGACTGTTACTAAAAATAGTCGACACAAACGACATTCTTCTGTATTTTATGTTGAAAGCGCAAACGGAAAAAAGGACAAAGTAGTTAGTAGACGAACGACATCTCCCACTCCAAATGACATTGACTGATGAATAGGTAATTTTTGTTCCTGCAGCATGTACCACATTCTCCATCACTGCACTCCACCCTCGCTTGCAATGTTAGAGAGCTCTGGTGTAGCGTGGCGACCACTTTCTTTGCATTTTTTTGTTTGTCTTATTGTTTTTTCTATTCTTCTCGTTTGTGTGTGTAAATAATCGCTTTCAGTGAGATGCAAACATAAAAAAGGACTTGCGTTAGTGCTCATCCAACTACATATTGAAGCAAGTCATCGCGTTTGAGGTCTTCTTGGTCTTTTCTATTTTCACTCTTTATTTTTTCAATTTTTTGTCCATTGAAGTCCTGTTTGCTCCTTTTTTGCAACTCTATTCTTTTTCTTCTGTCTGACTGTGTGTGTGTGTGTGCAGTGTTTTATTTCCATAGAAATAACGGTTCCATCTTTCATTTTCTTATGTTGTCTTTTGGTCTATTCTGTTGGGTTTTTGTTTCGAAATTTTGACGAGCTTCGCCTTGAAAAGCTTTGAAATAAAAACAGAAATAAAAATAAAAAAAGAGCCACTCCCAGGTTTTGAACTAACTGCAACTGCAATGGTATTTTCTGTTGTTATCATTCGTTAAAATAACTGTATTGTCCTTCGTGCATTGTATTGCTTTGGCTTTAGCATTCACCATGATGGCAATTTCCATGCCTGAAAATTGTATCCTTTTTGTTCCATTCCCTACCGATTTGCCATTTTTTTCATGCCCCTCTCCACTGAAACCCGCTCTTGAACCGTTATTTATATAGTTTCGGTGTAAATGAACTTCCGTCTGGTCGCTGCTGCTGTTGCTGTTGCTGCTGCTAGTTATTTATGACCAGAATGACTTTTCTGGACGTTATGTGCAAGACAACTTTTCAAATTAAAGTTTTGTGCAATGACCATTTTGATTTTATTTTTCTGTCTTTAGTTCGGTTGCGGAGGCTTTGTATTTGTATGGCTGGTCCTTGGGTGAGACCGACTGCTGCTGGTCATGCCAGGCCAGGTTTGGGTAGCATTTCTTTCATTTTGTGGTTTCCTATTCATTTCATTATCGTTGCTTCGGTTACTATTAGAACATTTTGTAGGAATTTTTCTGTTTTCTAAGTGTGTATGTGTGTGAATTTATTCGACAATAATTCACTTATATTTTTATTTAATGCAATTTGTTCAAGTGTCAAATAAATGTTGTTTGACCAATAATTTGTGGTTTGGCTGGCAGTCCTTGAGCTGACATATATGTGTGGTGAACGTTTTTAATTGATTTTATGAGAAAAACGAAAAAAGGACAAATTGAAACCATGAAATAATTTCTTTCAATGTCACAAGTGACAAAAAAACTCATTTGGCAAGAAATGTTCGAAAATTAATTTTAGTATTGAATGTGGTTTTTTGATAAGTTTCAAGTTGCATGACAGTTTTTTTTCGTTTTTGTGACATTTTTTTTAAGCCACCACAAATTAATTTCTGAGAGTTGATGTCCCTTTTTCTTGTTTTTGTTTGATAAGGTTTCCACATCGACATTCACAATAATAAAATTCACGGAGAACGACTTTTATACAAGAGACTCAAACTCATGAGAATCATGGAGAACGAATGTAAAATAATTATTCGTACAATAGCTTGTTTGCTTTCAAGCGCTTGCTTTATAATCAACCATCAGAAGCTTGTCCAGGAACCTTGCGCATTTTAAAGAACAACTGAACAAAGAATTATGTTGGACATTCATTCACCTTGATCGTAATGATTTAGTTATTTAGTTATCCAGTTATTTTTAATAATAATGGTCAGGCCGTGTTTCAATAGAGACTCAAGATCATAAAGTTCGCGGAGAACGAGTTATTAATCAACATTCTTATGCTTCTCTTGAAGCTTTCACAATACAGAGAAAAGTTGAATGCAGATGAAACGAAACATACATTACAAATAATAAACATCCCACTCCACTGTCGACACAACCAGCAGGAACTTACAGTCGACAAACAACAGCTGCACACACACAACCAAAACCAAGCACACTCAGTCGATTCTTACAATCAGCCAACAGCCAAATACGCTGTGTATCTGAGAGACACAAAATTATTATTATTATTCCAGTGGTTAAATACCAGACTTGTTGTACTGTAGTTGCCCGTAGCTTAGTGGTTATGTGCGTTGGATGCTAAGCAAAACGTCGTCGAATTTCAAGCGCTTCTGAAATTTTACAGAAGCAAATTCAGCGCATAATTGAAGGCATTCTAGGGGTAGTGTGCCAAACAGATGACATACTCGTCTATGGATCTACCATAGAAAGTCATGATGATAACGTTCGTAATGTTTTAAGAAGGTTGGAGTCTTAAGGGGTCACTCTTAATGGTGCAAACTGTCAAGTTGGCATTACGTCCGTCACATTTCTCGGTCACAGAATAGATGACACAGACATACATCCAGGAAAATCCAAGGTGGGAGCAATGGACGGATTTTCAACTCCAAGCAACGTAGCTGAATTGAGAAGATTCCTAGGTCTAGTCAACTACTTAGGCAAATTCGTCCCCGATTTGACAACAATATGCCATCCACTGAATGAGCTTCTGAGAAACAACGTCAGCTTTACCTGGGGTGTGAGTCAAAATAACGCAATTTTTAAATCTAAAGAGAATTTTAATTACAGAACCCGTGCTGAAAATGTTTGACCCAAGCCATAAAACTATTATCTCGTCTGATGCTTCCTCATTCGGACTTGTAGCTGTCTTGCGACAGGAAGATAGTGACGGATATCTTAAGCCAGTTGCGTATGCATCGAGAACCTTAAGTGAGACAGAAAAAGGTTACGCTCAAATAGAGAAGGAGGCGTTGGCGATAACGTGGGCAACATGCGAAAAAATTCAGGATTATGTCACAGGTATGTCCTTATTGAGACGGACCATAAGCCATAGGTTACGATTTTCACCTCCAAGAATCTAGACGAGTTGACACCCAGATTGCAAAGGTTCAGAATGCGTATGATGCAGTTCTTATACACAATTTTTTACACCCCAGGGAAAGATTTAATTGCAGCTGACGCCTTATCCAGAAGCCCAGTAGTGTCATCAAACCAAAGCCAAGAAAGCGAAGAAGACCTCAGCACTTTCGTGAAAGCAATTATCTCCTTCATACCAGCAACAAAAACCAAAATTGATGAAATAAGAACAGCCCAACAAAATGATGCGATTTTAAACGAAGTTAAGAAGTATGTTCAAGATGGATGCCCCATAAAACAAAAAACTTCTCCAGAAGCAAGACAATTTTATAATGACCGTTATAGTCTGGCGATTAATGATGGAATGCTGATGTATGCCAACCGTTTAGTCCTCCCACATAAAATGCGCAACGAGATGTTAACCAGAATCCACGAAGGCCATCTAGGAATCAACAAATGCAGAGCGCGGGCAAGGCAATAGGACTGGTGACCGGGATGTGCAGCACAGGTGGAACATGTCGTCAAAGGGTGTGAAGTATGCATTCAACATACTACCCCGAGGCATGAACCACTTATTCCAACGGAAACACCAAAGAATCCATGGCAGATGGTCGGAGCTGATATTTTCTTTTGCCAGTCAAAAACTTATTTGATAGTCAGTGATTATTTTTCGCGTTTTCCAGAAATAGCTTTATTGGAAAATCAATCTGCAAAATGCATTATTTCAAAACTTAAATCTATTTTTTCCAGACATGGAATCCCATGAAGTAGTACGAACTGATAATGGGCCGCAGTTTAAACAGCTTGAGATGTCCGAATTTAGAAATTTTGCCAGAAAATGGGGACTCACGCACATCACCTCGAGCCCAAGATTCCCACAAAGCAATGGCTTTATTGAATCAGCCGTGAAAACAGTTAAACTCCTTATGAAGAAAAATGAAGATCCTTACCTTGCTCTTGTAGAGTATAGAGCAACGCCAACTGCAAATGGGTATAGCCCTGCTGAATTGCTGATGAACCGAAGATTGAGAACGACTTTACCACTTGCATCTGAGCAATTGCGTCCCAAGTTGATTAATTATGATGAACTTCAGCTCAAAGAACAAGCCTTAAAACGTAACCAAGTAAAGAATTTTGACAAGAGACGAGGCGTCCACACGCGTCAGGAATTTTTGCCTGATGACATCGTTTGGGTTCGAGATCTGCAAGTTTGGGGCAGAATTGTAAACAAAGCTAATCTACCACGCTCATATTACGTCGAGACTCGAGACCGAAAGAGGTACTTTTCGCAGAAATTCATTTCACCTTGTTTATTCTCTCAGGAAAGATCTTCCTAAAATACAAAATGACGTAGGGTGACGTGGTCATCAATGCACCAGTGGTGCAGAATGCACCACGGCTATACACACCAAACCGGACGCTGGATTAGTGTGTACCTCTTTCGAATGTAACCGTTACTTTCAGAAACTCCGATAGACTTAAGTTTGAAAGTGTTTCTCTTTGGTGGCTCACTTGTGCGGAGTGTTTTATAAATTTACAGTGATAAAGTGAAAAAATAAGGTCAGCTTATTTTTTTAACATCTGAGTGAAATTAAAGAGTTTCTTTACAACAAATCAATTAAACAGTTTTTTGAACATTTGCTAACATTTTAAAATAAGGAGTGAATAGTTTTGTTCCTTTTGTTATAAACTATTTCAATTTGTTTAAAAAATGTCAGGGTGGTGCATAATGCACCACATAAGCATGGTGCTGAATGCACCATGGTTTCCTGTGTAAAAAGACAAAGATGAAATAAAAGAACGACTGCAGCAGCTAAAATTTATCTGATCAAGAAGATACCGCAAATCCATCAGTTGCTTTGAATTCTAAACTTCTTAATCGTCCATTTGATGAACTTAAATCCTATAATAATTTTGCTTTAGTGGAGTTCCTCTATTTGTTTTTATTTTAAAGTTCCCTTAAGTGATATGGTCTTTTGATCGATTTTTTTATATATCTAAGTTCTCGTATATTTTTGTTTAAATAAAAAAATCTGTCTATGACGTTAAAAAATTGTTTTAATTCTTTAAATAAATTTGTGGTGCATCGTGTACATACGACTGGTGCATTCAGTACACACCATGGTGCACCATGCACCATTTGGTTTTTTGGGAAAAAGTATTTTTTACACAAAGAATTCAGATCATATCGAAAATATAAGTTCGTACGCATTTTCATAACATATCTAAAGAATGAAATACAAAAATACATAACAAAAACAGTTCATTGGAAAAAGTTATGGTCATTTGAAAATAGGGTGGTGCATCGATGACCACGTCACCCTACACATTCCGGAGCCTACTGCTGATTTACAACCAACTCCTGTGTCTACCACTAGTGAAGAACCTAAAGGGGGAGAAGACTCCAAAAGAAACTCTGACTTGGCAACACATCCCAACTATCTAACAACAACTCGAAATGGTAGAACAGTATTGAAGCCGAGCAGAAATGGCACCATAAAATCACATTAAATAATATTTTGAATTTGTAATTTATATAGTCTAAGAGCCGCTGAAGGCCGACCTTCACCGAACTGTTAACCGGCTGAAACTTTTTTTTATGAAATTTAGTTTGAAAACATATATGAATATGATAGCTTGCCTAACGAAAAGTGTGCCAGGCTATATTAAATTTGACTTTATATTTTAATCAATAACTAACTCCTCCTTCACCCATATGTTAAAATAAAACGTTGTGCCACATAGCCATATGTGTAAGTAGGCTTGAGACAAGAAAAAAATTGTATGGGAGAGGGGGGCCTATTCCCCCCGTTTAGCCAGGAGGGGCAGTTTTCTGAAAAATTGGCTTATTAAAAAAAAATAATTAAAAATCAACGGCTTCATCTACAACAACGTGTTATACTTTTCTGCAAAGCCAAAAACTTAGGCTTTCATTTTGTATTTAAATTTGATTGCCTTAAATAATAGTTTTAGAAAAATTAATTTTCAAACTTAAAATTTTGAAAAAAAAAATTTCTTAAATTTCGAACTAATTTTTTCAAAATTTTATGTTAGTAAGTACTAATTTTGTTTTCAACATTCAATGCTGTTTTTAATTTTTAGTCGAACACAGTAAACCGGATTGAAAAATACCTTGCCATTGTCGAGAAATAAAGAAAAAAACAAAATCACTTTTTGCTTAAAAAAAAAAACTTTTTTATTTTTATGTTACTGTTTTTTATATTCAAAATTATTAACAGTATTGAATGTTGAATGCACAATAAGTTCTTAATCACATAAAATTTTGAAAAAAATTAACTAAAAATTTAACAAATTTTTTTTTTTTGCAAAATTTTGAGTTTGAAAATTATTTTTTCTAAAACTATTATTTAAAACAATTAAATTTAAATACAAAATGAAAGCCTAAGTTTTTGGCTTTGCAGAAAAGTATAACACGTTGTTGTAGATGAAGCCGTTGATTTTTAATATATTTTTTTTAAATTAGCCAATTTTTCAGAAAACTGCCCCTCCTGTCTAAACGGGGGGAATAGGCCCCCCTCTCTCATACAATTTTTTTCTTGTCTCAAGCCTACTTACACATATGGCTATGTGGCACAACGTTTTATTTTAACATATGGGTGAAAAAGGAGTTAGTTATTGATTAAAATAAAGTTAAATTTAATATAGCCTGGCACACTTTTCGTTAGGCAAGCTATCATATTCATATATGTTTTCAAACTAAATTTCATAAAAAAAAGTTTCAGCCGGTTAACAGTTCGGTGAAGGTCGGTCTTCAGCGGCTCTCCTACTAATATTATTCTTGAATTCTTAAAGGGGGAGATGTGTAGTACCTTTGTATTTAGTATAATGTAACACACATGTATAATGTATTACCTATAAACTCCCATGTCACTTTAACTCTTTATACATTGTAAATGCCTAATTATATTTTAGTATTAAATCTACTCTTGAACTCGTAACAACCTTTTTTAATGCTTTGAAGAACATTAAAGGTTCGAGTCCTACTCGTGCCCATAAAGTTTTTATTTCATCTTTTTCCGCCGTGGAGGGTTGTTCAGCGCAGGAAAAATAAAAATTTAAGAAAAACTGCTTCTCTGTCAATTCATTAGATGGCTCCTCAATCCATTACCATACAACAAAGACAACAACAAATCGGTAGTCAAATATCAACAACATCAAAATTCCCAAAGGAAATTTTCAGTAAACGTCACTTAACTATTCAGTGAAAAATATATTTTTATTAATGAGATAATTTACTTTTCTTCTATGGGTAGGTAAATTAGCCTTGGAGTAAGAATAGAAAAGATGTTTTTTTTTTTTTTATTAATAGCCGCGTTTTATTATCACCATGATCTGATCCGGATCAGATCATGATAATAAAACAGCTTTGGATCACAATTTACTTATTACGTCACGTTTGGTAGCAGTTTGAAATTTATTCATTCTGTCAATTACATCGGAGTTGCCCTACGACAATTTTGTTGAACGATTATTCTGTTGTTTTTTAAGTGAAAAATCATTTTGCTATGTAATTGGAAAATATCTCATTCCCGGATAATAAATGTGTGAAAGTGGCAGCACCGTTTTTATTGAAAATATACGCCAACATTTCAACTTGTGTGCGGAAGAAGAACTAATAATTGGATCACAAAAATTGATCCAAGTAAAAAGTAGGATTTCGATTTTTTGTTGTTTCACATATAAATCAATGATCTGATCTGGATCATTGTGATAATAAAACGCAGCTAATATTGCTGCAAGTGTTTTGCTTGAATTCTGTGTGTATGTATGCAAAAATCACATCGAATCTATAAGTATAAACGTTAAACACAAGCACAACTTTTTCTCTTGCATTCTCTTTTATAGCCTCCATCATCGAGCGTTGATTGGGAAAGTTTTAATATGTGGTACCGTTTCTATTGTGCAACATAAAACAAGTTTATCGTTGCGCTATCAATTTTAACTCGTAACACACATGTTCACTGATGTTCAGGCATTCGCCTGTGATTACTCTGCCTTGGGGCAGCATCAAGTTTTCGTTTAAAAGGAATCACTATAAAACCAAACGGATAATTAAATTCCCATACTTTATTACACGCACTGAATTTTATTCGCTTTGCTTTTTTTTTTCTTAATTTCTTTAAGTTCCACTTCCTGTGGACTATGCTTCCCTATACCGTTCCCTTTATATCTAGGTTAAACGAAGAAGGAGTAATTGGATTCGACAGGAATCACTCAAGCGAAAGCTGCGTGTCCTAGCAAAAGTAATTTCAATTAATTTAATGGAAAGCATCAGATGGGCGGAATTTAAGTACAACCAAGCAACGTTATAAAAGTAATGAAGAATTGTTGTTGTATCGTAATTTTTCCCAACATCACACAAAAATGGTGATTTTTATTTTCTAGGAAAACTGTGAACGCAACGACACGACGGAGGATATGCTGGCGGATGCTGACCGAAATGAGGTGGAAAAATGCAGAAAATTGTCTAGCTTGTGTATTGGAAGGCCGTAAAGTGCTTTATGAGCGGTTTATTTGATTGCCTTTATGGAGATCACTTGGAGACGTTTTTGTTGTGCTTCGTTGCTTATCATCTTCGTTGCTGTGGTCGGCGCGGCGGCGGCGTTGCTGTGACCCAATCAATATAGAATCCCTCTTTGATGTTGGCAATGAATGAATTAATTTTATGAAGAATTTTGAAATATTTTTCAAAAGAAAAGAATGTTTTAATAATTTATTCTATTTTGGTGTCTTTGAAAATCCCTTCTGCAAGCTTTCAAACAAATTTGAAAAGGTATTCCGTGTCTATTTCATAATTTGTTCTATTTTAAGTTTATTTCTCGAATTGTTTTTTTTTCTCGAAAAATTGAGTCAAACGTTTGATGAAATTCCCTTAAACCTTTGAGTTTCTTACAACGCAACGTGACGAGACGGAATCATTTAACTTCTTGTTTTCGAATGTTTTCGAAATCAAAAACCGAAAGACCACGTTTTCAAACTTAAACAAACTTCTTATGGATTTTTTTTAAATCAAACAAAGAAGGAAGGTTAATGAAACAAAATGTGCCATTGTTTTTCATACAAAGCCTCAACTTCACTTTGAATCTCCTGATAGCTCCAATATTATATCCTACCCCAGAACTCCTGTATTAACTGACTCGAAAACAACTGCCAGCCGCAAGTTGTTTCCCACATGTCAGCCGCCATCATATCCTGTTTCACGTATGACCGAACTTTTCCTTAATTTTACACCCATATTTACTTAGGACAGGCAGAATAATCGACCTGGCTGCTCCATTGCGTCCCCCTCAATTTCACTGGTTAGCTCCGAAGCTAGCTGGTTGTTGGCTTATTCTGATGGTTAGGTCGTCGACAGGACACATAACGACGCACACACAAACTAAGGTATGGTGTGTGGTATTTTGATGTGAAGAGCGTATGTTAAATGGAGCTGAAGTTAAACTTTGGTTTTTTGAAATGAGATTGGAGGGTTCGACGACTATACTGGGCCTTCATTTAGGGGCGAAAGCCTGTCGCTTTCTTCTCTTGGGGATGGATGTGATTAAAAGTTTCGGACTTGAGCTGGTTTTTTCTTCTTTTTAATTTGTGTAGGTTTATTTTTTTGTAAAACGGATTTGAATCTCGTCTCTCGATGATACCGCATATTTGAAGCCGTGCGGATGTAATTTAAACTTTTAAGCAAATCGAGCATTCAACAAAGTTCATTGAATTCCCCTGATGACATACTTTCTGGCCCATCAGACACAGTTGTTGTTTGGTTGATGGTGGTTGGTTTTTTTTTCATGAATGTTTTGTGCATTTTCTTCCTTTTTTTCAGGAGACAGTGAACCGGAATTCAGGGGCTTTTTATGCTATTTTTATAAGGGGTCTGGGGTTTGTTTTGTTTTAAAATGTAGTTTTAGGAACTAGGGTGGAAACTTACCGCCACGAACGTGCACTTCACGGCTCAATACGGTGCCCACAAGATTCCGGAGTTTACATCTGAAATGAAACAGTGAATTTTAATTTAGCTGTTGTTATTCTAATGTTTTAGTAGAGTCCTTAAAACGATGTCTTTTTCAACATAAGAAGAATGCTCTTCGATTAACATTTTTTGGTTCTTATTTCAGTTCATATTTCAATTGGAAGACAAACAAAGATCGGAAATAGAAAATAAAAATGCAACCTCTATACTTTGACGTTTTATTTTCGATTTTCAAGCAATCGCAATCTGTACAAACTAGAACTTTTCTCAAAAAAGCTTTTATGGAATTATTCGACGCAAGAATTTTAATGCTTCGTTCTCCATGATTCTCAGCATTTAGTGTCTCCTAAAATTTCAGTTTTTGAAAAAGGAGTGTTTTTTGAAAGGAGTAATTCGGTCAAATGATATTCGGGTTAATGTACTACAGGGAATCGCTGCAGTCATATGGTTCTGTTTAAAGCAATAGTGGGGTGAGTGGAGAAGTCTTATTAGCAATTATATCTATGGGTTTTTGAAAGCACACATACTTTTTTTGTTTTTTTATAATTAGCATCCACTCAAGGAGTTTTTTTTATACCATTTTAATATCAGAGACACAGTGAGCGCCTTAGGAAGGCGAAAAGGGGTTAGAAAGGAGTTGCCGGTGTACATTAGTCTTAAATTCCTGAACATGGTAATGATTTGATAGAACAGAGTTTGGAAAAGAGTTCCACATTCGCGTAGTACGGCTAAGGACCGATTCTCTATACTTGACAGTATTTCCGAAGTTGGGCTCGAGGGTAAACTGATGGGTATGAGTATCACGGGCGAATTGTTTAAGGGGAGGAATGCACCAGGCTAACCGTAAAAGTAACGATAGAACAGAGAGAGAGAGACACACTTAACGTTACGAATGAATCAGTTATTTCTTATGTCTCTATCACCAATCATTCTTATGGCTCTTTTTGTATACCGTCCAAGAGGCTTAAGAATGTAACTGGAGCACCAGTCCAGAGATGAGAACTGTACTGAATCTTTAGGCTTGCAGATAATAGCCAGATCAGACGGGGGAAAAAATTCTTTCAACGCCTTAAGAAACCCAAACATCTTGCGGCATTTTTAGCGACATTGCATATGTGCTCGTTCGACAAGAGGTGGTCAGTGATGCACATACCGAGAATTTCAAGATTTTCGGTCGCATTGATGCAAGTGCCATTCATGGGCAGTGGAAAAGGGGGTATATCTCGCTTTAACAGAGGTTCGGAGACAAAATGAAGCCCTGGGACACACCAGCATTTATATTGTGGGTTCTAGACTTGAATCCGTCCAATACTACTTTGATAACAGAGCAGGATGCCAGACTTTATCAAATGGTTTTGATAAATGAAGTCCAACTTACTGTCTCCAAAACGATGGAAAGACTTGTGCCACTGTAAGGTGATATAAACCATCAGATCACCAGTGGGCCTGTTGCTTCTAAAGCCGTACTGCCGGTCATTAAGAAGCTTTCGGTCTTCGAGATATTTCTTAAGCTGATAGTTTATTAGCGTTTCCATGACCTTAGAAAGAAGGGACGTAAGTGCAATCGCTCGGTAGTTGGAATGAGAATAAGATTCTCCTTTTTTTTGCTGTTTTCCAACTACTCGGAACGAGCTAAAAAGAATTGGATAAATGGAAAAGCTTACGCAAGCGATTCCTCAGAATAATAGCGGGATGCCATCCGGTCCGGACCAGCGGATTTATGTATTTCGAGAGCTATTAGGACTTTCGCACACAAGAGGTGTACTGCCTAATAAGAATTTTAGCTTTCACGAGAGAGCTAACAACTGGTGTTATTGTCACCGAGCGTAGGGACCGGGGAAAAAGGAGAATTCTTCATGTTTTTTACAAATAACAAAAAATCTTACTGCCTTTGAGAGATTGCAGTATTTTTTGCCTTAATTTTTGGTCATGCAAAAACTTGGTATGTCGAATATGAGCATTACAGGCCTTCCTGACTTGTTTAAACTTATTCCAGCTTTGCTCGGTTAGATTGGCCCTAAGACATAGGAAACTTACTTTTTTTTTGCTGATAAAATCTTTAAAGCTAGAATCAAACCATAATTTTTTCTTTGGGCTTGATACTATTCGGGATAAAAGTTTTCATTCCCAAGACAATCATATCAGAAAACATATCTGCGCTACGTCACTATCAAGGAAGCATTGAGATTTGAGACAGTCCCAGTTGGCTTTCTTGTATTGTCATACGGCTCTCATCGGAGCTCTCCCTAGAGGCATTAATATATTGACATCGTATTTATCATGATCAGACGTAAGGAACAAGTCAAGAGTGTTTTCTGCTTGGCCATTAATGTCCGATATTCGAGTAGGCTCAGTGACCAGCTGAGTAAGGTGGTCAAACTTAGCAAAGATCTCGGCAAACACTCCTTCGGGTGATGTCTTGCTCGAATGGAGAAGCCATGGAAGAATTGTGTACATTGAAATCGCCCGTAATAACGATTTCAGTGTGGGGCTACAAGGATTCAATTCTTTGGATGGAGTCAGACAGAGCGTCAAATTTCTGATAATTCTCTGGAGGTTCACTCTCCGTCGTACATTGCGTTTTAGTTGCTCTAATAAATGTTTACTTGAAAAACTTTAAGAACACAAAAAATTAAGACTCAAAATGTCTACACCCCACCCACCACATTCACTGCGAAACAAATAGCTCTAAGCCAACAAAGTCTAAAAGCTAATAAATGAACTTCAAACAAAACACCGATAAATGTTATACCTTCATAAAAATTGAAACACGTCGTAAAACACAAAAACCAACAAAAGCAGAGGAGTAAACAACCCAATCATTGATTTATCTTACCTATAAACTGTTGAATGTAGTTCGTGTCGATACTTTTCCGCTGTAAATGGATAAAACATAAGACTGCCATTTGATAGAGTAAAAACTAAATCCTGTTGCGGTGGTATTGGTGTCCATTCGATCTAAATGTTGCAAGAAGAAGAAAAAAAGGTCATAAAAGGTAACAAAAAAACATTCAAATCCCATTTAATGGACCAAATATCTCTTCGCTTTCGTTTTTTCTGTGTAATTTTAAAACAAATGTAAAATAAAATAGGGACTCAAAACAAACAAACAAAAAAAATGAATAGAAACCCCAAAACGAAAATGTCCCTTATCAAAACGAAAAGATATTTAATCGATGTCACTCTCACCTCCGGCTGTGGACTTCCGTGACCCGAACATTCTATCAGTCCTCCTGAATTGTTTGAAAACTCAATTTTATGCGGCGGCTCATGCAGAAATATTGGTCCCTGAAGGTCAAGTCCATTAAAGGCTGCGGCAGCAGCGGCGGCGGTATTCCAAACGAGAAAGGACGAAAAAACAAGCAAAACAAAGAAATCTTTTTCATTAAATCATTGTAAAAACTGCACAACTCAAAAAAACAACAACAACAAAAATAAAAAGAGAAAACGAACAAAAAAACAATTTCCAGAGCTTAGAGGATTAGGATCAAGATGGGATTGGGATATGTTGGAAGTAAAAACAATCCAGTCCTCGAGGGTTCCATTTTTTTTTTTTTTGTAAATTTGATATTTAAACAAAGTCAGTGTTTGAAACGTTTTTGTGTTTTTCTGAGGAACTCTCCTCAAGGATAAAAGAAAAGCGACTTACCCCATTTTATAAATGCAAATGAAATTCAATGGGTTTTTCATTATCCTTAAACGTCTCAAAATATTTTGCAACGACTGATGATATAATCGTCCTTTTTATGTAGGGGCGGTAGGTAGCGGAGGAGGCAGGTTAAGCTCACAACAAATAAAAACGTTTTCTCCTCCTTTGCTCTCTGTTTTTCAACATGATTCCCTGATGACGTGGTTGTTGATAGGGCGAGGGGAGGGGCTGCCTCCATCAAAATGGGATGTAAGGCCTTTGTTTTGAAGTTAACTCAATTTTCATTGAAATCAATGTATCGGCGGCGGCGACGAAGTAAAAGTTTTAAGGCAAAAACACCGAAGAAGACGAAAGACGCAAACAAGACATCATCACAAGGACTTTTATTGAGACATTTCGTTGACATGATAAAAGTTTTGTTTGTTTTATTGCTTTCCCGATTAGATGATCCCCAGATATCCTTCGAATAAAGTTTAAGAAACAATTTAAATATTTTTTTTCTTCTATCCTCGATGGTTGTTGGTATCCCTGAAAACGGATAACCCAAGTTAATTTCGTTGTTTTACATCATCTTTTTTTTGTGGACCGAAAGCACCAATGATGATGGTAGAGAGTGGTTGGTTGAGTTTGAGTTACTTTTTGTGTGAATATGAACGTTGACTTTGGGGTAATAAAGTATTCATTCGTATAGTATTCCATCATTCCACTTGAGACATCAACGAGGAACGGGAACGATATGAAAGTAGATAAGGATACCTCGCATCGCATCATAAGGACATTCATTCGCTTCATGAAGGTAAAGTTGAAAAGTAGTTCGGTGCAAATTTCAAAAGAAAAAAAGATGAAATGAGTTTTTCTCCGCATCATCATGTTGATGTTGATGTTACCAAAGTGCGATAGGGAAATTGTATGGCGGTAGCGGACGACCGACGGAGTGAACTTTTCATTCAGTATTCAAGGATATTTCATTATAATATTCATGAAGGAAATATTTTGGGTAATTGACACACAAGTTGCGATGCGGTTTTTGTGGTTAATATTATGGAAATACGGACGACCGACGACGACGACGACGATGAGGATATTTGTTTTTGTTCGATGAATATATTTTTCATATGGAAAAGGATTCCCTCAAGTCGACAATTGATAAAGTGTGTATGTGTGTGTGTGTGTGGTGGGGGATTTATTATTACCGATGTGGGGATTTTGGGTTTTTGGCATTTAGATTGTTATTTCATTGAATTTATTTGCCTATTTGTTTGTTATGAACTTATAAGTAATGACCCTTTTATAACCGGGACCATAAAATAAGTAGTTAGATAAAGTATGATACTGATAGTTTGTAAGAACTCAACGGGCGGAATATATATATATTTTTGACGAAGTTCAATATGATGAGGACGATTTTATTATTACTAATATTTATGAACAATTTCAGCCGAACGTTATTTCAATCTATTTTACGGCACATGGAATTATGTCTTTCTGTCAATTTATAATAATAATTATGCAATGGTGACCCTTCAGGACAAAATTTTGGCATTTTCAAGGACCATTTTTAATAAACGAATGGCATAAATTATCATGACTTTATATTGGCGCCAAATTGATCGGCCCATTTGTATGCAACGCTTCGATAACTTCTGCAATTAAAATAAATGAAAGTCCTTTAATCATAAAAAGGAAACGAAATATTATAAACTAGCTGACCCGACAGACTTTGTACTGCCTCAGTCGATAAATAAAAGCACTAAACTTTTGTAACCCGCTACCACACTACCCGCTGCCACACTACCTACCATCTACCCGCTACCCACTATTTTTAACTCTACCTACTACCCACTAACCGCTACCCAACACCCCGCTACCCGTTATCCACTACCCCGCTAGCCCACTACCCGCTCCCTTGCCATATCTCATGAACGGCTTGGTCGATTTTTACAAAATACTTAAAACCCATTTATGAACGCGACTATCCGAATATTTCCTCAAAATTTGGTGTCAAACACTTGTAACGAAGTTACATGTTTCAACAAGCAAACAACTGCCGCTGCCGTCGTCAAGGAATTCAATGTAAATAAACGAACAACTGAAGTCGTTGTCAACGACAACGATAATAATATTTCATTCATAAGTAACAGCACAAAAGAAAAATTAGAAATTAAGGCAAAATTAAATAATCTTGAATATAATTTCCTTGTTAAATATGATTCACATTTAAGTTTGGCAACAAAAGTGCCAAATAAGGGTAAAATTTCTACGTATTTTCATGCTAACAATCGGAGTTTGCCTCGTGTGCAAATTAAGAATTAGCATTCCCACCTAATATTTACTAAGAAGGAAGTAAAAGGTGGAACTCCAGCAAAGGGCTGGAAAACTATTTGCGCCTCACAGGCCGGGGAACCTATCCCAATTTAGTCATTAAGGTATCATAGGTAGTAGTAAGATATTTGATTGGTAAAGAAATATTGAATTAATAAAAAGATATTGTATTTGGAATAACTTCTTTAAAATATAAGTTCTTGTGTTTTCTTATATCAATCCTGGACGGAGCTGAGTATTACCCCAGCTGGAAAGAAAAAGCATCACACACTCCACTGGTAAAAAATAAGTGAGTCCTGAACGGATTTGCATGAGGTGTTTCACATCTCTTTAGTGAGAGTTTGGATGGATGGATGTATTGGATGGATGGATTGTATTGGATTGATTGCTCGATAACTGCAGAACGGCTGAACGGATCTGGATGACATTAAGCACACAGATAGATGTTGTTTTTGTTACAATCGCAATAGCCCTTAAATCCAACACTCACCAACTGCTGACCATTATCTGCTTTTATAGATTTAGGATATCCTAATCTTCTGAAATCCATTGTAACGCATTGCCAGGGGCCGGCCGTCCGGAAAATCATAGGCAGTGATGGGTTTGGCTTTTAAACCAGCAGACAATCCCAACACAGTTTCACGAATGATTCGACTTCTGAACAGTTCAAATCGAAATCGAAATAACTTATTTTCAGTATACTAGCTGTCCAATCATCTTTCTGTCATTGGAGTTTTCTTTCAACATTTCACTCATCGTAAGCACACGGGGAACAAGATTCTCTATTAGTGCGCAAACGTATATACTATTCACAATGGCTGTCGAAAGAGTCAGCATCTTGAGTATTGCATAATCTTAACGAAAGAATCTGCTATATTACATTCCTGCCTGATGGACAATTTTAAATTTAAAGGATTGAAGCCGAAGAACCTATCATTCAATTCTAGCAGTTGGTAATAATAACAACGCAACGTTCTACTTTCCTTTTAAGGGTGTAAATATCTCCTTTCCACTGCAGAAAGAATATTGCTGACAGTTTCTCCATCAAAATAAACGGTGAAAAACTACAGAGAAATCACGAGAAATTTCCCATGGAAAAAATGTTCATGATAGCAATAATTTTCTAGGGAAATTTCAAATATCATTCAAGATACGAAATTTCCGAACATGGGATATATTTCCAGAGAAATCTTAATCCCGATAGGGCCCAATTACTTTCGATTTCTGCCTTCAGAAAATTTCTAGAGATTTCAGATTTCTTAATTTTCCTATTTATTCTATATCAAAAATTCTTCGGGACAAAGGTCCCGAGTCACACCCTTTTTAAAAAACAGAAATTTTACGAGACATCAAACGCTGAGAATCATGGAGAACGAAGCATTAAAATTCTTCGTTCAAATAATGCTATGAAGCAATTACTTTTTTGGGGAATCAGTGAATCAGTCAGTCCTAGATTGTTCATATTAAGGGAGGGGGAAAGACGTTTGCAATTAAAATAACAGAAACCAGATGTGGTGCCGTGCAATAACGCCGAGCGAAATAATGCCGAATTCTGAAATTCGGCCTTATTTCACTTTACCAAAGTGAAATAACGCCGAATGTTAGCATTCGGCTTTATTTCACTTCGACAATGTGAAATAACGCCGAATGCCAACTGAGAAATAAAGCCGAGAAAGGGAAAACAAGGAAGCCGGTTTTATTTTACTTTTGGAAAGAGCATTTTAGCTGTAGTAATTGTAATTGTTATCTTAATTGTAGTGCTAACGTTAGTATTTAACGTATTTAATAAATAATAGCTGGACTTAACGCAAAATCAAGTGTAGAACAAAATTTACCGAGTAGGTCTTAGGTCAGATTTTTTTTATATATTATGGGACAAAATGAAAAAAAAAATTAATTCACAAAATTTATTTGTACTTGTCAATATTATGTACAAACAATAAATGTTCAAAGTAAAAAAAAAAGAAATATATTAAGTTAGTGTAAGCACATTAACTACAAATACAAACGAAGTCTAATAAATTGATTGGACCACTCCTATTCATTATTTGGCAGAACATTTTATTTTTCAAAACTGTTGCTGCTTCCTTCAATTTGTAATTCACACATCTTGTTATGCATCAAAAGCTTTTGAAAGCAGAAGCTGCATATCAATGATTCATTTTGAGCTCCTTTTTTCCCTCTAATTTGAAGATGATGCCGATTCGGAACATTCAAGATCAATTCGGTTTACTAGCGAGCGAAAAAAATTTTGGCCAAAAGAGAATCAATTTGGGGTGTGAAAATAAAAAAATTCGCGCGAATTTTTTTATTTTCACACCCCAAATTGATTCTCTTTTGGGCAAAATTTTTTTCGCTCGCTATGCTCGCTGGCATTTGTACCTGTACTATATTTTTTGTTTCAAGTTCCAAATCCTTAATCCTTTTTAATTTTCATTTGATCAAATTCTTAAAAATGTAGTGTTAACTGAAATGTAAAATCTAATATTAATATTTTTCCTGGTCCATGCCGCAAAACTCTTCTAACAGCTTTAATTAATAACATGCGTTTTCAGAATCGAATTCATTTGAGTTAATTAAATGGTTTTGAAAGAAACTGAAATATTTATAGTTATTAACCTTGTTGTTGACGTAGAGGTACCTGCGTAGGTATTTTTTTTTAAATAGTTTTAAATTTCCACCAATAATGAAACTTTCACTTCATGTGACTTTGCATAATTTAACTGAGCTTAAGACCAAGTATTTTTAAAATACCTACTTATGATGCAGGAATATGTATGTACATATGTATTACATATGATTAATTTTTTGATAAAATAATTTTTGTGAAAAACAAAGTTTTGTTTCGTGAATTTATTTCAAAACTTGAGAAGGCAACCTGTCTGTTTTTTATTATAAAGTATGGAAAATGCCATTGACACCTCCTGAAAAACTTAAAAAAATTAAAACTGACAAAGTGAAATGACGCCGAATCGGCATTATTTCACTTTGCCATAGTGAAATAAGGCCGAATGCAAAAATTCGGCGTTATTTCACTTAAGTAAAGTGAAATAAGGCCGAATTTCAGAATTCGGCGTTATTTCGCTCGGCGTTATTGCACGGCACCACCAGATGTCTTCCTAAATTCATCTACTTATGTATGAGACCTCAAAACATTTTTCTCGCCACAAGGAGAGCAAGCAGAGCACCCACGTTCCATCGTTGTCATTGAAAAAAGCTTATAATGGATTAAGCATGTCTTACTTGTTTCGTGTAATCCATCATTTTAAGCCGGCCATCCCAAATAAAAACAAAAAGCATCCTAATTACAGAAGGATAACCATTTTGACGAGGGTTTAAATGCGGTTCATTCAAACTCGGTTGTTTTTTCAACCAAAGGCCATTACATAATGATTTCGAAGGTAGATAAAACTTTGAATGACATTTTTCGTCTGTCGTGACATTTTCAATTAAACACACAAGAAGAAATATTTACGAGCCCAAACAAGAACAAAAAATCATCTAATTATCTTCTTTATTCACGGGAACTTAAGCCATTAGGCTCTTGGACTGACTGCCATGATGTCAACCCACTGCCGCCGCCCATCATGTTTTCATTTAAATCACCAATTAAGGCATCACATGGCAGATCCTCGCCAATCGACCGAAAGGACATATTCTTTTTGCAAATATTTGAATACGTTTGCCTATTAAAAGTTAAAAACACAAAACGAAGGAAAAAAATATTAATTAAACATTAAAAAGTGCACAACACTTGCATTTAGGCGTAGCAGCAAATATGTACTTCAATATGAATGACAACAACATACGACATACGATGACGACGACACGACCCACCTACCTCAAGGACTTGAGTCGAGCCCTTTTTGCTCCTGCTATACTGCTGTTGTTGTTGCTGTTTATTCAAAGCACTCAACAATCGACTGTTTGAAGGAGAGTACAGCACACGTGCATCTAATGTCCTCAATTTGGATTCGTGTGTGTGCTTGCATGCGATAAGCGCGTAAAATAACAACCCTCGAGTTCGTCGACGACGACGGCGTGGCGGCGGCAGCAGTGGTGGCAGCAGCTAAATTAAAGCACATCAAGCAGGTTAAAAGGGTTGCACCAGTTGAAGCGTGTTTGCCAATTTAATGGCACCAACCCTACCGTCATCTTTATCATCACCACCACCGCCGCCCACAACAATAGCAGCATCAGATCAACAAAACTAAAAGCATCAGCACGAGAATGCATTTTATGCTGCAGAAAACAGCAAATAAGGACTTTAAGGGCGAACCACTGACTGCGCTGCTGCTGCTAATAAGTGTCATCATCCTGAATTCATGTTGTGTATAACGCTCGCGAGTTTTGCAATGCCATGTCATTAAGAGCTGCTCACAAGCATGGCTCAGCATTTTGAACCGTTCGTTGTACAGGGGCGGGTGAGTCTGGTGATGTTTTTAGGCTAACAATGGGCGAACGTGCAAAACATAAAATGGCCATTAATGAAATGCAGACTAGCTATTGGAAGGGGCAAAAGATCGGCTCTTTTCTAAACATTCCCCCAAACAAAAAATCTTTATTCTGCGGAATTATCTGACAATTTTAAAACTTAACCTCTGTGCTTTTGCATGTGTGGCAATTATTAAGGTTTGCCGTTTTCGATTGAACCCTCTTTCACCTCAAATGCTTATATGCTTTTTTCATAACTTGAAACTCAACAATAGTTGCGAATTATTATTGTTATGACAACAAACAAATTCAATGCTTCGGTATCATGGTAAACAGTAGAGACAGCAGGTTTTTATGACTTAGCAGCCCATTCTAGAGCAGTGGATTCATCATTGAAATAATTACAACAAGGACATCAGCATAATTAAAGAAACAAGGAATTTACTAACATTTTCCGTCCTCAAAGACAAACAGATTGTCTTATACATCTCCATCTAAAATATTTGTTGAAGTTAGGGAGAGTTCTCGAAGCTGGCAAAGGCCAAGTTCAACAAAGCCATTGAACGTATACATGTTCAGTGCCTGTGCAGTTCTCGGAGTGTTCAGAAAAGTTCAATTAGAGCTGGAATCAGAACTTCTTTTATGGCTTCTTCAAGGCCAGGCCTTCCAGCTGCAGTTACAGTTGTGTCTCTCTTTTTGAAGGACGTTGTTTCAGACGGTGCATGTAGCTGTATGATCCTCAGTTCCTGCAACCAATCTTCCCAAACCTATTGGACTAGAATGCCCAAGAACTCTCGAAACAAGTAAAGAACACATTAGATGTTACTGACGCCAATTCCGCAGATGTGGCCGCTATTGAAGAAGCTAAGAAAGAAAGTAGTATATTAATTGAAGACATGGCAGACTGAACCAAAAATTACTCGAAGAATTTTTCTCTCAAAGCAGTACAAAGCGTTTTTATCCGATGTTTCATGGTCCACGTCTCTGCACAATCATTATTACCGGGATGATAAGGGTTTCGTTCAGTTACACTTTAGTTGCTCAAGAGAGGGCTTTACTACTCAATTGCATTCTAAGTCCAAAGAAGCAGCGATTGGCAAGAGTGATTCCTCGTTTGATTTCAGTGCTGTCGTCGTAGTCTGAGTTTATAGCTGATCCTAAGTAGACAAAGTCCATTACTTCCTCGAAGTTAATTCTGTGTATCTATACCGACGTTGCGTTGGCTCTAAGATGTCAATGTTGGCTGTCCTTTCTCGTTGACAGCATTTACTTGGTCTTGTCCTCGTTAACCGATAGACCCATCTTCCTGGCCACCGTCTCAAGGCACCATGAACTCTCTACTGACATCACGCTGTGTTCTACCAACTATGCCAATGTCGTCTGCGTATCCTAGCAGCTAGACGGATTTTTGAAAGATTGTGCCTCTGGTGTTGACGTTGGAGTTTTGCAAAATCATTTCAAGAATGTTGTTGAAGAAGTAGCCTGACGGCGCTTTGTCTAAAACCTTTTTTTACATCAAATGAGTCCGTTAGGTTTTTTCCGACCATGATGGAACAGCGTGAGTTTTAAATTGCCATCTTAAACAGACTATAGTTTTTCTTGGATGCCAAAACTAGACATTGCTCTATATGGTTGTGTCTCTTTAGACGCTGTCATACGTGGCCTTGAAATCGATAAAAGGTGGGAGGTATCGAATTTTCTCTTAGCTTTTTCACGTGTTGGCTTTGATCGGGATATCCGCATTCGCACCTTGACTACAACAAGTGGTCCGAGTCGATGTTGGCACCTAGGAATGTGCGGACATCTTGCATGCTAGAGAAGTGTCTTGCGTCAATCGCAATGTAATCAATCTGCTTGACGGTTGATTGATCAGGAGATTTCTATGTCACCTTGTGGACATATCGAGATGTGGGAATCACCTAGGTACTTGTTACCATTACGTCTCGCCCCGCAGCGAATTCGATTAGCCTAAATCCGTTTTCGGAGGTGGTGTCGTGTAGGCTATGTGGTCCGATTATTCCACCAAAGATTTCTTCTCTGCCTAGCATTAAAATCTCCAAGGACAATTTTAATGATAGACATTTGTTGTTTTTTGAAAATTCTTAAATGAGAAGATCAGGTACTAGCATTTTTTTCGTTCAAAGTTCTTCGCTTCTAATTCTGTCTGCTTATTCTTTTGGCGTCTGGCCTATGGCCCGTGCATATTCATGTTCTTCAAAAATCGTTATTTCCTCCCAAATCATGGGATTCACACATCAGTTGAAAAATTTCGCATTCCTTCTACTGAACAAAAAGACTTTTCAAATATTTGTCCGTCAAGGCCAAGACATTCTTCAAAAAATCAACAAAAGACGTCGAAGCAGACGATTCCCTCTAGCTATGTTTTGCCCTTTTCTTCAAAGGCACAGATTATGCCACCAAAAAGGATATTCAATATACTGACAATCACCCCACACACATCTTAATTCAAGTCGATTTGTCTGCCAGATATGGTTGCCTGGTGCTCGGCCGGCGGCGCGGGCATTACATGCTGGTATTGCCTTTGCTGACAACAACATTCAATGGCATGTTATGGCAGCAAATTTAGATCACGACCCAACAAAATCTGCAACATTCGTTGGAGCTCAGCTATGGACCAAGTTCAACACACCCTCGTGGTGTGAATGTCCTCTCACGTTAGTTTTGCGCCACACGATTAATGAGTGCATAGCTCTTCCGGTCGCAATCGGTATTAGAGAGCAACTTAGAACACGCCATATTGCCATGCATGCCGTTATATTGCGAGGAACAGTTCTTTGCTTGTGATTAAGTTTGTTTGCTTTGTGTCTTCAATAGCGCGATGTGACAAAAACAAATGCCAAATGAAAAGGGAACGATGACACAACGACCATGATGATGGCGGTGGTGATTTTTACTTAGGAAAGGATTCCATTACTTTATCCTGTCGTTTACAATGGTTGCAGAAATTTGCTTTCATTGCAAGAATGTGAACACTGATACTGCGCTCTTTCTTGCTGCTGCTGCAATAGTAGTATACCTAGACACACATACTGCAGAATTTTTTAATGATACAGCTTCCTCCATCTTACATTAAAAATTTGCTGAATGAGCCTGCTTAGGAGGAGATCGGAATGAAGGTATTGAAAGAACAATAATAATATGCCACCAATACCAGCAACTTGCTGATTCCCGACAACTTCTAGCCTATTTCACAGCAATTTGCATACCAAAAGAAACAAAATCTCCAGGACGATACGAATTCAATAGAACCGCCCGTCGCTGTACACTTATGTACTTTGTCCTCAGATACTAGAATCCTCGATGAGGGCATTGCATTTCAAGTGATTCCAAAAATAGATAACAACCATTCATGTAGCGCATCGACATTGCAATCATGCAGTGCATAAAAATATCAAAGGATATTTTGTGCTTTTATGTTCGTTGCAAGAAAAAACAGAAAACAAAAAATGGCAAACAAGCTGGGAGAGACGAGAGTCCCTTTCAAACGAGCGAAAGTAGCAAGGCAAGGACACTTTCGAAGGATTACTTCATGACTTATCGTACATCAGTTAGAAATATTACAGTCGAATGTCGCTTGTTTGATATTTTTTTCTCTGTTCGTCCTTTCCGTTCGTGTTCTATAGTGGTGGTCGTTCGTCGACACTCTGTTCGAGTGGGTATGGGTAATTACTGCGCTTCTTATGCATGCACACTTCTTTCTCTATATGGGAAATTGCAAACCGTCCAATTAGTCAACTTTATCGTTGGTGTCGGTTTGGGGATTGGGGGAGGGTTTTTTTTTCTTACTTCATCCTGGTTGGGATTTTTTCTGTTTTTTTTTTTTTTAATTGAAAGAAAAGTTTGAAAAGTTTGTTATCAAAATTTTGGAATCTATATTGAAATACGGTTGAGATATCCTGCATCCTGCAGGATGGTTTTGTGTGATGACAAATTCTAAATAGGAATTGTATGATGTATTAGTGTGCAGTGCGAATTGAAGAAGTACAAATATGTCGTTTTATATTTCATGGGGATTGTTTGCTTTGAATTGGATATTTATGGACTCAAATGGGCATGATGGTGGTATTTGCTTAAGTATTACTCATTCAAGGGGGGACTTTTTGGGAGAAAAACAAAAATATATCTTTAAAATCAAAGAAACAATTTATTTTAGCAAGAAAAGTGTTATTAGAATACCCTTTAGTTGTATCTCTCCAATACGATTTTTCGGGTAAAAATGTATCTGGAAACGGTTGATGTGTCGGAAGCTGTGACTGGTTCAGCTCCAGTACCCATTGCTGATAATGCTCAGGATGCGGTGAATATCGCAAAATTAAAAGAAAAGAATAAAAAGGCGAAATCAATAATCGTCAGTTGTATCTCGGACGATTATTTGGATTACGTCACGGACAAAGATACTGTCAACGATATGTGGAAGATGTTTTCGCAATAAAGTCGACATCGAGCCAAACGATTATTCGGAAGCAACTAGCAAGACACAAGCTATCCAAAGGGACACATTTTAAAAATCATTTTCTTCTGTTTGATGGCCTGGTAAGGGAACTAAAGACAGCAGCTGGTGCCAATCTTGCTGAAATTGATCTAGTTTCACAACTGTTTCTGACATTGCCAGAGAGCTATTACCCATGGCTATGATCATCTAGCTACTGCTCTCGAGAATATGAAGGAAGAAGAACTCATTATTCAAGTTGCAAAGGAAAGATTGCTAGCAGTGCAGCGGAAAAGAATGGATAGATCCTAAACAACAGAAGAATCAAGACAGCCGAGTGCATTTGCCATGAAGAGAAATAGAAATTTCAATGGGAAATGTCACAACTGTGGAAGACGTAGGCACATGAAAGCGAACTGTAGAGTCAAGAAAGAAGCTAACTGTGCAAGTGGTCCAAAGGAATAAAGCGAAGATAACTGCGATGACAAAAGTGTTTGCTTCATGGTAAACCGAAGAAAAGATCAGGTAAATTGTATGACTTTCATGCTTGATTCAAGAACAAGAGATCATCTTGCAAATTAAAGAAGTTTATTTGCAAAAATTGAAAAGTTGAAAAATGTTGCGAAGGATGAAGAAGATTTAACTGCATCCGAAGTTGGTGAGATTTGTGGTTATTAGAATTGTGCCATTTAGAATTTGGATAACTTCGACTGATGTCAGCTGGTTTTTTCCAAAGATATCTCTTCTAATTTCTTGTACAATTGGACAAGATCTTATGAACTGTGCCACGTTTTCTCTAGCGTGCATGTTGCAGACTTCGCACTCGAGAGGCAGGTCTGGTCTATGAGAAATGAAGTTGAGAGGAAGCATTTCCCCTCTTGCACGCAGTATAAAAGCTATCATCTCCCCAGAATTTCTGTTATTAAAATAATTTCGAGGACCTAGGTCAAACTGGATTTTGCTGTAATATTCTCTGTATTGCGATGCTTTTGTCTGGTTGATGAAGTTCTGATGGAATTGTTCATCTAATTTCATCAACAACTATGCTGTATGTTCCGAATGTACGGAAAAATTTAAATTTACTGTAGGTACTGTGTACTCATATAATCAATTTAATATCAAAGTAGTTTATGAAATAGAGTTTATTTATTGGAAAATATTTTTCTTCACTTCAACTTTATTAAAATTATTCAAACTATTCATATTGATTTTCATTTGTTTTAATTATTCTTCTGGAATAAGCTTCATGTATTAAAGACAACAGTAAAATATTGCACAGAAGACTCGGACACATAAGCCAACAGTCGTTGATTGAAATGGAATGAAGTGGGCTGTAATTGGATTAGGTCCTATCAAAAACTTTGGTTTCTGCGTCAAGGCAAAACAGTACCGGGAGCCTTTCAATAAAATACGTGAAAGATGCAAGAGGCCACTAGAAAGAATTCACGGACCGGTAACACCTTCAACTTATGATGGCTACAAATATTTCACTTCATTTATTTGACAGCAAAATTCAATTTGAAGTTATCAACACTCAGATGACTTGGTCACATCTGTAGGGAATATTGTTCATCTAAACAAAAATCATACTACGTGCGAAAGGGAATTCAGTTGGAACATACAATTGCATACTCACCTCAACAAAACTGTATAGCAGAATGGTTCAACGGAAGTTGAGTTGAAAAGATTCGTTCTTTACTACTTGTTGAATCGAAAGGTCCAAAGAACATGTGGGGAGAAGCTGCGTTATTTTCCATTTACATTATAAATCAAAGTCGGACTAAATCATTCGAAGAAAAGAAAACACCTACTGAATTTTGGCTTGGAAATAAGCCGAATATTGAAAAAGTTCGATTGTTCGGATGTAAAGCTTACGCTTGGATACCAAACCAAAAGAGGAACAAGCTTCATGCAAAGATGTATGATGATATGTTTCACACCAAATGGATATCGCCTCCCAAGATGTTTCTAAATGCAATAATGGGCGAGAATTGGAAAATTAAACAAATGAAATTTCTGCAGATAGCAGAAGCAAGAAGCAGGAAGCGACACAGATACAGAAGAAAACGAAATTCGTGAAAGTTATATAGACAACGAAGAACATATAAATACAAAATGAAGAGCCAAGTGATGAAGAATGTGATGAAGAATTCAAAGAAGCAAATAATAATCAAACCCCAAAATTGAGACAAAGTCGTCGAGGACATATTCCTAAAAAGTTTATGGATGACTACATTTGCTACAGTGTATTAACAGATGAGATTAATATTGATGATGTTCCTGAAAATTACAGCGACATTGAAAGAAGTGTTCATTGAGAGGAATGGTTCAAAGCTGTGAACGATGAACTCGACTGTGTAAAGAAAAATAAATGTTTGGCAAATATTGAAGAAACCAGGTGGGGTAAAGCCTTTCAAATCAAATTGGAAGATGGAAAAAATTTAAAGCGCATTTGGTTGTTAAGGGATTTCTTCAAAAGTGTGGTGTAAATTACGAAGAAACATTTGCACCTGCTGCAAAATTAACAACTATTCGACTGGTTCTTGCTGTCTTAGTCCAAAACAATTTATTTTTTCATCAAATGGACGTAAAAACTGCTTTTCTTCACGGACATCTAACAGAAGATATTTATACCATACCAGAAGGTCTGAGAGCAAACACTGACATGGTATGTAAATTTAATAAATCTTTGTATGGTCTAAACTCTAGCAAAGACCTCGGTTTTGGAATGAAAAGATAAACACTCATAGCTGGCAAATCATTATCTGGAATTACAAAATTGAAGAAGATATAATTGTCAGAAAATTTTGAGATGTCGGATTGTGGTGAACTTTAATACTTTCCTTGAGTCAAAATTGAATACAACAAACCTGGTGGGATCATGTATTTATCGCAAGAAGCAAGCATCGATGGAAAAAGTAGTAAAGAAATAAGCTGCGGTTGCAACATCGTCCAGTGAAGCAGAATACATAGCGCTAACTCTGCTACATCCGAAGCAATATGGATACGAGGAATACTTATTGATATGAAAATACTAGATTCAAAATACAGTATCCCTATTTATGAGGATAATCAAGGATTTATATTTATGTCAAGAAATTCCGAATGCAAGAGAACGAAGCATAGTGATGTTAAACATCATTTTATCACGTTGCAATAGGACTTTTAGATATTCAACATGTGGGCACAGAAAAAAAGCTTGCAGATATTTTACTAAGTCGCTTGGAACTTTGCATTTTCAATTACTCCGTAAAGAGTTGAGATTATTGGATTGAGAGAGGGTGTTATTAGAATACATTAAAGTAATATCACTCCGATTTGTCGATTTTTTGTTAAAAATGGAAGTACTTATAACAATAGCGGTCGAAATTAATTTTCACTAAATTCGCTTTTTTTCGTTGAGAGTCATAGAACTCTCCATCAATATTTTACTCAATTTCGAAATACAATTAAAAATAGAAATTGGTTGAACGTTTTCTTAAATCGCACTTAAGATTTTAACCTTTGTCCTCTAGCAGTCCCTTTTTCTTGAAAATGAAATTTATATTTTTATTTCTTACGATTAAAGTAAATTCGCACGAATTTCCTGCAAACCAAACCCAGAAGGTGTCGTATTTCCTTTGATTTCGTCGCTACCTATTGAGACATTGTTTGACAGCAAAAACCCCAACTTGGCGAAACGTGATATTTCTTCAATATTCCAAAGCTCCATCCTCTCCTCCTCCAAAACAAGTTATAAAAATCTTAAAAAAATAACACAACCTTTTCCAATTATGTATACAAAAAAGGCTCCCAAAAACGGGACAAAGAAATAGAAAAAAAAACGACTGCAATCCAAAGATCCTGTTAATTTCCTTTCTGTATTGCGAGCAGAAGAAAACACCTTCTCTCCTCTTCTTAGCACACAATAAATTCAAATCAAAGTGGATCATTGAAAAACAATTTTTTCGTTCATTTTTTTTCTCCTCTGCCCCTTCACCTCGCTTTTTATCGAATCTTTAAGTAGAGAAAATCCTTAAAAGCAACACGCCTCCAATAGACTGTTTAGAGAAGAATAAAAAAATAAAAAAAAACATCTACTTTACAAGGATAACACACCTCGAAGCTTGTTTTTTTTCGCCTGAAATGGTTTTCAATTTTTCGAATTTTCTTTTCGAACCCACTTAGCAAACATATTTTCCAGCATTTAATTCTTTCAAGCATGAAGGAAGAAAAGGTCCTTTTTTCTTTGAAATTTCCTTTTTTGCTTGTAGCCTTCCATCTTAATATCGTCCAGCAGAAAAACGTCAAGGCTTCTATCCGAAGGACGAGTGAGGCACGCACGGCTAGCTATGTCTGTCATCGGTGATGGGAGTTGGGTTGTCAGAGAAAATGTCAAATAAACTGTTATTATATTCGAATTTAAGACACTTCCTTATTCACTCCGCACCGCACCGTTTTCCCAAATCCTAATAAGCTAAATCAAGCGTGCCCACTTTGAAGGCAGCAAAGGACGAAAAAATCGGCATGATTGCTGGCATAAACAGCAAATGAAGTTGTGAATGTCCTTTAAAAGAAGGATGGTGGGTTGTTAAAAATCAAGTTGTTTATAAATTTCACGACAAGTTCCATTTATAGCAGTCGTCGTTGTCACTGGCCGCGTCGTGTCGTCGACAAAACACACGTCATTCAAAATTAAGGACTACGCAAAATAATTCAGTGACGTGTAGTGATGAAAAAAAGGATTCGCAAGGAGCCCAGAGGACTGGATGAATTGGGATAACATTTTATATGCAAAGCACACATATATCTACACAATGGAAGAAAAGGAACATAATAAAACCAACAGGATAACTCACCTCGAACGATGTACAGGATCAGAACAGCCTTAAAAAGGCCGTGTAAATCCATTTTTTATTAAGTCTAATGCTTTCCATTACATTTTTTATGAGAATAATTTTCGGAGATTGTTTTTTCTGACGCCCTTGATGTTGTGTTTTCCTTCTTGTTTTTGTTGTTGTTTTGGATTTTATTTTCAGGATCAGTGTTTGGAGTCCTTTTTTGTTTATCCGGGTTGGTGGGTGTTCGAACAGGTGGGAAGAGCTATTAGAGACGATTGACTTGGATATGACTTTTCTGGTTGAATGGCTTTTTGTAATAGTAGTCGTCCTGGTGGCTTTCGGTTTGAAAAAGAGAGAGGTTTGGCAGGTAGTTAGAGTATCCTTGCAAATTTGATTTCAAATAACTCCGGATTTATGTAAATGACAAGCAGAATATCGTTTTGCAATTAACATAATTTTGTGTTGTTTGTGCGTTTGGTGTCGCTTCTGCTTCGGGGATTTGTCCCTTAATTTATTATTTATTCAGTTCGACGTGTTTCTGAAAAGAAAAAAAAATATTGAGGTTACGGTTAGGGAAAAAATTGACCAAATACAAAAATAAGAAAAGCATACACTCTCAAGACATAATGACTGGCTCTCTGTCACGCTTGGAACCCCACATCCAGGCATTCAGTCAGGCACACGAAATTAATTACTCCAGAAACCTACCTTACTAGTCAGGGGTCCCATCATCATATTCGTCAAGGATATGCGGGGCGAAACAGAAAACAGAATAAAAACAAATAGAACATACGTTCACGTGTGACAAGAAGGATATGGCAAGAGATGTGAGCCAGCAGGAGAACTTGAAAGAATTCCAGCTTCTTGTTCTTTTGTCTTATTCCGTGTCTTTCCGTAGCTAAAGAGCATTTGTGTGTGTTCTTTTCTGTAAGAGCGAGAAGGAGGTTATGGCTTTTTAATTAGAAGCCAAAAGCAGCTTCATCTCCATCTCCATCTTCATAAGGAGGATTTTTTTTTTTTTTGTCTTCATGCCTCGCTTTGTTTTCCTATCAAAAGAATTTGACCTAGTACAACGAATATCCTTAGTAAATCTCTTTAAATCCTGGCAAGTTTTTCGTTCGAGGGTTTGTTTCGCTAAAAAAATTTCCTCGCATTTATTTTTTTGTTCGCTCTGGCGTTGTCGTCCTGGCAAGTGAATTTAGATTAGAGAAAGGAGATGTTTCGTTGTGTTTATTATGTTTTGAAATCTATGATAAAGAACAGAGAGAGCGAGAGAGAAAGGACGAATTGCGGTTGTTGTTGAAACATGTCTTCCGGCAGTTTGTCAAGGTGGTTTTGTCAGTTCTTAGAAGTTTCAGGATAAAATAATAAAAGCATCCTTTTGGAGAGGTATACTTATTCTTTTTTTTCATCGCATTTCACTTTTTTTTTCTTTTTTTTGCCGGGTTCTGTTATTCTAGTCTATTTAATTTCTTATGCTCTTACTATCTACCTAGGTGGGGCTGTAAAAGTGCCAACTTCAAGAGTTTTTATAAGGTTTTTGCACCTTGTGGTTTGCAAAAGAAGTGACCTGATTTGTTATGAAAGACAAGCTTTAATTACAAAATTTTAGTAGTTCTTCATCTTCTTAATGAAGTTTGGTGAAAGTTTTTGGATATGAAACATGGAGCGTATGACAACGGTTTTAATTACATACTTGAGTCCTTAAAATTAATTTTGCTTATTGAAATTCTTACTGCAAAAAGGGGGCATACGATCGAGACATTAAACTATTCATGGGTCTTTGTTAGATTAAAAAACGATGTGATCTAAGCCTAGTTCAGGTTTTACCCAAGATGTCAACCGAATTCGGGGTTTAAAGAATTGTAATTTCGTTATTAACGTTTAAACTAGGTGGCATAACCCAATTCAACAAACACAATTTTTTACATTAGGAGAGAACCGATCAGGTAAATCGGGTAGGCATCCAAGGGAAAAATTGTACTCAAGATTTTTACAAAATTAAGGAAACAATAACCCCTGCTGTAAGGATGAATTATTTTATACTTTTCAAATTAATTTCAATTAATGACATAATTTCAAAGCATACTTTTCAAATGATAGAAACATTTTAAAGCATACTTTTGTCATGAAATATTTTAAAGCCTACTTTTTGGATAATTTATCAACGCAAAGCATACTTTCACATAAAATGATTCAGTCTCCTTAGGAAATGCAACAAGAGGACCCTACTTTTTCAATAATATCGTAGTTTTAACGAAACAATTAAATTCTTTTTTCTTTCATTATTGCTCACTAATTTTTGGATACATTTGACTCTAACAGGATATAGTTTATGTACGGTTCTCTGACCAAACTTTTCATAGTTTTTAATGTTTAGTACTCGAAAGCAGTAGGTACTACACTGTCTCTTTTATTGCCATGTATGAACGACAAGAAAAATTACAGTCAGTCGTATGTTATGTCTATGAAAATTACGTTGAGGTCTCACAAGTTTAAAACGGAGTTTACCTTAGAATTCATATTCTCTTTTGCTCTATGCAACAGCAGAAAAAAATTTAAAGGAAGCTTAAAATGCATAACTGTTCGAAAATAATCAGTGATTGGCTGTTTGGGTCTCCCAAAAACCAGCAAAACCCAAAAATAAGTTTTTAGTAAATTAAGCAGCTCGAAACAAATGTTCGCCTTTATCCTCTAAAGCTGCGCCAACTGCAGAGCAATCAGTGTACTAAACATCGCCTACAAGATCCTCTCTGCCGTAATTTATGTGAACGTCTGAAGCCTTTCGTGAACAATCTGATTGGTTCTTATCAATGTGGCTTTAGACCACGAAAGTTAACAATCGAACAAATTTTCACTTTGCGGCAGATCCTGGAACAAACCTATGAACTCCAAATCGATATCCACTACCTTTTAATCGATTTTAAGGCCGCGGATGACAGCATCTATAGAGCCTATAGAGCCGGATTGTATAGAGCTATGTCTTGTTTTGGCATCCCTGCCAAACTCGTTCGCTTGTGCAAAATGACGATGGAGAACTCACGCTGCGCCAACAAGGTTGGCAACGAAGGATTCAAAAAACGTATTGAGACAAGGCGATGCACTGTCAACTCCACCGTCAACACTAGAGGCACTATCTTCCAAAAGTCTGTTCAACTTGTCGCGTACGGCGATGATATTGATATAATGGGAAGAACACAGCGTAATGTTCTGTGAGAATTGAGACAGAAGCGGCAAAAATGGGTTTAGCAGTAAATGAGGGATATGCTTTCTTTAAGGAAGGACACTCAACAACGACGGCTCGGATAGAACATCACAATAGACGCATACAACTTGGAGGAAGTAAAAGAGTTTGTCTACCTAGGATCTGCTACTAACACAGGCAATAACACCAGATCCGAGATCAGACGAAGAATTACCCTTGCTAATCGCTGTTCTTTAGACTAAGAAAGCAATTGAGAGGAAAAACCCTCACTTCAGGTAAAACTATATAACACACTTATCATGCCAGTCCTGCTGTATGGTGCAGAAGCGTGAATCTTAGCGAAATCAGATGAATGTGCCTTACGCTGTTTCGAGAGTAACATTTTTCGGGTCATCTTCGGCCCCATGTGGATTGATGGGGAATGGAGAAGAAGATACAACATCAAACTTTACGGGTTTTACAACGACGTGGATCTAGCCAGAAGGGTCAAGGGAGACTCAGACGGCTCGGTCATTTAAAGCAAATGGACACGAATGCTCCGGCCCGGAAAGCCTTCGACACTATTCCCAAGGGACGTAGAAGTAGATTAAGACTGTGACTCAGGTGGCGCACCAAAGTGGAGGAGGACCTCAATCAACTTGGAGTGCAAAACTGGAGATAGCTAGCTAGGGCCCGAGCTGGCTTGCGGAGAATGTTGATTGAGGCCCAAGTCCACAACGGAACACCTTTAGTAAGTAAGTTAGATCAAAACCACAACCGAGCCATGAAAGCAACACGCTTTTGGTGTAAAGTACCTCAAACAAATATTTGGTTCACTGTGTCGTATACGTATTATTTTTTTATTTTTCGAATCAAATGGCCATTGGTTTTAAAATTTTAATATTTTGCTATTTGGATAATTTCAACTATCGTAAAAGAAGCTTTTGACACCTACACTCTCTCTGTTTTAAAATGCTGGACGAGAATTCCGACTTTTTTTTTGTACCTTACCTACATCAGTACAGCTTTTTCTGGGCTTTTGAGTTGAATATTTTCAAGGACGGAACACGCAAAATTTAGTTTAAAAGAATTCACTCATTAATATGGCTGATTGTGGCTTATTGAAAGGAAGCGATTTCACTAGTTTTCAAATAACTTATAATTTCTATATTTCGCATTCAAGTTACTCGCACACAATGTTGTTATTTCTAAAAGCTATGAAATTTCTCAACCTTCATAAGAACCAACACTTCAAACTTTCACTCCACTTCAAACTGACGTCAAGGGACTTCCAGTTACAAACCCTTCACTTTAAATTCTGAAGGTAATAGGCCATTGTTCTAATTCCATATCTGTTGTATGTTTAGGCATTTGGATGGCTTTGTGACACTAAGATAAGTCCTTAAAAAAACCAGCGAACATTTCATTAAAAAGAAAAAAAGAAAAATAGTCATTGTTCCACTTGGCATTCATCACCCCAACGTTCATAATCAGGATAATTACGTATTACAATGATATTCCACTTCGAATTTATCCTCCAACTCAGTGCTCGTTAGTGTACCCGAAGCTCGAGAATTTCTCCTTTTCTTGACGTCAAAAAAAAAAAAAATGAAAACAATAAAACATGACAAAAACACTTTGATCCTTAGGATATGTGAAGGATTTTTGAACTTTGACCTGAATTCACTGAAGCATCTTCGTATTCTTTTTTTCTCCCCATCTCTATCATCCCCATCAGCAGCCTTATAATCCCTTTTTTCTCCAGCTTACCCTACCTATTCCACTCGACGACGACAACGGCGGCGATGAGCTGACAACACGGTGTGTTGTCATGTCCTAAAACTCCAACTTGTCATAATTTATAAAATTCATTCCCTCCATTTATTTTCAAGTTATATGCCATATCCTGAGCCGGAGGCTCGCTCTTAATATAAGTGAAAGTGTGCTCGTGTATTAGTGCATCGGTTTCTATACACATTGATAACGGGTTGGGCGGCGGTGGTGATGGAGTTAAAATGGAGTGGGAAAGTGAACAAGAGAAAAAGAATGCACTAAATCATAGCCAGGCTTAGCATAAAAATCAACATTGCAGTTTAGAGCGCGCAAGCATAAAGTAACAATCTATTTGGATGATGGGAAAAGATATCCTTGTGTAAACTCAAACATACTACACGATATGGGTTTTGGGTGGTGGGGGCGCTTCGCCTTTTGTATGGAAGGTCCTTGCAGATTGTAAACAGGCTTCACTGCCAACTTCTCTCTGCAAGTGACATAGTGGTTGGAGAACAAGAAATGGAAATGAGAATGAGAATGCAGAAGGATGAAAGCTGAAACAGACTTTCCCTTCATATCCTTTGAATTTTTTCCGTCCATTTTCTTTTCTTTTTTGTTATCCTGGTTGGTTTTAAGTACGTTGGGGTTGTATTATGCAAGTTGTCATGTTGTCGTCTTCGTCTTCGTCTTCTCTGTCGTTTGTTCGTCATCGAAGACGGGTGGCTTGTAATCCTTTGGCTGAAAACTCACATCGTCGACGTACACGGAGCTTAGTACAGGATTCGACACAGGAATGGAATTAAGTGAAGAAATCTTTGAAGAACTTCAAACGGCTTGGCTTGTGGTTTTGGTTTAGAATACGAAGAAGTCTAAGAAACCAGGCCTATCCTTGGCAAACTTACACGATTACATGTAAGTATATGCGTCGTCATCGTGCAAACACTCGTCCGAACAGGCTGATGAAAGGATATGGATTTACCGCTGCACATATGACGTATGAGGCAGAAGCCAGAAGGTGCCGCATGGTGTGGATAATTTAATAGACTTGCGGCAAAGGTGCATCAGGATGAGTGGTGTAGTTATATAGGTACCTTGTGCCTGAGCAAGGCATTTGCGTAAATGCTATTAAGACCGAAACACAATGCAAAAGTTGAGTGTTTTATGCAGTAGTACACAAACCATGGCCAACAACAAAAACAAACTACCAACCCGAGGACACCTTTGCACACCTACAAATAATATATATAGGTATCCTTGTGGGTTAGGTGTACACTAGTGTAGGTAAAAGAGCCTCGGGTTTTTGACCTCACTTCTGGATGTTGAATGTTCTTCGCATACTTCGTTCCGCAGGTAATGCGGCTTGAGTGTCTCCTCTGAATTAATTATTCCCAGCTGACGTTGCACTTAAGTTTTTTTTTTTTTTTATTTATTCCTTTTGCCATGTTTTACTTTTCTCTATTTATTCTTTGGCCAAAGTACCTGGATACAGATAGATTGCTATAGATATAAGCTTTTAAAAGATTTATTCTAATTGAAGAAAGATTTCTCGTTGGGAATATGGGTGCGGCTGATGGCATCTTGCCTTGAGAAAACAACCACAGGAAAACTGCTTTGCAGCAGCATGAGGACATTAAGTAAACATGAAAGAACTCAAATTTGTTTAATGGAAAAATAAGGAGGTAAGTGTTGGTCAAGCTCTATAAAGGTTAAGTGTGTCAGGTCACCGAAGACTGGAGAAAATCTTTTTAAGTGGTATTGTGATTTGAAAGGAAAATAGAAACTACATTGATATACTTAAGGCCTTAGCTCTATGCATGTAAATCGGAAGTAGCGCAATAAACATCGTTCAAATATACATAGCACGTCTTAATGGTACCAATATCCGTCCATAGTTCAACGAAATTGGAAGATGATTATTCCTCAACGTTTTGAATTTCACAATTTGCAAAAATAGTCGGAGAAATCTGAGTGGTGCTCTGAAAACAATAACCAATGGAAGAAGCCAATTATTATCACTCAATTGACGGTCGATTTCTGAGTCTTTTTTGGGTTTTGGGTCGAGAGATCGAAAACTATATGACCGCAAAACAAAAGACCTCAAGCTATATATCACCGCAAACTACATTCCAGCAGTACTTTTAAATGCAACATCATTTGACCGCAAAATATCCTACCTTTTATCAAGAGAATCTCCTACTTTTCGTCGCTCAAAGTTATGAGAATTAAGGAGATCAAAATCTGGTACCTTTTTTAAAAATAGAAATTTTAGGAGACACCAAATTCTGAGAATCATGGAGAACGAAGCACTAACATTTTTCGTTCAAATTCGACTTTGTTACTATAAATTTGAACTAAAATGACTCATTCATTTTCTTATTTCAAGTTGGTAGCGCAGGCGTTTGGTACGTGTCTAACTAAACTGTAATCTGAAGTGTCATAACATTAGTTGAATGTTTGCCACTTACAATTATGGACCATCCACAACACCTTAAATACGCTTCTTGGGAGTTGGAACAGTAGACACTAAGCATTGTTTTTCGAACAACATTTTCTTCAGCGATGAAGCACATTTCTAACTCGATGGGTATGTACAGGTACACAGACAAAATTGCTGTATAAATAAGGGATCAGAAAACCTACAAGTGATCGAAGAGGTGTCATTGTATACAGAAAAAGTGACTGTTTGGTGTGACCTTAGAAAGGTGTCATTGGTCCGTAATTCTTCGAACATGTCAAATCGGAGGATATGTGGTTCCAACAAGTCATGGCAACAAGCCACCTTACACTACCAGTTATGGCATTATTGCGTGAGAAGTTTCTTGGTAGCGTAATTTCACGTTTTGCGGCGTCATTTAACCAACGAAGTCATAATATTTGACACCGTAACATTTTTTACTGTGACGCCACGCAAAAGACCGTGATTACGCGATTATTCTCCGAACTCAAGACGCATTGAAAAGAAACATTACTCAAGTTTTGACCAAAATTTCACCCGATATGTGCGAAAAAGTGGTAAGAATTACCTCGCCAGAATCCCATGGTCCGAAGCATCCCTACAAAGTCCAAACAATATAACGAAATAATGTTTTCATTGAAATTGTAACTTTACTTTCGAAACCGAAAAATGAATGACCCTTTTTTATAAATTCACAAACGTGTCTTATGGCATTGCAAAATTTCACAAAAGCGTTTTGTCCTACGAAATATATTTTTTTTAAGAATTGAAAGGGTCATTAAAAACTACTATCCTGTCAAACCAAACCACAAACTGCTTTAAGACAAAATTTGAACCATTAAAATTTTCAAACACTTTTTTTTCTCACAAGAAAAGAAACTCGGCATGTCGAGCCTATCATCACTAACTCTTGCATCATAATTTTGTATTTTATTATTCTTCCATTCAAATTTCGCATTTGAAAAAAAAGTCTGGCTCACATCACAAGAGAATTCGTAAACATTGTTTTAAATATCAAAAACCCCTTAGTTTATGCAAAACAGACAAGCTCTGCATTCTGTAGATTATTATTTTTTTTTTTTTTAATTCCCTAGACTAAAAGAGAATATTTTGATTTGTTTTATCCTTTTCTTGCAATATGAAGGCTTTGAACTTCAACTATTATCTTCTCATTAAAACATTCTCCGGGTAGAAACTGAACTTTCAAGTGCGGAGTGCACAGCCAAAGTCGCAGTTTTACTTATAGTTTTTCTCCGCAGCGAACCCCAGCTGCTGTTGTGTAGAGTCACAAATTTATATAAATCGCAATATTAAATATTTTTACGGTTTTGTTCTTGCAATTCTCAAGTTTAACCTTGTGTTGGGGTATAATGGTGACGGCGACCGACGACGTTGTCGGGGTGGTGGTGGTGCGGTGGTGTTATGGTCGTTAGCATGGTGTGTCCTTGCATGCGGCTTATGCTGAATCCTTTAATCCGCATCCACCTTATTCGACTGTTTATTTGCCAAGTCCACAGAAGATTCAACGCCACACCACAGTTTATGTTTCAGCTTCCACGACTGTGATTGCAGCTGATGTAGGTAGGTGGTGCTGTTGCTGTCGTGAGATTTGTTTCTACGGTTGCAATCTGCAGTGTAGTTATAATAAAACTGTTGCTAGGCACAGGCACACCGAGAATCTATTGATTTTTGTACTTTCATTAAAAAAGACTCATTCTTTTGAATCCGAACGCCAACCCGACCGTATAGTGCAATGAATATAATTTTGCATAGTTTGAATGCAAATTCTGAAACAGTTAAAACTATGCAGAGTGGAGGACTGGTTTAACTTAAACGCTTTTGTGGAGAACTATTAACAATAACGATAATTGTAAATGGTTTCGTTGGGGTACTTGTTTTTGAATTTCAGTGCGTGAGTTTTTAATTTTTGTATCCATTTCCGAATAGTCACGAAGTAATATAATTTACGGTCTAGACTTGCTTTTGTTAAGCAACGCCAAGCGAAAGAGGTTCGAGTCGGCGTGATGTCGCTGTCAAGAGCGTGGTCAAAACGTCGAAACTCAACGGTCCGCGTTCAAAATTTACACAGCGCTGCGGCGACTCTTTTGTCATTTCCAACAGTTTGAATAGTCGGTTGTATGTCGCTCTTAAAGGAGTTATTTTACGCCAAGTATAAACAACAGCAATTTAAAGCTTTTGATACAAACAAACAACAACTTTTGCTCTTACAATTCTTTTCACTTCGTAATGATATCTGCCCTCCGAGGTATCCAATATCTAAACTTGGAACTATTCTCTCCTTTTGAATTTGATAAATTTCATCAAAAGAAAAGTGTAAATAAGGTAAAATGCTTTCTTCTTAAATAAAAGATCTTTCATTTCTTTGTCCTTAAAATAACTAACAGAAAAATCAATTGTGTCAGAAACTGTGATGAATGCCAAGCATGTGTTATTATTCCGATCAATCATCTATACTTCCCCAGACTTTTCCGTCACAAAAGAAAAAGAAAAACAGAAAGTAACATTTTCCTCTTTATTACTTCTAAGAATCCATCATGTCTTTTTCTATTTTATTTTTTGTTTTGTTCTTTTTTTTTTGTGAAGTCAACCTTGACATAGACAAACACATCTGAGTTTGACTGTTCCTTCCTCGCACAAGGATTTATTATTGCTATGATACAAGCCGAATCCACCTTCCTCATTAGCTAGCTCTGTCGGGAGTCTTACAAAGGGAAATGCCTCCTTAATATTTATTTTAGGAAAAATAAGCTTTTTTTCTAATGTCCTTTGAATTATGTGTGAGCAACATGTGTCTGACTTTGTCTGAGACTGGACACATGCCACATAGGGGTTTGGTCCAGTGATGATAGATTAAATGAATGAAAGTTTCTGATTTCCTACTTTATCATTCAATCAAGTTGAATGTTTTAAAAGCTTGTCTAAGAAATGTAACACAAAGTTCCAACCAGAATAAACCACAGACCAAATGTGGATAATCCACAGACCGAACATCTACTTTTCAGTTGCCATGTAAGCTCTCCTCCCGCCAATATGTGTGCGGGTTGAAGATAAATGGAATGAGTCAGTATTGTGCTACCTATCTTCTGTTTCAATCCATGCGTTCCTTAATCAAAGAAAAAACACAAACACTGGAACAACCATCAAATGGACGTTAATTAATAGCTTACGTTGAAGCAGGATGTACCTTCCATTCCCAATTACCACCTGACAGTACCCAAGTCCATTCCGAGAAGCGGTTTTGATTTACCAACATTAATGAGGCACATTTTGTAAACGCGGATTAAAAGGGCATCGCCATTATTTTGCTGTGATTGTGTATCGATGAACCCCATGCTCGGTGTGTGTCGGTTTCCGTGACGGACAGGGAGGAACGTGTAAGCCGATGAATTTTTCGTTTTGTTCTTTTAACATTAATGGTTGCAGAGCTGGAGAATATAATGTTGGGACCTGGGAGTGCCTCGTGTCGAACAAGAAATTGAAGAATCTTCAATATAGTATGGAGTTTGCTGAAACGTTCGACCTTTAAACATAGTTTTTTTTCCAGTTGAGCATCACACTTAACTGACAATACCAATACATCAATACAATTGGAGCATGTTGTGTAAATTCCATTCCAGAGCACGTACCCAGAATATTTCAATTTACTGTTGGGAATTTTTCTTCTTCTCTTTGCACTGCCTTTTGTTTTTCACTCCATATTCGAAATAGTTCGTTGAGTTATGTGCGAGAAAAGGAACACTCATTGTTGTACATAGCTGTATTATGATGAACGAAGGCACGGTATTGAGATATTTGAAAGGAATTCGTATTTGTTTGAAAAATCCTTGTTGGGAGTTCTTGCTTCTCGCATTTGAAATTAAGTTTGCAATACCTGTCGGTACGTCGTATACGTAATATTTTTTCTCGGAAAAAATAATAAAAAAATCGCAGTGTTCAGTTTCCATTTGTATCTCAAGAGCAGACAGATCACCTTGAACAATTTTTATCTAATTTGAAAACGTAAATAGCAATTTTCTCGCTCGTAATATTTTCCCTATCATTGACAAGGATACTTACCAAGGCGTTGTTAAATCAAAGCTCCAATCATCATCCTTACAAACAAACACGCACCGTAAGTCAACAACAAAATTAATCTCCGTTTTATGCTCCACAAGGGACTCCACACAAACACACACAGTAGATTGATGAGAATCCAACTAACATCCAAATACATTAAATAAATCGTAAGCCCATCCAACTATATAGCTGTTCTTAGTTTAATTGACTCTCTCTCTCCCTTCTGTCTGTCATTCTTCGATTCGGAGCCTTAATTTCAGACCTCATTTATACAAAGTTAGTCTGCAATCCTGACAGTGTCCTGGATGTGTGTCTTTCTATATTCTTCTATGTAATCTCGCCCCTAATTGGCCTCCACTTTCGAAAGTCATTAAGGGAATGGCGAATTGATTTTTGTTTCAAGTTGAACTAGAGAACCGCACAGATTCTTTTGCCATCATCCTTTTCCGTAAATCCTACTCGGAGCGACCAAAGTGTCCAACCAACTTTCTCCATCCTCTCGGAAGTTATGTGTGCATGTGTTTCGACTTTGGGTTATTTCTTTTGGGTTTCTTTTATTTTGTATATCTTTTTTGATGATGGTCAACCGTACCTACATACCTACTTGGTAACTTTTAGATAGAACGACTTTTCCATTGACCACCACTTGATCTTTATTGTCTACGGCATCCGTCCAATTAAAGTTCTACAAGCACCAATGATCCTATCCCATCACATCTTTCTAACTATCCTCCGAGATTCTCACAACATTCACTTCGTAGTTTGTAGAACTGTACGAGTTTGGTTAATTAAAGTTGCCAAGTGTTTCACGTCGCCATTATTTTTTTCTTCTTATCACTTTTTCCTCATAACATCGAATCTCATTGGATTTCCGTAGAATGAAGACGATATAAAAGAGAGACAGAAAAACACTGTTTCGACAGAAAAATTCTGGAAAATTGCCTTTCAGTAGTTAAATTTGTGCTTGGATTGCGTTATGAGAATTTGTCTCGATGGAATTGCTTTAAGGGCAGTAAAATAAGAAAAGATAAACAAAATATTCTGAAGGAAATTGCGATGCTTTGATTCTTCGTATATGTGTGTTTAGCCAAAGTATGTTATTGGAAAGTAAATGCATTTTTTGGGGGAGAAAATAAACAAACAAGAAGAAGAGGAGCCCTTAAGGACCCTTAAGGTTGAATACACAAAACAATTCTGTTTGGATACGCTTTTGCCATTCAGGGAAATATTTGTTAGTTTCCGAAATAAAAGTTAAGGTAGATACATATACCTTTTTACGCTGGGGAGTATCAATTTAGTTTAAGTGAATGAAACTAAGGAAAATATATTGTTAGAAATTTGACTTTTTTTATGAAAGAAATATTTCGCAGAAACATTATTTTATTAATAGACTTAAAAAGACATTCACCCCTGTTCTGATTTTCGTTTACGAAAGAAAAACTTTCGTTTTTAAAGCAGAGTTGTTCTAATTTCTTTCGTTTTTAATTCGTTTCGATTTTGCTGGCCGAATTTGAAATCGTAAATTTGAAAGTGAAAGTAGTTATAGAGAAAAATTTGTCAAAAATTGAAAGGCAAAATCTTACGAAATTTAGAACACATTTATTTAATCCTCTCTTTATTAGAAGTAGTGCGAAATGTTGCCAGAGAATATCCGCAACAAATTAATTGGTAGCCAAAATTTAAAACTTATGTGGGTTCTAGGACATGTTGGCATACAAGGTAACAAAACAGCAGAAAATGCCGCCAAATTTGCAACTAGGGAACAATTAGTTACTTTTTACATTCCAAACAACAAAAGACACGAGGACACGAAATAAGTAATTATTGGCAAGGGAAACTCAGTGACGATTGGATGCAATATATACACCATTACTCTAAAATTAATTCAAACGCCGAAGGATCATCTACTCATGGCCTGATTTAAGGGAGGGCAAATGGGGCTACTGCCCCGGGCCTCCACAAAAGAGGGGCCCCCAAAATGAGACTACTACAAACAAATATAGCTTTTGCTCAATAACTGTTAAAGTACAAACACAGTTTCACCCTTGTGTTTCAAATAGCGTGTATGCACATTACAATATTGTTACAGAAATAACCCACATCTTACCTTTTACTACCTTTAAATTTACACTTGTTCATACTTCACTTGTTTAAATCTAGTTTCCTAGTTTTTATTTTTCTCTATATTCTTAAAAACATAAATTATAATTTGTCATTCTGTAATAATCGCCTGAAACTTTCACTAGTACAAAGACAAACAATAAGAAAAATCTGATTTTTCTAAAACAAGTACATTCTGCGGATTTAAGCAGTTAGCGTATGATTTAAGCAGTTAGAGTATGAACCAATTCTGTCATCCCTTTGTATTTGCCACTTATGTTTGCAGCGTTGTCGTAAGATTGGCCGCGGCAAAAACATTTGAGGAGAGCTATTGTTGTGACTTCGCCACTATGACTGCAGTTTGGTAAAAGCATAAGAAATTTTTCTTTTGGCGTTGGAATTCCGATCGGAAAACTGTCGAAGAAAAAAAGCGGACAATTTTACGTCTTGAAAGAGCGTAGTGATACTCGTCGGTCCTATCGAGCTGAAGCTACGAAAGGCATAGTCGACGGATATTCGGAAATCGTTGAGCATATCTTCCGATTCAGAGCAAAAAGGCATCACGAGGAATGAATCAGCGCACCTTCTTTGGAAGATGAGTGCTCTGGAAACACTTTATTCGCAAGCTTTTGGAAGTATATCTTGTAGCGTTTCAACGCTACAAACATTCATTGAAATCATTCGTGAAAGCGAAAAGAAATGATGTCGATAAATACGAGGAAACGCAAGACGCAAATCTGTTACCGAAAGTATCTGTTACAAAATATCCGTCTTTATACCTGCAGTGATCGACCAGCTATGCTTGTTTTCTTACAAAAAGAATGTGTATGCTTATAAAGCTGTACGTTCGAGGTTTGAATTTCTCAATCACATTGAGAAGATGGGTGCTGATAATTTACAAGCTTCAACAGAGGCATTGGTGAAAGTTTATGAAGATGATTTAGAACCGAGTCTTAGTAATGAGTTGTTTCAATTTGTGTCTTCGATAGATTCATACAAGAATGGGACAAACCAATCTCCGGAACTATTTTATTACTAAATCTTGAAAATACATTGAAAACGTATTTGGTTTTGATGGTATAGAATTGCACTGGAGAGCTCTCATTTTCAAAAATGAAAATTATAAAAAATAGACTTCGAACCACGATGGGACAAAACCGTCTAATCTTTCCTGAGTACCTATAGAAGTGATCTACTACTGGATTTCGGTGAAATAATCAACTATTTCTTGAAGGAAAAAGCTCGGACGGTTCCGTTCGTTAGCACTAAAATTTAATCATTCTTTTTTCCAATTATATTTCTCATATGTTTGTTAAATAATAAAATAATAATTCTTGGTTTCACAATAAATAAGTAAGTATAAACTCAACTGTAAAAAACTGTCCATTTTACATTCTTGGAAAATAATAATTTGGGGCCTCCACTCCTTTGCCGCCCTAGGCCTCTAGACTTCTTAATCCGGCTCTGCATCTACTCCTAAGCAACACAAATGAAATAATAACAATCTACCTTCCCTACGATTGCCCTAAAATCAAAGACGTTACAAAAGAAGTACTACCCAACACTCCCTTTCCGAACTAACTAAAAAATCCATCAGCAGCGAACATCAACCATACCCACAATGTGCATACTCAAACTAGAAAGTTATATTTGAATTCGAATCACTAAATCTTAATCTACCTTATTATAGTGTTTATGTTAAATTGTATATTATTCTTACTTTAATATTAACGCGAGCTGATAGTCATGGTAGGTAATGCTTGAAAACAAATTATAAGCAATGTAATATTATTGCCTGTTAATAAAGATATAAATAAATAAATAATATTGACAAATAATATAATAAATAACCTAACTTTGACAAATAATTTTTCTCCAGGCATTGTTCTAATTTATGCTGAAACGCATAAATAACGAATTACACCCACTTTTAGAATAGTTTTTTTTGAGTTCTATTAAAAAACCGCTGAACCGATTTCGATGAAAAATATTCAATTCTCAATTAAGCGAGGGGAAATTATCCCAACGTCCATAGGCACATACGCTTAAATGTATAATTGTACATGCACACACTGACATGACGGTAAAAATTGTTGATACAAAATCTGGAAATATGCAAAAATGCGAATTCACAAAATAGATCCCATTACAAAAACTTCCTATGAAATACTCGATTAGATTTCTGAGCCTGCCATTTTGACTTTGTTGACATTTGAAGTAAATTCATTCCTTTTTATTTATTTTTCCTCAGTAAAAGGGACATTCACATCTCATTTTTTTTTTTCAGATGAAACAACTAGCAAGAGCGCAACATGTACTTTCCAGTAGGGACTTTTTCAAACATTTACATTGAATAACGGTCATCTGATGCAGGCTTTATCGGTCGAATTGCTTGTCATTTATTTAGCCTGTTTTGTCAAATCACAAGGGACGGAAAATACGTTCAAATGATGAGATTATCGTATCATCCAAGTGGTCTGTCGCCATAATTGTCTTCCATTTATCCAGAAATTGGCCTTATAAAAAATTCATGTGAATTTTGCATTTTAAACTTAGTTTGATTTGTTCATACAAACAATTAAATTCGCGTGAATTTTAAACAACTATAAAAAAAGCATATGCTTATATAAAAATATTTAAATGAAGAATTTTAATGCTTCGTTCTTCATGATTCTCAGCATTTAGTGTGTCATAAAATTGTTGAAAAAAGGTGTGGCCATATTCAGGGCTGTTAGAAAAATCGATTAAGGTGTCAGATTTCGATTTCCTTAATTCTCATAACTTTGAGTGACGATAAGGAGAAGATTTTCATGAAAAAAGTAGGTTTTTTTCCGGGCAAACGTTACACGGGCAAAAATTGTCCGGGATTTAGTTTTCTAGTCATTCGACCCTAACCCGAACCGTTAATGATCCAGATCACTAACAGATTGACAAAAGGCAGGAGTTATTTGGACCTTGCTTGCAATTGCACTCAATTAAAATCAAGAGAATGTCAAAATGTAGATGGCGATATGGCGTTTTCCATTTTACCTTAACACTTTGACCGGTCAACTTGATTTCGATGGTTTATTTTGTTTTTGTTTTTCAAAGAACCTATTGACAAAGGGCAGAATTAGATATTGTCAAAAAACACAAAGTCCAGACAGAAGGGGAATAGTTTGATTTCGTATTAATTGCACCCAAAAAAATCTTTTCGTAAATAATACAAAATGTGGCAGTCAATTTTACAACAAAGCCTAAAATTGTAACATTAATAGCAATTGCTGTAACATTCACAAATAGTTGCAAATATAAGAGCAATTGCTATACATTTTACACCACAAATGTTAAAATCACTGCAAATTTTTGCTGTAAAAACGATAGCGCGTTTTCAAATTTTGCTGTAAAAAGGAAGTATACTAATATGTGATATCTACAGCACAAAGTTGTAGAATCTACATTCAATACTCAATGAGAAATGCAGGATTCACAATTTGTTGTAGATCCCACAAAAACTATTTGGGTAAAGGGCTGTCTCTAACCATTTACCGTTTGCTAAACTGCACAGACAGGAATTTTCAATACACATATTCATTCGCATTCGCTCGTCAGTTCACAAGGTCATGCATAAGTCGCGGTAGAAGTTTGTGCAAATACAATTTAATTTTTCAAGTTAAAATCGATTTCAGTTCAAAAGGAAGCTTTTTTCGAATTTTGGAAATGCTGATCCGAGCATTTTAAATAACATTTGTGTTGGAAAAGATCCATCTGTGGAAAATAATCCCTCCGTTCGTCGTCGATTATTCAATGTTATTAGACGCGGAGGCATATGAAGTGGAGAATAATTTCACTTTGTGAAAAAACAATGCACAATTTTCAGCCGGTAAGTTTTATTTTCTTCTTTTTTGGCATTTGCTTATCCCATTTATGTCTCGCAAGGGCGTGGATTGACAAGAAGAAGCTTACTGCTCCTTAAATCGGAACATTTATCAAAAATATTTAACAATAAAGAACTAGGGCTTAGCTCCATAGCATTGCTTGATGAAGGTAAAGAAAACATCTTAAATGTTTAAGGTTGCAAAACGTTTCCTTTTTTGTACTTTTAAAACTCTGTGCTTTTGCCTGTGTTGGCAATTGTTCGGGAAAAAAACCTTGGCGTGTTAGCATTAAGGATGGCGAGGACTCATTTCTTCTACATTGCACATGCATCAATGATATTGCCAGACGAATAGAGGCTCAAAACAGTAAGAGTTTGGATTAAAAAATATCTTACCAACTATCCATAGTAGTCCATATCACTGTTGTTAACTTTTGTTAAAAATAAAATAACAAAATGAATTAAAATATTGAATGTATTCTTATTTTGAAAAATAAACACCCTGTCCCTGCAAAAAAGATTGGAAAGAGCTCTGTTGTTTTGACAAATCGAATTGTAGATTTTACAAACCAACGGGATTTTTGATCGCAAAATGTTGTAAATTCCATAGCACAAATTTGTAGATTTTGCACATGAATTGGTACATTTCACATATTTTGCTGTGCATTCAACAATGAAGACTGTTCTTTTTGATTTTTTTTAAGTTGTGCAATTAAAGATGATGTTGTAGTTTTCACAAATCATTTGTTTAATTTGTCGGGTAATTTTTGACAATCAATGCAGTAGAATTTACAGCGGTTTTCAACGTTTTTACAACTAATTTCTTTGGGTGTGCTTATGTGTGTCTTAGGCCCATTTGCTAGTTCGGAACATACATTTATGTTCTACATAAAGTTCACCTTTAGTATGGGGTCTTAAAGTAGAACTTATCAATTCCGGAGCATCCCATATAAAAATCAGCAAACGGGTCTTAATGCTTTTATGTCTAAATAACTTATATAAAAAAGCTTGAACGTCACTTAAAAGGTATAGGTATACGTATACTGAAAGTTCCAATAACTTTTTTTTTTAATCCAATTTATTTTCATTCTGTTTACTTACATCCGACGAAATTCTTAATGTTTCTGTTCCGAGAAAAGCCACTCCACAAATTAATGCATATTCATATATGACCCAGTCGTGCAATTTATTTACTTTTCAACTCAAATGCACCCGGCTTCAAGAGTAAATCAATAAACAATTAATTTACGAATCGCGCATACTTTACAGAAATTTAAATAATTTTAATTGGAACATAAATAACTTGCTGATGGTGTATGAATTTTTGTTTCAAGTTATTTAAATACCACCCTTCTCTCACTGGGAATCACTCAAATAAAAATCAGAGTGAAGGAAAAAAAGCATGTTCATGACCCATAACGCAATCAGCAAAGCAACACCAACAACAAAATAAACCTCTCTGGGGGAAAAAGTAAAAAATAAAATGCAGACACTCGAACCAAACATATCCATAAGCATCACTTCAATTAAAATTCCTCTTCAAATTCGTAACGTGTGAATTAAAATCATCATTCGTTTTCGTATACATTCCTGATTTCATCGAACAAAAAAAAAAAATCGCTCAAATTCCATCCGTCTCTCTCTGAAACACATTCAAATGCATTCAAACGCAACGATGCAAATTAACAATTTCACCAAATACCTTCCTGAATTCTACTTAATGCACAAGTACTTGCCTCGGGATAGACCTTTCGATGTGATTCCACTTTGAATATAATTTGCCAACCCCATTTTGAATAAATACATCCGTTCGGTGTGCAATAATGTGTACTTACTGGAGCCTGCAAGGATGCAGGGTGGTAGCTCTAGCTATACATTCGAGGATTCAAAAGCCAAATTACACAAAACAACGATTAAATATCTTTTATTTTTGTTATTTGCCAAAGGATATTTACTTCGAACGATATAAACACCACCAAGGTTGAAAATCACAAAACAAATCGACCGCAAAAATTCACGTAAATAATTACAAAATTCCAACTAGTGGCCTAATTAAATGCTCTTCTCGCAACGTTCCCGAGTCCGGCGGCACGGCGGTGAATAAGTATCCTGGCAATTTTTTAATTCAGTTCCGTCTGACTTCCTGACTGTCAGACAGGCGACACGCCCTTCAATTTAAATGGAATTTTCGATCGTGTCGGTCGATATGTCGAGTCGACCAAAATGGGAAAAAAGGAAACAGAATTCCATTGTGAAATTGAACTTTATTTGGAACTTTGGTTATTCGAATGTGGCAGAGCCAGAAGTCAGAGATGCTTATGAAGAGGATGAACATTCAGAAAGTATAAGGACGAAGTAAATATAATCATCCGGAGGCAACAACCAACAAAAAAGTACCTTCATGTTAAGACAGCAATAATGTTCTTCACTTTGACCTCGGCAGCAGAATATCGGTATTGGTACATCGGCAAGCAGTTGGGAAAGTTTTATTTAATTTTCCAGAAATTGTAATGCACCTCTGGCGATGATGGTAGCGGGTCGTGTAGCTGCTTTTGTATGCAGTAAACGCGCGCGTTAAGAACGACGAGCGAGAAGATGGAGCTTCGAGCTAAATATGTGCATTATGTACCTCGTATATGTCGAACAGACATTCCCTACCATCTCAAAGTTGAGTGCGTGTGTCAGTTACCATGTGCCAGTGTAGAAAAGCCAAAAGCATGCGAGGAGGAAACAGCGAACGGAAAATCAACGAGGAAACATGTGCTCATTTCCTCTTCTTTTTTTTACGAGCAATATTGATCGTCCTTCTTCGCTTTTATTATTTTTTTCTGTTTTTTGTTTTAAACATTTCCTGGCTCGAAAATACACGTCTAGTGTGTATGTACATGAAATTACTCATGTAAAGTCGAAAAGTTACAGCACGTAATCACTCATGAGCTAGACAGTGTTTTATGAACAGGATTTAAGGATGCAATGATTTTTAAGGGTCTCCCGGATGGGATGTATTGCGTTTGACTTACTGTTTCTCTTTAAAGATGAGATATCGCTTAAAAGTGAATTATTTTTGCTTTAAGAGAATTTTTATTAAGGTGGGTTTATACAACCCACACAACAACAAAACTAAGTTTAGATTTTTAGATTTTATTAACATGCATTTCATACTAATATTATAAAGAGGAAAGATTTGTATTTTTGTATGTTTGTAATGAATAAACTCAAAAACAACTGATCCGATCTCAAAATTTTGTTCACCATTAGAAAGCTACGTTTACCCTGAATACATAGGTTATATCTTATTTCTAGCTGACCCGTCAAACGCTGTTTTGCCATGTATACCTTAATCTTCGGATATACTAATCCGATTTAAAAAATTCTTTCACTAATTGAAAACTACAATATTCAGGAGTAATATTGGCTGGATTTTATTGTCCAAAGTATTTTTGCATGAGCCCAGGATGGTTTTTGAGTTGATACGACCAGTTTTTGATAGAATGCAAATTGTAATTCCAATGAGCTTAATGCATGTCTCCATCAGGTTTTATGAAGTTTGGCTTTGAAAACCAACGTGCGTGTACATCGGCTGAAAATTTCGAAAAACAATTGATGGATATTAGAATGCCAATGCAAATTGATGAATCTTCGCAATACATCACGTTGCCAGCAAACTTTTGTACAAAAAGTGTTCCCAAAAAAATACAAAAATCATCAATGGCTCAATAACCGTGCTATATAAGCTGCCAAAAACATGGAAACGACAACATATAAGTCCAACGTTACTGTGGTGAATCAAGACGAAATTCTATCCAACTGAATTCACTTGATTTGTAAATAACGGAACCAGGCTCTCAGTCAATACAATGATGAACAATCTTATCGAGGATAAAATTTTGACTGTTGCCACGTATTCCAATAATCCCTGCAGATATTTCATATCCGAACTCGAATTGCAGTTCTCCGTGTGACTACTTGCTTTTGCTAAGGCAACGAACAAAGCATAAAGACGATAAAATAATTGACAGTGTGGTTAATAACAAAGGTAATATGCTTTTTTGGATCTTCCACGAGTAACTTTAAACATACCCCGCAAATTTGATGTTGACAAATGTAAGACAATCATTCAAAATTACACTGTCCGTTGCTTCAACCGGAATTGCGGCAACTCTGTTAGAAAACGGGAAAACAGCACAATTAACCTTTACGTTACCACTGAGAACTTAACTAACTTGTTTTTGTTTTTGGTTTAAATTGTCGTGATCCTTGTGGTGATCAGGACGTGCAAATCCTATTCTTTAAAAATTCATTTATTTCTTGATTTTATAAAAATGGACATGTTATGTAAATAAAATAAAATATTTCTCCATTTTTCATCTTTAAAGTGTAATATGTTACAACTGGCCAGACAAAACACAAAAAGTGCAAACTTGGCTTAGTACAAAATTTAGATCAACTGAAATGCTCAACTGACGTGTTACATCCGAGTTAGCAATAACTTTGGTTTGATCTAGAATGCAAGAGGCTGAAACTTAAATAATACGAATTTGCAGATGTTCGAAAAAATTACTAAAATTGAATAAAAACAAATTTGATCATGATCTACGAATATGTGTTTGTATTTTTTCTCGGAGGTCCCTTTTAATTTAGATAGCCTCGCATTTAAATAAGTGCGGCTTATCACTTAAAAGCAGTAAATTCTGTTCAAGGCACTTTTTCTAGACACCGGTACTTCATTTGAGAGTAACAAGCAAATCATACAATGAATGTACAACAATATAAAGCAAGTGAAGTTTCAAAGTAATTAATGGGATAGAGACAAATATACTTGCAAGAAGAGTGTTGAAGGTTGATAATAAGTGTATTTTCTTAAAATAACTATTTGAACTGATTTTTTGTTTTAATAAAATTACACCGAGTCAGTCAAAATTTATTTTTGGAGTAAATTTAGTCTCTAAAATCAAAAAAATAAGAGGGTAAATCATTTTTCTACTTGTCTTATATTGATGAGCATTTATGAGAAAGAAAAAGACGATAGATTTCGTTTATGAATAAAGTATTTCGAAAAAGAGTCCGTTGTCGGGAAACAGAAAGCTTAACTTTAGAGTTATAGCGACACTTCAAATGATTTTGTTTGTCGTATCAATAGGCAAAAGTATAAAGTTTTACATGGTTTCTTAGTTCAAGCCTAGCTCTTATCAAAAACGGTTATAAAAAGCTCAATATGTCAATCATAGGGATCAGTATTTTTTAAATTCCTTGCACTGCAATACTGCAAAGGATTTTTCGATTTTTAATCATTTTTCATCCCTTTAGTCAGTTTTCCACAAATTTATTTTTTGAGCTTAACCCGCCGCCGTAATACAAAAATGTGTTTACAATCAGAATTTTCTTCTAAAATTTTAAACTATCAACTTTTTAAGCACAAGAAAAACAAGAATTTTTCCACCAAACTTAAATTTAAAAAAAATGTTTCTGACAAATAGTAAGAGTTCCAAAATATTTCATACTTTTTACCTGAGCCTTAATTGGGAGACAGCTTTCTAAGTAATTAGAAGCAAGGACCTTTGCTGTCATGATTTTTTTTATCTTTTAAGTATGACTCCATATTCAAATTTAGTTTTAAGCACATTTTAATCGATATCGACTTTTGTCCAAATTTCCGTCGATTGCTCCTGAAATGCACGCTAGTAAGAATGCAAAATGTGATAAACGTAACGATTGATGAATGTTTTCATATTTCACGGTCCTTTACAATGCTCAAATCATCATATATTGCATTTTCGATCTAAGGCACTGTGGCGTATACGTAACAAAAAAATCAATTTTGTTGTTCTGTAGCTTTCGTAATAAAAATGTTCTTTTTTTCTGTTAAGAGTTGAAAGCAAAACCTATATTGCTACAATTGACTACTGTTGCATTCCCCTTTTTTATAACGGGGCCGAATATCAAACCATTTTATTTTGTTGAGCAATTTCCAATTTTAGACAAAATTTTAAGTTCGAAAGCGATCCAAAAAGTACGGCCGATTTATAACAAAATTATTGAGTTAAAAAAAACAGGAAAAAAAATAAATTGTGACCTCGTTAATTCCTTAGAAATCATTGTAAGAAGGAACAACTTGACAGAAACACGGAAGAGAGAGAACAAAAAAAAAATATTTTCGAAGTGAATAGCTAATTTTATAAAAACAAACCAATTTATTCGAATAAACAAATGTATTCATGCCAATTTCATCTGTATAAAATTTAAAGCAGGAAAAAACGGTCTGCCCTTGGATAACATGCACAAAATATCGACGTTCACAATTTTAGATACACAGGTAGTTATTTACCTGCATAAACATTATGTAAAAACACGAAACACGAATTATGTATTTTCGATTCTGCATTTCGCATGCAAATCCTCCAAATAGTCCAACAAAAACAACCTCTTTCATAGTCAGACACATAACACACACAAGAACCTACACCCACAAAAATACGCATTTCGGTGACGATGAGGACGACGACGACGCACGACATCGTGACAACCATACAGCCAGCAATGCAGTGTTGAATTTTGGGAATTTATATGCGAATTTGTATAGTAAGCGTATTTCACTACAAATTCATTGTTTGATTATGGTACTGTGTACAGAGTCGATTCTTCCCAAAGGATTCCAAACAAGGATAACTGGACACATTTACTACAACTTCGAATACGGATATTCTGCCGAAAGTCGAATAAACAAACACTATCACACACAAACTGAAATCATTTTACAAGCACACAAAACGATCACATGAACGAAAAACAAATTTTACTACACAATCGATTACACACTTCAGAGTGAGTGGTTTTCGAAATCAGCATGAACATCAGCCAAACAGAATATAGCGACAGGAATTGTCTTCCATTCAAAAAAATTAAAATTTAGACCACGTTAGCAAAAATGAATATGCATCAGGCAGCAGCAGAGAAAGGACCAAAATCCACAAAACACACACTGTTTCTCGCTCACATAGACAGACTCACTTTTATAATGAATTTTAATGCAACAACGCGAAGCAGAAAAAAATGCAGACCACATGCAATGCTAGTGTCACGCTGCTGAAAATCAGAAAAAAAAGAAAAAACAGAAAAAAGAGGATTCTTTTCTTATCACAAACGAACACACGGATAAAGGAACAACGAAAAAGTATGCAAACAAAAGAAATGAAAGAAACAGAATAAAAAATCATTGCACATAAAAATGCACATGGAGACACATAATGAAATGCAAAAGGGGGGCATAGGCACATGCACGTCCCGAAGCAGCCTTAGCCGCCTTTTCAATATATGCATGCATGCATCGTTATCGTCGTCACATATGTATAGTCGCAGGATTTTATCGATTTTGTTGTTGTTCTTCTTTTGCTCTGCTTTTTCGCAAAAAAAGAACTTTTTTTTAATTTCTCCGAGTTTGCACTTTTCATTCCCACCCAGATTTAAGTCGTTTTAATTTTCTCCGGCAGCGTAACGAGTTTCTTACAATCAATCACAGATTTAAAGGATTTTTGCTGGCTTAGTTCAAAGTCCTGAAATTTTCTCTTAAATTGAAGAAAACACCGGCAAATTTGATTTATTGCAATTTTCTCCATCAAAAACACACACACAGCCAGAAACAAACAACAAACACACAGATGCCAAGGGATAGAGAGATAATTGCTATTGCACTTATAGGATTAAAAGGACATTGATGGGGAAAAAAATCACAGATTAGATTCAGAAAATACTAACCATACGAAAAATGTAAAATTATATCCTTTTATAAATTTTTGGGGATTTTGAGTTGCATTTGTTTTTGCTTTGAACTGTGTTTTAAAACTTATTCACTCACACAACCGCCGAGTTTAAGGAATTTTTTGTCTTGCTTCTTATCTTTTCTGATTCTTATATCATTTTTTTTTTTGCTTCTATGTCTGAACATTTAAAAGGGGGGTTCCTCTATAAGGCGCGTATCCGTTTTATTCCGTTTACCACTACCGACCGAGAGAGACGATGAACTATGACTGAAAATATTTTTCGATAGACCGTTGTACACATGGCTCTGCTTCTGATTCTGGCTCCATGTCTTTATGGTTTGATGGGAATTTTCCAGGATAATGTTTTTGGAAAATGGAGTCTGCAAGGAAGAATTCATCTGGATGTTGTCTACGTCTACAGAATCCAGCTTCATGGAGCGCAGGTGCATTTTTTTTTCAAATGCTTTGATATGTGAGGGTGGGTTTGTTCGGTATTTTGTTTTTGACTGAAAACTGAAAAATGCGTGTTACCATGTGATAGCGGAACGAACGATGACAACAACGATACGACGACAAGTGGGAATTGTGAAATGTGAATGAAATGAATGAAGAATCACAGCAATTCAGTGGTGAATTGCATTTCGAGTGTCGGTGGTAGAGTTGAATTCATTAATTGAGTGAATTTGTTCTCTTCTTTTTCTTGCTGAAAATATCACTCATACGCCGTACGTGTTTTGCATTAATTTTTAAGGTGGATGTTCATGTATTGAAAGTTGTTGAAATAATAATGCCACAGTATTAAAATTTGAAACAAGATTATTTTAATGGATCACGAAAACAACGCTTGCTTGTCATATTGATATTGAAACGGTTTTAAAAGAGATGGTTAATATTATTTCACAAATTTGGATAATGTATAACGATTGAGGTACCTTAAGAAAATAACATTTTCGTGGAAACAAGAATCGATGTGATCACATACAAATGAAACAATAAACGATCATACTCTTCTGTAGGAGTAACACGGTCAGATAACCTTTCTTAGTTACTTGTTTTGCGCACTGCACCGTCTTTTTGCAATAAACGTCGCCAACGACAATATTATTGAATTCCGTCCATAAAAAAAATCATCAATCATAGGTTGGAAGCGCAATTGATTCAACATAACATATGTTCCATTCTCATTTACGACAATTCTATCTAATTCCTTATCCTCTTTCATGAAAAAGGGTCCCATCACTGGTGATTTTTTGATAAAAATCCAGATGATTTCGGGGACCCAATCAGTGAAGATAAGAACTTGATAAACGTTGGAATGCATTGTTACAAAGATCGAAGCGGAAACTACAAAACCTGTGTTTTCTATATTATTCTAGGCAGCAAGTAGGCCGAGAAGTTGCTTCACGAAGACACAAAAACACTTTAGTCTCTTCAAAATTTTACCATTTTTCTTAGTAATTTTTTCAAAGCGTTATTGAAGCGTTCGTCATTCCATTTTTATTAATGGAGTAGTTTGAACGTTTTAGATGTCAAAATATGACAGCATCATAAGAGAAGACTGCTCAAAGAATTGGCTATTCAATTGGATTGGGAAAACCTTATTCATAAACAAATAATCTTACGATTTTTAAGATGTACTCTTACGATTTTAGAAATTGTGGAAACTTGAGAGCTCAACCAACGAAATGCAGTCTTACGTTTGAATTCGCGTACAATGATTACATGACATCATATGTCAAATGGGTTGAGGTCGAAAGACTGGAAATCAAAAACGCATATAGCGAAATTCCGGGTGCCGTGTAGTAACGCCAAGCGAAATAAGGCCAACTTGAAGAAATTGGCCTTATTTCACTTTCTTAAAGTGAAATAAGACCGACTTTTTAAAGTTGGCCTTATTTCGCTTTACGAAACTGAAATAAGGTCAAGTTGGCCTTATTTCACTTTCAACAGATGTATTTATGTACAATTGTACATACTCTTGTATCTTAAGCAACATTTTTGAGAAAAGATCCAAGTTCTATTGTTCACAATTTGCCTGTAAATTGTTATCTTTTTGTAAAACAGTTTAAACAAAGTTTAAAGTAGTGACATGGCTCCAGAACGCTTGCGCGTGGATTAAGACATGTAACACATAATATGCTTACATAGTTTCGATCCTCATTCTATTTTCTCTTGAAATGAATTTCGTCTGAATCGATACGGCAAACTTTTTTTCGGAGAAAGATTGTGAAAAGTTTAAAATTTCGTGCGAAAGAAAGTTTGCAATAAGAATAGTAATATAAGATTTTACATTTCAGGTAACATTAATTTTCTTAAGAATTCGGTCAGATAAAAATAATTAAGGATTTGGATCTTAAGGCAAGAAATATTGTAGGTGCAATTGCTAGCGAGCGAAGCGAATTTTTTTCCGCTCGCTTCGCTCCCAATGACCCAATGAAACCAAATGATCTTGAATGTTCCGAATCAGCATCATCCTCAGAAAAAAAATATGTTCATGCATTGAACCAATCTTACTTACATGTTCATGAAAAAAGAAAGTATTATCAGGAACTGCTTGAAGTAACATGCATGAACTACTACGCCTTAAGTTCCGTCAATCAGAACTCAGAACATGACATGGGGCCTTGTTGGAGAGTTGATTTACAAACGAAGTAATTTTGGAGGACTAACAATTGTTTACGAAAAATCAGCTTCCAAGATCGTTGAACGGTATACCTGGACGTTACAACTCAGACATCAGCAAGCAAAGTACAGCGCATAGTAAGGTTTTGTTGTTTTGAGCAAGTCAACTATTATGTAAGAATTGAAAAAATGTTTTTGACTAAAAACATTAGTTGGCCTAATTTCACTTTCGTTAAGTGAAATTAGACCAATTTGGTTTTATTTCTCAACAAAAGTTGCCCTTATTTCACTTTCTCAAAGTGAAATAGGGCCAACTTTAAAAAGTCGGTCTTATTTCACTTTGAGAAAGTGAAATAAGACCAATTTCTTCAAGTCGGCCTTATTCGCTTGGCGTTATTACACGGCACCGAAATTCCGCATAACGTAATCCCGAAAAGTACTTTCCAGCAATTCTTTTGCCCGTTTATCATTTGCCCGGAAAAAAATCCTACCTTTTTCATGGAGATCTACTCCTTTTCGACACTCAGAATTCGTCATGAGAATAAAGGACATCGAAAATATTTACCATAAAGAAGAGTTTTGAAGTGAACCGACAAATCTTCGGCAGTCAGTCCTATTCCTATTGTGAAGTTTGATACATTTATCTCTCTAGTAGTTTCCCAATATTAGTTAGTATTGCTTGTTACGCCAATTAAACGTGCTTGGTTGTTTTCAAAGTCAAATTTCTTCTTTAAGCATAATTTCTTGTAGGGGAGATTTGAGTCCAAATAAATTTTTTTTTTTAAATGTTACAGTTGCAGTTTCACACAGCATTAAAACGAGAAAAGGATTCTTTTCGAGCTTTCATGCATTCTTTGTCAAAACATTTTTGTTTGAATTTCGGAACGGTGTTAGGAGTCCCCAATGATGTAGTATTTCTAATGCAGCATATTAGTTGGTTTGAATGTATTTCAGTAGACTCAACAGGACCATTTATCCTTGATTGTTAGTGTTCCAAATTTATCTGGTACATCTTCTTGCTTCCATTTTAACCTAGGAATAAGTTTAATAGTTTTTTCTTGTGAAACATTTTGACTTGTGAAAGAAACAGTAATGAACATGTTGTCGGAAAAGTTTTTGTGCAGAACTACTTATTTAGTAATTAGGTTGATCCAGTTATTATTTGCCGCGCAATAGTCGCTGACTGATTTGTTTTGCTCCCTGTAGAAAGTATAATTTCCATCGATATCACTGTTAATAGATCCATTTAAAACTATATGCAGTCAAATAACTGTGGCATTTCCACAAAATTTCCTTTTAAAATGAACAGTGTCAAACACTTGTCGGCTGTGGTGAATACTATATAGCTGGCTTAAAAACTTTGGCCTGTCTGTAGGTGGGGTTGCACAATATTTTGTCATTCTTTTTTAATTTCCCAAGCGTCAAAATCTACTGAAGTTTAATGTCAAATCGTGAAATAGCAAACAAAAATGAAGTTCTCAAATCTATTGTCCAAAATATTGTTTAGTCTGGGCACCAGCTAATAATATTTCGCAATATTTTGTATAATAATATTGATAATCACTAATCAGTGTTGAGTCCAAGAGCCCGTTGTTGATTTGTTTTTGATTTGATGAAAATTTATTATGAGAACTGGAAGCTCTATGCATATTGATTCTTGATAACAAATTAAAAAACTTTGGTAACGTCAATGGTTAGGGTCAAGGGGTTATCTGCGTTTGCTTTTTATTTGTATTTCTTTAAAATTTTGTATTTAATTGTATTTATGAAGAAAAAAAAAAGTAAGATTACCTGAAGAAATTATGAATTTTATTTCAAATTGCTATCTTCAAATCTCTACCGTCATTATAATTGTTATATTCTTTAATCCATGAAATTTAAACACCTGTTAAGTGCACATTTTTGAACATTCTGTATTTCTCTTTCTTTGAAGTAATTTTTCGGAATTTCGAATGCAAAGCTTGCAAGTCTGTTTTTTTAAAGCTGGAAAGAATTAAATAAATAATTAAAGTTAAGCATACATGCCACTTCGCCCATAAATTCATCAACGCAAACACTTCCATCGAAATCATAAAGTCACTGCAACGTGAATACCATCTCTCGACGCTTTTCACGGCAGAACGACACACTAGAATGTGTTATTAAATTGTGCTACAGTTCCAGAACGGCAGAACGGAAACCATTGAGACCATGTCTGATGTGCATTATGAACGTGGTGTTACTTTTAACCCTTGCATTTACACGTGTCTCTGTCCCTGGCAGTCGGGGTCCCTGATGAAAATCTTTTGTGTCATGGCATTCTGCATCCGAATACTGAAAGGTTCTCTTCAGATTTTTGTATTTGTCCATAATGAGAACAAAAAAAGAAAAAAATATGAAAACAATGTAAATATTTTTTTTTTTAATTTTTAATTTTTTTGTCAGAATCTCTTATTTGTTCTTTCTGAAGAAGAAAGAAAATCCATGAAACGAGAAAAAAAGAACAAAGCGAGATGGAGAAGGAGCAGCGCCGCGTGAGATGCTAAATGAGTTCAGGAAACGCAAAAAACAAACGAAATAAAATGCGAACACAAACTTCATTAAAAAGTTCACTTCCATGTTCCATCATCATCCTTTCTTCCTGCTTATTTTACTATACATTTTACAGTGCAGTTGTTTTTTTTTTATATTCATTTGACCAAACAGAGCAGTTCGAGTGTTCTTTCGTAACTTGAAAATTTCTTGATTTCCACGTTATTTTTCTTAATTCTATTTTTTTGCTCATTTGAAAAAAAAAAACGAAAAAAAAATAATTCTTCATTTAGTAATGTCACAAGCTCATTCCAGGAGACTGTCTGCGGATGGGGATATTAGATACAGTCAACCAGCAGCTCTACTACCGTCGACGGAGTTATCCGCCAGATAAATGGAATGGTTGAATGGCACGTCAACGGAAGGGCGACTCATTTTTTGTTTTGTTTTTGAAGGGCGTATTAGCGCTGAATGCGATGGTTTCTGTGTGGATTTCGTTGAGTCAAGTCTTGGCATCGTAAATTTCAAGCTTCTTCTATCTCATGACGTGCACGGGTTAACTTAATGGTTATGGGATTCACAAGCTCTGAGCATAGATATATGAGTTTTTTTGTTTTGGTTTTGTTTTGATAATGAGTATTTCTGCTTGTTGTCGGAAAGGCGATTGCTGAGATCCGGGAATCCGGGACATTTTCCTTAGAAGTTGAAGTTGTTTATAAAACAAACTTAACGTTGACAAATAGATGAAAAAAAGAGGATGGAAAGTTGAAAGTGTGATATTATTATTTAACGTCAGCGTTGTCGTCATGATATTGAGCTTGGGGTTTAGAGTAACTTATTGTTTACCCTGTTAATGACCTCTTTGCGTATATTTTTGATATGTTTGCATCATTTCATTTCATTCTGAGTTATTCAACATTTACATAAGGAAGTTGGCATGAGATGTACTATACCCCCAGGTTCTTGTTGACATCTTTCCGCTGTCACTGTCAGGTGGTTTTAAGTCGTTTTATCACTTCTCTGATGCTGGATGTTGCTTCCGACAGATAAAAAAGAATCGGCTGCACATTATAACACCCGTAAATAACTACGAAACGTAATTTATTCAGCCTACCGTTAAATAAGACTCCATGGTTAGGAACAAACCAAATCTAACTTCATGCGAGCTTAAACTAGGGTACCATTAAAACACTAGAACATGGAAATTTATTCAGCATTTATTGTTACTTTAAGTTAGTTTCCGCATCGGGAAGTAACACTTTTTGGCAAATGATTACTTCAAGCAGAAACAAAGTTGCATAATTGGCGACCTCCTTTGATACAGTTTCGGTAACTTCCTTCCCTCGAAATAC